>JAUNZM010000428.1:0-1200000 GCA_033459285.1 Clamator glandarius
CTAAAACTCAGCAGAAAGATCAGAGATTGATGCAATTAAATCCCTAAAGGTCTAAGGGTAAATGTAGCCACAGCAATGAAAGCAAAGTGGGTGATCTGACTCCAGATAATTAAACATCCATTTTGACATCACTGAGATCAGAGTCCAAAACTGGAAACCTGGATCCCACATGCAGGCAGCAAAGGGAAGGACAGTGGGGAATGCAGCCAAGCAACAGCAGGGCTGGAGCTAGACTCACCCAAAAGCAGCCTCATCCCCAAAGCATCCCCTCCCACAAGGACCCACACTGAATACAGGATAGGTGGCAAGTGGGAGGAGGTCTGCAGAGACCTCTCACCATGGAGAAGGAGTCGTGCTTGAGCGAGAATAACAGATCTCACAAAAGCCATGCAATATCATACCTTCAATCAACACACCAAGAAGAACTTAAGTCTCCACAGCACAATATAAATGACTGCAGAGCAAATGGTCAAGACGAAGAAGCTATTTAATCCCGAGAAACAGATCACAGAATCATAGAAGGGACCTTAAAGATCATCTAATTCCAAGCCCATCATTTAATTCCACCTCCCACTACATCATGCTGCTCAAGGCCCCATCCAACCTGGCCCTGAACACCTCCAGGGAAGTTCCAGTGCTCTCGTCAAACCCCATGAGCAGGGCTCGTGGCAGCAAGTGCAAGATGTTCAGCTTAAAAAGGGGTGAGTGACGGGGCTACCATTAGCAGGGGTGAGTGACGGGGCTACCATTCTAAACCAATATTTCAATCACAGATGAAAACCCTGATCTAGTGGTATGCCCCTGCCCATGATAGTGGGGCTGGTACTGGATGATCTTTAAGGTCCTTACCAACCCAAACTATTCTATGATTCTATAAACCCCTAATTCCATGTAAAGTTGGACTGGGTGATCTTAAACATCTTTTCCAACCTTAACGATTCTGTGATTCTAAGTCCAACATATCTAGAAAGACACCATTTGCTACACAAAAACAGAAATTGTACATAAGCTTAGCACCGATCTCAAGAAAAAAACAGGATGGTGGCATTGCTTAAACAATGTTAATCAACCACTTCTGTAGGCCAAATCAAGCAAATTAATTAAGCATGCACCAATCTTTAAAAAATAGTAGTATTAAAGTTAAACCTCCCAAGCAACTTGCAGAACAACATCCCCCGAAAAGTGAGTTTTAAAATGAGCTCCAAAGCACAGAAACTCATTTTTTTCTCCATCAAAAACTGGGAGAGTTCTTCATTGTGCAAAACAGCCAGTGTCTAAACAGAGCAACTGTAATTTCATTTCAAGGAAAGAACAGGTTAATCAGCATTGCTGGATTCAACATAAGCTTCCAGGAGAGGGATTTTTGTCACTGAATCAAGCAGTTCAGCCAACCCTTGCCCACAGCACGTGAGCCCAGGGCCCATTCTGGTACCCTTGATAACATCTCAGCCCCAGATACAAACATCAACCAGTTTGCAAGAACTACAGTGACCTGAACACCTGCTTCTCCCAGAGACTCCAGAAGCTGGCTTTGCACGTAAAAAGTGACTTCTAGGCTAAAGTTCAGAAAGATTTAAAGTAACTGCAGTAAAAATTATGATACTAATAAGAGGGGTTTGCTTCCACTGCAAAAGGTCATTTACTTTGAACTAATGACAACCAGAGGGAAAATCCTTTGTCTGTCTGAGTCAAAGTTTTCAGCCAAACTGCAAGTGGACTATAAGGAAAATCCCTAAGGATTAGTCATTAGTGACCACTTCAAGGACAGCAAGTCACACAAATCACCCACTTCTTCGTAGAATCGAAGAACAGTTTGGGCTGGAAGGGACCTCAAAGTCCATCCAGTTCCAGCTTCCTTCCATGGGCAGGGACACCACCCTCTGGAGCAGGTTGCTCCAGAGGCCCATCCAATCTGGCTTTCAACACCTCCAGGGATGGGGCAGCCATCACTGCTCTGGGCAACCTGGGCCAGGGCCTCAGCGCCCCCATAGAAAAAATTTCTTCCTAATGTCTAACCTAAATCTTCCCCCTTCCAATTTAAAGCCATTCTTCCCCAAATTATGCAGTCCCGGGGAAGTGGGTCCTTCCTTCCTCTCCTGATCAGACACAAGGTTAAAGAGCAGAATGCTACAGAGTTTCAGACAGGGAGATGTGAAACATCCAGGGAGATCCACACGAGCCCCGGCCCAGACCTGCCTCTTGTCTGGCTCCTGTGCAGGGGCTGCAGATGTGGGGCTGCAATTTATGGCATAGTTTCCTCCCAAAACACCCTAGAATCATTGAATCATTATGGTTGGAAGCGACCTCCAAGATCATCCAAGTCCAACCATCAGCCCAACACCACCGTGACTACTAGACCATGTCCTGAAGCACCACATCCACACATTTGTTAAACCCCTCCAGGGGTGGAGATTCCCCTACTGCCCTGGGCAGCCTCTGCCAGGGCTTAGCACTCTTTCACTAAAGAAATTTTTCCTAATATCTAATACAAACTCCCCTGGTGCAACTTGAGGCCATTTCCTTTCATCCTATCCCTTGCTACTCTGGAGAGTAACTACATTCCGACATTCCTGAGCGCAGGGAGTTCATCCTGCATTGGATTTCTCTGCTGTTCCCCAAGCACAGCTCCTGAAGCCACATCTCCGAGAAGGTCAGTCGCTGCCATTGGACAGGAGTTTGAATATCAAAGGTACTCGGAAGGCCAGCAGAGCACAGACCACAGAGGGTGGACGTCTCCAGCCAGAGCACTGATCCTTTTTTACACAAAGCGTGCTGGCAATGATTAATGAAACCACTCTGCCGCCTGCTTCAGCCTCCTCTCAGAACATACACGATCACAGGATGGAACTTTCCAAGTCAGCTCCAAGGTCAAAACTGAAGCATCCTGAAATACCAGTAAAAAGCGATTTTCTCTCCCCTTCAAGCATTCAACATCTAGAAACACGCACAGCAAAGCCTTGCCCACAGCAAGGCTCCCGGTCTATACTTAGACTAATTATTTGCATCTCAGCTACTTTGCAAACCTACAGAGAGAACTGACTTAACTATTTCCCCATCTGAGGCTTTATTTTATTAATGAAAGCGCTACCAGAAGAATGACATGTTTATTTTAATGAATCTGTTCCCCTAATTTATAGAGCGCAGTCACTTAGGCACCGTGTAGATCTGCAGATCAGCAAATGAACCTTGTTAGTGTGTGTATGCAACTCATACACGCAGGCAAAAACACTAACTAGCTTGATTTGCTGATCAGCAGATTTGTAAGTTATTTAAATGACTGCACAACTCTAATTCATTAAAACAAATTTAATGATTTTTCCCATCAACATTCCCACATAATCCCTTACTCCCCAACAGAAACAGCGGCTGTAAGGAGCAGTAACTCCAGCATTAAAAACTCAGCCTATGGGGAGCCATGGGATAAAGATTTCAAATCGGAGGAAAGAAGCAATCCCTGAACCACCTGCAACCAGCCAGAAGCACCGAGAGGCAAACATGGACCCTGCAAACAGCTCAGCTTCACCACCATCTGCCAACTTCTGCAGGACAGCCAAGTACCTGCACCTCCCAGCTCATACGCTGCTTTATATTCTTCTTCATCCATTGTTTGCCCTGTTCAAACCTCTTTGCAAGCTTGTTCTCCTCCATCAAACCCTAAATCTGTATATTTTGAGTGTGCGGCTCCCTTCAAATACACAGCTTCAGGTGGTAAACTCAGCACCTTTTGTTCTAAGTTCATCCAGTCCAACCATCAGCCCAACCCCACCATGCCTGCTAAACCACACCCCAGACTGCCATGTCTACAAGCTTTTTGAATCTCTACAGGGATGTAGACCCCACCACTGCCCTGGGCAGCCTCTGCCAGGGTTTCACCACTCTGTCAGGAAGGATAGTTTTCCTAAGTCTTCCTTGGTGTAACCTGAGGCCATTTCCTCTCATCCTGTCACTTGTTACTTGGGAGAAGAGACCAACACCCACCTCACCACAACTTCCTTTCTGGGAGCTACAGAGAGCAATGAGGTCTCCCTTCAGCCTCCTCTTCTCCAGGCTAAACAGCTCCAGGTCCCTCAGCTGCTCCTCATAAGTCTTGTTCTCCAACATGAACAACCAACACTTCTTTTACGCTTTTCTTAAAACAAGCCTTCAAGTGAACAGAAACAATAAAGCCGCTTGCACCTCACTGCTGTGCAATTCATTAAGCCATTTGATTTAATAAATGACGCAATTACAATTATACATATTAAACGTGACTGCCCAGTGTACAGCGAACAACTGAACAGTGCGTTTCAGAAAAGCAGCTCTATCAGCTTATGCCAGGCTCGATGAATTAACCACACACACTGAGCGTTTCTAAGGGAAATCACAGATGTGGCTCATCCAAGTGTCCATCACTATTAATTCAGCCTGCGCTTTGATTCCTGCCTTCATGCCAGAAAATGGGATTCCTGCAAGGGAAGGCACAGAGCACATCAGCAGACACAGACCTCCAGGTGCTTACACAACCCTCGTACAAGATACATTGCTAACGAGGAGTGTGGAAAGTCTCACAGCATCCCTCCACCATCACTTCATTCTGTTCTTTTTAGGTATCTGGATACAGATAACTGAGAAAAAATAAGGTAACAGAAGACAAATTCTCCTTCTTCTGCCCCAAATATCACATCGGATAAGCACCTCAGCCAGTCTGTCGATGATACCAAACTGTGAGGAGCAGTTACGTCCTGCAGGGACTTGGACAAGCTGGAGAAGAGGGACTGTGCAAACCTCACAGTACAAGCTCCTGCACCTGGATCACGGCTATTCCAAGCACAAATACAGGCTGGGCAGAGAATGGATTGAGAGCAGCCCCAAGGAGAAGGACTTAGGGTGCTGGGGGGTGAGAAGCTCCACATGAGACAGCAACGTGGGCTCACAGCCCAGAAACCAACCGTGTCCTGGGCTGCATCCAAAGCAGCGTGGCCAGCAGGGCGAGGGAGGGAATTCCGCCCCTCTGCTCCACTCTGGTGAGACCTCATCTGGAGTCCTGTGTCCAGTTCTGGAGTCCTCAGCACAGGAAGGACAAGGATCTGTTGGAACAAGTCCAGAGGAGGCCATGAAGATGACCTGAAGGCTGGAGCACCTCTGCTGTGAGAACCGGCTGAGAGTTGGGCTTGTTCAGCCTGGAGAAAAGAAAGCTCCATGGAGAACTTAGAGCAGCTTCTAGTACTGAAAGGAGGCCTACAGGAAAGCTGGGGAGGGGCTCCTTATTAGGTGGCAGGGACTCTTCCCACTGGATCAGGGGCTCCAAGCCCCACCCAACCTGGCTTTGAACACCTCTAGGGATGGGGCAGCCACCTCTGCTCTGAACAACCTGGGCCAGGGCCTCTCCACCCTCAAAACAAAACATTTCCTCCTAAGATCTCATCTCAGTCTCCCCTATTCAAGCTAAAAACCGTTCTCCCTCATCCAGTCCCTGCACTCCTTGATCAAGAGCCCCTCCCCAGCTTTCCTGGAGCCCCTTTTGGTGCTGGAAGCTGCTCCAAGGTCTCCCTGGAGCTTTCTCTTCTCCAGACTAAACAACCCCAACTCTTTCATCATGTTCTTGCTTGGTAGGTGCTCCAGCCCTTGGATCATCTTCATGGCTTTTCCCACAATGCATCTGCCCTCCTATTTGTGCAACACATGGATCCCAAAATGGAAGCTCTCCAGAAATTGCTCCTCGGACACTGTGATCCCACGCATGCTTGCACAAGTCCTGGGCAAACCCAAGTGTCATTTTGTGAGTTGCCATAAGCCTCCAACACTGCATTTCTGAGCAGCCTTCAAATTAAATAGCAATAAAATGCCAGCAGCTTTTGTTGTCCTGTTTGTTTAGGTTTTTATTCTGCCTTGTGCTCCATCTGTGTCGCTTTCCTATTGCACCGCTCCCAAGCGGCAGCGTGTCAGCGCGTTATATTTAGGGGGGGGAAATGAGCAGCCTCTCTGGAATTCTTTCATTTGCCACTTTATTATCATCAAGAGCACCTACTTCCAGATGGAAACACAGATTGGCACGAACTGCGAGCCTTCGCCGCTGCCTTCTGTTCACTCCTGCTTTGCCAGGAAAGATTATGTCCCTGGACAAGCTGGAACTTCACGCCAATGGCAGAGAGTCCTGTTGAATTAGTCCTTCCCAGGTTCATTTGAGCAATTTGCATTAAAATTTGCTGTTTGTTTACACAGCCCATGGTCTGAGACTGTCAGATCTGTATGAATCGTGGAATGCTTTGGGTTGGAAGGGACCTTACAAATCATCCAGTTCCAACCCCCCCGCCATGGGCAGGGACACCTCCTATTGGATCAGGTTGCTGCAAGCCCCATCCAACCCGGCCTTGAACACCTCCAGGGATGGGGCAGCCATCACTGCTCTGGGCAACTTGTTCCAGGGCCTCCCCACCCTCAGCATGAAGAAATTCCTCCTTATGTCCAGTCTAAATCTGTCCCTCTACAATTTATACCCATTGCCCCTCGTCCTATCACCACAAGCCTTTGTGAACAGTCCCTCTCCAGCTTTCTTGTAGCCCCTTCAGGTACTGAAAGGTCGCTATAAGATCTTCTTGGAGCCTTCTCTTCTTCAGGCTGAACAACCCAAACTCTCTCAGCCTGTCCTGGTATGGGTGGGGCTCCAGCCCTAGGATCATCTTCTTGCAGTAGGATGCAGTAATTTTTTTCTATTTTTAAATGGAGAAATTGGATATTAAGCTTCATTTTAATCATGTGCCTTCAGAAAAATATCATCACGCTTTTTTTCTGCAAGGGACTTTGTATCATCCCCTTACGGCAGCACCGGAACGAAAGTGTTTTGCACAGCAAAGTTGAGTTCAACTCAACAACACACGCCCTGAGTTCAGCCTAGAATTCCAAATCCCAGTAATTACCACTGCGCATTTCACTGTCCTCCAGTGCATTGCACAAATTGAAATCTATATTTCAGTCTCGCAGCTCAAAGTATCCTCGCTAATAGCCAACAGTGAAAATAATCATAATAGCACAGCGGCAGAACCAACATGCAAGCAGCGCTTCAACATCATGTGCAAACGAGTGGGGAATCCAACTTGATCTTAAAGTACCCGGCCTGAGAAACTCCGATCTAAAAAAAGGTAAAATAGACAGAGAAGTATAGGCAGTTGCCATGGCAACAGCTTGATATGAAAGCAAGAACTGATGGAACCTTTACAGTCACTTAAATGCTTATTATAACATTATGCAGAACAGCTGAGTAAAGAACACAGAGAGGTTAAGGCAGTTATAAGAAAAACAGTCATTGTGGAATGAGCAAGGCAACAGTTTATAAGTCAGAAATAAGGCCTTGTTTCAACTGAGGCATTAGAAATAATGAGATAACTATGTCCTCTTAAATTAATGAGGGAAATTTGTTTTGAGGAGCAAGGAAATGAGGGAACTCTCGTTGGGCCACAGCATTCAGTGTGAAATCACTTCTCATCAAGAGTTCTCCAGCATTTCATCCTCATGCTCCTCAGCCCCATCTGTGGGCTCCAAGGAAATGGCTCAGGGTTGAGACCTGAGCCATATCAGAGTCTCAGCCAGGTCCTTTGGCTTTGCTGTATCTCCCACTTGAATCCTCCTCTTTCACTCTTCTCTGAGCAGTGGAACGACACAACGTGAGCACAGTCATACAGGAGGGCAAAGCAGAGAGTTGGAGCCAAGACTTCCTCCAAAACACAGGTTTGGTGCAGAAACAAGATATTGTCACCCATGGACAAAAGCAACTCAAGGCAAGGCAGAGACCAAGCTCAGCACCCACCACAAAGACTTACCACGTTCCCCTGTTCCAAAATGCTCACGCAACTCCTGCACAAGCAGGTGGTGCTCTGTCTTAATCTGTCTTGTACTGCCAAATGGAAAGAAGGAAAAAAAAATTGGGACTCACTTCTCCTTGACCTGGAATTTACCCTAAGCCTGGAGCAGAGCTTCCTGGTGTGGTCTCTTCACCAAAGAGGCTGACAGGAGGCAATCTCATTACAATCACGCTCAGGACTTTGGTCACAGGTACTTTTCATCTGAAACATGATTCCAGGGTTCAGTTACTTTATAAAGTTAATGGTTTAGGTCACAGCTTATGCATCAACAAAGACATAGAACCATAGAATCACTGAGGTTGGAAAAGACCCCTGAGATCATTAAGTCCAACCGTCAGACTAACAGCACTGTGCCTACTAAACCTTGTCCCTGGGTTGGACATTAGGAACAGGTTCTTCCCCTAGAGGGTAGTGGAGCACTGGAACAGCTACCCAGGACAGCAGTCACAGCCTGACAATATCCCAAAAGCATTTGACCAACACACTCAGACCCACGGGATGAATGTTGGAGTGTCCTGTGTAGGGACAGGAGTTGGACTCAATGATCCTTGCAGGTCCCTTCCAACTCAGGACATTTGATAATCCTATGGTCTAAATCCACAAGTACCTATAAAACAGAAGGCAGTATGTTTTGGGGTAGACTCTGCAGTTAGCTAAGGTCTCCCCGGTATCTGCTAGAGAGGCCAAAGACAAGCCAGAGATGAAAACTATGAAAACCTGAAGTATTTGTACACAGGGGGAAGAATTTGTACACAGGTGGCCAAAAAGGCCAATGGCATCTTGGCTTGTATCAGGAACGGCGTAACCAGCAGGTCCAGGGAGGTTATTCTCCCCCTGTACTCGGCACTGGTGAGACCGCACCTCGAGTACTGTGCTCAATTCTGGGCCCCTTACCACAAGAGGGACGTTGAGGCTCTGGAGAAAGTCCAGAGAAGAGCAACAAAGCTGGTGAAGGGGCTGGAGAACAAATCTTATGAGGAGCGGCTGAGAGAGCTGGGGTTGTTCAGCCTGGAGAAGAGGAGGCTGAGGGGAGACCTTATTACTCTCTACAAACTACCTGAAGGGAGGTTGTGGAGAGGAGGGAGCTGGCCTCTTCTCCCAAGTGACAGGGGACAGGACGAGAGGGAATGGCCTCAAGCTCCACCAGGGGAGATTTAGGCTTGAGATTAGGAAAAAGTTCTTCACGGAGAGGGTGGTTAGGCATTGGAATGGTCTGCCCAGGGAGGTGGTTGAGTCACCGTCCCTGGAGGTGTTTAAGGTTAGGGTAGACGAGGTGCTTAGGAGCATGATTTAGGGATTGGTGGGAATGGTTGGACTCGACGATCCAGTGGGTCTCTTCCAACCTGGTTATTCTGTGATTCTGTGAATAGGATCATGCTGAAGACCAAACCTTACATAAGAAACTAAAGCATGTGTGTAAGGCATCCCAGGTGAAAGATAAATGCATTCATGCACTGGAGTGGGATATAAATTTCCAACAGCTCTGGTGGAACAGGGCATTGTACAAAGCTCTGGTAAGAGTTGACCTGGCATGCTGTGCAATTAGACCACATAGATGGCCTGGAACACAAGGGAAGGTGAGGAGGAAGGGTGGGACCCAGAGAGGAGGGGAAAATATCAGGATAACCTGGTCACAAATACATTCAAAATGGAAATGGAGAGTTTTAACCCCAGCTGGCAACTAAGCACCACGCAGCCACTCATTTACCACTCCCCGCAGTGGGATGGGGAGGGTAATAATGGGGGGGGGGGAAGTAAAGCTCGTGGGTTGAGATAAAGACAGTTCAGTAGGACTGCACAAGGGCAAGAAAAGAAGATACTAAATCCAAAATTCAGCACTGTACCAGCTACTGGGAAGAAAATTAACTCTGTCCCAGCCAAAACCAGGACAGTTGCTAATGATCAAAAGGAGAAAGTCTAGAAGAGCTTTACAGAGAGAGGTAGGAGAGAATAGGGACCCCCACCTGGCTTTTGGTAGGTTAAGGAAAGGCAGTGACTGCAACTGTGCTGCAATAGCAGGAGCTGGAGCCTTCCACCCTCTGCTCCAATATTTCAGTACTAAGCAGTACAAATATAATTCTTCATGTCTTTAATTAAAGGCTTCAGGGAATCTAAGGGGGGAAAGTTTCATATTTCATTTGGGATGGGGGCTTTCTCCCTCCTTATTATGAAACTTAGCTCAATACTAAATTAAATATTTCAAATTCTTTTTCCCCTGAAATCATCCAAACAGTAAATTTTGAGTCTTTGTTTAACATGCTCCCTATTGATCCTTGCCAAGGCTACAGAACTTCATAAATCTCTACTCCAAGCAAGAAAAGCATCCAAAAAAAAAAAGTAAAAAAGTTAATACAACTCAGATCGGTTCCCAAGAAAAACTTCCAAGCCCAGAAGTGTGTTTTTAGCAAATAGACCCTGGAGAAGTCAATTTACCCAGTGTTCACGGGGCACAAGAGGGCCATGATGCTCAAGATGGTCCAATGGCAATGAATGCATGCATTGCAAGCCCAGCTGCAATGCCAAGACAACATGTCCCACTGCAATATTTTCCACATCAAAGCCATCAGCTCAAACCCCTCTGCAACACCCACAACCTCTACAAGCAGAGCTTCAAGACTTGTTTCTGGTCATACGGTCTCATACACAAGACCTGATTCCAGGGTGCTAAGCCACAACTTGCCCCCACATCCAGGAGATGCTTTCATCCCACACTTACTGGGCCAGCATTGCTGGAATTTGGCCTGCAACAACAGCTCCTCCTCTCCTGCCCTGCAGCACAGTGAAAGGATGAGAGAAAATAGCCTCTGGTTGCACAAGGGGAAGTTTAGATTGGATATTAAGAAAAAATTCTTCACTAAAGGGTCCTTAGGCCTTGGCAGAGGCTGCCCAGGAAGGTGGTGGAGTCTCCATCCTTGAGACATGGATGGAGGAGGTGTTCAGGGATCTGGTTTGATAGTGGACAGGTATGGTTGGACTCAATGATCTCAAAGATCATCTCCAATCAAACAATTCTATGACTCTATTCTATGATTCAGTGAGAAAGAAGAGGGATGAAGGTCCCCTTATGCCTTCAGCAAAAGGAATCACAGAATCACAGAATGACCAGGTTGGAAGAGACCCACTGGATCGTCGAGTCCAACCATTCCCACCATTCCCTAAATCATGCTCCTAAGCACCTCATCTACCCTAACCTTAAACACCTCCTCACAGAATGACCAGGTTGGAAGAGACCCACTGGATCGTCGAGTCCAACCATTCCCACCATTCCCTAAATCATGCTCCTAAGCACCTCATCTACCCTAACCTTAAACACCTCCTCACAGAATGACCAGGTTGGAAGAGACCCACTGGATCGTCGAGTCCAACCATTCCCACCATTCCCTAAATCATGCTCCTAAGCACCTCATCCATCCTCACCTTAAACACCTCCAGGGACAGTGACTCAACCACCTCCCTGGGCAGACCGTTCCAATGCCTAACCACCCTCGCCGTGAAGAATTTCTTCCTAATCTCAAGCCTAAATCTCCCCTGGCGGAGCTTGAGGCCATTCCCTCTCGTCCTGTCCCCTGTCACTTGGGAGAAGAGGCCAGCTCCCTCCTCTCCACAACATCCCTTCAGGTAGTTGTAAAAAGTAATAAGGTCTCCCCTCAGCCTCCTCTTCTCCAGGCTGAACAACCCCAGCTCTCTCAGCCGCTCCTCATAAGGCCTGTTCTCCAGCCCCTTCACCAGCTTTGTTGCCCTTCTCTGGACTCGCTCCAGAGCCACAACATCCTTCTTGTGGTGAGGGGCCCAGAACTGAACACAGGATTCGAGGTGCGGTCTCACCAGTGCCGAGTACAGGGGGAGAATAACCTCCCTGGACCTGCTGGTCACGCCGTTCCTGATACAAGCCAGGATGCCATTGGCCTTTTTGGCCACCTGGGCCACTGCTGGCTCATGTTCAGTCTCTATCAACCAACACCTCCAGGTCCCTCTCCTCCTGGCAGCTTTCCAGCCAGGTTTCTCCTAGTCTGTACCTCTGCTTAGGGTTGTTGTGCCCCAAGTGCAGGACCCGGCATTTGGCCTTGTTAAACCTCATGCCGTTGGTCTCTGCCCAGCAGTCCAGCCTGTTCAGGTCCCTTTGCAGAGCCTCCTGACCCTCCAGCAGATCCACACTTCCACCCAGCTTGGTGTCATCTGCAAACTTGCTAAGGGAGGACTCAATGCCTTCATCCAGGTCGTTGATAAAGACATTAAACAGGACTGGACCCAGGACTGAGCCCTGGGGAACCCCACTTGTCACTGGCCTCCAGCTGGATTTAACTCCATTTACCACCACCCTCTGGGCCCGGTCATTCAACCAGTTTTTCACCCAGGAGAGTGTGCGCCTGTCCAGGCCAGAGGCCGACAGTTTCCGAAGCAGAATGCTATGAGAAACTGTATCAAAGGCTTTACTGAAGTCCAGGAAAACCACATCCACAGCCTTTCCCTCGTCCAAGAGTTTAGTCACTTGGTCATAGAAGGTGATCAGATTAGTCTGGCAAGACCTGCCTTTCATGAACCCGTGTTGACTGGGCCTGATCACCCGGTTCTCTTGCAAGTGCTTCATGATCGCACTCAAGATCACCCGCTCCATGACTTTCCCCGGTACCGAGGTCAGGCTGACAGGCCTGGAGTTCCCCGGATCCTCCCTGCGCCCTTTCTTATAGATGGGCACGACATCAGCCAGCCTCCAGTCCAGCGGAACCTCCCCAGTCATCCAGGACTGCTGGAAGATGATCGAAAGGGGTTTGGCCAGCACATCCGCCAGTTCCCTCAAAACTCTTGGGTGGACTCCATCTGGCCCCATGGACTTGTGGGCATCTAGCTGGGCAAGCAGCTAGAGGAGAAGCTACAAGAGAATTCATCAAGTATATTTAATTTAGGATCATTAGCAAGGGAAAACGAGCCTGGCCAGTGAGCTGAGCAGCTAATCAGGATGATACATCGCAGGCATCTTAATGGGATTGCTTCTGCTTTGGGTAGGGCTGAATCACCTCCTGGAGATGGTTAGAGCAGCCCACCATTCAACCAGGGCACCCATTTAAAATTACCCCAGCTTCAAACCAGGGCGAAACAGAAACCCTCAGCCCCTGCAGTGGGTCTCTGTGTCAGTGTTCAGGAGTGCTCTAGCAGTTCCTTATCACCAAACACTCAGGGAAGGCTGTTAAATTAACAGAAGTCAGTAAAATGAGATGATTTAATGGCAGCAGCAGCAAGGTTTAACACCAGATAGCAGCAACACACTCCTTTGACACTCTTCATCCATTGATAAAGTCTGATAAAGCTGTAAGCTTCACAGGCATTTTCTGGCAAATGAGCCATAAAATAGGATAGTTTAAGTATTATCCCTAAATGGTAAACCTTCCAATTATGCTGGAAGAAAAATTACTATATCCTGCTAATTATAACAGCCGTGGCTTGGATTTGTTTGAAAAGAAGCTCACTTCATTTAAAATAAATACCAATTTTGAAGGCAAGACAGGAGAGGTGGAAAAAAGAGTGAAAATGAGAAATGAAAAGTATAGAGCATGTAGAGAGACTGAGCACCTGTGTGCGATGGGTGCACACTGCAGCCAGTGCTCACTGTTGCCTCCATCCAGCTGTGACTGCTTCCATCTCCAGGAGCTCACTTTGAAAAGGACTCACCACCACATCCATCCAGCTGTGGCTGCTCCCATCTCTCCAGCAGCACCCTCCGACTAGGACTCACCACCGCATCCATCCAGCTGTGGCTGCTCCCATCTCTCCAGCAGCACCCTCCGACTAAGACTCACCACCACATCCATCCAGCTGTGGCTGCTTCCATCTCTCCAGCAGCACCCTCCAACCAGGACCAGCCTAGTACAGAGCTGGCTGCTAAGCCCTGTGTCCCACTCGCCTCCCAAATTACCTTACCCACACCATACCCCACTCCACCTGCATCCTGAAACAGGAACCCTTACCTAGGCTTTCTGCCAGCTGCATCTCCAACCTGGGACCTACGGCCACCACAGAGGATGTCCTGCACGTGTCAGGACCTGTCTCAGTTTGGGTGACTCCTCTTCCCCTGCCCTTTGGCTCCTACCATTTTCATTAAGATTAGAAATCCAGGTGGAAAGCAGAAGGAGGAGCTGGGCATCTGCAGACTGCAAGTGGCTTTTGTCAGTGCCACAGACCCAGTGTAGGATTCCCCAGGATAAGGATGGGCTCTCTCCTACATGAGAGGATAAAAGCTTGGACAAGATTGAACAATGGGGTTAATTCTCATTAAAAGAAGAAACCATTTAGTAATAAAACTTGATTTTAGAAAATGCCCAGGTTTGGCTTCAGTAGCCGCTCAGCAGTGAGACCTCAGCAGCACACTCAGTGAGTCACAGGTGACCAGGACCCAGAACAGAGCCAGGGGCAAAATATTATACCTGTATAAATATCTTTATTCATCACAAACTCTATTTTTAAGGCGATTTCCTTCCAGACAGATCAGCAGGAAGCTTGCGAGCCGCTATCGGCTCTATTTACAGCAAGTTGGAATTAATCTTGGGACCTTCGCTGCTCTCCAGAAGACGTCACCCTGTCCAGGCAATGGATCAAAATAAACCCCACACTCAAACACTGTCTGCAGCAGCTAAATTATGGGGACAGCCAGGGCCACTATCAGCCACCCAGATACAGCCAGAAATAGGTCAAAACCGAAACCATTATTGCTTTGACTCTTTAAATCTGGGTGAACAACCAGCATTTGACTGGGGACACAGGGGTTTTGGGGCACTTTGGGTGTGCTGCTGTGGGGTGTGCTGGATATTACTTCCAGAATTTGTTTTACTGTGCTCCATTCAATTTTCCAGCAGGATTTAGTTTCCTTGAGTAAGAGTAGCCAGAGAGTAAAAAGCAGGAGGCACAGGTGAGAGATCCATTGCCCCCGACAGAAGATTTAAAGTTGTGACCATACCTGGATGAACCAAGACAGTGTTTTTTATTTCCCTCATCAAACCAACACCTCTGTGTCCTGCACCCACTTGAATCAAGATTGCAGGCATTGTTCCATTTACAAGACATGCAAATCTAGACTCGGCACCTTCTGTTCCAGAGTAAGCAACACCAAGATCTCTGGCCTCTTGCTCCTACCTTCTCACAGATTTCATAGAATCACAAAACCATTAAGGTTGGAGAAGACCTCTAAGATCATCCAGTTCAATCATCAGCCCAACACTACCGTGCCTGCTAAACCATGTGCCAAAGCCACACGCTTTTTGAACACCTCCAGGAATGGAGACTCCACCACTGCCCTGGGTAGCCTCTGCCAGGGCTCCACCACTCTGTCAGTGAAGATATTTTTCCTGATATCCAAATCTAACCCCCCCTGGTGCAACTTGAGGCCATTTCCTCTCATCCTATCACTTGTTACTTGGGAGAGGAGACCAGCACCCACCTCACCACAACCTCTTTCATGTATCACTGCCTGCAACTGAGGTCTCCCCTTAGCCTGCTCTTGTCCAGGCTAAACAACTCCAAGTCCCTCAGCCGCTCCCCAAAAGACCCACGCTCCAAACCCTTCCCCAGCTCCACTGTCCTTCTCTGGACCTGCTCCAGCAGCTCCAGCAGTTCACAGTCGTTATGAAAGAGCAGAGCTACAGGACTGACAGATCCCGTTCACAGGACAAGGAGGCTGAAGGCTCAGCAGCCGTAACCACAGTCAACAGCCAACTGCTAATGCAAGACCATTTCCACCCATGCACATTTCCAGGATGGAAATCAGTGCAGTAAGCAGCACAGATCTCCACACCTACCCATGCCACAACCATCGCCGTGCTGGGTCTCAGAGCCAATTTCTGGGTATTTTCATCCTGGCTGTGAAAACAACTGAAAAAATTGCTTTCTACAGGAATTCTGCAAAAGGCTGTTTCAACTGACAATCCCATCCACAAACACAGTTGCCTAAAATCAAACCAAGCAAATACAGTGGATGCCATGTGCTAATTTATCAAAGAATCATAGAATTGCTTGGTTGGAAAAGACCTTTGAGATCATCAAGTCCAATTATACCTGTCCACTACTAAAGCAGATCCTTCAGCACTTCATCCACCCGCCTTTTAAACCTCTCCAGGGATGAGGACTCAACCACCTACCTGGGCAGCCTCTGCCAGGGCCTGAGAACCCTCTGGGTGAAGAAATTTTTCCTGATGTCTAATCTGAACTTTCCCTGGTGCAGCTTGAGGCCATTTCTTCACATCCTATCAGCTGTCACTTGGAGAAGAGACCAACACCTACCTCACCACAACCACCTTTCAGGTAGTTGTAGATAGCGATGAGGTCTCCCCTCAGCCTCCTTTTCTCCAGACTAAACAGCCCCAGGTCCCTCAGCCACCTCTCATAATTCTTGTTCTCCAGCCCCTTCCCTAGCTCCGTTCCCTTCTCTGGATGCACTCCAGCTCCTCAATGTCCTTCTTAGAGTGAGGGGCCCAAACTGAACCCAGGATTCAAGGTGTAACCTCACTAGTGCCAAGGTACAGGGGAACAATCCCTTCCCTAGTCTTGCTGGCCACACTGTTTCTGATCCAGGCCAAAATGCTGTTGGCTTTATTGGCCACCTGGGTTGCTGTCAACCAACACCCTCAGGTCCTTCTCCTCTAGGCAGCTTTCCGGCCACTCTTCCCTAAGCCTGGAGCTGCACGGGGTTGTTGTGACCCAAGTACAGGACCTGGCACTTGGCCTTGCTGAACCTCATCCTCTTGGTCACAGCCCATCGATCCAGCCTGTCCAGATCCCTCTGCAGAACCTCCCTGCCCTCAAGCAGATCCACACTCCCTCTGATTTCACCAGGAGAGCACCAAAGCACCCCAGAAAGTAGGTGAGGTGCTCCCCTTGCCTCTTCAACACCACTGCGCAGTCACACACACCTTTGGACATAGTAAGTGTTTCACTCTCCTTGCACAGATAGAAACACAGCCCAGCAAGCACAACGTGCTGGGAGATTTCATTACAGAGAGAGAGAGGGAGGCTGAATTTTGTGTTCCCAAATCATGTTTCCTCCAAGCCACTGTAGTCCAAGAGGTCACAGTGATGGCTTCATAATCAAGAGCAACCCTGCAATGGTACATGAGACTTCTCCCATCTTTTCTGCAGAACTGGATGCCTGGCTCAAGCCAAATGCAACGTATATCGTTGTGGCACCCTAATCCTGACACGGATCCATTTTGCTAGCAGCCAGCCCGTGCCATCAGGTTACGTGACATCGCACGCTGAAGGCGTCCCATCCCTTCAATGATGTTCAGAAGCAATTACCTAAACAGTGTGTACAAATCCCTTATTTGGATGCTTAATTAGCTGGTAGGTACATAAATGCCAGGTTTACGGGCTTGCACAGTGAGCAGAGCATATAAACATGGGCTTAAACTGGAGTGTAAGGTCCAGAAATGGGGCTCATTACAGGAGGAAACAAGAGGGCAATGAATGGCTGAGCCAACAGAGACTTTAAATAAACAAACAACACCAAAAAAACAACCCACACTAAAATTTAAGGTAGCTCAGCACACCACAAAACCAGGCAGCATGGGCCAGGTTGGATGGGGCTTGGAGCAACCTGATGGAGTGGGAGGTATCCCTGCCCGTGGCAGTGGTTGGAACTGGATGGGCTTTAAGGTCCCTTCCAATACAAGCCAATCTGATTCTATGATTCCATGTTGGAATGGGTTGGGTTTATTCACACTTGCAGCAAAACAGAGCAAAGAGTGTGAGGAGGAGGAGGGATGTCTTGCAAAGATTTATTCCACAGCACAAAACAGTGATATCCAGAGATGTGATTATCCACAGAGACACAGAGACCTACTCCATACCCAGGTTCAAACATTGCCAGTGCCCCTATTTTTTTTAGGATCTTCCCTATGGGTGAAATACTGGCTGAACTAGAGACAAAGCTGAATTCTGATAAAAAGGGACTCTACGTATTTTAATATCCACCCAAAGCTCTGAGCCAAGTGACAGACGTCCCATATAAGTGCATTGCCCTCATCACAAAAATGCTCATCCTGTCTTCTAGGATTTTCAGAACCCTTTTGCACCACATACATCACACAAAGACGGGCTATTTTGAAAGCATCGAAAGTGCAGACTCCTGATTTTTAATACACATTGCATTTTATGGCTCAGCTACCAGGTTAATATGCAGTGTCAAGGACTTCAATGGGACTATATTTATAGGCATCATTAATTCATACGAGTTCATAATAATTCCATAGCATGGAATTAGCAGTATTCTGCTTGATCCAAGCTGCTATTAAGGTATATATCAGGCAAAGAGTAAGGCTATTCCACAAAGAAAAAATAAGAAGGCAAAACAACTTCAATAGCCTGTTATTATTAGATACTGAACAGTTAGAGAAGAAGAAAAGCTCGCTGAGCAGAGGTGGAAGCTGTATTTCATGTGCTTTCCAGTAGCATCACTGCTGGACAAGGAGGAATAAGAAAAGAGCCTGTAAAAACTGAGGGTGCAGGAGGAACATTGAGCTCCACGGGGTTCTGGAGAGGAGCCCTTCGATGGGGATGACACCTCCAGCCGCTCTGTGATTGACACCACGCCCAGGCGGTCCTCACCCATCCCCGTGCCACTCACCTACAGCCCCAAACAGCACATATCAAGCAACAGGAGAGTTTGGCACCTTCCCAAAGAGCCCGTCCAACTCTGAAAAGTGGGCTCCAGCCCTGCTTGGGATCACATTAGCTATGCAACATTATTCAGCTGGGACCAAAAAACCCTCCAGTATGTGTTATTTCTTAACTCCCATTACGTGCTCTAAGAGGGAAGCATTCAGGAGGAATTAGGGGAAAAAACAGATAAGTGAACAGGGAATTTCAGGACTAGGCTCCTGGGACTGGAAGTGAAAAAAAAAAAAAAACCCTGCAGCATTCCCCATAAAACTTGACTCTCAAGCTGAAGATGACAGCAATCAATTTAGCTTTTCCAGCTATAGGAAAGGGATTTTCTTGGATCCTTTCCATTGCCCAGTTTGGAAAAAACTCCAGTTCCTATCAATGTTGCTGAGCACCATCAAGCAAGGAAACTCCCATGAACAGCACCATTCACAAACCATTGCTGTGTTTTGTTCACAACATTGCTAAATAATCACAGAATCACAGAATGGTTTGGGCTGGAAGGGACCTCAAAGTCCATCCAGTTCCACCCCCTATCATGGGCAGAATAGGGAAGAAAAATACTTCACCTACAAAATTGCAACAAAAGCTACATGCAGATGAACCTGCATCCATGTACCAGAGATCCCCTAAATAGGGTGGCAGCAGGGAATGTTTTAGTAACACACCACAATAAACATTGCGGTTGCAGCACCCAGGGCTGTTCCCTGGCTCTGGCTAATTTGCTCAATCAGACTGAAGCGCTGAGTCGGAGAGGAAATTTACCTCCAGCTTTGCAACAAATTAGTAGCATGCGTACAAAACCTGCACTCTAGCTATCAAGCTACTGGGAAATGGATATAAAAGTCTTTTTCTAGGTCTCCCTAAAAAAGAGAAGGCTCTAGGGAGAACTTGTAGCAGCCTTTCCGTACTTAAAGGGGCTCCAGGAAAGCTGGGAAGGAGCTCTTTGTAAGGGAATGCAGGGATCAGACAAGGGGGAATGATTTTAAGCTGAAATAAGGGAGACTGAGATGAGGTCTTAAGGAGAAATGTTTTCCTGTGAGGCTGGGGAGGCCCTGGCCCAGGTTGCCCAGAGCAGTGGTGGCAGCCCCAACCCTGGAGGTGTTGAAGGACGGCGCTTGGAGCCCCTGATCCAGTGGGTGGTGTCCAAGGCAGGAGGTGGAACTGGGTGGGTTTTAAAGTCCTTTCCAACACAAACCATTCTATGATTCTTTGAACAACACAGGGATGAGTGAGCTCAGGCAAGGTTCTTCCAAAGCCCCATGCCACATCGCACACTGTCCCAGGCAATCGCTGCAGCCCACATGCTGGACCCTCCAGGCTACCCTGGACACTCAGGCCACTCTCCCACCACTAAACTCTTCCTCTCCATCTTGTTTTTTGGCTTTTTTTTTTTTTCTTACCTCCAAATATGTTGCTACAGCAACCCCAGCATTTTATTGGCACTCAGGGGAATATTCATCTCCAGTTCAGCTGCTCCATGGAAACACATCTCAGCAGCCCCTTGCTTCATCCCTGTGCGGAGGGGTAGAAGCTGACTCCACCACTCTGTGTCTGCTGGGGCATGGGGTCCACATCAACTGGGCAAAGACAGGAAAGACAGGGGGGTGGAAGGTGCTGCAGAGGGACGCGCTCAGCTCAGAAATGTACCCAAAAAACGCCTTGCAAAGACCAGCCCAGTAATCACAGTCTCTGCAACACAGAGGGAAATAGTCCTACAACTGGGAAAAACATCTCATGCACAGGAGTGGGGACCCCATGCCCATTGTAGGAGAGATCCTGTTAGAAATAACAGCCTGGTTTGCTGAAATGTTAATCCTTGCCCATAACCTGCTGAATGCAGCAGGATTATAATTAAGCATACCCCAAGGCTTCATCCCGCAACGTGCGCTGTGCATCACCTATGTACTCAGAGGCATCTTTTGGGAGAACTAGCCCATCCACTAGCCCATTGTAGTGATACATACACTGATGTTAAACAGCAAAACACATCATCATTTTCCATGGGGTCTTTGGATATTCAAGTGGACAGGCTGAGAGAGTTGGGGTTGTTCAGCCCAGAAAAAGAGAAGGCTCCATGGAGACCTTAGAGCAGTTCTCAGACCTGAAAGGGACTCCACAAAAGCTGGGGAGAGGCTCTTGATCAAGGAGTGCAGGGACAGGATGAGGAGGAATGGTTTTAAATTGAAAGAGGCGAGATTGAGATGAGATCTTAAAAGGAAATGTTTTCCTGTGCAGGTGATGAGACCCTGGCCCAGGTTGTCCAGAGAAGCATGGCTGCCCCATCCCTGGAGGTGTTCAAGGCCAGGCTGGATGGGGATTGGAGCAACCTGATCCAGTGGGAGGTGTCCCTGCCCATGGCAGGGGGTGGAACTGGATTGGCTTTGATGTCCCTTCCAGCCCAAACCATTCTATGACTCTATGATTCCAAGTGATGGAAAAGAGATAGCAGTTCTGCATCCAGCTATGCCTGGAGGT
Source organism: Clamator glandarius (assembly GCA_033459285.1). Classification (NCBI taxonomy): domain Eukaryota; kingdom Metazoa; phylum Chordata; class Aves; order Cuculiformes; family Cuculidae; genus Clamator; species Clamator glandarius. The sequence continues at coordinate 20,964 of JAUNZM010000428.1, forward strand.
GCATGCACACACACACCTGCACAGCACTGCAGCCCCACAGCTCACAGCCACAGCCACCTGAAGGACACAGGCAAAATGGCAAAAATTGCTGTTTCCAAGAAAACCACGCCACAGTTGTGATTTTTTTCCAGCAGAAGCAAACCCTGTGGCTCCAAAGGGCTCTCCAATGCTCTGGCTGGAAAAGATAATCCCAAAATAATCAAAATGTGCCTCCAAATTTGGAAAGCTCTTTGTGTTAAGGTGCCATTATCCTTTCCAGCTGCAGAGCAGGCACACAGGATCCCCTGCCTCCATCGCATCACAGTGGAGAGCTCTCTGCCTGTGACGCCACAGAGCAACTCGGTCACACAGCTTAGCATATAGCGTTGTATTAGATTATAACACCAAGCAGATCATAGAATCATAGAATGGTTTAGTTGGAAGGGATCACAGAGCCCATCCAGTTCCACCTCCTGCTAATAGATCAGGGCCTCGAAGCCCCATCCAGCCTGGCCTTGAACCCCTCCAGGGATGGAGCAGCCACCACTGCTCTGGGCCAGGGCCTCCCCACATGCCATGACCCAGATCCACGACCTGCATAGTCGAAGAAGGTGGTTCGATTATCCACATGGGGATTCGGAGGCTGGCAAAGTCCAGCTTTAGGGGGAAAAAAAAAAAAAAAAAAAAGGCAAAAAACTTATAAGGCTGCAGCAAACGGATTTCAATCCAGTCAGATCACAAGGTGATCCCTGAACGCAGCCAAGCAACTGGGATTGGATCCAACACGAAGCGATGCTAGTAAAGGAAACACAGATGAGATAATGAAAGAAAGAAGGGAAAAGAGAGAGAAAAAGGATAAGGAAGCGGTCACCTCTCCAGTGGGCAGCCCCACGACCTCAGGAACAGGTGCTCTCTCTGGCAGCAGCTCCTTCCAGGGATCCTATTGGAGCGATGGGTGCAGAACGAAGCTGGGGAAAGAGCTGGAGAACAAGAGTCATGAGGGACCTGGGGTTGTTCAGCCTGCAGAAAAGGAGGCTGAGGGGAGATCTCATCACGGTCTACAACTGCCTGAAAGGAGGTTGTGGAGAGGTGGGTGCTGGGCTCTTCTCCCAAGTGCCAGGCGATAGGATGAGAGGAAATGGCCTCAAGCTGCGCCAGGGCAGGTTCAGATCGGACATCAGGACAAATTTCTTCACCGAAAGGGTTCTCAGGCCGTGGCAGAGGCTGCCCAGGGAGGTGGTGGAGTCCTCGTTCCTGGAGGGGTTTAGGAGCCAGGCAGATGAGGTGCTAAGGGATCTGGTTTAGCAGTTGGACTCGACGATCTCAGAGGACTTCTCGCAGCAAGCCAGGCTCTGACTCTAAGCCCTTTCATAAGGCCGGTCCCTCCCCCTCAGCCCGAGGGGGGTTCTGGCCGTGTGCAGAAGCCCCTTGGGGAGGGTGGGAAGGGACTTGCTCCTCTCCTGCTCGTCATTGCCACTACAGCAAACAAGAGGCTCAGACAACGCAAACGTTTAAGCCAGACAAAAGAGTAAATTGGGCCTTTACACCACCCCCACAGGAAAACATTTCTTCCTCAAATCTCCTCTCAATCTCCCCTCTTCCAGCTGAAAAGCGTTCCCCCCTCATCCTCTCCCTGCACTCCCTGATAAAAAGCCCCTCCCCAGCTTTCCTGGAGCCCCTTTCAGTGCTGGAAGCTGCTCTGAGTTCTTGCTGGAGCCTTCTCTCCACAGTTAGAACAACTCCTTGCAGTTCTTCAGAGCTGCCGAAAGCTATGGGTCCGCTGTAATGCTTGTTTTTTCCCACCACCCTGCTGCCAGGTCGCTCAGCAGAATGCTGCCCTCAATCCTAGCAAATCCAAACACGTCTGAAGAGTGCTGCTCTACTTTCCTACAATATTCTCCACCAAGATTTTCTGGAAATGGTGCACATGTTATTTTCAGTCCTGTCCTTTATAACATTTTCTGCCAGAGCCCACATTTCTAGTGCAGCTTTTATGTCAAATCCTTGTGTGGAGTTCAACGGGATGGTGAGATTTAAGTGGTTAAGACAGAAACCTGTTTGTCTTCAAGAGTATAGCATGAAGATGTGAAACCGATGGTGCTGTTCAGACCACACGCCTCACCCAGCATTGCACTCTGAAGCCCAGCATCTCCCTTCAATGGTAGCTCCCCTCAATGGACAAACAAAGATGTGGAACTTAGGTACGTGGTTCTGTAAGCATGTTGGTATTGTTTTGATGGTTGGACTTGATCTTAGAGGTTCTTTCCAACCTTAACGGTTTTATGATTCGAAGGGAAACTAGCAGGAGTATCTACTTCATCTGTGTTGGAGACCCCCATTCAAAGTCCTCCTCAGTAAAGACACAGGACGTCCCAAGATCGGACACATGCAACGGCAGCAGAGCCTCATTCCTCACATCTTCCAGGTCTGTGTTCTCCTCTGTGCAGGCATCTGGGAAATTAGTCCCAGCTGCCACAACACTAATTTTAATTTTAAAGAAATGAGCCATGAACTGTTGAAAATAATAATTTTCAATATGAGCACCTGAGAGGCTGCTGTGGATATCTGCCAATATATTAATTCTGTCTTATATTCCAGCAGGCTGAAAATCTGTGTATTAGTAGCATAGAGAAGAAATATGTTGAGATAGGAGTAAGGCAGCTGGGAAGCAACAGAAGAACATTTTAGTAGGGCTGGATGGAGGTACCCTCCTGTCATAGAATGGTTTGGGTTGGAAGGGACCCCAAAGCCCATCCAGTTCCACTCCTGCCATGGGCAGGGACACCTCCCAGTGGATTGGGGTGCTCCAAGCCCCATCCTGCCTGGTCTTGGACACCTCCAGAAGTGCCTTCCTGCCTTCATTGAGGTCTTGTGGAGAGAACTCCTCTCTTCTTTGGAATAAAACAGAAAGTTGGGAAACTGGGAGAGGGAAACCTGAGATGATTTAAAAAACCTCAACAAATTAAGCAAGATCAAGAGGGAGAATTCCACTTTTGCATGATCAGATACACTGTTTGCAGGCAGCACAGCATTTCATTTCTGCCTATTTTTAAGCTCCTAAATATTTTGCTTGGAATATTGCCCCTGGCCAAGAAAACTTTAAGAGTGGCTTGATTTTAAATACCAAAAAACACCACAGAACCTGTGGAGACAAAGGGTGACCCCAAGACCGCAGGTGACGAGGGGTAGTGCTGCCTGAGGAGACCTTTGTGAGAAGCTGTGTTTAGAATCTGAGGAAATGTGCTTTGTTTTGTTATAAACACACTCTGGAAACTAAAATTCTGAGATTTTAATGCATCTCTCTCATTGTGGAGGAAAGCCAGCAAAGCGAGGCCCACGGCGCTGGGCTCTGAGGCTGCTGCCCCAAATGAAAGACATTCCACCCCATGACCTGAGCACCTGTCCTCAACTCAGGTGCAGCAATCGGGACCAAATAGCCTGTTCGTCGCAGTTTTAATAGTTCCATATTAAGTAATGAATTAAATATCTGCTCTGCAATATTCAGCGTGCAGCCCTGTGGCCAGGTCTGGAATCCCCAGTATAAGAAGGAGGTGGAGCTGTTGGAGGGAGTCCAGAGGAGGCCATGGAGAGGATCCAAGGCCTGGAGCACCTCCTGTGCGAGGCCAGGCTGAGGGAGTTGGGGTTGTTCAGCCTGGAGATGAGAAGGCTCTGGGGAGACCTTAGAGCAGCTTCCAGCACTGAAAGGGGCTCCAGGAAAGCTGGGGAGGCGCTCTTGATTAGGGAGTGCAGGGATAGGACAAAGAGAATGGTTTTCAGCTGCAGGAGGGGAGATTGAAATGAGATCTTAGGAAGAAATGTTTTCCTGTGCGGGTGGTGATGCCCTGACCCAGGTTTCCCAGAGTAGTGGTGGCTGCCCCATCCCTGGAGGAGTTCAAGGCCAAGTTGGATGGGGCTTGGAGCAACCTGATCCAGTGGGAGGTGTCCCTGCCCATGGCAGGGGGTAGAACTGGATGGGCTTTGAAGTCCCTTCCGACTCAAAGCACTCTATGATTCTGTGGGACACCCAACTGTTGCATCCATCTCGGGTGTCCCCATGGGGAAGGTCCTGCTGTTGGTTATCTGCCCAGCCTTCACAGCAAAGGACTATATTCTGCTCTCCTGGGAAGGCAGTCAGGGAGGTGCAGCCTTCACCCATTGTTCCCAACAGCCCCATGCAGCATGTGCAACACAGAGAGGACACACACACTTCTGAAAGACCAGAACTGCCTGCAGACTACCTGCAGGAGGGAAGCATCCACCTGCACTGTAAATCTCTGGGAAACATTAATAAACAGCTCCATCTACTGACATCCTCATCCAAAATCCAAACTCTATGGCAGAAGGGACACAGTATCCAGAGATGCTCCTGTTGTTGACTGGGTCCTGCCTGGGCCAAGCAAGGACCAGCTTTGAGCCCAGGTACAACCCTTCACAGCCCCACAGATCCTTTGCAGAGAAGCAAATCTCCCAGAGCAGCTCATTGCCTCCTCCTGTCCCAGCTCTATCAGAACTCGCTTTGAATTTCTGTTAATTGACATTAATTAAATCTATTTTCACCTCATCGAGTGAAATATAACAACTCTTTAATGTTCTATTTCAGCCAAGGAGATGTGTACAGGTGTGATTTAATAAAGCGAACAAGCTGAAAAGCGGTGTCTGAGAACCAGCAGCCTCGTTACACCTGTGGAGCACAGACACATAACAAGAGGTAACCAAACCTTCACCCTGTAGAATCCACCCGTTTCTTCAGCACCAAGCACTGTGGGTCCCAACACTGTGCCCCCTGTTGAGGGACCAGAAACGGCACATCCACTCTCCCTCTCACACAGCATCTTCCTCCAGGCACTTTCATGCCACTAAGAATCATAGAACGGCTTGGGTTAGAAGAGACACTAAAAATCTTTTAGATCCAATGAGGCCAAAATCACAAACCTGCAAGAAGAAGCATGTTGAGGTGTCACTTTTTCCCCAATTTTTTGCTGGAATTGTGAATACATTTTCAGACTGGGTTCTTTATTTTATAGATCATTTATTTTCCCATTTATTTCAGGTCCTAAAAGCACCCCTGAAGCCCCAAGCCCCTTTCCTGCCAGATGAAGACATAACAAGGCAGGATACCTGGCTTTCTGCATTTTTCCATGTCCTCAGGGGACAAATCCTGCTGTCTCCTCTAGCAGGATTTAACTGTGTCGAGCCCCTGAAGCATCACAGCAGTCAGTTCACATGAATACAGTGACTTCATGTCCACTTTGCCACCATGTCCATCCTCCATCGCTTGTTATTTTTCATTGATCAAGCCCAACTCATCTCTCAGACCCCATGTTTGTGGGCAGACTCAGTGCAGAAGGATGGGTTTGGTCAGTAATTCCCACATGCAGCATTCCCAGGGCATGCTCAAATCCATGCCCAGGTCTTTCAAAACCCCAGGCAGGCCCCGGCTCTCTGCTCTCCATCTGCCAAAATTAAAACCATAGCTTCTTTCTTCCACATCACTGCTGATGAGCAGCAATTGCAAAACACCCGTGGGAGTAAGGAGCCACGCTCTGGACCGCTTTGCCAGGGGAAAGCGTTATTTACAGCCAGCAACAGGATTAAAGCTTCAAATCGCTTTTAAATTTGGAAGAAAGGGCTCACACTTGGGGAGCTCAGGTGTGGAGAAGTTGCTCACATGGCAGAGAAAGGAGGTGACTCGGAGCTGTTGGACTGAGCATCGGGGTAGCTGCAGCTGCGCCTTCCCTGGCTCTGACACAGTGATGAGAAACACATGGGTGGGAAATTAAGATGGAGGAGGAGGACATCAACAGGACCACAGGTTGCTGACAAAAAAGTAACCTGTAAAAATCTGTCTTTAGGGTAAATAGCAAGGTGGTTGGAATAAAAGTGTCTGAGTGTCCAACCTTCCCTGCACACCCACAAGGATATTTGGGCACAAGCAGCCATGCAGGGACTCAAATTTTTTTTTTTCGAAGGTATGTGTTTAAAAATCCCAGCCCAATATACAGCTTGATGCAGTTGGAGGGATCCTTATAGCTGGTCCTGATCTTTTATTAAAGCATTTGTGGCTTTTTCTGAGCAGCTGAGGTGGCCAAACTCCATCTGCCAACAGGTGTGGGTTGGGTGGTGGCTGCTGCGGAGCAGAAATGCCATCCATTCGCTTGTACTCTCTCTTTCCAGAAAGGCTTTTGCACAAAATCTTCAGCCCAACCAAGAAATGCCTGTGGAGCAGATGGCGAACACCGTCTGGGGGATCTCCAGACTCTTTTCCCATTATACTGAGCAGCATAAGCTCTTTGATAGGTCTGTTGACGTTCACCATGTCTCCTGCCTCCTCCAGGAACCCATTTTCCATGTGTCAGCAGGATTAAACTGATGCAAAAAAACTTCAAAAAAGGCACAAAACCCTTAAAAAAAAAACCTGCTGTCCGAGGAGATCCCCAACACTGCCCATGCGCAGGAGGCACCTTGTGTAGGCACAAGGGCTGATTGCCCTAGTCACCAATGTCAACAGCTGCCAGTCCAAACATGTTTCCCAGTTTGGCTGTTTATGGCAGGATAGAGAGAAATGTGTCAGTGCTGTTAAAAACCTGGCAGAAGCATTTGAGCTGTTTATTACCTTATAATCCCTGCCAAAAGATCTGTAGGGACAGGGTTGTGTTAACAGGGCTGAGATATTAAATGCAGGGGTAAGTGGTTCAGCAACCCCCAATGGACCTGTCCAAGAAGCCAAGGACCCACCTGCTCCTGCCACTCACGTGTGCCCGTGCTTCACAGAGCTTCATCAAATGCTGGAGCGTGTCCAGAGAAGGGAACAGAGCAGGGGAAGGGGCTGGAGCCCAGGGATTCTGGGATCAGCTGAGGGACCTGGGGCTGTTTAGCCTGGAGAAGAGGAGGCTGAGGGGAGACCTCATTGCTCTCTGCAGCTCCCAGAAAGAAGATTGTGGTGAGCTGGGTGCTGGCATCTTCAATCAAGTAACAAATGATGAGATGAGAGTAAATGGCCTCAAGTTGCACCAGGGGAGGTTTAGATCAGATATTAGGAAGCATTTCTTTCCTGACAGAGTGGTAAAGCCCTGCAGAGGCTGCCCAGGGCAGTGGTGGAGTCTCCAACCCTGGAGGGGTTAAAAAAACATGTAGAAGTGGCACTTTGGGACATTGTTTAGTAGGCATGATGGTGTTGGGCCAAGGGACTGAATGAGCTGAGACGTCTTTTCCAAACTTCATGATTCCATGATTCTATGACTGAAAATTTTCAGACCCAGGGAGTGAACTGTATTGGCAAACACTAGTGTCCCCAAGCACAAGAGAGAAAAACTGCTAGAAGGAAGGGAAAGGCAAAAGCCAGATCCCATATTACAGCTGAAATTCTCCCAGCAGCTCTGTCGTGAAAGAATACTGAGCATATTTTCTCAGGTGAGATGTCAGCATCTGCACTGAAAAAACTTGAAACTGTGCAATTTTCCAAAAGAAACTTCAGCTCACACCACCTGTGCCTGAAGGGCAGGCAACTGACAAAGGATGCTCTTGCTCAAACCAAGAATCCCACTAAACTGAGGTGCCAGGGCTGTATCAAAGCTGTCCAGGCTCCTATCCAGGGCTTAAGTGTTTAATCCAGGTTTCATCTGCACACCAGGATGGGCACCAGCAGCTGGTGACATGCACTGGGCTGGCACACTCCCAAGGGCCACCAAGACATCCACACCTCGGATAGATTTTCAGCCCAGCAGGGATCACAGCAAACACGGAGCAAGAAATTGTTCCTTATGCAATTTTAACTCCATTTCAAAAACTTAGTTTCATTTACTTGTTAAAGTTTAATGCTTTCCTGGAAGATGGGGGGAGGGAGCTGTCAGTGATGCTTTACCTCTCCCCGTGGCCCAGCTGGCATTTTTTATTTGTGTTTCTACTCTCAACAGATAAATCTGCTTTTATCTCCCTCCGAGTCACCCAACAGCCTAAAAAAATGCAGAGGCAGGAGGAAGAGACAGACATAGTGTAGAAAACTCGATAGCAAATTTACTGCAAGGGAACAGAAAATATCAGGAGGTGATTCTGCATCTTTTCTGAGCATGACTTGTACATCGAAAGTCCTTAAAAGTATTAATTAAAGCAAAATGAACATTAGCATCAAGAAACACTCAAGGGATTTGAGCCTCCGTAGCACCCAAATGTATGTTTGGGCTGTAAAAAGCAGTGGAGGCAGCCAGCTCCCAGCGTTGCCAGGGAAGAGTCAGACTCGAAGAGTGCAGCTGATCAGGTGAAATGCAGAAAAATAGGGAAAAGATGTGCAGCTCAGTGGTAATGGATCTTTCCAGTAACGGCTGTCATGGACCACCTGAAATTCCCTTTGCCATTTCTCTCTATAAATGTCATCCTCAGGTGGATACTTTTCTATAAAGGGATGATTTTCTTTTTCCCTCCTGCATACAGGAGCTGTTTGTTGGAATGTATAAATAGTCACAGCCTCTGTCAGGGCTCCCGAGATGGCTCAGCTGCCAACTTCTGCTCCCTTGCAAGTGATGTGCCCTGATTTTTTCCACAATTCACCCCTTCCCATCCTCCATCCCTCTGTCCTGCCACAGCACAATGAGTCTCACTGAAAATTATGGAATTACAGGATCATGGAATGGTTTGGGTTGGAAGGGACCTCAAAGCCCATCCAGTCCCACCCTCTACCATGGGCAGGGACACCTCCCACTGGATCAGGGGCTCCAAGCCCCATCCAACCTGGCCTTGAACCCCTCCAGGGATGGGGCAGCCACCACTGCTCTGAGCAGCCTGGGCCAGAGCCTCCCCACCCTCACAGGAAAACATTTCTTCCTAAGATCTCATCTCAGTCTCCCTCTTTCAGCTGAAAACCATTCCCTTTGTCCTACCCCTGCACTCCCTGATCAAGAGCCCCTCCCCAAATCTCCTTTCAGTGCTGGAAGCTGCTCCAAGGTCTCCTTGGAGCCTTCTCTTCTCCAGGCTGAACAACCCCAACTCTCTCAACCTGTCCTCACAGCAGAAACGTTCCAGCTCTCAGATCATCTCTGTGGCCTCCTCAGAACTCACTCTAACAGACCCACATCCTTCCTGTGCTAAGGATATTTAGCTTTGCCCTATGCCTATATTAATATTTATTGCCTTTTGGACCCCAAGGGGCTTTTTAGAGTCCTAATCCTCCCTGTCAACAAGGGGTTTCTTGGTATGCTGGTCCAGGCTCATCAGGATTCAGCGCACAGGGCTGGGGTTTTCAGCAGGGAGGGTTTAGGAAGCAAGGGAGAGAGCAAGGCAATAAACATCTCTCTAATGGGCACGTCTGTGACAGCAGCAGAGAAATGCACCGGAGGCATTTTCCTTTCCCCATCCCTGCAGCCGGAATTTACCCTGCCCTACGAGCCCCCGCAAGCCGTTAATGACTGAAGGAGCCACTTCCTATAATGAGATTTTCATAGGTGAAATGAATACAGGCAGGTTGCGGTGGGTGATTACAAGATTTAATGACAGTCTCTTTCCATGCCTGTGAGGATGCCTGGGGAAAGCTGCATCCCAGTTATCTTCACCAGAGGCAGGCACAGCGTAATGCGATCTATTTTACACAGTGAGAATGGACTCCTGGTAGGCTTTACATACCTTCAGCCCCTTCTGGGCACGGGTGGGGAGAGAAGGCTGCAACGAGCATGTAACACAGGGAAATCTTAGCTATCCCAGCGTGTACACACACACACATCCTCCTCCGCCACCGCCTGGGTAGGCAATAGCAATTATTTACCCTCATTAACATCAGCTTGCTTAGAACCAGGTTCATCCCTTGTCCTCTCGGGATACAGGTTGCTGTTTCCTTAGCCACCATCAACTCTCATGCTCTTAGAAATACCCTTGATCAGAGCAGATTTGGTGTCTTTTCATAGAACTGTGGAATCATTCAGGTTAGAAAAGACCTCTAATATCATCCAGTTCAACCATCAACAGAATGCCTGCTAGGCCATGTCCTAAAGCACCGCATCTACATGTTTTTAGAACCCCTGCAGGGCTGGTGTCTCTACTACTGCCCTAGGCAGCTTCTGCCAGGACTTCACCACTCTTTCAGTAAGGAATTTTTTCCTCATGTCCAATCTAAACCTCCCCACGTACGACTTGAGGCCATTTCCTCTTGTTCTATCACTTGTTACTTGGTTGAGGAGACCAGCACCCACCTCGCTACAACCTCCTTTTAGGTAACCACATATCCAGCAGGGCTGTAGGATCTCCCTGGGAAGCTGTACCAGGATCCATCTGGGTTTTCTCCCTCAAAATGTGCAGGCTGGGTTGGAGTAGCTTTCAGCTTGTCCATGGGGAGATGGAATTGCTACCATTTTTTTATTCTCCGTCTATGAGCAGCTCTGGGAAAGAAATAAAGCAGAATTGTAATCGCTGCCACTCTGACTCCTTCCGCAGCTGCAGACCCAGTGTTTTATGGATGTCACAGCTTTAATATTCCTTTCAAAACAGGCTGTGGACATAAAAGACCGGTTTGTCAATCCGTTGATTGCCCAGGGCTAAGCTGGTGCTTCTGCTGTGTTGCTGTGGTTTGCATTGAACAAGCTGGCTTTCTAAGATCAAAAAATATTCTCCATCAGTGCAGGGTTGCAGCCACAGCCCTCCTCGATGCCAGAGTTCCCCTTTTTCCCTGGGAGTGGGACAAGAGGGTGACAAAGTCAAGGATTTAGCATTACCCTTCCTTTCCTTATGTCTTCTGGAGCTCCCTTTTGCCAGCATCACGTCACCCAGCGTAACAAACACTACAACAGAGCTATCGAGTGTGCCAAAACTTGTTCTGCCAAAATCCATCTAGTGGGCTTTGGTGCAGGAGAGGAGAATGGCTCTGAGATGTGAATTTTGACCAGGGCGGGCAGTCTGCATCTCTCATTGCACCCCTGTGTTCCCTAGCTCCAGCCCAGGGAGCCGTGCCCAGGCTGGCACCACGGTGCTCATGTCTGCTGCAGGAACCATCTCCTGGGGGATGCTGTAATGAGCTGGTTGATGCCAGAGTCTCATGGCTTTAGTATCCTGGAGCTGTTAAATCACCCACTATGCTGCTCTAGGCTGGTTTTGTGCTTCCTAGTACCAGCTTCAGGCTCAGCCCGAGAGATTTCCAAACTGCTAAGCAGCAAATAAGAAATAATCAACTCTCAGACCTAGTAGCATACAAAAATTAGCAATTTTTTTCAGATCCTATTCTCACTCCTTCTCTCCCAAGCCCACCTCTGGTAGGATGCTCTCGAGGTGCTCCCTTACTTTCCCCCACTCTCCCACCACCTCATATTTCCCATGAGTTTCTCTCCCAGAGTACCTCTTTCAGGAGGCTGCACAAAGCCATTTTATATCAACTAGGAGGACTACAAAGGGGATTTGAGAATGGGAGCAGCTCCCATATGAGGACAGGCTTGAGGGTGTTGAGGTTTTTCAGTCTGGAGAAGAGAAGGCTCCAGCAAGAACTCAGAGCATCTTCCAGCACAGAAAGGGGCTCCAGGAAAGCTGGGGAGGTGCTCTTGATCAGGGAGTGCAGGGATAGGACAAAGGGAATGGTTTGAAGCTACAAGAGGGGAGATTGAAATGAGATCTCAGGAAGAAATGTTTTGCTGCGGGGGTGGTGATGCCCTGGCCCAGGTTACCCAGAGCAGTGGTGGCTGCCCCATCCCTGCAGGTGCTCAAGGCCAGGTTGGATGGAGTTTGGAGCAACCTGATGCAGTTGGAAGTGTCCCTGCCCATGGCAGGGCTTTGGAACGGGATGGGTTTTAAGGTCCCTTCCAAACTAAACCATGCTATGATTCTATGAACTCACTTAAAGAGCTCCTCAGACTCCATCTGCCAGTGAATACAGGATTTTAGGGCTCCTGCTGGAAACATAACAAGCACTTGTCGGGAAGTTCATCTCTGGGGGAGAAGGGAACTTTAAAAGAAAGAGGAATAAAGAAAGACACTTTCATTCTGCAGAGTTAGTTGAATCAGACTCCTTCAAACATCGATGTTGAAGCGTGGAAACTGGTGCTGAATAACTGTAACATTCATCCTCACCTGTCTGCTGACCACTAACTTTTAAAAGAGAGCCATTTAAAAGCAAATTGTTGGATGTTCCTTCACCACCAGCAGCTAGCAAGCATTTAGATGAAATGGCTGCCCCCCAAGAAACAGCAAAATAATGACAGAAAAGCAGCCAGCTCTAAATACAACAAAGTCCAAGAAGACAAAGTCAAGATTAAACCTGCTGTCGCGCTGGGGACACAGGTAGGTTCATTGAAGTGATGTATTGCTGTTCCCACTCTTGCCCAGAGCAGCCGCTGAAGGTAGAGTGGACCATGTACGGTTCTTGCAAGCCATGTCCTAGCAAGACATCTGTCATAACTGGTATTTTAGAGACGAGAGCAGGAAATGGAGCATCCTGGGCTCTGTGGAGAGCCAAGGGCTCCATTAATTGACAGCGACGCACAAAACATGGAGGAGATCCTACCAGGCTGTTTAACCCCCGTAAAGGCAAACAACCAGATTGCCGCTAATCCCATGGCTGGCATGGGAGAGCACTGGCATCCTCCTAGAGATGTCCATCCCCAAAAACCCTTGCAGAGGAGAAGTTTCCCCACTTGATTGTTGCCATTGCCAGCATTGGCTGAGCTCATCCCTTGCTTAGCTTTGAGTTGTAAACATGAAAAAACCCAATATTTTCCCTGATCATGGTGGCCCTTGCTCTTCCGTGCAGTTTCTCTAATAAGGGCTTTGCACACACTTTTGCCACAGAGGAGTGTTATTAAAAGGTCTCTCTTCTCTGCCTAGCCAGCTGTCTTCATGAAATGTGGGAATTCAATACTTCTGATGAGCTCCGCTCTTCTGACACATAGGGTAGGAATTGGCCAGCAAGTTAGAGAATTAAATAAAACCTTAGCAATTGTATTTGGTTTGTTTTCTTAGGAATCCAAGCTGGCGAACACCATCCAGCCTACTAAAGGGAGAGCAAATGTCTGTCCTCCGAGCTGGCTCCTGAACCTGGGAGGAGAGGGAGACAGCGCAGAACACCATCCCATGCACATGCACTGCCTTGCACACTTGTTTCATGGATAACTGTGTCAAATGAGGCTGAAACACCCAAGAGCACCATGAAAGACTTTGAACTGCTGGAGCATGTCCAGAAAAAGGACAACAAAGCTGGGGAAAGCTCTAGAGAACATGTCTTATGAGGAGCGGCTGAAGGAATTGAATTGTTTGGACAAGAGGAGGCTGTTGTCGCTCTCTGCAGCTCCCTGAAGGCTGAGGTGGACATTGACCTCTTCTCCCAAATAACAAGAGACAGGACAAGAGGAAATGGCCTCAGGTTGCACAGGGGAAGTTTAGATTGGATATTAGGAAAAATTTCTTTACCAAAAGAGTGGTGAAGCCCTGACAGAGGCTGCCCAGGGCAGCGGTGGAGTCTCCATCCCTGGAGGTGTTTAAAAAGTGTGTAGACATGGCACCTTGGGACATGGCTTAGTCGGCACGATGGGGTTGGACTGATGTTTGGACTGGATGAGCTGAGAGGTCTTTTCAAACCTTAATGACTCTGTGATTCTATGAACTTGTGTGCACATGTGTGCAATGGACTTGTGGTTTTGAACTTAAGGATTTTAACTTAAGGATTTTCATGTGACCTGTGTTTCTTTATTTTGCATGCAAATCACTGCTCTTGAGATACCAGCATAGACCCCACATGGCTTTAATCCACTGGCTACAGCTGTGCTCTAACATTCACACTTTTACACCACCTGTGCTAGAAAATGAAGTTATTCCTGTCCTAAACCAGTTGAAATGAAAGGCATGATCTCTGGCAAAGCCTTTCCTGGACTCTGACAGTCGATAGCACGAGCACTGAACCAGCCAAAAACATATCCGTGTCTGGAAACATTCAAGGTCAGGTTGGATGGGGCTCTGAACAGCCTCACTGAGTTAAAGACAGCCCTTCTTCTGCAGGGGATTGAACTGGATGGGGTTTAAAGGTCCCTTCCAACTCAAACAATTCTATTATTCTATGATTTAATATCCAGATGAAATACATCACCCAATTCCTAATTTTCAGAGTTCAGATCCAAAGCCAACCCCAAACCACAGCGAGTTTAGCGCCAGCTCCCTGCCACACTTGGAAGCAGCCCCGATATCTCAGCTGTGAAGGAAAGGTGTGATTTTACCTCTGCCAAAGAACTTTGAACAAAAATAGAGGTGAACAAGTCCTCAGTGAGCACTGAAAACAGCTTTGGTTCCAGAAGCGTCCAACTCGCAGATGGACCACCTTAAAAAAAAACACATTACTACCAAGGTACAATGAAAAACGGCGCCATTTTATTTGGTGTATCATGAGCTGTATCTCCCCGCTGCACCCGCTGGAGTGCCGGCTGTAGCAGGTACAGCCCTATCTGCAGAATCTTCAAACGTTGCCTTCAGGCAAGAAGTTAATCTTCTTTCCCTTTGTTGATAATATTTTTTCTGTACATTATATCTCTTGAAACGCAATTTGCAGTCCCCAAATCGGAGGACAGGCTTTGTGACAAGGAGAAGCCTCACGCCGAGACACTGATGTGCTTTTTCCATCTCCCAGCCTGGCAACGGCAGCGCTGGTACCACATATTTCATCTCTAAACACAGTAAAGTTTCACTGTTCATTAGGACGGCTGCAACGAGGCATTGGCAGAGCAGTCAAATAATTGTTTCTAAAAGCACAACATCTTTATGATGCCTTAATGTGATGCTTTAAAGAGTTGTTGGGAAACAAGGCGAGTGCAGGGAGTGGGAGATTTCAGTCTCGTGAATGGTGTTGTGCTATAAATGCTTTAAAAAACAGAGATATCTGTAGGCGCAAAGGTGATCAAGAAGTCTTAGAATCATAGAATGTCCTGAGTTGAAAGGGACCCACCAAGACCATCGAGTCCAGCTCCTGCCTCTGCACAGGGTACCCCAACATTCACACCGTGGGGCTGAGGGTACCTCCGAGGCTGATGCCCCAGCATGGTGGAACCATTCTCAATCTACATTGGTGATGGCTTCCTCTCATGTCCCTGGTTTTGCATTTCAGCTTTCCAAATCCTGTCGCATTTGTTTTCATCATTCTTTTCTGCTGATTTCTAGTACTCAGGCTCATTGTCTACTTCATCTGCATCTCTTATGACTAAGACAAACAAAGGGTTCTTTGAGGAGTTATCCATACTCTATAGCAACTGCCTGAGAAGGTCCCACCTGCCATTACCCACAGACACTGTGCTTCGTCTCATGGAATCATAGAATCATATAATGTTTTTTGGGGGAAGAAACCTCTCTTCTCCAGGCTAAACAATTCCAGTTCCCTCAGCTGCTCCTCAGAAGACTTGCCCACCTCTGGACACACTCCAGCCCCTCAATGTCCTTCTCATAGTGAGGACCCCAAAGCTGAACCCAAGATTTGAGATGCAGCCTCACCAGTGCCAAGTACAGGCAGACGAACCACCCCATGGCTGATACAAGCCAGGATGCTCTTGGTCTTCTTGGCCGCCTGGGTCACTGCTGGCTCATGTTCAGTCATTGATGACCAGCACCCCCAGGTCCTTCTCCTCCAGCAGCTTTCCAGCTGCTCTTCCCCAAGCCTGGAGCACCGCATGGGGTTGTCGTGATCAAAGTGCAAAACCTTTGCCCTTGTTGAACATCATCCCCTTGTCCTCAGCCCATCCAGCCTGTCCGGCTCCTTCTGCAGAGCCTCCCTACCCTCAAGCAGATCAATGTTTCCACCCAATTTGGTGTCATCTGCAAAATGACTGAGGGAGCACCCAATCCCCTGATCCAGATCATGGACATCTCCCAGGAAGGGACAGTGCATCCATCCTACTGCCACGGGATCCTCGTTTGGTATTCACAGGAGCTGAGCGTCCACCTAAGGTCTGTCTGTGCTCCTCACAACAGGAGATACCAAGACTTATCACCTCTTTTCTGAGAGCATGCGAAAAGGAAAAAGCAACCAGCTCAAAGTCCAACAAAATAACCAGCTAGAGAGACAAGTAAGTGGACAAGTTTAGGATGTATGAATTATCATTGCTTGCCCCAGTATAGCTTAAAAACAACAAAAAAAATCAATCTTTATAGTTGGAAAATGACAGTAGCTTATTTAATTTATGACAGAGGCAAAGACAAGAGGAGAACAGCATTGGAGATTACACTCGCTGAGCGCGCTGCTCTCCTGTAATGTAATGAAATGAGTTAAGAGCAAAGTGAATTAGTGCTATGGGCTGACCTCATCCCACTAATCCTGAAGAGCAATAAGAAATGAAAGGTTGCACTCACTAGCTTGGTTTTCAAGGTCAGTGAGAACCAAAGTGGCCGGTGTCATCTCCCTGTGATTTTAGCATTAACTGAGTGGCCAGCTGCGACCCTCATAATTTATTCTAACAAGGAGAATTACTCCAGTGCCTTTGATGGGTGGGTAATTCCTTCTGGAGTAAGAAGAACATGAGAATGAGGGGCTGCAGCTATAAAACCAACTCCCACGCTCAGGTGTATGGATGTCCCATGGTATCTGGCACTCTGCACCAAGCAGATTGATAGGACTGCAGCAATCGGGGGCTCATCCCAGCGCATCCTGGCTGCATCACTCTTGGGCTGATCCTGAGGTGGTCCCCATTCATCCTGCTCTTGGCTCCTAAATGATTCCTATCTCCCTCTTGTGCCTTTGCTCAGAAAAGTTATGGATGCTTTAAAAGTAGTTTTGTTGGAAAAGTGTATCTCTCATGCCCTGACAGAGCTTATCCCTGAGCAAACCACACATAAAGTCGTGATGGTGGCAATCAGCCAGATGTTTCTGCGGGTAAGATTGTCCTCCAGAAGGAAAGACAACTTGAGACCCCAGTACAAGACACCAGCCACTGAAGTGTTCTGCAGATTCATGTACTCTGGCCGCAGCTCTAGCTCCGGCTCAGTGCTGAACTTCATGATATGCAGGTGATGGTTACACCTGGAGAGCTGCTCCTCACACACACAGCACAGTGAGATCGCCCCATAATTGGGAGCTAAAGGCAGATAAAGGATGGGAGTCCGGCAGGAGGGGAAGGTGCTACTGGAACATACCTTCACATTACAGGCCTTATGAGAAGCAGCTGAGAGAGCTGGGGTTGTTTAGCCTGGAGAAGAGGAGGCTGAGGGGAGACCACATTGCTCTCTACAACTACCTGAAGGGAGGTTGTAGAGAGGAGGGTGCTGGCCTCTTCTCCCCAGTGACAGGGGACAGGACGACAGGGAATGGACTCAAGCTGCACCAGGGGAGGTTCAGGCTGGACATTAGGAAAAAAATTTTCAGAGAAAGTGTCATTGGGCACTGGCAGAGGCTGCACAGGGAGATGTTTGAGTCACCTTCCCTGGAGGTGTTTAAAGGACAGGTGGATGAGGTGCTGAGGGACATGGTTTAGTGATTGATAGGAATGGTTGGACTGGATGATCCGGTGGGTCTTTTCCAGACTGGTGATTCTGTGATTCTATGATTCTGTGACTGCCGACATGGCTCTGAACACCCCCAGCCTGTCTGGGCTGCTCCCAAAGCTGCACAGACCGGCTTTTGCCCCAAACCCACCACTTTTCTGGTGATTTTGTTCACTACCTGCCCAGGCATCTCTGTTGGCAGCGTGTGGTATCAGGCTGCAGCTCTAGAAATGTCACTGCTGTTTCTCATTTATGTGTTTCTATTAATCACACACAGTCTAATCAACGGGGACGAGTGTGCAGTCCCTCTAACTGATTCTTATTATTCCTCATTATGCCCTTTGTTTCAACCCTCTGCTTCACCATCTGGCATTAGACCCTGAGAGTCCCCATCTGAGCTATCCTTGTTTCCGTAGGGACAGCTCTGCTTTAGTTATGTAATCAATTAGCCAGGAACCGGACCACCGGCTTGGATACCTTCTTAAAGCAGCATTAATTTTGATTAATATCTCTTCATGACTTTAAAACCGTACAGGCATGATTCCCTACTCAGCCATGCCTGTTGAAATCATAGATCAATCTACTCTATCCCTTCCATGCTCTGAGACCTTTCCAGTCACAGTCATCCAGCTCCCAGCACTGCAGAGCGTTATTTACTGGGTTTGCATCTTCCATCCACAGAGAAGAAATCCATTCACAGAATCAAAGAATCATAGAATATCCAGGTTGGAAGAGACCCACCGGATCATCGAGTCCAACCATTCCTATCAAACACTAAACCATGTCCCTCAGCACCTCCTTCACCCATCCCTTAAACACCTCCAGGGAAGGTGACTCAACCACCTCCCTGGGCAGCATGTTCCAGTGTCCAATAACCAGAAATATGTGTTTATTTTCTAAAGTAATTAGAAGTTATCTCCCGCAGACAGGACACTTATGAACAGCTTGATCCACGCTGGGAGCAAACGCTTTGCTGCTCACCTGGAGGGTCACCCCAGCCACTTTCACCCAGAGACTTTGCCCATCATCACATCATCCCGCCTAGAGGAGAGGTGAAGGAAAAATACACACATAAGCACGTGCTGTAAGTAAAAAAAGTGTCTCAGCTGTAGACACCACTCAGTTTAGGTCCTCTAAAGACATATGTTGCAGCTCAAGGTCCCGTTTCTGGTTCCCCACTGGCCCAGGTTGCCCAGAGTAGTGGTGGCTGCCCCATCCCTGGAGGTGTTCAAGTCCATGTTGGATGGGGCTTGGAGCAACCTGATCCAGTGGGAGGTGTCCCTGCCCATGGCAGGGGGTGGAACTGGATGGACTTTCATGACCCTTCCAACCCAAATCATTCCACGATTCTACAATTCTGTGAGTTCAGAGCCCCAAACCAGCCCATTTCAATTCTTCTTGATGCTCAAAGCCCTTCCCTTCCCAGTTACAGCCCATCTGGGGGAAAGACACCTGAGAAATAATGTTTCCTTTTTATATTTTCTGTCCTTTTGTCCCTTTTTGGTCCCTCCAGCCCAGGATGCAGATTTGGGGTCTGGTCCTCACAGTGCAATCCAAGGCGCTGTCATGGGTTAAGGGGGAAAGCAAATGGGAATACTCAGTGTAGCCACTCTACAAAAGCGTTCTGCAAGGCTTTCGTTCCTACAGAAAGAGAGGGGACACCCTTCAAGGAGGAAAACTGCAAGTGGGAGAGATGCATCATCTTTTTGATATATAGTTTGAAATGTGGCACTGGCAGGGAGAAGATAAAACACTGCTGCTCTGTAATAAAAGATTCAGGGGTTGTGTGTCAGTTTTCCAGTCCTTACTCCAGAAACTGAGTTTCCAGCCAATGCTTTGATCAGGTTTCAAGCCAGAAAAGATAATTTTTTTTGTGTTGCAGCAGGATGGACAGACACAGCCTGAACCAGCCCTCAGGGGAGGGAGGTTTGGCTCCATCCCTTTCACACACCCCCTGGCAGTTTTAGGACAGCTTCTCCGCAAACAGCACTGCTCACTTCAAGTAGCTTTTCCTCTTGATTGCAAGGACCTTAGGACAAAGGGAAAAGGCCTCAAGTTGCACCAGGGCAGGTTTAAGTTGGATATTAGGAAAAATTTCTTTATAGAAAGAGTGGTGAAGCTCTGGCAGAGGCTGCCCAGGGCAGTGGTGGAGTCACTATGCCTGGAGGTGTTCAAAAAGCATGTGGATGTGGCACCTGGGGACATGGTTTAGTTGGCATGGTGGTGTTGGACTTGATCTTAGAGGTCTTTTCCAACCTCAGTGATTCTATGATTTAACTATCAAAGGTATAAATACCAGGCTGCAAAGACACATCAGGACTGGTGTGGGTGCAGCAGGGAGCGTGGCCAAATTCTGGGGCACACATAGATGGATGGAGAACCTCAGCTGAAGACACAAGCTGGCCTCAAAATATCCCAGGGGACAGAGCAAGGAGCTAATTTCAGTTTTCAAGCCCATATCCATCCAGAAATCTGGTTTATGGTCTGGTTACCACAGCTATGCCGGAGGCTGGTGGAATGCAGCATGCCCCAGAGTGACCCAAAGGCAAACTGAGGTGGGAGGTTTCCCTGGAGCACCTGGACCACAATGCTCAGCAGGTGTCTGCAGGTGGGAAAGGAGCCAAAGCACCATCAAAATCATTGCTTCTTCCCATTGCCCCCCAGGGAGGGAAACTCTCTCCAGTACAGGGATGGAAAAGGCACAGCCAGAGGGAAACTCTGCTGAGGCTCCTCCAGAGAGGACTGTGTCTGGATAGCTGAAAGGAATGCACTGCAAAATCAGCAGCCACATTTCAGTCTGGCTTTGGAGAAATCCAAGGGGTTTAACCACCATCTGAGAGCAAAGCCTGAGCCTCTCACCAGTGACAAGCAACCCAGCAGAAAGCACCATGGTCCATTTTTGCACCATCCCCACGAGGATCCCATATCCCCAGTCTGCTTAAAAACAAATCCTTGTGGTTTTTGCCACAGCAGAAGGGACACAAGGGACCAATCGCCTGGCAGTGCAGATGGGATTTTGTGAGCCACATAAAACCCTGGGCTGATAAGATTCCTCCGCAGTCATTTGTTTTAAATGCCAGAATATGCTCCAGGAGCTCTGACATTTGGGGAATAAAAGAAAGTGGTGACCAACTCCCCGCTCTTCACTAGCTCCTGTAATTGGCATTATCAGCAGAAGGAAGCACGGCCATGGTGCATGGACCAGAACCTGCAAGCGCTGGCCGAGACGAGGTCCATCTGAGATCGGTTCAGTCACCAGGGGTGCAGCACCTCTCCATGTTCTCCATCCCCTCCAGCAACAGCAACCCCTCTGTTGCTGAATGTTGGGAAGTGGTGGCTGCCCCATTTCTGGAGGTGTCCAAGGCCAGGTTGGATGGGGCTTGGAGCAACCTGAGCCAGTGGAAGGTGTCACTTCTCATGCAAGGGGGTGGAACTGGATGGTCTTTGAGGTCCCTTCCAACCCAAACTATTCTATGATTTGATGATTTCACTCTGGGAAGTCCTACCTGCAGTGTCCTAACATATGTATATTTCAGACCCTCACACACGGCCCTCAGATCACAACATACAGATGTGCTTCATCCCTGCTTCGGAACACAGCTTTACATCTAGGATCAGCTACAGGAGAGGAACAGTTTGAGGTGTCCTGCACCACTCTGGTTTAGCTGGTGCCTCAGCAAGCCCGGCCTCGCTGCAGAGGGATTACCAGTCGTTGCAGGTGGAAGCCAAATATTCAACCATGTCTTTGCCCTCATTGTCCAAGGTGGACTTCAAACCCAACCACCAGCTAAGAGGAGAGGGACATGTTTCTGGATGGGTCTGATCATAAAATACCATCTCCCTTTCTGCTACCACATCTGCTGGTATCAGAGGAAATATTGATCAGCCTCAGCTTCATCTGTTCACCTCACACGGGGCAAACATCAGCTTCTGCTCATAATTGTTCAAGGTCAAATGCTCCCCCAAAAATGTGGAAATGTCCCATATCCCCACAAAATCCTGAGAGGCTCCAAGAAAGCTGGGGGGGACCTCTTGATCAGGGAGTGTAGGGATAGGATGTGGGGAAATGGTTTTCAGCTGAAAGAGGGGAGACTGAGATGAGATCTTGGGAAGAAATGTTTTGTTATGAGGGTGGGGAGGCCCTGGCCCAGGTTGCCCAGAGCAGGGGTGGCTGCCCCATCCCTGAAGTGTTCAAGGCCAGGTTGGATGGGGCTTGGAGCAACCTGGTGCAGTTGGAGGTGTCCCTGCCCATGGCAGGGGGTGTGGAATTTGAGTGACTTTGGATCTTCAAAGTCTCTTCCAACCCAAACCATGTCATGACTCTATGATTATTCAAGCCTAAATGCTCCCCCAAATGGTGGAAATGTCTTATATCCCCACAAAATTAATCATGAGCATTACAAGTGATGCACAGTGGGACCTGAAAATGTTTTGCCTGAGAATATCCAGACTTGTGAAATCCACTTTGTCCCACAAAGCGTATAGGAGGGTGAGCCAAGAGAGGCAGCCCAAATCCTGTGAGGCCAGCCCAGCCCCGAGCCCTTGAACATTTGGTTGAGCAGAGCTGGGCATCGATTTTGTGCCACCGGCTGCTGTGACATCTTACATCAAACACAGAAAGAGCAGGGGAAACATAACTGAGGTTTACGGCTCGTGTGAGCACACTGGTGTTACAGACGAGATGCCATAAACTCGGGGCATAACTCCAGAGGATTTTCTGCTCTTCTGTGCTACGGACCATCTATTTGCCAGGGTTTGTATAGTGCTTGCCCAGGATACACGCAGTCAAAGCAGAGATAAATACTGCCTGCACACACAAAAAAAAAGTCTTTATCTGTGTGCCTAGACCTTCAAGACAATCAGCTAAACAAAAGCGGTCCTGAGAGAAGCTAAGTCCCCAGGCAAGGGCTGGCTGCTGGGTTTCACCTGGTGTTCTGAGCAAGGTAATACTTTTGCCCATCATTGCGGGGGAGTTAATGGAGAAGCAAAAAGTAATTAAGCCATCAGAAGGCACTGCAGACACTGTTGGCTCCCAGGTGTTCGGTTGGGAGGGGATTTTTACAGCATATGTGAAATCCTAGTTAAAATTCTCACATTTTCTGGATGGGATCCCAATCCTGCACAGTTACTGCAGGCTCAGGAGGAGGTTGGAGGAGAACACGGTGAGAAGACCATGGTGAAAAAGCAAAGCCCCCACTGCAAAGCATGAAGCTTTAACTGGAGGTAGGAGTTCAGCTATGCTCTTTGTCAGATCACAGCCAAGAAATCATAGAATCACAGAATGGTTTGGTTTGGTTTGGTTTGGAAGGGACCTTAAAGCCTATCCAGTTCCACTCCCTGCCATCACCCACCTCCCCAGCTGCTCAAAAAAGCAAGGAGAAACATGATCCATATCCCAAAACAGCCCCAGCAGATCTCAACAGGAGTCTCACAGCCTGTCAAGAGCTTACCTGGAAAACCACGGGCGGGGACACATAGACACGCAGCCAGCCAGCGCTGGGTGATGCTCTGCCTCCAGGCCATTTTCTGCCACCCTGGGATTAATGAAGGGCACAACCTGGTTGCACATTGGCTACTGATCCCAGTGCTGCCTTTTCCGTGGGAAGCACATATGGAAAAAGCACAAGTTTCCCTTCAAGGCATATAAAATCATCTGCTTCACAAACTGCAAAAACAACATAAGCCCTCAGGGCAGAAATACATTTTCCAAACTCACAATTCTCAACTAAACCTAGTAACAAGAATCCACTATCAATAAAGCATCAACCTGGAGTTTCCTCAGCACAATCCGAGAATCAGAGAATCATGGAATAGTTTGGGTTGGAAGGGACATTAAAGCCCAGCCAGTTCCATCCCCTGGATCAGGGAATCCAAGCCCCATCCAGCCTGGCCTTGAACATCTCCAGGGATGGGGCAGCCACAGCTTCCCTGGGCAACCTGGGTCAATACCTCACCACTCTCATCGTGAAGAATTTCTTCCTTATGTCCAGTCTAATTCTGTCTCTCTCCAGTTTATACCCATTGCCCCTCAACCTATCATAACAGGCCTTTGTGAACAGCCCCTCCCCAGCTTTCTTGTAGCCTGTTCAGGTACTGAAAGGTCACTGTAAGCCTTCTGGAGCCTTCTCTTCTCCAGGCTGAACAATCCTAACTCTCTCAGCCTGTCCTTGTATGGAAGGTGCTCCAGCCCTTGGATCATTCTTGTAGCCACCTCTGGACGGGTTCTAGCAGCTCCATCTCCCTCTTATACTGAGGATTCCAGAACGGCACACAGGACTCCAGGTGAGGTCTCACAAGAGAGGAAGAGAGGGGCAGAATCACTTCCCTGGCCCTGCTGGCCACGCTGCTCTGGATGCAGCCCAGGACACAGTTGGTTTCTGGGCTGCAAGAGCACATTGCTCTTTCATGTTAAGCTTCTCACTCCCAGCACCCCACATCCTTTTCCTCAGGGCAGCTCTCAGTCACATCATCCCCCATTCTGTACTGAAATCAGGGATTGCCCCGACCCAGGCGCAGGACCTTGCACTTGGCCTTGTTGAACCTCATGAGGTTCTCACAACCAGTTTTTTACCCACCAATATTATTGAAGAGCTAACACTGAGCATTTGAAGCAAGAAAGTGTTGTTCTAAATGATCTGGCCTTGTACGACCAAGCTATTTGAGGGGAGCAGCAGCTCTGCAAGCCCTATCAGCACTGCGAGCATCAGTGCCGTTAGAGGGTGTAAATATACAGTGAACTCATAATAACATGCTACACTTTGCTCCGCAAGCTGCTATCTGGAATACAGTGGAAATCTGCTCAGGGGGAAGACAGCAATTTGATTTTTAAGTTTGTTTAAAGCAGTTTTAACATTAAACAAGTAAACATTTGTAACTGAATAAGTAGTTTTCAGTTTAGTCAAGGAGCATTCAGTGGATGTTGGTATAAATATTCAGTTATGGAAATTATTTGATTGAAATAGAGTTTACATGCCATAAATAAACATCGCTGGCGATGAACACACGCTCCCAACAAGCGGGGCGAATTAGAGAGCCACTGATGCCTAATGCCAGCCTTTGAAAATGGTTTATTTAGAAGCACTTCTGCTCACCGCACAGCCAGCCAAATCCCATCTGCCTGGGGTTTTCTAGATGTTCATCTCCCTGAGGTATTAAATCCTCAGAGCAGAAGTGGAGCTGCACGAGGGTGCTGGACCCCTGTGCCTGTGGGAGCTTCCCCAGGCACTGGGATGGGGCAGATTTCTCTGCAGACCATGCCAAAGGAGCAAATAAAACTGTAAACCAGGAGCCTGGGATATGTGAGCATCGTTGTGGAGCAATGGAGTTGGCCATCTGTGGAAATTAGGGGTGAGAAATCATAGAATTATAGAATCATGGAATGGGTTGAGTTGGAAGAGACCTCAAAGCCCATCCAGTTCCACCTCCTGCCATGAGCAGCGACACCCCCCACTGGATCAGGGTCTTCAAAGCCCCATCCAACCTGGCCTTGAACACATCCAGGGATGGGGCAGCCACCACTGCTCTGGGCTGTGGGTTTTACCAAAATCCACTGTGGTTTTGGAGTTTGTGGAGCAGTTTGGATGCAGGCATGGAAGAGATCATAGAATAACCAGGTTGGAAAAGACCCACCAGATCATCCAGTCCAACCATTCCTATCAATCACTAAACCTCAGCACTTCGTCCACCTGTCCCTTAAACACCTCCAGGGAAGGTGAATTAACCACCTCCCTGGGCAGCCTCTGCCAGTGCCCAATGACCCTTTTTGTGAAAAATTTTTTCTACTGTCCAGCCTAAACCTCCCCTGGTGGAGCTTGAGGCCATTCCCTCTTGTCCCGTGTCACTTGGGAGAAGAGCCCAGCACCCTCCTCTCTGCAACCTCCCCTCAGGTAGTTATAGAGAGCAATGAGATCTCCCCTCAGCCTCCTCTTCTCCAGGCTAAACACCCCCAGCTCTCTCAGCCGCTCCTCATAAGGCCTGTTCTCCAGCCCCTTCACCAGCTTTGTTGCTCTTCTCTGGACTCGCTCCAGAGCCTCAACATCCTTCTTGTGGTGAGGGGCCCAGAACTGAACACAGGACTCGAGGTGCGGTCTCACCAGTGCTGAGTACAGAGGGAGAAGAACCTCCCTGGACCTGCTGGTCACACCGTTTCGGATATAAGCCAAGATGCCATTGGCCTTCTTGGCCACCTGGGCCCCCCTTCTCCCTCAAGCAGCGAGCATCCTCCCAGCACTCAGTTTAATTTGTAACCATATGAAGCGACATAGAGTTAGATTCTTCAAACCTTCCTCCAATTCAAGGGGGTTTGTGGTGGCAGCCCAGGCAGGGACAGCTCTGCACAATCCTGTAAAGCAGCAGATGAGCTCAGCGTCACGTTGGAGCAAGTCAGGGGTGACCCGAGCAGGGATCAACAGCACTTTGCTGTTTTGGGCATGTTCTTAAGCTTTCTCTCCAAAGTGCCAGGGTGTGCACGACCAGAGAGGGGAGAGGGGAAGAAGGGAGGGGGAAGGGGAAAAAGAGGCGGAAAAAGAGAGGAGGGAAAAGGAGGGGGAAAGGAAGGGAAAAAGGAGGAGGAAAAGAAGGGGGGAAAGGAAGGGAAAAAGGAAGGGGAAAAGGAAGGGGAGAAGGAGGGGGAGAAGGAGAGGGAGAAGGGGAAAAGAAGGGGGAAAAGAAGGGGGAAAAGAGAGGGGAAGGGGGGTAAACAGGGAGAGAAAAGGCGAGAAAAGGGGGGAAAGGGGGAGAAAAGGAGGGGAGAAAAAGGGGGAAACAAAAGGGGTGAAAGAGGGGGGAGAAAAAGGAGGGAAGAAACTAGGGGAGGAAAAGGGGGGAGAAAGGAAGATGGGAGAGGCAAGAAGTGGGGAAGGGGAGAAGGGGGGAGGGAAAAAGGAGGGAGAGTGGGGAAAAGGGAGTGAAAAGGGGAAAAAGAAATTTCAGTTCGGACATCACCTGTGACACAGTCGCACAGGACCCAGGAAGCACGGAGGAGAGGGGGCAGAGCCATCCCACTATCCCGCGCAAGGATTCAGATCCCAGAGGTTTCTCAAAAGCAAGCAAGGTCAGGATACCTGCAGGACAAACTCCCTGGTGCCAGTGTCTACGGAGAAAAGTCCCTGATTTCTGGCCACAGAAGCCCAGGACCATTTCTCCCCAAGCTCCTTCAGCAGCGATGAATCTGCGGGTGGACTATGCCATCTAGCTTCTATGCTCCAGCATGGACTGCGCCGGCTGTCCTTGCTCACCCTGCTCACCCAACCCTGTGTCCAGGGTGACAGAAATCCCGGGACCTTGGAACTGGAAATGTGTGCTCTGCAACAAGCCTCTCCCCAGGACAGAGAGCAGGGTGGGTGGATGGAGAGTGCAAGTAAGACCCTGCCCAGGGTCGCTCTTGGAGAAAGCCTGCCTGGCCTTTTCTCCTGAGCATCACCAAGTGCCATCGTGGGGATCGTAGAACAGGTTGGAAGGGACCTCAAAGCCCATCCAGTTCCACCTCCAGCCACAGGCAGGGACACCTCCCACTGGATCTGGTTACTCTAAGCCCCATCCCGCCTGGCCTTGAACACCTCCAGGGACGGGGCAGCTACTGCTTCCCTGGGCAACCTGGGCCAGGGCCTCACAGCCCTCAGCGTGAAGAAATTCCTCCTTATGTCTAGTCTAAGTCTGTCCCTCTACAGTTTATACCCATTGCCCCTCATTCTATCATCACAAGCCTTTGTGAACAGTCCCTCCCCAACTTTCTTGTAGCCCCTTCAGGTACTGGAAGGTCGCTATAAGGTCTCCCTGGAGCCTTCTCTTCTCCAGGCTGAACAACCCCAACTCTCTCAGCCTGTCCTCATACAGAAGGTGCCCCAGCCCTCGGATCATCCTTGTAGCCTCCTCTGGACCCGCTCCAACAGCCCCATCTCCTTATGCTGAGAATTCCAGAGCTGCACGCAGGACTCAGGTGGGGTCTCACAAGAGAGGAATAGAGGGTCAGAATCCTCTCCCTCCCTGCTGGCCACGCTGCTTTGGATGCAGCCCAGGACACGGTTGGTTTCTGGGCTATGAGTACACGTTGCCAGCTCCTGTTAAGCTTCTCACCAATCAGCACCCCAAGTCCTTCTCAGGGCTGCTCTCAGTATCTGCAGAGCTGGCGTGGGGTGAGCCGCAGGCACAGAACACACGCACAACACTTTACGTGGGTAGCAACCAGATCTGATCCCACACCTGGACCAGGCATCTCTTGCATATCTTCTGGGAGACCCTTGTGCCACCTGACCCATGTCCTCCAGAGACAGGAGCCCAGGACACTCACACAGCTGCTTTTGGAGCAGCAGCTCCCACCCTGTGTCTGCTCAAAGTACCACGGCCAAACTCCCAGGTCCATTTCCCTCCTCTTGGTGAAGAGCTTTAAGATCAGCACACTGCGCTCCAAGCATCACCTGCAGCTCACACACGTTCGAGCAGCTCCAAGCTGCCACCTCCTTGCAGGACTTCACCAGTGGCAATCCTGGAAATATCCACATCCCTGGACGAGCTGATGGCCTTGTCCCAGCACAACTCACAGAGAAGAAAGTGTTTTCCCAGTTCCACAGCTGGGAAACTGAACCCTGTGGCAGGAGGGCAAGGAGACCAGATCCTGGTGCAGGTGACGGGGATGGACCTTGCTGGGCCTGGCACTCCCCTCGAGATGCTGCAGGCAGAACAGCCTGAAGACCAGCCCCAGCCTGGTGTGGTTTATTTGCTGCAATAAACCACATCCCAGCAAGCTGAAGGTCACCTCTGCAGGCAGGAGAGCAGCCACAGCTGCTGGGAAACAGCACAGAAGTTTTGAAGGCCGGGTTGGATGGGGCTTGGAGCAACCCAATCCAGTGGGAGGTGCCCCTGCCCATGGCAGGAGGTGGGACTGGGTGGGCTTGGAGGTCCCTTCCAACCCAAACCATTCTGTGATTCTATGATTTTTCTAGCCTAAGGATGAGTTTAAGGGCAGTGGTTTACTCAAAGCCTTACGAATTCCTCCTAGAGCCTCTGACAGCCATAGATTTTATCTGGTGCATAATCCAATGCTATTTACTGGTTTTCCAACAGCCCAGATCCCCTACAAACTCTATTTCAGCAATTATGGGTTCATCTCTCTGAAAGCCAAGACATCGCTGTCTTTTACTTGGCTCCGAGTAGGCAACATTATTTCCCTGCAGAAAAAACACGTATTAGTTGTTTACTGCTAATACACAGTCCTCAAAGGGTATTTTGATTTTACCTCTTCTTTAGGGGAATCAGCAGCATTTTGTAAGTCATTTCGCTTCCAAATAAGTTTGAGTTTCACATCTGTGCCCCTTCAGAGCCTGTAACCGTCAGCGTTAGGAAGAGACAAAATGCAATTTTCACAATGAGCTCAGGAAATTCAATGTTTTGGCACCTCATCTTCATTGTATATTGGGCAATAAATACCTAGTTAAAGCAGCAATAAGGTAAAAAGGCATTACAGTCGGCAGTTCACCACCTCCCCGCTAGACTTAAAAGATGGGAGTAATAGAATAGGAAAAAAGAAAGAACATTTCAAGCGCTTACAAAATTACAAGGTGACAATTCAGGTATTTTAATGTGTACAAGCCAATTCAAAAATATATTTTAGTTCTGTTTCCCAGCAGGAAGCTGCGGTTCAATTGCTATCTCCAGCTACTGGGGACAGAGAGGGGTTTATTGTTATTTTTTTTTTCCATCACGTAGATAGCAGGGATGCTCTGACTCCTCGCTCTCTAGACCAGATCCTCGGCTGCTTTGGTGCAGCAGATCTCACTGCCCATGGCAGCACCTGCACCCAGGTCACGGTGATCTGCGGCTTCAGTACAGACTGGAGGTGATGTGATTGGGAGCAGCTCTGAGGAGAAGGACTTGGGGTGCTGGGGGGTGAGAAGCTCCACATGAGCCAGCAACGTGCGTTCACAGCCCAGAAACCAACCGTGTCCTGGGCTGCATCCAAAGCAGCATGGCCAGCAGGGCGAGGGAGGGGACTCTGCCCCTCTATTCCTCTCTTGTGAGACCTCATATGGAGTATTGTGTCCAGTTCTGGAATCCTCAGTATAAGAAGGAGATGGAACTGTTGGAGCAGGTCCAGAGGAGGCTACAAGGACAATCCAAGGGCTGGAGCACCTCCCTTATGAGAACAGGCTGAGAGAGCTGGGGTTGTTCAGCCTGGAGAAGAAAAGGTTCCAAGGAGATCTTATAGCAACCTTCCAGAACCTGAAGGGGCTACAAGAAAGCTGGGGATGGGCCTTCTTCCAGCGGCTTATAGTGATGGGACAAGGGGCAATAGGTATAAACTGGAGAGGGATAGATTTAGACACAAGGAGGAATTTCCTCATGCTGAGGGCTGTGAGGCCCTGGCCCAGGTTGCCCAGGGAAGTGGTGGCTGCCCCATCCCTGGAGGTGTTCAAGACCGGATTGGATGGGGCTTGGGCAGCCTGATCCAGTAGGTGGAACTGGATGGGCTTTAAGGTCCCTTCCAACCCAAACTATCCTATGATTCTTAGTATTAATTACCAAGTATTTCTTCAGGTTTCATGAAATCCATCTCAGATCATTCCACATCCCCCAACTGGCCGCAGCAGTGCTCACCTCAGCACACATTTATCTGGCCAGATAACAAAAAAAGCAGCTCCCCAAGCTCCCTGCCAGCACTTCAGCCCTCACTGTCAGCACCAGTCAAGGACAGGGGAGCGGAAGACAGTGCTCCCTGCCCCAAGGGAACAATTTACCCCCACCAAGACCCTCTCTGGGTTTGCTCCCCATCTCACTCAGTTCAGCAGCACTGGGTTTGGTTTTGGCCCCTCACTCCAAGGACATTGAGAGGCTGGAATGCATCCAGAGAAGGGAATGGATTTTGGGAAAGGGCTGGAGAACAAGGGTTAGGAGAGGTGGCTGAGGGTCCTGAGGCTGTTTAGCCTGGAGAGAAGGAGGCTGAGGGGAGACCTCATCACAGTCTGCAACTGCCTGAAAGGAGGTTGTGGTGAGGTAGGTGCCAGTCTCTTCTGAGTGACAGGTGACAGTGCAAGAAGGGGCAGCCTCAAGCCACACCAGGACAGGTTCAGATTGGACATCAGGAAGGATTTCTTCACCAAAAGGGTTCTCAGTCCCTGGCAGAGGCTGCTGAGAAAGGTGGTGGAGTCCCCAACCCTGGAAGGGTTTAAAGGACAGGGAAATGAGGTACTTAAGGATTTGGTTTAGTGGTCAATAGGTAAGGTTGGGCTCAAACTCAGGTATCTTTTCCAACCTGGTGATTCCATCCCTTTAGAGGGAACCACAAGGCCCAGCTCCAGGCTTTGGCCATATCTGATGGGTGTTTCCTCACCCAACTCTCTCCAGTTCTGTCACACCAGACACTTGATGCAGCTGGAACCTTCAGCAATGTCATACTGTACTGAGTGGAAGGGCTGTGTGGCTCCAACCAAAACTTTCTCCCCTCAGGGAAGGCAGGGAGACAGTTCCAGCTGCACAGCACATGTGGGCTCCAGCAGACACCCCAACAAAGGCCACAGCTGCCTCAGGATGTCCTCATCCCATCTTTGTTTGGGATCAGCTGTAGCTTCCCCCCAGTTTCCAGACATCCTGACCAACAAGGAAGGCCTAGGCACAGTCTGAGGGACAGCTCACCAACCACACGTTTTAAGCAGAGTGTTTTACTGCTCTGCTCACAAACCTGAAAGCTCTGGGGCACCTGCACCCCCAAGACCACCTGGTTCCCCCCACCCAAGACCACCAGAACAGGCTCCTCCAGTCCCCAGCACAGGATCCCACCTCAGGGAGACCCTTCCAAAGGGCTGGAAGCCCCCCAAAAACTTCACAAAAGGCAAACGTGCAGATCAGCCAGAAAGGAGACTGTTTATTAAGTGGGGCTGTGCCAAGATGTTGCAGGGAAGCCCACAGAAGTCCCTGGAGCTTCTGGCGACAGCCTCATCCTCCTGGCGCTCAGTCCAGCTGCAAGAGAGGGAGAGAAGTGAGAAGAGCCCATGGAAAGCAGTGACGCCGGCACAGCAGCTCCAGGGAAGCCTCC
Source organism: Clamator glandarius (assembly GCA_033459285.1). Taxonomy (NCBI): domain Eukaryota; kingdom Metazoa; phylum Chordata; class Aves; order Cuculiformes; family Cuculidae; genus Clamator; species Clamator glandarius. The sequence goes on from JAUNZM010000428.1 coordinate 52,384, forward strand.
AGTGCTCACCTTAATGAAGCCGATGTCCTTGGCGTACTGGCGGAAGCACTGCCGGCACATGTTCAGCCCGTACTTGCGAATGAGGCCGTGGCGGTTGGAGCAGACGCGGCTGTGAGGAGAGAGGAGGTGGTGAGAGCCCATAATAGCAGCACAGGGGAAATGGGGGATAGGAGAGAGAGAAGAGGGGAGGGAGATGGCAGGAAGGCATGAGAAGTGGGAGCGAAAGAGAAGGGGCTGGAGAGAATGAGGGGGGAAGAGAGAAGGGGCTGGAGGAAAAAGGGAGGGAGCAGAGAGAAGGCGCTTAAAAGAGGAGGGAGTAAAGAGAGAAAGGCCTAGAGAGAAAGGCCTAGAGAGAAAGGCCTAGAGAGAAAGGCCTAGAGAGAAAGGCCTAGAGAGAAAGGCCTAGAGAGAAAGGCCTAGAGAGAAAGGCCTAGAGAGAAAGGCCTAGAGAGAAAGGCCTAGAGAGAAAGGCCTAGAGAGAAAGGCCTAGAGAGAAAGGCCTAGAGAGAAAGGCCTAGAGAGAAAGGCCTAGAGAGAAAGGCCTAGAGAGAAAGGCCTAGAGAGAAAGGCCTAGAGAGAAAGGCCTAGAGAGAAAGGCCTAGAGAGAAAGGACCGGGGGGGGAAGAGAGAAAGAGAGAAGGACATGGAGAGAACGAGAGGGAAGAGAGAAGGGGCTGGAGACAAGAAATCGAAAACAAGAGAAAGAAAGAACGGGAGAAGCAAAAAGAGCCAGAGAGGACACGAAGGAAGACGCCGCAAAGAGAGAACGGTATAAGAACCGGAGCACTGACCAGGAGCGCGATCCCTGCCCAAATTTCCTGGGGTGGCTCCAGTAGAGCTGCTGGTGCCCCATGCTGCCGGCCCGACAGAGGAAGATGGCGGCCGCCGCGCGCGCTAATGAGGGGCGGCCCCGCCTCCCGGCATGCACCGCGGCACCCGCTTCCCCTTCCCGTCGCGCCACTCCTCCCGTCGTGCACCGCGGCCCCCTTCCCCGCCACTCCTCCCGTCGTGCACCGCGCCGCGGCGGGAACGGGAGAGCGGGGAGCGCGGTTGCTTCTTTGTAGGGGCGGCGCTGTGGGCGTGGCCTAAGGGCCGAGTCCCCGCCCTCCTCCGCGTGACGTCACCCGCGCTCGGCTCCAGAAGGGGGCGCGGCGCCGACTTAGATCGCCGGGCGCGGTGGCGCGCGCCTGTGGTCCCAGCTACTCGGGAGGCTGAGCCCGCCGGATCGCTTGAGCCCAGGAGTTCTGGGCTGCAGTGCGCTATGCCGAGCGGGCGTCCGCGCTAAGGCCGGCATCAATATGGTGAGCCCCGGGGAGCCGGGGGACACCAGGTTGACTAAGGAGGGGTGAACCGGCCCAGGTCGGAGACGGAGCAGGTCAAAGCTCCCGTGCCGGTCAGTAGCGGGATCGCGCCTGTGAATAGCCACTGCAGCGTAGCCTGGGCAACACAGAGAGACGCGGGTTCCTTTTGCTGGGCCCGCACTCCGTATTTTAGCCCCGTAGTGCCCCGCACCGCGCACCCGGGGTCGCGCCCGCACCGCCTCCTGCTGGCAGAGAACGGGAATGACAGCGACAGCCCGCACAGCACCGCCCCCTGCTGGGACACTGCGATCGTGGCCCTGGAATCAGAGAATCACCAGGTGGGAAAACACCCACCGGATCATCCAGTCCAACCGCTCCCATCAAACACTAAACCATGTCCCTCAGCGCCTCGTCCACCCGTCACTTAAACACCTCCAGGGAAGGTGAATCAAACACCTCCCTGGGCAGCCTCTGACAGGGCCCAATGACCCTTTCTGTGACTGATTTTTTTTTTCCCTAATGTACAGCCTAAACCTCCCCTGGCGGAGCTTGAGGCCATTCCCTCTCGTCCTGTCACTTGGGAGAAGAGCCCAGCTCCCTCCTCTCCACAACCTCCTTTCAGGTAGTTGCAGAGAGCAATGAGGTCTCCCCTCAGCCTCCTCTTCTCCACGCTAAACAACCTCAGTTTGTCCTGCTTATCAGAAATCACCTAGCAACAGACCCCCTTGTTACGTAAGGTCTATAGAAATATGTTGCTTTAGCTAAACAACGGTCATCCTGTGTATTCTTGGGGTGCGAGCAGCTTCTATTCTGCTGTTCTTTAAGTGTCAGTTGCTTCAGCTAAATTATTGCTGTTTTGTTCACCCCTTAAGTTAGTCCCTTCTTTGTGCTCACCTCAAGCTAATTGCTAAAAACTTAAAGCTAAACAATGGTTATCCTGTTAGACCTAAATGTCATCGTTACCCTGTATCACCTGCACCCCTTGAGGACCACCAGCTCCTGAGGGGACACTGTGGCACTGCCACCTGTGCTGTAAGCCCTGGGTCCCTCCCGCACCCCCGCCCCGCCTGCTGCTGGATGTTAAGGAAAATAAGAACAAGATGAATATTACAGGGTAAAACTGAGGTATTCTTGTAAGTGGGTTATTATAACTAGAGTGTTGTGTTAAGAGCAGAACCAGAAACGGGGTTTGGAAGGTAACCTTGGTGGCGGTTATGAGAACACTGTTTGGTTTTGCAGAGCCCTCTCCACGGCTGTTTTAAAGCCCAGTCCAGCTGAATCCACAGGCTGTGCAAGAAATGGCAGACTTAGAACAGATTTAGCAACCATTAAATAATTTCATGAAGTGATTCTGTCCCTCCGTTCCTCACTTGCGAGATTTCATCTGGAGTCCTGTGTGCAGCTCTGGAAGCCTCAGCATAAGGAGATGGAGCTGTTGGAGCGGGTCCAGAGGAGGCTACAAGGATGATCTGAGGGCTGGAGCACCTTCTGTATGAGGACAGGCTGAGAGAGTTGGGGTTGTTCAGCCTGGAGAAGAGAAGGCTCCAGGGAGATCTTAGAGCCACCTTCTAGTACCTGAAGGGGCTATAAGCAAGCTGGGGAGGGACTGTTCACAGAGGCTTGGAGTCACAGGACGAGGGGCAATGGGTATAAACTGGAGAGGGGCAGATTTAGACTAGACATATCCTCCTCTCCAGCTCACTCCACCTGCCCTTGGATCACCTTTATCCCCTCCACTGCTCTGTGTCCCCTCACTGGCGCTGCTGGAGCCTCACAGAGCGGTTTGGGTCGGAAGGGGCCCCACAGCGACCCCCCCGTGTCCCTCCTACAGGGGGCGCTGTCCCGCCCCTCGCCCCGCCCCTTATCCGGCCTGTCCAATCACCTCTCTCCTCCCTGCCCCTGGAATCATAGAATCATCAGGTTGGAAAAGACCCACTGGATCATCGAGTCCAACCATTTCTATCGATCACTAACCCATGTCCCTCAGCGCCTCATCCACTCGTGCCTTAAACCCCTCCAGGGAAGGTGAATCAACCACCTCCCTGGGCAGCCTCTGACAGGGCCCAATGACCCTTTCTGTGATTTTTTTTTTCCCTAATGTCCAGCCTAAACCTCCCCAGGCTGAGCTTGAGGCCATTCCATCTCATCCTGTCACTTGGGAGAAGAGGCCAGCACCCTCCTCTCCACAACCTCCCTTCAGGTAGTTGCAGAGAGCAACGAGGTCTCCCCTCAGCCTCCTCTTCTCCAGGCTAAACACCCCCAGCTCTCTCAGCTGCTCCTCATCAGGCCTGTTCTCCAGCCCCTTCACCAGCTTTGTTGCTCTTCTCTGGACTCGCTCCAGAGCCTCAACATCCCTCTTGTGGTGAGGGGCCCAGAACTGAACACAGGACTCGAGGAGCGGTCTCACTAGCGCCTTGTCCAGAAGGAGAAGAACCTCCCTGGACCTGCTGGCCACGCCGTTTGTGACACAAGCCAACACGCCATTGGCCTTCGTGGCCACTAGCCCGGCCCTCGCCCCGTCTATCCAATCGCGTCTCTCCCTCCCCGCCCCTCGCTCCTCTCTCCGATCCCTTCTCCGCCGCCGCTCCCGCTCGGCGCGGTGCCGCTCGGCTGCCGGGGGCGATGCGGCTGCGGTGCGAGGCCGAGGTGGTTCCGCGGCAGCTGCCGGGGCCGCGGGGCCGCGCCGCCCGCGCTCTGCTGTCGCTGGGCCGCCCCCGCGGCTCCGGCGCGGTCTGTTTGCTGCTCTGCACGGCGCGGGACCGGGCCGGGGCGCGGTACGGGCTGCGCGACAACGTGGAGAGGTTCTTCACCCGCTTCCTGGAGGAGGGCAAGGCCACCGTGCGCCTGCGGGAGCCGCCCGTGGACCTCTGCCTCAGCAAGGTGCGCCGAGGGGGCTGGTGCGGCGTGAGAGAAGCTCGGTGGGGACTGGGAGCCGCTAGCGGGGGCGAAGGGGCTCTTAATGCAGCCTGGGAGGGCTCTGCGGGGGCTGAAAGGGACTCGGTGCGGTCCAGGAGCGATTAGGGGGGGTCTGGGGACGGCTCAGTGGTGTCTGGGAGATGTAAGGTGGCATCCGAGGGGGCTCGGTGGGGTGTGGGAGCTGTTAAGTGGCATCTAGGGGGGGTTAGCGCAGTCTAAGACCAGCTCAGTGGGGTCGAGGGAGGTCCAGTGTAGTGCAAGACCTGCTCAGTGGGGTCTTGGGGCTGTTCACGGGGTCTAGGGGTCGCACTGGGGTCTGGGAGCTGTTAAGTGGCATCTGGGGGTCACACTGGGGTCTGGGTACTGTTAAGTGACATCTGGGGTAGTTCAGTGCAGTCTAAGACCAGCTCAGTGTGGTTGGAGGAGTTCAGTGCAGTCTAAGACCTGCTCAGTGGGGTCTGGGGGATGTTGACAGGATCTGGGGGTCTCAGTGTGATCTGGGAGCTATTAAATGACATCTGATGGGGCTCACGGGTTTGGGAGATGTTAAGTGGCATCTGAGGGGGCTCAATGGGCCTGGGGCCTGTTAAGTGGTATCTAGGGGGTCTCACTGGGGTCTGGGAACTGTTAAGTGATATCTGGGGTGGCTCACTACAGTCAAAGACCAGCTCAGTGAGTTTAGTGCAGTCTAAAACCAGCTTAGTGGGGTCAGAGGACTGTTCACAGGGTCTGGGGGTCTCACTGGGGTCTGGGAGCTGATAAGTGGCATCTGAGGGGGTCTCACTGGGGTCTGGGAGTTGTTAAGTGACATCTGGGCGTCTCACTGGGGTCTGGGAACTGTTAAGTGACATCTGGAGAAGTTCAGTGCAGTCTAAGACCAGCCCAGTGGGGTTGGAGAGGGTTCAGTGCAGTCTCATACCAGCTCAGTGGGGTTGGGGAGGGTTCAATGCAGTCTAAAACCAGCTCAGTGGGGTCTGGGGGCTGTTCACAGGGTCTGGGGGTCTCAGTGGGGTCTGGGAGCTATTAAGTGGCATCTGAGGGGGCTCAATGGGGCCTAGGGGTGGCTTGGTGGGATCTGGGGGCACTCAGTGCAGTCTAAGAGCTGCTAAGTGGGGTCTGGGAGCTGATAAGTGGCTTCTAGGGGGAGTCAGTGAGGTCTTTGAGCTGTTAAGTGGGGTCTGGGGTGACTCAAGGGGGTCTGAGAGCAGTTTGGTGGGGTCTCAGGGTCTCAATGCAGTCTAAGAGCGGCTTAGTGGGATCTGGGGGAGTTGAAAGGGATCTGGGAGCTGTTAAGTGGCATCTTGGGGTGCTCAGTGGGGTCTGGGGTAGCTTGGTGGCAGCTGGTGGCTGTTCACAGGGTCTGGAAGGAGCTCAGTGGGTCTAAGAGATATTCAGTGGGGTCTGGAAGTGACTCAGTGCAGTCTAGGAGCTATTAAGTGGGGTCTGGGGGACATCAGTGGAGACTGGGGGGGTGCTTAGTGGGGTCTCGGGCTGTTCACAGGGTCTGAGGGGCTCGCTGTGATCTGGGAGCAGTTAAGTGGCGTCTGAGGGGACTCAATGGGGTCTTAAGTTCAGTGGTGTCTGGGAGCTGTTAGGTATGGTCCAGGGGGGCTCAATGCAGGCTCGGTGTTGTCTGGGGGAAGCTCGATGGATCTAAAGGATGTTCCGTGGGGTCTGAGTGGGGAGGCCCTGGCCCAGGTTACCCAGAGAAGCAGTGGCTGCTCCACCCCGGAGGTGTTCAAGGCCAGGCTGGGTGGGGCTGGGAGCAACCTGATCCAGTGGGAAGTGTCCCTGCCCCTTGGCAGGGGGTTCCTTTCAACCCAAACCATTCTGGGATTCTTTGAAATTCTGGAAGCAGCTCGGCAGCCTCACAGGTCTGAGTTGTTTCCCTTTCTCATTTCATTGCTCTGCTGAGTTGCATCACCCAACACATGTACAAAATAGTTCAGAAAGCATTAGTACAAATGAGCAGAAGAATAATGAACTTTTACCTCCCCTTTGTGTTTTCTTGTAGGCAAATGCTAGCAGTTTGAAGGCTTTCCTTTCCGCTGTGAGACTGGCTCACCAAGGCACCAACATCGAAACTCTCCCGCTCTCGGCTTTGGTACCGGCAAAGACCTCAGAAGTTGAAAAACCCAAGACAAAAATGATCATAACTTCCAGAAGGGACTATCCTCTCACAAAAAACTTCCCCTACTCCCTGGAACACCTCCAAGCCTCATACTGCAAACTCGCTCGGATCGACACGCGTGTGCTTTGTTTGAAGAAGCTCCGAAAACTAGACCTGAGTCATAACCACATAAAGCAGCTGCCGGCTACCATTGGCGACCTGACCTGTCTTCAGGAGTTGATTTTGCATGACAATCACCTGGAGTCTTTCAGCGGGGCTTTGTGCAACTCCACCCTCCAGAAATCCCTTCAGTTCTTGGACCTCAGCCAGAACAAAATCAGAGCTCTTCCAATTCAGTTTTGCCAGCTGCGAGAACTCGTTAATTTAAAGCTTGATGATAATGAGCTGATTAGGCTGCCATTCAAGATTGGCCAGTTAGGTCATCTGCGCTTTCTGTCAGCAGCTCGAAACAAACTTCCTTACTTACCCTGTGATTTTAGGAAGCTCTGCCTTGAGAATTTGGATCTCTTTGGGAATCCTTTTGAACAGCCCAATCCGCTTGTTCCCAACATACAACTGAAAATACCACTGACTCTGTTGGAGTGTGCAGCGAGAGCAACCATGAACCACAGGTAAGAGTGGCACGGTGGGTACACGGCGTCATGGAGTGATTTGGGTGGGAAGGGACATTAAAGCCCATCCAGTTCAATGGGCAGGGACACCTCCCACTGGATCAAGTTGCTCCAAGCCACATCCAGCCTGGTCCTGAACACCTCCCAGGGTGGGGCAGCCACAACTTCCCTGGGGGAACATGGGCTAGGTCCTCACCACTTTCATTGTGAAGAAATTCCTCCTTACATCTAGTCTAAATCTGCCCCTCTCCAGTTTAAGCCATTCTCCTGTGTCCTACACTCCAAGCCTTTGTAAACAGCCCCTCCCCAGCTTTCCTGGAGCCCCTTTCAGTGCAGGAAGGTCGCTCTCAGGTCTCCCTGGAGCCTTCTCTTCTCCAGGCTGAGCAACCCCAACTCTCACAGCCTGTCCACAGAGCAGCCGTGCTCCAGCCCTTGGATCATCTCCGTGGCCTCCTCTGCCCCCGTTCCAACAGTTCCATCTCCTTCTTATGTTGGCAACTCCAGAACTGGACACAGGACTCCAGGTGGGGTCTCACCAGAGCAGATCAGAGGGGCAGAATCCCCTCCCTCATCCTGCTGGTCCCACTGCTTTGGATGCAGCCCAGGACACGGTTGGTTTCTGGGCTTGGAGCGCACATTCCTGGCTCATTTGGAGCTTCTCACCCCTCAACACCTCAAGTCCTTCTCCTCAGGGATGCTTCCAATCACGTTGTCCCCCAGCCTGTACTGAAACCACAGGTCACCCCACACTGCTGCCTGTGGTCCCTCCAGTATCAGCTGCCAGGGCTCCCACTCTACTCTGGGAGTAAAACAGAGTGAGAAGAAGGAAAGAAGGAGTCATGGTTACAGATAGAGGTGAGAGACAGACTTGAAGCGTTCCTGATCCACATTGCAAGCCCTTTGTTGCCCTGAGGGTGGGGAGTGCCCCGTGAGCCTGGGTTAATGGCTCGGAAGGCTGTGGGAAAGGTGTCCACAGGCACGCAAGGCACACCCTGGAAACGAGTTGAGCAACCAGGTGCTCTGGTTCAAACCGTACCCATTTCTGACCTTGCTTATATATTAAACTCCACGCGTCTCTTTCCCAACTTTACATAAACTGCAGTGGGTTTGATATTGATGTTATTTAGGCATCTTTTTTGCTAGGGAATATAATCCCTCATAGCTGGTGAAGGGGCTGGAGAAAAAAGATTATGAGAGGCGGCTGAGGGACCTAGGGCTGCTTAGCCTGGAGAAAAGGAGGCTGAGGACAGATGTCATAGCTCTCTGTAGCTCCCTGAAAGGAGGTTGTGGTGAGTTAGGTGGGTGCTGGTCTCCACTCCCAAGTGACAAGTGATAGGGGGAGAGGAAATAGCATCAAGTTGCACCAGGGCAGGTTCAGATTGGGCATCAGGAAAGATTTCTTCATGGAAAGGGTCTTCAGGCCCTGGCAGAGGCTGCCCAGGGAGGTGGTGGAGTCCCCATTCCTTGAGGAGTTTAAAAGACAGGTAGATGAGCTGCTGAAGGATCTGGTTTAGTAGTGGGCAGGTATGGTTGGACTAGGTGATCTCAAAGGTCTTTTCCAACCAGGCAATTCTATGATTTTGGTGCTTGGTTACCTTACCACCACATGGAACAAAACAAGGTTCACCCTCCAGGAGCCTTCTTGAGGCGAGGGACGGTGGAAACAGTCCCTGTGTACATGGGTCTGTGATTCTTGGGAGATACCACTGGACAAAGTGCTCCTGATTATCTTAGGTGGAAAAGGAAAAGACAAGTGGGCAACTGACATTGTCTGACATTCATTGGAGGCGAGCGCTCACAAAGAATGAGAACTGGGAGCGATGATGGGCTGTACCAGCCTTGAAAAAGGGAGAGAACCAGAGGGAAAGGTACAGAAGCAAAAGAATGGAAATTGTTCTCCATAGTGGCATTCCAGACAAATGCTGGAGCTGTGCTTGTGCTTGTTCTGACCAGGAAGTTTGTCCTGGAATTGAGGTGGTGAAAAAACCCCGAGAAGCCTTAGCTGTGTGAATAGGAGAGTGTAGGAAGAATTGGGAATGCGTGGGTGTAGTCAGGATGTGAGTCAGAAGGACCAGTTCCGTGGGGCTGGAGTGGCAGCTGGGCACTGGTGGTGCCTGCACTCTGCAGCGACTTCGGCAGCCGCAGGGAGATCATACCTCGACCACAGTGCCTGTCCACTGTGGAATGAACAGCAGCAGTTCTTGTTCCTGTCTCTGGATGTCATCACTGGCACGACGGATGAAAAGAGCAGCTTTCCAAGAGAACCTACACTGTGGTGCTGCTGTGAAAAGGCACGTTTCATCTCACGCCATCTAGAAGACCCTGGACAGGCTGGAGAAGTGCGGCCGTGTGAACCTCATGAGGTCCAACAAGGCCAAGGGCAAGGTCCTGCACTTGAGTCACAACAACCCTGTGCAGCCCCAGGCTAGGGGAAGAGATACTGGAAGGCTGCCCGAAGGAGAAGGAGCTGGGGGTGTTGGATGGCAGCGGCTGAACGTGAGCCAGCAGTAGCCCAGGTGGCCAAGAAGGCCAGTGGCATCTTGGATCAGCAGGAAAGGGATTGTCCCCCTGTACTCGGCGCTGGTGAGGCTGCACCTGGAATCCTGGGTTCAGGTTTGGGCCCCTCACTCCAAGAAGGACATTGAGGGGCCAGAGCACATCCAGAAAAGGGAATGGAGCTGGGAAAGGGGCTGGAGAACAAGGCCTAGGAGAGGTGGCTGTGAGACCCGGGGCTGTTTAATCTGCAGAAAAGGAGGCTGAGGGGAGACCTCATCACTGTCTACAACTGCCTCAAAAGGAGGTTGTGGCGAGGTGGGTGTTGGGCTCTTCCCCCAAGTGACAGGAGGAGAGGGAACAGCCTCAAGTTTCACCAAGGCATGTTCAGATTGGACATTAGGAAAAATTTCTTCACTGAAGGGTTCTCAGGCCCTGGTAGAGGCTGCCCAGGGAGGTGGTGGAGTCCCCATCCCTGGGGGGGTTTACAAGATGGGTAGATGAGATGTTCAGGGATCTGGTTTAGTAGTGGACAGGGACAGCTGGAATCAGTGATCTCACTGTCTTTTCCAACCAAGCGATTCTATGGTTCTACCACAATTGCACATTTTTAATGACTGCCTGTAGGCGCTGTATTTAATTCCTGACCGGTGACAAAATTTCAGCTTTGCTGTGTCTGGGATCTTGGAGGCGTTTCTCCCGGCTGGTGCAGCCAGTGTCTTCCCAGGGTTGAGTGACGCTGGTTAACTCTGAGATGAATTCACACTTGCTCCTCTTGTTCCACAGAATCCCGTACGGTTGTCACCTCCTTCCTGCTCATCTTTGTGAAGACCTGGACGTGGCTAAAATGTGCCAGTGCGGAAGTGCCTGTCTGAGCAGTTTCATTCAGATCACGGTGACCATGAACCTCCATCACGTAGCTCACACCGTGGTCCTGGTGGATAACATGGGAGGTACGGAAGCACCCATCATCTGCTACTTCTGTTCTCTAGACTGCTATTCCCAGTTCCTGGACAGGTACCTGCAGAGTAACGGGTGATCGTCATGAGGTGCCAAAACTCTGTCTGGAGTTCTGTCACTGGCGGAGGAGCTGAGATAGTTTCCTGCTTGTTGCCCTCGCTCGCCGTCAGGGGGCTTTGTTGACCCTGCAGTGAGGGGGCACCACTCATCAGTGCCCTGGCTGTTCCTCCACCACTAGAATCTTTCTTTGGCTGGAATAAACGATGCTTAGCTTGAATGGATCCTCCTTTAGAATGTATTTTGCTGCTGTTTTCCTAGTACTGCGGCTCTGTTCAGAGTATCACAAATGTTTTCTTTCTCCTGGGGCATGAGTGGTTTCTCCTCGCTAGGAGAAGGAAGGTGAGCATGCACGGAACCGCTCTGCTTGCTGACGCTTGAGCTCTGCCTGTGGAAGATCGGCGCTGCCGCTGGACTGAACTCCTCCCAACTTCATTTACTCCGACCAACGTGGTTGGCAGCTACGAGAAGAAATGACAGGGGGAGAGTTCCAAACCGGTCCTGTAATTCCAAGTGCTCCTTTTTAAATGCTTCTGTTACAGCGTCTTCACTTCAAGCAGGGACCAGCACTGCTGGGTTTTTACCAGAGGCAATGTTTTGGGGTTTTATCACTTTTTGATGAAAGAAATGTCTTTTTCTAATTATGTGACCTGAACTTTCTTAACTCTCATGTGTTTAAGAGCCTTGAAATGTTCACTGTGTCAACGTATTAAATGTCAAATTCTCTGTGCTCTTGACTGGTATTTTCTCTAAGGAGTTTTTCCCTCGAGGGCATTCTAGGGATCAGCTCTTACTCCAGAAAAGGTTGTGATCCCTGTAGGCCCTATTCACGTGCTTTGACTGCCCCAAGAGGAGTTACAAGCTGCAAGAGATGTTTGGCAAGCTGAATTCAGAGAACAGAAAGCGCAGATCGAGAAAGTGGGTGAGCAATTGAATGGGTAAAGTCGCTCCCTGCCACAAATTACAGCCACTGTTTGACGAGCAGATTAAAATGACGTGTCCACAAAATGCTGGTAGAGAACGGTGGAAAAGTTGTTATTTCCAAACAACGTCCTTCCTGCAATCACGCATGTTTCATGAAACAATTAATGGAATCTGCTGTCCAAGCGTTAGGACCCTGTATCGTTACAGTACAGTTTATTATACAGTAGCGGCATTACAAGGCTATTATTGTGGATTATCAGTCCCATTACAATTATTACAATATCACATAGGGTAAGGCTTGAGAAGCCAGACGTGGGATCAGAAGAAGACAGAGTCAGCCCTGGTGTGCAGGAGACTTGATTTGCTGCAGGCATTTTGATTGCCACCCCGCATCCCGCTGCAGTCCCCTTGACTGTGCTCACCAAGCACGTGCACGACAAGCAGGGGATCAGGCTCAGCCAGCACGGATTCATGAAAGGACTGTCCTGCTTGGCCTGTCTGGTCTCCTTCTATGACCAGCAGACCCGCTGAGTGCCTGGGGGAGAACTGTGGATGTTTCCTACCTGGACTTCAGTAAAGCCTTTGGCACCGTTTGCCTCTGCCTTCTCCTAGAGGAGCTGGCAGCTCATGGCTTAGGTGTACGCTTTGGTGGGTAAAACACTGACTGGATGGTGGAGCCCAGGGTGTGGTTGGGAAGGGGATTAAATCCTTTGGTGGCCGGTCACAAGCAGTATTGTCCAGGGCTCAGTGTTGGGGCCAGTCTTGTTTAAGATCTTTATGATTCATCTGGATGAGGGGATGGAGTGCTCCCTAGTTAACTTGGCAGATGACACAAAATTGGGAGGGAGTGTTGACGTGCTTGAAGGGCAAGAAGCCTCTCCAGTGGGATGCGGACAGGACGCATTATGGGCCGAGGTCGATTCTACGGGTTTCAAAAAGGCAAAATACCGGGGCCTGCATTTCAGTCACAACTGCCCCATGAATCGCTGCAGGGCTGGGAAAGAGCCGCTGGACAGCTGCCTGGTGGAAAAGCATCTGGTGGTGCAGGTCAACAGCGGCTGAGCATGAGGCAGCAGGGCTTCCAGTGGCCAAGAAGGCCAAGAGCATCCTGGCGTGGGTCAGAAATGGTGTGGCCAGCAGGAGCAGGGAAGGGACAGCTGAAAGTCGCTGAGCTGGGGGTGGGGCTGGCTAGGGGGTGAGCCTGTGGTGTGCTCCAGTGCCCGTGGTGTGCTCCGGTGCCCGTGACATCACAAAGGATGAGGGCCCACGGGGCAGGTTATAGAGGCACCGGCAGGCAGCCCTGGCCAGTGCGGCGTGGGATGGTGGTGAGTGCAGACGTGGGGGGAGGCTGGGCTGGATGAGAGCTGGGGCAGAAACGTGGGTCCCAGGGAGGGTCGGTTCTGCCACAGCACCGAGGCCCCAGCCACTCACAGGTGCACCTTGGGCAGGGAGCGGTGCAAAGGCATCGCTGCCTCCCGGCTGCCTCGTCCCCACTCCTGCCTGCCTCAAAGGTCCCTCTCCCCGGCCACCAGCCCAGCCCCTCTGAACCCCTCTTCTCCTTCCTCCTGCAGGCCATGGCTGCCACTGCATTCCTCGTCCGTGTGTTCCTACCCCTCATCCAGAACCTGCCGATGGTTGGTGATGAGCTGGATGAGGCCACGCGTGAGCGCATGGCACAGCGTGCCCTGTTCCTGGAGAAGGAGATGGCTCGGCTATGGCAGGAGGTAGAGGAGAGGTTCCAGGAGCAGAAGACACAGGAGCAGTGGGACTTTGCCTGGAGAGCACTGCTCTCTGCTGCCTTGCAGCAGTGGCACTACTTGGCGATTGCTGGAGGCCTGCTCCTGCTCTTGGGCCTCTGCTGGTGCTTGAGGAAAAGGAGCCGTGAGGCAGGCAGCAGCAGCGCTGAGGAAGAGGAGGAAGAAAGTGAAGGCGAAGGTCCTGATGATGAGAGAGATCTGGTCTGGAACTTGGAGCCGGCAGAGGAGGAAGAAGAATGTGAAGGCGAAGGTCCTGATGATGAGAGAGATCTGGTCTGGAACTTGGAGCCGGAGGAGGAGGAAGAAAGTGAAGAGAAAAGTTCTGATGATGAGAGGGATGTGTTCTGGATGTTGGAGCCTGTGGTGGAGGAAGAGGAGGAGGAGGAAGAAAGTGAAGGAGACAGTTCTGATGAAGAGGGGGATCTGGTCGGGAATTTTGAAAGGCACTCTTGGAGGCCAATGCAGAATTTGAAGTACCATTGCCTGGTGGTGGAGGACATGGTGGATGAACTCCTCGGGGTCATCAAAGAGCAGTTGTGCAAGAGTTTCTACCCTGTGCTGCAACAAGCCATTAGTGTGGGCACCTCCTTCGAAGGCTGGTTTCCCTGTGACGATGATGCTGTCTACCAGCTGCTCCTGCCCCTGAAGGCACCTCGTGGCCACACCTTCAACCTGGAGCTTGGCACCACAAGGGAGATGCCAACAGGAGACCCCTGCATCCGCGTGGAGCTGGAGTGCACCTGCACAGGGCAGCAGATGGAGGAGAACATGCTCTGCTTCCTCCACCATTCTCAGGAGGACATCACAAAACATCAGGACCCCAGCCTCCTACACACCCTCTGCACAGGCTGCTACCTAGATGTGCATGAAACTGCCCACTGGTTCCAGAACCTCCTGATGTCAGCCTGGAGGGATGCGCCTCTTTCACATCGCTACAACATGAAGATGCTGCCCTCCAACCGGTCCTGCAGGCTGGAGCTGACAAGTGCCTCCGGAAGAACCTTCTTTATTGAGCTGATCTTTGGAGTGCAGCACGGAGACTCGGACACCTTCCTAAGCAGCCAGGCTCCAGAGGACACCTCCACCCCAAGCACTACGTGGCCAGTGACCTACGCTGTGGCCGAGGCAAAGTTCTTCAAGTACATGGCCAGGCAGGTCTCAACCGGCCGTGTCCACCTCAAATGCCTTCAATACTGCGCCCACATCCAGCCGGACACAAGCTTTTCCACCTATACCTTCAAGACAGCTGTCATGCACCTCCTGACCACAATCCCCCTCTCAGATTGGCAGAGCAAGTATTTGGTACTGCGGCTGCGAGACATCATGCAATACGTGCGCCGCTGCCTGGAGGAGAAGTGCCTCAAACACTTCTTCCTTGGCAATGAGAACGTGCCCGAGGAGATAAGCTTGCCGCCATCCTTCAGAAAGGCCGAGCCACTCAATCTCTTCCAACACTTCACACAGGATCCAGCGGCCTATGACGAGGCGTTGCATGATTTCGAACAGCTGCAATATCGACTTGCAAGACTGCTCACGACGAGACATTGAAAGAGATCTCCATGCACAGAGCTTGATTGTGGATCTCACAGCTGACAGCAGGCGACATCCTCACACTTGATCTGTAGAGCTAAACGGTGTATTCTCTTGTTGTGAGTTCAAGCAAGCGCCTGACTGGCACTTGACACACCACAGGAGAAAGACTGTGTTGAGAACCATGAGGAACGGTATTGTCAAAGGCAGAAGCAGATACAGAAGAAGATGGGCTTTCCCAGCTGTGTTTCCCATCCAAGTTACAAACCGTCCTATTCTAAGTGTCCTTCTCCAAAAAGGGAAGGTGGCCAAAGAGACCCAAAGGACAAGCGAGGAGGACAAAGAAAGACCAAGTAATGACCCTCAGAAGAGGGAAGGACCCTTGACTGGGGTTAGCATGTGAGCACTGGGGGAGTTGCTGCCACATCTCTCCTCCAGAGCAAAAGAGCGCTTGGGGCGGTTGGTCCCGATGCAGCTGAAGAGCCCCTTGTGAGGAGGCTCGTGCCAGAGACTCCCGTTTTCCCTACACGGTGACCGTCCCCGTCTCTTGGAGAGAATCCGTTCCCTCTGGGATATTTATACTGTACAAAGTTGCCAATAAATGGTGTGTTTGAACAAAGGCTGCGTCTCTGCGTGTCTGTGCATCACTCTCCCAGGGGACGTGGGCATAGGGTGCTGGCTGCTCAGCTGCCGCAGAGCCGAGGAGCATTTCTAGAAGGACTGGGCCACTGGGCTCTGCTTTCACCGATTCCCCCAGCTCTCTGTGCACCCACGTTGAGCCAATGGGAATAGTTTGTCCCCCTCCCCAGCCGTGCACGTTGCCTTTGTGTCACGGGGATCCTGAAGTGCCTTCCTTGGGATCCAGAGGCAGCTCCTCCTGGTAGGCAGTAGCTTGTCCATCTACACCTTCAAGACAGCTGTGATGCATCTCCTGGCCACCGCAGGCCCGTCAGGTTGGGACATGGAGGATTTTGTGCCACAGATGGTGGATTTCATGCGATACGTGCGCTGCTGCCTGGAGGAGAAATGCCTCAACCACTTCTTCCTTGGCAATGAGAACGTGCCCAAGGAGATTATCTTGCCCCTGGAGTTCCGAATGGCTGAACCACTCAGTCTCTTCCAGCACCTCACACACGACTCAGATGCCCATGCCAGGGCAATGCGCGAGCTCAGGGAGGTGCAATATAGGTTCACACGGCTGATCTTAGGACACTGAAAGAGGTCTTTGTGTACAGAGCTTTGGTTTTGGGTCTCTCAGCTGATGGCAGAACAGGGCTTCACGCTGCTGGGGAAAAGAGGGGAGAATGTGGGACACAGACAGGGACAGCAACCCTCTGCCAAGAGGATTGCAAACTGCCATCAGCGTGGGCAGCACCTTGGAAGTCTGGAGTCCCTGTGAAGATCATAGAATCATAGAATCATAGAATACTTGGGGTTGGAAGGGACATTAAAGACTATCTAGTTCTGTGGAAAATCTTGGCTGCTCCAAGGGATCAGAATGCAAGCTTAACGTTGGCCTTGAACAGATACCCGTGTATCCTTGATGAAGCTAGAAAGCGCCAAGAAGAGCTGAGTAAACAAGATTAAGAAGCTGCCAGGCCGCAGGTGGAACCATCCGATTATGAAGCTACAACAGAGGAAGAGTCATCCCATTATGAACTGTTGGTCTTTGGGTAAACTAATCATATATCAACACACTGTCCCAGAAAGGGTATAAAAAGTCTCATGAAACCAATAAAGGTGCCCTTTTCCTCACAACTTCTCTGTTTGTTGGCCACCGCAGCTGCGGCTAGTTCCAACTCCCCTGCCATGGGCAGGGACATCCCACTAGATCAGGCTGCCCAAGGCCCCATCCAACCTGGCCTTGAACAGCTCCAGGGATGGGGCAGCCACAACTACCCTTGGCAACCCCTTCCAGTGACTCACCACTGTCACGGTGAAGAAATTCTTCCTCATGTCTACTCTAAATCACCCCCTCTCCAGTTCTTACCCCTTCCCCTTCGTCCTATCGCCATAACCTTTTATAAACAGTCCCTCTCCGGCTTTCCTGTAGGCCCCTTTCAAGTCACTGTAAGATCTCCTTGGAGCCTTCTCTGCTCCAGACTGAACAACCCCAACTCTCTCAGCCTGTCCTTGTATGGGAGGTGCTCCAGCCCTCTGACCATCTTTGTAGCCTCCTCTGGACCCGTTCCAGCAGTTCCATATCCTTCTTACATTGAGGATTGCAGAAATGGACACAGTATTCCCGATGAGGTCTCACAAGAGAGGAATAGAGGGGCAGAATCGCTTCCCTCGACCTGCTGGCCACGCTTCTTTTGATGCAGCCCAGGACATGGTTGGCCTTCTGTGCTGCGAGGGCACATTGCTGGCTCTCATCAACCAGCCCCCTCAAGTCCTTCTCTGCAGGGCAGCTCTCAATCACATTATCCGCCATCGTGTAGTGAAATCGGGGATTGCCTCCACCCAGGTGAAGGACCTTGCACCTGGCCTTGTTCAACCTCATGAGGTTCTCACAGCCCCACTTCTCCCGCCTGGCCAGGTCCCTCTGAATGACATCCCATCCTTCTGGTGTGGCAACCGCACCACTCCGCTTGGTGTCATCTGCCACCTTTCTGAGGGTGCTCTCAATCTCGCTGTCAATATCATTGATGATGATATTAAACAGCACCAGTCCCAGTACAGACCCCCGAGTGACACCACTTGTCACAGATCTCCATCTGGACTTGGAGCCATTGACCACTACTCTTTGAATGCGACCATCCAACCAGTTTCTCATCCACCAAACTGTCCAACCATCAAATCCGTATCTCTCTAAGTTAGAGAGCGCTCTCTGCGGGGCCCTTCCCAGGGGCAGCCAAGCGCAGCCGGGACACACGGGGCTGTCACGGGACACAAGGGACGTGAGCACCCCAGGGGACACATGGGGCTGGGGGTGGACGGGGGGGACACGGGGGCCCTGGGGCACTGTCCCTCTCCCAGCCCCAGCCTGCACCCCGTTGGCCGCAGCCGGCGGCGGGCGGAAGGGCAGCGAAGAGCGCAGAGCCGGGAGAAGCTGAGGAACAACCCTGGCCCCTCTCTCGAGGGATGACGAATGGGTGCAGCAGAGCTCCCTAGATACCCAGAAAAGCTCGGGCAGCTCTTAAAGAAATGTGGCCCAGCAGCAAAGTTTACAAAGTGCTTAGAAGTTCAGAGTAATAACAGCAATAGTAGCACAATTTGGTGATCCCAAATAGCCAAAAATTGCCAGGAGGAACCCAAAAAGGAGGAATTCCCAGCACTGGCTGTAGAATTCTATTCTTTGCTTGCCGTACATCTCTAAGCAAAAGCCTGAGTACGAGCTGCCCAGGCTCTTTGCTGAAACGTGGCTCATCTGTCAGGCTGGGGTTTGGTAATGACACTTCACGGTCATCATCCCACGGCACTCGGTGAGGGCTCAGCCTGCCTTGGCAAACTGGCCAGCAAAGCTGCAAAACATCCTCTTAGGATGGACATGTTAAGGGAGAAGAACCATTCCTGCTGCCTGAGAATTTACATACTGGTATTTGTAGTAATAAACCAACCAAAGTAGGTAGGGCTTTGATGTAGCAGCCAGGGTGCCTTTCAGCTACACTTCTGGCAAGTTAAAAGCATGACTGGAAATGTCCATACAGAGTTTTGGCACCGATTCTTCTCAGTAAATATGGTTCACGAGCAAAGAATGGCCACCTTAACAACCCCAAAGCCCTTCCTTACTTCGCAGATGCCCAAAAGCAGAGAACCGAGTTACAGAAATGTTGTTACTCCACCACCAGGACCATCCATCATACACGGTGACAGCTTGGCAAGGAGAGGCCGCACAGCAAAGGGCAGGCAGAACGCTCTTCCCTATGAGATTATGGACAGCAGCTCCTTTTGGGGGTCAGCAGTGTAGAACAGCCGGTATTGTAGTTGAACCTCCCCTTACAAACATCAGTGACGCTCCAGATGTCCATTAGCTGAGACAAAAAGGCCATCCTCTGAGAAGCCTAAATCAGTTTTCTGTGACTTTTAAACGTGGCCAGATCACAGCTTGTCTTCAAATCTGCTTGATTGGAGTTTGGGCTTCTGTCTATTGATCATGTCATGAGCAGTGAACACTCACAAAGGGAACCAGAGCAAACGTGCCAAAGGCTACTCAAACCAGCAACAAAATCTCAGAGAATATATCCAGACTATTACACATGCCCCTTGAGCAAATCACTCTGTCATAGCAGGGTAGCCAAAAGCTGCGTCTCACAAAACCCAGCCGTAAAGATGAGCAAAGAGCCTGGAGAACAGGAGGATGAGGGGAGACCTCATTGCTCTGTACAACTACCTGAAAGGAGGTCCTCCCAACCCATTCTCTGCCTGCCATCGCCCTGACCCGGGCTCAGGACCTTGCACTTGGTGTTGTTGAACTTCATGAGGTTTGCACAGGCTCTCCTCTCACGCCTCTCCAGGTCCCTCATAGAGGAAGGGAGCAACACCCCGTCTTGTTGCTTGGGAGGCAAGGAGGCAAGTTCTGCTGTCTGGGATGGACAGCATGTGAAAGTCTCTGTGGTCTCTGCTCTTCTCATTCTCTTTGCTCTATTGGGTCTATCTCTTCATGCACCTCAATCCAGCACAGCAACACTTCATAATGAGAGCTGCTTTCAGGTTAGAAACGTGGCCATGAGTGGCCTCCACCTGGAGCCACAGACACGCGCATTCCGCTGTGGTCCTGAAGAAGCAGAACAAGTGAATGGCTAAAGACGTTCTTGCCCTCTCCAGAACAACATTCTTCCATTGTCTGTAGCTGGGCCCTGGCCTTGTTAAAGCAAAATGACCTGGGGAAAAGAGAGAGTACCAGCCGTTTCCAGACATTTGGCTACCCCAGATCACACCTACTGCTGAACAAAGGATGAGGGTCACCCATAGCATGGTAGCTGAGTTTTTTCCTCCTCTCTAGCAGCTTTTTCTTTTTTTCCCCTGTGCTGGTGATGCAAAATGCAAGACAACAAGAAGAGCCATCAGTCAGAGCACAAGTGAGGTCGCTGAGAAGACTGGGGCTTAATCCATTCATCCATTGCAAAGGACAGGGTAGAGTGGAACATAACTCTGCTGAGCATGGAGAGCTTTAACAGGCCACGGCAACAGCGGCATGAAAGACGCGACCACCCCAGCAGAAGGAAGGATTGAAGCATACACATGCGCTGCCAAGGTCTTTTGGTCACCACCGAGTCAGTCCCACTGGAGGTGCGATTGGCAGATCCCATGGACAAATTCGAACCGGACCGTGATCTCTGGACTTTGGCAGGGTGGCAAAGCTGAATCCTGGCCTGAGAGCAGGTGCTGTGGCTCCAGTTCCTCCCTGTGCAAGAACAGCTCAGCAATACCCATCACGGTGCTATACTGGGCACTGGCATCTCCACAGGGTTAAGTTCTGGCCAGAGCATTCTCCCACCTCGGATAAAATGTCTTCGTATTTCTGCAGAACACTATTCAAAGCACTGGCTGATGGCACTGCCGAAGCTTTCCTGAGGAGTTTCACAAGCTGTGGGCGAGACCCAGAGGCACGACGGAGAGCAGGTTGTGACCAAAATAGCACATTGTTGGGTCGTTTCATAAAGTCATTAGAAGAAACTTCACTCTCCTGCTAGAGCTTTTGCAGTTCTTTTTCCACCTGCCTTCCTCAATCTGGAATCTGCCCTCACCCTTGGGGCAGGAGAACAGGCTGTAGTGGGGTCAGAGGCAGTGGGAAAGCCTCATGCCAGGGGGCGGTGGGCTGGTTACTTCTGTCAGGGCTAGAACTTACTCCAGAAAAGGTTGTGATCCCTGTAGGCCCTATTCACGTGCTTTGACTGCCCCAAGAGGAGTTACAAGCTGCAAGAGATGTTTGGCAAGCTGAATTCAGAGAACAGAAAGCGCAGATCGAGAAAGTGGGTGAGCAATTGAATGGGTAAAGTCGCTCCCTGCCACAAATTACAGCCACTGTTTGACGAGCAGATTAAAATGACGTGTCCACAAAATGCTGGTAGAGAACGGTGGAAAAGTTGTTATTTCCAAACAACGTCCTTCCTGCAATCACGCATGTTTCATGAAACAATTAATGGAATCTGCTGTCCAAGCGTTAGGACCCTGTATCGTTACAGTACAGTTTATTATACAGTAGCGGCATTACAAGGCTATTATTGTGGATTATCAGTCCCATTACAATTATTACAATATCACATAGGGTAAGGCTTGAGAAGCCAGACGTGGGATCAGAAGAAGACAGAGTCAGCCCTGGTGTGCAGGAGACTTGATTTGCTGCAGGCATTTTGATTGCCACCCCGCATCCCGCTGCAGTCCCCTTGACTGTGCTCACCAAGCACGTGCACGACAAGCAGGGGATCAGGCTCAGCCAGCACGGATTCATGAAAGGACTGTCCTGCTTGGCCTGTCTGGTCTCCTTCTATGACCAGCAGACCCGCTGAGTGCCTGGGGGAGAACTGTGGATGTTTCCTACCTGGACTTCAGTAAAGCCTTTGGCACCGTTTGCCTCTGCCTTCTCCTAGAGGAGCTGGCAGCTCATGGCTTAGGTGTACGCTTTGGTGGGTAAAACACTGACTGGATGGTGGAGCCCAGGGTGTGGTTGGGAAGGGGATTAAATCCTTTGGTGGCCGGTCACAAGCAGTATTGTCCAGGGCTCAGTGTTGGGGCCAGTCTTGTTTAAGATCTTTATGATTCATCTGGATGAGGGGATGGAGTGCTCCCTAGTTAACTTGGCAGATGACACAAAATTGGGAGGGAGTGTTGACGTGCTTGAAGGGCAAGAAGCCTCTCCAGTGGGATGCGGACAGGACGCATTATGGGCCGAGGTCGATTCTACGGGTTTCAAAAAGGCAAAATACTGGGGCCTGCATTTCAGTCACAACTGCCCCATGAATCGCTGCAGGGCTGGGAAAGAGCCGCTGGACAGCTGCCTGGTGGAAAAGCACCTGGTGGTGCAGGTCAACAGCGGCTGAGCATGAGGCAGCAGGGCTTCCAGTGGCCAAGAAGGCCAAGAGCATCCTGGCGTGGGTCAGAAATGGTGTGGCCAGCAGGAGCAGGGAAGGGACAGCTGAAAGTCGCTGAGCTGGGGGTGGGGCTGGCTGGGGGGTGAGCCTGTGGTGTGCTCCAGTGCCCGTGGTGTGCTCCGGTGCCCGTGGTGTGCTCCGGTGCCCGTGGTGTGCTCCGGTGCCTGTGACATCACAAAGGACGAGGGCCCACGGGGCAGGTTATAGAGGCACCAGCAGGCAGCCCTGGCCAGTGCGGCGTGGGATGGTGGTGAGTGCAGACGTGGGGGGAGGCTGGGCTGGATGAGAGCGGGGGCAGAAACGTGGGTCCCAGGGAGGGTCGGTTCTGCCACAGCACCGAGGCCCCAGCCACTCACAGGTGCACCTTGGGCAGGGAGCAGTGCAAAGGCATCGCTGCCTCCCGGCTGCCTCGTCCCCACTCCTGC
This sequence comes from Clamator glandarius, assembly GCA_033459285.1. NCBI lineage: Eukaryota > Metazoa > Chordata > Aves > Cuculiformes > Cuculidae > Clamator > Clamator glandarius. Next base: position 74,523 of record JAUNZM010000428.1, read on the forward strand.
CTGCCTCAAAGGTCCCTCTCCCCGGCCACCAGCCCAGCCCCTCTGAACCCCTCTTCTCCTTCCTCCTGCAGGCCATGGCTGCCATTGCATTCCTCGTCCGTGTGTTCCTACCCCTCATCCAGAACCTGCCGATGGTTGGTGAGCTGGATGAGGCCACGCGTGAGCGCATGGCACAGCGTGCCCTGTTCCTGGAGAAGGAGATGGCTCGGCTATGGCAGGAGGTAGAGGAGAGGTTCCAGGAGCAGAAGACACAGGAGCAGTGGGACTTTGCCTGGAGAGCACTGCTCTCTGCTGCCTTGCAGCAGTGGCACTACTTGGCGATTGCTGGAGGCCTGCTCCTGCTCTTGGGCCTCTGCTGGTGCTTGAGGAAAAGGAGCCGTGAGGCAGGCAGCAGCAGCGCTGAGGAAGAGGAGGAAGAAAGTGAAGGTGAAGGTCCTGATGATGAGAGAGATCTGGTCTGGAACTTGGAGCTGGAGGAGGAGCAAGAAAGTGAAGAGAAAAGTTCTGATGATGAGAGGGATGTGTTCTGGATGTTGGAGCCTGCGGTGGAGGAAGAGGAGGAGGAGGAAGAAAGTGAAGGAGACAGTTCTGATGAAGAGGGGGATCTGGTCGGGAATTTTGAAAGGCACTCTTGGAGGCCAATGCAGAATTTGAAGTACCATTGCCTGGTGGTGGAGGACATGGTGGATGAACTCCTCGGGGTCATCAAAGAGCAGTTGTGCAAGAGTTTCTACCCTGTGCTGCAACAAGCCATTAGTGTGGGCACCTCCTTCGAAGGCTGGTTTCCCTGTGACGATGATGCTGTCTACCAGCTGCTCCTGCCCCTGAAGGCACCTCGTGGCCACACCTTCAACCTGGAGCTTGGCACCACAAGGGAGATGCCAACAGGAGACCCCTGCATCCGCGTGGAGCTGGAGTGCACCTGCACAGGGCAGCAGATGGAGGAGAACATGCTCTGCTTCCTCCACCATTCTCAGGAGGACATCACAAAACATCAGGACCCCAGCCTCCTACACACCCTCTGCACAGGCTGCTACCTAGATGTGCATGAAACTGCCCACTGGTTCCAGAACCTCCTGATGTCAGCCTGGAGGGATGCGCCTCTTTCACGTCGCTACAACATGAAGATGCTGCCCTCCAACCGGTCCTGCAGGCTGGAGCTGACAAGTGCCTCCGGAAGAACCTTCTTTATTGAGCTGATCTTTGGAGTGCAGCACGGAGACTCGGACACCTTCCTAAGCAGCCAGGCTCCAGAGGACACCTCCACCCCAAGCACTACGTGGCCAGTGACCTACGCTGTGGCCGAGGCAAAGTTCTTCAAGTACATGGCCAGGCAGGTCTCAACCGGCCGTGTCCACCTCAAATGCCTTCAATACTGCGCCCACATCCAGCCGGACACAAGCTTTTCCACCTATACCTTCAAGACAGCTGTCATGCACCTCCTGACCACAATCCCCCTCTCAGATTGGCAGAGCAAGTATTTGGTACTGCGGCTGCGAGACATCATGCAATACGTGCGCCGCTGCCTGGAGGAGAAGTGCCTCAAACACTTCTTCCTTGGCAATGAGAACGTGCCCGAGGAGATAAGCTTGCCGCCATCCTTCAGAAAGGCCGAGCCACTCAATCTCTTCCAACACTTCACACAGGATCCAGCGGCCTATGACGAGGCGTTGCATGATTTCGAACTGCTGCAATATCGACTTGCAAGACTGCTCACGACGAGACATTGAAAGAGATCTCCATGCACACAGCTTGATTGTGGATCTCACAGCTGACAGCAGGCGACATCCTCACACTTGATCTGTAGAGCTAAACGGTGTATTCTCTTGTTGTGAGTTCAAGCAAGCGCCTGACTGGCACTTGACACACCACAGGAGAAAGACTGTGTTGAGAACCATGAGGAACGGTATTGTCAAAGGCAGAAGCAGATACAGAAGAAGATGGGCTTTCCCAGCTGTGTTTCCCATCCAAGTTACAAACCGTCCTATTCTAAGTGTCCTTCTCCAAAAAGGGAAGGTGGCCAAAGAGACCCAAAGGACAAGCGAGGAGGACAAAGAAAGACCAAGTAATGACCCTCAGAAGAGGGAAGGACCCTTGACTGGGGTTAGCATGTGAGCACTGGGGGAGTTGCTGCCACATCTCTCCTCCAGAGCAAAAGAGCGCTTGGGGCGGTTGGTCCCGATGCAGCTGAAGAGCCCCTTGTGAGGAGGCTCATGCCAGAGACTCCCGTTTCCCCTACACGGTGACCGTCCCCGTCTCTTGGAGAGAATCCGTTCCCTCTGGGATATTTACACTGTACAAAGTTGCCAATAAATGGTGTGTTTGAACAAAGGCTGCGTCTCTGCGTGTCTGTGCATCACTCTCCCAGGGGACGTGGGCATAGGGTGCTGGCTGCTCAGCTGCCGCAGAGCCGAGGAGCATTTCTAGAAGGACTGGGCCACTGGGCTCTGCTTTCACCGATTCCCCCAGCTCTCTGTGCACCCACGTTGAGCCAATGGGAATAGTTTGTCCCCCTCCCCAGCCGTGCACGTTGCCTTTGTGTCACGGGGATCCTGAAGTGCCTTCCTTGGGATCCAGAGGCAGCTCCTCCTGGTAGGCAGTAGCTTGTCCATCTACACCTTCAAGACAGCTGTGATGCATCTCCTGGCCACCGCAGGCCCGTCAGGTTGGGACATGGAGGATTTTGTGCCACAGATGGTGGATTTCATGCGATACGTGCGCTGCTGCCTGGAGGAGAAATGCCTCAACCACTTCTTCCTTGGCAATGAGAACGTGCCCAAGGAGATTATCTTGCCCCTGGAGTTCCGAATGGCTGAACCACTCAGTCTCTTCCAGCACCTCACACACGACTCAGATGCCCATGCCAGGGCAATGCGCGAGCTCAGGGAGGTGCAATATAGGTTCACACGGCTGATCTTAGGACACTGAAAGAGGTCTTTGTGTACAGAGCTTTGGTTTTGGGTCTCTCAGCTGATGGCAGAACAGGGCTTCACGCTGCTGGGGAAAAGAGGGGAGAATGTGGGACACAGACAGGGACAGCAACCCTCTGCCAAGAGGATTGCAAACTGCCATCAGCGTGGGCAGCACCTTGGAAGTCTGGAGTCCCTGTGAAGATCATAGAATCATAGAATCATAGAATACTTGGGGTTGGAAGGGACATTAAAGACTATCTAGTTCTGTGGAAAATCTTGGCTGCTCCAAGGGATCAGAATGCAAGCTTAACGTTGGCCTTGAACAGATACCCGTGTATCCTTGATGAAGCTAGAAAGCGCCAAGAAGAGCTGAGTAAACAAGACTGTTGGTCTTTGCGTAAACTAATCATATATCAACACACTGTCCCAGAAAGGGTATAAAAAGTCTCATGAAACCAATAAAGGTGCCCTTTTCCTCACAACTTCTCTGTTTGTTGGCCACCGCAGCTGCGGCTAGTTCCAACTCCCCTGCCATGGGCAGGGACATCCCACTAGATCAGGCTGCCCAAGGCCCCATCCAACCTGGCCTTGAACAGCTCCAGGGATGGGGCAGCCACAACTACCCTTGGCAACCCCTTCCAGTGACTCACCACTGTCACGGTGAAGAAATTCTTCCTCATGTCTACTCTAAATCACCCCCTCTCCAGTTCTTACCCCTTCCCCTTCGTCCTATCGCCATAACCTTTTATAAACAGTCCCTCTCCGACTTTCCTGTAGGCCCCTTTCAAGTCACTGTAAGATCTCCTCGGAGCCTTCTCTGCTCCGGACTGAACAACTCCAACTCTCTCAGCCTGTCCTCGTATGGGAGGTGCTCCAGCCCTCTGACCATCTTTGTAGCCTCCTCTGGACCCGTTCCAGCAGTTCCATATCCCTCTTACGTTGAGGATTGTAGAAATGGACACAGTATTCCCCATGAGGTCTCACAAGAGAGGAATAGAGGGGCAGAATCGCTTCCCTCGACCTGCTGGCCACGCTTCTTTTGATGCAGCCCAGGACATGGTTGGCCTTCTGTGCTGCGAGGGCACATTGCTGGCCCTCATCAACCAGCCCCCTCAAGTCCTTCTCTGCAGGGCAGCTCTCAATCACATTATCCGCCATCGTGTAGTGAAATCGGGGATTGCCTCCACCCAGGTGAAGGACCTTGCACCTGGCCTTGTTCAACCTCATGAGGTTCTCACAGCCCCACTTCTCCCGCCTGGCTAGGTCCCTCTGAATGACATCCCATCCTTCTGGTGTGGCAACCGCACCACTCCGCTTGGTGTCATCTGCCACCTTTCTGAGGGTGCTCTCAATCTCGCTGTCAATATCATTGATGATGATATTAAACAGCACCAGTCCCAGTACAGACCCCCGAGTGACACCACTTGTCACAGATCTCCATCTGGACTTGGAGCCATTGACCACTACTCTTTGAATGTGACCATCCAACCAGTTTCTCATCCACCAAACTGTCCAACCATCAAATCCGTATCTCTCTAAGTTAGAGAGCGCTCTCTGTGGGGCCCTTCCCAGGGGCAGCCAAGCGCAGCCGGGACACACGGGGCTGTCACGGGACACAAGGGACGTGGGCACCCCAGGGGACACATGGGGCTGGGGGTGGACGGGGGGGACACGGGGGCCCTGGGGCACTGTCCCTCTCCCAGCCCCAGCCTGCACCCCGTTGGCCGCAGCCGGCGGCGGGCGGAAGGGCAGCGAAGAGCAGTGAAGAGCGCAGAGCCGGGAGAAGCTGAGGAACAACCCTGGCCCCTCTCTCGAGGGATGACGAATGGGTGCAGCAGAGCTCCCTAGATACCCAGAAAAGCTCGGGCAGCTCTTAAAGAAATGTGGCCCAGCAGCAAAGTTTACAAAGTGCTTAGAAGTTCAGAGTAATAACAGCAATAGTAGCACAATTTGGTGATCCCAAATAGCCAAAAATTGCCAGGAGGAACCCAAAAAGGAGGAATTCCCAGCACTGGCTGTAGAATTCTATTCTTTGCTTGCCGTACATCTCTAAGCAAAAGCCTGAGTACGAGCTGCCCAGGCTCTTTGCTGAAACGTGGCTCATCTGTCGGGCTGGGGTTTGGTAATGACACTTCACGGTCATCATCCCACGGCACTCGGTGAGGGCTCAGCCTGCCTTGGCAAACTGGCCAGCAAAGCTGCAAAACATCCTCTTAGGATGGACATGTTAAGGGAGAAGAACCATTCCTGCTGCCTGAGAATTTACATACTGGTATTTGTAGTAATAAACCAACCAAAGTAGGTAGGGCTTTGATGTAGCAGCCAGGGTGCCTTTCAGCTACACTTCCGGCAAGTTAAAAGCATGACTGGAAATGTCCATACAGAGTTTTGGCACCGATTCTTCTCAGTAAATATGGTTCACGAGCAAAGAATGGCCACCTTAACAACCCCAAAGCCCTTCCTTACTTCGCAGATGCCCAAAAGCAGAGAATCGAGTTACAGAAATGTTGTTACTCCACCACCAGGACCATCCATCATACACGGTGACAGCTTGGCAAGGAGAGGCCGCACAGCGAAGGGCAGGCAGAACGCTCTTCCCTATGAGATTATGGACAGCAGCTCCTTTTGGGGGTCAGCAGTGTAGAACAGCCGGTATTGTAGTTGAACCTCCCCTTACAAACATCAGTGACGCTCCAGATGTCCATTAGCTGAGACAAAAAGGCCATCCTCTGAGAAGCCTAAATCAGTTTTCTGTGACTTTTAAACGTGGCCAGATCACAGCTTGTCTTCAAATCTGCTTGATTGGAGTTTGGGCTTCTGTCTATTGATCATGTCATGAGCAGTGAACACTCACAAAGGGAACCAGAGCAAACGTGCCAAAGGCTACTCAAACCAGCAACAAAATCTCAGAGAATATATCCAGACTATTACACATGCCCCTTGAGCAAATCACTCTGTCATAGCAGGGTAGCCAAAAGCTGCGTCTCACAAAACCCAGCTGTAAAGATGAGCAAAGAGCCTGGAGAACAGGAGGATGAGGGGAGACCTCATTGCTCTGTACAACTACCTGAAAGGAGGTCCTCCCAACCCATTCTCTGCCTGCCATCGCCCTGACCCGGGCTCAGGACCTTGCACTTGGTGTTGTTGAACTTCATGAGGTTTGCACAGGCTCTCCTCTCACGCCTCTCCAGGTCCCTCATAGAGGAAGGGAGCAACACCCCGTCTTGTTGCTTGGGAGGCAAGGAGGCAAGTTCTGCTGTCTGGGATGGACAGCATGTGAAAGTCTCTGTGGTCTCTGCTCTTCTCATTCTCTTTGCTCTATTGGGTCTATCTCTTCATGCACCTCAATCCAGCACAGCAACACTTCATAATGAGAGCTGCTTTCAGGTTAGAAACGTGGCCATGAGTGGCCTCCACCTGGAGCCACAGACACGCGCATTCCGCTGTGGTCCTGAAGAAGCAGAACAAGTGAATGGCTAAAGACGTTCTTGCCCTCTCCAGAACAACATTCTTCCATTGTCTGTAGCTGGGCCCTGGCCTTGTTAAAGCAAAATGACCTGGGGAAAAGAGAGAGTACCAGCCGTTTCCAGACATTTGGCTACCCCAGATCACACCTACTGCTGAACAAAGGATGAGGGTCACCCATAGCATGGTAGCTGAGTTTTTTCCTCCTCTCTAGCAGCTTTTTCTTTTTTTCCCCTGTGCTGGTGATGCAAAATGCAAGACAACAAGAAGAGCCATCAGTCAGAGCACAAGTGAGGTCGCTGAGAAGACTGGGGCTTAATCCATTCATCCATTGCAAAGGACAGGGTAGAGTGGAACATAACTCTGCTGAGCATGGAGAGCTTTAACAGGCCACGGCAACAGCGGCATGAAAGACGCGACCACCCCAGCAGAAGGAAGGATTGAAGCATACACATGCGCTGCCAAGGTCTTTTGGTCACCACCGAGTCAGTCCCACTGGAGGTGCGATTGGCAGATCCCATGGACAAATTCGAACCGGACCGTGATCTCTGGACTTTGGCAGGGTGGCAAAGCTGAATCCTGGCCTGAGAGCAGGTGCTGTGGCTCCAGTTCCTCCCTGTGCAAGAACAGCTCAGCAATACCCATCACGGTGCTATACTGGGCACTGGCATCTCCACAGGGTTAAGTTCTGGCCAGAGCATTCTCCCACCTCGGATAAAATGTCTTCGTATTTCTGCAGAACACTATTCAAAGCACTGGCTGATGGCACTGCCGAAGCTTTCCTGAGGAGTTTCACAAGCTGTGGGCGAGACCCAGAGGCACGACGGAGAGCAGGTTGTGACCAAAATAGCACATTGTTGGGTCGTTTCATAAAGTCATTAGAAGAAACTTCACTCTCCTGCTAGAGCTTTTGCAGTTCTTTTTCCACCTGCCTTCCTCAATCTGGAATCTGCCCTCACCCTTGGGGCTGGAGAACAGGCTGTAGTGGGGTCAGAGACAGTGGGAAAGCCTCATGCCAGGGGGCGGTGGGCTGGTTACTTCTGTCAGGGCTAGAACTTACTCCAGAAAAGGTTGTGATCCCTGTAGGCCCTATTCACGTGCTTTGACTGCCCCAAGAGGAGTTACAAGCTGCAAGAGATGTTTGGCAAGCTGAATTCAGAGAACAGAAAGCGCAGATCGAGAAAGTGGGTGAGCAATTGAATGGGTAAAGTCGCTCCCTGCCACAAATTACAGCCACTGTTTGACGAGCAGATTAAAATGACGTGTCCACAAAATGCTGGTAGAGAACGGTGGAAAAGTTGTTATTTCCAAACAACGTCCTTCCTGCAATCACGCATGTTTCATGAAACAATTAATGGAATCTGCTGTCCAAGCGTTAGGACCCTGTATCGTTACAGTACAGTTTATTATACAGTAGCGGCATTACAAGGCTATTATTGTGGATTATCAGTCCCATTACAATTATTACAATATCACATAGGGTAAGGCTTGAGAAGCCAGACGTGGGATCAGAAGAAGACAGAGTCAGCCCTGGTGTGCAGGAGACTTGATTTGCTGCAGGCATTTTGATTGCCACCCCGCATCCCGCTGCAGTCCCCTTGACTGTGCTCACCAAGCACGTGCACGACAAGCAGGGGATCAGGCTCAGCCAGCACGGATTCATGAAAGGACTGTCCTGCTTGGCCTGTCTGGTCTCCTTCTATGACCAGCAGACCCGCTGAGTGCCTGGGGGAGAACTGTGGATGTTTCCTACCTGGACTTCAGTAAAGCCTTTGGCACCGTTTGCCTCTGCCTTCTCCTAGAGGAGCTGGCAGCTCATGGCTTAGGTGTACGCTTTGGTGGGTAAAACACTGACTGGATGGTGGAGCCCAGGGTGTGGTTGGGAAGGGGATTAAATCCTTTGGTGGCCGGTCACAAGCAGTATTGTCCAGGGCTCAGTGTTGGGGCCAGTCTTGTTTAAGATCTTTATGATTCATCTGGATGAGGGGATGGAGTGCTCCCTAGTTAACTTGGCAGATGACACAAAATTGGGAGGGAGTGTTGACGTGCTTGAAGGGCAAGAAGCCTCTCCAGTGGGATGCGGACAGGACGCATTATGGGCCGAGGTCGATTCTACGGGTTTCAAAAAGGCAAAATACTGGGGCCTGCATTTCAGTCACAACTGCCCCATGAATCGCTGCAGGGCTGGGAAAGAGCCGCTGGACAGCTGCCTGGTGGAAAAGCACCTGGTGGTGCAGGTCAACAGCGGCTGAGCATGAGGCAGCAGGGCTTCCAGTGGCCAAGAAGGCCAAGAGCATCCTGGCGTGGGTCAGAAATGGTGTGGCCAGCAGGAGCAGGGAAGGGACAGCTGAAAGTCGCTGAGCTGGGGGTGGGGCTGGCTGGGGGGTGAGCCTGTGGTGTGCTCCAGTGCCCGTGGTGTGCTCCGGTGCCCGTGGTGTGCTCCGGTGCCCGTGGTGTGCTCCGGTGCCTGTGACATCACAAAGGACGAGGGCCCACGGGGCAGGTTATAGAGGCACCAGCAGGCAGCCCTGGCCAGTGCGGCGTGGGATGGTGGTGAGTGCAGACGTGGGGGGAGGCTGGGCTGGATGAGAGCTGGGGCAGAAACGTGGGTCCCAGGGAGGGTCGGTTCTGCCACAGCACCGAGGCCCCAGCCACTCACAGGTGCATCTTGGGCAGGGAGCAGTGCAAAGGCATCGCTGCCTCCCGGCTGCCTCGTCCCCACTCCTGCCTGCCCCAAAAGTCCCTCTCCCCGGCCACCAGCTCCCTCCAGCCCAGCCCCTCTGAACCCCTCTTCTCCTTCCTCCTGCAGGCCATGGCTGCCATTGCATTCCTCGTCCGTGTGTTCCTACCCCTCATCCAGAACCTGCCGATGGTTGGTGAGCTGGATGAGGCCACGCATGAGCGCATGGCACAGCGTGCCCTGTTCCTGGAGAAGGAGATGGCTCGGCTATGGCAGGAGGTAGAGGAGAGGTTCCAGGAGCAGAAGACACAGGAGCAGTGGGACTTTGCCTGGAGAGCACTGCTCTCTGCTGCCTTGCAGCAGTGGCACTACTTGGCGATTGCTGGAGGCCTGCTCCTGCTCTTGGGCCTCTGCTGGTGCTTGAGGAAAAGGAGCCGTGAGGCAGGCAGCAGCAGCGCTGAGGAAGAGGAGGAAGAAAGTGAAGGTGAAGGTCCTGATGATGAGAGAGATCTGGTCTGGAACTTGGAGCTGGAGGAGGAGCAAGAAAGTGAAGAGAAAAGTTCTGATGATGAGAGGGATGTGTTCTGGATGTTGGAGCCTGCGGTGGAGGAAGAGGAGGAGGAGGAAGAAAGTGAAGGAGACAGTTCTGATGAAGAGGGGGATCTGGTCGGGAATTTTGAAAGGCACTCTTGGAGGCCAATGCAGAATTTGAAGTACCATTGCCTGGTGGTGGAGGACATGGTGGATGAACTCCTCGGGGTCATCAAAGAGCAGTTGTGCAAGAGTTTCTACCCTGTGCTGCAACAAGCCATTAGTGTGGGCACCTCCTTCGAAGGCTGGTTTCCCTGTGACGATGATGCTGTCTACCAGCTGCTCCTGCCCCTGAAGGCACCTCGTGGCCACACCTTCAACCTGGAGCTTGGCACCACAAGGGAGATGCCAACAGGAGACCCCTGCATCCGCGTGGAGCTGGAGTGCACCTGCACAGGGCAGCAGATGGAGGAGAACATGCTCTGCTTCCTCCACCATTCTCAGGAGGACATCACAAAACATCAGGACCCCAGCCTCCTACACACCCTCTGCACAGGCTGCTACCTAGATGTGCATGAAACTGCCCACTGGTTCCAGAACCTCCTGATGTCAGCCTGGAGGGATGCGCCTCTTTCACGTCGCTACAACATGAAGATGCTGCCCTCCAACCGGTCCTGCAGGCTGGAGCTGACAAGTGCCTCCGGAAGAACCTTCTTTATTGAGCTGATCTTTGGAGTGCAGCACGGAGACTCGGACACCTTCCTAAGCAGCCAGGCTCCAGAGGACACCTCCACCCCAAGCACTACGTGGCCAGTGACCTACGCTGTGGCCGAGGCAAAGTTCTTCAAGTACATGGCCAGGCAGGTCTCAACCGGCCGTGTCCACCTCAAATGCCTTCAATACTGCGCCCACATCCAGCCGGACACAAGCTTTTCCACCTATACCTTCAAGACAGCTGTCATGCACCTCCTGACCACAATCCCCCTCTCAGATTGGCAGAGCAAGTATTTGGTACTGCGGCTGCGAGACATCATGCAATACGTGCGCCGCTGCCTGGAGGAGAAGTGCCTCAAACACTTCTTCCTTGGCAATGAGAACGTGCCCGAGGAGATAAGCTTGCCGCCATCCTTCAGAAAGGCCGAGCCACTCAATCTCTTCCAACACTTCACACAGGATCCAGCGGCCTATGACGAGGCGTTGCATGATTTCGAACTGCTGCAATATCGACTTGCAAGACTGCTCACGATGAGACATTGAAAGAGATCTCCATGCACACAGCTTGATTGTGGATCTCACAGCTGACAGCAGGCGACATCCTCACACTTGATCTGTAGAGCTAAACGGTGTATTCTCTTCTTGTGAGTTCAAGCAAGCGCCTGACTGGCACTTGACACACCACAGGAGAAAGACTGTGTTGAGAACCATGAGGAACGGTATTGTCAAAGGCAGAAGCAGATACAGAAGAAGATGGGCTTTCTCAGCTGTGTTTCCCATCCAAGTTACAAACCGTCCTATTCTAAGTGTCCTTCTCCAAAAAGGGAAGGTGGCCAAAGAGACCCAAAGGACAGCGAGGAGGACAAAGAAAGACCAAGTAATGACCCTTAGAAGAGGGAAGGACCCTTGACTGGGGTTAGCATGTGAGCACTGGGGGAGTTGCTGCCACATCTCTCCTCCAGAGCAAAAGAGCGCTTGGGGCGGTTGGTCCCGATGCAGCTGAAGAGCCCCTTGTGAGGAGGCTCATGCCAGAGACTCCCGTTTCCCCTACACGGTGACCGTCCCCGTCTCTTGGAGAGAATCCGTTCCCTCTGGGATATTTACACTGTACAAAGTTGCCAATAAATGGTGTGTTTGAACAAAGGCTGCGTCTCTGCGTGTCTGTGCATCACTCTCCCAGGGGACGTGGGCATAGGGTGCTGGCTGCTCAGCTGCCGCAGAGCCGAGGAGCATTTCTAGAAGGACTGGGCCACTGGGCTCTGCTTTCACCGATTCCCCCAGCTCTCTGTGCACCCACGTTGAGCCAATGGGAATAGTTTGTCCCCCTCCCCAGCTGTGCACGTTGCCTTTGTGTCACGGGGATCCTGAAGTGCCTTCCTTGGGATCCAGAGGCAGCTCCTCCTGGTAGGCAGTAGCTTGTCCATCTACACCTTCAAGACAGCTGTGATGCATCTCCTGGCCACCGCAGGCCCGTCAGGTTGGGACATGGAGGATTTTGTGCCACAGATGGTGGATTTCATGCGATACGTGCGCTGCTGCCTGGAGGAGAAATGCCTCAACCACTTCTTCCTTGGCAATGAGAACGTGCCCAAGGAGATTATCTTGCCCCTGGAGTTCCGAATGGCTGAACCACTCAGTCTCTTCCAGCACCTCACACACGACTCAGATGCCCATGCCAGGGCAATGCGCGAGCTCAGGGAGGTGCAATATAGGTTCACACGGCTGATCTTAGGACACTGAAAGAGGTCTTTGTGTACAGAGCTTTGGTTTTGGGTCTCTCAGCTGATGGCAGAACAGGGCTTCACGCTGCTGGGGAAAAGAGGGGAGAATGTGGGACACAGACAGGGACAGCAACCCTCTGCCAAGAGGATTGCAAACTGCCATCAGCGTGGGCAGCACCTTGGAAGTCTGGAGTCCCTGTGAAGATCATAGAATCATAGAATCATAGAATACTTGGGGTTGGAAGGGACATTAAAGACTATCTAGTTCTGTGGAAAATCTTGGCTGCTCCAAGGGATCAGAATGCAAGCTTAACGTTGGCCTTGAACAGATACCCGTGTATCCTTGATGAAGCTAGAAAGCGCCAAGAAGAGCTGAGTAAACAAGATTAAGAAGCTGCCAGGCCGCAGGTGGAATCATCCGATTATGAAGTTAAAACAGAGGAAGAGTCATCCCATTATGAACTGTTGGTCTTTGGGTAAACTAATCATATATCAACACACTGTCCCAGAAAGGGTATAAAAAGTCTCATGAAACCAATAAAGGTGCCCTTTTCCTCACAACTTCTCTGTTTGTTGGCCACCGCAGCTGCGGCTAGTTCCAACTCCCCTGCCATGGGCAGGGACATCCCACTAGATCAGGCTGCCCAAGGCCCCATCCAACCTGGCCTTGAACAGCTCCAGGGATGGGGCAGCCACAACTACCCTTGGCAACCCCTTCCAGTGACTCACCACTGTCACGGTGAAGAAATTCTTCCTCATGTCTACTCTAAATCACCCCCTCTCCAGTTCTTACCCCTTCCCCTTCGTCCTATCGCCATAACCTTTTATAAACAGTCCCTCTCCGGCTTTCCTGTAGGCCCCTTTCAAGTCACTGTAAGATCTCCTCGGAGCCTTCTCTGCTCCGGACTGAACAACTCCAACTCTCTCAGCCTGTCCTCGTATGGGAGGTGCTCCAGCCCTCTGACCATCTTTGTAGCCTCCTCTGGACCCGTTCCAGCAGTTCCATATCCCTCTTACGTTGAGGATTGTAGAAATGGACACAGTATTCCCCATGAGGTCTCACAAGAGAGGAATAGAGGGGCAGAATCGCTTCCCTCGACCTGCTGGCCACGCTTCTTTTGATGCAGCCCAGGACATGGTTGGCCTTCTGTGCTGCGAGGGCACATTGCTGGCTCTCATCAACCAGCCCCCTCAAGTCCTTCTCTGCAGGGCAGCTCTCAATCACATTATCCGCCATCGTGTAGTGAAATCGGGGATTGCCTCCACCCAGGTGAAGGACCTTGCACCTGGCCTTGTTCAACCTCATGAGGTTCTCACAGCCCCACTTCTCCCGCCTGGCCAGGTCCCTCTGAATGACATCCCATCCTTCTGGTGTGGCAACCGCACCACTCCGCTTGGTGTCATCTGCCACCTTTCTGAGGGTGCTCTCAATCTCGCTGTCAGTATCATTGATGATGATATTAAACAGCACCAGTCCCAGTACAGACCCCCGAGTGACACCACTTGTCACAGATCTCCATCTGGACTTGGAGCCATTGACCACTACTCTTTGAATGCGACCATCCAACCAGTTTCTCATCCACCAAACTGTCCAACCATCAAATCCGTATCTCTCTAAGTTAGAGAGCGCTCTCTGTGGGGCCCTTCCCAGGGGCAGCCAAGCGCAGCCGGGACACACGGGGCTGTCACGGGACACAAGGGACGTGGGCACCCCAGGGGACACATGGGGCTGGGGGTGGACGGGGGGGACACGGGGGCCCTGGGGCACTGTCCCTCTCCCAGCCCCAGCCTGCACCCCGTTGGCCGCAGCCGGCGGCGGGCGGAAGGGCAGCGAAGAGCAGTGAAGAGCGCAGAGCCGGGAGAAGCTGAGGAACAACCCTGGCCCCTCTCTCGAGGGATGACGAATGGGTGCAGCAGAGCTCCCTAGATACCCAGAAAAGCTCGGGCAGCTCTTAAAGAAATGTGGCCCAGCAGCAAAGTTTACAAAGTGCTTAGAAGTTCAGAGTAATAACAGCAATAGTAGCACAATTTGGTGATCCCAAATAGCCAAAAATTGCCAGGAGGAACCCAAAAAGGAGGAATTCCCAGCACTGGCTGTAGAATTCTATTCTTTGCTTGCCGTACATCTCTAAGCAAAAGCCTGAGTACGAGCTGCCCAGGCTCTTTGCTGAAACGTGGCTCATCTGTCGGGCTGGGGTTTGGTAATGACACTTCACGGTCATCATCCCACGGCACTCGGTGAGGGCTCAGCCTGCCTTGGCAAACTGGCCAGCAAAGCTGCAAAACATCCTCTTAGGATGGACATGTTAAGGGAGAAGAACCATTCCTGCTGCCTGAGAATTTACATACTGGTATTTGTAGTAATAAACCAACCAAAGTAGGTAGGGCTTTGATGTAGCAGCCAGGGTGCCTTTCAGCTACACTTCCGGCAAGTTAAAAGCATGACTGGAAATGTCCATACAGAGTTTTGGCACCGATTCTTCTCAGTAAATATGGTTCACGAGCAAAGAATGGCCACCTTAACAACCCCAAAGCCCTTCCTTACTTCGCAGATGCCCAAAAGCAGAGAATCGAGTTACAGAAATGTTGTTACTCCACCACCAGGACCATCCATCATACACGGTGACAGCTTGGCAAGGAGAGGCCGCACAGCGAAGGGCAGGCAGAACGCTCTTCCCTATGAGATTATGGACAGCAGCTCCTTTTAGGGGTCAGCAGTGTAGAACAGCCGGTATTGTAGTTGAACCTCCCCTTACAAACATCAGTGACGCTCCAGATGTCCATTAGCTGAGACAAAAAGGCCATCCTCTGAGAAGCCTAAATCAGTTTTCTGTGACTTTTAAACGTGGCCAGATCACAGCTTGTCTTCAAATCTGCTTGATTGGAGTTTGGGCTTCTGTCTATTGATCATGTCATGAGCAGTGAACACTCACAAAGGGAACCAGAGCAAACGTGCCAAAGGCTACTCAAACCAGCAACAAAATCTCAGAGAATATATCCAGACTATTACACATGCCCCTTGAGCAAATCACTCTGTCATAGCAGGGTAGCCAAAAGCTGCGTCTCACAAAACCCAGCTGTAAAGATGAGCAAAGAGCCTGGAGAACAGGAGGATGAGGGGAGACCTCATTGCTCTGTACAACTACCTGAAAGGAGGTCCTCCCAACCCATTCTCTGCCTGCCATCGCCCTGACCCGGGCTCAGGACCTTGCACTTGGTGTTGTTGAACTTCATGAGGTTTGCACAGGCTCTCCTCTCACGCCTCTCCAGGTCCCTCATAGAGGAAGGGAGCAACACCCCGTCTTGTTGCTTGGGAGGCAAGGAGGCAAGTTCTGCTGTCTGGGATGGACAGCATGTGAAAGTCTCTGTGGTCTCTGCTCTTCTCATTCTCTTTGCTCTATTGGGTCTATCTCTTCATGCACCTCAATCCAGCACAGCAACACTTCATAATGAGAGCTGCTTTCAGGTTAGAAACGTGGCCATGAGTGGCCTCCACCTGGAGCCACAGACACGCGCATTCCGCTGTGGTCCTGAAGAAGCAGAACAAGTGAATGGCTAAAGACGTTCTTGCCCTCTCCAGAACAACATTCTTCCATTGTCTGTAGCTGGGCCCTGGCCTTGTTAAAGCAAAATGACCTGGGGAAAAGAGAGAGTACCAGCCGTTTCCAGACATTTGGCTACCCCAGATCACACCTACTGCTGAACAAAGGATGAGGGTCACCCATAGCATGGTAGCTGAGTTTTTTCCTCCTCTCTAGCAGCTTTTTCTTTTTTTCCCCTGTGCTGGTGATGCAAAATGCAAGACAACAAGAAGAGCCATCAGTCAGAGCACAAGTGAGGTCGCTGAGAAGACTGGGGCTTAATCCATTCATCCATTGCAAAGGACAGGGTAGAGTGGAACATAACTCTGCTGAGCATGGAGAGCTTTAACAGGCCACGGCAACAGCGGCATGAAAGACGCGACCACCCCAGCAGAAGGAAGGATTGAAGCATACACATGCGCTGCCAAGGTCTTTTGGTCACCACCGAGTCAGTCCCACTGGAGGTGCGATTGGCAGATCCCATGGACAAATTCGAACCGGACCGTGATCTCTGGACTTTGGCAGGGTGGCAAAGCTGAATCCTGGCCTGAGAGCAGGTGCTGTGGCTCCAGTTCCTCCCTGTGCAAGAACAGCTCAGCAATACCCATCACGGTGCTATACTGGGCACTGGCATCTCCACAGGGTTAAGTTCTGGCCAGAGCATTCTCCCACCTCGGATAAAATGTCTTCGTATTTCTGCAGAACACTATTCAAAGCACTGGCTGATGGCACTGCCGAAGCTTTCCTGAGGAGTTTCACAAGCTGTGGGCGAGACCCAGAGGCACGACGGAGAGCAGGTTGTGACCAAAATAGCACATTGTTGGGTCGTTTCATAAAGTCATTAGAAGAAACTTCACTCTCCTGCTAGAGCTTTTGCAGTTCTTTTTCCACCTGCCTTCCTCAATCTGGAATCTGCCCTCACCCTTGGGGCAGGAGAACAGGCTGTAGTGGGGTCAGAGGCAGTGGGAAAGCCTCATGCCAGGGGGCGGTGGGCTGGTTACTTCTGTCAGGGCTAGAACTTACTCCAGAAAAGGTTGTGATCCCTGTAGGCCCTATTCACGTGCTTTGACTGCCCCAAGAGGAGTTACAAGCTGCAAGAGATGTTTGGCAAGCTGAATTCAGAGAACAGAAAGCGCAGATCGAGAAAGTGGGTGAGCAATTGAATGGGTAAAGTCGCTCCCTGCCACAAATTACAGCCACTGTTTGACGAGCAGATTAAAATGACGTGTCCACAAAATGCTGGTAGAGAACGGTGGAAAAGTTGTTATTTCCAAACAACGTCCTTCCTGCAATCACGCATGTTTCATGAAACAATTAATGGAATCTGCTGTCCAAGCGTTAGGACCCTGTATCGTTACAGTACAGTTTATTATACAGTAGCGGCATTACAAGGCTATTATTGTGGATTATCAGTCCCATTACAATTATTACAATATCACATAGGGTAAGGCTTGAGAAGCCAGACGTGGGATCAGAAGAAGACAGAGTCAGCCCTGGTGTGCAGGAGACTTGATTTGCTGCAGGCATTTTGATTGCCACCCCGCATCCCGCTGCAGTCCCCTTGACTGTGCTCACCAAGCACGTGCACGACAAGCAGGGGATCAGGCTCAGCCAGCACGGATTCATGAAAGGACTGTCCTGCTTGGCCTGTCTGGTCTCCTTCTATGACCAGCAGACCCGCTGAGTGCCTGGGGGAGAACTGTGGATGTTTCCTACCTGGACTTCAGTAAAGCCTTTGGCACCGTTTGCCTCTGCCTTCTCCTAGAGGAGCTGGCAGCTCATGGCTTAGGTGTACGCTTTGGTGGGTAAAACACTGACTGGACGGTGGAGCCCAGGGTGTGGTTGGGAAGGGGATTAAATCCTTTGGTGGCCGGTCACAAGCAGTATTGTCCAGGGCTCAGTGTTGGGGCCAGTCTTGTTTAAGATCTTTATGATTCATCTGGATGAGGGGATGGAGTGCTCCCTAGTTAACTTGGCAGATGACACAAAATTGGGAGGGAGTGTTGACGTGCTTGAAGGGCAAGAAGCCTCTCCAGTGGGATGCGGACAGGACGCATTATGGGCCGAGGTCGATTCTACGGGTTTCAAAAAGGCAAAATACCGGGGCCTGCATTTCAGTCACAACTGCCCCATGAATCGCTGCAGGGCTGGGAAAGAGCCGCTGGACAGCTGCCTGGTGGAAAAGCACCTGGTGGTGCAGGTCAACAGCGGCTGAGCATGAGGCAGCAGGGCTTCCAGTGGCCAAGAAGGCCAAGAGCATCCTGGCGTGGGTCAGAAATGGTGTGGCCAGCAGGAGCAGGGAAGGGACAGCTGAAAGTCGCTGAGCTGGGGGTGGGGCTGGCTGGGGGGTGAGCCTGTGGTGTGCTCCGGTGCCCGTGGTGTGCTCCGGTGCCCGTGGTGTGCTCCGGTGCCTGTGACATCACAAAGGACGAGGGCCCACGGGGCAGGTTATAGAGGCACCGGCAGGCAGCCCTGGCCAGTGCGGCGTGGGATGGTGGTGAGTGCAGACGTGGGGGGAGGCTGGGCTGGATGAGAGCTGGGGCAGAAACGTGGGTCCCAGGGAGGGTCGGTTCTGTCTCAGCACCGAGGCCCCAGCCACTCACAGGTGCATCTTGGGCAGGGAGCGGTGCAAAGGCATCGCTGCCTCCCGGCTGCCTCGTCCCCACTCCTGCCTGCCCCAAAGGTCCCTCTCCCCGGCCACCAGCTCCCTCCAGCCCAGCCCCTCTGAACCCCTCTTCTCCTTCCTCCTGCAGGCCATGGCTGCCATTGCATTCCTCGTCCGTGTGTTCCTACCCCTCATCCAGAACCTGCCGATGGTTGGTGAGCTGGATGAGGCCACGCGTGAGCGCATGGCACAGCGTGCCCTGTTCCTGGAGAAGGAGATGGCTCGGCTATGGCAGGAGGTAGAGGAGAGGTTCCAGGAGCAGAAGACACAGGAGCAGTGGGACTTTGCCTGGAGAGCACTGCTCTCTGCTGCCTTGCAGCAGTGGCACTACTTGGCGATTGCTGGAGGCCTGCTCCTGCTCTTGGGCCTCTGCTGGTGCTTGAGGAAAAGGAGCCGTGAGGCAGGCAGCAGCAGCGCTGAGGAAGAGGAGGAAGAAAGTGAAGGTGAAGGTCCTGATGATGAGAGAGATCTGGTCTGGAACTTGGAGCTGGAGGAGGAGGAAGAAAGTGAAGAGAAAAGTTCTGATGATGAGAGGGATGTGTTCTGGATGTTGGAGCCTGCGGTGGAGGAAGAGGAGGAGGAGGAAGAAAGTGAAGGAGACAGTTCTGATGAAGAGGGGGATCTGGTCGGGAATTTTGAAAGGCACTCTTGGAGGCCAATGCAGAATTTGAAGTACCATTGCCTGGTGGTGGAGGACATGGTGGATGAACTCCTCGGGGTCATCAAAGAGCAGTTGTGCAAGAGTTTCTACCCTGTGCTGCAACAAGCCATTAGTGTGGGCACCTCCTTCGAAGGCTGGTTTCCCTGTGACGATGATGCTGTCTACCAGCTGCTCCTGCCCCTGAAGGCACCTCGTGGCCACACCTTCAACCTGGAGCTTGGCACCACAAGGGAGATGCCAACAGGAGACCCCTGCATCCGCGTGGAGCTGGAGTGCACCTGCACAGGGCAGCAGATGGAGGAGAACATGCTCTGCTTCCTCCACCATTCTCAGGAGGACATCACAAAACATCAGGACCCCAGCCTTCTACACACCCTCTGCACAGGCTGCTACCTAGATGTGCATGAAACTGCCCACTGGTTCCAGAACCTCCTGATGTCAGCCTGGAGGGATGCGCCTCTTTCACGTCGCTACAACATGAAGATGCTGCCCTCCAACCGGTCCTGCAGGCTGGAGCTGACAAGTGCCTCCGGAAGAACCTTCTTTATTGAGCTGATCTTTGGAGTGCAGCACGGAGACTCGGACACCTTCCTAAGCAGCCAGGCTCCAGAGGACACCTCCACCCCAAGCACTACGTGGCCAGTGACCTACGCTGTGGCCGAGGCAAAGTTCTTCAAGTACATGGCCAGGCAGGTCTCAACCGGCCGTGTCCACCTCAAATGCCTTCAATACTGCGCCCACATCCAGCCGGACACAAGCTTTTCCACCTATACCTTCAAGACAGCTGTCATGCACCTCCTGACCACAATCCCCCTCTCAGATTGGCAGAGCAAGTATTTGGTACTGCGGCTGCGAGACATCATGCAATACGTGCGCCGCTGCCTGGAGGAGAAGTGCCTCAAACACTTCTTCCTTGGCAATGAGAACGTGCCTCAGGAGATAAGCTTGCCGCCATCCTTCAGAAAGGCCGAGCCACTCAATCTCTTCCAACACTTCACACAGGATCCAGCGGCCTATGACGAGGCGTTGCATGATTTCGAACTGCTGCAATATCGACTTGCAAGACTGCTCACGATGAGACATTGAAAGAGATCTCCATGCACAGAGCTTGATTGTGGATCTCACAGCTGACAGCAGGCGACATCCTCACACTTGATCTGTAGAGCTAAACGGTGTATTCTCTTCTTGTGAGTTCAAGCAAGCGCCTGACTGGCACTTGACACACCACAGGAGAAAGACTGTGTTGAGAACCATGAGGAACGGTATTGTCAAAGGCAGAAGCAGATACAGAAGAAGATGGGCTTTCTCAGCTGTGTTTCCCATCCAAGTTACAAACCGTCCTATTCTAAGTGTCCTTCTCCAAAAAGGGAAGGTGGCCAAAGAGACCCAAAGGACAAGCGAGGAGGACAAAGAAAGACCAAGTAATGACCCTCAGAAGAGGGAAGGACCCTTGACTGGGGTTAGCATGTGAGCACTGGGGGAGTTGCTGCCACATCTCTCCTCCAGAGCAAAAGAGCGCTTGGGGCGGTTGGTCCCGATGCAGCTGAAGAGCCCCTTGTGAGAAGGCTCGTGCCAGAGACTCCCGTTTCCCCTACACGGTGACCGTCCCTGTCTCTTGGAGAGAATCCGTTCCCTCTGGGATATTTACACTGTACAAAGTTGCCAATAAATGGTGTGTTTGAACAAAGGCTGCGTCTCTGCGTGTCTGTGCATCACTCTCCCAGGGGACGTGGGCATAGGGTGCTGGCTGCTCAGCTGCCGCAGAGCCGAGGAGCATTTCTAGAAGGACTGGGCCACTGGGCTCTGCTTTCACCGATTCCCCCAGCTCTCTGTGCGCCCACGTTGAGCCAATGGGAATAGTTTGTCCCCCTCCCCAGCCGTGCACGTTGCCTTTGTGTCACGGGGATCCTGAAGTGCCTTCCTTGGGATCCAGAGGCAGCTCCTCCTGGTAGGCAGTAGCTTGTCCATCTACACCTTCAAGACAGCTGTGATGCATCTCCTGGCCACCGCAGGCCCGTCAGGTTGGGACATGGAGGATTTTGTGCCACAGATGGTGGATTTCATGCGATACGTGCGCTGCTGCCTGGAGGAGAAATGCCTCAACCACTTCTTCCTTGGCAATGAGAACGTGCCCAAGGAGATTATCTTGCCCCTGGAGTTCCGAATGGCTGAACCACTCAGTCTCTTCCAGCACCTCACACACGACTCAGATGCCCACGCCAGGGCAATGCGCGAGCTCAGGGAGGTGCAATATAGGTTCACACGGCTGATCTTAGGACACTGAAAGAGGTCTTTGTGTACAGAGCTTTGGTTTTGGGTCTCTCAGCTGATGGCAGAACAGGGCTTCACGCTGCTGGGGAAAAGAGGGGAGAATGTGGGACACAGACAGGGACAGCAACCCTCTGCCAAGAGGATTGCAAACTGCCATCAGCGTGGGCAGCACCTTGGAAGTCTGGAGTCCCTGTGAAGATCATAGAATCATAGAATCATAGAATACTTGGGGTTGGAAGGGACATTAAAGACTATCTAGTTCTGTGGAAAATCTTGGCTGCTCCAAGGGATCAGAATGCAAGCTTAACGTTGGCCTTGAACAGATACCCGTGTATCCTTGATGAAGCTAGAAAGCGCCAAGAAGAGCTGAGTAAACAAGATTAAGAAGCTGCCAGGCCGCAGGTGGAACCATCCGATTATGAAGTTACAACAGAGGAAGAGTCATCCCATTATGAACTGTTGGTCTTTGGGTAAACTAATCATATATCAACACACTGTCCCAGAAAGGGTATAAAAAGTCTCATGAAACCAATAAAGGTGTCCTTTTGCTCACAACTTCTATGTTTGTTGGCCACCGCAGCTGCGGCTAGTTCCAACTCCCCTGCCATGGGCAGGGACATCCCACTAGATCAGGCTGCCCAAGGCCCCATCCAACCTGGCCTTGAACAGCTCCAGGGATGGGGCAGCCACAACTACCCTTGGCAACCCCTTCCAGTGACTCACCACTGTCACGGTGAAGAAATTCTTCCTCATGTCTACTCTAAATCACCCCCTCTCCAGTTCTTACCCCTTCCCCTTCGTCCTATCGCCATAACCTTTTATAAACAGTCCCTCTCCGGCTTTCCTGTAGGCCCCTTTCAAGTCACTGTAAGATCTCCTCGGAGCCTTCTCTGCTCCGGACTGAACAACCCCAACTCTCTCAGCCTGTCCTTGTATGGGAGGTGCTCCAGCCCTCTGACCATCTTTGTAGCCTCCTCTGGACCCGTTCCAGCAGTTCCATATCCTTCTTACGTTGAGGATTGCAGAAATGGACACAGTATTCCCCATGAGGTCTCACAAGAGAGGAATAGAGGGGCAGAATCGCTTCCCTCGACCTGCTGGCCACGCTTCTTTTGATGCAGCCCAGGACATGGTTGGCCTTCTGTGCTGCGAGGGCACATTGCTGGCCCTCATCAACCAGCCCCCTCAAGTCCTTCTCTGCAGGGCAGCTCTCAATCACATTATCCGCCATCGTGTAGTGAAATCGGGGATTGCCTCCACCCAGGTGAAGGACCTTGCACCTGGCCTTGTTCAACCTCATGAGGTTCTCACAGCCCCACTTCTCCCGCCTGGCCAGGTCCCTCTGAATGACATCCCATCCTTCTGGTGTGGCAACCGCACCACTCCGCTTGGTGTCATCTGCCACCTTTCTGAGGGTGCTCTCAATCTCGCTGTCAGTATCATTGATGATGATATTAAACAGCACCAGTCCCAGTACAGACCCCCGAGTGACACCACTTGTCACAGATCTCCATCTGGACTTGGAGCCATTGACCACTACTCTTTGAATGCGACCATCCAACCAGTTTCTCATCCACCAAACTGTCCAACCATCAAATCCGTATCTCTCTAAGTTAGAGAGCGCTCTCTGTGGGGCCCTTCCCAGGGGCAGCCAAGCGCAGCCGGGACACACGGGGCTGTCACTGGACACAAGGGACGTGAGCACCCCAGGGGACACATGGGGCTGGGGGTGGACGGGGGGGACACGGGGGCCCTGGGGCACTGTCCCTCTCCCAGCCCCAGCCTGCACCCCGTTGGCCGCAGCCGGCGGCGGGCGGAAGGGCAGCGAAGAGCAGCGAAGAGCGCAGAGCCGGGAGAAGCTGAGGAACAACCCTGGCCCCTCTCTCGAGGGATGACGAATGGGTGCAGCAGAGCTCCCTAGATACCCAGAAAAGCTCGGGCAGCTCTTAAAGAAATGTGGCCCAGCAGCAAAGTTTACAAAGTGCTTAGAAGTTCAGAGTAATAACAGCAATAGTAGCACAATTTGGTGATCCCAAATAGCCAAAAATTGCCAGGAGGAACCCAAAAAGGAGGAATTCCCAGCACTGGCTGTAGAATTCTATTCTTTGCTTGCCGTACATCTCTAAGCAAAAGCCTGAGTACGAGCTGCCCAGGCTCTTTGCTGAAACGTGGCTCATCTGTCGGGCTGGGGTTTGGTAATGACACTTCACGGTCATCATCCCACGGCACTCGGTGAGGGCTCAGCCTGCCTTGGCAAACTGGCCAGCAAAGCTGCAAAACATCCTCTTAGGATGGACATGTTAAGGGAGAAGAACCATTCCTGCTGCCTGAGAATTTACATACTGGTATTTGTAGTAATAAACCAACCAAAGTAGGTAGGGCTTTGATGTAGCAGCCAGGGTGCCTTTCAGCTACACTTCCGGCAAGTTAAAAGCATGACTGGAAATGTCCATACAGAGTTTTGGCACCGATTCTTCTCAGTAAATATGGTTCACGAGCAAAGAATGGCCACCTTAACAACCCCAAAGCCCTTCCTTACTTCGCAGATGCCCAAAAGCAGAGAACCGAGTTACAGAAATGTTGTTACTCCACCACCAGGACCATCCATCATACACGGTGACAGCTTGGCAAGGAGAGGCCGCACAGCGAAGGGCAGGCAGAACGCTCTTCCCTATGAGATTATGGATAGCAGCTCCTTTTGGGGGTCAGCAGTGTAGAACAGCCGGTATTGTAGTTGAACCTCCCCTTACAAACATCAGTGACGCTCCAGATGTCCATTAGCTGAGACAAAAAGGCCATCCTCTGAGAAGCCTAAATCAGTTTTCTGTGACTTTTAAACGTGGCCAGATCACAGCTTGTCTTCAAATCTGCTTGATTGGAGTTTGGGCTTCTGTCTATTGATCATGTCATGAGCAGTGAACACTCACAAAGGGAACCAGAGCAAACGTGCCAAAGGCTACTCAAACCAGCAACAAAATCTCAGAGAATATATCCAGACTATTACACATGCCCCTTGAGCAAATCACTCTGTCATAGCAGGGTAGCCAAAAGCTGCGTCTCACAAAACCCAGCTGTAAAGATGAGCAAAGAGCCTGGAGAACAGGAGGATGAGGGGAGACCTCATTGCTCTGTACAACTACCTGAAAGGAGGTCCTCCCAACCCATTCTCTGCCTGCCATCGCCCTGACCCGGGCTCAGGACCTTGCACTTGGTGTTGTTGAACTTCATGAGGTTTGCACAGGCTCTTCTCTCACGCCTCTCCAGGTCCCTCATAGAGGAAGGGAGCAACACCCCGTCTTGTTGCTTGGGAGGCAAGGAGGCAAGTTCTGCTGTCTGGGATGGACAGCATGTGAAAGTCTCTGTGGTCTCTGCTCTTCTCATTCTCTTTGCTCTATTGGGTCTATCTCTTCATGCACCTCAATCCAGCACAGCAACACTTCATAATGAGAGCTGCTTTCAGGTTAGAAACGTGGCCATGAGTGGCCTCCAGCTGGAGCCACAGACACGCGCATTCCACTGTGGTCCTGAAGAAGCAGAACAAGTGAATGGCTAAAGACGTTCTTGCCCTCTCCAGAACAACATTCTTCCATTGTCTGTAGCTGGGCCCTGGCCTTGTTAAAGCAAAATGACCTGGGGAAAAGAGAGAGTACCAGCCGTTTCCAGACATTTGGCTACCCCAGATCACACCTACTGCTGAACAAAGGATGAGGGTCACCCATAGCATGGTAGCTGAGTTTTTTCCTCCTCTCTAGCAGCTTTTTCTTTTTTTCCCCTGTGCTGGTGATGCAAAATGCAAGACAACAAGAAGAGCCATCAGTCAGAGCACAAGTGAGGTCGCTGAGAAGACTGGGGCTTAATCCATTCATCCATTGCAAAGGACAGGGTAGAGTGGAACATAACTCTGCTGAGCATGGAGAGCTTTAACAGGCCACGGCAACAGCGGCATGAAAGACGCGACCACCCCAGCAGAAGGAAGGATTGAAGCATACACATGCGCTGCCAAGGTCTTTTGGTCACCACCGAGTCAGTCCCACTGGAGGTGCGATTGGCAGATCCCATGGACAAATTCGAACCGGACCGTGATCTCTGGACTTTGGCAGGGTGGCAAAGCTGAATCCTGGCCTGAGAGCAGGTGCTGTGGCTCCAGTTCCTCCCTGTGCAAGAACAGCTCAGCAATACCCGTCACGGTGCTATACTGGGCACTGGCATCTCCACAGGGTTAAGTTCTGGCCAGAGCATTCTCCCACCTCGGATAAAATGTCTTCGTATTTCTGCAGAACACTATTCAAAGCACTGGCTGATGGCACTGCCGAAGCTTTCCTGAGGAGTTTCACAAGCTGTGGGTGAGACCCAGAGGCACGACGGAGAGCAGGTTGTGACCAAAATAGCACATTGTTGGGTCGTTTCATAAAGTCATTAGAAGAAACTTCACTCTCCTGCTAGAGCTTTTGCAGTTCTTTTTCCACCTGCCTTCCTCAATCTGGAATCTGCCCTCACCCTTGGGGCAGGAGAACAGGCTGTAGTGGGGTCAGAGGCAGTGGGAAAGCCTCATGCCAGGGGGCGGTGGGCTGGTTACTTCTGTCAGGGCTAGAACTTACTCCAGAAAAGGTTGTGATCCCTGTAGGCCCTATTCACGTGCTTTGACTGCCCCAAGAGGAGTTACAAGCTGCAAGAGATGTTTGGCAAGCTGAATTCAGAGAACAGAAAGCGCAGATCGAGAAAGTGGGTGAGCAATTGAATGGGTAAAGTCGCTCCCTGCCACAAATTACAGCCACTGTTTGACGAGCAGATTAAAATGACGTGTCCACAAAATGCTGGTAGAGAACGGTGGAAAAGTTGTTATTTCCAAACAACGTCCTTCCTGCAATCACGCATGTTTCATGAAACAATTAATGGAATCTGCTGTCCAAGCGTTAGGACCCTGTATCGTTACAGTACAGTTTATTATACAGTAGCGGCATTACAAGGCTATTATTGTGGATTATCAGTCCCATTACAATTATTACAATATCACATAGGGTAAGGCTTGAGAAGCCAGACGTGGGATCAGAAGAAGACAGAGTCAGCCCTGGTGTGCAGGAGACTTGATTTGCTGCAGGCATTTTGATTGCCACCCCGCATCCCGCTGCAGTCCCCTTGACTGTGCTCACCAAGCACGTGCACGACAAGCAGGGGATCAGGCTCAGCCAGCACGGATTCATGAAAGGGCTGTCCTGCTTGGCCTGTCTGGTCTCCTTCTATGACCAGCAGACCCGCTGAGTGCCTGGGGGAGAACTGTGGATGTTTCCTACCTGGACTTCAGTAAAGCCTTTGGCACCGTTTGCCTCTGCCTTCTCCTAGAGGAGCTGGCAGCTCATGGCTTAGGTGTACGCTTTGGTGGGTAAAACACTGACTGGACGGTGGAGCCCAGGGTGTGGTTGGGAAGGGGATTAAATCCTTTGGTGGCCGGTCACAAGCAGTATTGTCCAGGGCTCAGTGTTGGGGCCAGTCTTGTTTAAGATCTTTATGATTCATCTGGATGAGGGGATGGAGTGCTCCCTAGTTAACTTGGCAGATGACACAAAATTGGGAGGGAGTGTTGACGTGCTTGAAGGGCAAGAAGCCTCTCCAGTGGGATGCGGACAGGACGCATTATGGGCCGAGGTCGATTCTACGGGTTTCAAAAAGGCAAAATACCGGGGCCTGCATTTCAGTCACAACTGCCCCATGAATCGCTGCAGGGCTGGGAAAGAGCCGCTGGACAGCTGCCTGGTGGAAAAGCACCTGGTGGTGCAGGTCAACAGCGGCTGAGCATGAGGCAGCAGGGCTTCCAGTGGCCAAGAAGGCCAAGAGCATCCTGGCGTGGGTCAGAAATGGTGTGGCCAGCAGGAGCAGGGAAGGGACAGCTGAAAGTCGCTGAGCTGGGGGTGGGGCTGGCTGGGGGGTGAGCCTGTGGTGTGCTCCGGTGCCCGTGGTGTGCTCCGGTGCCCGTGGTGTGCTCCGGTGCCTGTGACATCACAAAGGACGAGGGCCCACGGGGCAGGTTATAGAGGCACCGGCAGGCAGCCCTGGCCAGTGCGGCGTGGGATGGTGGTGAGTGCAGACGTGGGGGGAGGCTGGGCTGGATGAGAGCTGGGGCAGAAACGTGGGTCTCAGTGAGGGTCAGTTCTGCCACAGCACCGAGGCCCCAGCCACTCACAGGTGCACCTTGGGCAGGGAGCGGTGCAAAGGCATCGCTGCCTCCCGGCTGCCTCGTCCCCACTCCTGCCTGCCCCAAAGGTCCCTCTCCCCGGCCACCAGCTCCCTCCAGCCCAGCCCCTCTGAACCCCTCTTCTCCTTCCTCCTGCAGGCCATGGCTGCCATTGCATTCCTCGTCCGTGTGTTCCTACCCCTCATCCAGAACCTGCCGATGGTTGGTGAGCTGGATGAGGCCACGCGTGAGCGCATGGCACAGCGTGCCCTGTTCCTGGAGAAGGAGATGGCTCGGCTATGGCAGGAGGTAGAGGAGAGGTTCCAGGAGCAGAAGACACAGGAGCAGTGGGACTTTGCCTGGAGAGCACTGCTCTCTGCTGCCTTGCAGCAGTGGCACTACTTGGCGATTGCTGGAGGCCTGCTCCTGCTCTTGGGCCTCTGCTGGTGCTTGAGGAAAAGGAGCCGTGAGGCAGGCAGCAGCAGCGCTGAGGAAGAGGAGGAAGAAAGTGAAGGTGAAGGTCCTGATGATGAGAGAGATCTGGTCTGGAACTTGGAGCTGGAGGAGGAGGAAGAAAGTGAAGAGAAAAGTTCTGATGATGAGAGGGATGTGTTCTGGATGTTGGAGCCTGCGGTGGAGGAAGAGGAGGAGGAGGAAGAAAGTGAAGGAGACAGTTCTGATGAAGAGGGGGATCTGGTCAGGAATTTTGAAAGGCACTCTTGGAGGCCAATGCAGAATTTGAAGTACCATTGCCTGGTGGTGGAGGACATGGTGGATGAACTCCTCGGGGTCATCAAAGAGCAGTTGTGCAAGAGTTTCTACCCTGTGCTGCAACAAGCCATTAGTGTGGGCACCTCCTTCGAAGGCTGGTTTCCCTGTGACGATGATGCTGTCTACCAGCTGCTCCTGCCCCTGAAGGCACCTCGTGGCCACACCTTCAACCTGGAGCTTGGCACCACAAGGGAGATGCCAACAGGAGACCCCTGCATCCGCGTGGAGCTGGAGTGCACCTGCACAGGGCAGCAGATGGAGGAGAACATGCTCTGCTTCCTCCACCATTCTCAGGAGGACATCACAAAACATCAGGACCCCAGCCTTCTACACACCCTCTGCACAGGCTGCTACCTAGATGTGCATGAAACTGCCCACTGGTTCCAGAACCTCCTGATGTCAGCCTGGAGGGATGCGCCTCTTTCACGTCACTACAACATGAAGATGCTGCCCTCCAACCGGTCCTGCAGGCTGGAGCTGACAAGTGCCTCCGGAAGAACCTTCTTTATTGAGCTGATCTTTGGAGTGCAGCACGGAGACTCGGACACCTTCCTAAGCAGCCAGGCTCCAGAGGACACCTCCACCCCAAGCACTACGTGGCCAGTGACCTACGCTGTGGCCGAGGCAAAGTTCTTCAAGTACATGGCCAGGCAGGTCTCAACCGGCCGTGTCCACCTCAAATGCCTTCAATACTGCGCCCACATCCAGCCGGACACAAGCTTTTCCACCTATACCTTCAAGACAGCTGTCATGCACCTCCTGACCACAATCCCCCTCTCAGATTGGCAGAGCAAGTATTTGGTACTGCGGCTGCGAGACATCATGCAATACGTGCGCCGCTGCCTGGAGGAGAAGTGCCTCAAACACTTCTTCCTTGGCAATGAGAACGTGCCTCAGGAGATAAGCTTGCCGCCATCCTTCAGAAAGGCCGAGCCACTCAATCTCTTCCAACACTTCACACAGGATCCAGCGGCCTATGACGAGGCGTTGCATGATTTCGAACTGCTGCAATATCGACTTGCAAGACTGCTCACGATGAGACATTGAAAGAGATCTCCATGCACAGAGCTTGATTGTGGATCTCACAGCTGACAGCAGGCGACATCCTCACACTTGATCTGTAGAGCTAAACGGTGTATTCTCTTGTTGTGAGTTCAAGCAAGCGCCTGACTGGCACTTGACACACCACAGGAGAAAGACTGTGTTGAGAACCATGAGGAACGGTATTGTCAAAGGCAGAAGCAGATACAGAAGAAGATGGGCTTTCTCAGCTGTGTTTCCCATCCAAGTTACAAACCGTCCTATTCTAAGTGTCCTTCTCCAAAAAGGGAAGGTGGCCAAAGAGACCCAAAGGACAAGCGAGGAGGACAAAGAAAGACCAAGTAATGACCCTTAGAAGAGGGAAGGACCCTTGACTGGGGTTTGCATGTGAGCACTGGGGGAGTTGCTGCCACATCTCTCCTCCAGAGCAAAAGAGCGCTTGGGGCGGTTGGTCCTGATGCAGCTGAAGAGCCCCTTGTGAGGAGGCTCGTGCCAGAGACTCCCGTTTCCCCTACACGGTGACCGTCCCTGTCTCTTGGAGAGAATCCGTTCCCTCTGGGATATTTACACTGTACAAAGTTGCCAATAAATGGTGTGTTTGAACAAAGGCTGCGTCTCTGCGTGTCTGTGCATCACTCTCCCAGGGGACGTGGGCATAGGGTGCTGGCTGCTCAGCTGCCGCAGAGCCGAGGAGCATTTCTAGAAGGACTGGGCCACTGGGCTCTGCTTTCACCGATTCCCCCAGCTCTCTGTGCGCCCACGTTGAGCCAATGGGAATAGTTTGTCCCCCTCCCCAGCCGTGCACGTTGCCTTTGTGTCACGGGGATCCTGAAGTGCCTTCCTTGGGATCCAGAGGCAGCTCCTCCTGGTAGGCAGTAGCTTGTCCATCTACACCTTCAAGACAGCTGTGATGCATCTCCTGGCCACCGCAGGCCCGTCAGGTTGGGACATGGAGGATTTTGTGCCACAGATGGTGGATTTCATGCGATACGTGCGCTGCTGCCTGGAGGAGAAATGCCTCAACCACTTCTTCCTTGGCAATGAGAACGTGCCCAAGGAGATTATCTTGCCCCTGGAGTTCCGAATGGCTGAACCACTCAGTCTCTTCCAGCACCTCACACACGACTCAGATGCCCATGCCAGGGCAATGCGCGAGCTCAGGGAGGTGCAATATAGGTTCACACGGCTGATCTTAGGACACTGAAAGAGGTCTTTGTGTACAGAGCTTTGGTTTTGGGTCTCTCAGCTGATGGCAGAACAGGGCTTCACGCTGCTGGGGAAAAGAGGGGAGAATGTGGGACACAGACAGGGACAGCAACCCTCTGCCAAGAGGATTGCAAACTGCCATCAGCGTGGGCAGCACCTTGGAAGTTTAAAGTCCCTGTGAAGATCATAGAATCATAGAATCATAGAATACTTGGGGTTGGAAGGGACATTAAAGACTATCTAGTTCTGTGGAAAATCTTGGCTGCTCCAAGGGATCAGAATGCAAGCTTAACGTTGGCCTTGAACAGATACCCGTGTATCCTTGATGAAGCTAGAAAGCGCCAAGAAGAGCTGAGTAAACAAGGTTAAGAAGCTGCCAGGCCGCAGGTGGAATCATCCGATTATGAAGTTACAACAGAGGAAGAGTCATCCCATTATGAACTGTTGGTCTTTGGGTAAACTAATCACATATCAACACACTGTCCCAGAAAGGGTATAAAAAGTCTCATGAAACCAATAAAGGTGCCCTTTTCCTCACAACTTCTCTGTTTGTTGGCCACCGCAGCTGCGGCTAGTTCCAACTCCCCTGCCATGGGCAGGGACATCCCACTAGATCAGGCTGCCCAAGGCCCCATCCAACCTGGCCTTGAACAGCTCCAGGGATGGGGCAGCCACAACTACCCTTGGCAACCCCTTCCAGTGACTCACCACTGTCACGGTGAAGAAATTCTTCCTCATGTCTACTCTAAATCACCCCCTCTCCAGTTCTTACCCCTTCCCCTTCGTCCTATCGCCATAACCTTTTATAAACAGTCCCTCTCCGGCTTTCCTGTAGGCCCCTTTCAAGTCACTGTAAGATCTCCTCGGAGCCTTCTCTGCTCCGGACTGAACAACCCCAACTCTCTCAGCCTGTCCTCGTATGGGAGGTGCTCCAGCCCTCTGACCATCTTTGTAGCCTCCTCTGGACCCGTTCCAGCAGTTCCATATCCTTCTTACGTTGAGGATTGCAGAAATGGACACAGTATTCCCCATGAGGTCTCACAAGAGAGGAATAGAGGGGCAGAATCGCTTCCCTCGACCTGCTGGCCACGCTTCTTTTGATGCAGCCCAGGACATGGTTGGCCTTCTGTGCTGCGAGGGCACATTGCTGGCTCTCATCAACCAGCCCCCTCAAGTCCTTCTCTGCAGGGCAGCTCTCAATCACATTATCCGCCATCGTGTAGTGAAATCGGGGATTGCCTCCACCCAGGTGAAGGACCTTGCACCTGGCCTTGTTCAACCTCATGAGGTTCTCACAGCCCCACTTCTCCCGCCTGGCCAGGTCCCTCTGAATGACATCCCATCCTTCTGGTGTGGCAACCGCACCACTCCGCTTGGTGTCATCTGCCACCTTTCTGAGGGTGCTCTCAATCTCGCTGTCAGTATCATTGATGATGATATTAAACAGCACCAGTCCCAGTACAGACCCCCGAGTGACACCACTTGTCACAGATCTCCATCTGGACTTGGAGCCATTGACCACTACTCTTTGAATGCGACCATCCAACCAGTTTCTCATCCACCAAACTGTCCAACCATCAAATCCGTATCTCTCTAAGTTAGAAAGCGCTCTCTGTGGGGCCCTTCCCAGGGGCAGCCAAGCGCAGCCGGGACACACGGGGCTGTCACTGGACACAAGGGACGTGAGCACCCCAGGGGACACATGGGGCTGGGGGTGGACGGGGGGGACACGGGGGCCCTGGGGCACTGTCCCTCTCCCAGCCCCAGCCTGCACCCCGTTGGCCGCAGCCGGCGGCGGGCGGAAGGGCAGCGAAGAGCAGCGAAGAGCGCAGAGCCGGGAGAAGCTGAGGAACAACCCTGGCCCCTCTCTCGAGGGATGACGAATGGGTGCAGCAGAGCTCCCTAGATACCCAGAAAAGCTCGGGCAGCTCTTAAAGAAATGTGGCCCAGCAGCAAAGTTTACAAAGTGCTTAGAAGTTCAGAGTAATAACAGCAATAGTAGCACAATTTGGTGATCCCAAATAGCCAAAAATTGCCAGGAGGAACCCAAAAAGGAGGAATTCCCAGCACTGGCTGTAGAATTCTATTCTTTGCTTGCCGTACATCTCTAAGCAAAAGCCTGAGTACGAGCTGCCCAGGCTCTTTGCTGAAACGTGGCTCATCTGTCGGGCTGGGGTTTGGTAATGACACTTCACGGTCATCATCCCACGGCACTCGGTGAGGGCTCAGCCTGCCTTGGCAAACTGGCCAGCAAAGCTGCAAAACATCCTCTTAGGATGGACATGTTAAGGGAGAAGAACCATTCCTGCTGCCTGAGAATTTACATACTGGTATTTGTAGTAATAAACCAACCAAAGTAGGTAGGGCTTTGATGTAGCAGCCAGGGTGCCTTTCAGCTACACTTCCGGCAAGTTAAAAGCATGACTGGAAATGTCCATACAGAGTTTTGGCACCGATTCTTCTCAGTAAATATGGTTCACGAGCAAAGAATGGCCACCTTAACAACCCCAAAGCCCTTCCTTACTTCGCAGATGCCCAAAAGCAGAGAACCGAGTTACAGAAATGTTGTTACTCCACCACCAGGACCATCCATCATACACGGTGACAGCTTGGCAAGGAGAGGCCGCACAGCGAAGGGCAGGCAGAACGCTCTTCCCTATGAGATTATGGATAGCAGCTCCTTTTGGGGGTCAGCAGTGTAGAACAGCCGGTATTGTAGTTGAACCTCCCCTTACAAACATCAGTGACGCTCCAGATGTCCATTAGCTGAGACAAAAAGGCCATCCTCTGAGAAGCCTAAATCAGTTTTCTGTGACTTTTAAACGTGGCCAGATCACAGCTTGTCTTCAAATCTGCTTGATTGGAGTTTGGGCTTCTGTCTATTGATCATGTCATGAGCAGTGAACACTCATAAAGGGAACCAGAGCAAACGTGCCAAAGGCTACTCAAACCAGCAACAAAATCTCAGAGAATATATCCAGACTATTACACATGCCCCTTGAGCAAATCACTCTGTCATAGCAGGGTAGCCAAAAGCTGCGTCTCACAAAACCCAGCTGTAAAGATGAGCAAAGAGCCTGGAGAACAGGAGGATGAGGGGAGACCTCATTGCTCTGTACAACTACCTGAAAGGAGGTCCTCCCAACCCATTCTCTGCCTGCCATCGCCCTGACCCGGGCTCAGGACCTTGCACTTGGTGTTGTTGAACTTCATGAGGTTTGCACAGGCTCTCCTCTCACGCCTCTCCAGGTCCCTCATAGAGGAAGGGAGCAACACCCCGTCTTGTTGCTTGGGAGGCAAGGAGGCAAGTTCTGCTGTCTGGGATGGACAGCATGTGAAAGTCTCTGTGGTCTCTGCTCTTCTCATTCTCTTTGCTCTATTGGGTCTATCTCTTCATGCACCTCAATCCAGCACAGCAACACTTCATAATGAGAGCTGCTTTCAGGTTAGAAACGTGGCCATGAGTGGCCTCCAGCTGGAGCCACAGACACACGCATTCCACTGTGGTCCTGAAGAAGCAGAACAAGTGAATGGCTAAAGACGTTCTTGCCCTCTCCAGAACAACATTCTTCCATTGTCTGTAGCTGGGCCCTGGCCTTGTTAAAGCAAAATGACCTGGGGAAAAGAGAGAGTACCAGCCGTTTCCAGACATTTGGCTACCCCAGATCACACCTACTGCTGAACAAAGGATGAGGGTCACCCATAGCATGGTAGCTGAGTTTTTTCCTCCTCTCTAGCAGCTTTTTCTTTTTTTCCCCTGTGCTGGTGATGCAAAATGCAAGACAACAAGAAGAGCCATCAGTCAGAGCACAAGTGAGGTCGCTGAGAAGACTGGGGCTTAATCCATTCATCCATTGCAAAGGACAGGGTAGAGTGGAACATAACTCTGCTGAGCATGGAGAGCTTTAACAGGCCACGGCAACAGCGGCATGAAAGACGCGACCACCCCAGCAGAAGGAAGGATTGAAGCATACACATGCGCTGCCAAGGTCTTTTGGTCACCACCGAGTCAGTCCCACTGGAGGTGCGATTGGCAGATCCCATGGACAAATTCGAACCGGACCGTGATCTCTGGACTTTGGCAGGGTGGCAAAGCTGAATCCTGGCCTGAGAGCAGGTGCTGTGGCTCCAGTTCCTCCCTGTGCAAGAACAGCTCAGCAATACCCGTCACGGTGCTATACTGGGCACTGGCATCTCCACAGGGTTAAGTTCTGGCCAGAGCATTCTCCCACCTCGGATAAAATGTCTTCGTATTTCTGCAGAACACTATTCAAAGCACTGGCTGATGGCACTGCCGAAGCTTTCCTGAGGAGTTTCACAAGCTGTGGGTGAGACCCAGAGGCACGACGGAGAGCAGGTTGTGACCAAAATAGCACATTGTTGGGTCGTTTCATAAAGTCATTAGAAGAAACTTCACTCTCCTGCTAGAGCTTTTGCAGTTCTTTTTCCACCTGCCTTCCTCAATCTGGAATCTGCCCTCACCCTTGGGGCAGGAGAACAGGCTGTAGTGGGGTCAGAGGCAGTGGGAAAGCCTCATGCCAGGGGGCGGTGGGCTGGTTACTTCTGTCAGGGCTAGAACTTACTCCAGAAAAGGTTGTGATCCCTGTAGGCCCTATTCACGTGCTTTGACTGCCCCAAGAGGAGTTACAAGCTGCAAGAGATGTTTGGCAAGCTGAATTCAGAGAACAGAAAGCGCAGATCGAGAAAGTGGGTGAGCAATTGAATGGGTAAAGTCGCTCCCTGCCACAAATTACAGCCACTGTTTGACGAGCAGATTAAAATGACGTGTCCACAAAATGCTGGTAGAGAACGGTGGAAAAGTTGTTATTTCCAAACAACGTCCTTCCTGCAATCACGCATGTTTCATGAAACAATTAATGGAATCTGCTGTCCAAGCGTTAGGACCCTGTATCGTTACAGTACAGTTTATTATACAGTAGCGGCATTACAAGGCTATTATTGTGAATTATCAGTCCCATTACAATTATTACAATATCACATAGGGTAAGGCTTGAGAAGCCAGACGTGGGATCAGAAGAAGACAGAGTCAGCCCTGGTGTGCAGGAGACTTGATTTGCTGCAGGCATTTTGATTGCCACCCCGCATCCCGCTGCAGTCCCCTTGACTGTGCTCACCAAGCACGTGCACGACAAGCAGGGGATCAGGCTCAGCCAGCACGGATTCATGAAAGGACTGTCCTGCTTGGCCTGTCTGGTCTCCTTCTATGACCAGCAGACCCGCTGAGTGCCTGGGGGAGAACTGTGGATGTTTCCTACCTGGACTTCAGTAAAGCCTTTGGCACCGTTTGCCTCTGCCTTCTCCTAGAGGAGCTGGCAGCTCATGGCTTAGGTGTACGCTTTGGTGGGTAAAACACTGACTGGATGGTGGAGCCCAGGGTGTGGTTGGGAAGGGGATTAAATCCTTTGGTGGCCGGTCACAAGCAGTATTGTCCAGGGCTCAGTGTTGGGGCCAGTCTTGTTTAAGATCTTTATGATTCATCTGGATGAGGGGATGGAGTGCTCCCTAGTTAACTTGGCAGATGACACAAAATTGGGAGGGAGTGTTGACGTGCTTGAAGGGCAAGAAGCCTCTCCAGTGGGATGCGGACAGGACGCATTATGGGCCGAGGTCGATTCTACGGGTTTCAAAAAGGCAAAATACCGGGGCCTGCATTTCAGTCACAACTGCCCCATGAATCGCTGCAGGGCTGGGAAAGAGCCGCTGGACAGCTGCCTGGTGGAAAAGCACCTGGTGGTGCAGGTCAACAGCGGCTGAGCATGAGGCAGCAGGGCTTCCAGTGGCCAAGAAGGCCAAGAGCATCCTGGCGTGGGTCAGAAATGGTGTGGCCAGCAGGAGCAGGGAAGGGACAGCTGAAAGTCGCTGAGCTGGGGGTGGGGCTGGCTGGGGGGTGAGCCCGTGGTGTGCTCCGGTGCCCGTGGTGTGCTCCGGTGCCTGTGACATCACAAAGGACGAGGGCCCACGGGGCAGGTTATAGAGGCACCGGCAGGCAGCCCTGGCCAGTGCGGCGTGGGATGGTGGTGAGTGCAGACGTGGGGGGAGGCTGGGCTGGATGAGAGCTGGGGCAGAAACGTGGGTCTCAGTGAGGGTCAGTTCTGCCACAGCACCAAGGCCCCAGCCACTCACAGGTGCATCTTGGGCAGGGAGCGGTGCAAAGGCATCGCTGACTCCCGGCTGCCTCGTCCCCACTCCTGCCTGCCCCAAAGGTCCCTCTCCCCGGCCACCAGCTCCCTCCAGCCCAGCCCCTCTGAACCCCTCTTCTCCTTCCTCCTGCAGGCCATGGCTGCCATTGCATTCCTCGTCCGTGTGTTCCTACCCCTCATCCAGAACCTGCCGATGGTTGGTGAGCTGGATGAGGCCACGCGTGAGCGCATGGCACAGCGTGCCCTGTTCCTGGAGAAGGAGATGGCTCGGCTATGGCAGGAGGTAGAGGAGAGGTTCCAGGAGCAGAAGACACAGGAGCAGTGGGACTTTGCCTGGAGAGCACTGCTCTCTGCTGCCTTGCAGCAGTGGCACTACTTGGCGATTGCTGGAGGCCTGCTCCTGCTCTTGGGCCTCTGCTGGTGCTTGAGGAAAAGGAGCCGTGAGGCAGGCAGCAGCAGCGCTGAGGAAGAGGAGGAAGAAAGTGAAGGCGAAGGTCCTGATGATGAGTGGGATCTGGTCTGGAACTTGGAGCCGGAGGAGGAGGAAGAAAGTGAAGAAGAAAGTTCTGATGATGAGAGGGATATGTTCTGGATGTTGGAGCCTGCGGTGGAGGAAGAGGAGGAGGAGGAAGAAAGTGAAGGAGAAGGTTCTGATGAAGAGGGGGATCTGGTCGGGAATTTTGAAAGGCACTCTTGGAGGCCAATGCAGAATGTGACGTACCGTTGCCTGGTGGTGGAGATGCTGGTGGATGAACTCCTCGGGGTCATCAAAGAGCAGTTGTGCAAGAGTTTCTACCCTGTGCTGCAACAAGCCATTAGTGTGGGCACCTCCTTCGAAGGCTGGTTTCCCTGTGACGATGATGCTGTCTACCAGCTGCTCCTGCCCCTGAAGGCACCTCGTGGCCACACCTTCAACCTGGAGCTTGGCACCACAAGGGAGATGCCAACAGGAGACCCCTGCATCCGCGTGGAGCTGGAGTGCACCTGCACAGGGCAGCAGATGGAGGAGAACATGCTCTGCTTCCTCCACCATTCTCAGGAGGACATCACAAAACATCAGGACCCCAGCCTCCTACACACCCTCTGCACAGGCTGCTACCTAGATGTGCATGAAACTGCCCACTGGTTCCAGAACCTCCTGATGTCAGCCTGGAAGGATGCGCCTCTTTCACGTCGCTACAACATGAAGATGCTGCCCTCCAACCGGTCCTGCAGGCTGGAGCTGACAAGTGACTCTGGAAATACCTCCTCCATTGAGTTGATCTTTGGAGTGCAGCACGGAGACTCGGACATCTTCCTAAGCAGCCAGGCTCCAGAGGACACCTCCACCCCAAGCACTACGTGGCCAGTGACCTACGCTGTGGCCGAGGTGAAGTTCTTCAAGCACATGGCCAGTCAGGTCCCAAGTCGCCATGTCCACCTCAAATGCCTTCAATACTGCGCCCGCATCCAGCCAGACACAAGCCTATCCACCTATACCTTCAAGACAGCTGTCATGCACCTCCTGACCACAATCCCCCTCTCAGATTGGCAGAGCAGGTATTTGGTACCGCGGCTGCGAGACATCATGCAATACGTGCGCCGCTGCCTGGAGGAGAAGTGCCTCAAACACTTCTTCCTTGGCAATGAGAACGTGCCTCAGGAGATAAGCTTGCCGCCATCCTTCAGAAAGGCCGAGCCACTCAATCTCTTCCAACACTTCACACAGGATCCAGCGGCCTATGACGAGGCGTTGCATGATTTCGAACAGCTGCAATATCGACTTGTAAGACTGCTCACGACGAGACATTGAAAGAGATCTCCATGCACAGAGCTTGATTGTGGATCTCACAGCTGACAGCAGGCGACATCCTCACACTTGATCTGTAGAGCTAAACGGTGTATTCTCTTGTTGTGAGTTCAAGCAAGCGCCTGACTGGCACTTGACACACCACAGGAGAAAGACTGTGTTGAGAACCATGAGGAACGGTATTGTCAAAGGCAGAAGCAGATACAGAAGAAGATGGGCTTTCTCAGCTGTGTTACATCTCATCCAAGTTACAAACTGTCCTATTCTAAGTGTCCTTCTCCAAATAGGGAAGGTGGCCAAAGAGACCCAAAGGACAAGCGAGGAGGACAAAGAAAGACCAAGTAATGACCCTTAGAAGAGGGAAGGACCCTTGACTGGGGTTAGCATGTGAGCACTGGGGGAGTTGCTGCCACATCTCTCCTCCAGAGCAAAAGAGCGCTTGAGGCGGTTGGTCCCGATGCAGCTGAAGAGCCCCTTGTGAGGAGGCTCGTGCCAGAGACTCCCGTTT
Organism: Clamator glandarius; assembly: GCA_033459285.1. Classification (NCBI taxonomy): domain Eukaryota; kingdom Metazoa; phylum Chordata; class Aves; order Cuculiformes; family Cuculidae; genus Clamator; species Clamator glandarius. Next base: position 113,369 of record JAUNZM010000428.1, read on the forward strand.
CCCCTACACGGTGACCGTCCCCGTCTCTTGGAGAGAATCCGTTCCCTCTGGGATATTTACACTGTACAAAGTTGCCAATAAATGGTGTGTTTGAACAAAGGCTGCGTCTCTGCGTGTCTGTGCATCACTCTCCCAGGGGACGTGGGCATAGGGTGCTGGCTGCTCAGCTGCCGCAGAGCCGAGGAGCATTTCTAGAAGGACTGGGCCACTGGGCTCTGCTTTCACCGATTCCCCCAGCTCTCTGTGCACCCACGTTGAGCCAATGGGAATAGTTTGTCCCCCTCCCCAGCCGTGCACGTTGCCTTTGTGTCACGGGGATCCTGAAGTGCCTTCCTTGGGATCCAGGGGCAGCTCCTCCTGGTAGGCAGTAGCTTGTCCATCTACACCTTCAAGACAGCTGTGATGCATCTTCTGGCCACCGCAGGCCCGTCAGGTGGGGACACAGTTCCCACTCCCCTGCCTTGGGCTGGAACATCCAACTAGGTCAGCGTCCCCAAGGCGGGTGAAGAAGGAGAAGGCGGAGCCAGAGAAGGAGGAGCCGTAGGAGGGACTGGGCGACCCGGAGTCGGAAAGGCCTGAGCAGCGGAAGCCTCCGGAAGGGCAAACTGTGCGGCAGGACCCGGCTGAGGAGGCGGTGGAGGAGCAGCTGCTCGCCCCCCACCATGGCGGCTGCGCCGCTGAGGCCTTGGGGCTCGGGACAGGGGCTGCGCGCGCTCCGCAGGTGAGCGGGGCGGGTGGGAGGCTCCCCCTCATCACCCCTATGATCCCCGTCATCACCCCTGTGATCCCCCCGTCATCACTCCTATGATCCCCACCTCACCACCCTTATGATCCCTTCCTCATCACCCCATGATCCCCCCCATCACCCCTATCATCCCCTCCCACCACCCTTATGATCCCCCCCTCATCACCCCTGTGATCCCCCCTCATCACCCCTATCATCCCCTCCCATCACCCTTATGATCCCTTCCTCATCACCCCATGATCCCCCCTCATCACCCCTATCATCCCCTCCCACCACCCTTATGATCCCCACCTCACCACCCCTATGTTCCCTCCTCATCCCCCTTATGATCCCCCCTCATCACCCATATTAAGGTTAGGGTAGATGAGGTGCTTAGGAGCATGATTTAGGAATTGGTGGGAATGGTTGGACTTGACGATCCAGTGGGTCTCTTCCAACCTGGTTATTCTGTGATTCTGTGATTATCCTCTCCCGTCACCCCTTTGATCCCCCCCTCTTCACCCCTATGATCTCCATCACCCCTGTGATCCCCCATTCAACACCCCTGTGATCCCCACTCCCCCTGCTCCCCTTACTGCTCTCCTTGCCCCTTAGCTCCCCCTGCACCCCCCTTAGTGCCCCCCACTTTCCCTCAGAACCCCTGCTCCCATTAGTGCCCTCCTTGCACCCTCAGCACCCCCCACACCCCCTCATCATCCCTTGTGCCCCTGAAGCGCTCCCGAAGCGCCAGCGGGGGCAGGATCTGCAGGAGCCCCTAGGCTGAGGGGAGGATGTAGAGGGGTGCTCACTGTCCCCCTCTCGCTGTCCCTGCAGCACCTTCGACGTGGCGGTGGTTGGCGCAGGCATCGTGGGGCTTGCCTCTGCCTGGGAGCTCATCCAGCGGCACCCAGCACTCACCTTTGCTGTGGTGGAGAAGGAGATGGAGCCAGGTATGGGGCTGGTGTGTATGCGGGGAGCCTGATGTCTGTTTGTCCTGTGAATGTTTCTGTCCATCTCAGGACCTGCACGGGTGTCTGCCTGTCAGGAACAATTGGACTCGATGACCTCGGAGTTCTTTTCCCACCAAGCAATTCTATGAGTCAGTATTTGAAGAAGGATATAATTACTTCATACTTTACTGCAGTAAAAACCTTTGGAATATTTTTCACCTATATTTTAGTTACCAAGAGGAGTGGCAACCTAATCCAGTTCACAAATACCTGAAAAGCCTGCCAGCAAGTCTGGAGAAACTGAGTATTGCACAGACATTGTTTTAGATGAGACCTTTAAGGATGCGTTTCATTTTCAAAGGTGGATTTCTTAGGATGAATTTTAACACTTAAAAAATGTTGATTACTGGCCTGCAATTGTAGCTCTTGGAGGAGAAAGGTGTGTTTCTTTCCTGTTGATTTCATACATGGCAAGCTGTGATGGTTTATGATTAACCAGCTCTTGCTGTGTCAGTATTTTCCGAGCCTTTTGAGACCGAGGTGGGGAATTGCATTTGCTGTGCATCTGAGCATTTCTTGTAACACTGATTTAGGGCAGGACCTCACATCACTCTCTCCTCTGCCAGGCAAAGTAATTAAGGTATGAACCAGTCATAGGAACATGTATTTAATAACGTGGTTTCCTTTCTGTTTAGCTCACCACCAAAGCGGACACAACAGCGGTGTGATTCACAGCGGGATTTACTATACTCCTGGATCTCTGAAGGCTAAGCTGTGTGTGCAGGGTGCTGCCCTCTGCTACAAGTACTGTGACCAGAAGGGAATACCGTACAAACAGTGTGGGAAGGTACGGGAGCTGCCAGGTGTTCTCGCTTCACCTGTGGAAGCCAAGGCTGTGTATTGTATGTTACAATGTGTAGGACAGGCCTAGGTGTGGTCTTTTCCCCCATGAGAGCAGTTTCTGCAGCGCTTACTGCCTTCAGCATCGTAGAATCATGGAACGGTTTGGATTGGAAGGGACCTTAAAGTTCATCCAGTTCCAACCCGCCTTCCATGGGCAGGGACCCTTCCTTGCAGCTCAAATCAGTCCCTTTGCTGAGCCTAAATAATAATTCTCCTTATCTGAGCCAAAACAGCCCAGGTGACAGGGGAAACCCGGCCTCATGGAGGGGCACCTCTGTAGCTCCAAGGAGCACAGGCTCTCGGTATGTGCATAACGTACTTCTTGGCATGTCGGGCTCTGAAGAGACACAGTGACTTGAAAACAGATCCAGATGTCACCCAGTGATGTGTATTCATGCTGTGCTACATCCAGCTAACACAACCTGAAATGCAGAGGCTGTTCTGATTCAGCTTGGGGTCTGCCCAGCCCTATATATCACTTCTGGAAGTGTCTGTAGACAGAAACCCAGGAAGGAATGAGAAGAGGACAAGAAAATTATTAGTTTTTGAACTCTTCAGCTTAGTTGGCTTTCTGAGCCTGATCTGTTTTGACTGTAGTGACTCCCAAACAGATTTCTTTTCCAGTTGCTTTCAGTTCAAAGCTTTTACATCAGACCATACTTAAATAAGCAGCTCCAGAGGTCAACAGCTAAAATCATAGAATCACCAGGGTGGAAGAGACCCACCGGATCATCGAGTCCAACCATTCCTATCAATCACTAAACCATGCTCCTTAGCACTTGTCCACCCGTGCCTTAAACACCTCCAGGGAAGGTGACTCAATCACTTCCCTGGGCAGCCTGTTCCAGTGCCCAATGACCCTTTCTGTGAAAAATTTTTTCCTAATGTCCAGCCTGAATCTCCCCTGGCGGAGCTTGAGGCCATTTATTTCCTCTTGTCCTGTCCCCTGTCACTTGGGAGAAGAGGCCAGCACCCTCCTCTCTACAACCTCCTTTCAGGTAGTTACAGAGAGCAATGAGGTCTCCCCTCAGCCTCCTCTTCTCCAGGCTAAACAACCCCAGCTCTCTCAGCCGTTCCTCATAAGGCCTGTTCTCCAGCTACTGCATGAAGAGTCACATCATTTAGAAGCTGGCTCCTGCAGGCCTCATCTGATAACCCCTAGCCCTTGTGTTGGAAGAGGTTGTAAACGCTTGATCTGTGCTCACACTCTATGAATTGCACCTAATTTTACATCCCTTCCTTCCCAAAGTTGTCCCTTCCAGCTGGTGAATCTCAGTCTGGTTAGTCGTTCCTCTCGGGGAAGTTTTTCCATGACTATGTCTTCATTCTCTGAACCATTTAGTGCATCTTTGATACTAGCTGAGGACCACAACCATGCACAGCATTCAAGGTGTGGTCAGGCTCTGGATTTCTACAGCAAAATATTAGAATTCTCTGTATTCTCCTGTATCCTTTTCCTGGCTGTTCCTAACATTCAGTTTAAGGCTTTTCAGCTGTCGCTAGTTGATATTTCCATTGGATTGTCTATCCTAAACTCAAGATCTTGGTCCCGAGTGATAACTTTGAATTTGGATTCCATAACGCTTGAGGCTGACTGCTTTTGCTGAGGTCATCATTTCACATTAATTGGCATTGAATTCTGTCTGCTGTATTATTGTAGAATCATAGAATCGCTTGGTTGGAAAGACCTTTGAGATTATTGAGTCCAACCGTACTTGTCCACAACGGAACCAGATCCTGGAGCACCTCATCTGCCTATTTTTTAAACACTGCCAGAGATGGTGACTCCACCACCTCCCTGGGCAGCCTCTGCCAGGGCCTGGTAACTCTTCAACGTCAGCTCTTGCCTGAGCCACCCTGAGTTGCTTCAAGCCATCCTCTGGCATTCTCACCTCCCTACCCTTTCCCAGGTTGCTCATAAATGTCTCGGATAGCATGAGCTTTTCTCTTAGAAGTGCAGAAGTCCCTGTCTGATGTGATGAGGGTTGCTTTGGCATCCGCTGGATGCGGATCTCTCCCAGCTCTAGGGTGCAGGGCAGAGATCCCTGGATGTGGTGGTGCGAGTGGGCTGGGTGGAGCTGTTGGAGCAAGTCCAGAGGAGGTTGATCCAAGGGCTGGAACGCTTCCTGTATGAGGACAGGCTGAGAGAGTTCGGATTGTTCAGCCTGGAGAAGAGAAGGCTATGGAGAGACCTTAGAGCAGCTTCTAGTACTAAAAGGGGCTCCAGGAAAGCTGAGGAGGGGCTCTTGATCAAGGAGTGCACGGATAGTACATGGAGAAATGGTTTTCAGCTGGAAGAGGGGAGATTGAGATGAGATCATAGGAAGAAATTCCTCATGATGAGGGTGGGGAGGCCCTGGCCCAAGTTGCCCAGAGCAGTGGTGGCTGCCCCCTCCCTGGAGGTGTTCAAGGCCAGGCTGGATGGGGCTTGGAGACCCTGATCCAGTAGGATGTGTCCCTGCCCATGGCAGGGGATGGAACTGGACGGGCTTTGAGGTCCCTTCCAATCCTGCCCATTCCATGATTCTCTGGTTGATGCTTTCTCAGTAATTACAGGTACTTATAGAATCCTGTGCACCTAATAGTGCAAACACGTTTTCCCCTGTTGAATTATAAATCATTCACTATTATTTACTTGTTAGCTTGGGCCTGATGCCAAACCTGAGTGGGCTTTGTGTACTTTGCTCACCGTGTGCCTTCTTATCTTTTCTGAAGCTGATTGTTGCAGTTGAACAAGAGGAAATTCCAAGGCTCAAAGCTCTGTATGAGAGAGGGCTGCAGAACAATGTCCGAGGGCTGAAACTGATTGGAGCAAAAGAAATACAAGAGAAGGAACCCTTCTGCAGGGTAAGTTGCTTGTTTTTATTTGGCCTAGAAGACCTCAGTTTCTCAGGTACCTTTATTTCTTGATGTAACATAAATATGTTTCTGGCCTTGAGGCAATTTGCACTGGTGACAAGTTCAAAAGAACCTGAAAACCCAGAAGAGAGATAATTGTCAACAAAAACTAATATATTTCTGGAGCATTTTAGCTCAGCCCAGTCCTTCACGTGCATTTGCAAGCACATACACACCTGGCCAGATCAGACACATCGTAAGGTAATGCTGTGGGATCTCTGCTGCGGACGCTTCCTTGCCCCCCATCTTTCTCTTGCTCATCAGTCCATAGTTCATCAGTCATCCTTGTGTTGCAGCCATAAAGAGCTGCTGCACTGATTGCAAGGGTTGTGCTGGCTGTTTCTTAAGGGCCAGCATTCACAAATTAGAGGGCAGATATTTCACTTGCAATCTGCAAAGGGAATTGGAATTATTTGAGTCAAAGTAGGAGTAGCTACAGCTCCTCAGTCCCTGAATTTGTAGCAAATGGACAGAGCTTACAAGCTGGTCAAAGCTGATCCTTTCTCCAGTTCCACGTAGAGGTGTCCTCCCTTATGTATTTGCTCAGAAACAAAATACAGTTCTCCTACCAGTGACAGTGAGTGATTTTTTTGTATCATTATGATTATTGTTGTTGTTGTTGTATTATTACTAGTATAACAACTAGAGGCAGTGGCTATGAACTGGAGAGGGGCATATTTAGACCAGACAGAAGGAGGAATTTCTTCATGATGAGAGTGGGGAGGCACTGGAACAAGTTGCTCAGGTTTGTGATGGCTGCCCCATCTCTGGAGGTGTTCAAGGCCAGGTTGGATTGGGCTTGGAGCAACCTGATCCAGTGGGAGGTGTCCCTGCCTATGGCAGGGGGCATAATTGGATGAGCTTTAAGGTCCCTTCCAACCCAAACTATTCTGTGATTATTTTAATCTTTTTTTTCTCCCCCTTTTCCTTGCAGGCACTTGCTTGTGTGTGTTTTTTGTGATTGATAGGCAGGCTTTCCTTTGCCTTGTTTAGAGCTGCTGTATCTGAGTTTATGCTGAGATGATTCCACTCTTTCCCACCAAAATTATTTAACTTGCAGTAAACCTCAGTAGTGCAGCAAAGAAAATTCCTTCCTCTCCACCAGTGTGGATTGGGATTAAGCCAAGTCGAATCAAAGTGCTTCCTACACAGGTGGCAGTTAGGTAACATTTCCCAGCCTGTTTGTGTTGGCAGCAGCGGAAATCATGGAATGGTTTGGGTCAGAAGGGACCTCAAAGACCATCCGGTTTCACCCTCTGCCATAGGGGACACCTCCCACTGGGTCAGGTTGCTCCAAGCCCCATCCAGCCTGGCCTTGAACACCTCCAGGGAGGAAGCATCCACTGTCACTATGCTTCTGTGTCTTAATACCATTTCAGGGTCTGATGGCCATTGATTCTCCGTACACTGGCATTGTGGATTACAAACAAGTGGCCCAGTCCTATGCTGAAGACTTCCAGGCAGCCGGTGGGACCATCTTGATGGATTTTGAAGTTACAAACATGGAGATGGCTAGAGAAAGTTCTTCAGAAAGTGGAGATGGTAAGGCAGAACTTTGTCTTCCATTTACTATAGTCCTGCCAAAGAGTTTGTTAAAAATCCTTTGCTTTAACAGAAATCTCATTACTGAACCTTTCTGTCTCAAAGGGATGAAACAAAAGGCAAAATTGTGTTGGCGAGAGGAGTGAGCAAGTAGTCAGGTCATGCTTCAGCTGAAACATTTAAAGACAGTGGAAGAGAATGATAGTAAAATTGAGGAAGTTGTTCTATCTTTTTTAAAATAAGATTTAGCTGAATACCCATAGAATCATGGAATGGTTTAGGTTGGAAGGGACCTTAAAAGCCCATCCAGTTCTACCCCCTGTCATGGGCAGGGACACCTCCCACTGCATCAGGTTGCTCCAAGCTCCATCCAGCCTGGCCTTGAACACCTCAATGTGAAGAATTTCTTCCTGATGTCTCATCTAAATCTTTCCTCTTCCTGATTAAAGCCACCCCCCCTCATCCTATCACTCCAGGCCCTTGTAAAAAGCCCCTCCCCAGCTTTCCTGGAGCCCCTTCTAGTACTGGAAGTTGCTCTAAGGTCTCCCCGCAGCCTTCTCTTCTCCAGGCTTGACAACCCCAACGCCCTGAGCCTGTCCTCGTATGGGAGGTGCTCCGGCATCTGTATTCTTGTCACAGTGCTTTTTGTTTTGTCCTGAAAGGCAGGCTGGATCCCCGGTGGTACCCACATGGAAGAATAATGCCCTTCATGCCCCTCTTAATGTTCATAAATACAGTTATGGCCAACAACATCAGTTCTGTCCATCAGTATGTGCTCCAGAGTTTGAAAATCCTCCAGTCAAGGAATCCATCATTGAGACAAGCTCCCTGTTCATTCAATTTGCTGTTACATATTCTATTAATATCTTCTCTTTTCTCATTCTGTTACAGGTCTGAAATACCCTGTTATTGTTAGGAACTCGAAGGTAGGAACTTGGCTGGAGATTTAATTGCGTAAATAGGAACCTATTTCTGCTTCTCTTAATAATTTTTCTAGAGTCCTGGTGGATTACTTAGCTGTCCAGAAAAAGTTAAAAGTCAGTACCATGATCTCCATCATCTAGGAGTGCTTTTATCAACAATTGCAGTCAGTTCAACATGGGCAATTGTAAGGTCCTGCACCTGGGTTGGGGCAATCTGCGGTTTCAGTACAGGCTGAGGGACAACATGAGTGATTGAGAGCAGCCCCAAGGAGAAGGACTTGGGGTGCCGGGGGGTAGAAGCTCCACATGAGCCAGCAATGTGCACTCACAGCCCAGAAAACAACTGTGTCCTGGGCTGCATCCAAAGCAGCGTGGCCAGCAGGGTGAGGGAGGGGATTCTGCCCCTCTGTTCTGCTCTGATGAGACCCCACCTGGCGTCCTGTGTCCAGGTCTGGGATCCGCAGCATAAGAAGGAGGTGGAAGTGTTGGAACAGATCCGGAGGAGGCCACAAAAGCAATCTAAGGACTGGAGCACCCCCCATACAAGGACAGGCTGAAAGAGTTGGGGTTGCTCAGCCTGGAGAAGAAAAGGCTTTGGGGAGACCTTAGAGAGGCTTCCAGTACTGAAAGGAGCTTCAGGAAAGCTGGGGAGGGACTATTTACAAGGGCCTGGCATAATAGGACGAGGGGGAGTGGCTTTAAATTGGAAGGGGAAGATTTAGACTGGACATTAGGAAGAAATCCTTCAGGATTAGGGTGGTGAGGTCCTGGCCCAGGTTGCCCAGGGAAGCCGTGGCTGTCCCATCCCTGGAGGTGTCCAAGGCTGGGTTGGATGGGGCTTGGAGCAACCTGATCCCGTGGGAGGTGTCCCTGCCCATGGCAGGGGTTGGAACTGTGTGAGCTTCCAACCCAAACCGTTCTATGAGCACATTGGAGATAGATGAGTGGAGCAGGACCCTCTCACAGGCTGCCGGAGCTAGTGAAGCTGAGCACCACCCACCGGTAAGCTGCAAGGCGGGGAGAGACAGAGATGGGGAATGGCAGCAGGTTCCTGCCCGGAGAAGGAAACCGGCTCCCCCCCACCCAGGCAATTAACCCCCAGATTTCTCTGGGGAACAAATATGAGGGTGCATCCAGTCGCTAAAGGTGAAGAGGGCTGCACCCACAGCCTGGAAACGTTTCCAAAACTCCATCATCCTCCTACAGCCTTAAAAACATCCTCAGTTAAAAAGAAGAGGAGGGTGATTGTCTTGGGGGATTCCCTTCTTAAAGGAACGGAGGGTCCCATCTGTAGGCCGGACCCGCTCCATAGGGAGGTCTGCTGCTTGCCGGGAGCATCAGTGAGGGAAGTTACTAGAAAGCTCCCTTCCCTGGTCAAGGACACGGACTACTACCCGCTCTTAGTTTTTCTAAGTGGTAATGAAGAAATAGAGCATAGAAGGCCTAAAGCCATTAAAAGGGACTTCAAGGCTCTTGGGAGAATGTTAGAGGGCTCTGGGGCACAGGTAATATTTAACTCCATCCCAATACTAAGGAATCAGGAGCAGGAAATGAGGAATAAGAAACGGGTTAATGAATGGCTTAGGGACTGGTGTGAGAAGAAGGGCTTTGGGTTCTTTAACCATGGGGATGCCCACGCACCCCCAGGCTTTCTTACCAGGGATGGGACACGCCTGTCTGCTAGGGGGACAAAAGCCCTCACCAAAAACCTAGTTAAGCTCATAAATCGAGCTTTAAACTAGATGTGAGGCGGGAGGGGATGGAGGCCAGGCAGGATGGGAGTGAGCCTGGAGGTGAGACTTCAGTGGCAAAGGGGTGGTGTGCTGGCGACGCCTGCCGGTGTATCACCACTAAGCAAGAGAGGGTGAGTGCAGCTGAGGATGGTAGGCAGCAAACTGGCACTGTGGCCTTAGTTAAGTCAAGGACCGCTCAGTTGAGGAGAAGCCCTATTACGAAGGCTGTAGCTACGCCTGCTCAGCTGAAGTGCATTTACACCAATGCACGCAGCATGGGAAATAAGAAGGAGGAGCTGGAAGCTGTGGTAGGGCAAGGAGGCTACGATGTCATTGCCATTGCGGAGACGTGGTGGGATGACTCGTACGACTGGAGCGTACCCATGGTGGGGTATAAACTCTTCAGGAAGGACAGGAAGGGCAGAAGAGGAGGCGGGGTAGCCCTCTATGTTCGAGAGGGCTTTGATACCCTCGAGCTGGACTACGGTCAGGATGGGACTGAGTGCCTGTGGGTGAAAATCAGAGGAGCCCACGGGCAGGCAGGTATTGTGATGGGAGTCTGCTATAGACCACCCAGCCAAGAAGAAGCAGCTGATGAGCTCTTCTACAAACAACTGAGTGTAATCTCAAGATCGCTACCTCTAGTACTTGTGGGAGACTTCAATTTCCCAGATATAGGCTGGGAGTATAATACAGCAGAAAGGAAGCAGTCCCGGAGGTTCCTGGAGTGTGTGGAAGACAATTTCCTCACACAGCTGGTGAGCGAACCGACAAGGGACGGTGCCCTCCTGGACCTGCTGTTTGTGAACAGAGAAGGACTGGTGGGGGATGTGAGGGTTGGAGGACGCTTGGGGCAAAGCGATCATGAGATGATAGAGTTCTCAGTGCTGAGTGAGATAAAGAAGGCGGAGGTTAGCAGAACAGTCGCGCTTAACTTTCAGAGAGCAGACTTTGGACTGTTCAGAAGCCTGGTCGGAAAAGTCCCATGGGAGGTGCTCCTTGAGGGCAAAGGTGTCCATGAGGGCTGGGCGCTCTTCAAGAAGGAACTCCTAGCAGCTCAGGAGAAAGCCATCCCCAAGTTCCGGAAAAGTAGCTGGCGGGGTAAGAAACCAGCGTGGTTGAATAGGGAGGTCCTAAGAGACATCAATAGGAAGAGGAGGGTCTACGACCTCTGGAGGAAGGGGCAGGCATCCTGGGTGGACTATAGGGAGGAAGTGAGAACGTGCAGGGAAAAAGTCAGGAGGGCTAAGGCCCAACTAGAAATGCGATTGGCCATGACTGTGAAAGACAACAAAAAGTCTTTCTACAAATACATTAACAGTAAAAGGAGGACTAGGGAGAATCTCCAGTCCCTAGTAGATGCAGAGGGAACAAGAGTAACAGGGGATGAAGACAAGGCTGAAGTACTCAATGCCTACTTTGCCTCAACCTTTAATAGTAAGGAAAATTGTTCCCTCTGTGCACAACCCCAGGGGTTGAAAGAGAGGTATAAGGTTCCCATGGTCCAAGAGGAGTGCTTAGAGACTTGCTTGCCCGGCTAGACGCCCACAAGTCTATGGGGCCGGATGGAGTCCACCCAAGAGTTTTGAGGGTACTGGCGGATGTGCTGGCCAAACCCCTTTCCATTATCTTCCAGCAGTCCTGGATGACTGGGGAGGTACTGCGCCTGTCTATAAGAAGGGTACAGGGAGGATCCGGGGAACTACAGGCCTGTCAGTCTGACCTCAGTACCAGGGAAAGTCATGGAGCGGGTGATCTTGAGTGCTATCATGAAGCACTTGCAAGAGAACCGGGTGATCAGGCCCAGTCAACACGGGTTCATGAAAGGCAGGTCTTGCCAGAGTAATCTGATCACCTTCTATGACCGAGTGACTAGACTCTTGGACGAGGGAAAGGCTGTGGATGTATCTTCCTGGACTTTAGTAAAGCCTTTGACACAGTTTCTCATAGCATTCTGCTTCGGAAACTGTCACCTCTGGCCTGGACAGGCGCACACTCTCCTGGGTGAAAAACTGGTTGAACGACCGGGCCCAGAGGGTGGTGGGAAATGGAGTTAAATCCAGCTGGAGGCCAGTGACAAGTGGGGTTCCCTAGGGCTCAGTGCTGGGTCCAGTCCTGTTTAATGTCATTATCAACAACCTGGATGAAGGCATTGAGTCCTCCCTTAGCAAGTTTGCAGATGACACCAAGCTGGGTGGAAGTGTGGATCTGCTCTAGGGTTGGGAGGCTCCAAAGGGACCTGAACAGGCTGGACCGCTGGGCTGAGACCAACGGCAGGAGGTTTAACACGGCCAAATGCCGGGTCCTGCACTTGGGGCACAACAACCCTGTGCAGCTACAGACTAGGAGAAGCCTGGCTGGAAAGCTGCCTGGAGGAGAAGGACTTGGAGGTGTTGGTTGACAGCCAACTGAACATGAGCCAGCAGTGTGCCCAGGTGGCCAAGAAGGCCAGTGGCATCTTGGCTTGTATCACAAACAGCGTGGCCAGCAGGTCCAGGGAGGTTATTCTCCCTCTGTACTCGGCACTGGTGAGACCGCACCTCGAATCCTGTGTTCAGTTCTGGGCCCCTCACCACAAGAAGGATGTTGTGGCTCTGGAGCGAGTCCAGAGAAGAGCAACGAAGCTGGTGAAGGGGCTGGAGAACAGGCCTTATGAGGAGCAGCTGAGAGAGCTGGGGTTGTTTAGCCTGGAGAAGAGGAGGCTGAGGGGAGACCTCATTGCTCTCTACAAGTACCTGAAGGGATGTTGTGGAGAGGAGGGTGCTGGCCTCTTCTCCCAAGTGACAGGGGACAGGATGAGAAGGAATGGCCTCAAGCTCCACCAGGGGAGATTCAGGCTTGGGATAAGGAAAAAATTCTTCACAGAAAGGGTCATTAGGCATTGGAACGGTCTGCCCAGGGAGGTGGTTGACTCGCCTTCCCTGGAGTTGTCTAAGGTGAGGGTGGATGAGGTACTTAGGGGCATGCTTTAGAGATTGGTGGGAATGGTTGGACTCGACGATCTGGTGTGTCTCTTCCAACCTGGTGATTCTGTGATTCTGTGATTCACATTTCACTATGGTCTGGGAATACTGGTGAAAGTACAACTTTCTCTTTCTGCAGCCTGACTTTCGTTTAACTGTACATGTCCCTTTTCTTCTCTATTTACATGTTCTTACACTTGTTCTTTCCAGGGATTCCTTTTATGACATACGCTTTTAAGAAACACCTATTGTTGTATTTGCTTTTCGGTTTTGGCATCTATAAAAACGATAAGGAGTCATTTAGAATCATTTTATCATCAGCAAGCCACGAGCTAGTTCAGTAAAACAGGTGCTGGTCAGCTCATGCTGCACAGTTCATGCTGTAACTTTTTCACCTCCAGGAGAGAACATCAGGACACTTCTCTGGGGGGAGACAAAACAAAAACAGACTTTACTCCCACTCCAGTAGTTTTTAATGCCAGTGCTGCTGTTTTCTTCTATTTCTGCTCTTTCGTTAAAAAGGAGCTTCCAAAATCTGTTAGATTCTCTCACCAAACACTGAGTACTTTTTTACTTTACTTATTGTTTTTATGAAAACATTTTTAGTTGCAGAAAAAAAACGTAGTATTTGATAACAATGAGTGTGAGCTTTATCGTAAAATCATGAGTGGTTTGGGTTAGAAGGCACCTCTAAGCCCATCCAGTTCCACCCCCTGCCATGGGCAGGGACACCTCCCTCTGGATCGGGGGCTCCAAGCCCCATCCAGCCTGGCCTTGAACACCTCCAGGGATGGGGCAGCCACCACTTCTCTGGGCAACCTCAGCCAGAGCCTCCCCACCCTCACAGGAAAACGTTTCTTCCTAAGATCTTATCTCAGTCTTTCAGCTTAAAACTGTTCCCCCTGTCCTACCACTCCAGGCCCTTGTAGAAATTCCCTCCGAGCTTCTCCGGAGCCCCTTTCAGAAAAGCTGCTGTAAGGCCTCCTCAGAGCCTTGTACCAGGGCACGTTCAGACTGGATATCAGGAAAAATTTCTTCACCAAAAGGATTGTCAGGCTCTGGCAGAGGCTGCCCAGGGAGGTAGTTGAGTCCCCATCCCTGAAGATGTTTAAAAGATGGGTAGACAAGGTGCTTGGGAATCTGGTTTAGTAGTGGACAGGTATGGTTGGACTTGATCTGAAAGGTCTTTTCCAACAAAGTCATTCTATGATTCTCTTCTCCAGGCTGTACAACACCAACTGTCTCAGCCTGTCCTCATCCGGGAGGTGTTCTAGCCCTTGGGTCATGCCCTTGGGTCATCTTCGTGTCCTCTTCTGGACTTGCCCCAACAGATCCCTGTCTTTCCTGTGCTAACATATAGACAGATAGCAGATAGGTTTTGATTTACAGCTACCCAGCAGTAAACGTAGCGTGACATTCCCAGTGTGCATGGTGGAACCTGTTTTAACCCTATGTTGCTGCAGGTGTAGCAGTTGGGAAGCTGGTCAGGGAGCTGCAGCCTGGCCTCAGGCTGTGTGGGATGCAGAGGCGAGGGAGCACTGAGGCAGATGCTTTGTTTGCTGGAGGCACGAGGCCCTCCATTCAGATGCTGCCCTGGGTTCCGCCCTGTACAGCGAGCGTTCTTGAGATGCTCTGTGTTCTGGGAAATGAACCTGGAGGCAGCCTGACAATGAATGCCATGTTTCCTCAGTCTTTTTTTTCCTTCCCATTCCCGCCCTTTTTCTATAAAGATTCTGCCAACCCTACCTGTTTGACGAATTGCCATTTTAGGATAATTCTCCTAATAAAGGAGAATATTACAAAGAATTAAATGAAACAATTCAATGTTTCTCCCTCATTTTGAAAATATGGTTGGTTTTCTTTCCAGTCTTGACCCAAAGCTTGTAGCTGATGGGTAGGTTTTTTTAGTAGATACCTTTAATTTTTGTGTGTGTCGATTTCCTTTCTTTTCCACAGGGTGAGGAAATCTACTGTCGGCACGTTGTGACCTGCGCTGGGCTTTACTCTGACCGCCTGTCTGAGATCAGCGGCTGCAGCCCTGAACCTCGTGTTGTGCCTTTCCGTGGAGACTACTTGGTGCTCAAACCAGAAAAGTGCTACATGGTTAAAGGGAATATATATCCGGTCCGTACAACCTCTGCTATGTCCTTCACTGAAACTACAGAAATAAAGACAGCACGATGCTGTTCCTTCTCTTGGACTGTAGATGGTGATGCACAACATGTGAACGTAGATTCGGGGCTGCTTAGATTTGGGGCAGCTTCTTTCCGTTAATCCTTGAGGAGCAGGGAGAGAAAGGACCATGTGGGAAATTATTGCCAATTTGGGGATTTTTATTTTATGGGGTCTGGGTTTTTTTTAATAGTGAAAGAACAAAATGTTTAACTTGATAGCCACGTGCCCACACAAGTATTGCTGCTTTCTTTGGGCAGTAAAGTAAATCTGTATGCAGGATTCAGTAGTAAATGAAGGACAACAGTAAATAATTAATTACTTAGGTATAGAGTTTAATCTTGTATGCTGATACCCAAAGCAAGAATTTAGATATTTGCCTCTCAGCCTCATCTTTGACTTAGCTTTGCTTTGTATCACTCAGATAGACCTGGGAGGTCAAGGACAAGCTTTCTACTATTTAATACAGAAAAGTCATAGTATCATGGAATAGTTTGGATTGGTAGGGACCTCAAAGCCCATCCAGTTCCACCTCTTGCCATGGACAGGGACACCTCCCACTGGATCCGGTTGCTCCAAGCCCCATCCAGCCTGGCCTTGAACACCTCCAGGGATGGGGCAGCCACCGCTGCTCTGGGCAACCTGGACCACAGTCTCACCACCTCAATGTGAAGAATTTCTGCTTAATCTAAATCCTTCCCTTCCAATTTAAAGCCATTCCCCCTTGTCCTATCACTCCAGATCCTTGTAAAAAGCCCCTCCCCAGCTTTCCTAGAGCCCCTTTCATTATTGGAGGGCCACAGTAAGGTCTCGTTGGAGCCTTCTCCAAGCTGAACAACCCCATCTCTCTCAGCCTGTCCTCATATAGGAGGTGCTCCAGCCCTTGCATCATCTCTGTGGCATTCCTCTGCCCCCGTTCCAACAGTTCCATCTCCTTATACTGGGGATTCCAGAACTCAACACAGTACTCCAGGTGGGGTCTCACCAGAGCGGAGCAGAGGAGCGGAATCCCCTCCCTCGCTCTGCTGGCCACTCTGCTTTGGATGCAGCCCAGGACACAGTTGGTTTCTGGGCTGCGAGCGCACGTTGCCAGCTTATGTGGAGCTTCTTCACCCCCAGCACCCCAAGTTCTTCTCCTCAGGGCTGCTCTCAAGCACATCATCCCCTAGCCTGTATCGAAACTGCATATTGCCTCAATCCAGGTGCAGGACCTCGCATCTGGCCTTGTTGAACCTCATGAGGTTCACACAGCCGCGCTTCTCCAGCCTGTCCAGGTCCCTTTGGGTGACATCCCATCTTGCTGGTGTGACAACTGTACCACTCAGCTTGGTGTCATCTGCAGTACCTGCTTCTTTTCAACCTATAACACAGTCACCTTTCCTAAACAGCTAAAGATTTTGCAGTGGTTATTCATTTAATTCTGGTACCTGCACACGGCTTATTTCTGCTTCAGCTTTCACACACAATCACACTGTTCTGTTCACTAATGAAAAAGATACTGCAGATACTTAATGTTAACGCTGCTTGGGCTTGCTGCATGCGTGTTGTTTTGAGCAATGCGGTAATGGCGAGGCCTTCTTAATGTTTTATAACCTGTTTTATTGCAGTTTAATTGCTGCTGGGGAATAGCATTGGTGTGTCATTGGTTTGTTGTGGGTTGATTTATGTCCTGAGAGATCATGTGAGCCTTTTTTCCCTATTGTTTGTTTTGCTTTTACCTAAGACACAGCTTTTCTTGGCCCTGCTCTGTTCCTCGACGTTTTAAATTCTTTATATGCTGTAACTGCAGAATTAACAAGCAGAAAAAACAGCGCAGGTGCCCATCGTATGGTTCTGTGACTCCAATTTTGTTGTAGTGATTGGAAATAAAATGGCAATTTTACTCCCTCGTTCATTTAAAAATAGTTATTTCCATTTACTGGGAGGATAACTCCTTTACTGCATTTGGGTTTGTTTTATCCACTCTCTCGCACAATAAACTGGAAATGTCTGTACTTTCCTCCTTACAAACATTTTCTGGACGACTGTATTGATGTGAGTGGTTGTGTGGCTGTTTTCTCTGACAGGTTTGTAAGAGCTGTAATAATTGTTGTATCCCACCATAGGTTCCTGATCCTCGTTTCCCTTTCCTGGGATTTCATTTCACACCAAGGATGGACGGCAGTGTCTGGCTTGGGCCTAACGCAGTCTTGGCCTTCAAGCGAGAGGGCTACAAGTTGTTTGACTTCAGCGTTGGAGACTTTTTAGATGCTGTAACGTACAGGTAATACTTTTTATTTTGTCTGCTGAACGTGGTTATTTACATGTCAGCTTGGGACGCCATGGAAGCTAATTCTTGCCTAAACTCCTGCTTTTGCCAAGTTCTTGTGTGTTTAAAGACAGCTGTGTTGATAAGGGCAGATTTCTCCAGGACACGTGACTCCATGTGATCTAATATTTGAATTTTCATAAACTACCAAGGCGTGTCGCAGCTGGTCTGAGGACGTGGCTGCTTGTTGGAAGGTTGCTACTCATGGAGCTTGTCCAGGATTGGGTTTGGTCCAGTGCAGTGTAATGATTTAATCAACCTTGACGGTGCGATTAAAATATCTGCAGAGGTTGCTTGGAAGTATCATAGACTCGCTTGGTTCGAAAAGACCTTTGAGATCACTGTGTCCAGCCTTACCTGTCCACTACTAAACCAGATCTCTCAGCACCTCATCTGCCCATCTTTTAAACCCTTCCAGGGATGGAGACTCCACCACCTCCCTGGGCAGCCTGTGCCAAGGCCTGAGAACCCTTTCCATGATGGAATTTTTCCTAATGTCCCATCTGAACCTGCCCTGGTGTAACTTGAAGCCATTCCCTCTCATTCTATCACCTGTCAATTGGGAGAACAAACCAGCACCCACCTTGCTAGAGAGAACACAGAGTGGTCTGGATTGCTGTGTTAAATTTAGTCAGACCACAAGTATACATATAAGTATATCCAAGTGGTAGGAAAGATGTTAAGGGCCATGAATGCAGGCCAGGAAGCTGTCTTGTGTGTAAGAGAAATTGGGAGTCATTGCTAAAATTGCAAGCAGAAGTGAGCACAGGACCTGCAGGATTTGAAAGAAACCTTGCCTTCTAGTGACAGGATGAGGAAGAATGGCTTTAAATCAGAAAGGGGAAGATTTAAATTAGACATTAGGAAGAAATGTTTTGCTGTGAGGGTGGGGAGGCCCTGGCCCAGGTTGCCCAGAGCAGTGGTGGCTGCCCCACCCCTGGAGGGGTTCAAGGCCAGACTGGATGGTGCTTGGAGCCCCTGATCCAGTGGGAGGTGTCCCTGCCCATGCAGGGGGTGGAACTGAACGGGCTTTCAGGTCCCTTCCAACACAAACATGATCCTGTGATTTCTCTGTGAGGTGCTGGACAGACCTTTGCCAAGTGCTCAATTTTAGAAATTAGACTTGACTAAGAATGTGAAAGGACTAGGAGGATCCCCAGAGAGCCTGAAAAATGGATCAGGGAACTGGAAAATGGCTTTCTGGCAAACAGCTCAACTTCATGCGTTTTATTAAAGCGTTGGAAGCATCGTTGTCTACAGATTTTTGTACTTGAGGGAAAGCAGGGTGAGCAAACGAGTTTTGCAAAGATGTAGCAAGGCTGACTGAAAGCTGAGGGGTTTAGGATTGTGATGATCTTTTCAGAGTGACCGTGGAAAACAGTCCCCCTCCTGCTTGCATCTCTGGCCATTTCACACAATCACAGGATGCCAGGTTGGAAGGGACCTCAGGGACCAGCTGGTCCAAGCTTTTTAGGTGATCTGTAGTTTAAATGAGGTGGCCCAGCAACCCTGTCAAGCTGAGCCTTGAAAGTGTCTGGTGTAGAGGAATCCACCGCTTCCTTGGGGAGATGTTTTCAATATTTAACTGTTCTTACAGAGAAAAGCTTCCCCCTAGAATCCAATTAAAATCTCCCCGGGAGCAACTTGTACCCATTACCCCTTGTCTTTCCCATGTGACTCCTCATCAGAAGGGCATCTCCATCCTCTGGGCAGACATCCTTTACGCACTGGTACATGGTAAAAGGTCTCCCCTAAGCCGTCTCCTCTCAAGACTGAATAAACACAGCTCTCTCAGTCTTACCTCATGTGGAAGGTTTCCCAGTCCTCTGACCATCCTAGTGTGGCCCAGCTCTGCACCCTCTCCAGCCTGGCCACATCTTTTTTTTATAGTGAGGACCAAGACTGGACACAGGACTCAGGGTGCGGCCTGGCAAGCACCAAGTAGGGTGAGATAATCCCTTCTTTATCTCTGTGGTGATGCTTTTGATGCACTCCAGCATCCTGTTGGCTCTCCCTGTTGCTGCAGCACATTTGACTGGACCAGAGAAAAGTCCTGGAGATAGGAAGGACTGGAGCTCAGCGTTAATTGTCAGAGAGGGAATGTAACAGCAGTGCTACAGCTCTGTGAACAAGGTTTGTTGAAGTGGGGAAGAACAAACATTTCTCACACAGGAAGCGCTCATGGGATTACTAATGTTGGGAATGAGAATTTTTGTCATGCAAATGCATTTCCTCCATCCTAGCCAGCTATAGTTTGACAAGTCTACATCTGTCATATGAGGTTTGTTCTGACTGCTGTTATTTTTCTTCTTGACAGTGGGCTGTGGAA
This sequence comes from Clamator glandarius, assembly GCA_033459285.1. NCBI lineage: Eukaryota > Metazoa > Chordata > Aves > Cuculiformes > Cuculidae > Clamator > Clamator glandarius. The sequence continues at coordinate 132,814 of JAUNZM010000428.1, forward strand.
GCTTGTGCTGCGAAACTTGTCTTATGGGCTGAATGAGATATACAGAGCATGTTTCCTGAGTGCACAGGTGAAGCAGCTTCAGAAGTTCATCCCTGAGGTCACCGTCAATGATGTACTCAGGTAGAGAAGACTTTCTGTGGCAGTAACACCCAACGGTCTCTTAAATCTCTTATTAATAACACCAGGAAAAATAGCATCAGCCCACTGCCTTCACGTGAATGTGCTACCAAAGCGCAGAAGCATTCGGTTTTTTGGATGGGGCTTTAAGCAACCTGATGTAGCAGAAGGTGTCCCTGCCCGTGGCAGAGGGGTTGGAACTGGATCAGCTTTAAGGTCCCTTACAACTCAAACCACAAAGATGCTCTGAGGGCTGGAGCACCTCTGCTGTGAGGACAGGCTGAGAGAGTTGGGGTTGTTCAGCCTGGAGAAGAGAAGGCTCTGGGGAGACCTTAGAACAGCTTCCAGTATTGAAAGGAGCTTCAGGAAAGCTGGGGAGGGACTTTTTACAAGGGCCTGGAGTGATAGGACGAGGGGGAATGGCTTTAGATTGGAAAGGGGAAGATTTAGATTAGACATTAGGAAGAAATGTTTCGCTGTGAGGGTGGGGAGGCCCTGACCCAGGTTGCCCAGAGAAGCTGTGACTGCTCCATCCCTGGAGGTGTTCAAGGCCAGGCTGGGTGGGGTTGGAGCAACCTGATCCAGTGGGAAGTGTCCCTGCCCATGGCTGGGAGTGGAACTGGATGGGCTTTGAGATCCTTTCCAACCCAAACTATTCTATACTTTCTACAGGAATGTCTTTTATGTTGTGTTTGCTGGTGCAAATCTGATGAATATTTGCCTGACTTTCTATGCTCCCCATGGGCAAAAAATTCACAGTTGTGACATATTCACAAAAAAAGAAAAAAATCCCTTTCTCCATGTGACACGTTCATCAGCCTGAATATCATCTGAGTGCACAAAGAGAGCAAAACACTAATGAAATTCAGAGGGGAAACCAGAGAATGAGTTGCTATTGAGTGAGCATTGGCTTAGTTTAATCATCTCAATAACATTGTATTCTGCATCTTAAACTGTGGAGAGGGAAATGAATTCAAAGAAGTTAAGGAACTGAAGAGATGGGTGAGGAAAGATGAGGCATTTAGTTGCATGGAGGTGGGTTGAACTGTCCAAACATTTGCAGGGAGAAAATCCAGACTAAGAAAACCTTGAACCTAGCAGAAGCAATTTATTCAGCTCAGGCAGCATAGCAGTGGCATGAAATTATTATGTGACAAGGCTGCTATTTCAGAACAAAGGGTTTCCTTTTTGAAAAGAAAAGACACGTTTGTGCATGTGGGGAGAAGAAGTTCCCAACCCAGAAGGATACAGGAGATGTTCTGCCTGGCTGCCTGCCCTTGTTTTACTGTAACGCCTGCAAGACATCTCTGCTCTGCCTTAAGAGTGTTAAACTTCCCTGTGCTCCCCCAAAAGCCTGGCTGGGATTTGACTCTGGAATCTGCCTTCCTTGCTGCTTCCCTGGGCACCTGAAGAATAGAATTGGTTTTCTGGCTTCAGGAAACATTTCCTTTCTCATGAGCCCCTCATTTATTTTGCAGGGGTCCATCTGGAGTGAGAGCTCAAGCGATGGACAGTGATGGAAATTTGGTAGATGACTTTGTATTTGATGGAGGCAGCGGAGATATCGGAAGCAGAATTCTTCATGTCAGAAATGCCCCTTCTCCTGCTGCTACCTCCTCCCTTGCCATCGCAAAAATGATTGCAGATGAAGTGAAGCAACGATTTGAACTGTGAATTTTTGAAGGTGTAGTATGGTTTTATGCCTTGTGTCTATGTAGCAGCTTGTCTTCAATGAATGAACTCTGCAGCCTCCAAGGACAAAGAACAGGCAACGTGTTGCTTGCAAGATCGGCACTGGAGTAGCTGTGCAGTGCAAAGCCAGCATTTGGAGTGTTCGCCTTCACCAGCCCACGGCCTCAGCCTTGGGTCTAGAGCTGCGATGCCAGGTAAGACACCTGGTAGGACACAACAAGCACTTGGGCAGTGCCCTCAGACACACACTGTGAATGTTGGAGTTGTCCTGTGCAGTGACAGGAGCTGGACTCAATGGTCTTTGTGGGTCCCTTCCAACTCTGGTCATTCTACGATTCTCTGACCTAGCGCGGTGCCACCATCTGCAAGGAAGAGGCAAACGCTCGCAGCGGAGGTTTGTCCACCTGGGTGGGATCAGCCTGCAGAGGAGTTGATGCCAGACACAACCCGACGGTTTCCCAGGGCCACAGTGGCCACAGGTGGAGTGGGAAGAGCCTCTGAGGTGGCATTGACCACATGGACTTCCCGTGCCTCTGGTCTCACCATTGCCACCTCTGTGCGCTTTGGAGGAGTGGTTAGTCCACTGGGAAACCAGAAGCATGGGGAGCTCCTCTGTGTTTGCTCTGCCTCTGGAGTCTGCAGCCCTCTAACTTAAATTTAAGTAATGGAGATAGAAGGATAAGCCCTGCTTAAGGTTTCTGCTGCTATGGAATTAAGGGCTTTATCAAAGACTGCAAACAATTCTGAGCCTTCTGGATGAATGTAGAGTATTTCAGAGAAAAATTAGCCTAACGAAGATTACAAAATCAAAGTCAATTTAGATGTGCAATTCCAGGTACGCTTTCCATCTGATCGCTGCCTCTATTTTTTTATGAAGCTAAAATAAAAACGTACATATAAAGAGTCATTTTTCCTTTAACTTAAATCTGGCAAACCTGCATCGATCGGAAGCTACTTCAGTGGTTCTGGAAGTTGTTTTCTTTTCCCTTTGAATACCAGTAATGTGAAAAGAGTTTATCTTTGTGCAGCATGTTGAGCAATCCAGTGGGAATGGGCTTTGTTAAAGCAAATGTGATGGGAGGGAAGCTACAGAAACCTGTCTGCATTGAGTCACGCCGCACGCTGCTTCCCTGGAGCCCAAACAGCAATGAGTCAGGAAGGCTTCCTGTTTCCCACCAGGCTGGCAAGAGGGGAGCTTGGAAAGTGCCAGTTGCTTTTCCAAACCCTTGATGGTGGTTGAAGTGTTAGCAAAGTTACACCTGGAGGAGAGGCGGTGGAGAGGTGCTTAAAACCACGGAGAGGTGTTAAACAAGTCGGGTGCTCGCTGTGCGGCTTGGTGTGTTCTGCGTAATTGCTGCAAGAAGGAATTCTGTGGCCTCAGGGACAAAGTACTTGAGAATGCTTTGACAGCAGATGTTCACAGGATGTTGGGTAACACAGATAATTGTGGGTACTTTGCTACCAGGCACTTTGCCATGCTCTTTCTTTTAGAGGTGCTTTCTGCTCTCTTCCAACATGCATGAGGGAGTGTGTTAGCACAGGATTTTGAGTGTGTTTGCACCGCACAGAGATGAGCTGCTTTTGGCAGAGAAAAAGATTAACTTGTCTTTTCTTCTTCCCAGTGATGCCTCCTTTACCTGAAAAGTGACTCCTGTAGAAGGGCAACCTGGACATTCAAATAAGCAGCTCTTCAAAGAAATGCTTTGGTCATTATTCTAGACCTTAGGAGGAAATTCTTCACGCTGAGGGTGGTGAAGCCCTGGCCCAGGTTGCCCAGAGCAGTGGTGGCTGCCCCATCCCTGGAGGTGTTCAAGGCCAGGTTGGATGGGGCTTGGAGCCATCTCATCCAGTGGGAGGTGTCCGTGCCCACAGCACAGGGGTGGAACTGAATGGGCTTTGAGGTCCCTTCCAAACCAAACCATTTCATGATTCTACGATTCTTAGCTGCAATGTCACCAGACGAGGATCCAGGTGTTCCAAATGCTGGAATGCCATACGGCTGTGGAGCACTGCTGCCTTCCCAGAGGAACAATTGCATTGTCGCTCCCTGCCAGCAGTGTTGCCTGTCAACAGTAAACCTTACACCAGGGTTGCAAAAGCGACCTCCTCCCACGCGAGGTGTGGTCCTGGCATGTGTGAACAGAATAAAGAACATTACGATGAGAAGCAGTCACATCTTACGGTGGATGGCGAGTCAGGACGTTGAACCGTTCTGTGCTCTGCACTCCCTGTAACAGCACAGGGAATGGAATGCCTGAAAATCGGAATAAATGTATTCGGACAGCTTTGCGCAAACACTAAAGTGTCCTGTAAGGTCAGCCCTAGTCTCTGGGAAGAGTAAAGCAATGGATGTTGTTAACCTTGATTTTAGTAAAGTCTTCAATACTGTCTCCTACAGCGTTCTCCTGGAGAAGCCGGTGACTCATGGCTTGGATGGGCATACTCTTCAGTGGGTAGAAAACTGGCTGGATGGCCAAGCCCAGAGACTTGTGGTGAACAGAGTGGAATCCTCTTGGCCACCAGTGACAGGTGGTGCTTCATGTTTCTGTTTTGGGGCTGGTTCTGCTTAATCTCTTTATCCATTATGTGAACAAGGGGATCAAGTGCTCCCTCAGTCAGTTCGCAGGTGACAACAAGCTGGGCCAGGAGCGTTGATCTGCTGGAATGTAGGGAAGTTCTGCAGAGGGAGCTGGGCAGGCTGGATCGATGGCCAAGGCCAACAGCATGAGGTTCAACAATGCCAAGTGCCAGGTCCTGCACTTGGGTCACAACAACCCTGTGCAGCCCCAGGCTTGGGAAAGAGGGGCTGGAAAGCTGCCTGGCAGAGAAGGAGCTGGGGGCGTTGGTTGACAGCAGCTGAACATGAGCCAGCAGTGGCCCAGGTGGCCAAGAAGGCAAATGGCCTCTTGGCCTGGATCAGCCATGGGGTGGCCACCAGGAGCACGGAAGGGATTATCTCCCTGTACTTGGTGCTAGTGAGGCTGCATCTTGAATCCCGGGTTCAGTTTTGGGCCCCTCACTCCAAGAAGGACATTGAGGGGCTGGAGTATGTCCAGAGAAGGGAACGGAGCTGGGGAAGGGCCCATCTGACCTGGCCTTCAACAATTCTAGGGATGGGGCATCCAGAACTTCCCTGGACAACCTGTTCCAGGGCCTCCCCATCCTCACTGTGAAAAAATTCCTCTTTATGTCTAGTCTAAATCCGCCCCCTCCAGTTGATACCCATTGCCCCTAGTCCTACCATTACGAGCCTTTGTCATATAATTTTATATAATAAAACACAATATAATATAATACAATACAATACAGTATAACAGTATAATGCAATATAACAATATAATTAATACAATATAAGATGATGTAATATAATAGAGCATAGCATAATATAACACAACACAACATAATTGGTTGATGAGCTCGACATGAGCCGGGAACATGCGCTCACAGCCCAGAAACCAGCCGTGTCCTGGCTGCATCCAAAGCAGTGGGACCAGCAGGGCCAGGGAGGGGACTCTGCCCCTCTGCTCTGCTCTGGTGAGACCTCATCTGGAGTCCTGTGTGCAGTTCTGGAATCCTCAGCATAAGAACGAAATGGAGCTGTTGGAACGGGGCCAGAGGAGGCTACAAGGATGATCTGAGGGCTGGAGAACCTTCTATGTGAGGACAGGCTGAGAGAGCTGGGCTTGTTCAGCCTGGAGAAGACTTCGAGGAGACCTTACAGTGACCTTCCAGAACCTGAAGGGGCTACAAGCAAGATTGGGAGGGACTTTCTACGAAGGCTTGTAGTGGTAGGACGAGGGTGAATGGGTATAAACTGGAGAGGGGTGGATTTAGACTGGAAATAAGGAGGAATTTCTTCATGATGAGGAGTGAGGCACTTAACAGGTTGCCCAGGGAAGTTGTTGCTGCCCCATCCCTGGAGGTGTTCAGGGCCAGGTTGGATGGGGCTTGGAGCAACCTGATCCAGTGGGAGGTGTCCCTGCCCATGGCAAGGGTGGAACTGGCTGGGCTTTGAGGTCCCTTCCAACCCAAATCATTCCCCGATTCCATAACCCTCCGTCACCGCCCAGCCCGTGCCGCTCCCTGCACCGCGCGGCGCTGCCGACAGGGGGCGCTGGGGGCGGCGGCTCCCGGCCCGGCCCCGCCCGCGCCGGATGTGATTGGGGCAGGCAGGGCCGGAGCAGCCCCCCCCGCCCTTCAGCGCACCCCGCAGCTGCCCGTGCACCCCCCCAGCCAGCCCTGCTCCCACCCCTCTGTGCACCCTCGAGCTCCCTCGCACCTCCCTGTGCAACCCCCAGCTCCGCCCTAGTCCAGCTCTCGCCCTTCTGTGCGCCCCCCCAGCTCCCTCCCAGTGCTGCTCGCACCCTCTGCGCGCTCCCCCTGCAACCCTCCCAGCTCCCTCCCCTTCGTGCACCCGCCCAGCTCCCTCCCCGCGCACCTCCCAGCTCCCCGTGCCCGCCCCTTTCCCCCCCCCCCGCCCGCTGCCGGTGCCCCCCCGGCTCCCCCCGCCATGCCCCGGGTGCCGTAGCGGGCGGGGAGCGGCCCCGATGCGGAGCAGCCGCCGCCGCTGGGCGCCATGCAGCCGCCGCCGCCGCCGCCCTACGAGTTCTTCGGCGAGGAGAACGGACCGAAATGGCGGGGGCTCTTCGTGCCCGCCCTGCGCAAGGTCAGTGGCCGTCGGGGAACAGGGTGGGGGCGGGCGGCACCTGCCCCGCGGGGACGGGGGACCGGGGGCTGCGGCGGGACACCCGCCCCCGGCCCCTCCTGCTCTCCCTCCTACTCCCTCCTGCCTTCCCCTTTCCCCGCTCCTGCCTTTCCCCCCTCCTGCCTTTCCCCCCTCCTGCCTTCCCCCTTTCCCCCCTCCTGCCTTTCCCCCCTCCTGCCTTCCCTCTTCCCCCCCTTTTCCTCCCCCTTTCCCTCTCCTTTCCTCCTCCTGTCACCCCTTTTTCCTCCCCCTTTCCCCCCTCCTGTGCTCTTCAGTCCCTCACTTGTCCTCCTCCTTTCCCCCTTGTCTTCTTCCTTTCCCTTATTTCTTCCTCCTTTCCCCTTCTTGTCCCCTCCTCTCTCCCCGTCTCCTCTCGTACTCATCCTGTCCCCCTCCTTTCCATCTCTTGTTCCCTCCAGTCTCTTTCTTGTCCTCCTCTTTTTCCCCCCTTGTCCTCCTCTCTTCCCCCCTCCGATCTCCCTCTGTCTCCCCTTGTCCCTCCTATCTTCTCCTGTCCCCCACCTTTCCACCTCTTGTTCCCACATCCCCTCTTGTCCTCCCCTTTCCCTCTTATCTCCTCCTGTCTTCCTTCTTGTCCCCCTTCTGTCCCCATCTTGTCCCCTCCTCCCCCTCCTTCAGCCACCCCTCCCATCCTGTCTTGTCCCCTCCTGTCCCCCATCTCTTTCCCCCTAGTCTGGTCTGGTTCACTGTAGTCCACCTCCAGTCCCCTCCTTGTCCCCTCCAACCAGTCCCCCTGCCCAGGTGTGAGGTGTCCCCTGTCACCCCCTGGCTCCGGCAGTGGCACTGCAGGACCTGAGAGCAGCGTGGGGCACGGGCCTGGCTGTGGGTCCTCTTGTCTCAGGGGCCAGTGGCCCCCCTGTCTCGGAGGCGGCTGGTGGCCCTCCTGTCACAAGGGCTGCTGAGATTCATGTCCTGGTGTCTGCTGGCCCTCATGTTCGGGGACTGCTTCTCCTACTTCCCTCTCCCACGAGCGTGTGCCAAAAGTCCCGTCCTTGTCATCTTCATCAGCTTCTGGCTCTGCGGCTGCTGATACCGTTACTGCTCCTGTCTGAGGGAAGCTGTGGAAGGGCATCCTCTCATCCCTTCCTTGCAGCATCTCCCCAGGCGTCTCCTCCGGGTGCTGTCCTGAGCCAGACTCCAGCTGACTGCCCAGTGAGGAGCTCTGGCCACGCTGGCTGTGGTGACACCCGGCATCTATGAAAGCGTGAATAGCTCTGGTGTGGGGCAGAGTCACCCTGTGTTCTTCAAAAAGCGAGAGAAGCAACTGCCCGCTGCATAAGTGAGATAAAACTGGTGGGAAACTGCTCAGCTTGTGGTGAGGGAAGAATTTATCTTTTCGCAGGGCGTTTGGCATAGCAGGGTGGTCCCTAGCCCATCACCCGTGGGTCAGACACCCCCAAGAGCGGAGTGTGGGTTAAAACAGAGGCCGGTGGGGCACAGTGTGCTGGGCTTTGTTGCCCTTCCTGGTGGATTAGCGCAGGTTGAGGACTATTATATAGTTCTTCAAGAAATAGCCGGCTGATCCAGATCGAGGGTGCTGGTCAGTGCTGTGGCACAAGTAACGCAGGCGCTCGCATGAGTGGTGGTTTGCCTTTTGTTCCAAGAATAGATTTAGTGATGGTATAGGGTAATGATTCCCTTTTTTTCTTATTATTATTTAAAAAAAAAAATCTGCGTTTGTCTTGGGTCTCTGTGTCATGTGTATTAAAAGCCACCAAAGGCAGCTAAGTGGTCTTGTGGCTGGCGTAAAAACCACTAATCGCCTGTCTGAAGAGTCCTGGATTTTCTACTCCTTACCTTTCAATCTCCTCCTCATCATCATGTTGCTTTCCACTGTGTCTGGGGAAGCCGTGCTGCTCTTCTGGTCACTGGAGCTTGGCACATGCCAGCCCCTAATGCCAACCAGCATCTCCCCAGACGTGAGGTGGAGACGTGCCGGTCTGACCCAAAGCATTCCTGTAAAACCTTAACAGGGTTTTCATCATTCTCAATACAAATAGTGCAAGGGGACGTGGATTAATTCTGCTGTTGCCAATTGTAGAATTGTGGAATGGTTTGGATTGGAAGGGACCTCAAAGCCCATCCAGTTCCATCCCCTGCCATGGGCAGGGACGCCTCCCACTGGATCAGGTTGCTCCCAGCCCCATCCAACCTGAGCTTGAACACCTCCAGGGATGGGGCAGCCACCACTGCTCTGGGCAACCTCCCCACCCTCACAGGAAGACATTTCTTCCCAATGTCTGATCTAAATCCCCCCCTCTTTCAGCTTAAAACCACCAGTTTTAAGCTGTTTATGCATTTGGTTTCAGTGAAAAGTAGTGCAGGGACTTTGGCTTTCTGAACCAGAGGAAATTGAGTCTTGGTACCAGTGACTGCTTGGTAGTTGCTTATAGCCAAGTTTTTCTTTACTGGGAAAGTTTCTTCCCTGCAGTACCCACCCTGTAGCTTGAAGTGACCCCTCTGTAACCTGCTTTTCTGTTATGAACATATGATATCAGGGCATCAAAACAAAACTGTACCAATGTCCCAGTCACCGCACTCAGGCTCTTAGAATCGTAAAATTGTTTGGTTGGAAAAGATCGTTGAGATCATCCAGTCCAACCATCCCTGTCCACGACTAAACCAGATCCCTGCACACCTTGTCTATCTGTCCTTTAAACATCTCCAGGGATAGGGACTCCACCACCTCCCTGGGCAGCCTCTGCCAAGGCTGAGAACCCTTTCAGTAAAGACGTTTTTCCTGATGTCCAATCTGAACATGCTGTGGTGCAGCTTTATACCGTCTCCTCTTGTCCTATCACCTATCACTTGGGAGAAGACGTCTTGGGGAGACACTCTCAGTTTTAGTGTGTTCATCAAAAGATCAAATGCCCTTATATGAGCAGAGGAGATTTTTAAGCGAGAAAAAAAGACTTGTGGTGTTTACATCACCAGGATGATGAGGTGAGAGCGCTCCTGTTGTTTACAGGAAAGCTGACAAGCGTGGCACTGCAGCCCAGGCTGCCAGCGCATCAGGTTTGATCTTCCTTTTGGAATTCTTAGAACATCGCCGCAGCTGTCAGACGGTTTGCAATTTCTCTCTCAAAAGGCTTAAAAACCAGCTTGCCGTCCCATTCAGATCCAGGCTTTCCAGGTAGGAGGCTTGTGTGATGGAGGTTTTTGGGACAGTGTGAGCTTCAGGAACTCTTGTAAGCATTGAGAATAGCAGTTGAACTGAGCTGTTTGGGTTTTTTTGCAGCAGCCTGTGCTGCAAGGGCAGGAAGTTTTTTGTTCCCCTTTCCTAAAAGCATTTCAATTTAATGAATGCTTCTTCAAGTAGAGAAGGTGGTGGCAGGGGTTTTGGGATTTCCTTGTGCTTGTTAAGGTGTGAGAAATCTTAATTCTAAACCATGGACAGAAGTGGAGCTGGATGAGAAGCCAGTGCAGTTCTCTGACAGCAGGGAGTGTTTCCTTGCCGCTTCAACTGCTTTGAAGAGCTCCAGACTCTTTCATTGTGCATTCAGCAAGTTTAGGGTCATGTTTTTTAATCAAAACACTTCTAAACCCTTGTGTTTACTTGAATTCTGTGCAGTTGGCACTTGACAAATCCTGAGGGGGAACAAAAGAGAAAATACATCAGTTCTTACTTCAATATGTAAGAAAAGGGTGGGAATCTGTCTTTGGAACAATATTCTATGTGCATTTGGAATCATAGAATGGTTTGGGTTGGAAGGGACCTCAAAGCCCATCCAGTTCCACCCCCTGCTATGGGCAGGGACACCTTCCGCTGGATCAGGTTGCTCCAAGTCCCATCCAATGTGGTCTTGAAGCATTGTACATCCTTAGATTAGTAAAGAGGGCTAAATCCTAACGTCATCTGTCTAAACTAAGATTAATGCAGATTTTTTTTCAAACAGTTCTTTCTAATATTTAAATCACCATCTCCTTACCTTTGGCACCTTGGGATCGTGTAAGGTGAAGATTTTTAAAGTAGTTTCATGTGTTACCCCTCTTCCCGCTAGTGCCTTCTTCGACGTGCGCGTCCTGACTCTGGAACATGGTATTTCTCCTGTTGCTCTGCTGGAAGCCTGCTAAATAGCTAGTGAACAGAATGGAACTCCTTATAAAGTCCTGTCAAAGTAAATGAGTTGGAAGACAGCAGTTTTTTTATCTGGTCAGTGGGTTATGGTTACTCGAGCTGCTCTTTGCCGTGAGTAAACTGCTTCAAACAGCCTACGACCTAAGCCCCGTAGAGACATTTAATCCAGGCGCTGACTTCAGTTCCTAGTGGTTCACCGTGTCTCCCTGAATAACCCTAGCAGCACACGGGCAGCTGTTCCATCAGGGATCACATGCGATTTGCATGCCCTGCTGGCGGGGCTGGGTGGCCTCAGTCCTGGGGATCTTTCCTGGGTGCAGGTCTGCTCCCTGCCACGGCCAGCCGAGCCTTTGCCAACGGAACCAGGACCCTCTGTGGTTGCTGGGTTGGAAGGTGGTGCTGGGAGCCCGCTCTCTCCTCTCTTTCCATTTCTCTGGGTGTCTACTGTTTGGATTTGTTTGGATTTTAGCTGTTCCTGGCACACTGGCCTTTGAGGGGAAAGGTGGAATTGGGAAAGCTATTTCTAAAGCTGGCATCTCAGTTTTGTAACCGGGTTTCCTCGTGCAGGTCTGGTGCCAAAGCTTATTCTTGCTGACTGTCAGCTTTCTTCCCAATGAGACTTTCCAGGGCTGGATTGATTTTACACGTTGATATTGGTGCTCTGATATCGTGTCTGTTAATCTTAGGCTGGGATCACAGCGGGGCCCAAGGGAATTGTGTGTGGATCTTGGTGGCAGCAGACAAGTGTCGCTCCCACCAGAGGTGCTAGGTCTCACGTACCAGGCATATGCAATGCAAAAGTTTTTCAGATTTATAACTGAAAGCATTACTAATGCAAGACATCTTCCACTGCTTCCACTGCTGCTATCCCAGTGATTGGGAACAGGTTTCCAAAATGAAACGGGTGGCTGCGCAGAACTAGTCTGTGTTTTTGAAGCTGAAACTGGTGTGTAATGGGTTGTTTGGCACATATATATGGATTTGTCAAGCAGTGGGAGAGGCTGCCTGGGGAGGTGATTGAGTCACCGTCCCTGGAGAGGTTTAAAAGATGGGTAGATGTCGTACCTGGGGACATGGTCTGGTGGTGGACTTAGCAGGGCAGAATTGATGGTTGGACTCAATGACCTCAAAGGTCTTTTCCAACCAAAACCATTCTGTGACTCTGTTAATTGTCCTAAAATATGCTTTTGTGTTCTTAGCATGCATAACAGTTCGTGTATGCTCTTATGAATGCACTGGCAAATTAAAAATGTATTTCTGTAGACGAGAGCTGTGTATTCCATTGCTTTACTGTTTGATTGTTCCAAATTAAATTCCCAAGCATCTCCCAGATATTCCTGTTTGGGTTTTCCTCATTTTTTACAGACAGATGCTGTCAGATAGGTAACACTGACAACTCCTGTAGGTGCTATGGGTCAGTGTCATCACGGCTGTGTACACTGTTTGCATTTCCTAAACCAATTCTACCATGCTCTGGACCACTCATTGGATTTCTAGAGCATGACTAAAGGGCTTATTCATAGGAAATGTTGCTTACAGAAATATAAGGGACCATTCTGAGGATGTTTTTGAAGTTTAAGTTAATTCAGTGCTTCTCTATAATTTACAACATGTATAGTGATGCAGGTCTTGAGTAAAGTGGTGGTGGGTCCTGGTGAATAGAAGGGTTAGCGCTGGTGCTGCCCCACTCTTCTCACTGCTCTGCCAAGGGCAGATATGTGGCAGGATCAGGCCCCTCGGGTCCGAATGATTTTATGCCTTACAGTGTCATTAGTATTTAATGCATTCTAATTTCATTAGCATACATTATCATTGAATGCATTATAATTCCAACTCTAAAGATGCTCCTTTTGATGGTTTAAAATAGCAGTTATACTTAATTTTGAAATCTGTTAGGTGGTTTAGCTTCGAATAAATACATATATTTGAGCTCTGAAGCCCGGACCCTTGCAGATTTGTAGTTGCTGGAAATCCAAATGTCCCTCTGCAGTTCGGCTTGGTAGGTGGGTGGTCAGGGAAGTGCTGGCGAACCATTGTTACCTCTGGAGGACGCAGACTATAAAAATTTGAAGCTCCAGTGGCTGCATCGCAAAGCCGTGCTCACAATGGAGAGGTGGCTGAAGGTGTTAAAGTGGAAGATGGACACGAGGGGTTGCCTTGGCTTAAAGATTTGACAGGCTGACCGGTTGAGGGAGGAGACCCAGTGACCCGCTGGCTGCAGTGGCTCCCCTCTGTGCCTGTGGTCATTGTGCCCCTTGGTCCTATGGAGAACCCAGCACCACATCCCTCGCTTTCCTTCTCTCCCATCCTCTCCATCGCTCCTCTCTCTACCGTGGCGTTTGGCCTCTCTCCACCTCTTTGCACAGTGCTGCATGATCAGATTTCCTTGGGAGAAGCTATCCAGTCTGTTACTTGCTTTTATAATTGCCTCATAGAATGGTGGAATGATTCGGGTTGGAAAGGACCTTAAAGCCCGTCCAGATGAGATGTCTGCTGCCATTCCTTGCTTTCAGCACATCAGTCATGTTAGAAAACATACAGAGGCCATCTCTCTCCCACATACAGCTTCTTCATTCTCCTGATTCTTCTCCCGATTCTTTAATGCAGCTTTCACCTGAATTAGTGGTTCCTCTTAGGAAAGGTGTGATGTGAAAATTGGAAGAGGAGCCTGTGAGCACCGGGTCTGGAGCCCAGAGGAGCCCTTGGCTCTGGGAAACAATGTCTTGAAGAGCTGAGGAAGAAGTGGAAGCTGTCACATTAAAGTGAGATGTGTGCACAGCGATCAAGGCACTGGCCGTAGTGTTTTCCTTCCATATCGCAGGGTAGAGGCTGTACCTGGCTCATTCAGGGTTTATCTCGGCTTAAACAGCAATATATATGGATGGATGAAATCCAAATATGTCATTTTCCACTAGTTTTTAAGATTAAAGTACCTGTGTTTCTGTACATATAAACACACATGCGCTTTGGTTTCTCCTTGACTCTCTCCAAGGCCACAGTCAGCTGGAGGAAGGAGATGATGTATGTTTGGGTGGAAAAGCAGAGACTGTGAAGATGTTGAGAGAAATAAAATCCGCAACATAGGTGAAAGCAGGCAGAGAAGTGAGGCAGGGCAGGGAGGGGCCGACGGGAAATGCTGCGGGCAGGCAGCTCTTGGGGAAGCCCATCGGTCCCACCGTAGGCAGCAGCTCGATGCGACCCCCTATCCTTTGCACCACCTGCCAGCACCGGGTTGCCTACAGCTTGGCGTGGAAGGAGACGGAAAGGAGGGTTCTCTGCCTTTCATTTGCAATATGCATTGTCTCTTGTGCCGTTATCAGTGTGTGTTTTCTGGCTACGCTGAGGACACTTGCCAGCAGACTTCAGGACTGACGCTGTTTCAGAATGCAGTTCCCTATCTGCACCACCCATCATCTTTCTCCTTTAATTTGCCCTCCCTCAATGGAAAAATACTAGAGGAGAACATTAGTCAAATAGCTAGAGATAGAAAAGGCTCCTGAGGAGGGTCTCTGTGTCAAGGAGTGCAGGGGTAGGATGTGGGGGATCAATTTTAAACTGCAAGAGGGGAGATTGAGACGAGATCTTGGGAAGAAACGTTTTCCTGTGAGGGTGGTGATGTCCTGGCCCAGGTTGCCCAGAGAAGCTGTGGCTGCCCCATCCCTGGAGGTGTTCAAGGCCAGGCTGGATTAGGCTTGGAGCAGCCTGATCCAGTGGGAAAAGAGGAATGAGAAGTTGCTCTTATCAGAAGTTTAGAAATTTAGCATGCAGTTTCTTAAGCCATCCTGTTCCCATTGGAAGCTTAGAAGTGTTATGTTATCATTCTAACAGATTTGCATAGAATCACAGAATGGTTTGGGTTGGAAGGGACCTTAAAGCCCATCCAGTTCCACCCCCTGCCATGGGCAGGGACACCTCCCACTGGATCAGGTTGCTCCAAGCCCCATCCAGCCTGGCCTTGGACACCTCCAGGGATGGGACATCCATGACTTCCCTGGACAATCTCGGCCAGGGCCTCACCATCCTCAGTATAAACAATTTGTCCTTATATCCAGTCTGAATCTCTCCTCCCTTAGTTTAAAATCGTTATTCCTTCTCCCGTTACAACAGGCCTTGTGGGGGCTTTTTTTAACTTAGAAACTTCTCACTCTGAAATCTCAGTTTATATTGGAATTTTGTGTTCTGAAAATATAGTTGCCTTAAAAATAAATAGGGAAGTGGGATATTGTTTTTGAGAAACACAGATTCATATATTTGGTGTAAGCTGTCCAGAGACTCAATGTGCATGGCATCGGTTTGGGTTTTTTCTGTTGTTTTTTGTATGAACGGTCCCATGCTTTGCTTGTGTGCTTAATGCAGATTGACTGGAGCTTTCTGAGTGTGTTTTTACTACTAGAATACTTGTATTATGTAAAAATCTTTTTAGGCAGATTATCCAAGCTGCTGGTTTATCTCAGTAGTACAGGTTAAAGAGAAGTTGCTTGCAGTTTTGACTCTCCTCAGCTTGTTATTTTTTCAGGTACGACCCTTCAACCATTGCTTTTATACTCAGGACATCTGAATTTCCCCAAATCCAGATGTTATTGAGATTCCAACTTGATGCCAGATCTCCTGCGGTTCAAAATTAAGCCTGCTATTGTATTAGTTCTAAAAATAAGACCAGCTTGTTTATAGTCCTTATACTGTTTATCTCCTTGAGAAGTTTTCATCCTCATCTTTTCTTAACGGGCTTCTTCCCAGGGGCCTGTAAGGACCATGAACATCTCACTGAGAAGGAATTTGGAGCTTGACTTCATCTCTGCAGCTGCTTGTTTGCTTTAGAAGCATTTGTGCTGTGGTGCAGGACCTGACTCTTGGAAGGAACTGAGGGAAAGATCTCAGTTTGCCTTTAAGAGGTATATCAGTCTCCTCTTGAGCCACTGCTTGTACAGAGGCAATCATGCTCTCGGAGAGCCCTGCCCCGTCTGCCGAGGGCTGTAGAGGCCTCTGTGAAGCTGCCACTGGGTTTTCATCAAATACACACGTGTTGGAGGAGTGGAAGAGTAGGGAGCAGTAAAGACGAGGAGCAAGGGAAGGAGCGGTTTAGGAACACTCATCTAAAATGAAGTCCGTCCCCCAGAAAGGCTTCAAGACACATTTAAATGTCACGCTTATAGGACCTGTAGCTGTTATTTCATTTCTGTTCCTTGAAGAGTGTGTGAAGGAATAACCCTGAGTGTGAAGGACACAGTAAGAAATAGTCCTACTAATCTTAATCTCCCTCTTCAGTGACTTCAAGCACTCTGCTTGGGTAGCATGTAAGAGAAAATAGGTAAAGAAGTCTTGTTTCTCTGACACCTTCTGCTCAGAATTCTTGTAGCAGAGCCCTTGCTGGTTAGTGCAATATGTGTGGGTTGAAGTATTTTGACCCTGGAAGGAAGCAGTTACACATCAGACCAAAATTCAGCCCTGTGCTAGCTGTGGTGTGTTATTTCATTGTCAGCTGATACAATGGACTCACATATTGCAGTCTGGACATGAAATCAGGCAATGTGCTCTCTCTAAGAAATGTTCTCAGTATTTCCTCCTGCGTTTTTTCCATCATTTGGTGTTTTGTCAGTCTCACTTTGCTTTTCCAGTCCTTTCAGTCAGGCTTTAGGTGAATGCTGTAAAGACTTAAGTATTCCCTCCTTGATACTGAGGTGTCTGATGTGATAAACCACTGCACAGCTTTTATAACCATCTTTCTGTTTGGCTACAAAAAGCAGTGTCTTGCTGTGGAACCGTTTTTTCTCGGTAGCAGCCTGTATGTCAAAGTAACTTTTCTGAAAGCCCAGGAGAGCATGAGTACCTCTAGGACCTTCCTGTGATGCTGCAGGCAATGGAAGCCAATCTGTAAATCCTCTGGGAAGAACTGTCTCAACCAAGAAATGTGGGGCTTTGTTGTCACTTGACTCCGGTGCTTTTGTTTGTGTTCACTGTACAAAGCTGAGTTTTTCTGCCAGCGTTTGAAGAGGGCTGCGTGCTGCTCTGCTTGTCCTCCACATTGTTAGGTACCCACGTGCTCTTGAGAAAGCTGAGGGAAGTACGACATGAGCTGTTAGGAGCTCTGAAGTGAAGCTGGCTCCAGGGAAGCTGTTTTGTTTGTGGCAGTGACGTCTGTTTACTGGAATGAGTGACCCTGGGAGAGGAGAATGGCTGCGAGCTGTTCCAGTGAAGGGGAGTTCCCCATCCTAAGGGGAGCAGAGCATCCCTTCCTTCTCTTCTTCCAGCTCCTGCTCTTGTCAGTGCTGTGGAACATCGTTAAGGGTTCACTGTCAGGGAAATAGAATGTCATCCTATTTCCTAATTAACTCACTGGTGCTTCTGCTGTAGTAGTGCTCGTGTAAAAGATGCGTGGCAGGGCCTGAACTCCACACTTCCTGGTTTTCCATTGTTTTGTGACTTAAGCTCTCATGTTCAGGAAGAACACGCAGTGCACTGGCTATTGTTGAAAACCTGCAGTGGTAAGTAAGTGCTTTCACGGAGCATGTTTGGTTTTCTTGAGGGTTTTTGCTTGTTATTCCTTTCAGTAGGACATGCTCTTGTGTACACATCAGCTGTGGAACAGTTCAGTGAAGCAGAGATTCATGCTTGAGGTGAGGAAAACTAAATCAAGGCTCTACGAACTCTGTAATGAAACAGGACAGCCAGATTAGATGCAGAATGTGTATTCCCTTCTTTCAGTGTACAACTGCCTCAATAACATGTTCCTTCACCTCTGATTTTTTGAGGGACGATCCCAGTGCAGAATTAAGCACTGGAAGTGTGTGTTGTTGCCTGGGAGGGCATCACTTCCCAAGATATCGCATAGCAGCCCCCAGGACGGACAGTCTCTCTTCACCACCATCGTGTGATACCTTAATTACCAACTCCAGTACAAACAGCACCAGTGTATATTTTCATGTTTTCAGCGCATGTCGCTTCCTGCTCCCCCAAGACATTCAGATTCCTGGTTTTGGTACATGTGGTTCCTGCCTGTGCTCCCTCATCTTGAAGCAGTGCATTGGTAGACTTCTCCATCCAACTCCTTGTCTCTGATTTTGGGAAGTGTACAGCAGCAGTCCCTTCTTATGGTCTGCTCTGTCGATCTTCAGTTTCTTATAGAATCTTGGAATCGTTAAGGTTGTAAAAGTCCTCTAAGATCATCCACTGCACCTGCTAAACCATGTCCCCAAGCGGCACATCTACATCTTGTATTTTTGAACTCCTCCAGGGATGGTGACTCCACCACTTCTCTGGGCAGCCTGTTCCAGTGCTTCACCACTCTTTCAGTAAAGAAATTTTCCCTAGTATCCAATCTAAACCTTCCCTGGCACAACTTGACACCATCTCCTCTCATCCTATCACTTCTTACTTGGGGAAAGAGACCAGCACCCATCTCGCCACAACCTCCTTTCTGGGAGCTGCAGAGGGCGATGAGGTCTCCCCTCAGCCTCCTCTTCTCCAGGTTAAACAGCCCCACGTCCCTCAGCTGCTCCTAGAGCCCCTGGGCTCCAGCTCCTTCCCCAGCTCTGTTCCCCTTCTCTGGACATGTTCTAGCCCCTGAATGTCTTTCTTGAAGTGAGGGACCCAAAACTGAACTCAGGATTTGAGGTGTAACCTCACCAGCGCCGAATGTAGGGGCTGCGTACCTGTTGGTGTTGTCCTGGCTCTTCCTCTCTTCTCATGTGGAGGGGTGGGGGCAAAGCACAGTCCTGTTCCCCAGTTCTTTCAGGCTGTGGCACAACAAGAGGTGGAGTAAGAGTTCCTCGTGGTGGCTCTGGCTCTTGGGCAGCTCTGCCCACCTTCCTCCGTGGCCAGCAGGGAAGGAAGCCAGCCAGACACCTTACTTCCTTGTTGGTCTTGGTTTTGCATGATGTACAAAAGCTTGTGGGGCTGCAAATTGAATTTCCCCAAGGTATTGCTATCCAATTTTATTGACATAGTTTGGAGGAAGCCCTCAGAGCCCCCAGTGTTTTTGGGCTCATCCGTTAGCTTTGGAGGAGGGATCTGGATTTTATGCGAAGCTGTTGCTGTCTTCACCCAAGAAACTACCAATCGTTTTGTCTTGTGTTTGAAATCACGGACAGAATGCCAGCGTAAGTATGTGAGATTAATTTTTTGAGGTGATTAACATGTCATTTGTATTGGGAGGGGAGGGAATTTCCCCGGACTGTCTTACTTGCGAATCCTTTGGCCATGGTTTAAGATCTGGTTAGCGCTTTCCTGGTTGAGAGGCTGCCAGGGAAAACTGAGTATATAGACTGACTCCTGAGTGCCTTTTGTTTTTAAGGTGGGGTTGTGTCTTGGTTGGGGGGAGGGGGAGATTAGTGGGAAACCAGCCACACTGGACCAGGACAACTTAGTTGTGGCCCTCTAGTTCGTGCGGGCACTTGCTGAGGTTGCTGTTTCAGGCTGTCTCATCTGGCTTAGCCTTGGAGATGACAGCAGTAATTAATCATGGTAAATAGCAGTAAAAGGCATCGTTCTGCCTTGCGTTAGAGGGAGGTGAACGTTGGCTTTTTGCACAGTGCATTTCTTCATGCTCTCGTATTTGAATTCCTCCTTTTCCTCTTGGTTGCAAGCATCCTGTATCTCTTTCTCATGCCTCAGACAGCATTCTGTGTTCGAGTATTCTGGTCCTGCGGCATCTTGAAGCATTGTTCCAGCCCTCCTCTGGAGTCCTGGATGTGGTGTTTATTGCCACAGGTTCAACAGCGCGTTAACTCAGTTCCCTGCCCGACTGGTTAGTTCTCTTTTCCAGGTGTCCTCCAGTGGGTCTGTGCTCCTCCTCTGTTCACAGTCACCCCGTACTCATTAGCAGGGTTAGTAACAAACCATTTGTTACTCATTCTGTGGGTGCAGGATTACACACAGTGATTGTTTTTGCTGCGTTGTTGGCAGAAATCTCCTTTGGCTTGGAGTTTCTTCCCTGCCATAAAGGGGAAACTTCTTTTTTGATTGAAGAGAGATGCAAGCTTTGTAGGAGTAGGAGTTGTGATCTTCACCACATGGGGAAACTTGTGGGAAAGTACTGGAAGTGTGTGAACTTGAAGGGTGTGAACTCAAAGCAGTGCAATTCTTCCCAATTCTTCCTTCTGCACAGATTTAAATGGCAAAAAAAAACAAACCCCAAACTAACCTAATTCTTCTAATTCTTTTGTACAGGTTCAGCAGCAGGTTCACCCAAACCTTTCAGCAAAAGAAGATTCCCTCTATTACATTGAGGAGTTGATCCTTCAGCTGCTAAACAAACTATGCATTGCTCAGCCACGGACTGTCCAAGATGTAGAGGTAAGACTCGATACTGGAAAACAAGCATCGCTAAGGGGAGTGAAGATATTTTGAGCAGTACAGGTTGAAGTCTCCATCCCTGGAGGCATTCAGAAAACATGTAGTTGTGCCAGGGGAAGTTAAGATTGCATATTAGGAAAAATGTCTTCACTGGAAGAGTGGTAAAGCCCTGGCAGAGGCTGCCCAGGGCAGTAGTGGATTCTCCATCCCTGGAGGGTTGCAAAAAGATTGTGGCCTTGGCAGCTGGGGACATGGCTTAGCAGGCACGGTGTGGTTGGGCTGATGGTTAGACTGAATGATCTTAGAGGTCTTTTCCAACCTTTATGATTCTATGCAGTTAAATCAAGATGAATCTGAAGAGCAGGGCCTGTTAATACGAAAAAATGATATAGTATTCAGATTTCACAAAGCTCCCTTAATGAGTAAAATCATTTTCCTACATAGGGATTCAGAATAGAAGCAATGGGGATTTTTTCTCCAGTGTTGTTATAAATGCAGAACACTACGAAGGATTTACTGCTGCTTGAATGCACCTTGTGCTTAATGTAAGGATGTTGTAGTTCTTCCTACTCTTTGATATAATCATACAGAAAACAGCAAACATTGGCATGAAAGGTTCCTGTTGAGAGGCCTGGATTGTGCAGCTGAGGGAATAGAGTTGTGTGTTCCTGGAACTTTATCGAACTCGCCAAGGCTCATGTATTATTGCAGCTGTCTGCTTTTGTGTCATCGGTTACAAACTGAGGTCTTTAATGGAGTACACTTTGGTCTAGAGGGAGAAAGTGCTTTCCTGTACTGCGACCCATTATGGCTTTGCAGAGTATTAATTTTGCATCAATCTGTCTGTCTAGGATTTTCAGCCTGAACCAAAATGAAGTTCTCCTTTCATATTCTGTATGTGTGTCATGGAAATTATATATATAAAAATATATATATACACACACTCACACACACACTCACACAGAAAATAATTGCCTGTGGGGTTCTAGATTCTTACTAGATGCAGCAATGGCCCTTTATTCAACATTGAGTTAATTCATTAATTATTAATTTTAGTTGAGGATTAATGTCTTTTGTACTACTGCTGCATAAAGATCATAGTATGACTAAATAAAAGCAAAACTTAATAGTTCCTTAAAAACTCTCAGAATTGTTACTACCTGGCATCTGGGTTTGAAATTCAGGTGTGGAGCTGAGAAACGCCACGTTCCCATTCCCAGCTGATGGAACCCTTTGGCATGCAGGGCACTTTGAGGTAGCACTGATTGTTCTCTACTCCAACTCCATGGTTTTCTGCATTGGAGTCATAAGAGGATATAATCACACCGTGTCCTTGTGATTTAGTAATTTTCACTGGATGCGTGTGTGCTCCAGAAATGATTGTGTGCAAAGCTGCACGCGGCACAGCCGGGCTCGAGGTAACGGCAGTTCTGAACAGTGATGACGAGGATCACGGCAAACCCCAAACCGTGTGTGTTGTATTTTAAATGTACCTGGCATTTTAAAGCTGCGGAGAATAAAACGTCTTTGTACTTGGCAATGTAACAGTTATTTTGTTTAAAACCCAAGAGCTAAGTCGAGAAGTGGTGAGAGGTTCCCCAAAACGTACACTCAAACTCTTCCAGGGCAGGGAAAGCAGAATTGAGTGTTGTGTAGTGGGCTGTTGGTGAAATTGTGCTGCCAAAGAGCATCCAAGACCCACAAGTGAAGGCTTTTGGCTCTGCTCCTCTTCTGTTTTTAGCTTTTGAGGGAAAACATGAGGGCTGTCTCTGAAATTTAGGATGAAGATACCTACCTATAGCCTGGAGTTAATAGAGCTGCTCAAGTATATTATTATCATGGAATCATGGAATGGTTTGGGTTGGAAGGGACCTCAAATCCCACCCAGTT
Organism: Clamator glandarius; assembly: GCA_033459285.1. Classification (NCBI taxonomy): domain Eukaryota; kingdom Metazoa; phylum Chordata; class Aves; order Cuculiformes; family Cuculidae; genus Clamator; species Clamator glandarius. Next base: position 154,608 of record JAUNZM010000428.1, read on the forward strand.
CCACCCTCTGCCATGGGCAGGGACACCTCCCACTGGATCAGGTTGCTCCAAGCCCCATCCAACCTGGCCTTGAACACCTCCAGGGATGGGGCAGCCACCACTGCTCTGGGAAACCTGGGCCAGGGCCTCTCCACCCGCAGCATGAAGAATTCCATCCTAATATCCCATTTAAATCTCCCCTCTTTCAGCTTAAAACCATTCTCCCTTGTCCTATCCCTGCAATTCCTGGTCAAGAGCCCCCCCCCAGCTTTCCTATAGGTCCCATATACTTAAGTGTTTGCAAGATCAAGGTCTAAAATCTCAAATTATAAAGGTTTTATAAATAGGAAAAGCCCTTCAAATTGTTCCCATGAGGGCGCTGGGAGGCAGGGAAGTGGAAGCGTACACAGCCTGTGCTGCGCGTGGAGCACACTGTTAATGATGAGGGACGGCTGAATGCCACGTTCTGTCCTTTTTGTGGGCAATCTCCTGGTAGGATCTCAAGGGAAGTTTGCTGTGTTGAGCTGGCCCGGAGCTGTGGGCTGTGGTCCAAGAGGAAAGGTCACAAAATGTTTACCTGGCACAGAGAGCTGATATGGAAAGCTCAGCACTAAACAGCCACTTGTGAATATTTAAAAGATACTGAGACTCCTTTTAACTTTCAGAATGTGTGCAAGGATCTTTTCATCCGAGGGACACGCTGTTTTCCTTCAGCTCACCTATGAAATCTCTCCTCTCAGCGTTACCAACTGGGCGGTGGGAAGATCACAGAATCACAGAATGGTTTCCCTTAGAAAAGACCTTAAAGATCACTGAGTCCAACCATCGATCCAGCCCTGCTGAGTCTACCACCAGAATCTGTCCTCATCTACTCATCTTTTGAACCCCTCCAGAGGTGGCGACTCAACCACCTCCCTGGGCAGCCTTTTTCAATACTCAACAACCCTTTCAGTAAAAAATTTCGCCTAATGTCCAACCTAAACTTCCTCTGGCATCTTGAGGCCTTTTCCCCTTGTCCTGTCACTGGCTACCAGGGAGAAGAGACCAACCCCCAGCTCACTACAACTTCAGTTCAGGCATTTGTAGAGAGCAATAAAGTCTCCCCTCGGTCTCCTTTTCTCCATATTAAACAACCTCAACTCCCTCAACCACTCCTCAAAAGGTTTGTGCTCTAAACCTTTCACCAGCTTTTTTTCCCGTTCTCTGGACGTGCTCTAGCCCCTTAATGCCTTTCTTGGAGTGAGGGGCTGAAACCTGAACCCAGGATTTGATGTGCAGCCTCAGCAGCATCGAGTACAGGGGAAACACTCCTGTGTGGACTTGTGGAGCCCAAGTGTTCCAGCCAGCCTTGCTCATCAGTCACAGCTCTCCTCCTAGGCAGATAATCCTATTCTTGTCTTTTCATTCCTGCTGTAAACCTGATCAGAAGTAGGACAGGTTATGCTCCAGACTGCTGTGAAACAGGAACAATAGCTATCTTTTAATTTTCTTCTTCATTTAGACTGTAAACTCTTCGGTACTTCCTGATGTTGTTTATATTTTGGGCTTCTGCTCTCATCTGAGGTTCTTGCAGCTCTTGTGATGAAAAGATCATAGAGCAGGAGATGTTTTAGGAATCTGAAGGAGTTCCACTGCTTGGGGAAGGGAGGTTGTTTGGAGTTATTGAAAAGAGCAAAGCTGAGTTGGATAAGGAGGTGAGAAGAGTTAGGAAGATGTGTTGCAAACACTGGGGAGGAGGATAATTGTCTACTGCAGGGGAAGCAATTTGCCTCTTTGTTTTTTTTAAACTTCTCTCTGATTGCTGCGGTTAATCTAAGTGCAATCCTTATGTTTGGACAGGAGCGTGTTCAAAAGACATTTCCTCATCCGATAGACAAGTGGGCGATCGCTGATGCACAGTCTGCTATAGAGAAACGGAAGAGAAGAAACCCTCTCCTGCTACCTGTGGACAAAATACATCCTTTATTAAAGGTACTTAAACCAACAACCTGACAGCCGCTGCTTCTGCCCATCGCACCCCTCCAATATCACCGTTTGTTTCTTTAATATGTGTAGAATTAGAGCTAAGTTTCTTTTATTGGCTGAAGGTGTAGAGTCACCGTAGAACAGGATGAATATATTGTAGGTGTAATAAACGTAGATCCCTAAATTCATCGTATTCTGGACAATAGTGTGTTACTCTAGTTTGAATTATGATGTTAGTTTTTAACATAAATAAAATCCAAACAAACTCAGATTGTTTTCTACCTATTTCAGTAGCGCTGTTTTGACGCCTTTATTTGTTTCAAAATGCTGCAGAAGCCAAAATAGAAGAAGAGAGAACAAAGCAGATCCTGTTCCTTGTATACTGTCAACTAAGATGGGTATCAGTGTCCTTTTGGTTACATCTGAAGGTCACTGGTGCCTTGGCTTTAAAATCAGTGCATCTGCAAAGGTGTAACAAAAGACCATGAACAGGCTTTGTTGTCAGTGGGTTTTGAGGACAAGAGTGGCCGTCTCGGTTCTTGGACGTCATGTTTCTTATAACAGGTTTAGAGTTTCTTGCTTGCAGTCAAGTTTTAGTGTCACACAGTAAATGTGTTCATACCGTGCCCCTGGCGAGGGTTTTTTAATGATAAAATAGTTCTCTGATTTTTAGATCAGTGTTTAATCACTTTTAGATTTCATGCTGAGTCAGAGGATCCAGGCTGATTAAAAAATGGCTCTTTTATACTATTTACTACTGATTCTGGTTTTTTTGTTCATTGCTTGAAAAATGTTTTTATCTAGTGGTGGCATTGTTGCACCAGAGTTTCCAGCTGCATTGAGAAAACATTGCCCAGGCATAAGGAGAAATGAAAGCACTTTTCAGGTGTAGTCACTGTGTTCTTATGTACAGCGTCTCAGTTTGTGATGGTTAATGAGAGGCGAGTAGATACTGGGAAAGAAAACAGCATTAAATAAGATTTTCCCAGACAGCATTGGCTTTCGTTATGAACTGTGGTGTAGCAATGTGTGAACATAGGCATAGCATCTGGGTTTTAATTTGCTAAACACAACTGCCTTGTTCAAACGCATCATCATATCTGTACTTATTCCTGATGGTCCTGCCAGAAATAAGAGGCTGTGTGGGGCGTGCTCTGCCTAACATGGAGTGTGTATCACAAGAAGAACCTACACATTTATCCTAGGGGTTTTTTTCAGTTCAGACTTTAAGTTCAGTTATTTTATATACTGGAAGGGTCCAGATAGTTTAGTTCAGCTAGTTCAGCCATATGTAAAGGCTGGACTAAAATGCATCACAGTATGCAAGATGTTGAAAAGACAATCTGTAGTTTCATGAGAAACAACTTTTTCCATCGAGAACGATTCGGAACGAAGCATGCTCTTTCCTGAGGAATCCAGATTAGGACTGGAGTCTTGCGCTGAGCACAGATACAGGCAAAAACTAAAGTACAAGAGTGGTTCCAGTGAAGTCCCTTCCTTGGAGGAGCTCTATTTTAGAGGAAGGATTGCTGCAAGTCCTGTAGCTTTTCGTCCATCAGTCTATGGCCAGATAGCACGGGGAAGTATTTGCAAGCATTTCCTTTGAGGTGCCTGATCAGATTTCCATTTGGTGTCCTTTGCCCTGTCTATTACATCACTCTAACTTATCAACATAGACAAGATCGATTTCAGTAGAAAACTCACTGTGCTAACTGCCATTCTAAATTAATTTCTGGAATAAATACCTTTTTTTCCTTCCATTTTCCATTTGCAGGAGGTCCTAGGCTATAAGGTAGATTACCATGTCTCTCTGTACATTGTGGCTGTCCTAGAATACATCTCAGCTGACATTTTAAAGCTGGCTGGAAACTATGTTTTCAATATACGGCACTTTGAGATCTCCCAGCAGGACATTAAAGTATCCATGTGTGCTGATAAGGTAAGGAGTTGGGTTAAAATAGTCTTTGGAACAGTTACACAGGTAGATACTGGAGGAGACTTGGTTTTTTGATCCCTAGAAGGTATATCCGAAGCAGGATAGGAGGGAGAGACTAGTCTTACTCAGATGCATAAACTTCTCTCTTTATTCATACCGGACTTAAGTTCAACTTGAGCCTGTTAAGTTTTTGAGTAGTAGTAGCACTTGTGGAACAACTTAAGGACAGAAAGCTATAGAATGGACCTCAAAGCCCATTTAATTCCACACCCCCCGCCATGGGCAGGGACTTTTCCCACTGGATCTGGTTGCTCCAAGCCGCATCCAACCTGACCTTGGACACCTCCAGGGATGGGGCAGCCAAGACTTCTCCGGGCAGCCTGGGCCAGGGCCTCCCCACCCTCAGCATGAAGAATTTCTTCCCGATGTCTAATCTAAATCTTCCCCTTTCCAATTTAAAGCCATTCACCCTCGTCCTATCACTCCAGGCCCTTGTAAAAAGCCCCTCCCCAGCTTTCCTGGAGCCCCTTTTAGTACTCGAAGCTGGTCTATGCTCTCCCTGGAGCCTTCTCTTCTCCAAGCTGAACAATCCCAACTCTATCACCCTGTCCTCATAGCAGAAGTGCTTCCACCCTCGGATCATCTTCGTGGCCTCTTCTGGACCCCTTCCAACTGTTCCATCTCCTTCTTTTGTTGGGGATTCCAGAACTGGACACAAGACTCCAGATGGGGTCTCACCAGAGCAGAGTAGAGAGGTAGAATATGATGTTGTCCTTTATTTCTTAGCTGTCCTTCTGATGTTGCTTTGCCATGACAGCTCTGTCCTCCTTTATAATACCAAAAAGACATTTAATTTTCATCCTCATAAAAATGAGAAACATTTTTGTTTATCAGGAGAGTCTTGTCAAAGGCTTATGCAAGATGCCTTGTTTTCAAAGTTGCTTCTGCATGAATTGTAACTTGTTTTCTAGGTCGTACTAGCTTGTAAAGAGGAAGATGGCTTTGGCAACAGATCCAGCCTGCTGCTGCCAAACTTTAAATATTACTCCCCTGTGAAAGTGATCACAGAAAGTATTGTATTAAAAACTCAAAGGATTTCTCTGAACACAGTGAAATAGCTGAGCGTTGGCCAAGCGTAAAATCAGGCTTACGTATAATTCTTTAAATGTCTTTGCTAGGTTCTGATGGATATGTTTGATCAGGATGACATCGGTTTGGTTTCCCTGTGTGAAGATGAGCCCTCTTCTTCTGGGGAGCTCAACTACTACGACCTAGTGAGAAACGAAATCGCAGAAGAAAGGCAGTACCTGCGGGAGCTGAATCTAATCATAAAAGTCTTTCGGGAAGCTTTCCTATCAAACAGAAAACTGTTCACACCCAATGTAAGTCCTTTAATAGGTTATTGATGTGTAATGGTGGTTGCTCCATTAGCAGCCATAACATATCAATTTTACATTAACGGTGTTGGAAGTAAAATTAAATTTGATTTGTTGTATGTCAGTGCATAATGAGCATTGTTAGTTTATGGAATAAACGGAGGGATCACCATGGATAGTAGGAAGAGTGCTCCTCTCAGAGTGAAGCTTAATGGACACGATGCCGTGTCAGATGCCAGCAGTTTTGGAGGAAGTAGTTACGCTTTCCCTTAACACAAAAATGAACAGTTATCCACCTGCATGTATGGCGGATGCAGATGATTGCTAGAATTGACACTGTCTGCATAAACTCCAAGGAAAACAGTCCTTGGCTCTGGATTCTTTGCCGTGTGGCTGGCTGGCTGTAAAGGGAATCTCTATTTGATAAAGGATTGAAATTGTACGGGTGGCGAATTCTGTTTTCAGGATACTGGAGTCTAAAAAGGAAGCACAACTCTTCTAAGAGAAAAGTAATGATGAGAGAGCAGTGAATCATTCCTGTGGGAGGCAGGAGAAGAGGACCAGACCCACAGAATTGGAACTGGGATTTGTACAATAGGTAGTAGCGACAGGTTTAAAAAGAAAGCCATCAGGAGACATCCTCATTATGTCCAGTCATGTTCAGATTGGACATCAGGAGAAACTTCTTCACCGAAAGGGCTCTCAAGCACTGGCAGAGGCTGCCCTGGGAGGTGACTGAGTCCCCATCCCTAGAGGTGTTTGAAAGACAAGTAGATGAAGTGCTTAGGGATATGATTTAGTAGTGGACAGGTACGGTTGGACTTGGTGATCTCAAAGGTCTTTTCCAACCAAATAATTCTATGATTCATTGCAGCTGTGTAGGAGGTTCCTCAGGACCCAATAGGATAGTGGAGAGTTTTGCTAATATGAACACAGAGTTCAAACGAAGGTGGGGAGGGGAGAAGGGAGTGATATTTTGGAGCTAAGGAATATTCTTCTGTTATATAGGAATGGATATGAGAAATGCTGAGGCTGCTTGTTCCCACACAGGTTGCCCTAGTCTCAGTGCTGGCAAGAGCTTGGGCAAGCACTGCAATGCGGGGTTGGGGCAGGGAAGGCTGCTGAGCAGCTTCAGAGGGGCCAGAAGAGTGTAGGTCATTGAAAAGGGCTGCCCAGTTGGATTTTAGAGATGAACAGGTAGCATTTAGAAAAGGACACTGCTGTTTCCTCTTCTGTGCCTATGTAGAATTCTGCTAAAATAGCCAAGTGACTGCTTTAGTTTTACCTGTGGTTAAAGGATGCAATCTAGGAGCTGCTTTAAATTGCCTCCTTCCTGCTGTGTCCTGAGAGACAAGAATCAGCAGGGGGGGAAAGAACAGCTGGGAGTTGCAGCCGAAGAAAAGGCCAAGTTTTTTTGTCTGAGTCCTGCACAGACTGTGCTGGTGCTGCTGCTGCTCTGCCTGGGAAGACGGGGTGCTTGGTTTCACTGGGCTGAGAATTGTGCAAGGCTGGATGTGCCTAGGCATGTCTGCAGGGCTGGGAAGACCACAGAATTTAGCTTTCTTCCTAGCTTTTTGTTGGCTGCTCTCCATTTACCTCTTGGTTCAGTCTTTGTAAAAACTGCTCTGGTATTTACATGAGCAAAATAAATTCTTCTCAGTACCTCTAAGATACAATTTATGTTCACAGGATATCGATGTGATATTTAGCAACATTTCAGATATTCATGAGCTGACGGTGAAGCTGTTAGGATTGATCGAGGACACTGTTGAAATGACTGATGAGAGCAGTCCTCATCCCCTGGCTGGCAGCTGCTTTGAGGACCTCGCAGAGGTAATCACCAATTGTTTTGTTTTCTTAGTGAACTTTTGGTCATGACTGATAATCTCTGATAAATTCATAGTTGTAAAATGTCCTTTTGATAAGATCTGCACAGAGATCTTCCCTACGCATTCTCTAGTAGGCAAGCTAAGGTGTGTTTTCTGCATGTCACAGAAATGATATCAAGGAGTTAAGCACAGAACTAAAATCTTATTTTGGAGTGGGAATTAATTGCTGTGATCCTGGAGGGATGTGGATTTGAAAAAAAGCTGGAAAGCTGCCTGGCAGAAAAGGCCCTGGGAGCGTTGGTTGACAGCAGCTGAACACGAGCCAGCAGTGGCCCAGGTGGCCAAGGAGGCCAACAGCATCCTGGCTTGGATCAGAAATGGTGTGGCCAGCAGGAGCAGGGAAAAAGGATTGTGGCCCTGGACTCGGTGCTGGCAAGGCTGCACCTGGAATCCTTGGTTCAGTTTTGGGCCTCTCACTCCAAGAAGGGCATTGAGGGGCTGGAGCGTGTCCAGAGAAGGGAATGGAGCTGGGGAAGGGGCTGGAGCCCAAGGATTCTGGGTGCGGCTGAGGATCCTGGGGTTGTTTAGCCTGGAGAAGAGGAGCTGAGGGGAGAGCTCATTGCTCTCCACAGCTCCCTGAGAGGAGGTTGTGGTGAGGTGCGTGCTGGTCTCTTCTCCCAAGTAACAAGTGACAGGATGAAAGGGAATGGCCTCAAATTGCGCCAGGGCCAGTTTAGATTGGATATCAGGACATATACCTTTACTAGAGGAGTGGTGAAGCCCTTGCAGAGTCTTCCCAAGGCAGTGGTGGAGTTGCCATTCCTGGACAGGTTTATAAAGATTGTGGATCATAGAATAGTTTGATTTGGAAGGGACCTTGAAGATTATCTACTTCCAAACCCCTGTGATAGTCAGGGACCCAGGGGGTCACGCAAGTGTGGCACTTGGGGACATGGTTTAGCAGGCACCGTGGTGTTGGGCTGACAGTCAGGCTGGATGATCGTAGAGGTCTTTTCCAACCTTTCTGATTCTGTGATTCTGTGGAAAGCAACTATGTGGGAATGCCTGCAGAAAGAAAGCAGTGCTCTGATTTTTTTATAGGCATTGGTGTCAGGCCAGGGGCTACCCAAAAATCGTAGATATTGGATGCAGATCTGCAAGATGAGTGACTGACACTACTCTGGCCTGAGCTAACTTGGACAAAGTGTGTGCTTGATTCAGGCACGTGCGTTGTCAGCCACCTGGAAGGGGAAATGTTTCTGCATGGCAGTGACCCTGGAAAGGAATGAAGGATGGAAACAGAAGCTTACTGTTGAGTTTTGTAGCAAAAGCACTATTGCTACCCGTTGACCTATGAAATAGATATTAAAGAGAGGGAATAAGGGAAAACACTGCATATGGATTTAGTGTGACTCATGCTGGAATGTGATTAACTGTTATTTTGTTGGGCTTTTTAAATGGGCGTTGAAATACTGGAAGGACTATAGGAGAGAGTCACAAAATACAGCATTTGAGAAGGTGCTTCACGGTGAGATAGAGCTCACTTTAAGCAAAATGGGATTGGTATATAGCTAAGTATACGACTGGAAAATAGTGTACAGAATGACTCTGGAATTGAGCAGAGAGGTGCACAGCAAAAAAAGCCGTATCTGAAAGGCACCAGGGCAGCTTCGCTGAGGAATACACTACTCCTTTGTCAGAGAAGCCAACTCTAGAACAAAGCAAAGCAAAAACATCCCCTCTCTGGAGATGTTCAAAGCCAGTCTGGATGGGGCTTTGAGCAACCTAATCCAGTGGGAGGTTTCCCTTGCCCACGGCTGGAGGCTGAAATCAGATGATCTTTAAGGTCCCTTCCAACCCAAGCCGTTCTCTGATTTTAAATCACCAAGGCAGGTGTGGAGGTTTTGCCGTCTCTGGATGTGTTTTAATCCAGTCTGCTTTTTCTTAAAAGTTGTACCGAGCCCAGGTTTGAACTAAAATATAAGGGTATTCGTGCAAATGGCATGGATAATGTGACAGAGAAAGTCAAGTGAAGTGTTCAGATCTCTCTAGGTTTTCATTCACTGAAAAACTTAAATAAGAAACGAAGAAGAGATGATTCTTCAAACTTTTTTATGGAGTTAGTAAGCTTGAATTTAATAATTCAGTTAATACGGAGCAAGACCTACTTAACTCAGCTATTCGTTTGATTATCCGACGTGTTGAGATCATCTTTCTGTGCCTGTTTGCAAAAGGGATCATTAAATAGAGATAAAGGGAAGTGTTTGTTTGCTCTGTCTATCTCACTGCCAGGCTCGTTGGGTTAGTGTTTCCATTATAAAGGTCCTTCAACTTATTTGGAAGGGTAATTAAAAACAAATAATGCTGGCAAGCTGGAATCTTCCTGCTTCGTCTGTTTTTCTGCATGGGTTCTCTGGAAGGTTTGAACATAAATCTTGTGCTGGGTTCGAGATAAGGAAGCATGGGGAAAATAAAGCATGTTTTTCCTGGTTTGGAGGGAATGGAAACACTTGATGCCTGACACATGAGTGGGAGAGAAGTAGTGGTTAATATGCTGGTAAAATATTGTATTTGGTGTAATGTTTACAGTCCTCACTACTATGGTGAGATTTAATGGGTACCTTGGAGAATCCCTGTACGGATGCTCAGCTCGTGGCTGGAGAACCTCAGAAACAGGGCAGGGTGTCTTTGTGCTGAGTAGGAAGTGGTCTTCAGAAGGCAGCTAGGAATGGGGGGTTGATATCAGCAGCTTGTTATGCGGGTATTTGCCTTCCAGAGGAGGAAGTATCTACAAAGCCAAAAGGGTGCAAACCAGTGCATTACACAGCGAAAGCGCCACGTACAAGTGTACAAACTCCAATTCAGCACTGTGTGCTGCACTGAGAGAACCTACCATAGAATCATAGAATGGTTTGGGTTGGAAGAGACCTCATATGCCACCCAGTTCGACCCCCTGCCATGGGCAGGGACACCTCCCACTGGATCAGGGGCTCCAAGCCCCATCCAACTTGACCTTGAACACCTCCAGGAATGGGGCAGCCACCACTGCTCTGGGCAACCTGAGCCAGGGCCTCCCGACCCTCACAGGAAAACATTTCTTCCCGAGATCTCCTGTCAGTCTCCCCTCTTTCAGCTGAAAACCATTCCCCCTTGTCCTATCCCTCTGCTCCCTGATCAAGAACCCCTCCTCAGCTTTTCTGGAGCCCCTTCCAGCACTGGAAACTGTCACCTCTGGCCTGGACGGGTGCACACTCTCCTGGGTGAAAAACTGGTTGAATGACCGGGCCCAGAGGGTGGTGGTAAATGGAGTTAAATCCAGCTGGAGGCCAGTGACAAGTGGGGTTCCCCAGGGCTCAGTGCTGGGTCCAGCCCTGTTCAATGTCTTTATCAACGACCTGGATGAAGGCATCGAGTCCTCCCTTAGCAAGTTTGCAGATGACACCAAGCTGGGTGGAAGTGTGGATCTGCTGGAGGGTCGGGAGGCTCCAAAGGGACCTGAACAGGCTGGACCCCTGGGCTGAGACCAACAGCATGAGGTTTAACAAGGCCAAATGCTGGGTCCTGCACTTGGGGCACAACAACCCTAAGCAGAGGTACAAACTAGGAGAAGCCTGGCTGGAAAGCTGCCAGGAGGAGAAGGACCTGGGGGTGCTGGTTGACAGCGACTGAACATGAGCCAGCAGTGGCCCAGGTGGCCAAGAAGGCCAATGGCATCTTGGCTTGTATCAGAAATGGCATGACCAGCAGGTCCAGGGAGGTTCTTCTCCCCCTGTACTCGGCACTGGTGAGACCGCACCTCGAGTACTGTGTTCAGTTCTGGGCCCCTCACCACAAGAAGGATGTTGAGGCTCTGGAGCGAGTCCAGAGAAGAGCAACGAAGCTGGTGAAGGGGCTGGAGAACAGACCTTATGAGGAGCGACTGAGAGATCTGGGGTGTTTAGCCTGGAGAAGAGGAGGCTGAAGGGAGACCTTATTACTCTCTACAACTACCTGAAGGGAGGTTGTGGAGAGGAGGGTGCTGGCCTCTTCTCCCAAGTAACAGGGGACAGGATGAGAGGGAATGGCCTCAAGCTCCACCAGGGGAGATTTAGGCTTGAGATTAGGAAAAAATTCTTCACAGAAAGGGTGGTTAGGCATTGGAACAGTCTGCCAAGGGAGGTGGTTGAGTTGCCATCCCTGGAGTTGTTAAAGGTGAGGGTGGATGAGGTGCTTAGGAGCATGATTTAGGGACTGGTGGGAATGGTTGGACTCGACGATCCAGTGGGTCTCTTCCAACCTGGTTATTCTGTGATTCTGTGATTCTGGAAACTGCTCTAAGGTCTCTCTGGAGTCTTCTCTTCTCCAGCCTGGACAACCCCAACTCTCTCAGCCTTTCAGTGGCAGGCTCCATATTTCAATGACTTTTGCAACACTGGCAGTGAAAAATGCTTTTTTTAAATTGGTCTCTTGGTTAAGGTAGCTCAAGCTGTTTGTTTCAATGTTGTGTTCAAAACACAAACCCAAAACTTAAAAATACTGATTGGTAGAAACTGAAAACACTTCTAAAATGCAGTAGAAAGATAAAAAAACAGCACAGAATAACCATGTTCTCCAGGTTATTTGTGTACAGGGTTACATTTTGAGTGGCAGCTGCTGCTCTGCTCCCTGTGGAGCAGAGGACCAGCTAGTGGAGTGATGGTAGCATCCCTCCACTCCTGCTCTCCACCTCTGGATGCAGCTGGGCCCACTGCACAGGTTTGTGTTCATACTTTCTTGGCTGGTATGGCAAAGAGAAGGTGTGTATGTTACTGTCCCCGTTTGGGGGACATTTCATTTAGTTGCTGTAAAATCAGACCCCCCTGTTGTGTTCTTGCAGGTAATGGGCACACATGGGGGAGAACACAAACGCCAGGCTGTAAACTGGGCTCAGATCTCACTTAGGAAGACAACTCTGGTCAGTTAGAGAGTGTCTCCTCGTTGCTCTTCAGCTGCTGAAGTGCCAAACCTTCCCTCCTCAGCCACAATCTGATGCGAAAAGACAGGGTGATTAGGAGTTGATGAGGGGAGCTGAGAGCCAGACAGTGTGAAAAGAGAGAGTATTCTGTGCCTCTCTTCTCCGCAAAGAGTTTAATTGCAGCTTCCTCATGAGTAAGGTAGGAAATCCCCTGGACCCTCTGCTAATAGAAGACATCAGGCTTGACCTGAATGTTCAAATGAGCCTTTGTGGTGTTCGGTGCTCTGAGGAGCAATTCTGCACTGAGGTGAAAAGGAGTATGTGCTTATCCTAGGCACAGTGCCACCAGCACTGGATAACCCGGTGATTCATGCGTGATTCAGCCCCAGGAATCTGCAGAGGCTTGGGAACAGTCTGACAGACTTTGGAGCAGGTGATCTACGGGCAGTCAGAAATTATTCCTGCTGGGACCTGAACAGGCTGGACTGCTGGGCTGAGACCAACGGCATGAGGTTTAACAAGGCCAAATGCCGGGTCCTGCACTTGGGGCACAACAACCCTAAGCAGAGGTACAGACTAGAAGAAACCTGGCTGGAAAGCTGCCAGGAGGAGAAGGACCTGGGGGTGTTGGTTGACAGCAACTGAACATGAGCCAGCAGTGGCCCAGGTGGCCAAGAAGGCCATTGGCATCTTGGCTTGTATCAGAAATGGCATGACCAGCAGGTCCAGGGAGGTTCTTCTCCCCCTGTACTCGGCTCTGGTGAGACCGCACCTCGAGTACTGTGTTCAGTTCTGGGCCCCTCACCACAAGAAGGATGTTGTGGCTCTGGAGCGAGTCCAGAGAAGAGCAACGAAGCTGGTGAAGGGGCTGGAGAACAAATCTTACGAGGAGCGGCTGAGAGAGCTGGGATTGTTCAGCCTAGAGAAGAGGAGGCTGAGGGGAGACCTTATTACTCTCTGCAACTACCTGAAGGGAGGTTGTGGAGAGGAGGGTGCTGGCCTCTTCTCCCAAGTGACAGGGGACAGGACAAGAGGGAATGGCCTCAAGCTCCACCAGGGGAGATTTAGGCTTGAGATTAGGAAAAAATTCTTCACGGAGAGGGTGGTTAGGTATTGGAACGGTCTGCCAAGGGAGGTGGTTGAGTTGCCATCCCTGGAGTTGTTTAAGGTGAGGGTGGACGAGGTACTTAGGAGCATGATTTAGGGATTGGTGGGAATGGTTGGACTCGACGATCCAGTGGGTCTCTTCCAACCTGGTTATTCTGTGATTCTGTGATTTGTGTACGCTCAGGTTTTCATTCTGTTCTGACAGAACCTCAGCTAGACACCACGTCCATGACCATGGTTTTGCACCCAAAGCCCTTGCTGTAGGTGTCACTGCTGTGTCCCAGAGGGAGATCATAGGATCATAGAATAGGTCAATTCAGTCCCACCTCCCTGTCATGGGCAGAGACACCTCCCTCTGGATCAAGCTGCCCAAGGCCCCTTCCAACTTGCCCGTGAGCACCTTCAGGGATGGGGCAGCCACCACTGCTCTGGGCAACCTGGGCCAGGGCCTCCCCACTCTCATCATGAAGAAATTCCACCTTATGTGTATTCCAAATCTGCCCCTCTCCAGTTTATACCCATTGCCCCTCGTCCTGTCACTTCAGGCCTTAGTGAGCAGTCCCACCCCAGCTTTCTTGTAGCCTGTTTCAGGTACTGGAAGATTGCTATAAGATCTCCTCGTTGGAGATACTTTCCCAGGATGCGAGGGGATGGCAGGAAGATTTGCCAGGGGAGAGATGGACATTAGGAAAAGGTTCCTCACCTGGAGGGTGTTGGAGCAGTGGAACAGCTCCCCAGGGAAGCAGTCACAGTCTGGCAATATTCCAAATGCTTGGACAACACCCTCAGCCCCATGGAGTAAATATTGGGATTGTCCTGTGCAGGGGCAGGAGTTGGACACGATGACCCTTGTGGGTTCCTCCCAACTCAGAACGTTTTGTGATCCTATGAGTCTTACCACATGGCCAGAAAAACATGCAGAACCTTCTGACTGACCATTCTCTGTGAAACGTGGGTGGACTGCAAGCATGATCTTCTCCTGGTTCCCTCTGCTTCAGTAAAACAAAATTTGTGGTAGTGCTAAGTATAGTGAGATTGAGGAATGCAGAGAAAATGTGTGCATTTAAAACCTGGAAGTGAAAAAGGTTTGTGGTTTACTATTTGTTTTGCAAAACTAATCTTTTCTTGAGAAGTTCCACTTGATTGTCAGCTTATTAAAGGAGTTAAGGTACCAGCTGTAACTGAACTGTCGTGCATCTTTCATGTATGTATGTAATTCTCTGTTTTTATTTAGGAACAAGCCTTTGATCCGTATGAAACCTTGTCCCAGGACATTCTCTCTCCGCAGTTTCATGAGCATTTTAATAACTTAATGGCAAAGCCTGCTGTTGCTCTCCACTTCCAGGTGAGTGCAGATGAGCAATGCTGCATCGCTTTGGTTCTTGTATTTCAAAGGTTTGATTCATTACTTCCTGCTGGGAAAGAAATCTTCTGGATTCTGACCTTTATGCGGTCTGAGATAGTTGGACTTTGCCTGTTCCTGGACAGGATTCTGTCATCCAGAACAGGATGGTTCACCCATCCAAGAGCCTTTTGCAGTGTTTTTTATCATCACCTCAGACTTTTCTGGGAAAACAGGGGGTGACTTCTCATACCTGCTACTTCTGTTTCTGTTTTGCCATTTAATGCCAGACACAGGCACCCAGGCACAACAGTTTCATTTTATTCCTTACATATCCCAGACCCCCTTGTTTGGCATTGTGGCTGGGACTGTCATGTTTTATTGAATTATTTCTTTAATAGGACTATCCAGAAGGATTATCTGTGATATTTCATATTGTTATTTGTTTTCCCTCCCTCCCACCAATGTTGTTGATCTGTTAAAGAGCCCAAGAGACTGAGTTTGTGTTGAGAAACGTACTCAGAGCAGCTGCAGAGCAAGTGTTGGGTTAGTGGTGCTCCCAGCATAACCCAGTAGAGCAGAGTTTAGTTTGTATGTTTGACTGGGCCCTGGATCTCTGCAAACTGAGCCATTCCTGCAGCATCATTGTTCCCTCCTCAGCTCGGAGCACTTGATAAGCTGAATCATCTCACTCATAAGTATTCCTCGGTGAACCTAGTAAGGATTTTCTCCCACCTCCCTAGCAAATGTGAAGCCCAAAGCCATGTTCCAGATGAAATTGGTAACGGAGTCATTTGACAGTGAATCTGGCCTCCTTTCTGACTCTCCTCACCGTAGGAAGCTGTGGGTTTTCCTAGGGATGTTCCTCCACACTTTTTCTCCAGGCTGTGGAGGGAAAGGGCAGGTCTGGGCTCTGGGCCATGGATGCACATGAGCTGTCTTTGGAATTGCAGAGATACAGCCAGAAGTCTTAAACATTTCCAAACGGAGATCAGGTTCAGATCCCGTTCAATAGTTCCTTTGATGTGGAAGATGGCAGGGATTTCACTACCCTTTCACCAACCTCTCTTTGTCATATTGGTTTGTTCTGTTAGTTAACGCTTGGGAATGGGAATGGATTTCTAATTAATTTTTTAAGTCATAAACTGGTGGGTTTTGAGGGAGAGCAGATACTGCTATTAATTTGTGCAGTGCTTGATCTGTGTGGTCTCTTGAGTGTGACCTGGAGCACAGCATGAGTAACTGATAGGAGAGGACATTACGGGGGAGCTGGGGACACGTTTATCAGGTGGTAGATGAGTCCTGACTGGTCTTTAACATTCGGAGTTGTCTTTAAATTCTGCTGTAACCTGTGGCCCACAATAAAACATGATTTATATTTCAAAATTTAAGCGTTTTCTGCATCGTGGGATGTGGTGTTGACTGGGGATGAAGGCATGCAGCTTAGCAGATGCAGGCTGTTCTTTTTAGGTGTTGTCACGTTGAACTAACGCTGTTAATTGAGTTCTGCAGACAATGCCGAAACACAAAGATGCTGGGGATCACAGTGAGAATGAAAGGATGCTTATAAACGATTTGCGGGTAACACGGTCCTCCAGTCCAATTCCATTTTGAGTATTTCACTGTGAGTAATCCTGTTCGTTTTTCCTTTTCAGTCTACTGCGGAAGGGTTTAAGGAAGCTGTCCAATATGTCCTCCCACGACTCATGCTCATCCCAGTTTATCACTGCTTGCACTACTTTGAATTACTCCAGGTAAATGAAGCCCAACTCTTGTTTCCTGCTAGAAATGTTTCTTCAAGTAGAGAAACTGAGCTTTTATATAGGGGATTAGATTTTCCTTCCTACTGCTAGAAATTGAAAGCTATGAAACCATTAATTGAACACCAGTAAGTTTATGTCTGAAAGGTAAAATCATGTAAAAAAATATTTGAAAACATCTGGTACTCTAATATGAGCATTTGAAATAACTGCATTTCATATATTTATTAAATATACATTATATATTTATTGACCAACCTAGTGGCTTTCTACGAGGTGTATGACCAAGTGCAAGGTCCTACACCTGAGTCAGGGTAATCTACGGTTTTAGTACAGGCTGAGGACGATATGATTGAGAGCAGCCCTGAGGAGAAGGTCTCGGGGTGCTGATTGATGAGAAGCGCGATGTGAGCCAGCAATGTGTGTGCTCACAGCCCAGAAACCAACCGTGTCCTGGGCTGCATCCAAAGCAGCGTGGCCAGCAGGGAGAGGGAGGGGATTCTACCCCTCTGCTCTACTCTGGTGAGACCTCATCTGGAGTCTTGTGTGCAGTTCTGGAATCCCCAACATAAGAAGGAGATGAATCTGTCGGAAGGGGTCCAGAGGAGGCCACGGAGATGATCCAAGGGCTGGAGCACCTCCCATACGAGGGCAGGCCAGGCTGAGAGAGTTGGGGTTGTTCAGCCTGGAGAAGAGAAGGCTCCAGGGAGACCTTATAGCAGCTTCCAGTGCTGAAAGGGGCTCCAGGAAAGCTGGGGAGGGGCTTTTTATAAGGGCCAGGAGTGATAGGACAAGGGAGAATGGCTTTAAATTTGAAGAGAGATTTAGATTAGACATTAGGAAGAAATTCTTCATGCTGAGGATGGGGAGGCCGTGGCCCAGGTTGCTTAGGGAGGTGGTGGCTGCCCCATCCCTGAAGATGTTCAAAGCCAGGTTGGATGAGGCTCTGAGCAACCTGATCCAGTGGGAGATGTTGGAACTGGATGATCTTTGAGGTCTCTTCCAACTCAAACCATTCTATGATTCTACGATTAACAAACTTTTATTGTACTTGAGTTCTGATGCAGTTTAAAACGTCATATGCAGATCCACTTTCTTTTTTCCCCTGAGTTGTGAATTTTTTGTCTGTTGAGAAACAGCCAATTCTAATTCAGATCGGTATTCTCGGTCTCAAGTCACACTTCAGCTGAGCTGATCTCATTTTGGGGGCCAGGGAGGCCCTTGCTTTCAGTGGAGTCAGAATAATTTGTGCTTCGTGTTCAACTATTCATCCCAATTCCTAAATGGAAGAGATAGAGCAAAGAATACCATTTTTCATAGCGTACCTCGCTTTCTTCTTATTGAGGAGGAATAAAGATAAGCAGTGTTATTTTCATATTTTCTGTCTTCTAGGAAATGGCATTGATGAAGTGTTAGGTTTTATGGAATTCTGACTCTGATGATTAAACGTTATCCCTGTAGGACGTATTTCAGGGGCCTCACCATACAACTTGTTTAGGTTGGCTTCTAGTCCATATTTATGAGCGATTCTGCCTGCTGAGGCATTACTTATTTTAGCCTCGCTTGGTTTGACCGCAGATTGCTTTACCCATATTTTATCCTGATGTACACTAGCAAGGTACTTCCCATCAGGAGATGTTTCCCTTGGGTATCGCAGCTAAAAGCCAAAAAGTAACTATGCGTGTCTCTTTTTGCTTACAAGCAAATGTTTTTGCTGTGAGTTATGAGAATAGAGGCCAGCAGTCAGCAAAAATTTAACAGCCGAGATCTATAATAATCCTTCTTGAGTAAGTAAAAATGATATTGCTGAAAATTCGATACCTTGAAAAATACTGGGATTGGAGCTTTTTTCGAGTAGCTGAGGATAATGTAAAACGAGTTCCTGTTTGCCCCATTGTGTTGGGAAAGTTTGTAATGCTCAGAGAGGTAAGTGAATTATTAACTAACCAGGATTTTCAGAAGTGAATCGGATGAAATATCCTGTGTCTATTGACCTGGACACGCTGGAGAAGTGGGGCCGTGTGAACCATGAGGTGATACCGCTTGTGAAATTTCCATTTAGTTCTTTGATGCATTTCTTAGAATCATAGAATTATGGAATGGTTTGGATTGGAAGGGACCTCAAAGCCCATCCAGATCCATCCCCTGCCATGGGCAGGGACACCTCCCACTGGATCAGGGGCTCCAAGCCCCATCCAACCTGTTCTTGAACACCTCCAGGGATGGGGCGCACGTGACCTCTCTGGGCAACCTGGGCCAGGGCCTCCCCAACCTCACAAGGAATATTAGACAGTTACATAAACCAGCATTTAATTCTTGGCTAACTATTCCAAACTATTTAATAAAGCTGTTTGTGAACCTGGGCATTGTTGAAAAGAGAAGAAGAAAAGCAGTATCTGATGGTCAGCATTGACTCTTGGTAGATGGGTAAAGAGTTCTATTTCTAAACTCTGTCCTGCTCTCTCATGTTGAGTATCTTCTGCCTTTTCCTGAGTATCCAACAGAAGTTTTCTCAGGATGTGCATAGTTTTGAGCATGGGTCATATAACAAAATACTGTTCTCGTTGACTTGGAAGTCCTTGACTTCATCAGATCCTGCAGATGTCACTGTGTAAGAATGTTTCTCAGTCTTCCTACCCTTCTGTAAATTAGACAAATCTGAAAGAAACGTGTTTGTTATGTCCCAGCAATTGCAGGAATGCAGCGAGGATGAAGAGGATCGGGAGTGCTTGAAACAAGCCATCACTGCTCTCCTGAACCTGCGGTGCAGCATGGAGCGCATCTACAGCAAACACTCCCCGAGACGGCGGCCTGGGTAATGATCTGTAGATCTGCCCTGCTTTCCCACAGATGCCAGAGATGGAGCATAGTTCTTGTTAGATAATGTTTATGCTTCCTCCTCGAGGCATGTCTTTATGCAAGTTTTCATTGCAAATGGAGTAGCAACTCGAAACCTTCACGATCCACTTCAGTGAACAGTATCAGTATCCTGGGCTGCATCTAAGGCAGCGTATTCAGCAGGTCGAGAGACAGGATTCTGCCCCTCTGTTTCTCTCTTGTGAGACCTCACCTAGTGTCCTGCATCCAGTTCTGGAATCCTCAACATAAGAAGGAGATGGAGCTGTTGGAGCAGGTCTGGAGGAGGCTACAAGGGTGATCAGTGGGCTGGAGCACCTCCCATATGAGGACGGACTGAGAGAGTTGGGGTTGTTCAGCCTGGAGAAGAGAAGGTTGCAAGGAGACCTTATAGCAACCTTCCAGTACAGGAAAGCTGGAAAGGGACTATTCACAAAGGCTCGTAGTGACAGGACGAGAGGCAATGGGTATAAACTGGAGAGGGGCAGATTTAGACTAGGCGTAAGGAGAAATTTCTTCATGATGAGAGTGGAAAGGCCCTGGCCCAGGCTGCCCAGAGAGGCTATGGCTGCCCCATCCCTGGAGGTGTTCAAGGCCAGACTGTATGGGACTTGGAGCTCCTGATCCAGTTGGAGGTGTTCCTGCCCATGGCAGGGGAGTTGGAACTGGATGGACTTTGAGGTCCCTTCCAACCCAAACTATTCTATGATTCTATGAATATCGTACTCTTTCTCTAGCCAAAGCAGTGTGTGTGGTTTATTTGGAACAGGAAACTAGGTCAGGGCAAAGAAATAATGATATAAACAATAAATTTAATTGCTTTTGTTTTGGTCTCGGGATGGCAGATGTAGAATGTGCCCATGGTGACTTTTTCTTTTATTTATTCAAGGGAGCCCGTCTGTCGCTTCTACAACCGGCAAATACGAAGCAAGCACTTGGCCATCAAGAAGATGAATGAAATCCAGAAAAATATTGATGGCTGGGAAGGCAAAGATATTGGGCAGTGCTGCAATGAATTCATAATGGAAGGTGCCCTGACAAAAATAGGAGCCAAACACGAGCGCCACATCTTTCTCTTTGACGGATTGATGATCAGCTGTAAAACTAATCATGGTCAGTCACGGCTTCCTGGTTACAGTAACGCGGAGTACAGACTGAAGGAAAAAATCGTCATGAGGAAAATACAGGTTATTGATAAAGATGACACATCTGAATACAAACATGCCTTTGAACTGGTGTCTAAAGATGAGAACAGTATCATGTTTGCTGCCAAGTCCGCTGAAGAGAAGAGCAACTGGATGGCTGCTCTGATTTCCCTGCAGTATCGCAGTATGCTGGATAGGATGCTCGATTCCGTGTTGCTGAAAGAGGAAAACGAGCAGCCCCTGAGGCTGCCCAGCCCAAGCGTGTATCGGTTTGTAGTGGAAGACTCCGAGGAGAACATTGTTTTCGAGGACAACTTGCAAAGTAGGAATGGAATTCCCATCATCAAAGGAGGAACGGTTGTGAAGTTAATCGAGAGGCTAACATACCACATGTATGCAGGTACTCCAAACTTTTTTTCATATGTGGTTTTTCAGGTCATGAGGTATAGGTGAAGAAATTCATAGAATCATGGAATGGTTTGAGTCAGAAGGGACCTCAAAGCCCATCCATTTCCACCCACTGCCGTGGGCAGAGACACCTCCCACTGGATCAGGGGCTCCAAGCCCCATCCAACCTGGGCTTGAACACCTCCAGGGATGAGACAGCCACCCCTGCTCTGGGCCAGGGCCTGCCCACCTTTATTGTGAAGAATTTGCTCCCAATGGCTAATCTAAATTTTCCCCCTTAATCTTTTGTTTGGTTGGGGTTTTCCTGTGTATAGTTAATAGCAAAGCAAGATTTGCAGAGGAATAAACCCCCGATATCCATTATTAAATCAACTGGCTTTGCTGGCAAAGCTGTGTGAAAATTGTGGGTATGCAAGCTCCCCACACGGCAAAAAAAAACGGGTTGAGGAGCCACCAGTGAATTTCCAGAGTCTGTCATGGCTAAAGTAGTGGTGCCATTACCGACTGTGGAGGAGAAAAAGGTTGGAGGTTGTGGTTATTATACTCACCCTGCTCCTTTGTAAAGTCTCTCGTGAGAAAAGAATGCAAATTGCAATCAGTGTTCTGCAGCCTTCCCTGTGAAATGCTATCTGAAAGCCGCAGAAATGAAACCTTGAAATAGTTACATGGAGTGCAAATGTTGAAACCCTTAGACCTTGGGTTAGATGTGAAAAGAGAGTTGGAGTGGTTCAGCCTGGAGAAGAGAAGGCTCTGGAGAGAACTTAGAGTAGCTTCTAGTACTGAAAGGAGCTCCAGGAGAGCTTGGGAGGGGCTCTTGATCAGGCAGGGCGGGGATAGGATGAGGGGGAACATATTTAAGTTGGAAGGGAGAAGATTTATGTGTGACGCTGGGGAGAAAATCTTCACACTGAGGGTAGGGAGGCCCTGGCCCAGGTTTCCCAGAGCAGTGGTGGCTGCCCCATCCCTAGAGGTGTTCGAGGCCAGGTTGGATGGGGCTTGGAGCTCCTGGTTCAGTGGGAGGTGTTCCTGCCCACGGCAGGGGGGTTGGAACTGGCTGGGCTTTGAGGTCCCTTCCAACCCAAACCATTCCATAATTCTGTGCTTCTAAGAAATGCATCAAAGAACTAAATGGAAATTTCACAAATGCTATCACATCTGGTATTTTTCAAATGGCACTGCTTGCCTTAAAACCTCAGTTTATTTTCTTCACTTTAACCTTTTCCTGTGAGTATGTGTGTATTTTATTTCTGACATTTTGCAATTGAATAAAAAAATTCTCCGTCATTTTCTTATTCTGTTTTTACAGATCCTAATTTTGTCCGTACTTTCCTGACCACATACCGCTCCTTTTGCAAGCCCCAGGAACTGCTGAGTTTACTGATTGAAAGGTGAGCAGTGGGCATCCTTTCTGAAGGCATCGCAAGGCGTTGTGTGTGTTTACCTGCTCCTTCTCTGCTTGGGATCTCAGTGCCGTGTTGGACATGTTCATCCAACACATTCAAGGCCAGGTTGGATGGGGCGTGGAGCAACATGATCCAGTGGGAGGTGTCCCTGCCCATGGCAGGGGGTGGAACTGGATGGGCTTTGAGGTCCCTTCCAACCCAAACCATTCTATGACTCTGTTTTAGTGAAGCGCATAAAGCAGTGATTTTAAAACACGATGTAGTGATGCTCGTTTGTAAAGCAAGCTTCCTTTTCCTGGTTTATTAAATGAGCTACCTGAGTTATTAGCTAGAGCACTTGATGTGCCACAGCTTCAGGGTGATAGTGTTTTGAACAGCTTACCTTGATCATGAGAACATATCTGAGTAAGCCTAAGTCTCGATGCAAATAAAAGCGGAAATGTTCTAAGCAGTTTGTTTGAAAGGCCCAGACTCTTAATGTAAACAGCACTTTAATACAGCGTGATAAAGCCGCTCTTAAGCTTTCTTCTAATCTTCACTTAATCAAGCCAGCAGGTAGTTAAACCTTCTATCCTAGTCTAGACATCTCGTGATGACCAGAGAACTGACGAATTATCATGCCGAGAGCTGGGCGGGTCAGCAGTGGAGCCAGGGGAGGAGGGAATTCCAGGCAAACTGGATGTCAGGGGAGTGCTTGAGTTTCACAGCACTGAGGCTTTTGTAAACGTAATTTTTTTTCCCATGTGCTACGTAATGGGTTTGTGTTTTATCTTAATTGCCATCAGTTTTTTGGTGCTTTTGTTCTTAGATTTGAGATCCCGGAGCCTGAGCCTACTGAAGCGGACCGGCTGGCCATCGAGAAGGGAGAGCAGCCCATCAGCGCAGACCTAAAACGGTTTCGCAAGGAATACGTCCAGCCAGTACAGCTCAGGTTTATTCCCTTTTAAATGTGTTCTGTTAAAGCCAGATTTCAATTCCCTTATTACGGGGTGATCCTGGTGACAGTAATCTCTTTTGGAGACTGCTGTGCTGTCAGGCAGGGACTTATCACTGTCTGCAACCAGGCTAATATCCCAAACCTTGTTCCAATTAGTCACGCCGGCTTCTGCTGTTGTTGCAATTGTGCTTGGGTTCTCTGCCGCTCACAGCCACGATCACCACCCACAAGAACGCTGCACAGCTGCTATGTAAGGCGGGTTTGGGTGAGAGATACGTAACTGAAAGTGGCCCTGACTGCAGTTTGAATGGGTTCCTTGTTAACCAGCCCTGGGAAGACAGTTTCCCTGTCCCTGTTTTTTACAGTCCGGTTGGTATTTTAGTCCCTTTCCCAGCGCCGCTGATGTATTTGTACAAAGACAGGGAGACTCTTGTCTGTGCCGCACATTGCAGCGAGCTGCAGGGCATCTTCAAAGTCTTGCTGACCAAGCTAACTTGGAGAACAATCATGCATTTCTAGCATAAATGAGGCTAATTGTTTCCCTGGTAGGGGATCATGTCAAGAGACAACACAGATCACAACCAGTATTTGCTAGAACAACCTTGATTCATCCAACTGTTTTTATTACTAGCACAAAGATGTTACTATTACAGCAGATAATTACGCACAGTGCGCTTAGTTGTTGCCTCGCCGCACGCAGTCAGTCAGTTGCACTTACCTACGTGGAGCAACAGCTGTTTGCTCCAAGTGAGGGGTCATACTGACATGCCAGTACCTTCAGGTGTTCAGAACATCACTGAGGAGCCCCACTGGAGGGGGACATTGGGGCACTGAGTGATGAGAAGCTTGGTAGGAGCTGGCAATGTGCGCTCGCAGCCCAGAAAGCCAACCGTGTCCTGGGCTGCATCCAAAGCAGCGTGGCCAGCAGGGCGAGGGAGGGGATTCTGCCCTTCTACTCTGCTCTGATGAGATCCCATCTGGAGCCCCATGTCCAGTTTTGGAATCTCCAGCATAAGAAGGAAATGGATCTTTTGGAATGGGCCCAGAGGAGGCCATGAAGATGGTCTAAGGGCTGGAGCTGACAGGCTGATAGAGTTGGGATTGTTCATTCTGGAGAAGAGAAAGCTGCAAGGAGAGCTTAGAGCAGCTTCCAGTACTGAAGGAGGCTCCAGGAGAGATGGGGTGAGACTTTTTACAAGGGCCTGGAGCAGTAGGATGAAGGGGAGTGGCTTTAGATTGGAAAGGGTAAGGTTTAGATGAGACATTAGGAAGAAATTCTTCACAGTGGTGGCAGTGAGGCCCAGGCCCAGGTTACCCAGAGCAGGGGTGTGGCTGCCCCATCCTGGGAGGGGTTCAAGGCCAGAATGGATGGGGCTTGGGAGCCCTTGATCCAGTGGGACGTGTCCCTGCCCGTGGCAGATGTGGAAGTGGATGGGCTTTGAGGTCCCTTCCAACCCAAACGGTTCTATGAATCTGATTTCTGTCAGCTACCTGCATTCATATATCTAAAAAAGTGTGTGTAACACCGTAGTGTTTGGCGATCCATAGCTGCCACTGTCCTCTTGGATGTAATCCAGGTTATACAGCCTTGGTGTAACCTTCATCCTTGTGTGTTCTTGTGGCTTTGTACAGATTGGTTAAGTCCTTGGCGTTCCCAATTTATCAGCTCCTGTGGGTTCGGCAGGACTTCTTGTCTCCAGAGTTATCAATGCTTGGGAGAGCTGCACACACATGTAGTTGGTCAGAGACTCTCAGCACACTTCTGATTTCAGCCTGCTGGTTTCTAGTAGCTGTTTCGGCACCCAGCCCCACAGGTGCCCTCACAGAAACTCACACAGAATGGGCTGTTGTGACATAACAGACGCAAGAATTTAAATTATAGAATCATAGAGTGGTTTGGATTGGAAGGGGGCTTGCAGCCCATCCAGTACCAACCCCCTGCCATGGGCAGGGACACCTCCCACTGGATCAGGCAGGACAAGGGAGAATGGCATTAAATTGGGAGAGAGTAGACTTAAAGCAGACGTTAGGAAGATTTTCTTCACACTGAGGGTGGGGAGGCCCTGGCCCAGGTTGCCCAGAGAAGTGGTGGCTGCCCCATCCCTGGAGATGATCAAGACCAGCCTGGATGGGTCTTGGAGCAACCTGGTAACAAACGTAATGGGTTTTTTTTTCTTTCCCTCCTCAGAATATTGAATGTTTTCCGGCACTGGGTAGAACACCACTTTTATGATTTTGAAAGAGACCAGGAGTTACTGGAAAGATTAGAGACGTTTATCTCCAGTGTAAGAGGTATGGCAATGAGTGGTCCTGGTGCACTTCCATGTTTTGGTAGGACCTGCCGGTCTAATCCTGACAGGTTTTAGGCAAGGGATTATCTTTACGCACGTGGGTAATTTTAATACCTTTAACTGAGCTGTTTGTGAAGCTGTCCTTGACATCAGCACCTTTTGACCAAAAATCACTTCAAGCATTATATTTACCCAAAGCTTATTATTATTAACCATTGCCTGACTCTACAGTGGACTTGTTAGGATTCAGACTGTCCCCTTCCTCCTCAACGGGTTGTATTTGTGGAGAATTCCTCCCCTGTGGGTTACCAAGATGGTTTTTTCCATCTTGTTCTTCTCCCATTTATTGAAAGTGCCAGCTGAAAACCATTATTGTTTTAAGAGAAAATACTTGACCCCTTTGGTGTTGCTTCCCCTGGAGCACATGGATTTGGCAGCCTCTGTGGAGGGCAGCAAGTGACATCATCTCAGTTTTAATCCTGATCCCGGCAGTTCGACACTTTACTTTTCAGATTGTACACTGAGCAATCTAATTTTGAGACAAACAGAGAAGGCAGTAGTTTATCTTTTGCAGAGGTCTCCATGCTGAGTGTCACTGCCCAGAGAGAAATAACTCAGTTTTGCTGGCCTTTTTAAAGGTATTTGTCTTAAGCTGCTGCAGGTACTGTGGTGCAGTAGTACAGAACGTTGCAAAGATCTCACTTGATGCTTGTTGTTTACTTTTTAAGTCTTCTCATCTAAGGAGATGAAGCTTTCAGTCAAGGTTGTAGCTGAGGGAGAAAAAGTAAAACACAGCCTCTACAGAATCACTTTTTTCCACTCAAAACCTCTCAGTAAATGGGGTTAAACACAACTGGGCACCCAGTAATTCACTCACGTGTGTCTGTATGTGCCAGATGGTATGGGTGCAAGAACCTGTAAGAAAAGAAATTGGGAACTACAAACCTAATTGATTTGCATGTAGAAATGTGGAATTTAGAGATCATGTACAATTTTGGGGAATATTGGTTTTATTAAATGATCAAAAATCATTTAAGATGATACTAGAAAAAGAGGATTTTTAATGGCTTCTGCTTTGCAGGAAAATCCATGAAGAAGTGGGTGGAATCAATTGCTAAAATCATCAAGAGGAAGAAAGCTCAAGCGAACGGGGTTAGTCACAACATCACCTTTGAGAGCCCACCTCCCCCTATCGAGTGGCACATCTGGCGCGTTGGCCACAGCGAAGCGCTGGACCTCATGACTCTGCATCCCATAGAGATCGCACGACAGCTGACATTGCTTGAGTCCGACCTTTATAGGTAGGAATTGAACCAAGATACTTTTTTTGATATTGTCAGATCAAGAATCAGTCAGATTTACAACCCTGTGACTTGCAGAGTTTATGGAAAGAGGTTTCCTTGCTCTCTGTTTGATACCAGAATAGATGAGGCGGGGGGAAGGGGTTTTATCTCTGTATCAGACTTCTGACAACATAAAGAAGTGCAGGAAGGACACTAAGATGTTAGAGTTGGTAATAGTGACTTGTATTGCCTCCTTAAAGCAAACTTAGTGTTCCATTAACAAGAAATGTTTCTTGCATCCTAGAAAGAGAACATGTTTGTCTCTGCTCCCTTCCTTTACAGCTGCATAGCAAAGGCCCAGGGATTACACACGTATAACCCTGGCGCTGGTACGTCAAGGTCCTCTCATCTAATTCTGGACAGGTTTCTGTCTGTACCATAAGTACTGCACTGTTCACTGGCTCTGTTGTTGAGATAAAAAGCTCCAGCCTTGATGGGAGAGCTGGATTTTGCAGGGTAGAAATTCCTTAAGGTCTGAGAAAATCCAAAGGCAAAGCATAGTTTCATGCGTCAACGACAGCAGGTTTCTGTAGAAATGGGCTGCTCTTCCAGCAGGTGGCTCAAAGTATTTCACTTTCCTGATTTAAAACAAATTGGAACTGTCTTTAAGGTACTTTCTTTTTCTTTCAGGAAATTAAACTTACCCTTTTGTTATTTTCTTATCTCAAAACACTCATTCAAAAATGCCAATTTCCATTAAGATAAAAATAGATTTCCTTCTATAACCAAATACTCATCAAAAAGTTCCTTTAAGTAGCTAGTTTGCAGTCGATTGGATTGGATTTGCAAATTATCAAGTCGTGATTAGAGGAAGAAATAATCTTTAAATGCAAACACAGAACATATGTTATTATTTGCGTTGAGCATTCTTGTGCATCTTGCTTTGTTGTTATCAGGGCCGTGCAGCCTTCTGAACTTGTTGGGAGCGTATGGACTAAAGAAGATAAGGAAATTAACTCCCCAAACCTATTGAAGATGATTCGTCACACCACCAACCTTACTCTCTGGTTTGAAAAGTAAGTGCCAATGGGGATGGGGGCAGCGGTGTTGGCTCCTGATGGAATTCACGGAGGAACACTTTTCTGGTGTTTGAATTCTGTTGCCTTGAACATTGGGATGCCTGTAGAGTTACAGCGATTCCCAAGTTTGGTGCACTCCGTGCTGATCACGTGTGCTCCCTCTTCCTGAGCCTGGGAGATGTTCGCTTTCCAGTCACGTCCCCATAATCAGCGTGTGGCCTACTTACATTTCCACAGTGCATGTAAAGGTGCTGAAGGCAACGCAGGACTCGGCACCACTTTTTTATATCTCTCGTGCAAGCACCTCCTCATAGTCTCCCTCCTTTCTCCTATGGGTTGATGAGCACTGCTGAGGAGGTGGCCATGTGGCGGTTGGAAGGATGTGAGAGCTTGTGTGGACACCATGACACGTGAACCTCATGAGGTTCAACAAGGCCAAGAGCAAGGTCCCGCACCTGGGTCAGGAAATCCATGATTTCAGTACAGGCTGGGGGGTGGTGTGACTGAGAGTATCACAGAATCACAGAATGACCAGGTTGGAAGAGACCCACTGGATCGTCGAGTCCAACCATTCCCACCATTCCCTAAATCATGCTCCTAAGCACCTCATCTACCCTAACCTTAAACACCTCCAGGGACGGTGACTCAACCACCTCCCTGGGCAGACCGTTCCAATGCCTAACCACCCTCTCTGTGAAGAATTTCTTCCTAATCTCAAGCCTGAATCTCCCCTGGCAGAGCTTGAGGCTATTCCCTCTCGTCCTGTCCCCTGTCACTTGGGAGAAGAGGCCAGCACCCTCCTCTCCACAACCTGAGGAGTAACCCTGAGGAGAAGGACTTGGGGTGCTGGGGGGGTGAGAAGCTTGACGTGAGCCGGCAACGTGTGCTCACAGCCCAGAAACCAACCATGTCCTGGGCTGCGTCCAAAGCAGCGTTGCCAGCGGGGCGAGGGAGGGGATTCTGCCCCTCTGCTCCTTTCTTATTAGACCCCACCTGGAGTATTGCATCCAGTTCTGAAATCCTCACTGTAGGAAGGAGATGGAGCTGCTGGAACGGGTCCAGAGGAGGCTACAAGGGTGATCATAGGGCTGCAGCACCTCCCATACGAGGACAGGCTGAGAGAGTTGTGGTTGTTCAGCCTGGAGAAGGGAAGGCTGCGAGGAGACCTTATAGTGACCTTCCAGTACCTGAAGGGGCTACAGGAAAGCTGGGGAGGGACTGTTCACAAAGGCCTGGAGTGATAGGATGAGGAGCAATTATAAACTGGAGAGCGGCAGATTTAGACTAGACGTTTTTTCACCATGACAGTGGTGAGTCCCTGGAACTGGTTGCCCAGGGAGGTTGTGGCTGCCCCATCCCTGGAGGTGTTCAAGGCCAGGCTGGATGGGGCTTGGAGCAACCTGATCTAGTGGGAGGTGTCCCTGCCCAAGGCAGTGGGTTTGGAATTAGATGATTTCTAAGGTCCCTTCCAAGCCAAGCTATTCTGTGAGATTCACCCTGCTTAGCCTGGCTCTTGCTCGAGCATCACATTATTTTAACAAATGTGCCAAAATCTTTCTTGGCTTTCCGACTTGAACATAGATAAGGTATGATCCCTTTGGGCTTGTGATACTGGATGTACTTTTACTTGGAGAATTTTGATTCAGTAGCTAGAAAAATGTCAGGTTTTATTTGTCAATGTTTTTACACATGGTGTAAATTTTGAGGTTGTCCTACGCAAGCATAGGAGTTGGACTTGATGATTTTTGTGGGTCCTTTCCAACTCAGGTCATTCTATGATTCTCTTTTGATTAGGTGCATCGTGGAAACCGAGAACTTTGAGGAGCGTGTGGCCGTGCTGAGTAGGATTATCGAAATCCTGCAGGTTTTCCAGGATCTGAATAATTTCAATGGTGTTTTGGAGATCGTCAGCGCCATGAACTCCGTGTCGGTGTACAGACTTGATCACACGTTTGAGGTATGCGTTGGACATTGCCCTTCAAAACCAAATAATCAGAACCCAGAAATGTATCTCACACACTTCTGAAGTGAAGTCCATAGTGTCCTATCTCGTGAGACCCCACCCAGTGGGAGGTGTCCCTGCCCGTGGCAGTGGGTGGAACTGGGTGGGCTTTGAGGTCCCTTCCAACCCAAACCATTCCAGGATTCTATGATTCTATTGCTGCTTCCATGGAAGAAAGTTCTTTGTGGGGAAATATTCAAGGTGATCTTAGAGTCTCTGAGGGGTTTGTAACGGGAAGCAGAGCTTTTCAGCAGATGTTCTTTGTCATGTGTCTTCAGCCTGAGAAGGGGAAATGCTGTGGCCATTCCATTGTTTGTTGACCTTTCTGAAATTAACCTGATGCTTCAGCCCAGCATTTTATGGGTATGAGAGAGGAGGATCCCAGTGTGGAGAACTTGGGATTAGAACACTTTAACAGCAGCGTTTCCTGTGTGGGGGTAGAAGGACATGGGGAGCGGACAGCGAGAATGTCGGTTAAGGTTGACCACAATAACT
Source organism: Clamator glandarius (assembly GCA_033459285.1). NCBI lineage: Eukaryota > Metazoa > Chordata > Aves > Cuculiformes > Cuculidae > Clamator > Clamator glandarius. The sequence goes on from JAUNZM010000428.1 coordinate 184,734, forward strand.
TCTGTTGGATGGAGCACCTCCTATACTAGGACAGGCTGAGAGAGTTGGGGTGGTTCATCCTGGAGAAAAGAAGGCTCCAGGGAGACCTTAGAGCAGCTTCCAGTACTGAAAGAGGCTCCAGGAGAGCTGGGGAGAGACTTTTTACAAGGGCCTGGAGCAATAGGTTGAGGAGGAGTGGCTATAAATCGGAAAGGGGAAGATTGAGATGAGACATTAGGAAGAAATTCTTCACAGTGGTGGCAGTGAGGCCCTGGCCCAGGTTGCCCAGAGCAGTGGTGGCTGCCCCATCCCTGGAGGTGTTCAAGGCCAGACTGGATGGAGCTTGGAGCCCCTGATCCAGTGGGAGGTGTCCCTGTCCGTGGCAGGGGATGGAACTGGATGGGCTTTGAGATCCTTTCCAACCCAAACTATTCTATGATTCTGTGAGAGAGTCGTGGAAAATCAGGGGCAGAAACAAACCCCTGCTGCAGTGCTTTAGATGTTCAGTACAAGGAAAGGCTGCTACACGAGTAGCAATTCCATTTTTCTCTTGCCGAGGAAAAGCAGTGCCGAAGGTTTGGCAGCAAAGCCTCCCTTGACTGAAAGAGAGAAGAAAGCATGAATAAAACCTTTTGAGTTGTGTGTATCTTTGAAAGGCCATTTGGGGCCTTTACGTTAAATTGAAAACTAAATGTTTAATCTTTATTAAATATAAAGACCAGGATTATGCTTGTGAGTTGATAGACAGCATAATGCTCTGTTTGCAGTAGCCTCATGATTCATGACTCAGTTGTTGCAAACCCTTTACAAAAGAGCTGCTTTCAAACCTGTCCCCAGTTTCGCTCAGAGCGCTAGAGAATTGCCTTGGCTTTGCTAATCATGCTCTTAGAAGATTTGCATCCCTCTTTTTTTCTGTTTGACAATTCAGGCACTACAGGAAAGGAAAAAAAGGGTTTTGGATGAAGCAGTAGAATTAAGTCAAGATCATTTTAAGAAGTACCTGGCCAAGCTCAAGTCGATCAATCCGCCCTGTGTGCCTTTCTTTGGTGAGTGCCAGGGCAGGCTGGCATCGTGTGCGGTGTCGGGCTTCAGCAGAGATGTGTTCGCAGTGCTTGAAGTGTTCAGGGTTGGGTTTAGCTCTGAAAATTCTCAACTGTGATGCGTGACTTGGATTTCACACATTTGTACTGTTTTAAATGTAGTGTCTTTTATGTAAAATATAGGTTTCTAGTTTAGTACGCAGATGTCTGGAATTGCATTGGTGTGAATGTTTCCTTACGTAATTAAACACTGCCTCCCTATTAGTGATCCAGGTGTGGCAAAGAACTGAAGAGGGTTTTCCTAAACAGGATCTCACATTAAATTGTAGGGCCTCCTGGGCTAGGACAAAGGGATTTAAGCTGAAAGAGGGGAGATGGAAATGAGATCTTAGGAAGAAATGTCCTCCTGTGAGGGTGGGGAGGCCCTGTCCCAGGTTGCCCAGAGCAGGTGTGGCCCCCCCATCCCTGCAGGTGTTCAAGGCCGGGTTGGATGGAGCTTGGAGCAACCTGATCCAGTGGGAGGTGTCCCTGCCTATGGCAGAGGGGGTTGGAACTAGATGATCTTTAAGGCCCCTTCCAACCCTAACTATTCTGTGATTCTATGATTCTGTGAAATCAGGGCTTGGAATGAAAATGAACTTTAAACAACCCTTCTCTCTATCAGGAATATACCTAACAAATATTTTGAAGACAGAAGAAGGGAACCCTGACTTTCTTAAAAGACAAGGGAAAGAATTAATTAACTTCAGTAAGAGGAGGAAAGTGGCTGAAATTACAGGAGAAATCCAGCAGTATCAGAACCAGCCTTACTGTTTACGGATAGAGCCGGAAATTCGGGTAACCAAACATTAAATGTCTTTTGCGAGGGGTAAGAGGGGGAAGAGAAATGTATGCCGCAGAGAATTATCCTAACATGTGTAAACAGCGACTATCACCTCGATGCTGAAACAACAGTAAGCCAGGAGATGGTAGGTGTTTAATATGAAAGGAATAATGATGGAATAACCTGGCTTTACCCAGCTGTACTTCCTAAGCACATGGATAAAGGTAACCTTGCCAAACCAGCTGTGTGGACACAGCCTCAGAATGAAATGGGCAGCAATGCTGCTGTTGAAAATGTTACTGGCACTGTGTGTTTAATGGCTGTGGATGTGGTGTCACAGCTTAGCCCGGTCCTGGCCAATTTTGGCAGCTAAAACTGAGCAGCTGGGCTCCTAAATCCCTTCCCACCACCACCAGGGAAAGGGAAATGAGAGGAAAAAGACCTGTGGGTTGGAAACTAAAACTACAGCTTTAATGAAATCCTTTCATCATCATCATTATTATGAATTAGAAAGTAATGAAATCTGGACAAATACATGAAATAGCACCCCTCCCCATCCCTTGATGACCGTATGTCCCCACAGATGCTGCAGAGCAGACACGAGGGGAAGGGTCTGAGGCTGGGAGGGAGCTGAGCTCAGGAGCTGGGTTCAGGAACACATATATCTGAGATAAGGGGCAAACACACAGACAAAGTCCTTGCTGGACATTGGCCATCTGGTTTTCCCTCAGGCTAGACATTAGGAAGAAATTCTTCACAGTGGTGGCTGTCCCATCCCTGGAGGTGATCAAGGCCAGGTTGGATGGGACTTGGAGCAACCTGATCCAGTGGGAGGTGTCCCTGCCCATGGCAGGGGGTTTGGAACTAGATGATCTCCAAGGTCATTCCTTCATATCTGCAAACTCACCGTGGCCTTGAATATTTCTCACATTGGGTTGTTTTATACTTATTTCAAGGCACTTTTTACTCTGTTTTACCTGGAAATAAGTCTCACAATAGTGAAAAGCTGGGGTTTTTTTAATCAGTGAATTACAAACATTTCATTAAAATTTGGTGCATAATCTTATTTTTGAAATATTACTGATGCTTGTTTCATTTAGAAATTCTTCGAAAATCTCAACCCTATGGGGAAGATACCAGAAAAAGAGTTTACAGATTATCTGTTCAACAAATCGTTAGAAATTGAACCTCGAAACTGCAAGCAACCACCTAGATTTGTAAGTCTTGTCCTGCAAATTAAGGAGCTAAAACCCACTAGCCACTATGAAAAGAATGTGTAGTGAACTCAGTAAGCCATGTGTATTTACTTTAGAAATCTATCATGAGTTGAATTTAAAATATTTTCATTGTATATGAATTGACGTATGGATTTTTTGCATGCTGAATGTGTTACGTTTTCTTAAGCAGATTCTTCTATTTTTCTGAATGTTCTGCTGTGTAGCAGAAGTTGAAGTACAACCACAGAACTGATAAGGTGCAGCCTTCTTGCTGAACAAATTGGAGCTGTATTGAAAGGAGAAGCGATTTTGTTCTTTAAGGAAACAGCTGCTGGGGCCAAGAGCTCTTTTTTTTTAAATAGAATTATTCCACTCTAGAATGCTTGGGGTTTCATACGTTGTAATTGTACTTCTGAGTAGCTGGAGACTTCTCTGATTCTGGGAGAGCTATAAATCATTTGAGCAATCTCCTGTTAAGAGGAACGAGTGAGGTGTTGTTACAAATAAGGCAAGGGAAGGACAGAAATTGCTGTTGCAAAAACACGGCCTGCAGTGATTTCTTTAGTATATTTACTAGAAATACATGCCCACGTCGCTGCTCTCAGTCATCTGGGCATGAATGCTTTACAGTTCTTCCTTCCCAAACAGACATTCCTATTGGAAGCTGCATCACAGGAAGTTTAGATTGGATATTAGGAAAAATTTCTTCACAGAAATGGGTTCTCGGGCCCTGGCAGAGGCTGCCCAGGGAGATGGTGGAGTCACCTTCCCTGAAGGTGTTTAAAAGACAGGTGGATGAGGTGCTGAGGGGCATGGGTTAGTGGGTGATAGGAACAATTGGACTTGATGATCCAGTGGGTCTTTTCCAACCTTGTAATTCTGTGACAGCGTGCATCTAAGCATGTCCTTGATCTGAGATGCATGGAAGGGCCTGGTGATCTGCAGCACAAGCGCAGAGCGTGTCTTGGGATGCTGTTAGGAGGCTCTTCTGCAGGCCTAGGGGTCACTTGAAGTAACTCGCTCTTCTCCAACGTGAGCCGGCAATGTGAGCTCGCAGCCCAGGAAGCAGCCGTGTCCTGGGCTGCATCCAAAGCAACGTGGCCAGCAGGGAGGGAGGGGATTCTGCCCCTCTATTCCCCTCTTGTGAAACACCACCTGGAGTCCTGTGTGCAGTTCTGGAATCCTCAACATAAGAAGGACATGGAGCTGTTGGAATGGGTCCAGAGGAGACCACAAGGATAATCCAAGGGCTGGAGCACCTCCAATATGAGGACAGGCTGAGGGAATTGAGATTGTTCATCCTGGAGGAGAGAAGGCTCCAGGGAGACTTTAGAGCAGCTTCCAGCAATGAAAGGGGCTCCAAGAAAGCTGGGGAGGGACTTTTTACAAGACCCTAGAGTGACAGGACGAGGGGGAATGGCTTTAAATTGGAAGGGGGAAGATTGAGATGAGACATTAGGAAGAGATTCTTCACACTGAGGGTGGGGAGGCCCTGGCCCAGGTTGCTCAGGGAAGATGTAGCTGCCCCATCCCTGGAGGTGTTTATGGCCAGGTTGGATGGGAGGGGTGGAACTGGATGGGCTTTGAGATCCCTTCCAACCCAAACCATTTTATGATTCATAACTGTTCACTGAACTCTTGCTGTGTGGGTAACAACGGGCTGTACCTCAAGGCTGTCCTGTTCTTGAAGGCGTGTTTCATAAGTGCTTTAAAAGCATCTCACGGAGCCCCGGCAGTTCTGCTGTGGAAATGTCAGCAGTACTAAGCAGCTTCCCTTTCTCCAGCCTAGAAAAACAACCTACCCCCTGAAATCTCCCGGGATAAGGCCCAATACCGGCAGGCACGGCTCTACCTCCGGCACCTTGAGAAGCCATCCGTTGCCACTTGAAAAGGAACCAAGTAAGATAAGTTTCAGTAGAATCACTGAGTCGGAGCATGAAACAACAGTATCGGCACCAACGTCTCCAAACACGCCGTCTACGCCACCTGTGTCCGCTTCCTCGGAGTTCAGTGTGTTTTTAGACATTGATCTCAACAGCTCTTATGGTAAATGTATAATAGGTTTTAATAATTGTTGTTACTGTCCCTTGGGCTTCCAAAGTGTGTTGGTTCATAGGCCAACAAAGCTACAAAACGTAGTTGTGAACTGAAGTCCCTGTGTCAGTGTTGTGTGTGCTGGGGTTTAGAATCCCATCTGTAAGGAGTAAAATAAAAAAGGGGGGCTTGAGAGGAAGGGTCTGGAGAGGAAGTCGTCGTATAAGGAGCAGCTGAAGTTACTTGGTCTGTTCAGCCTGGAGAAGAGGAGGCTGAAGGGAGACCTCATCACACTCTACAACTTTCTCACAAGGGAAGGAGGAGGAGGAGGCGCTGAGCAGTTCTCACCGGTGACAATTGACAGGACCTGAGGGAATGGCAGGAAGATGTTCTGGGGAGGGTTAGGTTGGACATCAGGAGAAGATTCTTCCCCCAGAGGGTGGTGGGGCACTGGAACAGCTCCCAGGGAAGCAGTCACAGCTGGATAATAGTCCAGAAGCCCTCAGCCTCAGGGTGTGAATGTTGGGGTGCCCTATGCAGGGCCAGGAGTTGGACTTGATGAGCCTTGTGAGTCCCTTCCACCTCAGGTCATTCTGTGATTCTTTGAACCAACATTCCCAGTCTTTGTGCCTGTCTGAGGGAATCTGTTACGGTGCCGGGGCTGTGGTACCACCTATGGCACATCTGTGGAGAGAGGCTGTTCTGTGGGCCTGGCACCCACACTGATGTGTGTTCCGGGAGCAATCCTGCAGACTGACCACACTCTAGGGATTCTGGTTTAGTTTCCTTTGAAGGGAATCCTATCTCTGTGTGTTGAGATATGAACTTCTGTGTGGAAGTGTCAATCTGTGTTTCTGTGAACCAGAAGCAGGGATGGTCAGGGCACTCCCCTTTATTAAGAAGCTTATAGCACAGCTGCATCAGGAATGCTCCCAAGCTCTGCATGTACCTGTGAGCAGCTCCTGAGTCTTGAAAGCAGCGCTTTGCAGGTCTCGGCTCCGTTTGGAGGGGCCGTGGGCTTAGTGGGTGGGTTAAACACGGTGGGGGTAAAACTGACAACAATTCTGATGTGAAAATGCTTGGGGATGTTCAGGCTGCAGGGAAAGTGAGCAACAACATGGCAGTGCCAGAACAGAGTAGAATAACAAAGTGTAATTCCTGTCATGACTTCAAACCTCTAGTTCAGCAGTATTTCACGCAGGAAAGTTTAATTCCTTCTAGGAGTGGATAAACTTGGGAGTTGTGGGCACCTTTGAGATCATTCGCAAGCAGACATTATTTGCCATAGTGCGGTTGTTGGAAAGTCTTTAATCGATTTTTTTCCTGTAACAGGTAACAACAGCATCTTCGCTCCTGTCAGTTTGCCGCAGTCAAGTGAGTACCGTAACTCTGTCAAATGTTTCCTTCAACCCTGCTTCACCTGCCTTTGTGGGGGCGGAATGGGAATTAATATGTGAAATCTGGGATGAAAATGCCATTGTGTTCATTAGAGTTCTGAGAGGATTTTGTGCACAGGTCTGAGATCACGCCCAGTAAAGAAATCTGTAAAACCTAAAATCTGTCCAGTTTGGGTTTGGTTTATTCCCCCAGGCTCCAGCATGATTATGCTTCTATTTTGAATGCCCTTGATGATTGTTTTGCTTGACTAAAGCTACAAATGAAGCAACTTGATAATTTCCTACCACCACTAAGTGATAATAATCATTCTGTTGCTGGAAAAGAAGGACTTATTATACCACAGTTGGGAGGGGTACCCTGTATTTATCTGTGTTTTCAGTTTCTCTTTTTACTCCTTGATTACACAGGCATTTATACTTTTTCATAACATGATTAAAATTTCTAAAGTAAAAGTGTGAAAAAACTCCCAAACACAGGTCGGGGGGAGGTTTCCTCTCTTAACTTCAAAGATCTCTTCCCCCCTGTAAAAAGGAAGGACTAGAAATGTCTGAGTTAATATGGGCTGTGCTGTTCAGTGTAGAATTCTCCCGCCCTATGGGTGTTGCAGACCTGTTAATGAGGCCTCTAAATTTCTAGATTTGAACGCGTAGCCATATGACCAAGAGAACAAACTTCTAACTGCTGCATGTGGGCAAACACAGGCCCTGTGGTCAGTGGCGTGAATCCTGCGAGGTAGAGAAGTTCGTACAGATGCTCACTGGGAGTTCACTCTCTTTACTTTTCTGTCCTTTGGCGTTGCCCGTTAACTGCTGATGCCTGTTTATGACACTGGAAATAGGAGACCACTTTGTGAGGAGTACATCTGATTTAAGAAATGGATGGGGATTCCATACAGCGGAAGTTATTGGCTCACGTTGCTGTGGAGCACACAAGATCTGTGTATTTGCGTTCCTTCTGGTTTGGCTTTATGTTCTGGTGTGTGTTGCTCAGGTGTTGCACAAGCAGTAAGATACCTGCTTCTCTCTCTCCAGAGACTTTCTTCAGCTCATGGGGTAGCTTTCCTAAACTGAGTGATGAGCCTCAAAACCCTCCTCCACTTCCTCCACGAAAAAAGATGGATCAGGATGCTTCTAATGCAAAGGTATTTCTGCCTATACTGAATAACTTTGCTAATAAATCAGCGAACAATCAGCCAAGCAAGACTTTTTGAGTTTAGAAGACTTTCAAAGTGCCGTGCTGCTTTCTTAAATTTCGGGTTCCCCATGTCCAAACTGTGGTAGCTCCTCCAGGAACGCAGTGGCCATGTTCGGATTGAAGGCTTGGCCAGACCAGGATTGTGTTTCTGACAGCAGCACCCTGGAGGTGTTCAAGGCCAGGCTGGATGGGGTGTTGGGCAGACTGATCCACTGGGATGTCCCTGCCTGTGGCAGGGGGGTTGGAACTGGATGATCTTTAAGGTCCCTTCCAACCCAAACTGTTCTATGACTCTGTGTCAAGAGAGTTTTGCATCTGTCAGAAGAAACGCTTTTTATCTCAACATCTGCATTTCTTACAATGTTGTCTTCTCTGTAACCTTGTAGGGAAGCTTGAAGTCAGATGACGACCCTCCAGCTATTCCACCTCGGCAGCCGCCGCCTCCAAAGATTCAGCCTCGCGCTCCTGCTTACACGAATCCCTTTGACCAGCACAGCCCTCCTCCTCCACCCCCCCGGGACCCTCTTCCTGACACCCCACCTCCGGTACCGCTCCGGCCGCCTGAACACTTCATCAACTGCCCCCTAAACCTCCAGCCGCCTCCGGTTGGACGCTTGCACAGAGATCCCGACTGGTTCCGGGAGGCGAGCACCGGCCCCAGCTCTCCTGGCACTCCTCCCAGCACGCCTTCGCCCAGGGTGCTTCGCCGCTGCTGCCTGCTCAGCGCCAGCCACAACAACCTGGCGCACCCACCCGCGCCTCCCGTCCCTCCCCGGCACAATTCCAGCCCTCAGTTACCAAAACTGCCACCAAAGACTTACAAAAGGGAGCTCTCCCACCCACCTTTGCACAGACTGTCTTTGCTAGAGAACGCAGAAACTCCTCAATGACCTTAGCCATAGTAGTCATTGACACTGGAATAGTATTTGTAAAGTTCCTTTTTCTTATTTATTCAAGAAAAGGCAGTGTATTTTAGTACTTTCACAAATTATGCTCTTAAAGTGCTGCTGATCAAACGAGAAAAAAAAAAGGTTTAAATTTGGAAGATCAGCCTGCATCTAGCTGACAGCATTGCCCTCCGGTGAGCAGCAGCATTGCCTTGGTTCACCTCCTCAGTGCCAGTACCCAAAAAGTCTCTTTTTGCACTGTAAACTACACTAAAAGAATTCAAACTGACATCCTTTAATTGCACTGAGCCAGAAAAGGTGCATCTGTGGAACTGTTTTTTTCAAATTTGAGCACTAGTGGCCTTTTTTTATTATTATTATTATTATTAAAAACAATGGGATGATGACGTGACGAGGATACACGGTGTGACTGGTGTTCCACCTCTGGCCACTCACCTCCTAACTTGGAGGCGCATGAGCGACAGCTACAGTTGTGGAATATTTTAATGCCGTGTCTTAATTGCCGTTGATTTGCTGCTGGAGACAAAAAAACCCAACAAACCAAACAGGTTGAAATCAAAATACCAAAATAGTCTCATTTATTTGGAGAAAGGACAAACAAGGACTGCCCATCTCGGATACCGAGAAGGATCCCTAATACTTAGCATGCATCTTGTTCAGATGTGCCTTTTTGTTTTGGTAGACGAAGGTGTCTTAAGCTAAAGAGTTGTCTACCGTCGTGGAGAACGGAGCTCTGCGCCGTGGCTGTACAATTGTTCATATTGTATATTTACAGATAATGCTAATAACCTGTACAAATGTAACGACTCGAGGCCTGTAACCCAGTCTGCTGCTCTGGCAGTCCCACCCAATAACTTCCTTTAGCTCTCACTTAACTTCGTTGTGAATCCATTTTGGGAATTGGTAGTATTTAAACCAGCAAACACTTCAAGCTTTATTAAACTTTTTAAACTGATAAGCGAATGGAACTGTTCTTTGCCAGACGAACCCGTTTGAACTGGTGTAAGAGTGGGTCTGTGTTACTGGTAGCACTGTAGCAGCATTTATAAAGTGGCCAGAAGCCACATTTTATTTACTGGTCTGTGGCCTTTTACTGTGCTTTGTATCAGAGTTCTTAACAAGATTAATAAATCACCCCAGTCTTAATTTGTAAGAGCTTGAGCAACGCGTGTTCCTTGGAAGGACAAGGTTGGGAATTGCATTTAGTCTTTGGCGACACGCTGCCCCAGCTTTCCATGCTGCCATTCTCCGCTTTGGGTGCCCTTCGGCTGCAGCCGGGCCCATCCCGTGCTGGGAGCAAAGCCTCAAGAAAGCTGAACCCAACACATGCCAGGTCCCTGGGAGTTTAACCTTCTCTAACCCACCAGATGCCTCAGCAGAAGCATCCCCCATTTTGTCATTCTCCTGGCTGGAGGAAGAGCGCTGGAGTGGGGTTTGCAGCAGGGACAGGATGAGAGGAAACAGCCTCAAGTTGCACCAGAGGAGGTTTAGACTGGGTATTAGGAAAAAATTCTTTAGTGAAAGAGTGATGAAGCCGTGGTGGAGGCTGCGTGGGGCAGTGGTGGAGTCTCCATCCCTGGAGGGGTTCAGAATGTGCGTAGAGGTGGCACTTAAGGACACACGGCATGGTGATCTTAGGGCCCTTTTCCACCCATCACAATTCCATGATCCTGTTTTATGATTCTCTTACATTAGATCACCCAGCGGAGGGTTGGAGTGGTGGTGAAAGCGCAGATACTGGCAGGAAGAAGCAAAATGACGTTCCTAGCCGCGCTTCTCATGGGTGAAATGTGACTCTTGCCTTTGCAGGAGTTAACCTGAAGTGCATAAATCGCAGCGGGATTCTGCAAAAGGAACCTTTTGAATAACCTACCACACAATTAACCTGTCCTCCATACGTAACAGGAGCTGGGAAATCCACAAAGCAAGCAGCATTCCCAGCCAGGGGGGCAGTGGCAATGCCAGCAGCGTGAACTACGGCCACTTCAGAAGCACATGTTCCCAATGTGACTATTTGGCCATGGAAGTGGTCAAAGGCAGTCGGATTCCCACCAGTGAGGTTGGAGAGAATGCCAAGAGAACAAGTAATTAACATTTCAGGTACTTCATAATTAGAGGAATAGATAAAAAGAGAGAAAATCAAAACACTAGAGAGGAAAAATGGGAAATTGCTGAGTTTGAAATTGGCTTGTGTGGGAAAAGGCAGCGCCCTCAGAGAAGTGCAGATAAACAGATGTAATGGGAAGGCAGTGATCAGCAAAGGGAACATCCTTCTGGTTGTTCCCAACAATCCTACTTTGAGTTACTGAGTTTTATTTTCTGTCCCTGCTCTGAAGCTGGAATAACATCTCTGGGTGCTTTTCTTTCTTTTCTTTTCCCAGATTTACTTCAGTTTTCAGAAACAAACTGCAAATCTGAATACACCTTGAACACCTCCAGAGATGGGGCAGCTACCACTTCCCTGGGCAACCTCTTCCAGGGCCTCACAACTCTCATAGTGAAGAAATTTCTCCTTATGTCTAGTCTAAATCTGCCCCTCTCCAGTTTATGCCCACTGCCCCTCATCATATCACTCCGAGCCTTTGTGAACAGTCCCTCCCCAGGTTTCTCGTAGCCCCTTCTAGTACTGGAGCACAAAAACGTCTTCCACATGCCCAAGGAAAAATGAAAAGCCTTTGCACTGCAAACTCAAATTCAGCTTCTTTTTTAAAGACATTTTACAAGTTTAAATGTTGGACAAGGGTGTATAACTCCCAGAATTTCTGTCTTGTGCCTTGAAGTGGGACCTCCCATATGAGGACAAGCTGAGAGAGTTGGGTTTGTTCAGCCTGGAGAAGAGAAGGCTCTGGGGAGACCTTGGAGCAGCTTCCAGCTCTGAAAGGGGCTCCAGGAAAGCTGGGAAGGAGCTCCTGATTATGGGGTGCAGGGATAGGATATAGGGGAATGGTTTTAGGCTGAAAGAAGTGAGATTTAGCTTAGATATGAAGAAGAAAAGTTTTCCCATGAGGTGGGGAGGCCCTGGCCCAGGTTGCCCAGGGAAGCTGTGGCTGCCCCATCCCTGGAGGTGTCCAAGGCCAGGCTGGATGGGGCTTGGAGCCCCTGAACCAGTGGGAGGTGTCCCTGCCCATGGCAGGGGTGGGACTGGATGGGCTTTGAGGTCCCTTCCAACCCAAATCATTCTGTGATTCTGTGGTTCTGTGGACCCAGCACTGAGACCTGTGGAACATGACTTGTAACTGAAAGGAGGGTGTGGAGAGGAGGGTGCTGGGCTCTTCTCCCAAGTGACAGGGGACAGGACGAGAGGGAATGGCCTCAAGCTCCGTCACGGGAGGTTCAGGCTGGACATCAGGAAAAAAATTTTCATGGAAAGGGTCATTGGGCCCTGTCAGAGGCTGCCCAGGGAGGTGTTTGTTACACCTTCCCTGGAGGGGTTTAAGGGACGGGTGGACGAGGCGCTGAGGGACATGGTTTAGTGTTTGATAGGAATGGTTGGACTCGATGATCCGGTGGGTCTCTTCTAACCAGGTGATTCTGTGATTCTGTGTTATCCTACGATAAGCTCGTTGGGGCCCAGGCAGGACCCGTGACGCGGCCCGTCCGAGCCCGTATCGGGGGCGGTCCCGGGGCGGTCCCGGGGCGGTCCCGGGGCGGTCTCGGGGCGGTCCCGGGGCGGTGCGGGGGATGCAGGGGCTGGTGCGGGAGCTGTGGCTGCGGGCCGGGCCGGCGCTGCGGTTTGGGCAGCGGGCGGCGGGCGGCGAGGGCGGCGTCGTGTGGGACGCGGCTCTGGTTCTCGCCAAGTTCCTGGAGCGGGGGGCGCCGCCGCTCGCCCGGCGCCGCGTCCTCGAGCTGGGGGCGGGCACGGGCGCCGTGGGCATCATGGCCGCGGCCCTGGGGTGAGGCCGACCCTTCCCCTTCCCTTTCCCTACCCTTTCCCTTCCCTTCCCCTTTCCCTTCCCTTTTCCCTTCCCCTTCCCTTCCCCTTCCCTTTCCCTACCCTTTCCCTTCCCTTCCCCTTTCCCTTCCCTTTTCCCTTCCCCTTCCCTTCCCCTTCCCTTTCCCTACCCTTTCCCTACCCTTTCCCTTCCCTTCCCCTTTCCCTTCCCTTTTCCCTTCCCCTTCCCCTTCCCCTTCCCCTTCCCCTTCCCCTTCCCCTTCCCCTTCCCCTTTCCCTTCCCCTCCCCTTCCCCTCCCCTTCCCCTCCCCTTCCCCTTCCCTTTTTCTTCCCCTTCCCCTTCCCATTCCCCTTCCCATTCCCCTTCCCTTCCCCTTCCCTTCCCCTTCCCTTCCCCTTCCCTTCCCCTTCCCTTCCCCTCCCCTTCCCCTTCCCCTTCCCCTTCCCCTTCCCCTTCCCTTTCCCCTTCCCTTTCCCCTTCCCTTTCCCTTTCCCTTCCCCTTCCCCTTCCCTTTCCCTTTCCCTTTCCCTTTCCCTTTCCCTTTCCCTTTCCCTTTCCCTTTCCCTTTCCCTCTCCCTCTCCCTTCCCCTCTCCCTTCCCCTCTCCCTTCCCCTCTCCCTTCCCCTCTCCCTTCCCCTCTCCCTTCCCCTCTCCCTTCCCCTCTCCCTTCCCCTCTCCCCTCCCCTCCCCTCCCTTCCCCTTCCCCTTCCCTTCCCTTCCCCTTCCCTTCCCCTTCCCTTCTCTTCCCTTCTCTTCCCTTCCCCTTCCCTTCTCTTCCCTTCTCTTCCCTTCCCCTTCCCTTCTCTTCCCTTCTCTTCCCTTCCCCCCCCTTCCCCCTGCCGCCCCACTCCACTCCCTTCCTCCCTGCTGCCATCCCCTGTCTCCCTGCCACCTCCCCGACACCCCACCCTGCCACCCTGACGCCTTCTCTTTCCGCCTTGTTTCATCCCCTTTCGCCCTTCTGCATCCCCTGCTGCTGCCCTTGCCACCCTGAGTCTTCCCCCTGCCCCCCATGATGCTTTTCCCTTCCCTGCTGCCATGTCCCCTTCCCCCCACTCCACTTCTTTTTCTTCTGTTCCATCCCCTTCCACCCTGCCATGTCCCCTGCCCCTCTGCCACATCCCCTGTCGCCCTGATGCTCCGTCCCTTTCCCCCTTGCTGCCTCCCCTGCCCCTCTGCCATGTCCCCTTCCACCCTGATGCTCCATCCTCTTTCTCCCTGCTCCACCCTCTTCAGCCCTGCTACATCCCCTGCCCCTCTGCCGTGTCCCCTGCCACCCTGACACTTGCCCCTGTTACCCTGGTGCTCTGTCCTCTTCTACCCTGTGGCCTCTCCCTGCCCCTCTGCCATGTCCCCTGCCACCCTGGTGCTCCATCCTCTTCCTCCCTGCTCTATCCCTTTCCACCCTGCTGTGTCCCCTGCCCCTCTGCCATGTCCCCTGCCGCCTGCTGCCTCTCCTTGCCCCTCTACCCTGTCCTCTTCCACCCTGCTGTGTCCCCTGACACCCTGATGCTTCCCCCTTCCCCCCTGCTCTATCCTCTTATCCATGCAAAACCTTTTAGCTTCTGGCACCAGGGAGGCCAGGGCTGGGGCTGAACCGTGACCCCTGCGTGTCTTGCAGGGCGAACGTGACGCTCACTGACCTCGAGGAGCTGCAGGACCTGCTGGCGGTCAACATCGAGATGAACCGGCATCTGGTGACTGGGTCCATCCAAGCCAAGGTACTGAAATGGTTTGTATGAGCCTTTTTTGCTTCTCTTTGGCTCTCGCGGGGTGCTGGTGCCATTCCCAAAATTCCCTCGCTATTCCCATAATGCCCTCTTAGATTCCAAAGCTCCCTCTTGCTTTGTGTAATTCCTTGATGCGCTCAGGAATGCGGCTTTAAAAAGGGCACCTTGGTGTCAGAGAACAGCCCTTCACTTCATCGTAGAATCATAGAAACATTTGGTTGGAAAGGATTCCCACAGTTTGCTCTTGATTTGTGTAATTCCCAAATTTTCTTGGGAGCGCAGCTTTAAAAAGGAAGCTCAGTGTCAGAACACCGCCCTTCACGTTATCATAGAATCGTTAGGCTGGAAAAGACCTTGGAGATCATTCGAGTCCAACCGTACCTGCCCACTACTAAACCCTGAGCGCCTCATCTGTCTTGCTTTTAAACCCCTCTGGGTACAAGGGGGAATGGTTTTAAATTAAAAGAGAAGAGGTTTAGACTAGATCTTAGGAAGGTTTTTTCTTTGCTGAGGGTGGGGAGGCCCTGGCCCAGGTTGCCCAGGGAAGTTGTGGCTGCTCGTTCCCTGCAGGGGAGGTTGCATGGGGCTTGGAGCAACCTGATCCAGTTGGAGTTGTCCCTGCTCACTGCAGGATTTTGGGCTGGGTGACCTTCATGGTCCTTTCCAACCCAAACCATCGTGTGATTCTATGACTCCATGTCTCCGCCACCCTTCCGGGCAGCCTCCACCAGGGCCCGAGAACCCTTTTCAGGGAAGCGACTTTTCCTGATATTTAATCAAAGCCTCTCCTGGTGCAACTTGAGGACATTTCCTCTCGTGTAGTTCTTCTCTGCTCAGTCCTTGAGTAGTTTGGATGGTTTTTGTTGTTTGTTTTATTACTGAAGCCTGTTTTCACTTCTTTTTGCTTCCTTTTAGGGGTGAAGATGTAACAGAGTTTCAGCCTCCCCCTGATTACATACTGATGGCTGATTGCATTTACTACGAGGAGGTACATGAGGACTTTGCAAAGCCTGTACGGAAAGCTTCCCTGGGAAGGGCATGGGTTTAACGTGAGAAGCATTCAAATAAATACCGTGCTTGCATCCTGGTCCCTGTAGTTTAGAGGAGCATGTAGAACAATCACAGAGTCACAGAATGGTTTGGGTAGGAAGGGACCTCAAAGCCCATCCAGTCCCACCCCTGCCCTGGGCAGGGACACCTCCCACTGGATCAGGGGCTCCAAGCCCCATCCAGCCTGGCCTTGAACCCCTCCAGGGATGGGGCAGCCACCACTGCTCTGGGCAAACTGTTACAAGACTGGAAAAGAAAACAGGACTGGAAAAGGTGTTTTTAACAGACCCGGGGCCATTTGGGATACAACCAGAGACTTTTTTAATGTTTAAAATCCCCTCGGACATCATATTTCTGTATTTGTGCCCCCTCTCCCCTTTTTATTTTACATTGGGAATGAAGTGTGAGGCAAAACATTGTGGCTGATAGTTGTGGACTGCCTGGTGAGTTAAGTTTAACAGTGCCCTGGCTGCGCTGTTTGGGTCCTCATCTCTCTTTGGGAAGGTAAAAGGAGAAATGATGCTCCGGTGGCGTGGATGTTGCTGTCTGCCCCGTCTCCAGAGCTGTGGCGCCGTCGGATGGGCACAGACGCCTGATAGAAGGTGTTAGGAAAGGGAAATGACTGGAAGAACCCTGTGTCCCGATGCCCTTTGGGTGGTCTTCCAGCATTGGCTCCCTGCCTTTTGGTCCGGTTCCTGTATGTAGTGGTCTGGATCTGAGCTGTATTCCAAGAATGGTTGAGAAAACTCTCACTTTTGAAACATGTCAAGAAACAGGCATTCCTGTGTGCCTCAAGGGAACGCCCGCTCAGCAGCATGGGATGTTTTGGTTTTGATAGTTTGGTTTCCTTGATCAGTCTCTGAAACTTCTCCAACGTAGCCTCACTTTCTCCTCTGCCCCCATGTTCGTTTTGTCCTAGATAGAGTACTAAAAATAACTTCCTAAAGAGCGGAATGAGAAATTTCTCTCTTGGGTGAAGACTTTCTCTAGTTAGAGGGTATTGTGTCAGTAAAATGAACTTGAAATCTAAGTGGGAAATGCTTACCCTCTTTTGGGCAGTCTTTAGAACCGCTCCTGAAGACGCTGAAAGACCTCACCGGCCCCGATACGTGCGTCTTGTGCTGTTACGAACAGAGGACTATAGGAAAGAATCCTGAAATTGAGAGGAAGTACTTTGAGGTAAGTAGTTTTTAAAGCGTGCTTTTGGAACACTAAGAAAATACCTTGGATACTGGAGGTCTTTGTACTGGGTCAGGTGAACATTGGTGGCAGTGACAACATGTACAAATTCAGGTTGCCTGCACAATGTAGAGGAGAAGCGTTTGTCCTTAGATGGGGCAGAAAACCTGGATGGTAACTCTTGAAGTTATCATCCAGTTTATCAGCAGAGACTTTCTGGGTACTTACTGAGGTTTCCTTCCTTCCAAAGGTCAACCTAACCTTTCTTGCCTTATTCAACTATATAGATGGGCCTGTTAAGCCTGGAGAAGAGAAGGCTCTGGGGAGACCTTTAGAGCAGCTTCCAGCACTGAAAGGAGCTCTAGGAAAGCTGGAGAGGGACTTTTTACAAGGGCCTGGAGTGACAGGATGGGGTGGGAATGGCTTTAGATTGGAAGGAGGAAGATTTAAATTAGGTGTCCAAGGCCAGGCTGGATGGGGCTTGGAGCAACCAGATCCAGTGGCAAGTGTCCCTACCCATGCAGGGGGCTTGGAACTGCATGGGCTTTGAGATTCCTTCCATCCCAAACCATCCCGTGATTCTGTGATCCCTCCTGAGGTTGTGGGGCTGTGCAGGATTTAACGCTGCACGTCCGAGGTCTGCCAAAAAGCGGCCCTTGCGCAGGAGTGCTGCATTATCCGTAGCACTACTACTACAAGAAAGGGGAAGGGCTGGAATTGTATGTGTTAATAACAGCACTTCTTTCATAATAAGCCGTGCCTCAAACGTTTGTGGGGCCCTGGCTGCGAGAAAGGCTGCTATAGTTGACATCAGCTCTGCCAAGGTGCCGCTCCCACAATGAACACATTAAGTGTGAGGTGTTTCTGGATGATTTCTGCTTGCTTGTGATTTATTTCCCTCCTTAGCTTGCCAGAGTTCAGCCAAGTTTATCTCCTGAGCGCTCTGCAGAGTTGGTGCTGGGTTTTTTAGCCTGTTTTCCCTCCTTCCCTCTGGCTGAGATGCTGGCAGACAGAGGCAGGTGCTGTGGTTTGGCTTAGCTCTTTGAGGACAGGAGGAAACACAATGTCTTATCTCAAGCTTTTAGATTCTTCTTAAATGCTGCAAGACATCTGTTGCTTTGAACTGGCCTGGAGTAGATGAAATGAGAGAAAATGTGCTGCATGGGGAAGGAAATGGCTTGCAGGATGGTCAAGGCCTTTAGAGGAGTGGTTGGAGCGTGGTGGTTCTGTCCTCCTCAGGTTTCTTGCCTTCATGCAGTGCATTCTGGGAGCACTTTAAGAGAACGTGCTCGGTTCAGAAGGGCAGCCAGTCTGATTTGAATTTCTTTGTGTGTTCTCTGATAACCAGCTGCTGCAGGTGGACTTTGAGCTGGAAAAAATTCCTCTGGATAAGCACGATGAGGAGTACCGCAGCGCAGACATTCATATCCTGAACATCCACAGGAAACCAACGGTAGGTTGATTTAACCGGCATGACAAACACTGCCAGGAATTCCCAGAGCTGCTGTTTTCTTGGCACACCACGAGCGTTCCGGGGGTGACGCTCAAACAGTGTGTGAAATGCCATTAGGGACCCTGGAGAACTGCAGGGCAGAACCCTGCTTGCACAAAGCAGCCCCTCTGTCCTGGTGCCCAGCACTCTGCCAGGGGGTGGCCTTTGTACCCTGACGGGCTATCCTGGAGCTGCGTGCCGACTTTCTCTTCTGTTTTCCATTCTGGAGTGCATCAGGATCTCAAAACTGGAGTTCTAGGGCACCAAAGGAATACAAACAATATACCTAGTGTTGATTTTAGTACTGCGTGCTGGGCTGGACAGCCCTCTCTGCAAAACTGGTCTCCCCAGAACCAGTCTTAGCGCCTACAGGGTTGGTGAAATCATTATTT
The DNA here is from genome assembly GCA_033459285.1 of Clamator glandarius. Taxonomy (NCBI): domain Eukaryota; kingdom Metazoa; phylum Chordata; class Aves; order Cuculiformes; family Cuculidae; genus Clamator; species Clamator glandarius. The sequence continues at coordinate 203,063 of JAUNZM010000428.1, forward strand.
GGTTAATTGATGAAACAGGCAGTTTTGTGTGTAGAAAGTCTTTTGGTGACACAACGTGTGGGTCCAGTGCTTAAACAGGAATGGGCCACTTAAAAATCTGTGCTGTTCTTCAAAATCTCTTTGCAGAGTTTTCAATCTTGAGATCTCTGACCGCATCATCCGTCCTCTGGCCATTGGGAGAGCTCTGGAGAAGAGGGAGAAGGTATAGAATAACACTACATAGGGACTGTCTCCAGCGTGGTTTGTGATTCATCTGTGGAAAATGGCTTCTTGGTGGTTAGCTTAGCACGAGGCACTGGCTGAAACAGGCTCATTGGATTCAATCCACCAATAGCGCCTTCCAGGACAGACGTGAGCTGTCAATGGCTGCAGGCTGGGGCAGAAAACACAACCAGAGCTTCACCCAGGGCAGCCTGAGTGTGTGTTTTGGTCACCTCTGCTGCTCAGCCACTTGTTGGAGCAGTGAGCAGCTTGCCGAGTGCTCATGAAGCAGATTCACGACACCACTCAGCTCTCTCCATCAGGAGAAAACTGCAAGAGGCCTCAGTCACCCAGCTGCAGATGGCCAGTCAATAAAACTTCCACAGCCGAGATGTTTTTTTTTTTTTCCTCTGCTTTCTGCGTCATTCCTGCATTGCAGAGATCCAGGGGGTCATTCCAGGAGCAGGATGTCCTGGAAGTAGGTGCTGTACAGACACAACACAATCGCCGAATGGTTTTGGTTGGAAAAGACCTTTAAGATCACGGAGTCCAACCATCCGTCCAGCCCCGCTAAGTCCGCTACCAGAATATATCCACGAGTAGGACATCTACCTGTCTTTTAAACCCCTCCAGAGACAGGAACTCCACCACCTCCCTGGGCAGCTTCTGCCAATGCTCAACCCTTTCAGTAAAGAAATTCCTCCTGATATCCAATCTGAATCTCCCCTGGTGTATCTTGAGGCCATTTCCCTTTGTCCTGTCTCTTGTTACCCTATGCGGAATTGTTCTTCCTTTCCATTCCACCTGTGCTTTTCTGGTACAAGGATCTGCAGCGTTTAAATGTGACACCACCTGGTGAGCAGGTTGGCTGTGGGTGATGCTATTCCTCACCACGCTGCCTCTTGCTGCGCAGCGATGGCTTTAAGATTCCATTTCAAAGGAAATGGCTCTGTAGTAGAAGCGGCTGTGACTGCCTGCGTCATCCCACAGCCCCTCTGAAAATCGGGCTGCTGCGATTCCTCCCTCACTGCACACAGCATGAGCCCTCCCTGCATCACAAACCTGAATATTTAAGCTACATCTGCTGAGTTTCCTCAAAACCTCGGCTGGTGGTTTGGGGGGAGCCTTACTCGCAGCCACCTGGGTGCTTCCCAGACCTACGCTGAGCTTGGGTTCCCTTTATCTCCGATGAGAGTGCTCCTCACAAACTTCACACTCCATAAAGCGCTCCCCGGGCTCGCAAAGCACAGCAGCGGTGATAAATGGGTGTGCAGCAAAGCGAGGACGTAATTTGTTGTAACTGCACATGTTATTTGTTAACTTGTTAATGAAAAGAGCTTCTTAATTAACTGGTGGCCTGCAGGAAGACGTTTACTGGCGTGGTTATGCCAGTATGGCTTTCCTGGCGGAGAGGTTTGTTCCAAACGAGGTGCCCAGGGGTGTGCTGTAAGGATAATGTGGGAGCCGTGCCTTTCTCTGGTGGCATCTCCCTGCAGATGCAGCCTCTTCGCTGAGCACAGACCCTTGGGAAGGAGGGGAACAGCGTTTCTCAGGGATCTTGGCAATGGGCTAATTGTATTTTATCTGCAGGCCGTGTGATTTTGGCCCTTCCTTTGCGTACGGGCTCGGATCTCTTTCAGGAGCGAAGGAGGAAGTTGTGCTTCGCTCTTCCCTGTGTGCAGCCGCCAGCTGCTCCTCTGCGGCTGCAGCTTCGTGCCTGCACTGCTCAAGTTGTGAACATTGTCCGGCGAGAGGGACCTTGTGGGGACCAGGTCCTACCACCTCCCGTGCTGTCTCCCCAGTGCCGGCTGCACCAGCAGCCAGGGAGGATGTAAAATTCAATCGCTTCTGCTGCCTCCGCTCCGTCTCTGCAAGGAGGAACCCGCCCCGAACCGGGGCAGAGGGGAGAGCGGCCACGTGTGCAGCCGCTGTGTCTTGGCCCTGCAGCCACCGAAGGAAAGGGCTGGTTTTTTAGGGGGAAAAAGAGGCTCTTGGCAAGGAGGTTGGGATTCTCCAGCCAGGGCTGAGCTCTGCGGTGGCTGGGGACAGGGCGCCTGTAGGGTTGGTGGCTGCCGCGGCGCAGGGATCGCTGCTCTTCACTAGGCCCTCATGGAAAAGGGGGTGTTGAGGGATGCTGGTCGTGCTTCTTGCTGGCCTCTCTGCTCCCTCACCCATCCCGTTTGTCCTCATTGGCTTTCTGTCGCGGTTCTGTCCCGAAAGAGGGTGTCAGCGCCCGCCTATAGACACGGGGTTTCTTTGGTGAGGGTCGGCTGTGGTGCCAGCCCAAAACTGCCCCCGGGTTCTGCATCCCTCCCCCGGCTCCAAAGGGCGTGCGGCATCAAAGCCACCGTGCATCAGCACATTGCTCTGCGTTGTCCTGCCAAAGCTGGAGGAGAGAGAGCAGCAGGGACACCTCCTACTTGATCAGGTTGCTCAGAGCCCCATCCAGCCTGGCCTTGAACACCTCCAGCGATGGGGCAGCCACCACTGCTCTGGGCAACCTGGGTCCAGGGCCTCCCCACCCTCAGTGTGAAGAATTTCTTCCTAATGTCTCATCTAAATCTTGCTACTTCCAATTTAAAGCCATCCCCCTGCATCCCATCACTCCAGGCCCTTGTAAAAAAGTCCTTCCCCAACAACACAGCTCAGAAACCCATGGAACCTCAAGAGTTTCACTTATAACTCTCCACAGTTATGGATTTTTCTTTCCCAGGAAGAACATGGGACGCAGGGCAGCTGCTGCAGAGTGCACTGGTGTCTGGATCCAACCATCCGAGAGTGATTTTCGTGCATCCCCTGTCCTCCAGGACTGCGTGGGGCCAGGACCCACCCACACGTCCCACGGGGCTGGTGGCTTTGCTTGGGAAGGTCTGCAGCTGGACAATCTTTTTTTCAGAGGCGTGTAATCCCAGACCAATGGATTTGCTCTTAGAAACTGATACTTCTTGCCTGCAGCATAACAAGGCAGCATTAGGAAAGGATTTTTATTCCAGCAGATCTGCTCCCACAAACTGCAGTGGGTCCTGAGGACACGGGCAAATAGTTCAGCTGAACCGTGATCTGGTTTGTTCCGAGGGAGCAGCAGCTGCCGCTGTGCCATTTCCTGAGCCTCAGCCGCGGAGCTGCTGCAAACGGCACAGTGATGCCGAAACTCACCCACTCGGCGAGGGGAGATCATGTCCTGGGGCTCCCGTCCCTCTGACACTTGCTTGCCACCCGTTGATCCCAAGATCTGGGCGGTGCCGAGCTAAAGGAGAGCAAAGATTCCTGTTTGCACGTGCCCTGCCTGGAAGAAACCTGCAAAACCAGCAAGTTTGTCTGTTTTCTGCAGGAGGGCTGAGCAAGGCTCCCTGGGGTGGTGGCAGGCGAAGCGCTGGTGGTGATGGTGCCGCGGGCAGGAGGATGTGGATAGGAACTGCCCGCCTCGCTGGCAGCGTTGCCAGCCCAAGGGGCTTTGCCAGCTGACCCAGGGATGCTCGGTGATGCTTCTTCACTATGAGAGTGGTGATTCTTCACCATGGGAGTGGGGAGGCCCTGGAACAGGTTGCCCAGAGCAGTGGTGGCTGCCCCATCCCTGGAGGTGTTCAAGCTCAGGTTGGACGGGGCTTGGAGCTCCTGATCCAGTGGGAGGTCTCCCTGCTCATGGCAGGGGGTGGAACTGGATGGGATTTGAGGTCCCTTCCAACCCCAACTATTCCATGATTCTATGATTCTAATGGTTTGAGTTGGAAGGGACTTTAAAGATCATCTAGTTCCAACCCTCTGCCACGGGCAGGGACACCTCCCACTAGAATCAACCCCTTCGGCCAAGATTCTGATGAAGCTGAGGCTTCGGAGCCCAATCAGAGCAAGAGGAGAAGTGGTCTATTCCTGCTCTCGCAGAGGGAAACAGAAATGCGGGGTAGCTGGGGAGGAGGTAGCTGCCCCTGCCACATGCCGGGATCGTGCTGGAGCAAAGCAGCTCAGCCCTGGCCGTGGGACGGATGAGTCAGAGATTTCAGGCACAAAGGGAAACGCGGGCTCAGCAGGGATGGGGACGTGTCAGCATGGGGACACGCTGGGATGAGGACATGCCAGGAGGGGGCCTTGAGGCTACTGGGTGCTGCATCACCAGAAGCAAAGTCTCCTACACGCAGAAATGTGGCTTTTGCCTGTCTGCTCAACAGGAGAGGAAGGAAGTGGGTGAAGTGATGGTAATGCGCATGCCGAGGGCCGTGCCACGTGCCCTCCCCATCCCACCAGCAGCCACCAGTGTGGGGCTGCCAGCACCTCCCGGCTGGTGCTGGCAGGGAACCAGGGACCACATCCCAGCTCAGCAAGAGCCATCTCCAGCCCAGCTGCTTCCCCAGGGTGTCCCCACCTCCCTCCTGCCCACTGCTGTCTTCTCCCTTGCTCAGCCTCTGTCTTATTTAAAACAACCCCAGCTAACCAAACCCGTTGCCTCTAGTCACCACAAGCCTTTGTGAACAGTCCCTCCCCAGCTTTCTTGTAGCCCCTTCAGGTACTGGAAGGTCACTATAAGGTCTCCTCGGAGCCTTCTCTTCTCCAGGCTTAACAACCCCAACTCTCTCAGCCTGTCCTCGTATGGGAGGTACTCCAGCCCTCGGATCATCCTTGTAGCCTCCTCTGGTCCCGTTCCAACAGAATTCTATGATTCATTCTATGATTCACCTCTGGCTTGGACCTGTGCTGCCACAAGGGAAAAAAAGTGCTTCCTAGTGGGGATGGAAAGAACCCTGGGCTGGCTGGCTGCTCCCCGGCTCGCTCAAAGTGATGCACGGACCCATTCCCAGTGCAGACTTCAGGAATCCAGTCTGAAGTCTAGGACGAGAGGAAATGGCCTCAAGTTGCACCAGGGCACGTTCAGATTGGACATTAGAAAAAAATTTCTTCACTAAAGGGTTCTCGGGCCCTGGCAGAGCCTGCCCAGGGAGGTGGTGGAGTCCCCATCCCTGGAGAGGTTTAAAAGACGGGTGGATGAGGTGCTCAGGGCTCTCATTTAGTAGTGGACAGGTACAGCTGGACTTGATGATCTCCAAGATCTTTTCCAACCTAGTGTTTTACGATTCTAAGTCGTTTGTGACAGCTTGTGAGTGTGATTTGACAGCAGCTGCACATTTTCTCCCCTGGCTCAGGCTGGCAGCGCAGGCTCAACCCAGCTGATGGGTGCTGGCCTCTGAGGCTGGTGAGACCATGTAGAGGCACCTTGTCCACACGCCCCCATTGATTCCCAAGCTCTAGCCACCTTGTTGAGTGCAGGATCGCACAAGATGCCTTAAATAACACTAAAACACAGAAATAACCAGCAGGTGCTGCACTGATCATTGCCCCAGAAGAAAAATCCCCACTGCTGTGCCATGTGGGGCAACCTGGAAGCACTCTGAGCATTCCTTCTCTAGATGCTTGATCCACCACTCCCAACCCAGGGCAGAGTCCAGGCTCGTGAGCAAGACGCCATCAGGTGGAGGTAAATCTGGCAGCTGGGTGTGTGGTGGGGAGAAAGCTGTTCCCAAAAGCCACGTTTGGGGGAGCAGCATGTTCCTGCATCCTGGGGCTGCTCCCACCTCCATCCCCTTCCCTCTGCTCCCAAAACCCTCCTTGTAGAAGAAAGCACGGCCCAGCTGTTCCCAAGCTGCTGCATCACCAAAACCAGCACTCCCCAAAAAGTGATGTGCTGACCCAAAACCAGCTTTTTGGGGAGTGCAACATCTTTGAGGGAGTGCAGGAATCTTTTGGGATGTGTGTCATTTTGGCAGGAGTCTATTACTTTGGAGAGAGAACCATGGGTTCAGGAATTGCTTGATTAGAATCATGGAATAGTTTGGGTTGGAAGGGAACTGAAAGCCCATCCAGTTCCACCTCCTGCCACGGGCAGGGACACCTCCCACTGGATCAGGTTGCTCCAAGCCCCATCCAGCCTGGCCTTGAACACCTCCAGGGATGGGGCAGCCACCGCTGCTCTGGGCAACCTGGGCCAGGGCCTCACCACTCTCATCGTGATGAAATTTCTTATTATGCCTGGACTAAATCTGCCCCTCTCCAGTTTATCCCATTCCCTCCTTGTCCTATCACTCCAATCCTCCCCAGCTTTCTTGTAGCCCCTTCAGCTACTGGAAGCTGCTACAAGGTCTCCTCAGAGCCTTCTCTTCTCCAGGCTGAACAACCCCAACTCTCTCAGCCTGTCCTCCTAAGAGAGGTGCTCCAGCCCTTAGATCATCTTTGTAACCTCTTCTGGTCCCATTCCAAAAGGTTTTCAGCCTTTCCACTGCACGCAGGACCTGGAAACCTCCAAGGGCCCTGGCATGAGACAAAGCCAGGTGGAACAGGGCCATGAGCTCCACAGGAGCTGGGACCATTCCCATGGGAGCCAGGAGGCCCTACCACCCCAGCCCCATTGCCCATGCCACGGCTGAGTCACTGCTGAGGAACCCTCAGAGCTTGCAGCTCGAACGCTCGAGCACACGCAGGAGCTCCCCAGGGCGGTTTCACACCCAGCACCCCATTTCCTCAGCCAGCCCAATTTTGATGCCCAATTTCCTTTTGATTTGAATGCAAAGAAAGAGTTAAGCAGCCTCAGGCTCGTGTGGATTTGGGCCAGATATTTAAAGATCCACGGCTGGGAAAGGAAAGGGGAGGTGTGATACTCTCCAAACGCTCTCCACAAACACCTCGGAGACTCCCGCTGCTGGTGCCGTCCCCACATGCTCAGCATCGGCTGCTGGGGGGAGGCAGAAAATGCCTTTCTCCTATTTTTAGCTCTTTGGTGGTGTTGTTAGAATAATCTGGGGTTGGAAAATGTTGCTGTGCAAAATTGCCTGGCAAAGCAAAACTCAAAATGGAAAAGTCTGGGATGCTGTGAGGGTAAAGGGGATGGAGAGGAAAACCAGTGGCTGCAATCGAACAAGACCTGCCCAGGGCGTGCGGGTGGTGACGAGGACAATCCGAAGTGACACAGAGCAATTTCATAGCCAAGTTCTAATAGCATCCCAGGAGAGGGGGGTTTAAATAGAGACAAGTGTCTCTTGGGATGGGTTATCCAGGCCAGCAGGATGCGATCAGGGCTGTGTGGCGCTGGGGACACTTTTGCAGCTTTGTCAGAGATGCCACCAGGCTCCTCGTCCTTTCTGTGACACCCCCTTAGTGTAGCCCTCACAAACGCCCCTCTGCAGTCTGGTGTGCAGGGAATACGATAAATCAGGAAGGGCTGAGTGTGATGTGAATATCTGAGCTTAACCAGGGAACGCAGCTTGAACCAGGACCAAACCAGTAGGAATTACATGCAGAAATCACTCCCCTCCAAGCTCGTGCAGCCACCATGGCCAAGGAGGCATTGCGTTGGCTTGCAGCCCCTCTCCACCCCACATGGGTCTCCTGCCCTCATTCTCTTTTGCCCCTTGGACAACTTGACAAAGTCCAAAGCTAAACATTAGCTCAGGCCTTGGAACAGTGGCCAATGACCAGCACGCTGCCCTCAGCCATCCCCCGGCCGGGTTGAACTCGGTCCCCTCGGAGTCAGCCTCTGCCTCCATGTCTTTCTCCACCCAATTTAAGGCACCGCCCAGCATTTCTGCAACCACTTCTGGGGCCGCACAAAGAATCATGGAATGGTTTGAGGTTGGAAGGGACCTCAAAGTTGGACTTGATGATCCAGTGTGTCTTTTCCAACCTGGTGATTCTATGATTCAAAGTCCATCCAGTTCCACTCCCTGCCGTGGGCAGGGACACCTTCAACTGGATCAGGTTGCTCAAAGCCCCATCCAACCTGGCCTTCAACATCTCCAGGTATGGGATGGCTCCATCATTTGCTAGTGACTGAGTGGGTTTCAGGAGCTACGAATCCATTTAGGAAGTTCCCATTGCTTGGCAGTAGACAGAGCAGCCACCTTCATCCAAAGATTCCTGGAGTATCCTTCATCCCCAGCACTGAACCCTCAGCCTGAGCAGAGCCTGGAGCTTTGTCCCCGGGGGTGGTGACGCTGGGGGCCTCCCCACCCATCCCTGGGGGCTGCCCACAATGCTGCAATGCGTGATTATACCACCCACCCTGAACATGACATCGCACGTGTCCCTCAGCCCCCACAATAATCCCCTGGGAGAAAAGACCCCAGAGGCAGCTCCCACCCCCGTCAGTAATTCCTCCCCTGTGCCCTAATCCCCAGCCCTTCTGTCCCAGCAGCCAAATCCAATTAACCGTGCAAGGATCACGCTCCGCCTTCCCGGCCTGGCGGGTGTTTGAACAGAGCCAGCAGGTGGAGGGCACGTGGGGACCCTCCATGGGGTCCCTGCCATGGGGTGGCATTGCTGGGGCTGGAGAGGATTATCCATGCCCTTTAGAGGGGGGTTATCCCCCCAAAAAGGACCTTCAGATAGCCAGAAGGTGCATCTCGGTGAGGTATAACCCCTGCCATGAGGGAGGGGAGGTGGTCAGGGACTTGTGGTTGAGGTGACAGGTTCACAGTTGGCTTGGCCATGACACCTGCTTCCAAGGCTCCAAACAGCAGTGTTGTGGCCTCCATCAGACCCACATGGGTCCAATTCAGTCTTCAAATCCCAGCAACCATTTGCAGGGGTTTTCCATTAGTCTCCAGGCTCTTTCCATACATCTGGATGCAGAGGAAGATGTTCTGGTCCTTCTCCAACCTGGTATGAGGAACGGCTTGGGGCAGGAAGGATGCTCTCCAACCCAGCCATGCTCCTAAGGCTGCCAAGAGCTTTTCCCGTGATCAGATTTGCAAAAATAAAGAGGCTTGTGTCAGAGGTACAGCAGCTACAGAGCAGCCCTGATGAACCTCCGCTAGGGACAGGGTGCAGCCAAATAAAGAGCCAAAGTGATTTTATGTGCAGCCTTTGCTGGGGCAGGAACGTGGATGAGCTCTAGAAGCGAGTTCGAGTCAAAAAATGAGACATTCTGGGGATGGCTGAAGCTTGTGGAACAGAAAGGAGGAGTGATGGAAGGGGAAACAGAGAGCACAAAGTGCTGAGAATGGGGTTTGACAAGGACGTGGGAGCAGGGAGACGCTGATTTTCTGGGCACAGACTTGGGGAAAAGGTGCATAAATGATGTGTGCTCACAGCCCAGAAAGCAAATCATGTCCTGGGCTGCATCCAAAGCAGTGAGACCAGCAGGACGAGGGAGGGGATTCTGCCTCTCTGCTCTGCTCTGGTGAGACCCCACCTGGGGCTCTGCATCCAGTTCTGGAGTTTCCAACACAGGAAGAACGTGGAGCTGTTGGAGCAAGTCCATGGAGGCCACAAAGAGGTTCTGAGGGCTGGAGCATCTCTGCTATGAGGCCAGGCTGAGAGAGTTGGGGCTGTTCAGCCTGGAGAAGAGAAGGCTCCAGGGAGACCTTAGAGCAGCTTTTAGTACTGAAAGGGGCTCCAGGAAAGCTGAGGAGGGGCTCCTGATCAGGGTGGGCAGGGGTAGGATGAGGGGGAATGGTTTTCAGCTGCAAGAGGGGAGATTGAGAGGAGATCTTAGGAAGAAATGTTCTCCTGTGAGGGTGGGCAGGCCCTGGAACAGGTTACCCAGAGCAGTGGTGGCTGCTCCATCCGTGGAAGGGTTCAGGGCCAGATTGGATGGGGCTTGGAGCAACCTGATCCAGTGGGAGGTGTCCCTGCCCACGGCAGGATGTGGAACTGATGGGATTTAAGGTCCTGTCCAACCTAAACCATTCTTTGACTGTCCCTGCTGACACCGTCACGGTGCCTGGGGTGGCAAAGCTGCTGCAGGCAGGAGAAGCAGCAGCCAGCGCACTGGCTATGCCAGCCCCACATTCTTCTGGGGCAGCTGTGACGACGGCTCAAGCTACGCAGGGCAAGTTCCAGCAGTCGGGAACAGGTAAGACCTGCCTCACCTCATGGCAGGGATTTCAGGCGTAGCCGGCAGGGCATGTGTGCTGCAAAAGCAGAGCAGGATGGGTAAAACCCTGCGGCCAAGCCCGTGTCCTGCTCCCAGCTGGCTTGGGCCATAAAAAAAAAGTAGGATGAGCCGTAGACGGGGTCACAGGGGATCGGAGGTGCCCTTCATGACTGCCACTGTTCTACTTTGGGTGCTCAGCAACGTAAATTCCGTGGGTGGCATCGCCTCTCGTGGCCAGGCACCAGCTTGCCTGAGGATGATGGAGAAGCTTCAAGAACTCTCCTTTTCCTCCTTTTCCACTTGAGTGATGAAGCTGGTGAAGGGGCTGGAGAACAGGCCTTATGAGGAACGGCTGAGAGAGCTGGGGGTGTTTAGCCTGGAGAAGTGGAGGCTGAGGGGAGACCTCATTGCTCTCTACAACTACCTGAAAAGAGGTTGTGGAGAGGAGGGAGCTGGCCTCTTCTCCCAAGTGACAGGGGACAGAACAAGAGGGAATGGCCTCAAGCTGCATCAGGGGAGGTTCAAGCTGGACATTAGGAAAAAAGTTTTTACGGAAAGTGTCATTGGACACTGGCAAAGGCTGCCCAGGGAGGGGGTTGAGTCACTTTCCCTGGAGATGTTTAAGGGACGAGTGGACGAGGTGCTGAGAGGCATGGTTTAGAGTTTGATAGGAATGGTTGGACTCGATGATCCGGTGGGTCTTTTCCAACCTGGTGATTCTATGATTCTCTGAAAACCAGGTGCTCCCACAAGGACCAGGTGCTGCACGCCAATCCGCATCGGGCACCAGCACTGGGGCTGCTCCAGCCTGAAAAAAGTCTTTCCTCAACAGCTTTTTTGGGGTTTTTTTGCCTGTGTCAACATGCGGGAGAACAGCAGGGTTTTTACACTGCGGAAAGCGGAGCTCAGCATCCCCCGGTATGGGAGTTAATTGGTTTTCTTTATGCTAATTGCGAGGGGAAGTGAAGAATGCCCTTAATTGCAGGGCAAATCAACCATGCAGAACGGGCTTGATTTTCCAACCCATGCACAAAAATCCCGGCCCTCACCCTTGCCATAGCAACCAGGAAACACAGGGTATTCTGCTCATCCAGCCATAAAAACCACCTGAGAAGCCTTCCCCGAGGAGATGCATTAGCCTCACCAGTGAACAGGCCCTCCCCAGACATCCCTACAGGGGAAAATTAAGACTTAAAATCATATTTGCTGGGGTTTAAAAGGCTCCTGAGGAGGTCTGGGTGCAAGGGAGAGTTGGTTTAGCTGAGGAGCCCTGATGGGACTTGTCTTGGCTGAAATCATCCTGTAGATCCAACACTAAGACCTGGGAAGAATGCTTGGTCCCATCTTACTCCAACAACTCCCACCCCACATCCCGCATTGGAACGGCTGGATTTAGGGTATGCCGGGATGCGGGGTGGGAGAACAAGGTCACCCTCCACTCAATAAGCCACAGTCTCCATTGCAAAGCAAACTTCTCCTGCATAAAGTGCAAGGTCCTACAGGTCCATGGCAGGGGATGGAACTGGATTGGCTTTCAGGTCCCTTCTGACCCAAACTATTCCGTGATTCTATGAAACCTGTTGGTTTTGGGGGGGAAAAAAGCACTTTCTGACAGCCCTGGGAGCCCTTTGCCTGCTAAGCCCCACTCTTACCAAGGCCCCTTGTTTTGCAGGGATGGGGAGAGGCCTGCAAGGTTCATGCTGGGGGTTAAATTTAGGAGCAGAGGGGGGCTCTGGAGAGACCCTAGGGTTCACCCCTGCAGCCGCTCCCAGGGGGGATTTAGATATTTCCTCCTTCATCCGCATCCAAGCCCAAAACATCGCTGCCAGGAGGACTGGTTACACAGGTCAAAAAAAAAAAGCTGTGTGACTATGAAAATCATATTGAAACGAGCTGAAACTTAATTAGGTCACATCCTTTAAAAGCAACTTGTGATCTGGCAATACAAATCACAGCTTGTCTTCGTGCACACACCCAGGCTGGTGAAACCCTCGGCACTGTCGGCTGAACCATGTGCCGAAAGCAGGATTTGCTCCTGGGCTGAAGATCTTTCTGGCCCCCAATCCTGAGTACGGGGAGCTCGCAAAGCTGCATCCTGCGGGTGATACCAGCATGGTCAACCTTGCTTTCATTTTTGCTGCATGCTCTAAGAGAGTTGAGAGCTAAAAGGAAGATGTGGGGAGGGACGTGAGGGAGAGAGGGGGGACAGGGCATCTTGGTGCATGTCCCATCCTGCAGGGGTGGGGAGTGAGGGCTTGCAGACACCCCATTAAATCCAAACTCCTTAAGCAACCACAACTGAGAAAGGGAAATAAGTCTGATTTACAGCCCTGCACACTGAGGCTCGGGCTGGAAAACATGACGGCAGTTGATGAGGAAAGCATGCCGGTGCGATTTCCCTCCAAAGCTGAGCAGCTGGGGAAAAAGTCAGGAAAACTTGGTAACCCTCCAGTTTGCTGGAGGTGAAACATTTTGGCTGTGTTTCGGGGTGTCAGACTGAAGACAATCTATGGTCACCCCTGTCCAGGGCTGTGGCACAGGCACTGGGGCTAAAGATCACCAGCTGATTTCATAGAATCAAGGAAAGGTTTGGGTTGGAAGGGACCTCAAATCCCATCCAGTCCCACCCCCTGCCACGGGCAGGGACACCTCCAGCTGGATCAAGTTGCTCCAAGCCCCATCCAACCTGAGCTTGAACACCTCCAGCCACAGCTTCCCTGGGCAACCTGGGCCAGGGCCTCCCCACCCTCACAGCAAAACATTTCTTCCTAAGACCTCATCTCAATCTTCTCTCTTTCAGCTGAAAACCTGTTCTCCTCATCCTATCCCTGCACTCCCTGACCAAGACCCCCTTTCCAGCTTTTCTGGAGCCCCTTTCAATGCTGGAAGCTCCTCTGAGGTCTCCCCAGAGCCTTCTCTTCTCCAGGCTGAACAACCCCAACTCTCTCAGCCTGGCCTCGTATGGGTGATGTCATTCCCACCAGAACTTTCCCAAGGAGGCCACTGGGCACCCTCAGCCTCCTCCACGTGGGACTTGGGTCAATATTGACCCTGCCCTTAATCTGCACTCGCTGGCACCATGTGAGTGGGATTTATTGAGGAGCAGGGTAATTGCAGGTGCCGATGTTTGCTCTCTGGCTTTGCAGCATTGAGATTTGTCCCCTCCCAATGGCTCCACGCCAGGGCTAGTCCTTGCCCCGTGGTGCCCTTCCTTTAGGGAAAAGCCCCACATGCTGTACACATCCCAGCTGTAAATCCACATGGAGATCTTGCTGCTGCCCTCCCTGCAGGACCTCATAGGCTTTCTCAGGATCCCCCAAATCTCCTGCAGCCCCCAGGGTCAACCGATTCTCCACTTGCAACTTTGCAGCCCCTGGAGAATGAAAGGGAAACCTTCTCTCAGCCCAAGCAGCCACTTTTCCACCAGATACCTGGGATGCAGCCTCCTGCCACCCCTGTTCAGATGTGCTGGTATTTAGGATCATAGAATCACCAGGTTGGAAAAGACCCACTGGATCATCAAGTCCAGCCATACACTCAATTTTAGTTCCTGGTTTGGGAGGAGAAACCAGGGCCGCAGCTCTATTGCTTGGCAACAGATTTCCTTCCCGAAAAAACCCAAACTCCAACCCCAAAGTGTTATATATAACCCGGTGGAAAGGCCTGCAGGCAACGCCCTGCGAATGATTTTTGGGCAGGCTGAGCTGTGAGGGGATATTTTGGGAAGACAGGAGCCAGAAGGACAGGGCTGTAGTAATGAGGGATGCTCCCAAGGCTTCACGCTTGAGTAAAGGAAGGACAGAAGCACCTAGATCCAGTCCCTCAGTTCCTGACAAACCAAGCAAGGATGGTGTGTCTGCCCCAAAATCACCCAGGGCTGTGGCAGAGCCCATTTCCCTGCCCCATCCCCTACCCCAGCGGCCACCAAGCAGCACAAAGGGGCTTTGGCTTCAGCAAAAAGCGGCTTGAGAGCAAAGGTCCTGCAAGGACTGGGTTGGGGATGCGTGGAGACCTCTGATGTGCTGTTTGAGAGAAGTGATGCCAGTGCTGCCGCGCGTGCCGGGCTCCGCTTGCCACCTCCAGCAGCGTGATGCTTCCCCAGCAGAGTGATGCTTCCCAATGCAGCGGGAAGGGCTCACCCCAGCACACAGAAATCAGATTTAGATCTAACTTAGGTCTCCGTTTACCCTCATTTTGCATCCAGTGCCATGCCTTACCACAGCCCCACATGCACACTGCAGCCAAACTGAGCGCGTTCGACATTGGCTCTGCTACAGAACTATCATCCTACTCTATATTTTTTTTTCTTTTTGTCTGAGAGCTCCAAGCTGACAAAGCAGCTGGCACGGAAAAATGTCCGGGGAGCTCACGCCGCTGTGCTGGACCACTCAGCCCTGGCAGTGGGGAAGAGCTGCTGGTCCTCCTGCTTCTCTGCCCCAGCTGACCTTTTCCAGCTACATTTTGGTAGGAGGCAGCAGGCAGGACAGATCCCATCACAGCTGCTGGAGAGGTTTTACACCCGCTGGGGGATGCTGAGCCCTCAATTCGCTGTCTTTCTCAGAATACAGACCAAGGGCTTGAATCCACACCACACACAAGCCCCTTTCCAGCACAGGCAGGGGCTTTGCCAGGACATCAATGCCAGCGCAGATGTAGTCTGGATCGCCTTGTGTCTTTGGGAGGCAGTTTCACATCTAGCATTAATTACCTTCTTAATTACCATCCTCACTCTGCACCCTCCCGCGGTGTCTTGCAGGAAGCACTGAATGCCAGGCTTGTTTGTAAGGCTGGATCACCCAGGGATTCTTTTCCAACCCCCTTGATTTATTAGCCAGCGTCACCTCCCAGACCAACTGGATTTAACATTTTTGTTCCAGTTAGCAAAGACTTTATTGACTGCAGAGAGGCAGAAATCGCTGCTGTGCACCCACGATGCAGGTGGAGACGCTGAAGTCAGGACGGAGCAATCCAACCCCTGCCAGATCGACATCCTAAAGCCAAAAGGGAGCAGCGACTTGGGCATCATTTTTTCCTGCGTGCTACTCACGAAAGCCTCTCTGTTGGCACTTAACTTACTCCAGACACACGCTGTATGTGCACAGACATTCCTTGGCCATGCGATCAGACCGGAAAAGATTGCATCCAGCCTTGGAACCGCAGCGGGAAGGAGGTTGGGGAAAAGCTGTGCACAAACTGACGCGAGAGTGCTGCAGCCTCCAGAAAACCTGCAGTCAACACTTTTTTTTTTTCCTTCCTTAGGAGACACGGTGCTAAAAGAGGAACCACTGAGGGATGCGTGGTTGGAAAGGCCTGGATGGGTGTGGGGGAGAAGTGCTTTATTCTGGGAAATCCTCCTCCCTCTTGCAAATGTCTCTGCGGAAGGACTCTCTCCTTCGCATTGGCAGCCCCTCCCAGCATCCCGCTCCGAGAGCACTGTTAAGATGCCACCAAACCAGCTTCTCCCATGATTCCAGACTTTATCAGTCCCCTTTCCCACTGCCAACCATCACAGCTGAGATGCAAAGGCAAAGGGCTGCTGAGAGCAGCCTCACTCAGCTGAGGGTCCACGTTTGAACCATAACTGGGCCCATGCATCCCTGCACTCATAACGTTGGTCTCGATGATCTGGTGGGTCTTTTCCAACCTGCTGATTCTATGATTCTGTGATCAGGGCAGGGTGGGGGTTCTGGAGGGCAGGGTGGGGGTTCTGGAGGGTAGCAGGGTTACAGCCCAAAAAGCAGCTTTGTGGGGAGAGTTTTACTCTAATCCTTCAAGCCACGTGCTCCAGCTTCTACCCTCTGGTCCCTGCAAGCATAGAGTCATAGAATTGCTTGGCTGGAGAAGATCTTTGAGACCATCAAGTCCAACCGTACCTGTCCACTACTAAACCAGATTCTTGATTTCCCGTCTTTTAAACCCCTCCAGGGATGGGGACTCCACCACATCCCTGGGCAGCCTCTGCCAGGGACCGAGAGTTCTTCTGAGAAGCAACGGAGCAGGAGAAAATGCTTGGCACAGGCAGGACCAGGAGTCCGGCATCCAAGGGCCCCGGGACGCGGGGGGCCGGGGCGGGGGCCGAGCGGGGACACTCGGGGATCGCAGGGCAGGGCCGGGGGCAGTTGGGGGGCACGTGGAGAGACGGGGGCGAGGGGGTTGAGAGGGGCAAAGGTTCCTGTCCGCCCTCCGCCGGGCCCGAGGCTGTAGCTCTGCCTGACTCCTCGCCATATCAGCTCATGGGTGTGGGCCCAGCAGATTGAAAGCCGCAGGGATGTGATAGGAAAAGCTTCCCAAAGAGCTGGGGCAGTTCCAGACTGATCCAGCCCCCATTAAGCTAACGGGATAAGCGCACGGACGCACCTCGGTCCGCTGACGGGCGGCAGCTGGAAGCTGACAGCCACGGGGTGAGCACCTGCTCCACCACAGCCCCTGTTTGCAAAAGGGAAACGTAGAAAGCTCCTCAGGGCACAAAAGGCAAATATTAACAGCATGAGGACTGCGCAATCCCATGTTCTGTGTGCACAAAGTGCAGAGTCTCCTCCTGAGAAAGTATGCCAAGCAAACGCTGCTTCCAAGTTGGAAGCTGTCAGCGCCGGGACTGGTGTCAGCTCCACCTTGCAGCTCATCCCAGCGCTGCAAACCCCTTTAGACAGCTCCCTTCCTTCACGCAGCGAGTTTGTTCTTTGAATACCAATGGGCACCAGAGGAATTTCAGGGCTGCTGTCAGCCCTGGACACTTGCCTCCGCTCCTCCATCCCCAGCAGTGGCGATCCAGGCAGGTTCTTCAGGTCGCGCCTTCCTCCGATTGACCCTTGTGGGCTTGGGGACAAGCTTGGCCGCAGCTCGGGCACAAAGAGCAATCCAGGATTCTCAAACCATCTGGGCAGAGCCTGGGAAAACACCTCCCTTGCTCCTGAGGTCTGTCAGCCAGCCCACCCTGCCTGTCCCGCTCTCCTGTCACCGCAGAGGCGTGGGACAGCACAGCGCAGAGCGAGCTCTCTCCTAGCCTTTCACTGCCTCCCTAAAATGTGAGTTAAGAGTGCACGGCCAGAAAGCAACTAAACAACTTTCAGTTTTCCTCTCCTGCTGCATGAGATACAACCTTCGGGACGAAGCCAGTGCCTGGCCCAGGCTGTGCTCCCCCCATTATATTTCAAACAAGGAATCCATTCTAGGCGCAGACACAGAGACAAGTTCAGGAGTTCAGCTTGTTATCTACACCTCAGCTTCCTTCTCTTCTCATGTAAACGAGAACACTTTTGAGCATCAACGGAGAAAATGCTTGGCAGGACCAGGAGCCACAGCAGGAGTGGGACTGAGCCCCCAGGGTTTCCTCAGCTGACACAGAGCTTAAGTGCTAAAAGATCTTCATGTTGGAATGGAGCCACAACCAGGCCACTGAGCCCATCGCTCGTCACCACTGTTGCACCAGCATTTGCATAATTTCAATTATGTTTCCAAAATGGGGAACGAGCTTTGACAACAACACATCTGCAAAAAATCAGAGGCAATGGAAAATCATCATCTCAGACCTGATGGCCCTACAGATGCCTTCCACGGGCAGAACCTCAAAGGTGTCATCACGGTACGAGAAATGATGCAGCAATCCAGGTTTTGCCATTGCAACACGTGGAAATAAAAGCATTTGAGAAGGAAGAGTTCCCCGGCACCACTTTACCTCTCTGTGTGATGCCAGTAAACTTCCCATCCCCACCACCCTCCACAGGGCTCCCATGGAGTCGTTCGGGTTGGAAAGGACGTCTAAGCTCATCCAGCCCAACACCACCTTGCCTACTAAAGTGTGTCTTGAAGTGCCACGTCTACACTCTTTTTGAACACCTCCAGGGATGGAGATTCCACCACTGCCCTGGGCAGCCTCTGCCAGGGCTTCACCACTCTTTCAGTAAAGAAATCTTTCCTAATATCCAAACTATACCTCCCCTAATGCAATTGAGGCCATTTCCTCTTGTTCCATAACTTGTGACTTGGGAGAAGAGCCCAGTACCCACCTCACCACAATCTCTTTTCTGGGAGCTGCAGAGAGCAACGAGGTCTCCCCTCAGCCTCCTTTTCCTCAGGTTAAACAGCCCTGGTTCCTCAGCTGCTCCTCATAAGGCCTGTTCTCTAGCCCCTTCCTCTCCTCCATCCCCTGCCTCCCCCAGGAGCATCTCAGCCACCACAGCTCCTGCCTTTCCCCATTTTTCTCCCACACCTGGAGGCAAAAGAAAACCAGGGCTGATGGAGGGGTCTGTGCTCTCCTCCCACCTCCCCCTATCTGCCATCGCTGTGTTGAGACATCGCTGCCTACGAGAAGGGTGCAACAGGATATTTATTCTCTGTGAGTCACCTCAACCTCCCTATCTGTCATCTGCAGGCGCCCCGGCTTGAACTGCAGGTTTGTAAGCAATCTGGTTCATCCCCCACGCAGCCCCGGCGCGGCGGTCCCGGAGCCTTCCCTGCTGTTGCCACCACGCATATTTTTGGCAACCTGGCAAGCTGGCAGATGTGAAACGTGTCCATGGATCCGATGACTTAAATAGCATCTTCTTTTCCAAAGGCGGTTGCTGGGAGGTGGGTTGGAGCTCAGCAGTAAGTCTGCTTGCCATAAGCCTCCTCTCCAGGCTACGGAACCAGCAGCAAAATATTCCAGGTCTAGGCATTAATCAGCCTGTGGTTCATTATCAATCCAAGAGAGGAGGAAGCTGTGAGCTTCAGAGGAGAGACGTCGATTCATAAAACCCTCAAGTGAGAAGCTCCAGTTTTTCCGAAAGCAACCTGGCCGCTGAATAATGCATCAGACTGCTGAGAAGTTGGCAAACGCTGGGAAGAATGAGTTAATCCATAGATCCAATTGAGATGCCAGCACTCCTCCAGCATCAACGTGATTAACCTGTTTCACTACTCAGAGCATTTCCAGGAGGACCAGGAGCAACAGCAGGAGCCACCGGAGAGCCTGGAAGAAGCTGTGCAGTTCCTTCTCCTCCACAGCACGGTGAAGAGGCAACCATGACCAAAAGCAAGTGTGGTGCCTGAGCTACGACCTGGAGACCTTGGGAAAAGAAACCCATGGGCAGCTTCAAGCGAGGTGGAAAAGCTGCGGCTTAACTTCAGAGAGAGATGTGTCCCCCTTCAGAAATTATTAGTAAGGTCCATGATGGAAAAAAAGCTGTACTGAGTTTAAAGTGTAACCTCACATCAAGGGGAAAAGGCAGATCGTCTCTTTCTTAGGCATTAGCCAAACAGGTAAAGCAGGAGCTGAGATCCCGAGATTGCAGCTGCAAGGCTGCAGGCAGCATTACTTAAGGGGAACGTGCCATTACCCTGGTCTGAAATATTCCCATCCCTCCTGAAAAAGGGGTGGAAAGCTGCAGCAAACGCAGCCAGAAGCAGATCTGGGGCAGAAAGGTGCTTGTGCAGCCACAGGAGCCTCTCAGGAGCAGCCCAGGAGCATCGTCTGCATCCCATCCCATCCCAACCTGGCTGACGGTGACCCTGGCTCACACCCCCCACATACTCAAGATGCTTGGAGCCAATGGCTGGAGGACTTTGAATTCATTAACAACTCCAAGGTTGTAAGATGAGCCAGAGCAAGTTCCAGGGACAGCTCGCTGGCAGCGGTTCAACGACTTCCACAATGCAGCACCGCACGCCAGCCACTTTCAAGTTGGCCCTCGCTGAGATTGGCTCCTCTTCCAGCTAGCAGGTGCTGGGGAAGTTATTCCTGAACTTTTGTATCGAGCAGCAAGAAGAAACCAGCTGCAGCCACAGCATCTGCCCTGCTGCTGCCGCTCGCCGCCCCCTCAAAAACGCTTTTATTTCCAGTGCTGGCTTGAAAACCAGCCCAGTGCAGGTCATCCCAGACGAAACAAGTCTTTAGATCCAAAATATGAGTATCTTCATCACATATAGAATGCGATTTGAACATTTAAACAGACAGGCTTGTTTTGGAGAGAAAAATAGAGCCAAATCTCTGCTTTGCTTGCAAAAGCTTCCTGCTCCACGGAGAAAGGCAAGCGCTGGGTTTGGTTACAGTTAGGGCAGCAGATTGAAAGCCGTAAGGATGTGATAGGAAAAGCTTCCCAAAGAGCTGGGGCAGTTCCAGACTGATCCAGCCCCCATTAAGCTAACGGGATAAGCGCACGGGCGCACCTCGGTCCGCTGACGGGCGGCAGCTGGAAGTTGACAGCCACGGGGTGAGCACCTGCTCCACCACAGCCCCTGTTTGCAAAAGGGAAACGTAGAAAGCTCCTCAGGGCCTTTCACTTCCCCCCTAAAATGTGAATTAAGAGTGCACAGCCAGAAAGCAACTAACTTTCAGATTTCCACAAGTTTTCCTCTCCTGGAACAATGAGAGAAATCCTCCCCTCCTGCTGCATGAGAAACAACCTTCGGGATGAAGCCAGCGCCCGGCCCAGGCTGTGCTCCCTCCATTATATTTCAAACAAGGAATCCATTCTAGGTGCAGACACAGAGACAAGTTCAGGAGTTCAGCCTGTTATCTACACCCCGGCTTCCTTCTCTTCTCGTGTAAACCGCCAAGGGAGTTTTCACCACAGCTGTGGAGCAGTAGGGGCATGAGGGGCTCCTGTCCCGAGCCAGGAGCTGTCGGCTCTTCCCCCTTGAGCTGGACCTCAGCCGAGTCCTCCTAAGGAAAGAAAAAGGGTTTCAAGCATTATTTATTTATCAATAGCATCATCTGTGCTTAAAGGGGGCCTACAGGAAAGCTGAGGAGGGTCTTTTGATCAGGGAGAGCAGGGATAGGACGAGGGGAACGGTTTTCAGCTGAAATAGGGAGATTTAGGTTAGATCTTAGGCAGAAATGTCTTGCTGTGAGGGTGGGGAGGCCCTGGCCCAGGTTGCCCAGAGCAGTTGTTGCTGCCCCATCCCTGGAGGGGTTCAAGGCCAGGTTGGATGGGGCTCTGAGCAACCTGATCCAGTGGGAGGTGTCCCTGCCCATGGCAGAGGTGGAACTGGGTGGGCTTTGAGGTCCCTTCCACCCAAACCATTCCATGATTCTATTATTTCTAAGCATTTTCAATTTTCAAGCGTTACTAATTTGCATCTCGCACAAAACAGACACCTATTAAATCCTGCTCAAGTGTGTTTTCTACCTAGTGCTCTCCTAAAAGACACAGCTAAAGAAACCAGTCCATCTTGTGGAAGGCAAAACCTTTATCTTGAGGAGAGGCAAGGGCCTGAGCCTGTTAAACCGCTGTGAGACTGAGGCTGAAGAACTCAGCAGATGACTCACATCTCTACTTTTTTTTTTTCCTCCCCTTCTTTCTTTTTTTAAGAAGGTCAGAGATACCTGTTCTTCAGCAAGAGAAAAGTGACTTCCTGGGCAACGCTCTGTGTACCCAGTTCACCCAGGAGCTCGTTGGGGACGCACCCCTCGCTGCCACAGGGCTCTGACTCACCCGCTTCACCCCTTCCCAACCAACAGCAGGGCTAAAATGACACTGTTCCGTGTGCTGCTTTGGGTTTTGAAAGTGAGATGGGTTGTGGTGCTTGAGTCACCCACCTCAGCCTGGAGTCCTGAGAGCTTCATCTGCAGGAGCAGCACCGGCTTCGGGCACAGGAGCTCAGAAGAGGAACAGAGTTCATAACTGGAGGTGCCACTAATTCACCAACAGCCCTGCAAAGCTGGCACTTCCCCTAAGGGAAGGAGAAGCTGGCATTTTTTTCCAGGAAGCACCAAATCCGAGGTGATTTCAGCTCCTACATCCTGAGCTCGCCAGGCTGGACAGATATTAGAAACAAAACCAAGTCAAAAAGCACAACCATGTGTTAGCGGGGAGTCTGAGTCTGAGTCACGGCGCCCACACCAAGGCTGCTTGCACACTCCAGAGCGAGTTCTGTGCTTGTTTCTCCCATTCCCACTTCCCAGCAACAAAGGGAAACAACGCTCAGGTCCAGCGGTGAAGCCATCGGCTGTCACAGATCTTGCAGCCAGCTTTTTGACGATGCAACCGATTTTTTAAACCGAGAGACATTCCTTTGGGAGGACGATCTATTAACAGGGTTGATTTCCAATTAAAGATGACAGGCACATTTTTTCCAAATGCTGTTCGTGAGGACTGGGGGGTGGAAAAAAGCCCTGCTGAAGCGTGAGGCTGGGTTCAGGACGGGTGCTCTTGGAGCTGCAGCAAGAAAGGTCCAACAGACAATTGTAAGGGCAGACAGTTTGAGAAATGCTACTGCAATGAGAGAGACACGAGTTTACTCTTCTAGAACCTTGTCTGCAAACCCCAAGCAGTTTAATTAACTCAGAGTAAGTTCATTTACACAGCCACACCCTCAAACCGACACTCAGGTAGACAGAGCCGAACCGGAATGCACTGGAAGAACAAGGCTTTGAGGGGACTGCAGCTGCGGTGCCACCGCCCCTGTGTGCAGGTATTCCTGTCCATCTGGATGGTGTCTCCAGGCGATTCCCAAGAAGACAATTCTGAGCAGCTGGTGCTGCCTTACACCTGCAGCTGTGGGTACCTCAAAACCTTAAGCAGCCGCCCGACAGCCCGGTTGAGGT
Organism: Clamator glandarius; assembly: GCA_033459285.1. Classification (NCBI taxonomy): domain Eukaryota; kingdom Metazoa; phylum Chordata; class Aves; order Cuculiformes; family Cuculidae; genus Clamator; species Clamator glandarius. The sequence continues at coordinate 225,649 of JAUNZM010000428.1, forward strand.
TGAACTCTGTGGGTGGTTCCGGTGACACCGCCGTCGCTCCTTGGCCCCATAGGACAGCAGCTGCTGCAACAACCGGTGCCCGCTGCCTGCACCCAGCCTGCTGCTCGGCCCCAGCCCCTGCCCCGGGGCCTGCCTGGCCACACCTGCCCAAGGCTTCTATCTGCTCACTCATGTCCCATTCAGACACCAGAGACATCCCAACTTCACATCTGCCACTCCACAAGCGCCCCTATTCACTCATCGGCCCTTTTGTCCATCACTGCGTTTTCCAAACGAGCCAACATCTGCCCTCTTCAACCACTTCCCAGTGTTTTCTGTAAATCATGGCACTACCCTGCTCCGCCACGGCCCCTCTGTATTCTCTCACCTTTCCGAAGTACAGGGGAAGAACAAATCAAACACCAAAGTTTGCTAAATATTGTTGGATGCCAGTGGAAGTGGTTGGAGGAGGATCATCCTTCCCACTCATAAAACCAGGCACTAATCTACCTCTCAAAGGACTTGCAGCCTTTCCAAACTGCAGGATACAGCACAGAGATCTCTTTATTCCAGCAGAATGCTCTACTCCAGCACCATATTGGCTCTTTCTCTTTCTCTCGTAATTAAACATAAGTAACGTACCAAGAGAGCTCCGCTGTATAATTGCTTTATTTTCTGCTTATTAGTTCTTTATCAACACTACAGCCATATTTTGAACACAAAATTCCTGTTTACTTTAGTCAGGGAGATCACAGTCTACAGACTCATTCACTGATCGGACACAATTAATGCCATTCAAAACTTACTCCATAGATTCACATGAACACAAATCGATGCGCTTAAAAACTCCGGATTGGTTTTTAAATGATCGGATTTCTTACAGATCGACACTGTATCCTGCAAGCTACCTTTGCTGCCTGGCAGCCACTTATTGGTGGTGAGCTTCAGCTACGACCTGTGAAGGACACGTCGAAAGTGAAACCTTTGTGTTTTGTTTGGCCGTTTATTTTTGAAGTCTCTGCCACATGTTTCAGTAACTTTTTCTCCCCCATCTTGCTCCCCCCACCCCCCCCCCCCAAAAAAAAGAGACATTAAAAAAAAAATCAGAAGCATAACCAGTTTCCTTTCACTTACAAAAACAGAATAACAAAGTTGCTAAGGAAATACAAAATTGCAAATTCAACTTAATGCAAAGTCTAGCAAAGAAGTCTGCCCCAGCACTTAAGAGAAAACAGAGTAAATCAACTGAGACGAGAAATGAAGTTATTGAAGTTTCCATGTTGACTGAGAATAAAGTTCAAGAACCATTAATAGAGCTTCAAGTTTTCCAGTTTAGGCATTTACTTTGTGCTTGGCTATTTTATTTATGCTCCAGAAGAAAACAGTAACCATATTCTTGTATTTTTAGTCTTTATACCACCACACTATGCGTTAAGTTACATCAACAGGAAAAAAAAAAAACAACCCAAAGCTAGAAAATAGAGCAATGATATTCCAAAGGCAAAGAGCCTTGGCTGGGGAAAATCCCATCTCCTTTTCTGAAGAGCCAAGATTTCCAAGTTGTTTGACATTGAGCTCTTGCAGACTCTCTAACTCACAAAAACTTAGCGTCAATCAGTGCTCTGTCTTCTAGCAACAAGAACCCATTCTGGCCCATTTGCATCCACATCCAGACAAGCCTCTTGGAACCATATCCCAAAGGAACTGTTAAGTGGTCCAAAGCATTCAATAGCAGAAGTGAATCCAGTATTTTTATCTTCCCATACATCTTTGGTAAGAGCTCCGTATACAATGCACTCAGCATGCAGAATCAACACTGCGGAAATGTAGTGTAATGCCCCCAATTCCGTGTAAAACTCATATCCTTGGAAAATAAAATTAAAAAGAAAAAAAAAAAGCCATTTTCTTCTGGTTTTGTAGCATACATTCCTAGAATTCCCCAATCGAGTTTAACTCCTTGAGGAAATCTGAAGTTAATCCTTAAGGCTGAACAAGAACCAGCTGCTTTATCGTGTTTTGCACCCAGTGTTAACACTTAAGGTTTTTATACTAACACTGCTCTGGGTGGGGTTTTCTGTTTGCCAGTCACATCTGCAAACCATGATATGGCAAATGAGCTGCTTGCCCTTTAAGAACTAATTATGGAAGTTTACATTCATAGTCGTGTATACGCTCTCTCTTTCTCCTCCCCACTCTCATTAGTCGTTACTCGATGGGCTTCAGACATCCAACACAGTTCCCTTCCTACAGGGCCACAGCAACAACATGGCCTCCGAGACAGAGGGCAAGGACTGCAACGAGTTCAATCAAGTCTTTGAAAACTACACAGCGAAGCGATTGCCTCAATTAAGAGATGTCCAAGCTATCGAGCCCAATTACAGCTCGGTACGGAACTCACGCCTATGGAATGGAAGAGAAGAAAACTTCATTCTCCACTACACGCACATCGGAAAGAATCAGAAATCCTCTAAGGCTTTAGCTGTCTTGCAATGAAAGCAATTCACCTCCACTGCAAGACAGGCAAGTTGGTACTAGATTTTTGCCCTAAACCTCTGTGAGTTGAAGTAAAAACTTGTTGCAGTGCTTAGACGTTATTGCTGTGTTTTCTGGAAGGAACCTACCTTGCACTGAATCGGAGACTGACACGAGCAGCAAAAACTGCAGCTAAACATCGCTAAAGTTAGCGGTGTGAGACAAAAACTTAACAGTATCTACCCTGAACTATTACATCATTCCTGTCTTATTTGCTAAATGGTTGCTATGCGGTAGGGGAAGTTATTTGCATCCCTTCTCATGCAATGATGTATGGTTCAGAACTTCACAGCTGACATTTCACAGCAGTTCGTACATTACCGAGTTAACATTGCGTGCTTTGAACAGGTTACAGTGGTATTCTTGCTATCGCTAGGCAAGAATCCATAAAAGTTTTAGTCTGAGATATGAAGACAGAGCAAGAGTCACTGTCGAGTTATAGATTAACAGAACTTTTCTTTAAAAAAAAAAAAAGCCCTTGATATAAAAAGACAGACTGCAGTTTGATTTTAAGCAATAACTTTCAGTTTACTAGATGAAGGAAACCTACCAACATATTCTGCGTGAATGCAAAAAAGTAGCAATCTACAGCAAGTGAGAGAAGAAAAAAAAATATATAATCAAAAAAGTAGAACCAGAAAGCATACACTGAAACCGGGAACCCTCTCCCCGCCACCCCCAATACCCCCAAACCAACGGAAGGGCTCCCAAGGAGGGGGGGGAAAACCCAAAAAAAAGAGAAAGGTTACTTAGCAAGTCTACAATGTGCCTTTCCCCTGTTTGCTGGAAGTCTGCCATAGCATCTAGTGCTTGTGTTTGTGTCACATTCGGAGATTAGAGCATCCTAATGCCAAGCGAGAGAAGAGTTAAAACAGGAATCCAGTCAAGTGTGCAGAAGGGAAGGGCAGCAACTGGAGAAAGGTGATCATAATCCTATGGATGCTTTTTCTTTTCAGTAGAGAATTGTTCTTCTGGAAAGCCATGTGGGTTGCTTTTTTGTTTTGTTTTTGCTTTTTTTCTCTTTAATTCTTTGTAGACTAAATAGTTATTCTCTCATTAGGATTTATAATTGGATGTTAACCATGTCAGCCCTTCGTAGAGTCCATCCCCCGTGGTCGCACAGGAGGGCTGCACGTACCAATTCCTATCCCTGATGCGGGTCAGGCCCAGTTTCTCCTGGATTTCATGGGGTTTCATGGCATCGGGCAGGTCCTGCTTGTTGGCGAAGATGAGGATGATGGCGTCCCGCATCTCCCTGTCGTTGATAATACGGTGGAGCTCCTGGCGGGCCTCGTCGATGCGGTCGCGATCGGCGCAGTCCACCACAAAAATCAAACCCTGCGTGCCCGTGTAGTAGTGCCTCCAGAGGGGACGGATCTTGTCCTGGCCCCCGACGTCCCACACGTTGAACTTGACGTTTTTATAAGTGACCGTTTCCACGTTGAAGCCCACGGTGGGGATGGTGGTAACGGACTGGCCCAGCTTCAGTTTGTACAGGATGGTGGTTTTCCCGGCCGCGTCCAAACCCAGCATCAGGATCCGCATCTCCTTGTTGCCGAAGATCTTGGACAGCACCTTCCCCATCTCGGCGGCATCCAAGGGCCCGGGGACGCGGGGGGCCGGGGCGGGGGCCGAGCGGGGACGCTCGGGGCTCGCAGGGCAGAGCCGGGGGGGGTGGGTCGGGGGACGCGTGGAGGGAAGGGTGTGAGGGGGTTGAGGGGGGGAAAGGCTCCTGTCCGCCCTCCGCCGGGCCCGAGGCTGCGGCTCCGCCCGACTCCTCGCCTCGCCGAATCAGCTCATGGGTGCGGGCGCTTCCGCGTCCTCGCCTGGAAAAAGGGGAAACGGAGAAGAGCGTGAGGCGAGGAAGCGAGGACGGGGAAAGGGGAGAGGAGAAGGACGGGGGCGGCGGGGTGGGTACCTCAGGCCGCCGGGCTCTCCGCGCCGCTCCCTGCTCAGCCCGCGCCGCCGGAAAAGCCGCCGCGCGCGCCCACCCCACTTCCCCCCCCGCCCCGCGCCCGGCGCGCATGCGCCTCGCGCGCGGGCCCGGCCCGGCTTCCCGCGCGCGCGCCGCCACCCCCCACCGCCGGGCCCAGCCCCACCCGCCCACTGCGCATGCGCCGGGCTCGGCGGGGGGGGGGGGGGGTGTGAGCCTGCAGATGCGCATGCGCCCAGAGCGCCGATCCCTTGAGGCCATCCCCACCCCGGCCCACCCCGCCCACCCGCGCGAGCCCCAGGGGAGGGGCGAGGCTGCGCGGTCTGTAACGCGCATGCGCCAGACGCGGACTCTTCCCCCTCCGCCCGCGGGCACGCCCACCCACGCGCCGCAGGGGAGGGGCGAGAAGGGCGCGCCGGCCGGCGCGCGTGCGCTGAGCGCGCCGGACCCTTGAGGCCACGCCCGACCGCGCGCGCCCCGGGGGCGGGGCGGGGAGGGCGCGGCGGCCATTGCGCACGCGTAAGGGCGCGGTGGGCGGGGCCGCGGTGGTGAGAGGCGCCACGCGAGCGCGCGTCACCGGGGTGGGGCTGGGGGAAAGCTGAGGGGAAGGGGCTCAGCCCGTGCCCGCCCATGGGGGAGAGCTGCGAGTGGGGTGTCAGCCCCGGGAGGGGGCTCAGACCCTGCCCACCCATGGGGGAGAGCGGAGTGTCAGCCTGGGGAAGGGGTGTCATGATGGGGAGGGGGCTACGAGCTTCTCCGCCCATGGGGGAGAGCTGGGAGGCAGCCTGAGGAGGGGGCTCAGACCCTTCCTGCCCATGGGGGAGCAGCGCCCCAGCATGCCCAGCGTAATGCAGAGCAGCGCCTTCCGCGTACACATCGCGGGCACACGTTTGGCCGGTTTCACAGGCACCGTGTGTCGCAACCCTACGCTCCTGGTGATGAGCCCAGTACTCGTGAGCAGCATGCGGCTGGTCCTCCAGGCCTGGCAGGCTGGAGCGGGGGCTGCCCTGTGACGGGGAAGCAAGCCTGTGTTGGTAGTTGCTTCTGAGCTGATGGAGCAGACGTGGGAAGTGGCAACCAGAACACAAAACCAGCAAAATCATAGAATGGTTTGGCTTGGAAGGGGCCGTGAAGGTCATCTAGTCCAATCCCCCTGTATCGAGAAGGGACTCGGGTTGCTCAGAGCCCCATCCAACCTGACTGAATGTTTCCAGGGACAGGGCATCTCCACCTCTCTGAGCAACCTCAGCCAGTGTTTTACTACCCTCAGCAAGAAAATATTCTTCCTCATATCCAGTCTAAACTTCTCTTTTAGTTTTAAACTATTATTCCTGGTCCTACTGCTACAGATCCTGCTAAAGAGTTTATCCCCATGTTTTGTGTAAGTCCCCTTCAAGTATTGAAAGGCTGCAATAAGGTCTCCTTGGAGACTTCTCCAAGCTGAAGAACCCCAAATCTTTCAGCCTCTCTTCATGGGAGAGGTATTCCTGGCCTTTGATAATTTTGGTAGCCCTCCTCTGGACCAGCTCCAACAGGTCCATGTCCTTCCTGAGCTAACGGCTCCAGAGCTGGACACGATATTCCCAGGTGGGGTCTCACCAGAGCAGAGAGGTAGAATCCCCTCCCTCACCCTGCTGGCAACGCCTCTTTTGATGCAGCTCAGGATGCAGCTGACCTTCTGGGCTGCAAGTGCGAGTTGCCGTGTGTGTAGTTACTTTGGGGTCAGCCTTCAGGGAGGCCAAGTGACATGGTCACCCTCTGGAGTGCACAGCTATCGGAGATGACAGCCTGTCTTCACTTGGGACAGGCGGAGAGAGTTGGGGTTGTTCAGCCTGGAGAAGAGAAGGCTCCAAAGAGACCTTATAGCAACCTTGCAGTACCTGAAGGGGATACAAGAAAGCTGGGGAGGGACTTTGTAAAAAGGCCTGTAGTGATATGACAGGGGGCAATGGGTATAAACTGGGGAGAGGCAGATTTAGACTAGACATAAGGAGGAATTTCTTCTCTGTGAGGGTGGGGAGGCTCTGGAACAGGTTGCCCAGCGCAATGCTGGCTGCCGCATCCCTGGAGGTGTTCAAGGCCAGGTTGGATGGGGCTTGGAGCAACCTGATTCAGTGGGAGGTGTCCCTGGCAGGGGTTGGAACTGAGTGGGTTTAAGGTCCCTTCCAAGCCAACCTGTGCTATAATTCTATATCCTTCTGTCCCTTCAAAAATCCCAAATTTTGAATTAATTTATATGACAGACCTGTTTGCAATTATGTGGCATGGGCAGAGCCACCCCCCTTAGAAGAGCAAAAGGGAAATTGCTTGGTGTCTTTGAAGTCTGGAATAACAGGAGATTCCCTAGACTACAGAATTAAGTGGATGACAATAAGAGTTTCTAAGGAAGCCTTGCCCTTTCATGCAATGAGCAAGGAGGGAGGATGCCAAAGAAAACATACCATCCATGGCTTCTTGTGAGCACGTGTGGCTGTGATGGGGTACGGTCTGCTGGCACCAGGGCTGACGAGTGTCCCTACATACATTGTGAAGTGCCACAGCTAGTCCGGTCTTTGAAGCAGCAGATAATAAAGCTGAGAGTTGTACAGGATTTACAGCAAGCTGTCATGATCCGTCTGGATCCTTGCAGTTCAGTCTCCTCTCACTTGCACAGGAAATCTATCTAAATAAAGTTTGCTGCCAAGCAGGGCTAAAATTACTGCCAGGATGTGGATGTTAGTGGGTTTCTGCTTGGCTCTGTTCTGTGTGACCATTTCTATGCTGGTGCACACAAGTGGCAGTTTATGATCTGTAAGGTCCCTTCTAACCCAAACTGTTCTATGATTCCATTAGGCAACAGCAGTACGACACCATGGGTCTTGACCAAACTAGTTGGGAAAGGAGATGTTGGGAGCTGTAAAGCTCTGCCTTTGTCCCTGTACAGGCAGGGATTGCACTGCCCACTGGCCTCGGATTGTCACCTTCTCCTTTTGGGAAATGACTGCTGTGCAAGCAGTTTTGTAAAGTGTGAAGGGGAGGGTGTGACCATACATGAGGTTTTCCCACTTTTTAACAGCTGAGAGTTACCTGTGGTGCTTTCTCCCAGGGTCCACCAGTTGAGGAACATGGATCTCAGGCATTAAGTACGTCAGCGCCAGGCAGCCTGCGTGGCAAGTGAGGTGCTGTGCCAGCCACCAGTGGATACCAGAAGGCATGAACCAAGATGATAACTGCAGAGTGGGGAAGGGCTTTTTCTGCCCCTTCTCCCTCTGTTTTGGACCCAGATGTACCGTTCCTTGGGTCTCTCCTCCTGAATTGTGCCTTTTTTCAGTTTGTGGTGACTGCATTGCCTGTCATCCTTGGGGAATGTCTGCAGATGGGGCTTGGCCAGCTTCGGCTTTATCCCTTTCACTTGGCAAACAGACGGACTCTTCTCTTTTTCCTTCGCTCCTTTCCCTCCAGGTAAAGTGGAAGTGATGGGACCTGTGAAATACTTGCATGTCAAGTTGCTTTCAGAGAGCCAGCAGCTGCTCTTGCACTGGAGTTGTTGAGGAGCCGTTCTTCACGCAACCTGCCCTTCCGCTGAGTAAGCGGCTGTGTGACTTCCTGAGCTGCTCCTCTCCCCGCAGGGTTCCTGCCTGCCTGTGCTTGATAGCAGCAAACCAAAGGTTGCTCCAATCCATATTAACCTTTGGGCCAGCTCCTCTCCGGGTGTGTGCCCTGCACTGGGTGGGCCGGTGGCCGAGATGAGCCACGCTGCTCCAGGCTCAGGTTCTGCTCAACTGCCTTTGCCCCGCGAGTCCCTTGAGCCTTTAGTCCTGCCCTTCAGCCACTGGAATGGGACAGCCTGGGCACTCGGATGGCTCCCTGAGCTCTCCCACTGCTACTGAACATGCTCTGCAGCTGGGACCACCCCTGAGATGGTGCCATATCCTTCAGCTGCAACTCTATAACCTGCTGAAAGCATCCAAAGTTGATCTTCCCATCATCCAAGTCTAAAACTCTGATAAGGAGAACTAACATTCCCTACTTCACATAAGAAGTCCAAAACTTCATGGTGGATGTGGGGATGTGGCTATGTGCCACAGAGGAGAAATGTGATCCACTCTGGCAAATACCTCTTCACCTGCGCTGGGTTTTATTTGTGATGATCCCCCCTGCCCTCTAGGAAAACTTTCTGTCCATGTGGTCTGTGCATCAGAAGAAGATTTTATGTGGTTTGACATGTGTTTTTTAAATAATTATTACTGCTCTTTTGGATGATAAATAGCAAAAAGACATTTGAGAACTCAGCACTTTCAATAGTTAAGATCTGAAATTAGTCACTAATAAACTCTGTGCGTGTCAGTCCTTGTAGCTCACAGATACTGATCCCTCAGGGAATGGGGGAGAAGCTGGTGAGAGAGCACCACCTACTTTTGAAACATTTTTATGTAAACTCATAGCAGTTTCCGTAAATGAACAGAAAAGGGTGGTAAACAGGAAGCAGAATGTAAATGGCATAACTTAGTTAAGCAAATAAAAGCTTCGTTGTCTGAGGAACCCTGCGGCTGTATCCCTGCAGAGTTACTGTGCCCTACCTCAGAGAGGCTGGTGACAGCACGGCTTATGTCAGAGCCTTTAAGAGATGCACTTGTCCCAGTGTGAGGTGTTTGGAAAAAGAATCATAGAATGCTTTGGTTTGGAAATGGACCTTCAAACCCCATCCAGTCCAATCCCCATGTAGGAGCAGGGACATTTTTAACTCGATCAGGTTGCTCAGAGCCCCATCCAAACTGACCTGGAACGTTTCCAGTGATGGGGCATCCACCACCTTCCTGAGCAACCTGTGCCTCCCTTGTTGGAAACAATTTGTTTCTTATATCTAGCCTAAATCTCCCTTCCCTTAGTTTTAAACCATTACTCCCTATCCTGTCACAAAAGGCCTTGCTGAAAAGCCTCTCCCTAGCTTTCCTGCAGTCCCTTTCAGTGCTGGAATCTGCTTTAAGATCTCCCTGCAGCCTTCTCTTCTCCAAGCTGAACAAGCCAAACTCTCTAAGCCTCCTCTCGACTTGCTCCAACAGCTCCATATTCTTCCTGAGCTGAGGACTCCAGAACTAGACTCAGGACTCCAGGTGGTGTCTCATGAGAGCGGAACAGAGGGACAGAATCCTCTCCCTTGACCTCCTGGTCCTGCTGCTTTGGATGCAGCCCAATCTCAATCAGGTTCTTATTTTTAAGATAGCTGCTAAAGTAACTGTGGGATGGAAGTGTGACATCAAAGATGAAGGAGGGTGACAGTCTGAGCAAAACGGACTCTTAATCTCAGTGCTCAGCCTGCAGAAAGCTGATACTGACCTTCACCCTGTAACCACCCCTCAGGGGCAGAAGTGCAGGTTAGGCACTGTATATACTCAGTATAGCATAGGTTCTTTCCTTGCTGGCTGGTTTTCAAGGGCAAATACCCACCAAAAGCATTTACAATGCCAGAAGGGGTTCGGTTTCATATACCCTGAGATGAGTTCAAAACCTCTTTGGTCCCCTGACAACACCGGACAAATTACTGGGTAGCCTGCAGAAGGAAGCACTGGCTGACAATGTTTTGCTGGATGGAGTGTCTGTTGTGTGCCAGTATGGATTTACAGCCCAGAGATTAAAAAGCAGTTATGGTTATAAAGTGATTATGGGTTAAAGCCCAGGGAAAAAGATCGGAGATACCTGTAGGAACTTTTGATAACTCATCTGGGCTTGGCTGCAGGGCAGCGGCTTCCTTCTCTTTACTTTCTCTGTAAGAAGCCTAGAGGCAGTGCAGGTACCAGGATTTGGATCTGTTGTTTTTGAGGGTTTTATCAGGCTCTGTCTGTATGTTCTGTCCTCCACCAGTAATATGAGTGCTGTCAGGAGAAAGCAGTGAATGATAACGGTACACGTTCACCTTCACATAATAGTCATCGTGGCCGGATAAGCAAACCTCCAGGAAATGGATCAATGGTCCCCTTTGCTTTTATCTCTTTCAATATAATTTACCTTCCCAATCAGTTTGGATTATCAGACCAAACCTGTTTTCATATAATCATAGAATGAGTTGGGTTGGAAGGGAACACAAAGCCCAGCCAGTTCCACCCGCTGCCATGGGCAGGGACACCTCCCACTGGATCAGGTTGCTCAAAGCTCATCCAAACAGTCTTGAACACCTCCAGGGATGGGGCAGCCACCACTGCTCTGGACAATCTGCGCCAGGGTCTCCCCACCCTCACAGCAAAACATTTCTTCCTAAATTCTCATCTAAATTTCAACTCTTTCAGCTTAAAACCATTCCCTGTCATCCTGTCCCTCCATACCCTGATCAAGAGCCCCTCCCCAGCTTTCCTGGAGCCCCTTTCAGTACTGGAAGCTCTAAGGTCTCCCCTCAGCCTTCTCTTCTCCAGGCTGAAAAACCCCAACTCTCTCAGCCTGTCCTCATGAAGGAGGTGCTCCAGCCCTCGGGTCATCTCTGTGGCCTCCTCTGGACTCGCTCCAGCAGCTCCATATCCTTCCTGTGCTGAGGACTCCAGAACTAGACTCAGGACTCTAGGAGAGGCCTCACCAGACCGGGGCAGAATCCCCTCCCACACCCTGGTCCCACTGCTTTGGATACAGTCCAGGACATGGTTTAAGGTGGTGTATCTCATCTTGCTTACTTTTCAGTCCCCTTTTGGCAGAAGGAGATGGGAAAAGACTGTGATGCATGAAACCTTCAAAGACCTTTGTGGCTTTCTAAGGAAGGCAAGGGGCATATAATAATGCCTTGGGTTTAGTATCTATGTTAGATAAATTCTTCGGTTGTGCGAATGAGTTATATCCTTGATATCACAATTGCATTCCACTGGCAGATTTCTTATCACTGAGAAATCCAATAGGATGGGCCAAGTGTCCTCTTTTGGGGTGAGTCAGTTTAGAGAAGCACTTTCTGTGAACTGTGGTGGCTCCTGCCTGTAGGCAGGGAATGATGGATGTGGTCCCCATGGGCATCTCAGCCTGGTTTCTTGCAATTCTGTGATGCTAGTGGCTGTGCAACCACAGCTGGGCTTGGCCAGGACACTACACCTACAGTCTCCAGCAGTGGTTCCTTTCCTGGCAGCCTGGCATTAAACAGATCCTTGCACCCCTAAGGTTAGGGAAGGAGGAGGGGTGGGAAAGAGAGAGTTGCAGAGTATCCCAGCTGCAGCACATTCCTCTTAGCATCCATGTGTGCTGAAATGGTGTCATGAGGGCTCCAAGGAATCACTAGAAATCCCACTTTTCTCCTCAGGAGAAAGCCTTGCCCTGGTCTCCCTGGATCTCCTCCAGCCTCCTGTGGGAGTGGAGCAGAACTCTTCCAAAGCAGCCTCCCAGCAGAAAAATAGTTTGGCATGCAGGCTGTTAGGGTTTGTTTTGTCTCTCAGGTAAATGGAAATGCCTCTGCAATCACTGTTGGCAAACAAGCTGGCTTCTCCTCTCGAAGGTTGTTTTCAGGACCAGGCAGAGGGAATGTAGGTGGGGTTTACTTCCCAACCAAATTTCCATACACCAAAATCCTGAAGTACCACTATCACAACAGCAAAAAACCACAAAGCTTTAAACCAGTGTAAAAATAATTGGCGAGGCTTTTCCTTCCCTCTCTGTTGCACTTTCATGCCCAGTACTTCCTAGCAGCAACAAAGCAGGAGATGCACTGGTGACCTCTGGACCCAGTTGGATGTGGTGGCTGAGCCCATGGAGACCTGCATCCCGAGAGATTTGGACCCCATTGCTGATGCCTAGATGTTCTGAGCCATCCTGGTGTCCTGCAGAGCATGGCAGTGTCATGGGGCTGCCTGAGAAGCTCAGGATGAGGATGCTGTGCAGTCAGTGCTGCAGGTCAGTGGAATTCTGCTGTATCCTGCATCCACATAAATGCAGAGGGGGTTTGCAAGCAATTCCCAAGGTGTTTTTTTCCTGTAAGGGAAAAAAATGTTGCTATTCAAAGGCTCTCTGGTTCCAGACACAGTGTGAACATTGCCTGGCCTTTCTGAGTGGTGGAGGTTTGGAGCTCAGTGGAAGCCCTAAACCGGTTCTTCGGGAGGCCAAAGCCCAACTTACTCCACTTTCAACAAAGGGCGTGGGGAGCTCAGCAGGAGCCTGGAGCAGCTGCTCCCACTAAGCAAGACACAGCAGCCAGCAGAGCTCTGTGGCTCTGCATAAGCCCAGAGTTTGGCAGCTGAGGTTCCCCTCACTCTTGAGTGGCCTCATTTTTAATTCCAGGTGTTGCTTCGGTGGCCAGGAGCTTCTCCAGGGCACTCCTCTGTGCTAGCAGGTTGGCACTGCTGTCAGGACTCCGTATCTGCATCATGACTGGGCACTGTCCCTCCTCAGTCTGCCAAGCTTGTTGCCATCAGGTTTTCTTGGGCAAACCAACCAGTTTCATGCCCCTGCTGTCTTGATTCACTCCCATTGTGGTTTTCTGTGTGATGAAAAACTTCAATATAGGAAGAAACAGTTCTGGTGTTACTGGTAGGAGGAGGGGTTGGGAGAGGGATCCCAGCCCTGCGTTATTTCCATGTAGTCACCTTGCCTTTCTTTCTCCCCTGCTTATGGACATCAAGCCTCCATCTCCTCATGCCCATGACTCCTAAGTCATTATCTTAATGCCTTTAACCGAAACTCCAGCTGTCACAGGCAGCTCTTCCTTTAGTGGATGATGGGAGCCCAGAACAAGTTGTCTCTCTCACCCTGACACCCTTAAGGGCTTCAGGCTCATACAGTGCTGGGGAAGATCTTGTTTGTCTTTTCGGAGATGGGATTGCTGTGTGTGGAGGGGACCTGTGGAGGTAGAGGCAGCAGCAAGAAGATCTGGCTAGGCTGGTGCCACTCTCCAGCAGCGTTTGCAATCTCAGCAGCTGGTTCTGCTCTCCTCCAGGCTGGCGTGGAGTCAGGGGTGGCTGCTGCCCCTTCAGAGATGGTCTGCATGGCATTCATAGACTGTTTGAGAACTCCTGCTCTACTGTTTATGTTTGCAGTCACCAGAAATCCCCAAGGCCAGTGCTGTGTGTCTGAAGAAATAATGTGTAAGGGGAGAAGAGGGGAAAAAAGGGACCATTTTGGAACTGGCAAAACACACTGTGAAGTTCTCCAGTACTCTGGGAGAGTATTTCTAGGTGAGAGTAAATGGATAAAGGAAAGAAGCTCCTGCTTTTTATTCCCATTTTTGTTACTTTTATCTCCTTCTCTGAGAATCAAAACACTTCATTACATCTGCAAGTATTCACTGCAGCTAGTGGATCACCTTTAACAAATCCTTCTGAGCTCTCACTGGGCATCCTAGAACAGGACCATGAACAGGACCATCTTTTGGTGTACAACAGCTTAACTTGGTCTTTACCTAAAGCAAGGCTTTGTGTTGAATCTTCACTTGAAGAGCTACATTTTTCTTCCTGTATTTGATGCTCCTTCTCCCCTGTGTTCTCACTGTGTTCCTGTAGCATTAATGCATCCCACTGCCTGTGTTCCTGGCTATTGCAACAAGGCTGGAGGAGCTGCTCCTGGAGAGCTGGAGAACGGAGGCAGTGGGAGCTGCAGCCAGCCGGGCACGGTGGCTTGTGCCTGTAATCCAAGCGCCTGGGAGGCTGAGGCTGGCGGACGGCTTGAGCCCGGGAGTTCTGGGCTGCAGCGAGCTGTGCCGAGCAGGCGTCCACGCTAAGGCCGGCATCGATATGGTGGTCCTGGGGGAGCCCAGAGGCCACCAGGTCGCTTAAGGAGGGGTGAACCGGCCCAGGTCGGAGACGGAGCAGGTCAAAGCTCCCGTGCCGCTCGGTAGCGGGATCGCGCCTGTGAACAGTCCCTGTAGCACAGCCCTGGCAAGAGAGCGGGACCCAGTCTCTTTTGGCATCTTTCACGTGCAAGACCCAGCACTTGTCAGCTCCTGCATCATCTGTGCCAGGGAGCAATCACAAAAGGGTCAGGTAAAACCAGGGAAAGGCAAAAGCATCTCCCACAGATGTTCGACCTGAGGACGCTGCCCCAGCCTTGCTCACTCAGCTGTGTTCATGTTTTGGTGGCATGTGTTGTGACTTCTTGCAGCGGTGAACGGCCACAGTCCAGGACCCAGACAGACCTTTGGGATCCCAGTGGATGCAACTATAAAATGGGAAAGCGTGGGCAGCAGGGTTCCCTGTTGTGGTTCTGGCTCAGAGACCCTGCACACCAGTGAGTCAGTAAGCATCCCCCAAACTCCACCAGCTTAGGCAGACCACTCCAGCCCAAGCTGGGTCTGCGGCTCTCAGGAGTGCCTCATTACTCCACCCCATCAGGATTTTACTGTCACAGCTCATTTGTGTCGTCAGCTCTGAGCTGCATGCTCTCAGGAAAATGCTGGAGAATCAAGAAGCCCTTCTCTTTAAGGAGCATTTTCAAAGCAGTGAGTGAGATATCTCTTATCTGTTCTTCAGTAAATGAAGCATACTGAGCTGAGACGGAGCTCCCCGATGCACCTCACTGCTTAAAATAAAAATAAAGCATCAGGATGTGATTTTTGCTGGCTCAAACCCAGAGGCCTGGGCTTTCTCGGCTGCTTAAGCCACCTTCTGCTCAGAAAAACTATCTATGCATCCTCCTCTTTTTAAATTTTAAACCCAAACAGCCCAAGGAGATCTCTTAGGTCTCCTCTGCCACTTTGTGGCCAGGCAGAGCCCACATGAGGTGGATAGCAAGGAACTTGGAAAATCCTGGAGACCAGCCGGGCACAGTGGCTTGTGCCTGTAATCCAAGCGCCTGGGAGGCTGAGGCTGGCGGACGGCTTGAGCCCGGGAGTTCTGGGCTGCAGCGAGCTGTGCCGAGCAGGCGTCCGCGCTAAGGCCGGCATCGATATGGTGGTCCTGGGGGAGCCTGGAGACCACCAGGTCGCCTAAGGAGGGGTGAACCGGCCCAGGTCGGAGACGGAGCAGGTCAAAACCCCTGTGCTGGTCAGTAGCGGGATCGCGCCTGTGAACAGTCCCTGTAGCACAGCCCTGGCAAGAGAGCGGGACCCAGCTTCCTTTTGCCTGGGGAACAGGGCAGTGGGGTGCTAGGATCTGCGAATGCCAAAATGCCGATACAGCCAGGAATCCCAGCTGGGAATCCCAAATGGGGATCCTGGCCAGGAGAGAGGAGCAGCAATCACATCTCATAGGGGTTTTCTCCAGGCAAAAGGAGAGGATAATAGGGAAAACCCCCAGATGTTTTTAAAAGGGGAGGGAGGAGGCTCAGGAATGTTCTTTTAAAGAAATTCCTTCATCAAAGAATCGTGTAATCAAGGTTGTAAAAGTCCTCTAAGCTCATCCAGTCCAACCTTCAGCCCAACATCACCATGTCTGGTAAACGGTAGAATCATGGAATGGTTTGGGTTGGAAGGGACCTCAAATCCCATCCAGTACCACAGACAGATAGGTATGGTTGGATTCGATGATGTCAGAGATCTTTTCCATCCTGGTGATTCTATGATTTCTTCTTCTGTAATCACCCCTGTGTGCAGTCAGTCTTTCCCCATCTCAGATGCAAGGTCAGACAGAGCTGGTTCCAAAGCTCCAAATGAGCGTGAGATTTGGCTGCTGTGAAGTTCATAATAACATTGAAATTAGTCCTTGGAAAGTAACAGAATACGCGTAAGATTTCTGGGAGAATTTCTACACATGCATTTAAGCAGGAAATAAATTCTGTCCCCAGCTATTCCTTGCTGCTGCCTTTCAGGACTGAAAGGGGGTCCAGGAGAGCTGGGAAGGGGCTCTTGATCAGGGAGTGCAGGGAGAGGACGAGGGGAACAGTTTGAGCTGGAAGAGGGGAGAAAATCCTCCCCTCCTGCTGCATGAGAAACAACCTTCGGGATGAAGCCAGCGCCCGGCCCAGGCTGTGCTCCCTCCATTATATTTCAAACAAGGAATCCATTCTAGGCACAGACACAGAGACAAGTTCAGGAGTTCAGCCTGTTATCTACACCCCGGCTTCCTTCTCTTCTCATGTAAACCGCCAAGGGAGTTTTCACCACAGCTGTGGAGCAGTAGGGGCATGAGGGGCTCCTGTCCCGAGCCAGGAGCTGTCGGCTCTTCCCCCTTGAGCTGGACCTCAGCCGAGTCCTCCTAAGGAAAGAAAAAGGGTTTCAAGCATTATTTATTTATCAATAGCATCATCTGTGCTTAAAGGGGGCCTACAGGAAAGCTGAGGAGGGTCTTTTGATCAGGGAGAGCAGGGATAGGACGAGGGGAACGGTTTTCAGCTGAAATAGGGAGATTTAGGTTAGATCTTAGGCAGAAATGTCTTGCTGTGAGGGTGGGGAGGCCCTGGAACAGGTTGCCCAGAGCAGTGGTGGCTGCCCCATCCCTGGAGGGGTTCAAGGCCAGGTTGGATGGGGCTCTGAGCAACCTGATCCAGTGGGAGGTGTCCCTGCCCATGGCAAGGGTGGAACTGGGTGGGCTTTGAGGTCCCTTCCAACCCAACCCATTCTGTGACCCTCCGAGATCCCTCCTTCGCGTTGTCCAGTCCCGATAAAGACATTTTCTCTACTACGGGGCGCGGAGAGAGCCTGTCCCAACACGACGATACGCTGGGCGGGCACAAAGGGCCGGCGCTGTCCCCGCTCAGCGTGACGTGGGCGCCGTCACGGGATGAGACTCCTCAGCGCCGCGGTTCCCCCGCCGGGCGCGGTGGCGCGCGCCTGTAATCCCAGCCCCAGCTGAGGGAGGCAGAGCCAGCCGGATCGATTCTCACGGGTTCGAGGCTGCAGCTGCGCGCCGCATCGCCGGTGTTAGCTGACCGACCCAGGCGTGGGCGGCAGCACGAGGTAGCGTAGACTCACGGCCGGAGCGGGTGGGGCCGGCAAAGAGTCCGCTGTGAGGGTGAGCTCCGGGTGGCTGCAGCAGGACAAGTACGAGAGACGGTGTGCTCGCATTTTGCACCCCCGCCCTATTTAATCTTCTAGTTTCCTTTTTTCTTTGCCGCTCGACACCGCCCCGCGCAGCTCCCCCTGCACCCGCACAGCGCTTCTCACCACGCGCAGCCCTCCATACCTGTACCCCTGCACCCGCACGTTACTCCTGACCCGCACCCTGGACCCGCACAGCATGCACAGAGCTGCAGACCTGCACCCTGCACCGCCACAGCTCCCTCTGCACCCGCACAGCGCTCCTCACCATGCAGAGTTCCAGACCCGCACCCTGACCCCTCACATCGTTTCAGACTCGCACCTTGACCCCTCACACAGCTCCAGACCCACACTCTGACCCCTCACATCGTTTCAGACCCACACCTTGACCCCTCACATTGTTTCAGACCTGCACCTTGACCCCTCACAGAGTTCCAGATCCGCACCCTGACCCCTCACAGAGCTCCAGACCCCTCACAGAGCTCCAGTCCCGCACCCTGACCCCTCACAGAGCTCCAGACCCGCACCCTGACCCCTCACAGAGCTCCGGTCCCGCACCCTGACCCCTCAGAGCTCCAGACCCCTCACAGAGCTCCAGTCCCGCACCCTGACCCCTCACAGAGCTCCAGACCCGCACCCTGACCCCTCACAGAGCTCCGGTCCCGCACCCTGACCCCTCAGAGCTCCAGACCCCTCACAGAGCTCCAGACCCGCACCCTGACCCCTCACAGAGCTCCAGACCCCTCACAGAGCTCCAGACCCGCACCCTGACCCCTCACAGAGCTCCAGACTCCTCACAGAGCTCCAGACCTGCACTCTGACCCCTCACATCGTTTCAGACCCACAACTTGACCCCTCACATTGTTTCAGACCCGCACCTTGACCCCTCACAGAGCTCCAGATCCGCACCCTGACCCCTCACAGAGCTCCAGACCCCTCACAGAGCTCCAGATCCGCACCCTGACCCCTCACAGAGCTCCAGTCCCGCACCCTGACCCCTCACAGAGCTCCAGTCCCACACCCTGACCCCTCACAGAGCTCCAGACCCCTCACAGAGCTCCAGACCCGCACTCTGACCCCTGAGAGCTCCAGACCCCTCACAGAGCTCCAGACCCGCACCCTGACCCCTCACAGAGCTCCAGTCCTGCACCCTGACCCCTCACAGAGCTCCAGACCCCTCACAGAGCTCCAGTCCCGCACCCTGACCCCCCAGAGCTCCAGACCCGCACCCTGACCCCTCACAGAGCTCCAGTCCCGCACCCTGACCCCTCACAGAGCTCCAGACCCCTCACAGAGCTCCAGACCCGCACCCTGACCCCTCACAGAGCTCCAGACCCGCACCCTGACCCCTCACAGAGCTCCAGTCCCACACCCTGACCCCTCACAGAGCTCCAGACCCCTCACAGAGCTCCAGACCCGCACTCTGACCCCTGAGAGCTCCAGACCCCTCACAGAGCTCCAGACCCGCACCCTGACCCCTCACAGAGCTCCAGTCCTGCACCCTGACCCCTCACAGAGCTCCAGACCCCTCACAGAGCTCCAGTCCCGCACCCTGACCCCCCAGAGCTCCAGACCCGCACCCTGACCCCTCACAGAGCTCCAGTCCCGCACCCTGACCCCTCACAGAGCTCCAGACCCCTCACAGAGCTCCAGTCCCGCACCCTGACCCCTCACAGAGCTCCAGACCCGCACCCTGACCCCTCACAGAGCTCCAGACCCGCACCCTAACCCCGCACAGCGTGCAGAGACCCATACACGCTCCCTGCACCTGCGCAGCCCCCTGGCTCCGCCCCTCCACCTTAGCACCGCCCCCTCGGCGCCACCACCTCCCATTGGCCACGCCCCATCGCCCGCACCACTTCCCCTTAGCTCCGCCCCTTGACCCCAGTGGCCACGCCCTATTTTAAATCACCCCATTTCCCCCCTTGATACCATTGGTCCCGCCCCCTGCTCCCATTAGTCACCCCCCTTTGACAGCGATCCCTCCATCTGGCCCCGCCCCCTTTCGCTGTGGCCCCGCCCCTTCACTGTCCCTCCCGCGCGGCGCAGGCGCAGTGCGGGGCTTCGGGGCCGCCGCAGCCATGAAGTCGCGGTTCAGCACGATCGATGTCCGAGCGGCGCTTGCCGAGCTGAGGCACAGGTACCGCACCCTGCACCCCACCCCCTAGCACCTGCAGGGTCTCCCCTCGCTGGTCAGCTCCTGCCCCAGCATCGGCTGGGTCTCCCCTCGCTGCCCAGCTCCTGTCTCAGCATCTGCAGGGTCTCCCCTCGCTGCCCAGCTCCTGCCCCAGCATCGGCTGGGTCTCCCCTCGCTGCCCAGCTCCTGCCCCAGCATCGGCTGGGTCTCCCCTCGCTGCCCAGCTCCTGCCCCAGCATCGGCTGGGTCTCCCCTCGCTGCCCAGCTCCTGCCCCAGCATCGGCTGGGTCTCCCCTCGCTGCCCAGCTCCTGCCCCAGCATCGGCTGGGTCTCCCCTCGCTGCCCAGCTCCTGCCCCAGCATCGGCTGGGTCTCCCCTCGCTGCCCAGCTCCTGCCCCAGCATCGGCTGGGTCTCCCCTCGCTGCCCAGCTCCTGCCCCAGCATCGGCTGGGTCTCCCCTCGCTGCCCAGCTCCTGCCCCAGCATCGGCTGGGTCTCCCCTCGCTGCCCAGCTCCTGCCCCAGCATCGGCTGGGTCTCCCCTCGCTGCCCAGCTCCTGCCCCAGCATCGGCTGGGTCTCCCCTCGCTGCCCAGCTCCTGCCCCAGCATCGGCTGGGTCTCCCCTCGCTGCCCAGCTCCTGCCCCAGCATCGGCTGGGTCTCCCCTCGCTGCCCAGCTCCTGCCCCAGCACCTGCAGGGTCTCCCCTCGCTGCCCAGCTCCTGTCCCAGCATCGGCTGGGTCTCCCCTCGCTGCCCAGCTCCTGCCCCAGCACCTGCAGGGTCTCCCCTCGCTGCCCAGCTCCTGCCCCAGCATCGGCTGGGTCTCCCCTCGCTGCCCAGCTCCTGCCCCAGCACCTGCAGGGTCTCCCCTCGCTGCCCAGCTCCTGCCCCAGCATCGGCTGGGTCTCCCCTCGCTGCCCAGCTCCTGTCCCAGCATCGGCTGGGTCTCCCCTCGCTGCCCAGCTCCTGCCCCAGCATCTGCAGGGTCTCCCCTCGCTGCCCAGCTCCTGCCCCAGCACCTGCAGGGTCTCCCTTCGCTGCCATCTCCTGTCCCTCGGTCCCTCCCATGGGCCACCATGGATTGCTTTCCGTCATCTCTTCACCCTGCTGCGGTCCCCAGCCTCTTCCCCATGGAACACTCTCCCTTTCCTGCTCACATTGTGAAGGACCTGTGGTCTGTCCTAGACCATCCCATCCAGCAGGGAAGCTCCAGTGCTCCTCACATCCATGTCCCATGGAGCACTGATTCCCTTCTGATGTCTGGGCCAGCCTGCATATTCATCCCTGCTCCGAGATTGACCCCACAGGCCATTTCCATGTTTCTTCTGGGGATACCGGTGCCCCCTGCTCCCCAGGTGACACAGAAGTTATCCTGAAGGAACACAGTGCTCCAGCATCGTGAGGAACGTCCCATCCTTGCCACAGAGGAGTGCTTGCAGGAGCCGGCAGCCCAGCCTCCATCCTGTGCCAGAGGGCCTGAAGCCGTCTGGTTGCAACTGGAGCATCCGCAGCACCTTTGACTTGTTTAGATTCTTTGTCCTTATTCATTAATGGCAATTTCTCCATCCTCTGGTTGTTCATCTTCCAGCTCATTCCATTAATGCCTTCGCTGCCTCTTTGGTTACTGTGTGTAATTTATCCCAGCTTGCACTCCTCTATATTTTAAATATCACTGGGATTTTTTTCAGCTGTGCGTAATTTGTGTATCAGAATCTCATGATTTTCTCTTTTGACAGTTTATTGGGAATGAGAGTGAACAATGTTTATGATGTGGATAACAAGACGTATCTTATTCGCCTTCAAAAGTAAGAACTGCTCTAAATTTCTTTATGCTGTCACTGAACTGGATTTTTTTGTATGCAATCTCTGTTTACAGGTGTGTGGCTTTTCTGATGAGTTCTCAGTAGAATTCTATTGTTCTTTGTTAAAATACAGGAATTTTTACTCAGGAAGTTCTTTTTAGACAGCAGTTGAAGTGTGAAATACTGCAGAAAATGCACAAAAGGCATTTTGGTGTGAAAGCACAGTTGTCATTGCTGCTTTTTGTGGAGAGGGAAGAGAGGAGCTGGAGCAATGAAGAACAACATTTAGTCAGTGGTGCTGGTGTCCAAGCAAAGGGGGAGGGAGGGATGTTGTTCTGTCACTAACCTGCCCCTCCGGCAGTGTCTAAGATGGACTTTTGTTTATCTGATCACTTCCAGCCATGCTGGAGAGTTTCATAGAATCGTGGAATGGTTTGAGTTGGAAGGGACCCCAAAGCCCATCCAGTTCCACCCCCTGCCATGGGCAGGGACACCTCAAACTGGATCAGGTTGCTCCAAGCCCCATCCAACCTGACTTGAACGCCCTCAGGGCAGCCACCACTGCTCTGGGCAACCTGTTCCAGGGCTTCACCACCAGGAAAACCTTTTTTCCTAAGATCTCATCTCAATCTCCTCTCTTTCAGCTCAAATCATTCCCCCTCATCCTGTCCCTGAACTCCCTGATCAAGATTCCATCCCTAGCTTTTCTGGAGCTTTACCAGTTTTGGCAGCGGTGTTTTCTGCAGACACCGTGCTGCTGGTTTGTGGTGCTTTTGGCTCATCCCAGTGCAAACTTGCTTGTGGTAAGGGGAGGCCACTCACATGCCACTTGCTGGGTCTTTATTCTGCCAACAGGCCGGACTGCAAGGCCACGCTGCTGCTAGAGTCTGGAATCCGCATCCACACGACGGAGTTCGAGTGGCCCAAGAACATGATGCCATCTGGCTTTGCAATGAAGGTAAACTAACTCATAGGTTTTTAAAATTCTTTTTAATAAGATAGCTGGGTATCAGAAAGCAATGTTCGTGTTCTGTACTTGGAGACAGGAGATGATAGTGGAACGATTTGAGGCAAGAAAAGAGCGGAAGGATTTGCCCAGGTGGATCCTGATCAAGTGAGTGAGTGAAGACATGGAAAGAGCAAATGTGAACCTCACATTTTATCATTGATGTTCATTGTCTGAAACAATGAAAATGTAAATTTATTAACACTCATAAATCTGGGCATTTTCTGGCTCAGCCAGACCATTTGGAATTTTATTCCAGCAAAGTCATAGAATCGTGGAATGGTTTGGGTTGGAAGGGACCTCAAAGGTGATCCATTTCCACCCCCGGCCACAAACGAGGACACTTCCCACTGGATCAGGTTGCTCCAAGCCCCATCCAGCCTGGCCTTGAACACCTCCAGCGATGGGGCATCCTTGTTATTCCGGTTGGATTGTCCAAATATTAAGGCTGCGGAGGCAACACCCTGTGCTGGAGGAGTCCCGCTGCTCAGTCTGCTGGGCTGTGAGGGTTCCCATCTTGCTGCCAGCCTTCAGGCTGTGTTCCTGCAGGTAGATCTGCAGAGATGGAAGCTGAGTGTGGACTCACGTGGGTCTGCTTAGCCCACCACCTCCACATGCAGCCTTAGGGAAACGCCACAGCAAAACTCTGTGTTGGCTTTCCATGTTATATATGGATGCAGGGATAACCCCCGTTCCCTTTGTAACATAAACCCCTTGAATTTTACCTGTCTGCTTGCTAGGTGAGCTAAACAAATGTCAGTTTTTGTTGGCAAAACCATCTCAACATTAAGAATCTGGAATAATTATACTCCCTATAAATATCATGGTGTTATTTTGCCTAGAGCTCCCTCGTCTCTGTGTCTGCCCTTACCGTGTCTATGTTAAGAAGTGGTTGATGTCACAGGAGGGATCTATAGCTAAGAATGTAGGTTTGCATCATCTCACAGACATTTTCTCCATTATCCGCAGTGCCGTAAGCATTTGAAGACCAGAAGACTCGTCAGTGTGAAACAGCTGGGCATAGACAGGATCGTGGACTTCCAATTTGGAAGCGATGAAGCTGCGTATCACCTCATCGTCGAGCTGTACGACAAGGTGAGCGCAGAGCCCCACACCTGACCTCTGATAAGCGAGCGTGCACATGCAGCCTTTGCTGATGGTCCCCTGTGCTGTCCTCGCAGGGTAACATTGTCCTGACAGACCACGAATACATAATTTTAAACCTGCTGAGGTTTCGCACGGATGAGGCGGATGATGTCAGGTTTGCGGTTCGGGAGCGATACCCAATCGATAGTGCGAAAGCTCCTGCGCCCCTGCCAACCTTGGAAAGGTAACGGCTTTTCAGTGGTTGTATGTGTTTGATTAAACCCAAATCGCTCAGAACTTTGAAAGGCAGCACGTCTTTGGGTAGTCTTTTAGCTTCTTATGGGTCATTTTGTGCTTGTTTTTGAAAACAAAATGTTTTGTAGTTTCTAAGCAATACAGTGTAGTCTTAAAACCCATCCTTCCTTGGGAATTACAGGTCTCCGTTATCTTTTGTAGGTTAACTGAAATAATATCAAATGCACCCAAAGGAGAACAGCTGAAGAGAGTTCTTAACCCGCATCTTCGTAAGTCATTATGTTTTAGAAAGCAAAGAGGAGGGGTCAATATGTATCATGTTCAGGTGATGCTTAAAATTTGAACAGCTTCAAGCAGTCTTGATTTTTTGATGTTCAATCTTACTATGTGTGTTTGAAACAACAAAACTGCTAAGCCTTTTAAAACAGAGTAGGTCTTTTTGATTCCAAGCTGACTGCACAAAGAGATGAGCCTTGCTGTGATCCTGCAGTGAAGAGAACTTGAGAGTGGAGCTCTAACTTGATGCATTTTGTCCAATGTCTTGCCTTTACTGGTACCAAATAGGAGGTGTAATTGTACAGTCAGGGCCAGGATGATAGGAAGTGATTGCCAGTTACAAGTGGGGTTCCCCAGGGCTCAGTGCTGGGTCCAGCCCTGTTCAATGTCTTTATCAATGACCTGGATAAAGGCATCGAGTGCACCCTTAGCAAGTTTGCAGATGACACCAAGCTGGGTGGAAGTGTGGATCTGCTGGAGGGTAGGGAGGCTGCAAAGGGACCTGAACAGGCTGGACTGCTGGGCAGAGACCAATGGCAGGAGGTTTAACACAGCCAAATGCCGGGGTCCTGCACTTGAGGCACAACAACCCTAAGCAGAGGTACAGACTAGGAGAGGTCTGGCTGGAAAGCTGCCTGGAGGAGAGGGACCTGGGGGTGTTGGTTGATGGCAATTGAACATGAGCCAGCAGTGGCCCAGGTGGCCAAGAAGGCCAATGGCATCTCGGCTTGTATCAGAAATGGTGTGACCAGCAGGTCCAGGGAGGTTATGTTCCCCCTGTACTCGGCACTGGTGAGACCGCACCTCGAGTCCTGTGTTCAGTTCTGGGCCCCTCACCACAAGAAGGATGTTGAGGCTCTGGAGCGAGTCCAGAGAAGAGCAACAAAGCTGGTGAAGGGGCTGGAGAACAGGCCTTATGAGGAGCGGCTGAGAGAGCTGGGGGTGTTTAGCCTGGAGAAGAGGAGGCTGAGGGGAGACCTCATTGCTTGCTATAACTACCTGAGGGGAGGTTGTAGAGAGGAGGGAGCTGGGCTCTTCTCCCAAGTGACAGGATGGGAGGAAATGGCCACAAGCTCCACCAGGGGAGGTTTAGGCTGGACAGTAGGAAAAAAAAATTTGCAAAAAAGGTCATTGGGCACTGGCAAAGGCTGCCCAGGGAGGTGCTTGAGTCACCTTCTCTGGAAGTGTTTAAGGCACAGGTGGACGAGGTGCTAAGGGGCATGGTTTAGTGTTTGATAGGAATGATTGGACTCGATGATCCGGTGGGTTTCTTCCAACCTGGTTATTCTATGGTTCTATGACACCAGCCAGTACTGCCAGTCCTGGAGCAGCTACTGCAATGGAAATACCTGGGTGCTGGATATGTCCTTCTGGGTGTTCTCTGGTAGCCAGGCAAAGTGCCCTGTGCCTCAGTTTTCCTGACCGCAGAAGCAGATTTGAGCTGTGTGACATGGTCAGGACAAGTGTGCTTTTTTCTCCTGATTCAGCAACGTTGGTTGAGCCTGGAATTGCCTGGGAGGTGCCCCCAGACAGCTCAAAGCATGTTACTTGCAGACTTAACTATAACTGTCATAGAATTGTGGAATAGTTTAGGTCGGAAGGGACCTTAAAGCCCATCCAGTTCCATCCTCTGCCATGGGAAGGGACACCTCCCACTGGATCAGGTTGCATCCAAGCTCCATCCTTGAACATCTCCAGGGATGGGGCAGCCACCACTTCCCCAGACAGTCTGTTCAGTGCCTCATAACTCTTATTCTGAAGAAATTTCTCTTTATGTCTAGCCTAAATCTGCCCCTCCCCAGTTTATAGTCATTGCCCCTCGTCCTGTCACCCCAAGCCTTTGTGAACAGTCCCTCCCCAGCTTCCTTGTAGCCCCTTTAGGTATTGGAAGGTCACTGTAAGGTCTCCCTGCAGCCTTGTCTTCTCCAGGCTGAACAACCCCAACTCTCTCAGCCTGTCCTCGTGTGGAAGGTGCTCCAGCTCTATGATCATCCTTGTAGCCTCCTCTGGACCCATTCCAACAGCTCTATCTCCTCATTACACTGAGGATTCCAGAATTGGACACGGGACTCCAGATGAGGCCTCACAAGAGAGGAGGGTTAGAGGGGCAGAATCCCTTCCTTTGCCCTGCTGGTCACTCTGCTTTGGATGCAGCCCTGGATACACCTTCTGGGCTGTGAGCGCACATCGCTGGCTCATGTTGAGCTTCTCATCAGCCAGCAGTCACACCAGCCTTCCTTGGAGTTTTCTGACACACTGTTTTGTAAGTGTTACGCAGTTGTTCTGAACAGCATCTTAGAGCAGCCTGCAGGCTCTTTGCAGTCAGTGCCTTTTATTGATTGTCTTAATTTCTTTCCTTCTAAGAAGCTTTCCTTCTTTATGTGATCTTCCCTTTTGAGCTGCAAACACCTGTAAGAGATTTCTTGGCCTTTTGTTGTGCTAGCATAGATCCAGGTAAATTTTAGTGCCAGCCTTGTACTGTGACATAACACCCAACCAGCCAGGCAGGGATCACTGGAACCTGGTTTAGCTGTTGTGTGTCCTGCTTCCACAATCTCTTGGCTGTCACTCTGTGTGTTGGGGTGACCACCAGCTGTGCTTAGGCAGTTAATACTGTAGCCTTAATCACTCGTATCCCAGATGTAGGCTGGATTTTCATTCCCGTGGGATTGTGGTGGTTATTTTCAAGTGGTTATCTTGTTAATTTGTTTGGACTCCAACATCCTGAGTGCCTGCTGTAAAGTTGCCTACATCATTTTAAGCTTGTATCCTGGTTTTGGCTGGGACAGGCTTAGTTTTCCTCCCAGTAGCTGGTACAATGCTGTGTTTTGGGTTTAATATGAGAATAACATTGATAGCACTGCTGGTTTTAGTTGTTGCCAAGAAGTCAAGGACATTTCAGCCTCCCCTGCCCTGTCCATGCACGAGCAGCTGAGAGGGAGCACAGCCAGGAGAGCTGACCCAGGCTGGCCAGAGGGATAGTTTGTACCTTTCCCAGTTCCACGTGCAGTGTATAAACTGGGGAGTTGGTTGGGGATCACTGCTTGGGGATGGGATGGGCATCGGCCACCGGGTGGTGAGCAATTGTATTGTGCATCACCTGCTTAGTATATTCTGTTATTGTTATTATTATTCTCTCCATGTTGCTGTCCTAGTACCCTGTCTTTATCTCAACCTGCAAGTTTTACCTTTTTTTTCTCCAGTTCTCTACCCCATCCCACCAGAGCAGGGAAGGGATGAGCAAATGGCCACGCGGTGCTTAGTTGCCACCTGGGGTTAAACCGAGCCAGTGTGATGTCTTCCTTCCCCCATGTTTCTGCTTGGTTTGTTCTCAGTGTTCTAAGATACATCTGCTTTTCCACGGCCCCATCTTGTTTCTTAGTCTTCGAGCATCTTTTTGGGAGCTTGTATATCTGTATTCATGTGCACCCTGTTCAAGCAGGGCTGCATCTGTTTCCTTTTGTCATTCACGTTTCACATTTGGCTTTTCCAGCTCTTCCTTGCTTCTTTATTTGGAGCTAAAGAGTTTGTGTGGCTTCACCCTTTGTAACACCTTATCCCAAGCCAGGCTGTTTGCCACCCTTGTCAGGTTTCCTGCGCTCTTCAGTTCAGAACCTTCCTCACCCACCTTGAAATGCAAAGGTTTCATTCTATTTTGGCCAACACAAAGCCCAGCCTTCCTGTATGTCCTCAGTCTTTCCTTGACCGTTCCCAGTTCCACATAAACCTAAGCACCCTTAGGTCTGTAGGAACACGCGGGCCATGAGCTGAGACCCAGCAGCTCTGCCCAGGGAGTGTTACTGAGAGGGTCACCGTGGGAGTCATAGAATCATAGAATAGTTTGTGTTGGAAAGGAACTTAAAGATCATCCAGTTCCACCCCGCTGCCATGGGCAGGGACACCTCCCACTGGATGAGGCTGATAAAAGCCCCATCCAACCTGGACTTGAACACCTCCAGGGATGGGGCAGCCACCACTGCTCTGGGCAGCCTGGGCCAGGGCCTCCCCACCCTCATCATGAAGAATTTCCTCCTAATGTCCAGTCTAAATCTGCCCCTCTGCAGTTTATACCCATTGCCCCTCATCCTCTCTCTACAAGCCTTTGTAAACAGTCCCTCCCCAGCTTTCTTGTAGCTCTTTCAGTACTGGAAGGTCACTATAAGGTCTCCTCGCAGCCTTGTCTTCTCCAGGCTGAGCAACCCCAACTCTCTCAGCCTGTCCTCGTATGGGAGTTTCTCCAGTCCTGCTCGTTCCTCTCTCTGGGCTCCCTGTCTCCTGAACTCCCTTGCTCTCCCCAGCCTCCTTAAGGACTAACAGTAGCTGCAGGCTGATAGCTTGTTGAAACACACTCATGATTTTCATGTGAATAGCAATTCTGTTGTGAATATTTTCTGAGTGATTCTTTATTATTACTATTTGTAACAGCTTATGGAGCCACTCTCATTGAGCATTGCCTCATCGGAGTTGGATTTCCTGGTTACGTCAAAGTAGATCAGCAGATGGAAAGTAAAGGTATGTAGGAAATAATATTTTAAAGGTGTATATGGTAATTTTTATGTCTATATAATATCTCTTTCCAAAGAGATAAGCAGCCTTTAAACGTGTAGTTCTGACCATAGTGGTTTTGGGGACCAAGCTTGCTCACAGTAAAACTCTTGAATTGTGCATATTGTTGGAATGAAAACATCAGAACTAAATGGTTTTTAATTAGGTACAACCTTAAACATCAGGGAAACTAGCTGTGTGAAGGGATGTTTTACAAGAATCCTGCATAGAAGAGTTAGTATCAAACTTACCTTTATCTATAGCAAACTGTGGGGATTTGATAAAGTATCAGCTTTATGTTTTTTTGGGAAAATATGGGTTTGGGGAGTAACATCAGTATAGATTATTCTGCAGTTGTTTTTCGTTTGTGCTTTATAGTTGCCATAAATCAAAAGGCATTTTTGCTTCCTGCTCCATTATGGTGCTGTAATAAATCAGCTTTGTAAAAGGCAAATAACTTCTCGCAGCTACTGGTTTGTGCTTTGCCCCTGCAGTTTGATTTTTAAGTGGTCCTAGCATTTTTGTGGTCTTTTTTCTCATGAAACTTGAATAATAATGTTTTACGAGTACCTATATAGATTTTTTTAATTAAAAGTCCCCCAAACTTAAAATGTGTGCTAAGGCTGCTGTTTAAAACGAACAGTAGTTGCTGTCATGAAGCCCAAGTGGGAAAGGATACCTGTGATATTATTTCTGAGCTCTGCTGGAATCCTACTCAAGGTGGTTGGGTTGAACAGGTTGCTTCAGGCACTGAACTGGAAGAGCAGTTGCCTGGGGCTCTTGCTGATTTGCTGCTGTTTTCTGTTTATATAAAAATATCTTTCTATTCTAGGTGTTTTAAAATATCTCTCTTATCCTCCCTCTTCCTTTAGAAAATATTGAAAAGGTGCTGACTGCGTTAGAGAAAGCAGAGGAGTACATGGCACTGACCGAGAGCTTCAACGGAAAGGTGGGTCTGAGCTGGGTGGCCAGGCTGTCATAGAATCATGGAATGGTTTGGGTTGGAAGGGACCTCAAAGCCCATCCAGCTCCACCCCTGCCATGGGCAGGGACACCTCCCACGGGATCAGGTTGCTCCAAGACCCATCCAACCTGGCCTTCAACACCTCCAGCCACCACTTCTCTGGGCAACCTGGGCCAGGGCTTCCCCACCCTCAGCGTGAACAATTTCTTCCTAGTGTCTCATCTGAATCTCTCCCCTTGCAATTTAAAGCCATTCCCTGTCATCCTGTCACTCCAGGCCTTCGTAAAAAGTCCCCCCCCAGCTTTCCTGGAGCCCCTTTCAGCACTGGAAGCTGCTCTAAGGTCTCCTCAGAGACTTCTCCAGGCTGAACAACCCAAACTCTCTCAGCCTGTCCTCAGAGCAGAGGGGCTCCAGCCCTCTGATCATCTTCATGGCCTCCTCTGGACCTGTGTCAACAGTTCTGTCTCCTTCTTATGTTGGAGATTCTAGAACTGGACATGGGACTCCAGGTGGGGTCTCACAAGAGCAGAATAGAGGGGGAGAATCCCCTCCCTGTCAGCTCTGCAGGAATCGCAGAGTTCAACTGGCAAGTAGGGATTCTGCGCATGCTTGTTCCTTGTCTTACCAGCTAT
Organism: Clamator glandarius; assembly: GCA_033459285.1. Lineage (NCBI taxonomy): Eukaryota > Metazoa > Chordata > Aves > Cuculiformes > Cuculidae > Clamator > Clamator glandarius. Next base: position 255,642 of record JAUNZM010000428.1, read on the forward strand.
GGGTTTTATTCTCCAAGTGTGGGGTTTGCATGGCAAGTGGATTGATTGCAGGGGCTTGAGGCTGCTAGAAGCCAGGGCCAGCTGGCTGTGGAGCAGACCTGCCTCTGGCCAAGGCCAAGCCCATCAGTGAGGTGGTAGCACCTCTGATAACATGCAAAAGGGAAGGGAAAGGCAATTGAATCATTTACAAGCAGATTATGTAGGTCCTATGAGAATTGCACTCATGTTTAATACAAATAACACCATTCTGCATGTAAGCCATGTGTTTGTGTAGTCAGCTGCATGATAGTCCTGAGGTCTGCAAGAGACATTTGCCGTTGTTTTGTCTGGAGCAACTCAGAGGTGAGATGAAGGAGTGGTCAGGGCTCCCTTTTTTACTCGGTCAATGACAAAGACAATTTACTCAAAGACATCACTTCTGCCACAGGTTCCTCCACTAGGATGAATTCCTACACCTGGGTTGGAGCAATCCATGATTTCAATACAGAATGGGGGATGACGTGATTGAGAGCAGCCCTGAGGAGAAAGACCTGGGGTGCTGGGGAGTGAGAAGCTCAACATGAGCCAGGAACGTGTGCTCACAGCCCAGAAACCAACCGTGTCCTGGGCTGCATCCAAAGCAACGCGGCCAGCAGGGAGGGAGGGAATTCTGCCACTCTGTTCCTCTCTTGTGAGACCTCATATGGAGTATTGTGTCCAGTTCTGGAATCCTCAACATAAGAAAGAGATGGAGCTGTTGGAATGGGACCAGAGGAGGCCACAAAGGTGATCACAGGGCTGGAGCACCTCCCATACGAGGACAAGCTGAGAGAGTTGGGGTTCTTCAGCCTGGAGAAGAGAAGGCTGCGAGGAGACCTTATAGTGACCTTCCTGTACCTGAAGGGGCTGCAAGAAAGCTGGGGAGGGACTTTTTCCAAAGGCTCGTAGTGATAGGACGAGGGGCAATGGGTATAAACTGGAGAGGGGCAGATGTAGATTGGACATAAGGAGAAATTTCCTCATAATGAGAGTGGGGAGGCCCTGGCCCAGGTTGCCCAGAGCAGTGGTGGCTGCCCCATCCCTGGATGTGTTCAAGGTCAGGTTGGATGGGGCTTGGAGCCCCTGATCCAGTGGGAGGTGTCCTTGCCCATGGCAGGGGGTGGAAGTGATTGAGCTTTAAGGTCCCTTCCAACCCAAATCATTTTATGATTCTATGAGTTACCATCTCGTGCTGATCAGTACCTTAGCACCTAAAACTTGCTGCCTTGTCCAGGTAAGGGGGATCCTTTTCAAAATCAAATGCTGGTGACGTTTTTATGTGTTCTTTTAGGGTTATGTTATCCAGAAGAGGGAGAAAAAGCCAAGCCTGGAGCCAAATAAACCAGCAGAAGATATCTACACGTAAATATTTGAAGTATTTACTTCATTTTCTACTAGTCTGCATAACATAATTTAGTCTTCAGGTGATAATATCAAATGTGTATTTTACAGATATGAGGAGTTTCATCCTTTCTTGTTTTCTCAACATTCGAAATGTCCGTACTTGGAATTTGACTCATTCAATAAGGTACAGTGGTTTTGCTGTTACTGTACTTAAGTGCTTTAATTGACTGATGCTAGAAAGAGTGATTAAAATATAGCGCAGAAGATGTTAATGGAAACATAGACCTTGAAAGAGGTGCTTAATTTTACGGATAAATAAATGTTTTATACAGAAAAGACTGACTAAACCAGGGCCATTAGGCTACTATTGAGCAGTGTGGTCCTCTTTATCCCAAGTGTCCCTGCCCAGGCAGGGGCGTTGGAACTGAATGATCTTTAAGGTTGCTTCCAACCCAAACCATTCCGTGATTCTGTGTGACACTGAATGGAGTTGTGTGCTTACCCTGTCACCCAAGGGACAAGGGACAGGATGAGAGGGAATGGCCTCAAGCTCCACCAGGGGAGATTTAGGCTGAACATTAGGAAAAAAATTTTCATGGAAAGGGTCATTGGGCACTGGAACAGGCTGCCCAGAGAGGTGGTTGATTCACCTTCCCTGGAGGTGTTTAATGGACGGGTGGACTAGGTGCTGGGGGGCATGGGTTAGTGTTTGATAGGAATGGTTGGACTCAGTGATCCGATGGGTCTTTTCCAACCTGGTGATTCTGTGATTCTATGAAAGTGGCCTGGTCAAATGTTTTGTCAGTGAGGTGTTGGGGCACCAAGTTATCGCTGGTGGCAAACAGTGGTCCCAGTCACCACATTGATACGTTTCCAGTTTCTGCTTTGAAAGCTTCAGACACCTGATTTAGTATTTCCTTGAGTGTTGTCCTTCCTGGTCCTTGGTTCGTTAACATCTGAAAATGTTAACTGTGTATTATTCTTGACCTTGATCTCCACAATTCCCATTCCCCCTTCCTACCCTGCTTCTTGGTTGAATTTCTGGCATTTCCTTCACAGCACCGATGATTGAAGCAGCCTAAAACCTTCCTCCTCCTTTGTTTTAAGCACAGTATCTGGCAACTGGAGCACCAGGAGCAGTTCTTAGGAAGACGTTCTAGGATTTTTTTGCTTTTTTTTTCTAACTTTTGGAGCAGCAGGAATTCAGGGCGGGCAGATCTATCATTGCAGTCACTTGATCTGAAGAGCACACTGGGTCAAACAGCAACTTCCTTTTCATCATTTCTTAGCAAAGAGTTGGCTCGTGCCAACTTCATGCTAAGTTGTGCGCAGTGAGACATATTCCTGTGTCTTGCTGAACCCATCTCGTGCAAAGGTGAAATGAAGTTATTGAATTCTGTTTTAGCATCCGTCTCCTCTTTTAGTGCTTTGCAGCCACCTCTCTCAAGCAGAACCTCCTTTGCCTGCGTGTCGGGGGTATAAGTTAGTGCAGCTCCGAGATTCTTAGAAGTGATTTTCTCTTGCAGGCAGTGGATGAGTTCTACTCCAAGCTAGAAGGACAGAAACTTGATCTGAGAGCGTTGCAGCAGGTATGCTCTCATCAAAGGGTGGAGCAGCTGAGGTGCCTCTCTGAGCTTCAGATGCTTTGTTTGGTTCTTGTAGCCAGCGGGGAGGGTGTCATTCTGCATTTTTGCTATGGAAATGCTGAGCCAGTGGTGGTCAGGGGCTGGATTTCAGGATGTGTGACATAGCAGGTGGTTCTACTTGGAATAAAAGCAACAGCATTAACAACAATATTTTGAAGACTCTCTATCTCTTGCACTGCTGTATTTTTCTGTGCTGGAATGCTCTCTCAAATGTCTGGCAGTGATGAGGCGATTAGTATTTATATTTTTTTCACCTTTCTTATTTTGGGAAGGAAAAACAAGCACTGAAGAAACTTGAAAATGTCCATAAGGATCATGAGCACAGACTAGAAGCACTTCAGCAAGCTCAGGTAAGACCGAGATTGGTTTTTTAACTCAGAAGATACATTATGGTTCTTGTAGAGGTGGGCCTTGAAGAGGAGGGTCAGCCCCTGGTGAGGGGGCTGGAGAACAGGCCTTATGAGTAACGGCTGAGAGAGCTGGGGGTGTTTAGCCTGGAGAAGAGGAGGCTGAGGGGAGACCTCATTGCTCTCTACAACTACCTGAAAGGAGGTTGTGGAGAGGAGGGCGCTGGCCTCTTCTCCCAGGTGTCAGGGGACAGGATGAAAGGGAATGGCCTCAAGCTCCACCAGGGGAGATTTAGGCTGGACAGTAGGAAAAAATTTTTCACAGAAAGGGTCATTGGGCACTGGCAGAGGCTGCCCAAGGAGGGGGTCAAGTCACCTTCCCTGGAGGTGTTTAAGGCACGGGTGGACAAGGTGTTGAGTGGCATGGTTTAGAGTTTGATAGGAATGGTTGGACTCGATGATCCGGTGGGTCTCTGCCAACCTGGTTATTCTGTGATTTTGCGATTCGATCCCACAGGGAAGCCTTTGTGTCCCGTTGGCCAACATCGTATAGAATCACCTCAATGCCATTCTTGGATTCTGTTTCAAAATTAATGACTACTTTTATTACTGAGTGTGCGTTTAGCATCAATAGGTATCAATTTTTTCTTTCCTTAAGGAAGCTAATCAGATAAAAGGAGAACTTATAGAAATGAATTTGGAGATCGTTGACCGAGCCATCCAGGTGGTCCGTAGTGCCTTAGCCAACCAGATAGACTGGACAGAGATCGGCACAATTGTTAAAGAAGCCCAAGCGCAGGGAGACCCCGTTGCAAATGCAATCAAAGAATTAAAGCTTCAGACAAATCATATCACAATGCTGCTGAGGTGAGTACGTTGCAGATCACCTGTAGCAAGTACGAATAGAGCTGACTGTGGGCTGTGTAGGAGAATCATAGAACGGTTTGGGTCGGAGGGGACCTTGATGCCGATCCAGTTCCAGCCCCTTTCTGTTGGCAGGGACACCTCCCACTGGATCAGGCTGCTCAAGGCCCATCCAGCCTGACCTTGAACCTTTTAGCTCGTGCATTCATGTTCAAATTGTGAGTTTTCTCTTACAGCAGCATGAGGAGAACATAGTTCTGTGGGCACAGAGGGGGATGCCTTCTTTCTTGCTGAACCATGCCTCCTTCATGCAGAGAACTAGGGAGATACATTTTCCTTTATGAAGATCATTATTTTATGCTGCTTCACCACCTTTTGCTACACAGACTTAGCACAGCTGTATCGAGTAGGATTTAATGTCCTGGTGAGAAACAAATACAAATCCAGCTGGTGTTTGCTCAGCACACCTCTTTGAAAATAGCGGAGCAGCTGTTTCGTAAGGCTTTAAACCAGCAAACTGCTGTTATGTGCAGTGAGTCAGTGTGATGATGTAACTGTTCTCTTTTCATGCATAGGATATCTTGTGTTTCTGTCACGTCATGAAAGCAGATATTTGGAACTGGCCTTCACTTTTAAGTCCAGATTTTTCTCTAGTTTGATAGCATGGGTGTGTGTCTTTTGATAGAAGAAATTGTCATTGAAAATATCAGTTCCTTGGATTGGAAAATCTGGGTTCTTTATCTTCTGCTTTTGTTTTTTTTTCCTCAAAACTTAGGCTGACTCCAAGACATAAACTCATGTGAACATAGGGCATCTGAGGCCTTCTTGTGACTGCTCAGTGAAAGTGATTTAAGGGTTCCTTAGGCCATTTCCAGTTTGCAGCAGAGAACAGAAGAAAGACTGCATTGCATTAAGGATCAGAAATAACTGGTTCTCTTATCGTAATCATATGATGTCACATGTTTTCAGGAACCCATATGTGTTATCTGAAGAGGAGGAGGAGGACGAGGGTGCTGATTTAGAGAAAGAAGAAACAGAAGAACCAAAGGGCAAAAAGAAAAAGGATAAAAACAAGCAGTTGAAGAAACCCCAGAAAAACAAACCGTTGTTGGTTGATGTTGATCTCAGTTTGTCTGCATATGCAAATGCCAAAAAGTAAGGTTTACAGTGAGTGGGGCTCTGGTAGTGGGAGTTCCTGTTTGCTTGCAAATGTTAGTGATAATGTTATAGCAAGGGATGTGTGTTTCTTATTCATAGAATCATGGAATGATTTGGGTTGGAAGCAACCTTAAAGCCCTCCCAGTTCCAACCCCCCTGCCACAGGTAGGGACATCTCCCACTGGATCAGGTTGCCCAAAGCCCCATCCAACCTGCCCTTGAACACCTCCAGGGATGGGGCAGCCACCACTGCTCTGGGCAACCTGAGCCAGGGCCTCCCTACCCTCATCATGAAGAATTTCTTCCTAGTATCTCATCTAAATCTTCCCCCTTCCAATTTAAAACCATTCTCCTTCATCCTATCCCTCCAGGCTCTTTTTAAAATCCCCTCACCAGCTCTTTTGGAGCCCCTTTCAGTCCTGGAAGCTCCTCTAAGGTCTTCCTGGAACCTTCTCTTCTCCAGGCTGAACAACCCCAACTCTCTCAGCCTGTCCTCACACTAGAGGTGCTCCAGCCCTCCAGTCATCTCTGTGGCCTCCTCTGGACCTGTGTCAACAGTTCCATGTTCCGGTGTTGGAGATTCCAGAACTGGACACAGGACACCAGATGCGGTCTCGACGGAGCAGAGCAGAGGGGCAGAATCCCCTCCCTCACCCTGCTGGTCCTACTGCTTTGGATGCAGCCCAGGACACGGTTGGTTTCTGGGCTGTGAGCGCATGTTGCCGGCACGTGTTGCCGGCTCATGTCGAGCTTCTCATTGACCAGCACCCCAAGTCCTTCTCCTCAGGGCTGCTCTCGGTCATATCATCCCTCAGCCTGTACTGAAACCAGGGATTGTCCCAACCCAGGTGTAGGACTTTGCTCTTGGCTGTGTTGAACCTCATGAGGTTCACACACCCACACTTCTCCAGTGTGTCCAGGTCTCTACCTGTCACATTTGTTTAATTTCGAGTAAGATTCTTCAGTGACACATGTAACAAAACTGCTCCTTTTGCTGCATATTAACCCAAATGCAGTGCGCTCTCTGCCCGAGAGGGGACTGACTTCATCTGGCAGTGGAGACAAAGACACAGATCTGGGCTAAAAAAAAGACTCTTCTCCAAACCGAACACTTAATGGCAAACACAGAGGGCTGTGGTAGGTGCATTCTGAAAATATGTAAGTCTGCTGGGATTTCAGGTACAATCAAACTTGTATTTTGCAGGTACTATGATCACAAGCGACATGCAGCTAAGAAAACCCAGAAGACTGTAGAGGCTGCAGAAAAGGTATTTTTTTCTTTGTTTTTAGAAGATAATTAAAATTAAAGTCTGTATCCCTCATAAATGGAAACTCCTGACATTGTCTAGGTAGGGCTAAGAGATAGGAAAGCTAAAACTGACCAACCAGGGCTGTTTCGTCCTTGAGCTTTTAAGCTGACTGAACCCAAGGACTGCAGATCCCTGCTGTATCCTCTGCTTTCCAAGTGACTGGGGACAGGAATGGAGAGGGAATGGCCTCAAGCTCCGCCAGGGGAGATTCAGGCTTGAGATAAGGAAAAAATTCTTCACAGAAAGGATCATTAGGCATTGGAACAGTCTGCCCAGGGAGGTGGTTGACTCGCCTTCCCTGGAGGTGTTTAAGGTGAGGGTGGATGAGGTGCTTAGGGGCATGGTTTAGGGATTGGTGAGAATGGTTGAACTCGATGATCCGGTGGGTCTCTTCCAACCTAGTGATTCTATGATTCCAACAGCAGCATTGTGAGCACGTAAGGTGGAGATAGGGACAGAGCAGCACTTCTGGAGGCAGAAGTGGAACATTGGTGGGAATCCTTACAGCCAAAGAGCTGATAATGTTGGGGGCAGCTGTCCTAAGCGGAGATGTAGAGAGGTTTTAGGATAGCAGTCATCTTACACATGCAGGAGGGGAAGGCAGGCCAGTGAAGAGCAGTGTGTGGAACAGCTCCTGTGCTCTCAAGAAGTTGAGGTAAATCTACTAGCTTCCTATCTACCTCTCCTCCTGCTGTTCAGTTAATTTCTGTGACTCCTGTACTGGTGGATTCCAATTGTGCTTTCTGTCTAAATAGGCATTTAAATCGGCTGAGAAGAAGACGAAGCAGACTCTGAGGGAGGTTCAGGTGGTTACCACTATTCAGAAAGCGCGAAAGGTCTATTGGCAAGTACAGTTCTGTTGTCCTAATCCAATGTACTGTGAATGTGTGCAAATATAGAAGGGCTGTGTCAGGCTGACTGTTCATCAGCTTATAGAGGTGGGGTTCATTGTGATTTCCAAGCACAACACATACCGAGTCTGCCTACAATTGCTCCTCTAAGGTGCTAGCCTGGTCCTTTTAGAGCCTTTGCCTGGGAAAGTTCCTTTCAGTGGACATGGACTTGCAGGTTTTAGCTTTTAACCCAGGTGGGAACGTGGGCTTAGTGAAAATAGGGAACTTCCTGCCAGCTATAAATAGGGAATACTTCCTGGCAGCTCTGTGAAATAACAACAGGAGGTCGACAAAAAACCCAGCAATAAAAAACCTCAAAGATTTTTATGGTCTTATAACTGCATTATTAAAATAAAATAAATAGGAGGCAGCTGGACTTTGTTTCATCTCAAACTATTGAGGCAGTGTTGTACCACCCTTGGTTTTATGCCTTAGGCAAATGGATGGATGTGAAACTGCAAGTGTCTGTAGTGAGGAATAGATGCTGAGGTGGATGTTCATAGAATCATAGGCTGGTTTGGGTTGGAAGGGACCTCAAAGCCCATTCCGTTCCACCCCCTGCTGTGACCAGGGACACCTCCCACTGGATCCAGTTGCTCCAAGCCCCATCCAGCCTGGCCTTGAACACCTCTAGGGATGGGGCAGCCACCACTGCTCTGGGCAACCTGGGCCAGGGCCTCCCCACTCTCATCATGAAGAAATTTCTTCCTAATGTCTCATCTAAATCTTCCTCCTTCCAATTTAAAGCCATTCCCTGTCATCCTGTCCCTCCAGGCCCTTGTAAGAAGTCCCTCCTTAGCTTCCCTCAGCCCCTTTCAGTGCTGGAAGCTGCTTTAAGTTATCCCTGGAACCTTCTCTTCTCCAGGCTGAGCAACACCTCTCTCAGCCTGTCCTCATAGCAGAGGTGCTATGATATTCTTAGTCTGGTACAAAAAAACCCCAAACCTCTGTAATGTTCTGTTAGTTCCAGGTATTTTTCACACAATGGATTGATGTAATTTGGCAGGTTTGAGAAGTTCCTGTGGTTCATTAGTTCTGAGAATTACCTCGTTATTGCTGGAAGAGATCAACAGCAGAACGAGCTGATTGTAAAGCGGTATCTTAAACCAGGTGAGAGTCTAATGAGGTGGAGTAGATTGGTTTCTCTCTTATTTTCCAGTTTGTCAACGTAAAAGAATGATACGAGGAGGTCTGTTTGCTTTGTGCTTACGATGGACCTTGCTAGAAGGGGGCTTTGCTATGAGTCCTAGAGGCTGTGTGTGTCCTCTGCGAAGTGCTGGATCGTCTGCTGTGGGAGCCTGTGTCCTCCAGCGCGTGGGATCAGAGTAGGTCAGGCAGACACCCCCCGGGGCAACCAGGGTGGACTGAAAGGCTTCTATATCCTCTTCCCATCCTGCTCCTTGCAGCCAGAACAGATGTTTCCGAGTAACGTTGGGACATAGAATCATAGAATGGTTTGAGTTGGAAGGGTCCTTAAAGATCATCCAGTTCCAACCCTGCTGCGATGGGCAGGGCCGCCTCCCACTGGATCAGGCTGATCAAGGCCCGTCCAGCCTGGCCTTGAACACCTCCGGGGCAAGAACACCTTCACGTGAGTGATCTGTGTCGTTACCATGTATGCGACTGATTTGAGTCACCTCTTTCCTAGGGGATGTGTACGTGCATGCCGATCTCCACGGAGCCACGAGCTGCGTCATCAAGAACCCATCAGGTACCTCGTGTGGGCTGGAGGCAGGACTTGTAGAAGCCTTTTATCTGTCTGAACCCAGCCCAGTGAGCGGCCATCCCCTCTCACTCCAGCAGACCTTTCCCTTTGGATATGGGAGGCATCAGTCCTGCCACGATCGGGTTGTCACTGACAGCTGCTGCTTCCCAAACGGGGCTGGCTGCTTCCAATTGCTCAGTGAACCTCCTGATGGGAAGGAGCAATGGAGATGTGCTCACGGAGGCAAGCATTAGTGGCTGGCAGAGGTGGTGGTGCAAGTGCATGCTTCTAGCCGTAGAGAATGGAGTCCTGGCAGGACTTCAATTAGTTCCTCATGCAGTTTGGGTGCCGACAGAGGGTGCTGGTCTCCGCAGTGAAGCGTTAACGTGGTGGGATGGACCTCATGGGAGACCAGCAACGCAAACTCTGCCTGTGCCCCATTCCCGAGAGGTGGTGGGAGTTGGGGCTGTGTTATGAGGAGCACGGTTACTGCTCACTTGTGGAGCTGAGCTGAGGAAGGAGCTGTGAAGAGCAGCTGCTGACGCTGCTTCTGCTCTGTCTGAATTGCCTTCGCGCTTAGCCAGGCAGTGTTATCTCTGCCCAGCGCCTGGAAAGTTCACATGCTGCATTAGGGTGTGCTTGGAAGTTGGGGAATTTAACCTGTTGTGCCTGGATCGCATTCACTGATGTGTCAGGCGTTACTTTGCAGGTGAACCGATCCCTCCACGAACCCTGACGGAGGCAGGCACGATGGCTTTGTGTTACAGTGCTGCATGGGACGCCCGCGTTGTCACCAGCGCTTGGTGGGTCTCTCACAACCAGGTAAGGAGCATTGCAGATGGAACCTCTGAAGGGATAGCTGAATAACTGCAGACAAAATGTCTCTGTGTGGGAACTGATGGATGCGGGGGAGGTAGCTCCACCAGGGGAGGTTTAGGCTGAACATTAGGAAAAAATTTTTCACAGAAAGGGTCATTGGGCCCTGGCAGAGGCTGCCCAGGGAGGGGGTTGAGTCACCTTCCCTGGAGGTGTTTAAGGTACGGGTGGACGAGGTGTTGAGCGGCATGGTTTAGAGTTTGATAGGTATAGTTGGACTCGATGATCCGATGGGTCTTTTCCAACCTGGTGATTCTATTATTCTATGAAGCTTTTGTTCTCTGATGCTATAGCTTGTGTGTTCTCCCTTGCTCTGCTGCACTTAGTGCCAGGGGTGGAGGGATGCGTGTCCTATCAGAGCATAGGAAGAACCCTTCAGAAACTGAGCCCTTCTACAAACTCTTCCTATAGAAGGCCAGCAGCATCCTGGCCTCTATCAGAAACAGGGTGGCCAGGAGGAGCAGAGAAGAGATCATCCCCCTGCACTTAGCGCTGAACCTCGAATCCTGGGTTCAGTTTTGGATCCTCACTCCAAGAAGGACATTGAGGGGCTGGAGTGCATCCAGAGAAGGGAATGGAGCTGGGGAAGGGGCTGGAGAACAAGGGTTACGAGAGGCAGCTGAGGGACCTGGGGCTGTTTAGGGGGCTGTTTAGTCAGGGGAGGAGGAGACTAAGGGGAGACCTCATCACTGTCTGAAGATCCTGGATCGCAGATTGTAGAGAGGAGGGAGCTGGCCTCTTCTCCCAGGTGACAGGGGTCAGGACAAGGGGCAATGGGCTTAAGCTGCACAAGGGGAGGTTCACACTGGATATCAGAAAGAAATTTTTCACAGAAAGGGTCATTGGGCACTGGCAGAGGCTGCCCAGGAGGGTGTGGAGTCCCATCTCTGGAGGTGTTTAAAAGACAGGTAGACGAGGTGCTCAGGGACATGGCTTAGGGGCAGATGGGAATGGTTGGACTCGATGATCCAAGAGGTCTTTTCCAACCTGGTGATTCTATGATTCTGTGATGAGAGGAAGTAGGAGGTTTAGGCTGGATAGTAGGAAAAATTTATTCACAGAAACGGTTCTCGGGCACCGACAGGAGCTGCCCGGGGAGGTGGTGGAGTCCCCGTCCCTGGAGAGGTTTAAACGGCAGGCAGATGAGGTGCTCAGGGATCTGGTTTAGTAGTGGACAGATGTGGTTGGACTCGATCTCAAAGGTCTTTTCCAACTAAGCGATTCTATGATTTTATATGTTAAAAATGCAGCTTGCTTAATGTTGCTTTTGTTAGTGCTGCTGTTCTGCAGGGCTGACCCTCTGTGATGATGCTCTTCACTGTATGCCATGCTTTTTTTTTCAGGTTTCTAAAACCGCACCTACAGGAGAATATCTCACTACTGGAAGCTTTATGATCCGAGGTGAGATATAAAGGCACGGTGTGGATTTGATGTTGGGCATTTTTTCTGGAGATGCTGTGCTGTCCTGCAGTGACAGCTACTCACGCTGCCCCTCTCACAGCCACACAGACCCCTTTCTTCTCCTGAAAATCTGTTCTGGGTGGTTTAGATTGAGTATCAGGCAGCAGCAGCATTTCCAGCTGAGCCCCAGACAGAAGATCGTTAGCTAAACTGCTTTTGAGTTTCTCCTGTTCTGGCGCCATCCAAGAGAGATAAAAAGCCCCAGTGTAATTTTTTGGTAGTGTAAAGTCTCTGGTAAAAATGAATTTTGAAAATACATCATGTAACACAGCTCTTCAACCACCTCATGAGAATCTGCTTTTGTTTTTCAGGGAAGAAGAATTTTCTTCCACCTTCATATCTGATGATGGGCTTTAGCTTCTTGTTTAAGGTATTGCTTTCTCTGTACAGCTCCTGCTGGCTTTTGTAATTTGGCATGAGCTGGAGGAGGCTTATTTTCTGGTTCTGGCTTATCCAGATATTCCCTATTACTTCTTTTCCCACTGGGACAAATCCCATAAAATGCTACTTGCTAAAAATTACTCTGCTTTCATTTCCAGTTTGTGTTGTCTTCATTTAAGACAGACGGACACAGTGAGCATTACTGCATCTTCTACGTTTTCATACCAGCTCTATTTGAAGCATGTGCCTGTTTAGAGCAGGTCATGCAGCTGTGTGTCTCCTCGCCAGCTGTGCTATCGCGGTTGTTAGATTTGGGTTTAAAAGCCAGTGACATCTTGGCCTGTATCAGAAACAGCGTGGCCAGCAGGAGCAGGGAAGGGATTGTGCTCCTGGACTTGGTGCTGGGGAAGTCGCACCTTGAATTCTGGGTTCAATTTAGGGCCCCTCACTCTGAGAAGGACATTGAGGGGCCGGAGCGTGTCCAGCAAAGGGAATGGAGCTGGGGAGGGGGCTGGAGAACAAGGGTTATGAGGAGCAGCTGAAGGGCCTGGGGTTGTTTAGCCTGGAGAAGAGGAGGCTGAAGGGAGACCTCATTGCTATCTACAACTGCCTGAAAGGAGGTTGTGGTGAGGTAGGTGAAGGTCTTTTCAAGTGCCAGGTGGTGGGATGAGAGGAAATGGCCTCAGGCTGCACCAGGGGAGGCTTAGACTGGACATCAGGAAAAATTTCTTCATGGAAAGGCTTCTCAGTCTCTGGTGAAGGCTGCCCAGGGAGGTGGCAGAGTCCCCATCCCTGGAGGGGTTTAAAAGACATGCTCGGGGATCTGGTTTACTAGTGGACAAGTACGGTTGGACTCTATCTTGAAGGTCTTTTCCAAGCAAGCCATTCTGTGATTCTAAATGTACCAGTTTAGTTTTCTTGCCTTTGAATGGCAAAGAAGTGTTCAAAGAGACAGAATAAATCTGGGTTGGGTGTTCTCTGAGTGGACTAGTGACTGTCACTGGAGCAGGTACCGGCCTAACATCAAGGTCTCTCTGTTGTTAGGTGGATGAAAGCTGTATTTGGAGACACCGAGAAGAAAGGAAGATCAAAGTACAGGATGAGATTCTGGACACGGTTTCCAGCAGTGCCAGTGACCTGGTGTCAGAAGAAGTGGAGCTGTTAGGTACGGTGGGTGTGACTGGGGTGCTGTGTGTGCTGCTGCAGACACGACTGTTCGGTGGTTGGTGTTCAGTTCTCGGTTCTGTGCTACGGGTCGGTTTGGCGTTTGTAATGTGAGCTGTGTTTCCCTCTCCTGTGTGCCCAGAAGGAGGAGACAGCAGCAGTGAAGAGGAGAAAGCAGAGAGTCAGGAAGCACCAGTGGATGTGGAAGCTGTGTCTGAGAGCAATCGTGAGGAGGACGTTGCTGATGTTGAACAGGGCAGGGTAAACACTCCTCCTGCACCAGAGCAGGACTCTGAGGAGGATGGTGGGGAATCTGAAGATGAAGCAGAGCATCCGGAGCCAAAGAGCGAAGTGAAGGAGGAAGACATAGTAAATTACCCAGATACAACAATCGACCTGTCACATCTTCAGTCTCAAAAGTAAGTGAAGAAGCCGCTGTATTTATCAGCAACGTGGGCCCTTCTTAGGATCTCCCTGCTGTTAAAATGCTGCTGCGGGGAGCTGCCATCCCTTCTTTCGATGCTCAGCTCCGCAGGCTGCCGGAGCGCTGGGCAGGAAGGTTGCACTGCAGGGAAGCTGCCACGCTCTGTACCATTCCCTGCCGCTTCCCTGCACAGCTCTTCCATGGGGGCTGCTGCTGTGGGCCTCCCTCCTGCCGCACACAGCGGCATCTGGCTCTTTCATCGCCTCTATTCCGTGTTATGGCCTCAGCATCCCTTGAACAGCACGCCACCTTCCTCATGAAGCGGCTGCCCCCGTTTTCCTCTGGGCAGACCTGAAAAACTGAGTTGTGCATTGTTTCTGTGCTGCTGCACTGGTGCTGAGTTACTGTTCCGCATGTGAGTGGGGCTGTGAGTGCGGGAAGCTGAACATCAGGGGTTCCTCCAGCGCATGCTGTGCCCGGGCTTTGTCACTTCTTTGTGTGCATCAGACGAGCTGGCGGAGACCTACAGGTTTGTTTTGTAAACTGAATCATAGAATTATAGAATCACTAGGTTGGAAAAGACCCATTGGATAATTGAGTCCAACCATTACTATTAAACACTAAACCATGTCCCTCAGCACCTTGTCCACCCATCCTGTAAACCCCTCCAGGGAAGGTGAATCAACCACCTCCCTGGGCAGCCTCTGCCGGTGCCCAATGACCCTTTCCGTGAAAAATTTTTTTCCTACTGTCTAGCCTGAACCTCCCCTGGCGGAGCTTGAGGCCATTCCCTCTCATCCTGTCCCCTGTCACTTGGGAGAAGAGGCCAGCACTCTCCTCTCTACAACCTCCTTTCAGGTAGTTATAGAGAGTGATGAGGTCTCCCCTCAGCCTCCTCTTCTCCAGGCTAAACAACCCCAGCTGCCCTTTTCCATTCACCGACACAGGGATTTTCAGGAACTGGAAAAGCGAAGGCGATGCAACTGAGTTATCCAGTGTGCGAGCTCTGGTGATGTGTCCAGGGTTTTACTGCATGACCTCTGTTGATGAGCTCCATTCTGTCCTCCCCACAGATCCCTGCAGAAAATCATCCCCAAAGAGGAAGAACGCAGCTTGGTAAGGTGCCAGCTCCGATGTTTGGCAAAGTACAGTGTGACCTTCTGCTGGCCACGGTGTGTTCTAACTACATTTCACTTCTTAGGCTGACAGCAAGTCCCAGGGGCGAAGGCATCTCTCTGCCAAGGAGAGGAGGTGAGCACCTCTGGGTTAGCAGCGGGGTGAACGCAGTCTCCTCAGTCCCTCTCCAGGCCCCGGGCACAATACGTCTTGCTAATCTGTGTGGATTGTCCGTCCTGCCTTTCAAGCGAGGGTCCTGCCTGTGGGGAAGCAGCTGCCGTGTCTCTCAGGGGCGTTGATTGTGAGCAAAGCTCCTTGTGTGCTCTTGGGGCCCAGCTGAGGGGTGATTTCCACTTTCCCTGTGGTCATGCTGGCTGTCTTGTTGCCACAAAAGGCAGTGTAACAAATGATCGTTTTTCTTAGAGAAATGAAGAAAAAGAAGCAGCAAAATGATTCTGAGAACGTGGAGCTCCCTGAAGAGAAGCAGAGAGAGATGGAGACGCAGCCTCCCCCTGCTCCCAACACCAACAAGGAGGTGCCAGCCCCTCAGCCCATCAAGCGGGGCCAGAAGGTAGGTGGGGAGCAGGCTTACCTGGGGTTGAGCTGCTGCCGTGTGAAGTTTAGGCAGAATTACCAGGTTTGTCAGTTGTCAGTGGCTGCCTGGTGGTTTTAGACTCTTGGTGGTGCTCTTGGTGGTGCTCTTGGTGGGTTCAGGGTGATGGTGCTGGTCTGTTACCCTGAGCATGCTGCACTTGCCTCGCTGAAACCACGATCTCTTGGTTATTGGTGAACTGCTCTGAACAAGTGAGGACGAGAGGGAATGGCCTCAAGTTGCATCAGGGAAGATCTAGATGGGACATCAGGGAAAATTTCTTTACTGAAAGAGTTCTCGGGCCCTGGAATGGTCCAGGGAGGTGGTTGAGTCCCCATCCCTGGAGGGGTTTAAAAACCAGGTGGATGAAGTGCTTAGGATATGATTTAGTAGTGGGCAGGGATGGTTAGACTCAGATCTCAAAGGTCTTTTATAACCAAGTGATTCCATGAAAGAGGTGCAGGAGAACGTGGAAAGAACATGGATGTGGGATCAGTATTTAACTGTGGATGCAAAACCCTGCAGAAGTCACTGTTTGTAAACCTATCGGTATGTTTTATTCTGTAGGGCAAAATGAAGAAGATGAAGAAGTACAAGGACCAGGATGAGGAGGACCGGGAGCTCATCATGAAGCTGCTGGGGGTGAGTGAGGGGAGTTCTGCCCCTCCCTGTAGCGCAGACGCCTGCATCGCTGTCGCTGAGCACCCCTGTGTAACCACAGTCTGCAGGGTCAAACAAGGAGGAGAAAGGAAAAAAAGGGAAAAAGGGGAAGATGAAAGAAGAGCCAGGAAAGAAGCAACAGCAGAAACCCAAGGCTGTGCCTCGCCGTGCTGGAGAGGGGAAGGAGATGCTGCCAGCAGGGGTCCTGCTGCACAAGTCGCAGGACCCAGCCCTGGAGGAGCAGCAGGATGAGAAGGTGAGCAGCACTCTCTCCTCCTGTCTGTTATATAATCAGAGTATCACTAGGTTGGAAAGGACCCACTGAATTATCAATTCCAACCATTCCTATCAATCACTAAACCATGTCCCTCAGCACCTCATCCACCTGTCTTTTAAACACCTCCAGGGATGGGGACTCAACCACTGACCTGTGCAGCCTCTGCCAGGGCCCAATGACCCTCCCTGTGAAATGTTTTTTCCTGATGTCCAGCCTGAAGCTCCCCTGGTGGAGCTTGAGGCCATTCCCTCTCGTCCTGTCCCCTGTCACTTGGGAGAAGAGGCCAGCTCCCTCCTCTCCACAACTTCCATTTAGGTAGTTGCAGAGAGCAATGAGGTCTCCCCTCAGCCTCCTCTTCTCCAGGCTAAACACCCCCAGCTCTCTCAGCCGCTTCTCCTAAGACCTGTCCCTTCCACCCTCGTATCGTGGTGCTTCTGGCACTGGGTAGCTCTGTTCTGCCGAGGAGCCTGAGCAGCTCTTGCTGGATTTGGGGCACAGCAGAGAATGTTGTGCCTAATGCCACGACTCTGGGAGCCTGTTGGGTTCAAGAAGCAGCAAAACCCCCTGCAGCAGTTTGTGCGCAGGCTGCGTTCCCAGCACAGGCAGAGCGAGGGCTCGGAGAGGTGCGGAGCCTCTCCAGGCTGCCGAGGAGCCGGTTAAGTCAATACCTCCCACTCAATGCATCTGAAATGTAACTGAGCGCTCTCCAGATCTCTTGTTGTGAGTCAGGATCTTTGAATCACAGCCCATCTCTCTCACCCCAGCTTAGCATCTGCCAAGAAAATTAGTTAGGGAAGAAATATTCCTCCCCTCACCCACATGAAAGTGCACTTGTTACCTTTGCTTTAAAATCAGTTAAACTCTCTTTGCGGGGAGAATGTGGACTTCAGTGTACTGCTGATAGAAGGGTTTCTTTTCTCCAGGGGCTGGGGGTGAAAAAAAAGCAGCCGTGTGCTCGTTTCAGCTCTGATGTGTCCTTTGTGTCTGCAGGAGGAGCAAGACCAGGATCAGCTGGGAGTTGAGGTAAATGCTCGTCTCTGAAGCTCCAGTAAGTGGTGAGAAAAAGGTTTCATTCCTGCTGTTGGGCCCCACGCAGCTTGCTGGGAGTGGGGCCAGAGCGGAGGCAGAGGCTGGGGCTGAGCCGTGGGTGAGCCCTCCAGAGGGTCTTGGCTGTGTTCATAGAATCGTAGAATCACCAGGTTGGAAAAGACCCACCAGGTCATCGAGTCCAACCATTCCTATCAAACACTAAACCATGTCCCTCAGCGCCTTGTCCACCTGTTCCTTAAACACCTCCAGGGAATGTGAATCAACCACCTCTCTGGGCAGCCTGTTCCAGTGCCCAATGACCCTTTCTGTGAAAAATTTTTTCCTAATGTTTAGCCTAAATCTCCCCTGGCAGAGCTTGAGGCCATTCCCTCTCGTCTTGTCCCTTGTCACTTGGGAGAAGAGGCCAGCTCCCTCCTCTCCACAATTTCCATTCAGGTAGTTGTTGAAGTCCCCTTTATGGCCATGACTCCTTGAACCCAACTGTCTGCTATTTTATTTAAATTGTAAGCTTTTTTTTTAATTCCACTGTTTTTATTCCCTATAGAAACTTGCAGGGAGGGGCAAATTGAAATTTGTCTCATGCCTTTGCACCCCCACGAACAGCAGCTCTGGGCTGCAGGATGGCACAATACAATTCGGGACAAGTTGCTCTTTAGTTGGGAAGTTTATTTACATATAAAATTGCTCCAACGTTTTCTGTAATTACAGCCTGTGGGTGTTGCCTAAGGCTGGGAACAAGTTGATTCTTTACACTCTTTAATGAAGGAGGATAACGGTTGTCTTCAAGGGGAAGCTTCTGGTGACCTGCTGAAGTTGTGACTGCATTGGGGCGTCTTGTTTGGATCATTTGAAACTAAGTCCATAACTTGTTTTCAGTCAGAGCCATGGAACGGTTTGGGTTGGACGGGACCCCAAAGCCCACCCCGTGCCACCCCCTGCCATGGGCAGAGACACCTCCCACTGGATCAGGAGCTCCAAGCCCCATCCAACCTGGCCTTGAACCCCTCCAGGGATGGGGCAGCTACCGCTGCTCTGGGCAACCTGGGCCCGTACCTCCCCACCTTCACAAGAAAATATTTCTTCCCAAGGTCTCACCTCAATCTCTCCTCTTGCAGCTTCAAACCATTCCCCCCTCGTCCTGCCCCTGCACTCCCTGATCCAGAGCCCCTCCCCAGCTTTCCTGGAGCTCCTTTCAGTGCTGGAAGCTGCTTTAAGGTCTGCCTGCAGCCTTCTCTTCCCCAGGCTGAACAAGCCCAGCTTTGGGTTTGATGTGGTGTTAGTAATCAGAGATGGTCGGTAACGAATCGTGGCTTGGGATTCGGTGCCATAAAGGTTTTGGTAATGCCGTGGTGAGCTCTGACTGCTGGATCTTGTGGAGAGGCGGATGCTCTTGGGGTGCAGGAAGGGGAGACCCTTCTGTCCTCAGGAAAATGGGAGCTGGGGGCTGGAGAGCTGCCACCTGGGTTCCCAGCACAGCTCCTTTGCCATGCAGGAAGGTGAGGCGCTGCTGGGCTCCCTGACCGGGCAGCCGCACCCCGAGGACATTCTGCTCTTCGCTGTCCCCATCTGTGCTCCCTACACGGCGATGACGAACTACAAGTGAGTTGTGGCACCTTCTGTGGGAAGGGATCGGCAGCGGCCTGTGCGGGTGAGGGGAGCCACAGGCTTACAGAAACCCTTTCTTTTCACAGGTATAAAGTCAAACTCACTCCAGGCACACAAAAGAAGGGAAAAGGTACTGTACTATAGCACTTGAATCCTCTGCCTGTGGCAGCCAGCACATTTGTACGTGATCTTTAAATCTTCCCTGTGTTTTTACAGCTGCAAAGATTGCCTTGCATAATTTTATGCAATCCAAAGAAGCTACTGCTAGAGAGAAAGACCTGTTCCGCAGTGTAAAGGTGACCCCTTTTCCTACTTGGTTTCTCTTGTACAAATGTAATGGCAGCAGCAAAATATCCGCTAGTGCCATTCTGGGGGTAAAGGCTTCCAAAAGTAGGAGGGCTAGCGGGTTTGGGGTTTTTTTTTTTGCAGTGGTTTTTCTCGGCAGTACGGGGGAGGATGATTAGAAATTTGGCCTCCCCTAGAGCGTTGGCCCTTGGGTTTCTGTATTGCGTGTAGATTCACAGAGGGATTTGTGTTGGAAGGGACCTCAAACCCATCCAGTTCCACCCCTGCCATGGGCAGGGACACCTCCCACTGGATCAGGGGCTCCAAGCCCCATCCAGCCTGGCCTTGAACACCTCTGTGAAATCTTTCATTAATAAATCACAGCACAAGAGCAGAAGCCTGCTCTTAGCCACACTTTTTTGGGGAGAAAGCTGGCAGAAAGGGGCAGATTGGCTCCCACCATCAGCCCAGGCAGCCCTAGGGGGGGTGAAGAAGGCGTTTGGAAATATTTTCTGCTGTTTTCCATTTCTCTTTTTCCTGTTTCATAGGATACCGATTTGTCAAGAAATATTCCTGGCAAAGTGAAAGTGTCCGCACCTCAGCTCCTGAACATGAAAAAGAAGTGATGCCCTCCTCATTTCTGAACTGACGCCTGCGGAGGAGGCGGCCCCAGCCCTACCTGGGCTGAATTCAGCTCTGAGGGGGGGGGCAGGCCCAGTCCCTGCCTCACGGTTTCGACAGACACCGGCATCGTGGTTACAGCATAAAACTCTGCGAGTAAATGGCTGCATTGGGTCAGCGATGCCCTTTCGTGCTGGTCCTTCTCTCGATTGCTTTGACTGCTGGAGTCGTGCACTCCCTCCCCGTGCTCCTGGATTTGCTGCCACAAACTTCTGCCACATGCAGTTTCTTCCCAGTCCCTGCCCCTTCCCTCTAAATGGGAAGGGAGTTTCTGGTAGGAGTAGGAAAAGTTCAGTGCAAAAACACTTCTTTAGAGAAGCTTCTTCTCCTCCGTGGAGAGGAGGGACAGGCAGGGAAGAAGAGCTCAAGCGCTGGAATAAAACCCTGGAGCTGGTAACAGCTCAGCTCTGACAGGCTCCACCACACTCAGCGCTCAGGCTTCCCCAAGAACCCACCATAGGAATTACAGTACAGTGATTATTTTGGTCTACAAGTGAGTGTTTTTAATGTTTTTTTATTAACTGTGATGCCAGCCCTTCCTCGCAGCTGCTGACCCAGTCCCGCAGGCTCTTCCAGCTGCAGGCGAGCTCCACAAGTTCTAGACGTGGCTGGTAAGGGGCTCAGGCACCATTCGTGCGCTTCTCAGGGCAAGAATATCCACTACCTCAGGTTCACAAGTGAAGTTCCACAACACAGAGTTCCAACAAAGCAAAGTACAAACAAGCAGAGAGCTGTGGTGCTTTAACGGCTGGAGGTTTAGGAATTTTATCAGCTCTGACAATGCGCAATTCCCCAATCCGGGTTCGCTGTAAGCAGCGCTGGCAGAGTGTTAGCGGGCGGTTTGCTGATGCTGCGGCCTCGCACAGGACTCCTCGCAGCAGGCTTCAGCCCAGCCTAAAGCAGCTGTGAAAGACCTTCATGGCCTCCTCCCTGGCCATCCCAGGGCCGATCTGCACCCACTAACAAACACTTCAGACCAGTTTACTGGTGGTGCAGCCCCAGGTTACAGGTCTGGTGCCTCTGGAGAGGGAACCCGAACAAGGAAACCCTCGGCAGCTGCCCCCTTACAGCCAAGCTCCCACCCCTGCACACTGTCCACACGCTGGTCAGTCTCAGGGAGCGAGGGTTGAGGTCTTCCCTTCCTCCATTGGGTTCTTTCTTTGTCTCCTGGCTGGCTGTTTCATCTTGGAGGGTTGCAGGTGGTTCTAGCCTCCTCCTGGCTTGAACCTCCTCTGAGCCGCCTTGGCTGGGTGGAACTCGATGAAATTCTGTTAAGTTTGTCTTCTCAAGATGGAACCTTCGCAGCTTGCACCCGAGGGCTTCACAAGTGCCGCTGCTGATGCTGAGCACGTGCTGGGTCACGCTGCAGTTCTGCTATTCATTCTTACAGCTAAACGAATTAAGTAAGCAGCTAGACTGATGAGATTCCAGACTATACAATTAATACTCTCTAGCAGCAGCATTCCCTCTGCTAGTCCTGGTGTGCCTCCGTGCTTCCTGCACAACATCCCAACAGGCACAGACCCTCCTCTCGCTGACAGTGACCCTCACATAAGCCAAGGCAGACAAATCACAGGATGCTTTGGGTTGGAAGGGACCTTTACAGCTCCTCCAGTCCATCCCCCAAATGCCAAACCCAGATCCAACTTCGGCTTAAGCATGGGCTGCGTCTCCGCTTGCATTAAATACATTTATTGCAAACATCTTTACACAAAAATAGGTTCTCTCTAGGCCATTCACATGCAACGTAAGGGCAGGAAGCGACTACCGACACCAACACAGAACTTTAACCTATACAAGTTAACGTTTGCCACGCTCGGTATGATCGTTACATCTTCTCCGAGCTGCTCAGCCGCGAGGGCTCAAGAGCCAGAGGTGTTGTTGCTTCCAAACCGCTGGTTGACGCTGTGC
The DNA here is from genome assembly GCA_033459285.1 of Clamator glandarius. NCBI lineage: Eukaryota > Metazoa > Chordata > Aves > Cuculiformes > Cuculidae > Clamator > Clamator glandarius. The sequence continues at coordinate 277,410 of JAUNZM010000428.1, forward strand.
AGCAAGTGCTTGGGGAGGCAATTCCAGGAACTGGCCAGCATCTCCTTGAAGCAGATGACGGCTTCGAGGCAGAGCCTTGGGAGGGGGAAACACGGCAGGGTTAGTACTGCCAGGTCAGCTCAGCGTCACAGCTCACGGAGGGCTTGTTCTCGTTGCCAGATGTGCTCCTCAAAAGGCCCTTGCTCTGTGCTCTCACCTCTGGCTGCTGCTCTTTTGGCATTCTTTAGGGGAAGAAGTGTTTTCAAGCACTCCAGGAACACAGAATCTGTCTGGCAGTGGCCCTACACTACCTGCCTGAGGTGGAGATGTGACAGTTTAATGCTGAAGTTGTGCTTTCTTACCTTACCAGAGATCTTGGTTGCAGGGAGAACACCAGGATTTCATTGCTGTGAGCCTGGGGTGGGGAAGAGAGAGGGAAGTGCTTTGGTTATGTGGGTTCCTATCACTGCAGCAGGAGCCAAGCCAGCCGAGGTGCTCACAGACACCCTGGGAAGGACAGCAAACAGCCCAGCTTCAAGGCTGGAGGGAGGCTGAGGCAGGGGTTCCAAGGCTCCGGGATCCACATATGAGGGACCTGGGACACGGGACCTCTTATCAGGCTCAGCAGTCGATGTTTGTTTATCTAAACAGCTATGCCTGCTCTTTGAGTGCCTGTAAACACGTTCTCTGCCTGAGCTGAGCTGCTGTGCTGCACCACTCCTGTTTGCCAATCAGCCTCTTGCACCGGACAGTGCTGGCACGCTCGTTCCCCATCTCCCTTCCCAGCCAGCAGGTGGTTTTGCAGACTTGGGACACCCCCTGGCTTGGTTTAGAGCCCTGCTCTGCTCAGCCGGGGCTCCCCAGGCCTTGCTGTATCCTGAAAACACCCCCACGAGAAGCACAGGCTGGGAGAGAACTGGCTCCAAGTGAAACGTGTGCGAGGGACAGCAAGTCACGGTTTGTTTAAATAAAGAACGATGACCTGATTTGCAGAACAGCAGCACAAAAACTCCAAGCTCTGGTTCTGCACCTTGGTCAGCCCTCATGAGTTCACGCAGCTGACTACAAGCACTGTACTTGCTTAAGGACATTTTCAAAGTCTTGCAGTTAAGTTCCTGCCCTCGATAATCTCTGTAAGCAAGAACTCCCTTTATCCCACCTCATGTGAGCTGTGAACTCTGAAGACAGGGAATCTTTTATTAGATGAATGCAAAGTAAAAAGTGCAATGTGGCTCCTCCCTATTCTGTCATATCAAAGCAAACTCAGAACACAAGTCTAATACGACTACTACCAACAAACATTGACAACAAAACATTTTCCCATTAAGATAGGTCCCTTTTCCAAGTTATCTTTTCTTTACATTTGCTATATCCCACCAACTCTATTAATAAAAAACAGAGATAATTTTCACCCTTTACTATCCTTTTTAGTGGAGCCTAAATTCACTGATTCATCAGTGTATACTACTCTTTAATAAGCCAAGGTCAATCCAATTTCTTCCTCCTAGTGTTCTCATTTTTTTTGTGTTTTGTTCTCGTTTAAGTGGGAAGAGACCACGGCTCCTACAGGAAGGACCAGGCCACACGGAAAGGGAAAGCTCCAAATAAACTTACAGCTTTAGAATGGGCAAGCAGGTTGTTGGCGCAGCCCCCGAAGACGATCACCTCTCCCTCCTCGCTGGCACAAGCCGTGTGCCACAACCTGGAAACAGAGGTCAGCGCTGCATCAAGCCAAAAGCCACCCACCCAGTCATGGATGTTTAGGGTTTGTATTCAAGGTCACACGCAACAGTCTGCCCCCCTTCCACCTGCGCTGCCGCTGTGGCTGATTCAACAACAGGTTATGTCCAGGGAGACAAAACCAGTGAGCAAAGCCAGGGCTGTGCAAGGTGTCCTGGTCAGAGCAGGGCTGAGCGCTCCGGGGCTTGAAACACACTGCCTGCCAGCGTGGACACGTGTGAAAACCACAGTGCATAGAATCACAGAATCACCAGGTTGGAAAAGACCCACTGGATCATCGAGTCCAACCATTCCACTCAATCACTAACCCATGTCCCTCAGCACCTCATCCATCCATCCTTTAAACACCTCCAGGGAAGGTGACTCAACCACCGACCTGGGCAGCCTCTGCCAGGGCCCAATGACCCTTTCTGTGAAAAATTTTTTCCTACTGTCCAGCCTGAACCTCCCCTGGCAGAGCTTGTGGCCATTCCCTCTCATACTGTCCCCTGTCACTTGGGAGAAGAGACCAGCACCCTCCTCTCCACAACTTCCATTTAGGTAGCTGCAGAGAGCAATAAGGTCTCCTCTCAGCCTCCTCTTCTCCAGGCTAAACACCCCCAGCTCTCTCAGCCGCTCCTCATAAGGCCTGTTCTCCAGCCCCTTCACCAGCTTTGTTGCTCTTCTCTGGACTCGCTCCAGAGCCTCAACAACCTTGTGGTGAGGGGCCCAGAACTGAACACAGGACTCGAGGTGCGGTCTCACCAGTGCCAAGTACAGGGGGAGAATAACCTCCCTGGACCTGCTGGTCACACCGTTTCTGATACAAGCCAAGATGCCACTGGCCTTCTTGGCCACCTGGGCCACTGCTGGCTCACGTTCAGTCGCTGCCAACCAACACCCCCAGGTCCTTCTCCTCCAGGCAGCTTTCCAGCCAGACTTCTAGTCTGTAGCAGCACAGGGTTGTTGTGCCCCAAGTGCAGGACCCGGCCTTTGGTCACCTCTGGGGCACAGCTGTCACCATCCGCTGCCACAGACATTATTGTCATGTCCCACTTGAGTCAGAAGAGTAAACAAACACTGTCAGTGAGATTTTATATTGTTCTCCTAGGATGTAGGGAAACAACCCATCTCATACGTGTGTTCAGCAACACTGCGGCCCTGAACAGCTGCTCCAAAGGGGTTAAAGTGGGTGCGGGAAGTAGTTCAGCCTTGTCACTGCCCCAGAAACACAGGCTCCTCTTCACCTCCACCAGCAGCAAGGACAAAAGGGGGAGAATGGGAAGCATCGCTGCTTGAACTCATTTTTAACCTTATTTAACAGTGGGGAGGCCCTGGCCCAAGTGGCCCTGGGAAGCTGTGGCCCTGGGAAGCTGTGTGCTGGAGGTGTTCAAGGCCAGGCTGGATGGGGCTTGGAGCCCCTGATTCAGTGGGAGGTGTCCCTGCCCATGACAGGGGTGGAACTGGGTGGGCTTTGAGGTCCCTTCCAACCCAAACCATTCCACAATTCTATGACTCTACAACCCGCAGAAGAACATCACCCCAGCCACAATGGATCACGAGAATTCAGTGGACACAAGTGTTTTCAATGCCTCAGACATGCATCACACTTGGTTTGATGCTTTTAAATTGCAGGTCATTACCTCTAATTGACTCATCAATAAGACAAAAATACCCTGGGTGTGTGCAGGGTTACCCAGCGGCCAGTTTGCTGGCAGAGCAAGGATACGCAGGTTGCAGTTCGCTCCTGCACCGGCAGTCGCAGCCCAGCTCCCCCGCAGCCAGAACGGACAACCCCACATACCCTGCCTCCTGCTTTTACACCAACACCGAGCTATCCCTGACCTCCAGCCCCACTCCTACCCATTCCATGCTCCAGAGGCAGAAGCAAGTGTTAGCATTGTGTTGTTAAAGGAATGCTGTAAAGAAACGTGTGTCTCTCCAACAGCCAGCCTGAAAAGCTTCCTCTTGTGTACAGGCTTCCAGGGAAGTATCTACCATACCTTGGTTTTTCAGCGTAGTTATGCTCAAAAGGTATCCACTCATTCTTGCTGATGCAATAAATCCAAGCATCACCTGGAAACAAGCAAAATCCCAAAGACAAGCAGGATTCTGTTAGTGCTTCCATGTTTGGCTGCAACAAACATACACCAACAGAACACAATCTGGTTTTGTTCTTGAATAAATTCAGTGTTTTAGGGAAAATCTTCCGTAACACTGGTCTGCCTCTTTGAAAAAGGGTGTTTAGTTAACAGTGGTTTATGGAGCAAAATCTCAACCACAAAGCTCTTCCTAATTGCGATTTGCATTAGATACGTATTTAGAGCATCACATCCTATAGAGGATAGTGTCTCACAGAATCACAGAATAACCAGGTTGGAAGAGACTCACCGATCATCAAGTCCAACCATTCCTATCAAACACTAAACCATGCCCCTCAGCAGCTCGTCCACCCGTCCCTTAAACACCTCCAGGGAAGGTGTCTCAACACACCTGGGGGCTTCTGCTCTGAGAAATCGCCTGTTAGGCGCTGGCCCAGGTTGCCCAGAGCAGCGGTAGCTGCCCCATCCCTGGAAGTGTTCAAGGCCAAGCTAGATGGGGCTTGGAGAAACCTGATCCAGTGGGAGGTGTCCCTTCTCATGGCAGGGGTGGGCTTTAAGGTCCCTTCCAACCCAAACCATTCCATATGGAGTGGGATCACAAGTTAGGGAAGGAATTTTGCAAGAATTGAAGGTGACAAAGTGATCATTCAAGCTTCTGCACTCAGCTGTTCAAGAACATAGAGACAAGGACAACACAAAATCCTTTTGGAAGGACTTACTTAGCGGCTGCTTGTCCGTGGTGAAGCCGCCGAAGAGAAAGAGATGATCTGAGGAAATCGGTGTTAAGGAATGCCACGACCGGCCCACTGGGCAGAGGCCCTGCGCGATTCTGCAGGTCAATAAAAGCACCGTAAGTCACACAGGCACTATGAACAGGTTGCCCAGAGCACTGGTGGCTGCCCCATCCCTGGAGGTGTTCAAGGCCAGGTTGGATGGGGCTTGGAGCAGCCTGATCCAGTGGGAGGTGTCCCTGCCCATGGCAGGAGGTAGAACTGGATGGGCTTTAAGGTCCCTTCCAGCCCAAACCATTCTGTGATTCTCTACTATGATAAAACACTGCTGGTCTTTTCTGCTCTGATTATTTTTCAGCTATCTGAAGGATGCAGCATCGCACTGCACGCAGCTCACGACCCAACAGCAAATGTCATTTCTTTAGACATAGTGAAAGAATTTCACTGGTACCAATAGTTAACAACGCCTGACAGCAAGAGTTGGCAATGGATCGGGATCAGCTCTACTTGAGCGTAGTTGATTGCTGGAGTTCCGCACGCTTCACCAGCATGACTAGAAGTAAATTAAAATGGCAACCTCACACTGCTTTACAAACTAAAGAACTCCAGTTTTAGTACCTACATTTCAGTCCACTCCCACGTATCGAGATTCAGGTAGTAGAGATCGTTCATTCTGGACTCCTGCAATAAAGCAGAGCGTGGCTGGAATACCTGTGTTAGGGTTCAGTAACGCAGCGTTAGGCTGGGCGGGGGCTTACTCTGTATCTGCCGCCAAACACGTAGCCTCTGTTCCCAATGGTGGCACAGGCATGAGCCGCTCGTGGTGACGGAGTTTTACCCTGGGAAGAGAAATGGTGAAATAAGAACTTAGTTTATTTGATACATTAACAACAGAAAACACCACCAGAATCCTGCAGTAGCTGAAGAGAAGAGCAGCTGGGCTGAAGATGCCCATCATCCACACGACCACCAAAAGCATCCTGGGAGGGAGACCTCACCTGGCCACCTGGCCATGGCTCTCCAAGCAAGCAAGGTCTCCCAGTGCCACAAATCAGCCACCCAGGGAGATGAAAGAATCATGGAATGGTTTGGGTTGGAAGGGACCTCAAATCCCATCCAGTTCCAACCCCCCCGCCATGGGCAGAGACACCTCCCACTGGATCAGGGGCTCCAAGCCCCATCCAACCTGGCCTTGAACACCTCCAGGGATGGGGCAGCCACAGCTTCCCTGGGCAACCTGAGCCAGCGCCTCCCCACCCTCACAGCAAAACATTTCTTCCTAAGATCTCATCTCAGTCTCCTCTCTTTCAGCTGAAAACCTGTTCTCCTCATCCTATCCCTGCACTCCACGATCAAGAGTCCCTCTCCAGCTTTCCTGGAGCCCCTTTCAGCGACCAGCCAGGTGCCCTGAGCACCTGCGCCCAAAGCCACCACTGCGAGGACGACCCCCCCCTCCAAGGATACACAAGGACTTTTTATCAGCACCATCCTCTGTCCTGGCACAAATCAAAGCAGCGAGTTCAGGCCTGGCAGAGCCATGCTTTCTTTCAGAGGACGCTGCAAGAGATATGGCACACAAGGCAAATATTTCCTAAGAGCTATAACCTAATTAACTGATGTAAGACTATTAATTACCGTAGTTACAGGCTGGCTCCAAGTAAATGTTTCAGTGTCCAGAACATGCACGTGGTCGTTCCACCCTCTCGGAAGACCTGAATTCTTTAAACACATTAAATAAGCAGCAAATGTTAATAAGCTTTAATCAAATATTGAAGTTTAAATAGAAATTACCACAAGGTTTCCTTACCCAAAAAGAGGTTTCATCAAATTCAAAAGTTCCTCGTTGTTCCCCTTCAGGAAAATAGCCATAGCCTCCAAAAAATATTAGCCTGAAAGAAAATATGCAATGAGATCGATTAGAAATGTTATCACGTCAGTCGCTACAAATTGAAGTTCTGTCAGGGTTGTGCTCAAACAGAAGACTGGAAAACCAGGGAAGCTCCTTTGGCTTCATTAGTTGCGATATGTCAACAATGCAAGTTTTCCAGGTGTGGGGCCCTGTTTCTTGCCTAATTGACCCTACCACCCACATTAAATCCCTCTGTGGCTGCTTCCTGGGCCCTCAGGCTTGAAGCTTTGCTCCAGTTCCAAAAGTTTTAAGGCATCAAGCCTGCTGCCTGGTGGCTGCGCTGCAGCCTGAGCTACCAGGGCTCCCCTGCAGCAGCTGTGGGGGTTCATTCCCACAAATTCTTCAATCTGCCCTTTCCAAGCCCCCTGCCGAATTTCCCCACAGCCAAAACGTACATGGACACTTCTCCTGCAAGGAAAAAAGGGAAAGCATTACAGCTTGGTTGGGCAGGGCAGGAGGAGACCAAGGGATGCTACATGCAGTGGTCAAACCCTCTACCAGCAAAGCAGCCTGGGAAGCTTTGAGTTTTGGGACAGGAAGATGTTTTCCTCTGTACTTGTTGAGTTTTGTTTCAAAGCCTGAAGAGCAGCCACCACGAGCAGTCACTCATCTGGCTTTATTGTTGGGTTTTAAATATAATGGTAGGGTTTTAGCACAGATTAAATAAAACTTATGGCATGGCCAGAAATCCCTATCGAATTATGGAGCAGCACGAAACAACCTACACCACCAAATCAAACACCACAGCCCCAGTCCTGCACAGATCTACATCTCCCTGAACCTGACCTTGAACACGTCCAGGCATGGGGCAGCCACCACTTCTCTGGGTGACCTGGGCCAGGGCCTCCCCACCCTCAGCATGAAGAATTTCTTCCCAATGTCTAATTTAAATCTTCCCCCTTCCAATTTAAAGCCGTTCCCCCTCATCCTATCACTCCAGACCCTTGGAAAAAGCCCCTCCCCACCTTTGTCCCCAGAGCCTTACTTGTTTTTGTAAACCCAGACACCGAGTTTGTCCTTTGACGAAGGGGGCACCCCCTGACACTCCACCCTGACCCACTGCAGCACCTTGTCCGTGGATCTGGAGTTTAACATGTAGAACTGCAGAAAATAAAAACAGGGTTTTTATTACCCGCATAGTCAGCTTTACACTTAAAGTCTGATGCTAAAATATTTACTGTTCATTAGCATGTTTTAGCATAGAAATACTTCAGAAGTTCTTTTCTTAGCTGCACAGAGCACAACAAAATACAGACCCAAAGATCACAGAATCACAGAAATGTTTGAGTTGGAAAAGACCTTACAGATCATCTAATTCCACCCCACAGCCTCGGGCAGGGACGCCTCCCACTGGATCCAGTTGCTCGAGGCCCCATCCAACCTGGCCTTGGACACCTCCAGGGATGGGGCAGCCACCACTTCTTATCTCATTCCTTACCTTGCTGCAGACTCAGCCCCAAACAGGTTTTTACTACAGTAACAGGACTGTGGATATTGAGTTTTACTATCCCAAAGCCAAAATGGGATGCAGTGAAGCTGTGTGCAGGGTAGCCACTATCTTACAATTAAAAAATCTGGTTTAAAAAAATAAATTAAAGAATGCTTTTTACAGTACTACCCCTCCTCTGCATGTTACATTGTTTTACAGGGAGAGAAAGAGCAGATACACACACATACACTGAAATTTAGGGAAACCACAACAGGAAGTTAGCAGGGCACGTTTTACAGGTACAATTTGTTTCTGACTGTTTGCAAGCACTGCATCAAGGTACTTCCAGTTTATACTGAAGAGCAAGGCCCAAACTGTTTAATTTGAACCCCACTTCCAGGACATCAGGGAAGGATAACATTTCAAACAGCTCCAGTACCGTTACAAATCATGTCCTGATGTTATTTCAGTGAATACTGGGAATTCCCACCTTGCTGAAGTAGCAAACTCAGAGGCACCAGTGCAATACAATTTATGAGGTGACATAAATTGTCACAAGGACAACTGCGCCCAGAACAAATGAAAGGGTACAGTGTTCCTGCAGCGCTGTGGAGCTACTGGAGCACAGCCACCGCGTGAAGTGGTGCAGAGTCGGCAGCTGACTGGTTTCACCATCAGGTTTCCTGGCCTAGTGTAGAGGAATGAAGACGCTTGAGCTGGTAAAAGTCAGGCAGCTCATCAGAGGATCACGGAATGGTTTGGGTCAGAAGGGACCTCAAAGCCCATCCATTTCCACCCCCTGCCATGGGCAGGGACACCTCCCACTGGATTCAGTTGCTCCAAGCCCCATCCAACCAGGCCTTGAACATCTCCAGGGATGGGGCAGCCACCCCTGCTTTGGGGAACCTGGGCCACCCCCTCCCCACCCTCATAGGAAAACATTTCTTCCCAAGATCTCATCTCAATCTCCCCTCTTCCAATTTAAAACCATCCCCCGTCATCCTATCCCTGCACTCCCTGATCAAGGGCACCTCTCCAGCTCTCCTGGAGCCCCTTTCAGTGCTGGAAGCTGCTCTAAGGTCTCCCCACAGGCTTTTCTTCTCCAGGCTGAGCAACCCCAACTATCTCAGCCTGGCCTTGTATAGGAGGTGCTCCAGCCCTTGGATCATCTTCATCCCCTCCATCTCCCCTCACATAAAGCATAAGAGAACATTTTGGAGTGGAAGGGACCTCAATACCAATCCAGTTCCACCTCCTGCCATGGGCAGTGACACCTCCCACTGGATCAGGGGCTCCAAGCCCCATTCAGCCTGGCCTTGAACACCTCCGGGGATGGGGCAGCCACCACTGCTCTGGAAAAACATCCAAGCAGCAAGCACTGTATCTCATTAGACAAAACTTTCCTTAGGCGAGGGCAAAAAGAACAGGGCTTCAGTCAGTTCTCATCTGGGGAAGTTGCCCCGGGGTGGGGAATCTGGTATCTGCTTCCAAGAACTGGAGACACAGCCAGCAGATGTAAACGTCCTGCTGCAGGAGCCACAGAGGACACGGTGACCGGACACACGCCCAGCACCTCTGGTTTTAACATTTAAGCTCCAAACTGAGGTCCAAGCTCAACAGCCATTTGGAAGAAAACATATCCTTGACTCGTTAGGACTATGGACCTCTTGATTTGGATGGATTTTAATTAACTGAAAAGGCCCTTTCCAGTTTATAAACAAATGGAACAGAAGATAATGAGGAGAAACTCATCTGTGAGGAGGAACGTGCCTTCCAATGACTGACCTTGTTGGTGTTGCCACGTGCGTGGTGCCCTCCGAACAGGTACACCACTCTGTCCACGCACACCGCACAGCTCCCAGACATGGAGGGCGGAACATCTCCCTCGGTCTTCCTCTTCTTCCTGGAGGCACAGGTTAAAACAGTTTTATCTGATAAAACCCAACAATGGAGATTTTATCTGGAGAGGAGTTTTACAGTGCTGCCAGTGTGTTTTTAATGACAAGAGCTTGTTGTGGGAGTTCTTCACGCCCTTGCGGGTTTAACAATTTACAACACTGACCTGGTGCAAGGGAGGGAATTTCCTGGTTTAATTGTGACCTGGTTTGTGGGGGAGGAATCCTGTCTGCCCAGTTCAGGACTTTGGCATCTCTTTCCAAAGCACAGGAAGATCCTCGGGCAAAGAGGATATGCCCATCTAAACTGAAGCTTTCTGGTTCAATCCTGGGGTTTTAATGTTTGTAAACATTCCAGCCACAATGAGGAGCTTCCGTCCAGTGCCCAGGGCTCTCCCTAACCACAATGGGGACTGGAGGCACTGCTGAAACTGTGCTTTATGTGGAGGGGCCCTCACTACTAAGCCAGAGTACTGGATTCCTTCCTTTCACACTGCAAGGCAAGTGGGTTTGACCCAGCTGCTGGGCTCAGGATGGTCTAAGAAGACACAGTAGTTGTGCATCAACATTGAAAAAACACTTCTTAAAAGGACAACAAATAAAAAACTCCATATGCAACCCCTTACCAAGGCACCACTGCAGTCCAAAGTGGTACAAACACAACTTTCAGGTGCTCTATCTTATTTCAGGCATCCCAAACCACTTCACATCCTCCTGTTTGAGCTGCCTGTCCGAGCTGCCTCTCTTGCTTCAGCTGGTCAAAATATACTTGCTGTTTCCACAGTGAAAACCTCAACATTCTATAAGGATTTTACATGCTTCTGCAACAGCTGGATAGGCAGAAACAAGGAGATCTCAGAATTCTTTCTCTGTTCCCAGGCCCTGAGTGTGCTTTCTATACCAGTTTAAGAATTTATCCTTCCCCTCCCCGCCCTCAACCCAGAAATTAAGTTAATTATTTACTGTACCATCTTCCAGTTTCCATGTTGTAGATCCATATTTCATCTCTAGGCAGATAGAAGTCATAAAATCCCCTCACTTGAGCATTCTGCAGAATAGGTCAGAGAAGAAAAAGCACCATGGGAAGGATGTTTGGCATGTGGAATTACAGGCTGCTGTGACTGTATACACCCCTCAGAGACCTGATCCCAGAACAGAAAGCAGCAGGAGCGCTGCTGGCTGCACTCCTCCACCTCTCCCTGCACGTTTGCCCTTGGAAAGCAGGCATCAGCCTATCCGAGATTCTGGGAACCAGAGACGCAGCCAGCTGAGACAGAGACCAGGACAAAATAGGAGTTAAACCTCCTTTTTGTAGCCCAAGCAGGATATCTAGTGTACATAAATGAGCTAGAATTCCCTTTTTAGGGAATTTGGAGCAACCTGACCCAATGGGAAGTGTCCCTGCCCATGACAGGGGGGTTGGAGCTGGATGGGCTTTAAGACATGACACCAACAGAGCTTTGTCTTGATTTATGTCCCAAGTTCATGGACAACTCCTCTTAATTCTTGCCAAAACTGCACAATGACTTGTTTCTCCCTGCAGCCACGCACAGCCAGGGGTGACAACTAACTGGCCCACAATAATTAACACACAATACGCAGTTGTGCTGATAATGCTGTCAGTATAAGGAGCGCTTTGCATGGCGTGCAGTTCAAACCAGTGTTTCCTCTCTCTCCCATGGACATGAGAGTTGATGGAGGCAAACATCACCCTGCACCCCACAAAACTTCTCCGTTTGCTGAGATCTGCATTTAACACTCCCTATTTATTTAAAAGCTCTTAAATGTCATCTTCTAATTTGATAACCAGGGCTTTTCTTTTCCAGAGGAGAGATAACTTAACGAAGTCACTCCCAAATTAATGAGATGTAATTATCAGCAGCATGGGTGGCAGGAGCCTTACTTCACAAGAGAGCCACATACCTTATAGCCTCCCCAGACGTACATGCAGCGCCCATCAGTGACGGCCACGTGCCCGCTCCGCTCCGCAGGGCTGTCGTTCTCCAGCTGCTCAAAGCCATCCTCAGCTGGAGCTGGGAGCTCTTCATCTGCCTGCAGGTCTTCGTTATCATCAGCCATTTCGATATAGGGCTGCCTGCACAGAACAACACACAGAGTGGGGGTCTGGAAGCCACCAGGGGCAAAGAAAGGAGAAACTACACCTTCACACTTCTTTCTGAAGTGGAAGGAGTTATTATAGAATGGTTTGATTTGGAAGGGACCTCAAAGCCCACCAGTTCTCCCGGTGCCATGGGCAGGGACACCTCCCACTGGATCAGGTTGCTCCAAGCCCCATCCAACCAGGCCTTGGACACCTCCAGGGATGGGGCAGCCACCACTGCTCTGGGCAACCTGGGCCAGGGCCTCCCTGCCCTCAGTGTGAAGAAATTTCTCCTTATGTCTTGTCTAAATCTGCTCCTCTCTAGTTTATACACATTGCCCTCAGTCCCATCACTCCAGGCCTTTATGAACAGTCCCTCCCCAGCTCGCTTATAGCCCCTTCAGGTGCTGGAAGGTCGCTATAAGGTCTCCCTGGAGCCTTCTCTTCTCCAGACTGAACAACACCAGCTCTCTCAGCCTGTCCTCATACAGAAGATGCTCCAGCCCTCGGATCATCCTTGTAGCCTCCTCTGGACCCTCTCCACCAGCTCCATGTCCTCCTCATGCTGAGGATTCCAGAGCTGCCCGCAGGGCTCTAGCTGGGGAGCACCCAGCACCTCACCTGCCCGTCCTTTAAGCCCCTCCAGGCACGGGGGCAGCAGCGCCTCCCCGGGCAGCCCCCGCCAGGCCTTCGCGCTTCTCCCCCCTCACACCCAGCGCCTACGAACCGCAGGGCGGGTCGTAAGGAACCTCCGAGCCCACCCAGGGCCTCTCCCAGGGGCTCCCCCGCAGCCCCCCAAGCAGCGCCGGCCCCAGCCCCCCGCTCACCTCCGGCCGCTGCCGCCGCGCAGGCGCCGCGGGGCGGGGCCTGGAAGAAGGGAACTGGGACCAGTAACGCTGCTCCACGTGGGAACTGGGGCCGGTAACGCTGCCCCACGGGGCAATTGGGACCGGTAACATTGCCCCTTAAGGGAACTGGGACCGGTAAGGCTGCCCCTTAAGGGAACTGGGACCGGTAAGGCTCCCCCATAAGGGAACTGGGACCGGTAAGGCTCTCCTATAACGGAATTGGGACCGGTAAGGCTCCCCCATAAGGGAACTGGGACCGGTAAGGCTCTCCTATAAGGGAATTGGGACCGGTAAGGCAACCCCATAAGGGAACTGGGACCAGTAAGGCCGCCCCTCAGGAGAACTGGGACCCGTAAGGCTCCCCCATAAGGGAACTGGGACCGGTAAAGCTCCCCCATAAGGGAACTGGGACCGGTAAGGCCGCCCCTCAGGAGAACTGGGACCCGTAAGGCTCCCCCATAAGGGAACTGGGACCAGTAAGGCCGCCCCACGGGGGAACTGGGACCAGTAAGGCCGCCCCACGGGGGAACTGGGACCAGTAAGGCTGTCCTATAAGGGAACTGGGACCAGTAGCACCACTGCCTGTGATGGCACCAAGACCAGTAGCACTGTGCCAGGATGACACTGGTACTGGTAGCGCTGCCCCAGGATGGCACTGGTACCAGTAACACTGGCTGTGATGGCACCGGTACTGGTACCAGTAGCACTGCCCATGAGAGCACTGGTACTGGCAGGGGTGGAACTGGATGGGCTTTAAGGTCTCTTCCAACCCAAACCATTCCATGATTCTATCATACATTTTGCTCAAAAAAAAAACCTGAAACCTTTCCCCGAGTTTTTCAGACTCTAAAAACATCACAAACTGGTCAAAAGGGATTTTGGTTCTACCCTCTATAAAATTTTAATGACTGTGCTCCTGTTAACTAAATATCTGGAACAGAAAAATAGCCAGTACTACATATGCTCTTTTTAAACAATAAACAAGCTTTTTTTTTTTTTTTTTTAAACAAGAATTAAATATAAACTTTACACATCCAAAATACAATGTACAACCTGTCTCAAAAAGGACCCATCGGTTACAGGAACAGTGAAGCCCTATCACAGACCACGCGGGTGCTTTCCTATACAGATTGCAGTGCTGTTCCTCACAGCATTCCCGACAAGTTCCGGGGCCAGCCATTGATTTTCCTGCTGCGATTAAGGCTCTGGGCTCCATCGCTTGCTGGGACGGTTGGATGAGAGACTCCAGTCAATCCAAATAACCAGATCCAGTGCCATCATCAAACCAGTGACCTTTTCCAACAAGTGCGACTCTTCCAAGGATATGAACTAACTTCATCCTTCCAGGAACGCTGAGGGGATAAGGCTGTAGGAAGATTTTAGATTTAAACCATATTTTATTCAACATTTTGTATCATCTGTCACCTTTGGAAAGAACAAGTGGCATGGACTCGCCTCATTAAGACCACAACAGCAGAAGTTAACAAAGTCCCCTCAGCTTTCTACAATGCAGAAAATGAGAGAGACTTCCATAAAAAGGATTTCTTTGTTCTCAAACTTCACTTAGAAACTCAACTTAACATACAGTTGTTCTGTAGCATTGGTAAAGTTCACTAACAAAAGACATGTAAATAACCCATGGCATTCCGGTTCCATTGCCACCCTTCATGTGTTTAGCTGGCTTTCCCTCTCAGCCTCTGCTTTCTTCTCCTGACGGTGGTTAACCGCTGCCCAGTAGGTTATTTTCTTCAGCACTTGCTGCAGAAGTTCGGGTGGCAAACAGGGTATTTGATTCTTTAAGACTGTTGCGTTTTTACCAATGCAGTCGAGACACAACCTCAGGAAGAAAACAAGGAAAGAGAAGAAAAGGAATGAAATGCTTTATAACCTGGAGACAAAGGAGTGACACCTAATAAAAGCTGATGCTCTTCACAACCATGTTGGGCTTGTATGTGCATGAGAGTTTAAACTGCATGGTTTGCACACAGAATCATAGAATCATTTGGTTGGGAAAGACTTTTGAGATCATCGAGTCCAACCGTACCTGTCTGCTACTAAACTGGACTCCCGAACACCTCATCTGCTGGTCTTTTAAACCTCTCCAGGGATGGGGACTCCACCATCTCCCTGGGCAGCCTCTGCCAGGGACTGAGAACCCTTTCCGTGAAGCAATTTTTCCCGATGTCCAATCTGAACCTGCCCTGGTGCAACTTGAGGCCATTCCCTCTCTTCCTATCATCTGTTACTTGGGAGAAGAGCCCAGCACCCACCTCACCACAATCTCCTTTCAAGGGAGTTGTAGACAGGGATGAGGTCTCCCCTCAGCCTCCTTTTCTCCAGTCTAAACAGCCCCAGGTCCCTCAGCTGCCTCTCGTAACCCTTGTTCTCCAGCCCCTTCCCCAGCTCTGTTCCCTTCTCTGGATGCACTCCAGCCCCTCAATGTCCTTCTTAGAGTGAGGGGCCCAAAACTGAACCCGGGATTTGAGGTGTGCTCACCTGAGGAGGGAATATGGCTGAGTCTGGAATATCAACAAGTCACTGCAGTGACCCTGGTGAACAGAGAAGCAGAGCCGTTATAAACAGCTTACCTCAGAAACTGTTTTCTCGATCAATGTAGCCTTTATTACCATGTGTGCCATTTAAATCTGATAATATCTAAGCAATTATTTATAAAGAAACTGAATAACAAATTCCTTTTTATGAGCCTAACAATGGCAGGAAAACAACCTCCTAAATTACTCCAAGAACACTCGAGGACCCATCTCACACCATACGATATAAATGAACCCAATGGTATCCCCAACTGCATTAAGTTTATATCAATTTTAATTATCAGAGTGATAGGACTTCATTATTCCATTTACTGACTGTGTCCATGAAATGCAAGTCATCTTTGCTTCCACCAAACACCATCACTTCTCCTTCTTTTCCAAGGCAGGCCGTATGCCACAACCTAGAGATAACATTATAAATAGAATTAGTGAGCAAGTCACAACAAGCAGTCCTGTGTTATCAGCAAAACAGATCTAAACTTTGTATGTTTCTAAGGCTTTCAGAGAAGCAGCTGGTTTGCTTGCCTATGAACCTCTTCCCCTCACACAGACTCTCCTCCACTCTTCATACTCAAGTTTCTTGTCAAAAGACTCCTTTGCTACCATGGAGCTAAGTCCCTTTCAACTAAAACAGAAAGGTCACTTCTCTAATACAGTGATTCCACGGCTTCTGCACAGAGCCTTGAAGTCTTGCTGACCTCACTACTTGCCCACAAGGCTTTAAGCTCTGCGTTGACAAGTTGCTCTGCTGGTTCTTTATCAACCAGTGTCTCCAGGCAGACCTCCTGCTCTGAGGGAAGAATCAACCATGGAATGGTTTGGGTTGGCAAGGACCTTAAAAGCCCATCCAATTCCAACCCCCTGCCATGGGCCGGGATGTTTCTTGCTGCATCAGTAGCTCAAGGTCCCATCCATCCTGGTGCTCCCTGGAGCAGTACTGAGAGTCTCTCTGCTCTGTCTGGCCATGTGTTTGCTCAGAGCATGCTGGGACCTCTCAGCTTCCTACTTCTCTGTCAAATATTCCCAAAGTGGGCCAGGTGACACAACGTGCCTGGGCAGGAGAGGAAGCCATGGGCACAGAGCACAGTAACACAACCCATACTTCTCAGAAAAACAAGATGTTATTTCAAAAGTTTTCAGAGGTAAAAAATAAGATCTTAAAATACACTCATTACTTTAACAGCATAAAAGGAGAGAGCAATGTGAATAACCATCTCGTAAGGATTCTGCTGAATAATTGCACTTTGTACAAAACATGATCTTTTTGCCATTATCAAAGAATCACTAGGTTGGAAAAGACCTCTGGGATCATCGAGTCCAAACATTCCAATCAACCACTAAACCATGCCCCTCAGCACCTCATCCACTCGTCTCTTATACACCTCCAGGGAAGGTGACTCAACCACCGACCTGGGCAGCCTCTGCCAGGGCCCAATGACCCTTTCTGTGAAAAAAAATTTTCCTATTGTCCAGCCTGAACTTCCCCTGGTGCAGCTCAAGGCCATTCCCTCTCGTCCTGTCCCCTGTCACTTGGGAGAAGAGGCCAGCACCCTCCTCTCCACAACCTCCTTTCAGGTAGTTGTAGAGAGCAATGAGGTCTCCCCTCAGCCTCCTCTTCTCCAGGCTAAACAACCCCAGCTCTCTCAGCCGCTCCTCATCAGGCCTGTTCTCCAGCCCCTTCCCCAGCTTTGTTGCTCTTCTCTGGACTCGCTCCAGAGCCTCAACATCCTTCTTGTGGTGAGGGGCCCAGAACTGAACACAGTACTCGAGGTGTGGTCTCACCAGTGCCAACTACAGAGGGAGAAGAACCTCCCTGGACCTGCTGGTCACGCTGTTTCTGATACAAGCCAGGATGCCCTTGGCCTTCTTGGCCACCTGGGCACACTGCTGGCTCATGTTCAGTCGCTGTCAACCAACACCCCCAGGTCCTTCTCCTCCTGGCAGCTTTCCAGCCAGGCTTCTCCTAGTCTGTACCTCTGCTTAGGGTTGTTGTGCCCCAAGTGCAGGACCCGGCATTTGGCCTTGTTGAACCTCATCCCATTGGACTCTGCCCAGCGCTCCAGCCTGTTCAGATCCCTTTGGAGCCTCCCAACCCTCCAGCAGATCGACACTTCCACCCAGCTTAGTGTCATCTGCAAACTTGCTAAGGGAGGACTCGATGCCTTCATCCAGGTCGTTGATAAAGACATTGAACAGGGCTGGACCCAGCACTGAGCCCTGGGGAGCGACTCTTCTGTACCAGTTATCTATACTTTACCATATTTGCCACTACCTCAACGAAAGGGTGCAGTAGGAAACAATTAGAAAGCAAAGGATTCTACAAACCAAGATTTCACTAAACACAGCTGTTCTTTTTCTTTTGTTTTTCTTTTTAAATTTCCCACTATTTTTTTAGTTCTCATGGCTTTACAACCGTGGGCTTTTTGGTACCGACTCCTGTCCCTGACCACTTGGATCAGAACTTCAGAGCACAGGTTGGCCTGTTCCCATTTTACACTTCCCTCAAAGATTCCCAGGGATCGATTTCTACGTGCCAGTTCCTTACATCATACACAGTAAGTTCTGTGTTGTGCACACAAAAGCACATGGTATAAGAAGCCCAAACCAAACCCTGACTTGTCCAGTCTTGCCCTACCAAGGATTATGCTCCTTCAGCAACCGCACCTTCCTGGATTTACTTCTTATTATCAGCAGACTAAACTCTTAGCTCTTCTCCTGGTGTATCCCCACTGAAGTAATCATCACAAGATGATTATCACCACAGAGCTCTGCTCTCCACAACTATATAACCACGAGAATAACGTACCACTTGGACTTTCATGCTCACTTTCTTACTCCATTCATATCAGGAATTATTCCCCCTTCTCCTTAGGCTAAACTGTATCTCACCTTTTCTTTTCCTCCTACCTGTGGATAGATCTGTCTCTTACCTGCATTAGGAAAACTCTGGCCTGAACTTCATCACCACAGGACACTGGGAAGCCTTTCCTGCCTCGAACTCTGCTGGCATCCTAGCTCCTAACCTGATGCTTTCTCTACAGACTGACCGAGTTTATGTCCTCTCACAGCTGCTCTAACTTATCACCTAAACATCCTAACAAAGCAGGTTATTGACATTACACAGATGCTGAATTGATGTAACCTTTTACACAGCTCTTCTAACCAGAAAAACAGAATTAAATTATAATGAAAATACTGGGAATTTCTAAGTTAAACATACAATTAGTTCTGTATTTTAACCTGGTATACAGATGTTAGATGAGCTACAGTTGATGGACAGAAAGAAGAGAAATGTTTTTCACCAATACAGAATCTATAACCTGGAAGATAATTTCTTAGAAATTACTAAAAATGAAGGTTGCAGGAAATTATTCTCTACAGAATTTAAGGAGGGAATCAATGGCTTTGTATCAAATACACTAACCCATACGTGATATACCATGCATTATTATAAAATAACATAGAATCAGAATAGTTTGGGTTGGAAGGAATCTCAAAGCCCATCCATTTCCAACCCCCCTGCCATGGGCAGGGACACCCCCCATTGGATCAGGAGAAAATATTCTGTGAAGGTAAGGGGTAAGTTTATCTAGGCTTGAAAGTGTCTGAAATACAAGAGAAAATCTTGGTCTAACAGTGCTGTTATATTTAAACACCCTAGAATAGGATAAAACAGTAAGAAAATTAATTGAGGTAAAGATATTTCTGTAACTGAAAACAGAAGGTAAAGCAGGAAGCATGCAAATGACAGACCAGAACTGTACACTGTGCTAAGAACATGTTATAAAATTGTGCTGAGAGCACCTGGGTGAACTCACAGAATGAATTCCATGGAAAACCGAATGTTCACTGTGTACAGCAAATCAATGCAATGGTATTTACCTTATAAATACAGAGGATGCTTCACATACCATGTTAAAGGCAAAGCTCTGGTATAGCAAGCACTCGTTTCAGTGCTTGATTCAAAATAACCTCCAGAACCTGTTTTCTTTAGTCAGAAAGAACCAATCTCTTTCTGTAGTCCTAGATCAGAAAGGGACAGGGAACGGAGTCTGGAAGAGACAGTACCATTGCCAGTGTCAACAATACATGCCCTAAAACGAGGTCCTGGCAATTAATTCCTCGAAATAACAAAGCTCCACAGCCATTTACTGGGCTGTGCCATGCTAAGTTCAGTTTTGCAAAACTGGAATCACAATTAGCTACTTCTGCTCAGGGCAAAAACCCCAAACAAACCAACCAAGGTGGTTCATAACACTTTCCGAATCCTGAAAGGTGCAGCAACATTTGCATGGCTGTCTCTCCTGTGTTTCTAATGAGGTATCAACATTAATCAGCTTTTATTATTCTCATGGGTTACTAAATCCTCAAAATTAAGTAATTAATAAAAATAATTTGGATATAAAACAGCATGTTAGTTGGACACCCAGATCCTTCATCACAAAAGAATCTTGTAATGCAAGTAAACACCAACTACAACAAACAGAGAGGATAATGCTGCATTGGGGCTGAGTGAACATCAGTTAGTAAGGCAAACTGTGCAATCATACTGCATTATATTCCTAAATTATTCTTATAAGGCAGTTTAAAAATACTGTTTGATGATTTAAAATTACTTAATTTTTTAAAATGCCTAAATACCAGCGAATATTATCTGGGTTCGTATACCTAGGCCTGTCCTTAGGCAAATGCGTCAGCTGTTTCCATTCGTTTGTTGTAACATTGTGAATCCAGCCATCACCTACAAACAAGAACATATGTTAGTATTTTTTTCTTGGATCAAAGTATTATTGATTTTATTATGTATACGAGGAGCTCCCTGTTCTAAGAGGACTTTGTATTAAGGTAACAGTAAAATTACCACTACATCACCTTGCATCTTTTTAGCTCTACGTAGTTTAACTTAACCATTCAGTCACAGAAAGCTCACTGCATGGAAATTTGGGATTGAAATACACTTTTACCATTTTTCTTTCAGATGTATTGAGGAAATGGGTCAACATCCCTTTGAAATCACCCCATCCCAGAGAAACCGAGAGACTTGGGGTTGTTCAGCCTGGAGAAGAGAAGGTTCCAGAGAGACCTTAGAGCAGCTTCCAAGACTGAAAGGGGCTCCAGGAAAGCTAGGGAGGGACTTTTTCCAAGGGTCTGGAGCGATAGGACGAAGGGGAATGGCTTTAAATTGGAAAGGGGAAGATTTAAGTCAGACATTATTCAAATTGTTCATGCTGAGGGTGGGGAGGCCCTGGCCCAGGTTGCCCAGAGCAGTGGTGGCTGCCTCGTCCCTGGAGGGGTTCAGGGCCAGGCTGGATGGGGCTTGGAGCAACCTGATCCAGTGGGAGGTGTCCCTGCCCATGGCAGGGGTGGAACTGGATGGGCTTTAAGGTCCCTTCCAACCCAAACCATTCCATGGTTCTATGGTTAAAAACAATAAGACAACTAAAGAAATATTCAAGGACCATGAAGACTCTGTAACAAGACTTAGGTCTGAGCAATTTAAGAAAGACAGCAAATGAACTCACTGGTGAGCACTAACGTGTATAACAGAGTCATCATCTCTAAATTACTTACTTAAAGGAACATTATTAGAACTTAGTCCACCAAAAAGAAAAAGTCTGTCATCTCCTATTGGAGTCAGCGTGTGCCAGGATCGATCTTCTGGTTTCTCTCCGCAGATATTGATTCTTGGTGAAACAAATAAACAACAACAACAAAAAACCATTTAAAGCAATGCTGGCAACTAACCTGCCAGGCAAATTAATGGTGAATTTAGTTTGTCCTAGAACCAGCTTGGCTATTTTCCCAGTGAAAAAGCTGCACTTATGCAATCTGAATGCACTTTGGAGAAGAGCAGTATTGAAATCCAGGAAGTCATGTCTTATAGGAATTGTTCTCAGTTACACAAATATGAAATGTAAAGACAAAAGCAGGTTTATTTTGTTTGTTTTAAGATCATTGAAGCTGTTCAACTCCAGACATGTAGAACAGCAGAGGAACAATACATCCAAATAAATTGCAGGGTACATGTAGGTAGAGAGACTTGGTTACTGGAGGTCAAATGTAATGAACCCCAAGGGGCTACAGCCTCTCCTCTCTGTCCTGGTTTGAGCTAAAGTAGAATCAGTTTCTGACTTCAGCTTATATAAGGAACTTCATTTTCTGAGCTAACTGCATGTTTTTCAGATGGTTTCTCTCCAGCAATGATCACAGGGGCACTGGGATGCAGAGAGACTCTGCTTGTGCTTGGTCCTGGAGAAACCAAGACCACCTTTGAGCTGGTGGAGCCGTAAGGGAAAGGGGAAAAAAGGTCACACCTGCAAGAAGGGGCAGACAGGAGAGGTTACCCCAACTGACCAGCAGAGGATTCCACCCCAGAGACATCACACTGATATAAAACAGAGATCACAAGGTCTCACTCTCTTCTTTGATGGCCAATGTCCTCATCTGTCTGTTTGCCCCTGATCTTGGATCCGCACATTCCTCAACCCAGTTCCTGAGCTCAGCTCCCTTCCAGCCTTAGACCCCTCCCCTCGTGTCTGCTCTGCAGTGTTTGTGGGGACGTACAGTCATCAAGGGATGGGGATGTGATTTCATATGTTTGTATAGATTTTATTATTATTTTCATTATTATTGTTGGTGTTATTATTATATTAAAGCTGCTTTAGTTTCATTTCCAACCTGCAGGTCTTTTCCTTATTTCCCTTTCCTCTTTCTTTCAAGGGGAAGGGAACTGGGAGCCCAACTACGCAGTTTCAGCTGCCGAAATTGGCTGGGCCAGGGCTAAACTGTGACACACTCCTAGGAAAATGATCTTAAATGATCCAAGGATTGTGGCTTTGCCTTTTATCCAGCAGCCACTGCCTCTTCAACTGCTGCAGTGGGTTGACCAAACTTTGAGATGAAATTTATAGAAGCAGAATTCCTAAGTACAACACAGAGCAGGTTTGCAATGCTAAAAATCTGGTCATGTTACAGAATCACAGAATAACAGAATCACTAAGTTGGAAAAGACTTCCAGGATCATCGAGTCCAATCATTCCTATCAACCACTAAACTATGCCACTCAGCACCTCATCCACCCATCTTCTAAACCCCTCCAGGGATGGAGACTCCACCACCTCCCTGAGCAGCCTCTGCCAGTGATGGAACATGGAATCATTTGGTTGGAAAATTTTACACGGAACAGCTGGAGGAGTTAGGAGAGATGTGTTTGCCCCTTCATCCTCCTCCATACACAGAATCATATACATATATACATACGTATGTGTATTGGGGGGGGGGTCTGTGTATAAACAAGCTTTGCATGAAACAGCACGGCCAGCAGGACCATGGAAGGGATCGTTCCCCTGTACGTGGTGCTGGTGAGGCTGCACCTCGAACCCTGGCCTCAGTTTGGGCCCCTCATTGCAAGAAGGACATCGAGAGGCTGGAGAGCATCCAGAGAAGAGAATGGAGCTGGGGAAGGGGCTGGACAAGCCCTGTGAGAGGAGCCTGAGGGACCTGGGGCTCATTAGCCTGGAGGAGAGAACACTGAGGGGAGACCTCATCACATACCTTCCTGAAACGTGGTTGGAGCAAGGTGACTCCACCACCTCCCTGGGCAGCCTCTGCCAGCGTTGGATGTGCGCTCAATCCACAACATGAACAGCACGGAGACAGACATCTGTTTTTCTGTTATTACCAATTAAGAGAAGCAGGGCCTTGACAAGCACAGCTCAGGATTTATTTAGATGCCTGCCTCACCAGCATTTGTCCTGTGCCCCCAGAGTGCATGTTTCTCTTAACTGAGCACAGAGGGAGCCTAGGGTGAACGATACAGGCACCAGAGCATAGACAGAGGAATGACACTGCTGGTGGCTGCTGAGCAGCTCTCCATTTGGAAGCAAAGACTGAAGAATCACAGCTAATTAAACAGCAATTGCAAAACTGTCTTACTAAATTTGGCACCGAAGCTGGAGCCAAGTCACAATGTTTCAGCGCCTGCTTTGCACAACTCTTGTATAAGATGCTTCTAAAATTGGCAAAGGGGCAGGGTGTGCTGAGGTATGAAAGGCTGTGATGGTTGGAAACACGCACTCCAGATACTGATGGGTGATGTTTCAGTGTTTCACGAGACTGATACAAAAAAATCAGTACAGTAACAGAAATAACAGAATATTGAACACTTGGGATAATGAGTTGGTGGAGTGCAGGGAAGGCAAGAGAACTCTTAGGTTGCGGCAACTAAAATAAATACTGCAATCGCTCATTGGGAGATATTCCTGGATTAACAGCTTAGTGTTATGCAATTCCTTAAGAAATCTGCATAGAGGAAAACTTGACGTGACTTGTTAATGAGAAGGCTTCAAGGTGCTAAGGGACATGGTTTAGTGTTTGATAGGAATGGTTGGACTCGATGATCCGCTGGGTCTCTTCCAACCTGGTTATTCTATGATTCTTTGATTCTAAGCTTCAGTTCTGAGAGGAAAGAGCCTCAAGGTGTGCCAGGAGAGGTTGAGACTGGATATTGGGAAAAATGGCTTGGTGGAAAAGGTTTCAAGCATTGGAAGAAGCTGCCCAGCGAAGTGGTGGAGTCACCATCCCTGGAGGTGTTTAAAAAGCACATGGATGTGATGCGCAGGGACACAGCTTCATGGTGGGCTTGGCAGTATGAGGTTAAAGGTTGGACTCTACTCCAGTTCTGGAATCCCCAACATCAGAAGTACATGGAACTGTTGGAAAGGTTCCAGAGGAGCCCACAGAGATGATCCAAGGGCTGGATCACCTCTGCTATGATGACAGGCTGAAAGAGCTGGGGTTGTTCAGCCTGGAGAAGAGAATGTTCCAGAGAGACCTTAGAGCAGCTTCCAGGACTTAAAGGGGCTCCAGGAAAGCTGAGAAGGGGCTTTTGATCAGGGAGTACAGGGATAGGATGAGGGGAAATGGCTTTAAAATGGAAGAGGAAATATTTAGATGAGACATTAAGAAGACATTCTTCTTATTTTTATTGCTCTGAGGTTACCTTGAGACACTGGGCATCACCCATCAGTTACTGTTTATCTCCTGGTTTGTTCCTGAGCTAACAACAGATCCATTGACTCTACGCTATTAGAAATGCTACATGCAAACACACAAACTTGAGGAAGTACTCTAACACCTGATTTAGTCTAAAATTGAAATATTTAGGTCATGCTTTTACTTGATTTTTAACAAAATGGTTAAGATGCCTCTCTTGGAGAGGAGATCATTCCCAATCTGTACCATAACAAGCCAAATATAGACAGTAAAAAAAAAGTGTTCAAAAAGCCATCAAAACTAAAATTCCATAAGGATAAATATCCCTGTGTCGAAAATGAGGGTGTTAAATCACTGCATGCTGTGCTTAGAATAGCATCATCAACACTTTGTGTGGAACAGAAAAAGCGTAGTAACCACTATCAAATTAAACTGAATTGAAATCACAATATAACAGCTGTTAAAATAGTCCCAAAACTCCCATTCTCCTCTTGAAAAAGCTACAAACTTAGCTCTGGATTTTAATCTGGCGTTCGAGAGAGAAACCTACCTTCCAGACCACGTCCAAGTGTCTAAGTTCAGGCAGTGCAAATCATTCATTCTGGTTTGCTAAAACAAAGAAATAAAATACCAGTTGTATTACATGAAAGCAAACAATGAGCAAAATATTGCAGTGAGGCTTTCCCAGGACAGAACATTCCAAGTAACAACATTTTGAAGGAAACTGTACCCGTGTGCCTTAAAACAGCTCCATATGGTATGGCAGATGAAAAGCACATCTTCCCAAAACCCCATGCAACTCTCCAAGAACTCCTTGTCAGGAATATTTACAGTAATGCAAGGCAGATTGGGGCCAGTGTGAGCTTTTAGGAGTAGTTTGATAGGGGAGAACTCTGTAACATTCAGTTCCTGCAAACGTGTTCAATGTTCTTCCTCAGGGAACTGCAGAAGGCAGAAATGCTTGTTGTGGTTTGAGCTGAAGTAGAATCAGTTTTCTGACTCTATCTCAATCTCATCTAAGGAACTTCATTTTCTGATCTAACTGCATGTTTTTCAGACGGTTTCTCTCCAGCAGTGATCACACGGACACTGGGATGCAGAGAGGCCACTGGTTGTGCTTGGTCCTGGAGAAACCAAGGTCAGACTCTTCCCCTCGTGTCTGCTCTGCAGCGGCTGTGGGGACTTACGGTCATCGAGGAGTGACGTGGAGGTCTGATCTCATATGTTTGTATAGATTTTACTACTTTCTTATTATTTTCATCATCATTATTATTATTACTATTTCATTAAAGCTGTAGTTTTAGCTTTCAACCCACAAGTCTTTTCCTCTCGTTTTCTTTTCCCCTTTTCCAGGTGTGGAGGGAAGGGATTTGGGACTCTAACTGCTCGGCTTTAGCTGCTGAAATTGGCCGGGCCAGGGCTAAAACCTGACAATGCTCTATATATAGTTCCCTCTGGTTATTTTATTTTGTGTTCTGATCAGAACTACGCCGCCTCCTGCCTGGTCACTTATTCCTTGAAATATTCCAGTCGGTACTGTACTCGGGACGTGCCATCCCACAAGAGGCTCATTGCAACTGTGGTGTTCTCTCTTTTCCAGAAGGCAAAAGCCCTTTCACAAAGTAACTCCTGCCAACAACAAGGCTTAACGACCCTTTGCCTTTGCTATAAAAATACTAAAGTATATCAATAAGAGCAACGGGGAATCAATACATTTGCATATCTGCCTGTGTTTTGAAGAAGGTAATTCTCTCAGGAAGATAAAGGCAGGGGAGAATACCAGTGAGAATTTCTTTGCGTTAGGCTGTAGCGATGCTTTCAGTGGCTCACAACACACTTGACCAGTGCCTGTGATTCCTCTCGG
Organism: Clamator glandarius; assembly: GCA_033459285.1. Lineage (NCBI taxonomy): Eukaryota > Metazoa > Chordata > Aves > Cuculiformes > Cuculidae > Clamator > Clamator glandarius. The sequence goes on from JAUNZM010000428.1 coordinate 303,533, forward strand.
TTCTGCAAAACAACATCTGAGAAGTAGCGAAATACATCTTGCCTTACCTTACCATTTCTTTCTCCTAGGGCAGTCCATAGATCTATTAGAATAAGCTTTTCTCCAGCTTGCGGATCCTTTGAGGTGGAAACTAGACTCGTCATTTAGTCAGAATAGAAGCAGTTCTACCCCTGAAAATTCAGCTTCAGAGATTTATAAAGCTGTCCATCAGAGCTACGGGAAGAGTCTCAGTGGATCCCAGGAAACAGCAAGGTTTTCAGGATAGCTACGGCCTCCTCTGATCAAGTACGTGCTAGCCCTTCTCTGTCCTAGGGAAGAGAACGTTAACTAGTGACTCAGAATGCCTCCAGAGAGGCTCACAGGGTAAAGAAAAGTAGAATGCAAGGGCTTCTGTGCATCGCCCGAGAAGCTTCATTCCTGCAAGAGGGTGAATATAGCAATAACGCATAGTCCAACTGACAGCTAGTGGAAGAGATCTGTCTTCCATGACAAGTCTACTCAGTTTCCTGCTCTTTCAGAAGGAATTGAGGAACAAATTATGCAAGCAGAAAGGAAAATGTAATTACTGCTTATCTTCTGCGGTACCTGTACACAGTCAGACACCTGGGAGCAGGTGGGGGGAAAGCAACATCCCGGCCTCTAGAACTGAAAATATTTAATCATCTCGGAATAGAAGAGTCAATACAGAAGGCATCTATGAAAGAGACTGAAGAAAGTCGCTGTTATGCTGGATATCAAGGTTTCAAGGAGATCCTGTTCAAGACCTCCTCGCTGACTTTCCTTTCCTAGGCATTAGGCAGACGATGGAGCAGTTCTCAGTGTCTTGGTCCCTGGGAAATCAATGTAGTATAAGCTTTACATTCTCGTGATTCAACTGATTGACAGATGCACAATTACATCAAACTCATCTTGAATTCAAAACATAGCACAAGCTGGACAGTTATGTCTACAATTCAGCCCTTTAACATAGCTTTAATGAACGAAAATGCCTTTCTACCTGACCCTTTTTTGGGAAATGTGAAGCACAGTCAGGTTATAGTATTGCCACCTGCCATATGCAGAGTTTACTTGCAAGTTCTCATGCATTTCTAAATGCTGCCTCTTCTATTTAATCATTTAGCTGATAATCCAAAGATGATCCTTAACCGGCTTAAGAGCATCAAGAGGGTGTGCATCCTGAGAGGGTAGGCATTTCCCTCTGAGCCACAAGGACTCCTCAGACGCCCTACTTATCCATGGCAAGTTCCACCATGTGCAGCCCGGCAAATGTTAACCAGGCTCTGCTTTGTCTCAGGATGAGCTTTCTAGCAGGGTGAGAAGCGCTAAGGGTGACATATTTACAGCTCACGGCTTTCACAGTAAACTGTGCAGCTCTCCATTCAGAGATTTACAAGGAAACATATCAAATCTTTGTAGTTGAAGGACTGCAGTTCAGTGCACCTTCTGATCTTCCGTGATGTAAAGGATAACTGCATATATAAATATAAACATATATAACTGCATATATAAACATGCACAACTTAAGGCATTAGATGCATGAGCTGCTGCAAAGACTTTGGTTTATTACTTCATCATTCTTTACGTGAAAAATTTCCACTTAAATCAAACATAAGACTTGTATCGACTTTTGCGTTAACTCTCCTTCCTTCCTGCTTTTTCCTGCTTCTTTTTGTTCAAGGGCTTACCTGGAGGAACAGAGTCCACTTAACACTGCTGAGTCTGCTTTCAAATGACTCCTGGTACAATTGATTTTGATCATTGCCATCACCTTCTTTTACCAGTTCTAGCTCCGAGTCTGGGAAAAGGTGCCCTTTCCTCACAGAAAGATGAAGAGAAACCTCATGACACTTCCTGGCCCTTTCTGGTTCCTGGAGCCTTTTGACTTGGAAGATTTGTATTATGGTGAACTGGAAGGAGAAGGAGGAGCAGAGCAACCCCGTATTTGCTCCTTAATTTATGGAGAAAAGCAGGACTTCATCCTCTGGGGAGGAGTTACTCCTGTTGTCAGGGAATGTTGTGTTTTTCTGATGCCTTTAGCTTTCCTTTCCTGTTTCCACTTACATCAATTACTCAAGCCCCACTGAATGTTCCCTAACCTTTCTAAGTCTCTTTCCACTTATTTCTAAGACAGAAAGTGAATCGATAATAAAGCATCACTAAGGTGAATATTACCCTTGCCGCTCTCCTACAAAATTAAATGTTGCTTTCCAAAATCTTCCTCTTCTCTGACATCGTTTCCAAGTGGTTTCACTTGGTTATTCAAAGAGTTATTAAAGAAGCTGCTACCTGAGGAAGAGAAAACCTTTTCAGATCAGAGCCTTCCTGTATTCCTGAATCCAGCACTCAAACAGGGTTAAACAGAAGCCAGAGGGTACGTCCTCTTAGGGCACATCTAATCATGCAACAGCACAGGGGAGAACTGAGAGCTGAGCTCTGGTTTACCAATAATTTCACTTGCAGAGGCTGCAGGAGGAACCTAGCTGGAATACAAAGCAGATCAGTCGCAGAAGGGGAAGTGCAGCACCTCTAACTCCTTGGACACAGCACTCGCTGCTGTTCTGCTCCTGAGGTGAAGGCCTCTGCAGCACAGACAGCCCTTGCCAAGAAAACGCCAGAGGGAGCAAGGCTTTGAAGGCTGAGAAATACACAGAAGGCCAGAAATACAGGCCAGATGGTCCCAGAGCTGCACATCTACTTCTCCATACCTAGGCTTCCTTCCCTGTCATGCGTGCAGGCTTGCTACGTGAGGAGCAGGATTCAGTTCCGCTGCGAGGAGTAAGAGTTCGGTTACACAGCAGACACGAAAAAGCAAGTCCACAGCCATGGCACCGAGCTCACTTTGCCGGCCACGGCAAACCCTGACACACAAGACTCAAGCAGGACTAGAAAAGGTTTCTCTCTTTGAATTCCCCAGTACTTCCTCACTTATTTGCAATTCAAGTTTGTCCAAGCCTGCTGCTGCGTGCGTTCTCTCTTGGTCAAGGAGGGGCTTTAGCAGCAGTTGCAGAGGCCGTGCACCCACGTGAAAGATCACGTAACACACAGTGCAGAGTGGTAAGAACAAACAGGATCAGTTGTGGTGGCTCTTTTCTGATCGCTCTGAAAAGGGGTTTTGGTAAAAACTTTTCCTATAGCCATGGAAGGCAATTCTAGCAGAAAAACAGGTCGGGTGCTGCGCAGTTGTTTGGAGCTGGCCTTGGTCTGTACATCTGGTTTCTGTCTGAGCAAGCGGGAGTATGGCATTTTATAACAGAACTGTAGACATCCCCCAAGGAGAATGCTGCCTTACATCGAGGACAGCATTTGCAGCATGAAAACCAGAGGAAAGGGAACAAAGTGCCATTTTACACAGTTTTACTTGCAAGCATGTGGAGTACAGGGTTTGGATTATGGCAACTTTCCAAGCTGAAGCTGGCACAAGTTCACTGCAGGGCATTTCCAAAGGACTTTGAGGTCCCTTCCAACCCAAATCATTCTATAACTCTATGATCAAATTAGCTGTAGGTAAAAAGAGCTAAAAATTTAAATTTAAAAACTATGGAATAGGAAACAGTAATTTAAATTGGGAGGTTTTTTAGCTGCCTTACAGAAACTGTTTCTCACATTCCTGATAAACTCCAGCTCATACAAAGACCTTTAAAAATATTCTTTTCCCTGTCCTTTTGCAACAGTTCTAAAAGAGCCAGTCCAAAAATAAAACTGTCCTTGCAAAAAAATTACAGAGGATAGGGGAGCCTGCACTAGTGAAGAACATCTGCTACCATCCCTATTTCCAGACATGAAACAGAAATATGTTCTTTGTACTGGATTGCTGCCTCAGGCTTGAATTCTTACATTAATGCTTCAATAGAGAAGAGGGGAAAATCTCCCCTGAGTAGGAATGGAAAAATTAAGTGTGCTGCTGAGAGGTTTTACTATCTCCAGGGGTTTGTTAGGAACACACAACCAGGGCATGACTATGACTTGTTTTATTAAGTTAAAAAGAGCAGGGAAGAGTTAAAATTACCCAGCAAAAATCTAGCCTTCACATAAATACGCACTGACTGCATACTGCACAGGCAGCTCTTCTGCCTCTGGCTGTTACCTAAGGGAAAACAGATCCAAGATCTTCTCACAGTGTGTTAAAATGGATAGCCTTGGATCAGCTATCAGGAAAGCAAATACAAGCCTCACTCTTGCGGTGAAGAGCTGTTGGCTGCACAGAATGAAGCTGTTAACAGCAACCACTGTTAACAGCTTCACACATCCTGTATCGAGGGCACAGAGCGTGCCGAAGGTAACGACTGAAGAACTGACATTTGGAGAGGCTTAACAGGACTGAAATGGCCTGTGCCTGCAGTAGGCTGTGCTACCAGATAACACGCTGCAGCATCCCATACCAGCTCGAACTTGTGGAGGCTGATATCGTTGTATCCAGACATTATTGCCACTTGCTGCTCTTCCAAATGTCTGTATTTCAGTCATGTACATGTAAAAAATGACAATTACAAAGCTGACTGAGTTCTGTTCTTTCCTACTGTTCAGAACCTCACGTGGCAACTGTAAATATAAAATGCTGTATCCCAACAGCTATCCTGAACTTCACTTTCCCAGAGGAAAATATCAGGGCATGAGACGTGTATGTGAGTAACTGACTATCTTTACACATTCCCACTTTCTTTAGAGGGAATGGGGGAAGCAAAAGCCAAAATCCTGGCCTGAGTCAGACACAGTGTGGCCAGCAGGAGCAGGGAAGGGATTATGTCCCCGGACTCAACACTGGTGAGACCGTACTTCAAATCCTGGATTTTGGGCCCCTCACTATAAGGACATTGAGGGGCTGAAGCGCGTCCAGAGAGAGCAACGGAGCTGGGGAAGGGTTTAGAGCACAAGCCTTATGAGTAGCAGCTGAGGGACTTGGGGTTGTTTAGTCTGGAGAAAAGGAGACTGAGGTGAGACCTCATCACTCATCGCTTTAGGTAGTTTTAGAAACTACCTAAAAGGAGGTTGCAGCGAGCTGGGGCTTGGTCTCTTCTCCCTGGTAGCCAATGACAGGACAAGGGGAATGGCTACCTCTCCAAGGGGAGATTTAGGTTGGATATTAGGAGGAATTTCTTCACTGAAAGGGTTCTTGGGCACTAGCAGAGCCTGCCCAGGAAGGTGGTTGAGTCCCCATCCCTGGAGGTGCTTTGAAGATGAGCAGATGTCATACTTGGGGACATGGTCTGAATTGATGGTTGGACTCAATGATCTGAAAGCTCTTTTCCAATCCAAACCATTCTATGATACTATTTACTACCTGCTGGAATTTCATTAAGTGGAGTGAGGGAAAGAAGCCAGCAGTTTGACGTATAAATCTGCCAAGCTGCAGCAAGTGCAGAATGCCAGCATCTCATCATTTATTTAAACCTGGTCTATCACCCAGCTTTTGCTCCAATTGCAAAGAATCATCCCCTACAGAGTTTACGTATGCATCAACCATTCCTCTTGATTTATAACTGCACAGTCCTCTGGTCTTTCCCTTTCTGGGACAATGAATGCATTATCGTGAATAGTACAGACAGAAAGATAAGCTCTTCTTTCTGTAAGGCACAGGCGGATGAAAAGCAGCATCCCGGACTCCACATCCCTAACACACAGGTCAGGCCACAGACATTCTGGATTTCTTTCTACCACAAAAATAATTTGCTATAAAAAACATAACTGACAAGAAAATAACATTACTGCCAATAAACTGTTCTAGTTTAAGCACTAACCAGCACTCGTCCTCCGAAGATGTAGCCTTTATTTCCCAGCACAGCACAGGTATGAGCTGCTCGAGGCTGAGGCGGATCTCCACCCTGAAAGAACCAAGATAAGACCCTTCAGAACTTTAGCACATGCCAGCCGGGCAAGTCAGCAACAGAGACTGCAAAAGTAAAGCCAACGTGCATCAATCTGCTGATAGAACTGCACTTTCAGAAGGGAACTGTTTGTAGTCATGTCCAAGACCCCACAGCCATTAGAAGATACATGGATTTACCAAGGACAGCTTTAAGTGAGTTCTCTCAGCAGCTGATGTTTAATATACTCCCTCTTGGTATGAATTATCATTGCTTCACTTAAGTGAAATGGAATTAATTTATCATTAATTCCTAAGTATAAAATCACAGTAACACAGCTGTTACTGGCAACGTGTCGGGGGCAGCTCTGTTTTTCCAAGACACAAGCCATCAGGAACTGGTACAAAAACCTCTGGAAATCAGATCTTAAAATCTGGTATCACAACCCACAGCCGCATGCCTAAATGTATTCCCTGTGTAGGTCAGATATAAAGACTGCAAAACTGGCTTTTAAGTTTCACTGTTAATGTCAGTTTTTGCATTCAGTTTCATAGGGATTTTAGAACATCCTATAAAGACCATGAAATAGCATCAAGACACTCCTTGGGGTGTACTGGTTCTACCGAGCGCTGACATCAATTCACCAGGATTTCATGAATCACAGAATGGTTTAAGTTGGAAGGGACCTCAAAGCCCATCCAGTTCCAACCCCTGCCACGGGCAGGGACACCTCCCACTGGATCAGGTTGCTCCAAGCCCCATCCAGCCTGGCCTTGAACACCTCCAGAGAGGAACAACAGGAGACAGTGTACAACACCTCCAGGGATGGAGGAGCCACAGTCAAACCATTCTGTGATTCTATGATGCTAAAATACCTTTACTTCGCAAAGCAGACCTAAACAAGCAATACAGTGAGTTTACCCTCTCTACCCTTGCCTTCTTTAAGTCTGTGGAAGCTGAGCAGTGAATCAGGGGGGATCAGATTCAAAGCCATTGTTGTTCTTTCAGCCCCATGTACCACCCAATGTACCTGTGGAGAGGAGGGAGCTGGCCTCTTCTCCCAAGTGACAGGGGACAGGACGAGAGGGAATGGCCTCAAGCTCCGCCAGGGGAGATTTAGGCTTGAGATTAGGAAAAAATTCTTCACGGAGAGGGTGTTTAGGCATTGGAACGGTCTGCCCAGGGAGGTGGTTGAGTCACCGTCCCTGGAGGTGTTTAAGGTTAGGGTGGATGAGGTGCTTAGGGGCATGATTTAGGGATTGGTGGGAATGGCTGGACTCGACGATCCAGTGGGTCTCTTCCAACCTGGTTATTATGTGATTCTGATTCTGTGATCCTTCATGCTGTCCTACCAGCTTTGTGAAAAGAGGGAGGCAGGGGAGAGGAAGAAATCCCCAACTCTCCTTTATTTGGGATAGGTTATCCACGTGGCAGATTAATTACACACAGTTACAGTCAAACAAGCGGCTTCATATCAAGCAGTTCAGATAAAGGAGGCTTGCAACCTCAGCTTGGCACCATTAAAGCCATCCACGTGTTTCTACCACACACACCCAAGGACCTTCTCTTTGCTCTGGAAGGTTATGTTTGGTGTTGGGCAGGGTGAATGCTTAGCCATCCTGGTTTAAGGGCTGTACTTCAAAACTCTTCCAGCCTCAGAGCCCAGGCAAGGCCTACAAGGACACCTAGAGTGGGTGTAATCACCTCAATCCATTTCTGCAGGACCCAGGCTGCTCTGTGAGGAGCCACCAACTCACCTTCACATCCTGCTCCTCAGCACCACCCCCGTATTCCTGCTAAATGCATTTCTGCAATATTCCATCACCTTGCCTTTCCAGTAACGGAGTGCTAACAGTAACTTTTATATTCCTAACAGTTATCTTCAACCTTGAACACAAAGCTTTACCTCAAAACTCTCCCCCAGATATAGAATGCTGTATCGTCCCCTAATGTATCCAGTTCTAATATCTCTCTGAAGATTACCATGAGTTTTGCATCAGAACTGCATTATAGAGAGAACATCGGTCTAATAACATCCTGTGGGGAAAAAAATTCACATCAGTTCTGAGCTTGCCACATTTCAGATGCATCGAGTGTCCTCCTGTTTATTTTAGAAGCCTGAGCAATACTAAGCATATTCCAACTACTTTTCCCAAAATAAATTTCTAGAGATATTCAAAAAGCTGTAAAATCAGAACTGTGTCAAAAGACAGGACTGAAAACACTCACTCCAATTGCTGGTTGAGACCAAGTTTGTGTGGTCGTATCAAACACATGAACGTCATTGTGCCACCCCCAGAATATCTGTCCTTCCTAAAAAAGAAGTTAAAAAATACAAAATAAGTTTATTTTGTTCTAAAACCTTTGTGCTTATTAAGGGATACAAATCCAGAAATGAACCAACACACCAGGAAATAAACTAAAATACCGAATGCTACCAAAAGCAATACATGTTAATGTTTTTAATGATGATGCTCGGGTCTTGCTGAAGGCCAACAGCGTTCAGGAATTAATTGGTGGGTCCAGTTCTGTAAGTCAGTATTTAGTATTTGATGTAAGGATCCACATTCCAACCTGGTGATTCTATGATTCTATCAAAAGATCATGTTTGACAATCCGAAAGGACAAATCCCTCTGAATTGTGAAAAATTCCTTACCCAGAATGCATCGTGGACATCAAAGCAATCACTCAGTTCATTGTGCTTCCTACAGCCATAGCCACCAAAACAGATTAGCCTAAAAGAACAGCAAAAAATAAGCTCAGTTAGCTGTTTTGGAAATCATATTCAAATTAATAAGCTGTACTAATTAATTTTTAATTCTGGTTTGCCTACTGTATTACTAATGATATAAACAAATTAAAATGTTCCATATTGTGCCTAATTAGACAGAAAACCTTACTGAGATGAAGGTAACAGTTACGCTCCTCAACAAGCCTGACAGAAATTCACATAAGCAAGGAAGGAGGCTCAGGATACCTCAACGTCTCTGTTCTCTGTTCCTCCATTCAAGAGTTTATCCCAGTTAGATTTTCAGACAGGAGTCTTAGGACGACCCGTAACACACAAGACACAGAAATGCCTGTGCTTCAACTAGAATTCTTGGCCTTTTCCACTGAAAATCCCTGTGCTCCTGCTATGTTTGTTAGCATCTCTGGAAAACATACATCTCAGAGCTTCATCCCACATCCTGCCTGTGACCCGCAAAGTCTTTTTCTGGCTTACAAAGAGATTCTTTCCACTAGCACTACTGAATATTGCATTCCAAGTACTGTTACACACCTCCCAGCCTAATATTCCACCCACGAAATGGCCATCCACAAGTAACGCTTCCTAAAGCTTTGTTTAACTTCAAGATTTGAGGACATTTGGTTGTTAGTGATCTCGGGAGATGGCAATTTAGGAAGTGGCAGTATGGTGAAGGTCATTCCAGCCTGACATTCCTAGGGAAACAGTTACTGAGAGCATTGTGCAACACACCAAGACATCCTCATCCACACATTCCAACCTTGAGAAAGCTTCAGGAATACTCCTAAAAAGGTGCCCAGCTTGTCCCCAAGTACATGTATTCAATGAAAAGGTCACACCACGCCCCTTCAAAGAGGGCATTTTCTCCACACGTGGATTACAGGATAATTCAGTTTTGAACAGTCTGGTATTAACAGCTATGCAGAAGTTGTTCAAATATATATAATTTTGTATATCTTGCATTAAAATCAGAACTACAAAACCAGTGCTGAGAGGCATTGTACGGTTTATGCAAAACACTTTCAATGTGGAGTCAGAAATGGATAAATCCCTTACACTGTAGTGTTCATTGCATATATAGCAACTTTTACAACAAATCACTGACACGTCACTTTCTTTTGGCCACATGTGCCACAATATCCAGACATTTCCCATAATAAACAAAAAATATGAAGTAAAATATTCACTTTTAGCAAAGTATGTTTTTCTGGATACATCTTCACCACACAAATTTCTAGACCGACTTAAAGACGCTCACTGAAACATCTTTGCAACTGTATTTGTATGCCATGTAAATCCTTGAAAATACATTACACAGATTTTATTACAGGTAATAATTTAATGCTTGCATAATGCGACACCAAAAAATCAATATAATTTGTATACTGATTTTTAGCATTTTAAAATTAAGCAACGGATGCATAATTATTTTCATCTAAACCCTCAAAGCATTCCAGAAACTCCCACTAAGTTTGCCAGCCCTCTCCTAATGCGGGTTTATACTCACCATCACTCAGCTCACAGGTGACAAAACTCTAGCAATAAGTTGTTAAGAGAGTTACACAAAATCACACAGCGAGTCAAGCTAAGAATTAAAGTTTCCCGACTCCCAAACCTGCGTGCTCTTCACTTTACAAAACTTCTTCTCTGCAATTAACACATATTAAATATACTTAATGTGTTACCTGTCCTTATACACCCAGCAGGAAAGCTTGTCACGTGGTGTAGGAGGTTGACCCTTAAAATCTGTAACTTTTTTCCACCTATAGGTTCCAGTGTTTGTTCGTAAATTAACATAATACAGCTTAAAAGAAAAAATTACAATATTTTCAGTATAAATGACATCAAAGAATCCAGCAAAGAGAACAACCCACCCTCATCCAGAACACACTACTGCCATTTTAAACAAAGGAGCTGACAGTGACATTTGCAATCAGTAGCCAAGTACAGGAAGGATCTAATACAAAACAAGAACACAAAAAGTGTGAGAATTAGCAGCACATTTCCTTGCATTGCAGCCACATCCTGCTCCTTCCAGAGCCAGCTGTAGCCCTGCAGAACACTCCTGCAGAACAAACAGCTCTCGTTTCCATTCTCTTGGCAGAACGGTTGGTCACTCTGCCTACACTAACCATGTGACTACAGGAAAACCAACCAGACTTGTAAGCCGAGCTCTAAACTGAGATCTGGTTACAGCCTCATCTCAGCTACTTTCTAGTCAGGATTGAATTCTGACTTCTTTTACACTCGATAAAAAACCTCGTTTCATCTCCTTTGCTACCCCAGTCTTCAGTCACATGGAACACTGGTAGCTACATTTCAACTTTAAGTGTTTCCTGATTATACAAGAAAGGTAAGTACTCTCAAAAAGCAAAATTAAAAGTGATATTCTGAGATCAACTTAAATTATGGCTACCAATATATTAAAAAAAACACCCAAGAAAGTAATTGGAAAACACTCTGGCAGTTCTCAGAAAAATACTCAGAAAGGTTCCCATAAATCACAGAATCACAGAATGACCAGGTTGGAAGAGACCCACTGGATCGTCGAGTCCAACCATTCTCACCAATCCCTAAATCATGCTCCTAAGCACCTCATCTACCCTAACCTTAAACACCTCCAGGGACGGTGACTCAACCACCTCCCTGGGCAGACCATTCCAATGCCTAACCTCCCTCTCGGTGAAGAACTTTTTCCTAATCTCAAGCCTAAATCTCCCCTGGCGGAGCTTGAGGCCATTCCCTCTCATCCTGTCCCCTGTCACTTGGGAGAAGAGCCCAGCTCCCTCCTCTCCACAACCTCCCTTCAGGTAGTTGTAGAGAGCAATGAGGTCTCCCCTCAGCCTCCTCTTCTCCAGGCTGAACAACCCCAGCTCTCTCAGCCGCTCTCATAAGATTTGTTCTCCAGCCCCTTCACCAGCTTTGTTGCTCTTCTCTGGACTCCAGAGCCTCAACATCCCTCTTGTGGTGAGGGGCCCAGAACTGAACACAGGATTTGAGGTGCGGTCTCACCAGTGCCGAGTACAGGGGGAGAATAACCTCCCTGGACCTGCTGGTCACGCCGTTCCTGATACAAGCCAAGATGCCATTGGCCTTTTTGGCCACCTGGGCACACTGCTGGCTCATGTTCAGTCGGTTGTCAACCAGCACCTCCAGGTCCTTCTCCTCCTGGCAGCTTTCCAGCCAGGTTTCTCCTAGTTTGTACCTCTGCTTAGGGTTGTTGTGCCCCAAGTGCAGGACCCGGCATTTGGCCTTGTTAAACCTCATGCCGTTGGTCTCTGCCCAGCGGTCCAGCCTGTTCAGGTCCCTTTGCAGAGCCTCCCGACCCTCCAGCAGATCCACACTTCCACCCAGCTTGGTGTCATCTGCAAACTTGCTAAGGGAGGACTCAATGCCTTCGTCCAGGTCGTTGATAAAGGGTCTCACTCTGAAGCTACAATTCCGTGAAAAATGCTGCTGGAAGGGGGAAGATTTAGATGAGACATTCTGCACAATGATGGTGGGGAGGCCCTGGAAGAGGTTGCCCAGAGCAGTGGTGGCTGCCCCATCCCTGGAGGGGTTCAGGGCCAAGTTGGATGGGGCTTGGAGCCCCTGATCCAGTGGGAGGTGTCCCTGCCTATGGCAAGGGGGTTTGGAGCTGGATGGGCTTTAAGGTTCCTTCCAACCCAAACCATTCTGTGATTTGATGAAAATCACAGAAATACATGGAACTGAACAAAAAAAAACCCTTTTATTTAAATTTCCCATTAATTCAAACGCAGAGTGCACCAAACCAAACAGTAACTCAGCATTACCGTTCATTCATTCAAACGCAGTATGTAGGAAAGGAGAGCATACGATACCCGGTTACTGTATCCTTTATCATCAAATCCACCAAAAATGTACAGCTTCCCATTAATGCTTGCCCCGCAGCTTCCCGACATGGAAGTGGGCAACTCTCCTTCCATTAAGTGCATTGTCCTGCAGGTAGCACATATGTTAAGTCTTATAAAGCTGCTTTGAAACCTGCTAAAATTAACAACCTCAACCCAGACATATTAATAATTGTTATATTTAAACATAAAAAGACAGTTTTAGTGGTGCGTTGACCATAACCAGCACTAGAAATGACAGCTGAAGGATGAAGTCAGGCTCCTGAGGTGGAAGACGACATTCCTGTTAATATTGTGCATATTCTCTGCTCTGAGGACAGGCTGAGAGAGTTGGGGTTGTTCAGCCTGGAGAAGAGAAGGCTCCAGGGAGACCTTAGAGCAGCTTCCAGTACTGAAAAGGGCTGCAGGAAAGCTGAGGAGGGACTTTTTACAAGGCCTGGAGTGATAGGACAAGGAGGAATTGCTTAAAATTGGAAGAGGGAAGATTTATTTGGGCATTAGGAAAAAATGCTTCACCACAAGGGTGGAGAGGCCCCGGCCCAGGTTGCCCAGAGCAGTGGTGGCTGCCCCATCCCTGGAGGGGTTCAAGGCCAGGTTGGATGGGGCTTGGAGCCCCTGATCTAGTGGGAGGTGTTCCTACCCCTGGCAGGGGGTGGAACTGGATGGGCTTTAAGGTCCCTTCCAACCCAACCCATTCCATGATTCTATGATTGTCTGTCACTGCTGGCTGTACAGGAAAAAATAGTCCTTTGAGTTCTGACATCTGACTGTAACCCAGTCTCAAAGAACCGGAGGCAGCCATGAAAAGGAAAAGCTATATCAGAAGCTGTGAACAACACACATGGAACCTGTCCCTGCTGAAAGCTCACTAACAGCTGCTCAGGGTACTGCTTCTCTTCTGGCACCAGCCCTGCTGCAGCCAGCCCACCTTCCCCGCCTCTGCTCTTGCTCTCTCATTCCTGCTTGATCCTGTGCTGTGCAATGCACCTGGCTGCGTGTGTAAAACCATTCATGCTGCAAATCGAATGACAGCAAAAATGGATTCAGGTTAAAAATAACCTTAGAATATGAAAGGTTATATTTAACATGGATCACTTTCCTAATCTGATTTCCCGTGTGACCATATAAACAGCTGAACCAGTGCAACTGATACAGGGCCACCAGGGTGAAAAACAGGGTGAAAACCAGGAGAGAGGATGAGGCAGCTTGAGCCACCTCTTGTACCAAAAGAAACAGGTGGCAACCAACAGGGGAAAGGTGCGGGGATGGAGGGGAAAAGAAAGGGGAAAGAGGGGAATCTTAGAGTGGTTTGGGTTGGAAGGCACCTCAAAGCCCATCCAGTTCCACCCCCTGCCCTGGGCAGGGACACCTCCCACTGGATCAGGTTGCTCCAAGCCCCATCCAGCCTGGCCCTGAACCCCTCCAGGGACAAGGCAGCCACCACTGCTCTGGGCAACCTAGGGAGGGCTTCTCCACCTTCAACATGAAGAATTTCTTCCTAATGTTTAATCTAAATCTTCCTCCTTCCAATTTAAAGCCATTCCCCCTTGTTATATCACTCCAGGACCTTTGTAAAAAGTCCCTCCCCAGCTTGCCTGTAGCCCCTTTCATTATTGGAAGCTGCTCTAAGGTCTCCTCAGAGTCTTCTCCAGTCTGAACAACCCCAACTCTCTCAGCCTGTCCTCAGAGGAGAGCTGTTACAGCCCTTGAATCACCTCCGTGGCCTCCTCTGGACCATTCCAACAGCTCCACATACTTCTTATGCTGGGAATTCCAGACCTGGATACAGGACGCCGGGTAGGGTTTCATGAGAATAGAGCAGAGAATCACCTTTCCAGTCTATCCCTCCTCCCCTTTTCCCTCTGTTTCAGATTGCTGCTTTAAGTATGGGTGCAATGAATCTCTTGAATACGGGTGTACAAGAAACACATAAACAGAGGGAGAGAAAAAACACATGTACACCCAAATGGATGCCACTTCCCCAGACTAATTACAATTATCATAATAACAACCACTGGAAAACTTTTAAAAGAGGCATTGTTACCTCATTCCACACACGATATGAAAACACAATGAATATAAAGTACTGAGATTAAAGTGCAAGGGATGCTCAATCTGGTCAGTTATAAGTTATTTATGCAAATATGTTCATAACAATTCAGTAATAACAAAACTGTAAATAGATCAAGAATTCAAATATCCAGTGTTTAAATATTTGGGTTTTTTTAACATAAAAGTTAATGGATAGAGAATTAAGCCAAAATAAATGCACAGATAAAATGCACCTGTTTGAACACCAGAGCCTTAAGCTGACTGTTGCATGCATCCTATTGAGAAAAACAACGAGACTTAAGGAACTTAAGTGTTTCCTGGAACAATTTACAAGTAAACATCTGTTCTTCAGTCTTTACATTAAAAGTCTGCTATCTAAACTCCAGAGAATCCATTTGATAATTCACATAACTGAAGGAAGGCAAAATTTTCACCGCAGCCAACTGTAATCTATGCAAAGATACACTTTATCTAGTAATTAAATAGAAATTATGCTACTTACCACAACCCACTATCCATTTCATAGATCCAGAGCTCATCGTTAGGCAGATAAACCTCATTTTCTTCAATTGACTGCAACCAAAAATAAATTGGCAAACATTAAAACAATCTGCCCCAAACCATTCTGTGATCGATTCAATTCTGCATTACACATCCCACGTTTTAAAAACAAAATACCAAACTACATTCCTTAGCAACACAGAACAACCTTAGGGAAATAATCTCCCAGAGTCATACCCCAGCATTTCTGCTCTGATAGTGACAGTTGTAGACAGGCAGCTCAATAATGCTAAGTTTACACTAGAAGTTCAAAGAAGATGTTTTTCATTTTTTGAACCTATTCAGATGTGGTGTCAGGTATTCCCTGATGTCACTGAGCTTTACTAATTGCTAATAGCACTTTGTCTACAGCTCCCTAAAAGGAGGTTGTGGAGAGGTGGGTGCTGGGCTCTTCTCCCAAGTGCCAGGCGATAGGATGAGAGGAAATGGCCTCAAGTTGCACCAGGGCAGGTTCAGATTGGAAATCAGGACAAATTTCTTCACAGAAAGGGATCTCGGGCACTGGCAGAGGCTGCCCAGGGAGGTGGTGGAGTCACCTTGCTCCAACCACGTTTCA
Organism: Clamator glandarius; assembly: GCA_033459285.1. Classification (NCBI taxonomy): domain Eukaryota; kingdom Metazoa; phylum Chordata; class Aves; order Cuculiformes; family Cuculidae; genus Clamator; species Clamator glandarius. The sequence continues at coordinate 319,122 of JAUNZM010000428.1, forward strand.
GGAAGGTATGTGATGAGGTCTCCCCTCAGTGTCCTCTTCTCCAGGCTAACGAGCCCCAGGTCCCTCAGGCTCCTCTCACAGGGCTTGTCCAGCCCCTTCCCCAGCTCCATTCTCTTCTCTGGATGCTCGCCAGCCTCTCGATGTCCTTCTTGCAATGAGGGGCCCAAAACTGAGGCCAGGGTTCGAGGTGCAGCCTCACCAGCACCACGTACAGGGGAACGATCCCTTCCATGGTCCTGCTGGCCGTGCTGTTTCATGCAAAGCTTGTTTATACACAGACTCCCCCACCTAATACACATACGTATGTATATATGTATATGATTCTGTGTATGGAGGAGGATGAAGGGGCAAACACATCTCTCCTAACTCCTTCAGCTGTTCTGTGTAGAGTTTTCCAGCCAAATGATTCCATGTTCCATCACTGGCAGAGGCTGCTCAGGGAGGTGGTGGAGTCTCCATCCCTGGAGGGGTTTAGAAGATGGGGAGATGAGATGCTCAGGGTAGACTCAATGATCTCAAAGGTCTTCCTTCCTTCAGTTGCTACAGGTAACTCTTTGTCCTGTGCTTTTCATTTACACCTTCCTCTTGGAATTTCAACCATACCAAGAGTTGTCGCCCAGTTAAAAGCATCTCCCAAATCCAAAGATAATGAGTTTCAATGTGCGAATTTCAAATCTGGTCTGGTTTATGCTGTTACATATCTTTCTTGGCAAAACACTGACGTTGGTCAGTGAGTGGGCCTGAGGAATTAGTTCCTTATTTTTAAAATCAGTACGTTTTTCTGACTTTCTCTTTAGTTGTTGTGAAAGAACAAAATGTCGGATATAAAAGAGCTTAACCTATGCCATAACATGAAGGAGAAAAATAATTCCTCTGGGGAAAACAGATCTAGGAAATCTCCCAAACAGAGGCCACAGAAGAAAGAAAAATAATTTGGGAATTAATGATGAGGAAGAGTAATGAACAGGAGAAGAAAGCCTGACCCAATGCACTTGCAGCACTCATGCTGAGAAACAATTATACCATTTGTTATTGTCTCAGCACTAGACAGGAATGGAAGACTGTGAGGGAATAAGCAGCCAGATTCAGTAAACAGAGTTACATACAAACCTGAAATTTAGTTATTAACCACTGAATTACTAATACTGACTACTTCATAGAATCACAGAATGGCTTGGATTGGAAGGCGCCTCACAGCCCATCCAGTTCCACCCCTGCCATGGGCAGGGACACCTCCCACTGGATCAGGTTGTTCCAAGCCCCATCCAGCCTGGCCTTGAACACCTCCAGGGAACGAGCAGCCACCACTGCTCTGGGAAACCTGGGCCAGGGCCCCCTCACCCTCACAGCAAAACATTTCTTCCTTAGATCTCCTCTCAATCTCCGCTCTTACAGCTTAAAATCTTTCCCCCTCATCCTCTCCCTGCACTCCCTGATCAAGAGCCCTTCCCCAGCTTTCCTGGAGCCCCTTTTAAGTGCTGGGAACTGCTCTAAGGTCTCCCCAGAGCCTTCTCTTCTCCAGGCTGAACAATCCCAACTCTCCCAGCCTGTCCTCGTAGAGGAGGTGCTCCAGCCCTCGGAGCATCTCCACGGCCTCCTCTAGACTCACTCCAACAAACTGATGTCTTCCTGTGCTGAGGATTCTAGAACTGACTGCACGCAGGGCTCCAGGTGAAGGTAACACACACTACTACTAAGTAAAAAATGCATGGACATGGGAACAAGAACACAGGTCACACACTGGAAAAATAAGAGCACCAAATTACAGCTGCCAGCAGAGAGAGGCAGGGAGTCATAGTGACACTCAGTGAGCACCAGGGAACATGTGGCTGCAGGACAGGGGCGCAAATTGACTCCAACAGCCCTGCCCCACTCGTGCTCAGTGGTGGAGGCGGCTGCGCGAGGCACAGGCCGCCAGGGGTACTGGTCAGGGAGTTCAGAGGCAAGATGGAAGCAGTGCAGGGATGAATGTGCAGGGGCAAAAGGGCGAGAGGGAAGGGGCAAAGGGATAAGAGGCAAGTGGCGTAGGGGCAGGAGTGTAGGTGTGCAGGGCAAGAGGGCAGCAGTGCAGGGATGAAAGGGAAGCGGTGCAGGGGCAAGAGGGCAGGTTGAACTCGATGGTCCAGTGGGTGCTTTCCAACCTAGTGATTCTATGACTCTACAGGAACGAGAGCGAAGGAGCACAGGGGTGAGAGGGTAGTGTTGCTGGGGTGGGAGGACTGGGATGGAAGGCGGAGAGGGAAGGGACGCAGGGGTTAGAGGGAAGGGGGTGAGGGCAGCACACATTGACGGGGCAGGAGCACACGGGCGAGAAGGCAGCTTGCCGGGGGACCCTCAGCATCCTTCTCAGCGCAGCCACAGGTGCCACCGCCGCCGTTCAAACGTCCCACCCCCTTCGCGGGCGCGGGGCGGCCACAGCCAATCAGAACCCGCGCTCCTGCCCAGGGGAGCGCGGCCACAGCCAATCAGAACCCGCGCTCCTGCCCGGGGAGCGCGGCCACAGCCAATCAGAACCCGCGCTCCTGCCCAGGGGCGCTCAGCCACAGCCAATCAGAACCCGCGCTCCTGCCCAGGGGCGCTCAGCCACAGCCAATCAGAACCCGCGCTCCTGCCCAGGGGAGCGCGGCCACAGCCAATCAGAACCCGCGCTCCGCGCAAGGCTGAGGGGGGCGCGCGCGGGGAGCCCCGTCCCGTCCGTTTTCCCCCCCACCTCCCCGGCCCCGCTCCGCTCCCCCGGTGCGGCTGCTCCCGCCCCGGCTCCTCCCCCGCCCCGCCGCCTTACCACGTATCCCCCCCACACGTAGAGGCAGTTCCCGTCCACCACGGCGCAGTGTCCGCTGCGCTCCTCGGCCACGCAGAAGGCATCCGCGGGGCCCGCCGCCATCTTCGGGGGGGCGGGGGGAGCGGCCCGGCCGCCACCGCCTTCGCTGCGAGAGGCTGCGGCTCGGCCGCCGGGCCCGGACGGGAAGCGAGGAGGGTCGAAAGGCTCAGTCCGCGCTCGCCGCCCCGGCGGGGAAACCGCGGGCAGGGAGACATGGGGCGTCGTGGGAACAGGGAATCGGGGAATCATGGGAATAGCGAAATGTGGAAATAGGGACTCCTAGACATAGGGAATCGTGGGAATAGAGAGTCGTGGGAAGAGGGAATCGTGGGAATAAGGAATCGTGAAATCATAGACATAGGGAATCGTGACACTATGGGAACAGGGAAATGTGGAATTTTGGAAATAGGGAATCGTGGAATCATGGGGATACGGAATTGCGGGAATAAGGAAACGTGAAATCATAGACGTAGGGAATCATGGGAACAGGGAGTTGTGGAAACAGGGAATCGTGGGAACAGAATTGTGGAAATAGGGAATCGTGGGAATAGGGAGTTGTGGAAACAGGGAATTAAGGGAATAGGGAATCGTGGAACTGTGGAAATAGGGAATTGCGGGAACAGGGAACCATGAAATCATAGGCATAGGGAATCGTGGGAATATGGAATTGTGGGAACAGAGAATTGTGGAAATAGGGAATTGTGGGAACAGAGAATAGTGGAAATAGGGAATCGTGGGAATAGGGAATTGTGGAAGCAGGGAATTGGAGGAATAGGGAATCATGAAATCATAGATGTAGGGAATCGTGGACCTGGGAATAGGGAATTGTGGAATCATGGAAATGGAATCGTGGGAACAGGGAATCATGGAATCATGGGGATACGGAATTGAGGGAATAGGGAAATGTGGGAACAAGGAGTTGTAGGAATAGGGAAACGTGAAATCATAGACATGTGGAATTGTGGAAATAGGGAATGGTGGGAGCAGAGAATCGTGGAAATAGGGAATCATGGGAATAGCGAATTGTGGAAACAGAATTGTGGGAACAGGGAATCAGAATAGGGAATTGTGGAATCATGGGGAATCATGGGAATAGAGGATTGTGGAATCAGAAATATGGAATCCTATAGTCCTGGGATAATGAAATCATAGAATTGTACAATTGTGGAATCATCAAAATGTAGAGTAATGGGACCACAGAATAATGGAATCACAGAATCATAGGATCACAGAGTCATAGAAATGTGGAATCCTGGAATCATAGGATTCTGGAATAATAGAATACTGGAGTAATGGTATCATAGAAATGTCAAATAGCGGAATCTCAGAATCCTAGAATACTGGAATCATATAATCATAGAAATAGGGAATCCTGGAATCATAGAATTCTGGGATAATGGAATCATAGAACTGTACAATCATTGAATCATAGAAATATGGAATAATGGAATCACAGGTCCGGGGGCGTGGTCAGAGCGACGGAGGGGCGTGGTCAGAGCAACGGGGGCGTGGTCGGACAGGGAAGGGGGCGTGGTCGGACAGGGAAGGGGGCGTGGTCGGACAGGGAAGGGGGCGTGTCCCGGCGCGCGGCGCGAAGCGGCCCCATGGACGCGGATCTGGCGCGGCGGCGCGCGGGCCGCGCGTTCCGGCTGCGCGGGTTCCTGCTGCGGGCGTGAGTACCGGGGGGGGACCGGGACGGTGCCAACCTGCCTCCTGCTCCGCTACCCGCTGCCCTGCTTGCTCTTGGGCCCGCTCCCGTGCCCACTGCAGTACCCGCTCTGGTGCTGCTCCAGTGCCCCTTCCAGTACCCGCCCGGGTACCTGTTCCGGTGCTCGGTGCTGTGCCTGCTCTGGTGCCCATTCTGGTACCTGCATCACTGCCTCTTCCAGTACCCATTCTGGTGCCCACTGTGGTGCCCATTCTGGTACCCACATCACTGCCTCCTCTAATGCCTGCGCCGGTGTCCATTCTGATACTACTCCAGTACCCACTCTGGTGCCAACTCCGGTGCCCATAATGGTACTGCTCTGGTGCCCACCCTGGTACTACTCCATTGCCCACTCTGGTGCCCAATCCGGTGCCCATTCTGGTACCCACGTCATTGCCTCCTCCCATACCTGCTCCCGTGGCTGCTCCAGTGCCTGCTTCGGTTCCCACTCCAGCGCCCACTCTGGTGCCCATTCTGGTACCACTCTGGTGCCCACTCTGGGTGCTGCTTCAGTGCCCATTCTGGTACCCACTCTGGGGCCCACTCCAGTGCCCACTCTGATTCACACTCCAGGTGTTGCACTGGTGCTGCGCTGGTGCCTGCATCAGTGCCCACTCCAGTGCCCATTCCAGTCACCGTTCTGGTACTTGCTTTTCCACCGGCTCCGGTGCCCGCTCTGGTACCCACATCACTACCTCCTCCGGTGCCACATTGGTGCCTGTTCCCATACCGGCTCCAGCCCCTGCGCCGGTCTCCACTCCGGCGCCCACTCCGGTACCCGGATGGTGTAATCCCAGGTCCCTGCTTTCAAGGGAAGGCTGGGCCAGGGGATCTCCAGATGCCTCTTCTAACATGGACTTTTCTGTAATCCTATGAAAAAGTTGTTCCCAAGGAGAGTAATGAAGCGCCAGGACAGGGCCAAGGGGTGTTCAAAGCAAACAGTGCTGTGAGCAGTGACTGGCCTGCACTGTTGGAGCAGAAAGATGGACCAGGGGACCCTAGAGGTCCCTTCTGACCAGAGTCTCTCTGAAGATGAGCCTCTCTGCACCTCCCTCTTATCTTCAATGTTTGCAACTCTGATGGTTTTCTTTCTTTGACTTAAACTATTGCACAGTAGTAATTATTTCTCCTTTTTAATCACAAGCCATTTAGTGATCATAGAATTATAGAATAGTTTGGGTTGGAAGGGACCTCAAATTCCACCCCGTTCCACCCCCTGCCATGGGCAGGGACACCTCCCACTGGATCAGGTTGCTCCAAGTCCCATCCAGCCTGGCCTTGGACACCTCCAGGAATGGGGCTCATCTGCTAAAACTGGCACAGTTTGTATAAACTGTAATGAATATTGATTGCTGTTTGAGCTGACTTTCTTCATTGGAATTAGGGATGCTCTGAAATATCTTGCCGAAGCGCTGCAGTCTGTCAGTGAAGTAGAACTTGATGATGTGATTGAAAATGTCATTGATGCCATTGAAAAACAGCCTTGTAAGTAAACAGTTTCTTTTTCTTAAGCTTACTGTGTTGATCCTGTGCGTATAACGTTAGTTTATAATGTTTACACAAAGACAGAGTTCCTGGCAGCGTGTTGTGCTCCAAGGTGTCATTCTATTATACCAAGTTGATCAAAATAAATACAGTTCTTGACATTTTGTTAAATACTGAAGTTTGTAACATCAGCAAAAGGTATCTGTGCCATTTAAGAACTTGGCAGCCGGGTATCTTTTCCAAAAGCAGCAATTTTTTCCAGTGCCAGTTACTCAGAGCACTTGGGTGAGTTTCTACAGATGCCTTTGGGTCCAAACTTGTCATTTTAAATATTAAAATGAACCAAAGAAGTAGTGATAAGTTAATTCACTTGTTATTCAGCAGTCCAGGTCCAGAAAAGGAGTAGGTTTGTAATCTTAGGAGCCTCCCTGTCACTGTAAGAAGGAAACAGTTGCATTCCTTCTTTCAGAGATCCCTGCCCTTGCAGGGGAGGGAGATGAACCGCACTGATGTAATGGTCCAAGGTATTAACATAAACTGGCAGAGAACAGAGTTTAACTGTACCTGGATGGTCTTGGAAGCAGCAAGGCAGATGTTTACTGACTGGAGCTGCTGGGTACTAGGAAACTTGAGATCACTTCCAGATTTTGGCTGAGTCCATTCAAATCCATATAAACATGATCTAAAATAAATCCTAGGCCTTAAGTGAGTTCAGGAAACGTGCCCAGCAAATTTAAATCAAGGGTAGGTACATGCTTGCTTCGTAGTGTTACTGGAGCAAAGACTGCAGAAGTTATGGCTTTGTGTCCTTACTTTAGCTGTGAGATAACAGGTCGTAGCTGATCAAACGGAATAAAAGCAGATTGAGAAGCCCCAGAGCCAATGTAGTGTGCACAGTCGGTGCCCTCGCCAGCGCTAATCATTGTCCGAGGTGGAATTCTGTGCTGTAAATCCCCACATGGTTCACCTAGGGTCCATGAGTTGTTTGAGGTTGGTGGCAGAGATGCAATTAAGACATTCCACTCTCTCCTGCGATTCCTGCTGGCTGCCTTCATGCCCTTTCCGCTCTGCTGTTCATCACTGTCGTACAGGAGCAGTGATTACAAGTCCCATACCCTGAGCAGGGAGCTCCAGGGTAGGTTTTCATAGACTGCTTTCTGTTCCAGGGACCTAGTTAGGCTGACGGAGTCCTTTTGTGAATCTGCACTGATTGCTTTTCCCTTGAAGTTCAACCAGACATAAGTGTTTAGCAGTATTTAATTTCAATTATTAGTTTAAATCCATAAAGACAATCATGTGCCTATCTCCAAGTCTGTGTGAATACTTATTTATGACATAAATCTCTGCAATAAGGGCAATGGGGATAGTGAAGGGGCTGGAGAACAAGGGTTATGAGAAGCAGCTGAGGGACCTGCGGTTGTTTAGCCTGGAGAAAAGGAGGCTGAGGGGAGACCTCATTGCTCTCTGCAGCTCCCTGAAAGGAGGTTGTGGAGAGGTGGTTCTCCCAAGTGACAGGCAATAGAATGAGAGGAAATGGCTTCAAGTTATGTCAGAGGAGGTTTAGACTAGATGTTGGGGAGAATTTCTTCACAGAAGGGGTTCTCAGGCTGTGGCAGAGGCTGCCCAGGGAGGTGGTGGAGTCCCCATCCCTGGAGAAATTTAAAAGACGGGCAGATGAGGTGCTCAAGGATCTGGTTTAGTCGTGGACAGGTGCAGTTGGACTCAATGATCTCAAAGTTTTTTCCCAACAAAGCGATTCTATGATTCTGTCATAATGTTCTGGAAGAAAAATAAGCTCCAGAATGCAAAAACTCCAATCTGACACGTTTGCAGCATGTTTGGCAGCTTTGCATGAACTATAATTATCTGGTTCTCCGTGTTTAGTGAATTAATGGTGGGGGCAGTGTGCGAGGCATATTTTTTCCTCTAGAAATAGATCCTTCTGGTGAGAATATTAAGTGATCTATTTATAAAGAGAAACAGCTTACTAAAAATGTTCTTATTTCATAGAGTAGTAGAATGGTTGGTTCAAGGCCATCCAGCCTGGCCTTGAACCCCTCCAGGGATGGGGCAGCCACCACTGCTCTGGGCAACCTGGGCCAGGGCCTCCCCACCCTCAGCGTGAAGAATTTCTTCCTAATGTCTCCTCTAAATCTTCCCCCTTCCAATTTAAAGCCATTCCTCATTGTCCTGTCCCTGCACACCCTGATCAGGAGCCCCTCCCCAGCTTTCCTGCAGCCCCTTTCAGTGCTGGAAGCTGCTTTAAGGTCTCCCTGAAGCCTTCTCCTCTCCAGGCTGAGCAACTCCAGCTCTCAGCCTGTCCTCATAGGAGAGGTGCTCCAGCTCTTGCATCATCTCTGGAGCTGTTCCAACAGTTCCTTCTTCTTATGTTGGGGATTATTTGTGTAATATGCCACTCTGAACCTTTTCTGTAAAACATTTGAGCACCACTAATGTTCTTCCTTACCACTTTCCATAGGTTGTGGCCCTAATCCTTTGCAATTTCCTTTTCAGTGTCATCTAATATGGTTGAACAGTCCATGGTGGAAGCAGCCATCCAGGAATGCAGCCAGGCGTCAGATGAAACTATGTATGATGGTGTTATTTTTCTGTTTGATGTTTATGGGAGTTGGTTTGTGTTCCCTTATTTCCTCTTGGGAAATAAATGGCAGTGGTACACGTGCTGTAATTACTTTGTGCTTTTGTCTCCCTGGTACTGTCTTTGAAGGCTTGTTTTGTTCCTTCTTAAAAAATTTGTTCTCAGGGATAGGCCTGAGATTCTAAACATAAAGCCGACATTCTGGAGTTAAAATACAGCCTGGGAGACGACATGATTGAGAGCAGCCCTGAGGGAAGGACCTGGGGCTGCTCACTGATGAGGAGCTCAATGTGAGCTGACAACATGCACTCGCAACCCAGAAGCCAACCGTGTCCTGGGCTACATCAAAAGTAACGTGGCCAGTAGGAGAGGGAAGGGATTCTGTCCCTCTGCTCTTGTGAGACCTCATCTGGAGCTGTGTGTTCAGTTCTGGAATTCTCTACTTAAGAAGGATAAAAAACGGTTGACGCGGGTCCAGAGGAGGCCATGAAGATGATGAACCCCAACTCTCTCAGCCTGTCTTCATACACGAGGTGCTTCAACTGTCACATCATCTTCGTGGCCTCGTCTGGACTTGCTCCAACAGATCCGTGTCCTACTTGTGCTTAATGATGGGACGTATCAACTCAATTAACAATGAAGAGTTTTATGTGCCCATTGTTTAATCCTGTTCACGTTAACCATGGCAAGGCTCTTCTGTTGTTAAAAAAGACAGCAGAGCATGATAAGGGAAGGAGAGGTACCCCTCTCACATTTCTAAATGAACTTGTGAAGGGTTTCTTTTCTTGAATTAGAAGGTGCAGTGGCATCCAGTAGGTGTATTTATGTGGGAGAAAGGATGTTAACGCAGGGTGACAGTGAACAAAGGAATATTGTTTCATTGAGCATGTTTTGTTACTGTTTGTTTCCTCTGCTTCAGATAAAGATGTAAATGTATTCTTATTTCAGAGAAAATGTTTTCAACATTATTGGAGCCTTTGACATTCCACGTTATATTTATAATTCAGAAGGAAAGAAGTTTCTACCGTAAGTCTTGCATATTTTAAGTTTCAACCACTTCTTTTTTTAAGAAAAAAATCCTCTATTTCTATATAGTTAAAAAACTGTTTTCTGATCTTTCCCTCTTGCGTCTGCTCATAGAATCACAGAATCATGGAACGAGTTGGGTTGGAAGGGACCTCAAAGCCCATCCAGTCCCACCCCCTTCCATGGACACCTCCCACTGGATCAGGGACTCCGAGCCCCATCCAACCTGGCCTTGAACACCTCCAGGGATGGGGCAGCCACCACTTTCCTGGGCAACCTGGGCCAGGGCCTCCCCAGCCTCATCGTGAAGAAATTTCTCCTTATGACCAGTCTAAATCTGCTCCTCTCTAGTTTATACCCATAGTGGAACTGGATGATCTCTAAGGTCCCTTCCAACTCAGACTATTCTATCATTCTAACCAAGATGGGATTCTACGATTCTATGATAAATGTAGGTTTTGTTTATTTTCTTACACTTGGCTGTTTAATTTTTATTTCTTAATAAATTTGCTCTATCTGTTGCACAGATTTATTTCTTACACTGTAGCTCGCTGCTCCTTGCAGCCCTCGGGGATGCCTAAGGAGAACTACAAAAGAACAATTAGGATCCCCAGGTTGGAGAAGGGAAGAAGCAGTTGGAGAAATCAGTTGTAGATGTTTGCTAGCTGCAGATTTCCCCTGTGACAGCTGCTGCACCACAAATTGTCCCTGTTTTTGGAAAGCTTTGAGTGGTCTTAGCAGAGGAAGGGACAGTGGTGATCACTGTGAGGCGTTGCAGCAACTTTCATGTCATGTGCAGCTTATTTTCTGCCCTTGCTCCTTGATTCTACCGGTCCAGCAAAATCAAGCAGGAGGAGTTTAATTCCAGTGCCACTTCCAGGCTATCAGAAGCAGAGAATGCCATGAAGACAACCTACTAACCAAGAAGAAGAGTTCATGGCTAGGAGTTCATGATTCTCTTGGTCACAGCCACTTAAAAGACATAACTGCTTTTTTAAAGACTAATTTCTGCAGAGCCCCATTTAGGCATGAAGACAAATCTCAGGACCTGTGAGTGAGAGGGAAATTAAATGGATGTAGCCTTGAAGATGCAGAAACACGGGATCCCTCACAGAAATCTTCCTCACTGAGCAAAGAAATTATGCAGTCATGTTACAGCTTTACAGCCTCCTACAACTCTTAGATCAATATATCATTTTTGCGTGTGGAAGGTACCTTTTTTTTTAATTTTGCCTGTATTAAACTTCTTGCAGGCTGTCGATGACCAACCTCCCTGCACCGAATTTATTTGGGACTGCCCGAGATAAAGCAGAACTGTTTCGGGAACGCTACTTCATCTTACAGCAGGTCAGGAAAAGCTTTGCTTTGTTTAACAACATCCGCAAATAAAATGATAGTTTTTATGTTCTCACATGCACAGCAGCGCTTTGTGTTGAGGTGCTTTTGTGAGGTATGATTTAAATAAAATGGGAATTAAATAAAATGAGAGCAGAAGTGAAAACTTTTGCAATGTATTTTCTTCAGGCTCTCTGTTAGTAAAACCTAAATTACTTATTTTTAGTAGGTCCTACCTTGAAGAGAGTGCTTGCTCTTTTCTTTACAGTCAGTATTTAACACAGTTTACTTCCCTTGCTCTCCTACCCCTTCCTTCCAGGTAGTCACGAATACCTTCTTTTAAAAGCGTTACAGATGCTTTGCTGTTACTTTTGGAGCTTGTTTTTGTCCATAATAATTGATCATCTCTTTCTCAGAAGCAAATTCTTGTCGAAAGAACGGATTCTGCTCAACCAATTAAACATTGCTGGCTAAAATAGAGAACTTTAAGAACTCTTTTGTGTAGTGGTGGTGAAGTGCATTTTGACAGTGCTCGTTTAGTTTTAAACTGTATTAATTCAATTTTGATTTCTACAGAGGACTCACAGGCACGAGTTGTTCACTCCTTCAGTAATTGTTGCTCATCCTGATGACAGTGGGAGCAAGTTCCAGGTAAAAAAGCTGAGGTATTTTTCCTTGCAGAGGGAGCTGCACTTGTGTCACAGTTTAAAGCAGTATTAGCTCTCTAGTGGCGTTTCAGTTTTACATCCAATATGGGTAATCAATGGAAATGAGTTGTTATTAATCATTTTTAGCCTGTGTGTCAAAAATGCTGTTATTTGGCTCAGATCAGCTGCTGACCAAGCTGCTCAAAGGTAGCTGTGAAACACAAGAGAAACGTGGCTTCCAGAGGGGGAAGAACATTAACCATTCACTCTGTTACACTTTGCTTTCCTGGCTTTTTTCTTTCATAAGCACTAAATTCAGAAACCTACACACATGATGGATGAGGTACTTAGGGGCATGGTTTAGGGATTGGTGGGAATGGTTGGACTCGACGATCCGGTGGGTCTCTTCCACCTTGGTGATTCTGTGAACTGACATTCTTAGGCAAGAGCAGGAATTGCCACTTGCTCGATCCTATTTTCAGCCGCATGTAAGCAAAATAGTCACAATAAACATTTACTTGCTCACAGTTTTTAGCATCCACTACTGGATATCTTCCCGTAAACTGTGCTACATTTGCCATTCAGAAAAGCGTCCCTGAGTTTTGTAATGGGCCTGAATTCTCTCATAGCTCATCTGTCTGTTTATGTAAACACACGTGCCATATGGTGCTTTGTCTTATTGCTTAAGAAAAGATAAATAGAGAGTTTGATTTAATTTTTATTTGCTTTTTGGTTTTTTGCCTTTGGTTACAGCTTAAAACAGTAGAAACTCTGTTGGGCAATACAGCTAAAGTGGGCGAAGTGATTGTGCTGGGAATGATAACTCAGCTCAAGGAGGTAAGTTGCTTTTTACTGCAGAGTTTCTCAGCCACCATTCATCCCGTGGTGTATTAGAATGGGAGGAGGCTTAAATATCTCACTGCTTTATCCTGTCATATGTTAGTGGAAGAGCCCCCGTCAGCGTCAGTGGCTCAAGAGCCCGTCCCGAAGAGGAGATTTTTCCACAGGCAGTGGATATCGGCAGACAGATTCAGTTCCATTTTCTAAGGACGCCCCTTGGAATGCCAGCGCTTCCCGTGGCTGTGTTTGGACTTGCTGTTGCGCTGAACTGTGATTGTAGGGGAGCCCCAGCGACCCAGAGTGCCGTAGCTCAAAGGGAAGGTGGTGATACACCTACTGTAACGTCCTACAAGTAACTACTACCTACGAGTCTTGTGAGGAGCGGCTGAGGGACCTGAGGGTTTTCAGCCTAGAGAAGAGGAGGCTGAGGGGAGACCTCAGTGTCTACAGCTCCCTGAAAGGAGGTTGTGGAGAGGTGGGTGCTGGGCTCTTCTCCCAAGTGCCAGGCGATAGGATGAGAGGAAATGGCCTCAAGCTGCGCCAGAGCAGGTTCAGATCGGACATCAGGACAAATTTCTTCACCCAAAGGGTTCTCAGGCCCTGGCAGAGGCTGCCCAGGGAGGTGGTGGAGTCCCCATCCCTGGAGGGGCTTATAAGGCAGGCAGATAAGGTGCTGAGGGATATGATTTAGTACAGGACAGGTACAGTTGGACTTGGTGATCTCAAAAGTCTTTTCCAACCTAGCAATTCTGTGATTCTATAACTGCATTGTTTTCAGTTCTGCCCGCGTCTTCTGAGCTCACAGTGTTAAAACTGGCTAAATTATTTCTGAATGCTGGCCGATAGGTGCTCCAGTTTGAAGTATTTGTGTGTTTAGGTTTTCTTTATTAATTCATCCTGTTTTTTAGGGAAAATATTTCCTAGAAGACCCTACCGGAGTCGTCCAGCTTGACCTTAGCAAAGCAATATCCTTTTTCTGTGATGTAAGAGACTTCCTGTAGACCTGGAGAGCTGCAGACTGAGTAACCAATCAATTCTGACCTCTACAAATTATGTACTGAGAATCGCGGCTCTGTCTTTTTCCTTCTTTTCAAGTTACTTGGTCACTGCAGCTCAGCACCCTTTCAGAGAGTCTGTTAGGACAGGGTTTATTCCTCCTGGTGGAAGCCGAGCGTGTTCCTGTTTGCAGGCTGTTTGAGCTCACCAGCTCTGCTGCTGGGTGATCGCCTGGCTCTGAAGGCAGCCTGTGAACTTCCAGTGCTGCCCACATCTCTGTACCAGCTGGAAAGCGAACCGGGGCAAAATAACTACTTTAAGAGTCCTGATTTAAGAAAGTATATTTCTTAACGTTTCTGCACCAGTTCCACAGTGGTTTGTACACCGAATCATGCTTTGTGTTGGCAGAAGGTAAAGCTGAATGTTTTTCTCTGCTTGTGATAAGTTGTTCTGTTAATGGCTGTTGCCGCAGTTCCGTGTCTGCCAGAACAGCCACATCTCGTGTCAGTGAGGTTTGCAAGTAAACTTTTTGGCCAGGAGCCTCTCCTGTTACATCGTGGGCTCTGGAGGCAGAGGACAGAGCACTGAGGGTTTCTGTGATCATGATGGAATGCGTTGGGTTGGAAAGGACCTCAAAGCCCATCCAGTTCCAACCAGCTGTCAAGGGGAAGGAACACCTCCCACTGGATCAGGTTGCTCCAAGCCCCATCCAACCTGGCCTTGAATGTTTCTAGGGGCAAGGCATCCACCCTCTGGGCAACCTGGGCCAGGGCCTCACAACCCTCAGTGCAAAAAACTTCTTCCTAGTGCCTATTCTAAACCTGTTCTCTTTCACTTTAAAACCATTACCCCTTGTCCTCTTGCTACAGGCCCTGCTAAAACATCTTTCTTATTGGCGCACTTTGAGTGTTGAAAGGCTGCCATAAGGTCTCCTCGGAGCCTTCTCTTCTCCAAGCTGAACAACCCCAAGTCTCTCGGCCTGTCCTCATATGGGAGGTGCTCCAGGCATTTGAACATTTTTGTGGCCTCCTCGGGTCTCACTCCAACAGCTCCATGTCCTTCCTGTGCTGAGGGCTCCAAAGCTGAACGCAGAACTTCAGATGAGGTCTCACAAGAGCAGAGCAGAGGGGCAGAATCCCCTCCTTTGCCCTGCTAGCCACACTGCTTAGGTTGCAGCCCAGGTCACAGCTGGTTTCTAGGCTGTGAGCGCATGTTGGTGGATCATGTGGAGCTTCTCACCCTCTAGCACCCCAGGACCTTCTCCTCAGGGCAGCTCTCAGTCATGTCGTCCCCCAGCCTGTATCAATACTGAGTTTGATGGAGACTTCTCTGGGCCCCTCTTCTTCTGCCCCTCTGCCCCTCTCTTGTGAGACCTCGTCTGGAGTCCTGTGGAATCTGGAATCCTCCACATAAGAAGGAGATGGAGCTGTTGGAATGGGTCCAGAGGAGGCTACGAAGATGATCCAAGGTGCCCCAGGACAGGCTGAGAGAGCTGGGGTTGTTCAGCCTGGAGAAGAGAAGGCTCTGAGGAGACATTATAGCGACCTTACAGTACCTGAAGGGGCTACAAGCAAGGTGAGGAGGGATTGTTCACAAAGGCTTGTACAGATGGGAAGAAGGGCAATGGTTATAAACTGGAGAGGAGCAGATTTAGACTAGACATAAGGAGGAATTTCTTCACCATGAGGGTGGGGAGGCCTTGGCCCAGGTTGCCCAGAGCAGTGATGGCTGCCCCATCCCTGGAGGGGTTCAGGGCCAGGTTGGATGGGGCTTGGAGCAACCTGATCCAGTGGGAGGTGTCCCTGCCCATCACATGGGTTTGGAACTAGATAGGCTTTAAGGTCCCTTCCAGCCTAAACCATTCTGTAATTCTATGAGGCCAGCAAAAATGATTCCTGTTCCCCTACATCCTTACTCACTTGGATTGAGAAGATTCTTTACATGGCTGAGCAGCAAAGAAGTGACAGGAGTTAAAAAATAGCTGGCTTTTTGCTCAGCCTATTCTTGGGCCAGACAATTCCCTGATCTGGTTCCCCACGGAGCAGCACAGGGACCGGGGTTATCGGATGCGATGGGTCGGTGGAGGCTGGGAACAGATATGCAGCACGGCTGCCAGTACTGAGTAATGTCTGGAACATGGCGTTGTTAGAGAAACTAAAGGGTTTTTTGTTGTTAAAAAACCTCTTAGGTTGGTATGAAGATGAAGTTTTTCATGTGAATGCATTTGGATTTCCACCTACTGAGCCTTCTGCTACCACGAGGTATGAAGCCGGCTCTTGGCAGCCTCACCATGTGTTTTGTTATGGGCTTCTAAGCAAGCACGTGATTATTTCATAATGTCTGTGACATCGAAGTGTGTGGTTCTTCCCCCTCTCCAAGTGCTTCAAAGTAAATAGGATTTTAAGGAAGCATTTTTGAGACTTGCTGGTTTCTTTGGATCAGTGTAAAACCTTTCCAAAGGCTGCTGGTTTGTGCATATTAATGACCATTGAGATCCCAGCCCTTTCCCATTGCAACTGTGACATGGGAATAAGAAATTCCTTGATGCTTGAAGAATGGATGTGGGAAAGAACCCAGGATAAATATTTCCCCAAGATAATCTGTTAAATTAAGGCAGGGCAGCAGCCCTGTTTTGCATCTGAGTGACTGCCATTTCACTGTGAATTTCCACACAGAATTGTGGAATGCTTTGGGTAGGAAGGGACCTCAAACCCCATGCAGTTCCACCCCTGCCATGGGCAGGGACACCTCCCACTGGATCAGGGGCTCCAAGCCCCATCCAGCCTGGCCTTGAACCCCTCCAGGGATGGGGCAGCCACCACTGCTCTGGGCAACCTGGGCCAGGGCCTCCTCACCCTTGGTGTGAAAAATTTCTTCCTGATGTCTCATCTAAATCTTCCCCCTTCCAATTTAGAGCCACTCCAGGCCCTTGTAAACAGCCCCTTCCCAGCTTTCCTGGAGCCCCTTTCAGTACTGGAAGCTGCAATAAGGTCTCTCTGGAGGCTTGTCTTCTCCAGGCTGAACAACCCCAACTCTCTCAGCCTGGCCTCATATGGGAGGTGCTCCAGCCCTTGCATCATCTTGAAATTGTATTGAGGGGAGACCTTATTACTCTCTACAACTACCTGAAGGGAGGTTGTGGAGAGGAGGGAGCTGGCCTCTTCTCCCAGGTGACAGGGGACAGGACAGAGGGAATGGCCTCAAGCTCCGCCAAGGGAGATTTAGGCTTGAGATTAGGAAAAAATTCTTCATGGAGAGGGTGGTTAGGCATTGGAACGGTCTGCCAAGGGAGGTGGTTGAGTCACCGTCCCTGGAGGTGTTTAAGGTGAGGGTGGATGAGGTACTTAGGGGCATGATTTAGGGATTGGTGGGAATGGTTGGACTCAACGATCCAGGGGGTCTCTTCCAACCTGGTTATTCTGTGATTCTGTGATCATCCATGAAGTACTGGATGATGGTTGATACTATCTGGCCAAGTATCATGATCATCATCATCATCAAAATGGCTGTAGTGAGTCATAATCAAAACTGTTTGGGAAGAAATCAGGACTAACTGAATATCGTGATGATGCAGAGCCTTCTACGGGAATGTGAACTTCTTTGGAGGCCCTTCGTCCACTTCAGTAAAGGCTTCTGCGAAACTAAAGCAGCTGGAGGATGAAAATGAAGATGCCATGTTTGTGTTCCTGTCTGATGTTTGGTTGGACCAAGCAGAGGTACTCGAAAAGCTGCACACCATGTTTTCAGGTAAATGAGACCTCCTTTGCCTCTGAGCCTTGCTTTAGGGAATTTCATCCTAATGTCTAGTGTAAATTGTCCCCCTTCCAATTTAAAGCCATTCCCCGTCATCCTATCACTCCAAGCCCTTGGATAATGTCCCTCCTCAGCTTTCCTATAGGCCCCTCTAGATCCTTGAAGCAAACTGGAGATTGGAAATGATGAAGTGATAAAGGGACTGTGGTTTAAAAGGACTGTGAGGTTAAAATACTGAACTTGCTGGCAAAGATGCATAAGCTACATTCCCTGATTTGAGACATTTTTTATGAGGCAAGTAATGAGCTTTGTGATTATAAATTAAGAGCAATCATAGCTGAGTAGAATAATAAGGAAAAAAATATTGCTGAGCCCTTTCTCTAGTATAAATAATTCTGTCCTGTTCACCAGCTGGATGGAAAAATAGCAAAGTAAATCTAAGCCTGGTACTGCACATTGGGAAAATGGGGAGTAACTGGGAGCGGGAGATGAGTGCTGGAGTAAATGTTTTTATTTTTACAAAGGCAGGTAGTGACAGGACAAGGGGCAATGGGTATAAACTGCAGAGGGGCAGATTTAGGCTAGACATAAGGAGGAATTTCTTCACAATAAGGGTGGTGAAGCCCTGGAACAAGTTGCCCAGACAGGTGGTGGCTGCCCCATCCCTGGGGATGTTCAAGGCCAGGTTGGATGGGGCTTGAAGCCCCTGATCCAGTGGGAGGTGTCCGTTCCCATGGCAGGGGAGTGGAATTTGATGACCTTTAAGGTCCCTTCCAATTCAAACCATTCTATGAGTGTATGATTTCTCCCTTAGGGATGAGGAGCAGGTTTCTTTTTTAACTATTTTCTGTATTTCTGGGTAATCACTGGTATTGTGAGGATTCATCAGTCTTAAAATGCTCAGGCAATTCCAGTTGCTCTTGCTTTTTGACGCCAAAGAGGGAGTTAAATGTTGGTAGAAGCCTTGCATTGCAATCATGCACAGATGTTAGTAATAACCCCTTTTTTCCTACTCCCCATTTTTCTTTTTAAGGATAGAGTATATGTTGAATTGTATTGTTTATTATAATTGTACTTTGTGTAATTACATGACCGGGTCAGCAGTTGGATACACATGGACAGTGTTGTGGGAACTGGGCCTGTAAAGAGCAGAGGGCTCCCTTGAAGTGACATTTCTACACTGCCGTCACTGCTTTTAAGCTAACAAAAGCCGGTATGAAGAAAAAATGTACCAACAGCAGCAGAGCTCGAAGAGCTGTTTCAGACTCTGTTTTCCAAGGAACAGATTGAAAGATGATGGATACTGGTGTGAATGGATGTTATACTCACAGGTACTCTCTTTTCCCAGGTTATTCCGCTGCACCTCCAACCTGCTTTTTCTTTTGTGGAAACTTTTCATCTGCACCATATGGAAAAAGTCAAATCCAGTCACTGAAAGGTAGGTCTCCAAGGAGACCTTAGAGCAGCTTTCCAGGACTGAAAGGGGCTGCAGGAAAGCTGGGAGGGGTTTTCTGAAAGGGTCTGGCATGATAGGATGAGGGGGAATGGCTTCAAACTGGAAGGAGGATGATTTAATTGAGATATTAAGAAGAAATTTTTCACGCTGAGGGCTGTGAGGCACTGAACAGGTTGCCCCGAGCAGCGGTGGCTGCCCATCCCTGAAGGTGTCCAAGGCCAGGCTGGATGGGGCTTAGAGCCCCTGATCCAGTAGCAGAGGGTGGAACTGGGTGGGCATTGAGGTCCCTTCCAACCCAAACCATTCCATGATTCCGTGATTAAATTAAAAGAATGGCAGTAAAGTAAGTAAAGAGAGCAGAAAAGAAGCCCTTATTTTTGAAGTGACGCATTTTTGTGTACTGAAATACAGAGGTGATACATTTATTACGTGTTTATGGTGTTACCAGGTGTTTATATCATGGAATTTTTTCTCCTGCTCTAGATTCCTTGAAGGCTCTTGCTGATATTATTTGTGAATATCCCAGCATCCATAAAAGGTACACAGCAAAGTGCTATGGAAAGGGCAATGTGAAACTTTATGGTGTGAAACTTTGCTTTAATTACTTTAAGAAGCTAGCAGATAACCATGTTTTCTCATTATCATGAGCCAGCTCTGAGGCAGTGAGCTGGTCTTGTAGTTTATTTTGGGAGCACCATAAGGCTTTGATTTTATCTAAAACAGCTTGACTATGGCAGCTGCTGTTGAGTGAGTGAAGATTAAAGTACCTCTCCCTGGAGCATTTTCCACAAGGATTGATGTGGCTCATGTTTCCCTGAAAGTGCTGTTTGAGTGAGCCTGTTCCAACTGGAATTCCCTGGGAGAAGAGGAGGGTGAGGCAAGACTTCATCACTCTCTATAAGTACCTAAAAGGAGGTTGTAGTGAGGTTGGCATTGGTCTCTTCTCCCTGGTAGCCAATGACAGGACAAGAGGAAATGGCCAGAGGAGATTTAGGTTGGATACTAGGAGGAATTTCTTTACTGAAAGGGTTCTCTGGCCCGGGCAGAGGCTGCTTGAGGAGGTGGTTGAGTCCCTGTCCCTGGAGGGGTTTCAGAGATGAGGATATGTCATACCTGGGGACATGGTCTGGTGGCAGACTTGGCAGGGCTGGATCGATGGTTGAACTCGATGATTTAAAGGTCTTTTCCAAGTAAAACCATTTTATGATTCTGTGAATCAGCAGGCCTCTGCCCAAACGGTGCTGCTTTATAAACTGATGTTGATGCTTTGATGCTGTTGTTAGCACCTACAGGCCTCTGAACCAGCCCCAGGAGTGAGAAAGCATTTTCCTTCCTGTCCTTTCCCTTTGTGGTTCTCCGTGGCCACTAGAGAACAAACCAAAGCCACACAGTGTCCTGTAAAGGAATCTTTTATTTCTCCCTTCCTATCTCCCTGCTCTGTGGGAGCACTGAAGAGAACTGAATCCCTTCTACAGAGATCTGAGTATACATAGGGAGGTAAAACTAGGAGCAGCCAGGCTTATCCTTTCTGACTTTTGATGGCTGAGTTTGCAACAGCAGCACATAAGCAAAGCTCATTCCTAGAGTGAGCCCCAAAAGCCAGAATGGCCACAGCCTGTGTCTCTCCAGCTGCGTTAGATCATAGAATCATAGAATCATAGAATTGTTTGGTTGGAAAAGACCTTTGAGATCATCCAGTCCAACCGTTCATGTCCACTACTAAACCAGATCTCTCAGCACCTCATTTCCCCATCTTTTAAACCCCTCCAGGGATGGGGACTCCACCACCTCCCTGGGCAGCCTCTGCCAGGGCCTGAGAAGCCTTTCAGAGAAGGAATTTTTCCTGATGTCCAATATCAACCTGCCCTGGTGCAACTTGAGGCCATTTCCTCTCATCCTATTGACTGGCACTTGGGAGAAGAGCCCAGCACCCACCTCCACAACCCCCTTTCAGGCAGTTGTAGACCGTGATGAGGTCTCCCCTCAGCCCCCTTTTCTCCAGACTAAACACCCCCAGGTCCCTCAGCTGCCTCTCACAACCCTTGTTCTCCAGTCATCACATCTATTGATGTGATATAGATGTGATGAGACATTGCAGGTGTGTCTCATGGACTGTTCCTCCATCTCACATCTCGATGGAGCTGTCACATGGTGCCACTGCTGGATTACGGGGTTCCCTGTTTGGGATTATCACTGAGTCGAGCCAGGCTGCACACCTTGTCAGGCTCATGTCAACCCCCCTCGCACTGTGACCGGTTTCGGAGGTTTCCTCCACTTCAGTGCAGGATGGATATGGATCTTACGCCTTAGCTGCGACGTATGTGGTCCATAAGGCTGGGAGGAGCTGTCATTCCTGCCTGGAATCATTATTTGCATGCCTTTACGGACTAAGTTGTATAAATTGAATACAATGGACTCTTCACAGCAGTCGATTTGTGTTTGTTCCTGGCCCCGAAGACCCTGGTCCTGGTTCTGTTTTACCCAGGTCAGTTTGCTCAACTTTCTCACGTTTTGAGTTAAATAGTTACAGAAGGGAAGAGTCTTCATGGCTCCATCTGTTCCTGTTTATTCCAGACCTCCCCTGGCCGAAAATATTACTCAGGAATTCAGGCAGCTGGTGCCGTTTTCAGTTTTCACCACAAATCCTTGCAGGTAACAGTACAACTTACTGTGATTTTCCTTTTTTTTTTCCACTGAACGACTAACTTATGCACAGGTGTCATTTTCAAAAATTACAAATTTTGGGGGAAAATTGGTATTAAATTTTTAAAATGAATATATTTCTTCACCTGCAGTAATTATAACTAGTTTAAAATACATTAAGACATAAATAATTCATTCATAAAAGGAAGTAGTGCTAAAAGCTTGATAGCAAGTGTAAAAATCCTGCTCAAAGGATCATATTTTTCCTGAATCTGGAAGGAATGAAAGGAAGATTGGAAAATACTACTCTCATTCAAATATGCTTTTACATTTTGCTGTATAAGAGGGAGATCAACTTTATAATCGGCTCCATATCTTTTTGGTTTCATCCCTATCTAATTTAATAATGTTTTCCATTTAGGATTCAGTATTGCACCCAAGAAATAATTATCTTTCGCGAAGATTTGGTAAACAAAATGTGTAGAAACTGCGTCCGCTTCCCTAGCAGCAACATGGACATTCCCAGCCATGTGAGTGAGTTGTGCTCAGCGCTTCTTGATTTCTTTTTCTTATCAGCTTTTAGGGTGCTCTGATCTGCATTCTCATGTTGCAAGAGTAACCAGGAGAGACTGTAGGGAAGATCATAGAACCATAGAATGGTTTGGGTTAGAAGGGACCTCAGAGAGGCTCCAAGCCCCATCCAGCCTGGCCTTGAACACCTCCAGGTGGTGGTGGCAGCTGGTGTGTAGAGCAGGGCAACTCCAAGAACCGCCAAAGGAATCGAAATCATTTAAGAATCAAATGGCTTCCTCAGTTTAGGAAAAAGAGGGTCTTGTGGTTAACTGGTACTGGGCGCAAAGCCATGAGGGGAAAAAAACCCACAAAACCTAAGTTCTGGGAGCGTTGGTACTTCCCGTGCTAGAGGAACAGGCAAGCAGACTGTGCCGTTTGTTGGAGAGTGATTGTTGAAATAGTTTTGACATCTGGCTAATAAATTTTGGAAAGGACTCAGTCTGTTTAAAAAAAATCCAACACAACAAGAGAGCAGGAGCCGACTGTTATAGGGGAGCTGCTAATTTACTCTGGAAATCATAAATACTTAGAGGGACCAAAACACATACACAAAACACACTTCTGGGTTCAAAGCTTCTTTATTTATCAACAAGGCATTAACATCTGCGGGAATGAGTTTGACTTGCTGAAAATGGCTCAAACTAACAATTTACATTTATCCCGCAGTTCATAAAGACTATATTATCGCAAGGACATCTGACGCCGCTTCCGCTGTACGTCAGTCCCGTGTACTGGGCCTATGACTACACCCTGAGGGTGTACCCTGTGCCAGACATGCTCGTCATTGCGGATAAATACGACCCATTCACTGTCACCAACACTGACTGCCTCTGCATAAACCCGGTAAGACTTCCTCGTACTTTACCAAAACACAAAGGGAGAACAGTCACAGCTAGGTGTCTTTTACCACTTGTATCTTCCTTACCTGAGCAAAGTATACACTTGTCTTTTCAGGGTTCGTTTCCGAGAAGTGGATTTTCATTCAAGGTATTCTACCCCTCCAACAAGACAGTGGAAGATAGGTAAATATATTCACTTTCTCACTTAAAAGAATCATAGAATCACCAGACCCACTGGATCACCGAGTCAGACCATTCCTATCTTCTTATTTGCTGACTTTCTAATTATCAGGAGAAACACAGAAAAACATTTATATAAACAGAGTCAATATCAGTGCTCTAGCAATTAATCACAGAATAGTTTGGGTTGGAACGGACCCCGCAGATCATCCAGTTCCCCCCTTGCCATGGGCAGGGACACCTCCCACTGGATCAGGGGCTCCAAGCCCCATCCAACCTGGCCTTGAACACCTCCAGGGATGGAGCAGCCACCATTTACAATGACTTGGGCTTCATCCTTGGGCAGTTTAAGAAATCCAAATGCCTAGAAAGGAAATAATAAATATAGAAATTAGTCAAATAACAATGATGAGAAGTGTGATCCAAAAGTAAAAGGAAAGATTATCGGGGAGTGCAAGGATAGGATGAGGGGGGACAGTTTTCAGCTGAAAGAGGGGAGATTTAGATGAGATCTTAGGAAGAAAAGTTTTGCTCTGAGAGTGGGGAGGCCCTGGCCCAGGTTGCCCAGAGAAGCTGTGGCTGCCCCATCCCTGGAGGTGTTCAAGGCCAGGCTGGATGGGGCTTGGAGCCCCTGATCCAGTGGGAGGTGCCCCTGCCCATGGCATGGGGGTTGGAAATAGATGGGCTTTAAGGTCCCTTCCAACCCAAACCATTCCATGACTCGTAAGATTTTCAGTAACTGAGATCCAGTTGGGAAACAGATTTGATTCTGGAGATGATGCTTGTTACACAGGCTGATTACACTTATGAACAATTCTTGATTTATTTTGTGATTGCCATCAAGCCCAGGAGCCATTTTCATGCTTTGACTTCATGCATTTTCAATCTGTATGCATTCATTCCAACTGTGGGCTTCCACTGCCTAGAAAAAAGGCCAACTGTAGCACCAAAAAAAATCAAAGAGCTTAGAGCTGTGATGGAAATGTGCCTCCATTTGAAATAACGATGGCAAAACCCCCTGGGAGAAGGGCAAACTCACCTTGTCCAATTCAGTTTCATGCAGCCTCTACCTGAATATAGAAAATATCACACCATAAATGCTTTAGTGTTATTAAGTCTTTCATAAATTAAGAACTGAATAGCATTGTAAAATGTCTTTGATAAAGACCCCTAAATATTGTTTTTGTTTGTTATTTTCAGCAAGCTTCAAGGGCTGTGATTCTTTGCAAGACTGCAAAAAGTGAGAGAGGCTTTGTAAAGCCACCTGCAGCGCTGATTTGAGAGGGATTGATTTTATCATGCATTATAGACTGTTTATAATAAACACCAAAGCCAGAAAGGTTGTTTTCTACCCAGGTAAACCTTCACAGGAAAAGATACTGGTGTCAGTTCAGATAACTGGTGTCGAATCACAGTGAAGATGACTTGGAAAAGCATAATAAAGGAAGACAAGTGGAGGAACCAGATGTGCGTACACCAAATGGGAGATCTCTTTTGAATAAAAGAAGATAAAGGTAGGGGGAGCTTTGTCTTTCACCATGCTGAGTGGAACAGGTAGCTACTGCCAGGGTGTAGCTGTGTGTCCAGAGAAGGGAGTAGAGCTGGGGAAGGGTCTGGAACCCAGGGCTCTCGGAGCAGCTGAGGGACCTGAGGCTGTTTAGCCTGGAGAAGGGGAGGCTGAGGGGAGATCTCATTGCTCTCTGCAGCTCCCGGAAAGGAGGTTGTAGTGAGACCGGTGCTGGGCCCTTCTCCCAAGTAACAAGTAATGGAACCAGAAGAAATGGCCTCAAGCTGCCCCAGGGGAGGTTCAGATTGGATATTAGGAAAAAAGTCTTTACTGAAAGAGCACTGAAGCCCTGGCAGAGGCTGCCCATGGCAGCTGGGGATGTGGTTTAGTGGGTACGGTGGGGTTGGGCCGATGCTTGCACTTTATAATCTTAGAGGTCTTTTCCAACCTTAATGATTCCACAATTCTAGTCATCTGTGGGAGATAATGGGCTTGGGCGTTTCTTTGGGTAGTGAACGTCTAAAAGATCAATGAGGTATTTACTGATGGTGGGATATGATGTGTGTGCAGACAGTGCCAGGCAGAGAGGGTGTGGGGAGTCAAGGGGAACAAGGACATGGCCCTTTGCATCTTCGGCAGAAGGCTCTGAGGAGGAAATCCTCTGAAGGAGCAACTAGAAAACAGCCAGTTTGCGTGGCAGTGGCGTCTTCTACCCCAGTATCTGGGGTGGCTTTACATTGCCCCATCCCTGGAGGTGTTCCAGGCCAGGTTGGATGGGGCTTAGTGCACCTTGATCCAGTGGGAGGTGTCCCTGCCCATGGCAGGGGTGGGACTGGATGGGCTTTGAGGTCCCTTGCACCCCAAGCCCTGCTATGGTGCTACATTGGGGCAGCCTTTTGGCAGCTGAACTGTGTCCCTTCCCAAGCCCCCTAAGGAAAACACAGCTCATGGGCATCAAGATCAGCCTGGTGCTGCTCCAAATGTGTGTAGAACTGAGGGGATGCACAGCACCAGCTGTTTTGTCTCAGAGCCCCCCTCCTGCTCTGCAGGCACACACAAGCACAGGGACAGCAGGGCAACGGCTGGGAGCTGGCACAAAGCAACTAAGGCAAATGCGGGGCCAGGTTCAGTCAGAGCGGAGTAGGGCTCGGAGGGAAAAGCCCACCATGTTCTCTGTGCTGCCATAACAGCGGCCGCCGGGGACTGCTTGTTCCTTCAGCACAGCCTCACCCACCATGTTCGCTTAGCTAGTGGTGGCCTATATGCCATCTTGGTTGCTCCTGCTTGGTGTAGAATCATAGAATCATGAGGTTGGAAAAGACCCACCGGATCATCGAGTTCAACCATGCTTATCAGTCACTAAATCATGTCCCTCAGTGCCTTGTCCACCCATCCCTTAAGCCCCTCCAGGGAAGGTGAATCAACCACCTCCCTGGACAGCCTGTTCCATTGCACAATGACCTTTTCCATGAAAAATTCTTTCCTGATGTCCAGCCTGAACCTCCCCTGGCAGAGCTTGTGGCCATTCCCTCTCGTCCTGTCCCCTGTCACTCGGCAGAAGAGGCCAGCTCCCCCCTCTCCACAACCTCCTTTCAGGTAGTTATAGAGAGTGATGAGGTCTCCCCTCAGCGTCCTCTTCTCCAGCCTAAACACCCCCAGCTCTCTCAGCCGCTCCTCATAAGGCCTGTTCTCCAGCCCCTTCACCAGCTTTGTTGCTCTTCTCTGGACTGGCTCCAGAGCCTCAGCATCCCTCTTGTGGTGAGGGGCCCAGAACTGAACACAGGATTCGAGGTGCGGTCTCACCAGTGCCGAGTCCAGAGGGAGAAGAACCTCCCTGGACCTGCTGGTCACGCTGTTTCTGATCCAAGCCAGGATGCCATTGGCCTTCTTGGCCACCTGGGCCACTGCTGGCTCATGTTCAGTCTGCTGTCAACCAACACCCCCAGGTCCCTCTCCTCCAGGCAGCTTTCCAGCCAGACTTCTAGTCATCCGCTATCTTGGTTGCTCCTACACCCGCGCCGCGTCCACCATCTTGGTTGCCCACACGTTCGCGCGCTGTTCGCCATCTTGTTTGCTCCTGCTGGCGTCCGCCATCGTTTGTTCCTACGCCTGCGCCGCGTCCACCATCTTGGTTGCCCGGACGTTGGCGCTCCTTCCGCCATCTTGGTTGCTCCCGCTCGCCCCGGCGCCATGTTGTTTGCCGTTTCCAAGGCGACGCGGGCGGCCATGGCGGCGCCGTTCGCCTCGGGGCCGGCCCGGTCCCCGCCGGAGCAGCCGGAGCTCAGCACCGAGGAGGCGGAGCGGCTGCTGCGGGCCTTCCGCGACCCGCAGTTCCAGGCGCTGTTCGCCGATTTCGCGGCGGAGCTGGCGGACCCCGCGCAGCGCCGCCTGTACGAGGGGGAGCTGGCGGCGCTGGAGCGGGAGCGCGGCGTGGAGCTGCGCTTCCTCCACCCCGCGGGGGGGTTCGTGCTGCTCACCAGCCAGAACGGCTCCCGCCGCTGCTACCTCAACGTGTGCGCCGACCCGGCCGTGGCGGCGCCTCAGGCCCGCGCCGAGCCCGGCGGCCGCCGCCTGTGGCTGCCCTACGCGCTGCCGCCGGGCCGCGAGGAGCCGGGGCGCCGCTCCCAACGCCGCCGCCTCATCTACGACGTCGTGTTCCACCCGGCCGCCCTGCGCCTGGCCGCCCGCAGCGCCCGGTTCCGCCGCCTGCTCGCCGACACGGCCATGGATGCGGTCGAGCGGCACCGCGGGGTCAGCCTGGACCGCAACAACGCCGCCGTCCTGCGAGGGACGAGCTACCGCGGCGTCCCGCAGGCGACCGCCATCCGCACCCCGCTCTGTCCTGACACTGCTGCTCCGGAGCCGCCCGGCATCCACACCCCGTTGCGTCCCAGCGCTGATGCTCCAGAGCCGCTCGGCAGCGACCCAGAATCGCCTGACCTATGCACTCCGCTGCACCCCGACATCGCTGCTCCAAAGCCACCCGGCATCACCCCAGAGCCGCCTGGCATCCACACTCCGCTCTGTCCCAGCGCTGCTGCTCCAAAGCCACCCGGCATCACCCCAGAGCCGCCTGGCATCCACGCTCCGCTCTGTCCCAGCGCTACTGCTCCAAAGCCACCAGGCATCACCCCAGAGCCGCCTGGCATCCACACTCCGCTCTGTCCCAGCGCTACTGCTCCAAAGCCACCCGGCATCACCCCAGAGCCGCCTGGCATCCACACTCTGCACTGTCCCAGCGCTACTGCTCCAAAGCCACCTGGCATCCACACCCCGCTGCGCCTCAACGCTGCTCCAGAGCCGCCTGACATCGCCCCAGAATCGCCTGGCACCCCGCTGGCCCCCGACACTGCTCCAGAGCCGCCCGGCACCCGCACCCCGCTGCGCCGCCCCCCCCCGATCCCGGGCCCCCCCGCCGCCGCCACGACGCCGCGCTGGAGCATCGTGCACCGCTCCTACGTGGACCTGCAGGACTACCGGCGCGGGGAGGCCGGCGGGGCGGCGCGGCGGGAGCTGGAGGTGTCGGTGGAGCTGCCGCTGCTGCCCCGAGCCGCCGCGCTGGAGCTGGAGCTGCGCGACCGCCAGCTGCTCCTGCGCTCCGAGCGACCCGCCTACCGCTTGCAGCTGCGCCTGCCCTGCCCTGTGGATCCGGACCGCGGCCGCGCCGCCTTCTGCACCGACCGCCGCCAGCTCCGCATCACCCTGCCCGTGCTGCCGGGCGGGGACTGGGGGGAGCCCGGGGCGGAGCTGCGGGAGGAACCCGAGCTGCGAGAGGAGCGGCAGGAGCCCGGGGCGGAGCAGCGGGAGGAGCTCCGGGCGGACGGGGAGGAGCCCGAGCCCCGAGCTGAGCTGCGAGAGCCCGGGGCGGAGCAGCGGGGTGAGGCCGGGTTGCGAGCGGAGCAGCAGGAGGAGCCCCGGGCGGAGCAACGGGAGGAGCCCGAGCTGCGAGCGGAGCAGCAGGAGGAGTCCCGAGCGGAGCAACGGGAGGAGCAACGGGAGGAGCAACGGGAGGAGCAACGGGAGGAGTCCGAGCTGCGAGAGGAGCAGCAGGAGGAGCCCCGGGCGGAGCAACGGGAGGAGCCCGAGCTGCGAGAGGAGCAGCAGGAGGAGCCCCGGGCGGAGCAACGGGAGGAGCCTGAGCTGCGAGAGGAGCAGCGAGAGCCCGAGGCGGAGCAGCGGGAAGAGCCCGAGCTCCGAGTGGAGCAGCGAGAACCCCGGGCGGAGCCGCAGGAGGAGCTGGATCCCCGACCGCAGGAGCGAGGCGGGGAGCTGGGAGCTCGGGGCCCGATGGAGACGTTGGTGAGCGGTGGGGCGACTCCGCTCGGTCCCCGCCCCGGTGCCGCCTCCCCCATGTACCCCCGGGCCATGGCGCTGCCCGCCTGCCCGCCCTTCCAGTGCCGGCAGGACGAAGTCTCGCTGGCGCTGGTGCTCCACGTGCCCGGCATCCAGCCCCAGAGCCTCCGCGGGGACGTGGGCCCCAACCACTACCGCCTCCGCTTCTCCAGCGGCGCGGGCGCCCATGCCCTGTTCCTCCAGTTCGCTCCTGCACACAGGCTGGCGTCCCCTGAGACCAGCGTGAGCGTGTCCCCACACAACGCTGCCATCGAGCTCGCCAAGGCCCCCGGCAGCACCGGGCACTGGCAGAAGTTCTGCTTCGGCCTCGACGCCTCCTCTGCTTTGCAGGTAACGCCTTTGGAATGGCAGGGTAGATGCTGTGTGCTTCCCAGAGTGCCGCTGTGCTGTATGACCTCGGCTGTAGGAAGGACAGCTCGGGGGGCTGTGAGGTTAGAGTTCAGATCTTGGTAGGGATGGAGACTGCTTCCCGCAGAGACCTTCTACCAGATGTCAGTGGAACAACCTCGTTAGTGCAAGTCTTGCACTAGCAGTAATGAAGGTCACGTCACCGAGCTGACATCTCCATCCATGTACCTCAAGTGACTTCTGTGCTTTTTTCCTAAGGGAAATTGTGATGAGTGAAAGCAGAACCTGACCTGTGTCCTTAGTGTTGGCCTTTAAGGCCGTGGAAATGGCTCATGCAGCCTGTTCACACGAAGAAAGGAGATGTTTAGAATAACCAGACATACAGGCGCACACACAGAGCATCATGTAGCACTGGGGTGTGTAGAGTGAGCGTACTGGTGTCTGTATTCCAGGACAGAACTCCCACTTAACAGCCATCAGCACACCCAACCACAGCTGTCCATTGCCAGTTTACTGAGCTGGTTTGTCATCTTCTCTTCCTACCAGTCTGAGTATCATAGAATCACAGAATGGTTTGGGTTGGAGGGGACCTCAAAGCCCATCCAGTTCCACCCCCTGCCATGGGCAGGAACACCTCAAACTGGATCAGGTTGCTCCAAGCCCCATCCAACCTGGCCTTGAACACCTCCAGGGATGGGGCAGCCACAACTTACCTGGGCTAGGGCCTCCCCATCCTCAGACGAAAACATTTCTTCCTAAAATTTAATCTAAATTTCCTCACTTTCAGCTTCAAACCATTCCCCCTTGTCCTGTCAATATGATTCTAGAATCTTAGTCTAGTTGAGATGGTTTATTATTTCGTGGGTGATCAGGCAGCGATGCTCCTGTGGCAGGAGGAGTTTGGCACTGCTGCATCCAGCTGACGGTGCCTGCTGAGAACAGCAGTATTCCCGTAAACGGGCGCTCACCTTGAGGCACTTGTGTCAAGAAGCATTCACGCTAGTTTTGTGGAAAGCTACGTCATTCTGTAAGCTCAGAATTTCATAGAATCACAGAATCATGGAATGGTTTGGATTGGAAGATATCTTAAGGCTCAACCTGTTCCAGTCCCCCTGCCATGAGCAGGAACACCTCCCAGTGGACTGAAGCAGCACAATTCTTCTGTTACCTTTCATCCCTGTGATTTTGAGTCTGTCTTTACTTTAGAACTATAACATTCATTGCTGATTGGAGCTGCAAGTCCAGAAAACTGGCAGGCTTAAAGTATCCCACTGTCCACTGGCATGGAGCCATAAGTATCTTAATTGCTCCAACACTGCAATTAGAAAATGCTGCATACGTCTGAAAGGGAGATCTTTCTTAGTATTTGTGCAGCTGAGTCCTCACATCTTGTTTCCTGTTTAGCAGGCTGCAGACATTTTCTGCAACAGTCTGATCCTTTTGGGCAAGTATTGAAGATGATGGATTTATTGAGAACTACCCATGCTGAACTGCTGGCTGTGCGTTTCCTTTGCTTCTACCTGTGCGGAACCTCCAAGTCTTAGAATCATGGAATTATTTGTTTGGAAAAGACCTCTGAGATTATCCAGTCCTATTGTCTATGTCCACTACTAAACCAGATCCCTCAGCACCTCATTTCCCCGTCTTTTAAACTCCTCCAGGGATGGAGACTCCACCAAGCCTCTGCCAGGGCCTGAGAACCCTTTCAGTGAAAATATTTTTCCTGATGCCCAATCTAAACCTGCCCTGGTGCAGCCTGAGGCCATTTCCTCTCGTCCTGTCACCTGTCACTTGGGCAAAGGGACCAACACGCACCTCACGACAACCTCCTTTCAGGCAGCTGTAGACAGTGATGAGGTCTCCCCTCAGCCTCCTTTTCTGCAGGCTGAACAATACCAGGTCCCTCAGCTGCCTCTCATAACCCTTGTTCTCCAGCCCCTTCCCCACCTCCGTTCCCTTCTCTGGAAGTGATCCAGCCCCTCAATGTCCTTCTTGAACTGAACCCAGAATTCAAGGTGTGGCCTCACCAGTGCCTAGTCCAGGGGCAGAATCCCTTCTCTGCTCCTGCTGGCCACGCTGTTTCTGATCCAGGGCCACTGGTGACAGTGTCTTTGCCAGTGAGACCACAGCGCATCCGGCACTATTGCTAATTGGTGTCGTCGAGTACTGGGTGCTGATGTAACGTCAAATACACCATCATGAATCTACTGCCTATTTTCTGTGTAGGTGCAGAGGCATGGGGCAGGACCTACAGGTGTTTTAGCTGCTTTTCCAGGTGGTCTGAATGTCCATCTCTTTCATCACACACTGTGGTGTGTGACTGTGCTTGCTTATTTTGTGGCGTGTAGGCCTAAATGCAGGTTTTAAGGGAAAACAACAGCTTTCTGTGACTGTACATGGGGATATAGCTGAAAAATCAGTGTCAGGACAGGTAATTCTGCTGTAGTGTCTCTACAGTACTGCAATCAATGGACATTTCTGCATGTTTTCATCTCAGTGTAATGATTGGAAGTGTTTGGGGTGTGTATTCATTATGATGACTGGGGGAACGTCTTGTGATTGAATTGTTAAAAGGGCATGAAGCAATGGGGTTTTGGTCAATTTTACCTTGTTGTGAGTTCACACCATCTTTGAATGCGCTAAGTGCATTATATATTGCAAAACACTTTGGGTGGAGGAGGAGGAGGAGGAAGTTTAGCATCAGTCATGAGCCTCCCCACCATTCATTTACATAGCGGGCTGGAAAAGATTGATTCCTCCTGTGCTTTGGTCCTTTTGGATACCAGGCCTGCAAAGCGAAGCAGCTGGAATCATCTGAAATAATTTGTTCTGTTTGCTCTCTTTTTAAGTGTGCTGTTTCCCAGAAGTGCCTGTGCCAACGCCGAGAGCTGCATTCACTCAGAGTGAAGTGAGAAAAATGAATATTTAATTAGAGCTACATTTACATGCTGTCTTCTGTCCATTAACAGTTTGCTCCTGGTAGCTTCTCTCCTACTTAGGTTGATTTCTTCAATTTGCTGCAATCTCTGATGTTTTTCTGCTTTGAATCTCTAAAAGTCAGAGCTATAGTTCCTGCATGGTGACTTACACCAGTCATAGAAGAGTGTTTTAGGAATGTACACAGTAGCAGCACCCTGTTTCATCGCTTTGGGGAGCTTCTGGTGGCCCAGGCCAGCAGGAGTCTTATCTTGTGCTTCCCAGTCATGCTGCTGTCTCATTGTTTGTAATCGCAGAATCATTAGGGTTGGAAAAGACCTCTAAGCTCATCCAGTCCAACCATCAGCCCAACACCCCCATGCCTGCTAAACCATGTCCCCAAGTGTAACATCTACACACTTTTTGAACACCTTCAAGGATAGAGAGTCCACTGTCCTGGGCAGCCTTTTCCAGTGCTTCTCCACTCTTTCAGGAAAGAATATTTTCCTAATATCCAATGTAACTCCCCCGCCTCCGGTGCAACCTGAGGCCATTTCCACTCATCCTATCCCTTGTTACTTGGGAGAGGAGACCAACACCCTCCTCACCACAACCTCTTTTCAGATACTACAGAGAGTGATAAGGTCTCCCCTCAGCCTCCTTTTCTCCAGACTAAACAGCCCCAGCTCAGCCACTCCCAAAACCCTTGTTCTCCAGCCCCTTCCCCAGCTCTGTTCCTTTCTCTGGACGTGCTCCAGCCACTTGATGTCTTTCTTGTACTGAGGGGCCCAAAACTGAACTGAGGATTTGAGGTGCAGCCTCACCAGCGCCAAGTCCAGGGCCACAATCCCTTCCCTGCTCCTGGTGGCCACTCCATGGCTGATCCAAGCCAGGATGCCGCTGACTTTCTTGGCCACCTGGGTCACTGCTGGCTTGTGTTCAGCTGCTATTGACCAACAACCCCAGGGCTTTCTCCTGCAGGCAGCTTTCCATCCTCTCTTCCCCAAGCCTGGGGCTGCATGAGGTTGTTGTGGCCCAAGTGCAGCACCTGGCACTTGGCCTTGTTGAACTTCACACTTGGCCCATCGATCCGGATTAATCTCTTCTCCTGCAGTAACAGTGCCAGAGGGTTGTGTGCAGTGGAAGAAGAGACCAGTGGTTTACAGATATGAAATTCCTGTTCTGCTGTCTTATGGGAAGCTGCTTCTCACTGGAGCCCATGGGTTTCTGTGTTGTTTCAAGGAACAGCTTCCTCAGTGGCTGCTACCGTACCCTCATCCGTAATTGTCTCCCATTAACTTGCCCAACAGCCAGGAAAATGTGTTGTGGTGATTGTTCGCTGCATGAGCAGAATGTCTCATCAGCAGCCGTGTCCCTGGACTGTGATGTGCTGGGATGTATATCCCTTGGTTCTGATTGCCTGTGCACTTCAGCCCAGATCTGCACGTACATTAGCGGTGCCAGTAATTGCACAACCCTGCCTCGTGCGCTTGTGATGTTCGTTATCACACAGGCGTGATACAGATATCGGTAGAAGAATGAGTTGAGCTTGTCCTTAGGATGCCATTCTTGAAGCAGAATATCAAGGACTGGTTTTCCTTTTTGTAGTTGGATACATTTGAATCCTTGTGCTGGAAGATGATATATTTAGAGCTCACTTTCTATACATGAATTCCCATCCCAGCAAGTGGTTATTTTGAGCGAGTTGTCACAGTGCAGCAGCCCATAGTGATGTTCCTTCCTTTGGTTGCTCCTGATGGTCCTTTGGTTTCACCACTTTCTTGGAGGCTCTCTGCTGACTCTCTGCTCCAACTCCTCCCGGTGGTTTCAGCCGTTGCTTCTCTTTCTCTCCAAGTAGTTTCACTCCTTGGTTAAGCCATGACATCCACACTGTTGTGGTGATGAGTAGATATCCTCAGAAAATAAAGATCCTGTAAGTTGGGACTTTGTGGACCAGGGACACATATTTCAGGGATTTAAAAGTGATCTTCTGTCACTGGCCATGTGCTCGGACCACACAGTGTTGGTCTTTCTGCAGGGATCGCTCCAGGCCCCGTTTGCCCATGGGAATAGAGCGTCATGAGCTAAGAAAGTTGCCCAGCTTCCCTGCTGTCAGAATCACCGTTGGCTCTTTGCCTTGAAGGACTGGCTGTGAGCTGTGCGCCTGCTGTTACGCTTCATTGCAGCTCATCCACTTAAACTTTTGGCACCAGGGTGGGGGGGCCCTGGCCCAGGTTGCCCAGAGCAGTGGTGGCTGCCCCATCCTTGGAGGTGTCCATGGCCAGGCTGGATGGGTCTTGGAGCAACCTGAACCAGTGGGAGGTGTCCCTGCCCATGGCAGGCGGTGGAACTGAATGGGCTTTGAGGTCCCTTCCAACCTAAGGCATTCCACGATTCTGTGATTTGTTTGTGAAATCCTGAGAGCTCAGTCCTAGGAAGCTCCTGCATCAGAGCATTCCTCTTCATTTTGAGACAGTAGAGCCCGAGGACTGAATGCTGAAAGAAGAATGAGAGAGTTAAATAACCATTAATAAAATCTGTAAGCCTGCCAGGCAGGGTTTCTGAGAACAACATGTCCCAGAATGTCCTGGTTTACAGCAGGGCTGGAGTTGGGCAATTACTGAAATAGTGCCTTCGTAAAGCACCGTCTTGGAATGTTTGATCTCCTGGGGTCGAATGCTCAATTCTGAACAGAAATACAAACGAGTTTTCTTTATCTGAGCTTGGAGGCTCAGTTGTACTCACATACGAAATACGTTTGGTGGATAATCAGTTCTGCCTGCAGTTTTTGGGTCATATGTGCTCGTTTTCATGTGATTAGAAAAGGGTTGGTTAGAGGAATAATTCCCGTTCACACTGATCCACACCCTTCCTGCCCTTCTCGGTAGCCTGGAATGACTTTGTTCAGAGGATGTGTGCTCGCTCTCCTGGTCAGCACTTCCCTCTTCCCTTGCTGCAGTCAGCCCATCCCTATTGTGATAAAGCTCATGTTGGGTTATGGAGAATATGAAGATTTAACTCATAACTGACCACCCCCCACAGCTCCAGAGAACAGGAGGGAGCAGTGTTTCCTTTGCTTCCCTCTGCTTTTTCCTCTTTCCTTTTTACTGTGCCTTGACATGATGGTTTTTAACATTTACAGTATGAAAAATATGATACTAAACATTCCTGGTGAGTTCATGATATGACTCGAGCATCAGTTTTGACATTGGTGAGGATATTTAACACAGGTACATAAAAGGGAATATCACAGCTATACAAAATCTTTGTTTAATTTCTGTGTCAACGCAGATGCCTTCATGGAGACTGTTTTAGATGGGTGTGTTTCTGAACATAAAAAAAGATGTGTGATGTCTCTGCTCGGCACAGCACAGAGCCCTGGGAGGATCCTTTCGAAGCTGTTACTGCGCTTTCCTCCAGAAAGCAGCTGGTAAATAACACTGAGGCCCTGTGACCTGTGCTCACTGCATGCTCCGACTGCCACGTGTTGTTTCCTAACCCCTGGACTTGGGCGTTCTGCTTTGGCAGCAGGTATGCTGTGCAGGGGAATGTAAGATACGTTGGTGTTTTAAGCCTGTGCCACCTTTGAGTTGGTTTTCTCTGTGCTGGGGAGCTGCGTGGATGCCTCGTTGCGCTTACAAATCCAAGCAGAGGTGCTGAATCTGCTGGTGGGGGCATCCCAGTGAGCCGTGCTGCTGCACCCCTTAATCCCCAGCTATTCTGAGCTGTTACATGCTCTCTTTGGAAGTCAGGGTTATGATTCACAACTGCTAAGCTACCCTAAAGTGTTAATGTAACAATTAGGGGTCACTTATTGGAAGGTGATGCTAGAAACTAGGACTGTTGTGCTTAATCCTACAACAGTTTATTTTTGGTTGAGTTAATTCAGTGCTTGGCATTTCAGGACTCCCGACAATTTTTTTGGAAGGTCAGAGGAGGACAGAAAAGGAGAAGAGAACAAAGTGATTGTTTGATTTGGGGTTTTTTTTCTGAAGTAATCCCTTTCCCAAACGACATTAAGAAACCTAATGAGTTTGCTTCTGCTATAAAACAAACTAATTTCTGAATACCCTTTAATTGGTAGCTGCATTGTGGGAATAATGTACTGCACAAAACCGTTATGTAGGAAGCATTATTAACCTACTGATGAAGCTCTCAAAAGCTTCTTCTGAGCTCTTTAATCTTTGCAGTCACAGTTACCATACAAAAGCTTTCACCTCCACTACAGGTACTTTCAGGCTACAGGCTGGATCGATGGACTACAACCAATGAGATTCAGCCAGGCCAAGTGCCAAGTCCTGTACCTGGGTCACAACAACCCCGTGTAGCTCCAGGCTTGGGGAAGAGCGGCTGGAAAGGTGGCTGGAGGAGAAGGATCTGGGGGTCTTGGTTGACAGTGGCTGAACATGAGCCAGCTGTGGCCCAGGTGGCCAAGAAGGCCAGTGGCATCTTGGCTTGTATCAGAAACAGTGTGGCTAGTGAGACCAAGGAGGTGATTCTGCCCCTGGACTTGGCACTGATGAGGCCACACCTCAAATCCTGTTAGTTTTGGGGCCCTCACTCCAAGGACATTGTGAGGCTGGAGCGTGTCCAGAGAAGGGAATGAAGCTGGGGAAGGGGCTGGACAACAAGGGTTATGAGAAGCAGCTGAGGGACCTGGGGTTGTTCAGCCTGGAGAAAAGGAGGCTGAGGGGAGACCTCATCACTGTCTACAACCGCCTGAAAGGAGGTTGTAGTGAGGTGGATGTTGGTCTCTTCTCCCAAGTGACAGTCACTAGGACAAGAAGTAACGGCCGCAAGTTGCACCAGGGGAGGTTTAGATTGGACATCAGGAAAAAAATTCTTCACTGAAGGGTTCTTGGGCCCTGGCAGAGGCTGCCCAGGGAGATGGTGGAGTCCCCATCTCTGGAGAGGTTTAAAAGATGGGGAATGAGGTGCTGAGGGATGTGGTTTAGTAGTGGACAGGGACAGCTGGGCTTGGCAATCTCAAAGGTCTTTTCCAACTAAGCAGTTCTATGATTCACCAAAATTGGAGCTTCGAATTCTCACGTCGAGCTGGTTTGCAATGGGACCCTGCAAGCCAAGAGGCCAGGAAACTCACAGATCCAAGTCCCTTTCCATCTTGGCATTAACTTCTCATTACAGAAGATATGCAAATAATTTAGGCCTGAAATCTGTCCTGGTTTTAAAGGACTTCCATCCTGCGTGGGAGGTAACTCTGGATGGTAACTGCCTGTGAGCTTGGGTAAAGTACAGAAGAACAAACAATGTGAATGTGAAGGACAGCAGTGGGGACTTGCTCTGCGCTGTCAGTGCTGCCTGATACGGAGACAGCTTCGAATGATGAAATGTGCTGAAAGCTAAAGTCATTCCTGCTGATGTTTGTGTTAATTTGGTCTCAGTTTAGTCACAGGGAGAAAGGAATGTCTACCCAACAGCAGATGACAGCATATGTGGGGGAAAACAAATCTAATTCTGAGTTGCTAAGAGAGAATCATAAATATCAGAAAATAAACTCTTTAAACTGAAGAATTGTAGAATCACAGAGGGATTTAAGTTCATAAAGTCCTTTAAGATTGAGTCCAACAATTATTCTGTAGGGGCATTGGAATGATCTGCAGATGTTTGTCCTTTGCTGCTTTTCCAAGCCAGTAAAACAAATTCCTGAATCATTTTTCAAGGTCTGTGCTTTGATAACATCTGCAGTAACGTAAGCGCCTTGGTGTGCGCTCGCTGTGAATGCAAAGTCTGAATTACGGCGGCTGCCTGGCAGAGCAGGGTAATGATAATCATTATATTGATAAACCCAGCACTGCCTGTGTGCGCGGCACAAGGGACGCTGATTTATGGCAGGCCCTCAGGTAGTGCTGCGATAACGTTGTAAACACGGACTTCGAATGTAAACGTGGTGCTCTGGGAAGCTGGAGTTGAACTGGTCTGAAATCTGGGGAAATTGGTTTGTAGTAATTAGCGAAAACAATAGGAACATTATCACAAGCGATTACTTTTATCCTCCTGTACAGCACCAATCAGCAAAAAAAAAAAAAAATGTTTTTTTAAGCAGTATTTTCTGTTAAGAAAATAATTAATTTTGCTTTTAATTGGGGAAAAAAAACTTCAGGAATATTTTCTTTTCTAGGGAGTTTGGACTTAATGATCCGGTGAGTCTCTTCTAACCTGGTTATTCTGTGATTCTGTGATTTATTGGATTTGTTGTCGAAGTGCAACTTGTCCTTGCACCAAAGAGGAACGGCTGTTACTCCCTTCCCAGAGCTGTGGTTCCCGGGCAGCGTGGCCTCACACAGTTCAACACAGAGCGCTCTCAACCTCATGTTCTCTCCTAAAGTGCTCCTGTTCTTCTTCCTTGTATCTCTGCTTTGATGTGTGTACGCTGTCTCCTGTTGTTCCTCTCTGGAGGTGTTCAAGGCCAGGCTGGATGGGGCTTGGAGCAACCTGATCCAGTGGGAGGTGTCCCTGCCCATGGCAAGGGGTGGAACTGGGTGGGCTTTGAGGTCCCTTCCAACCCAAACCGTTCTGTGATTCTGTGATTTGCAATATTTAGATGTAACAGAAAGCTTTTCATTACCTAGTGGCTTTTCAAGCGTCTCTTCTTCCGATTCCTGTTGCTGAAATTTCATTTTATTGTCATGCTGCTCATAGACATGAAGAAGGTCAGGTGCCAACTTTGTTATGAGCACAAATGCACAGTAAGAGAGTGTGTTCACAAAAGATTTATGCTTTAACTGGACAAAACACAGAGAAAGGAGATTATTTTCCCCATTTTATATAGAAAAAATAGAGGCAAAGAGGTGTTCCCAGTCGCAGTAGTCTGGGAGAAGGCAGAGAATCGAAGGAAGATGCTGAACCCCCAAGCCCACAGTGGTTCTTCTCCCAAGCAGGATGTGAGATGTGGAGATCTTGTAACAGCTATTTTAAGGAAAAACAGTAAAAAACACTGGTGTCTGTTTTTATCTTCATTCAAATCACAAGTCTCTAGCTTTTAGGAAAATGTTCTTGCTCTTAAAATGAAAACACGGGGAGCGAAGGAGTGGAGGTGTCCGCTAAAGGTGACTTAGGTTTCCCAGCTGGATGATGGAAGTTGTGCTGGAGCAGAGGATGCTTTGCTGCCCTTGCCTTTGGGGCTAAGATGGCATCCCAGGAGGGGCTGGGCAGTGGACTGAAAACCCCACAGAAGGGGAGTTGAGTTTCTTTGTCTGTGATGAGTGGGTAAAGTGATGCTAACAGTGGTGGGAATGTGTCTCTCCTGTGCTGCCCAGGGCTTCCCCAGTGATGTGGTTTGTGAGCTTGTGGCGAGTTTCAGTGCTGGTGTCTGTACTCCCTGCCTCATTTTTTTAACCTTCTCTGGAACCCTGCAGAACATTCCTGCAAGCCTGAAACTCCTGCAAGACCCCTCTCTGGCAAGCAGAAAGGATCAGCACGAGGGAATAAGCATTCAGCTTCATATACAGACATGCAAGAGGTGTGTGTGTTACAGGAGAGTTTTCTTTCGAGGCAGTCGTGCTGCAGTTTAATCTTTCACAAACCGCCTCAGCATGCGATGCTGGATGTTTGCCTGGATTTTAAGCCTTCCTGGACAGAAAATGAATTCAGTCATCTCGTTTTGAAAGTCAGTGATAGAATCATAGAATAGTTTAGGTTGGAAGGGACCTTAAAGATCATCTAGTTCCAACCCCTTTGCCGTGGGCAGGGACATCCCACTATATCGGGTTACCCAGGGCCCTGTCCAACCTGGCCTTGAACACCTCCAGGGATGGGGCAGCCACAACCTCCCTTGGCAACGCGTTCCAGTGTCTCCCCACTCTCATAGTGAAGAAATTCTTCCTAAT
This sequence comes from Clamator glandarius, assembly GCA_033459285.1. Taxonomy (NCBI): domain Eukaryota; kingdom Metazoa; phylum Chordata; class Aves; order Cuculiformes; family Cuculidae; genus Clamator; species Clamator glandarius. The sequence continues at coordinate 358,994 of JAUNZM010000428.1, forward strand.
GTCTAGTCTAACTCTCCCCCTCCTCAGTTTATACCTGTTCCCCCTTTTCCTGTCACTACAAGCCTTTATGAACAGTCCCTCTCCAGCTTTCTTGTACGCTCCTGTCAGGTACTAAAAGATCACCTTGTAGTTTCCTCTTCTCCAGGCAGAACAAGCCCAACTCTCTCAGTCTGTCCTCATATGGGAGGTTCTCCAGCCCTCGGATCATCCTTGTAGCCTCCTCTGGACCCATTCCAACAACTCCATCTCCTTCTTATGTTGAGGATTCCAGAGCTGGACACAATACTCCAGATGAGGTCTCACAAGAGAGGAGTAGAGGAGCAGAATCACTTCCCTCGCCCTGCTGGCCACGCTGCTTTGGGCCCAGGATACGGTTGGCCTTCTAGGCTGTGAGCGCACATTGCGGGCTCATGTTGACCTCATCGACTAGCACCCCAAGTCCTCCTCTGCAGGACAGCTCTCTATCACATCATCTCGCATCTTGTACTGAAATCAGGGATTGCCCCAACCCAGGTGCAGGACCTTGCACTTGGCCCTGTTAAACCTCATGAGATGTGTTTAACCTCATGATAGGTACGTTGTGACTTTCATATTGTGATTTCTAACTCATATAGTGAGAAAAACAGGGCCCTGTTTGATTTGGCCCCATACAGGATTTGTTTCTGAGTTGACAGTTGAATTTTGTGCCTTAGACACCGTGCGGCATCTGGCTGTGCATAAGGCTGCATCCACAGGGGGCCAGGAATGTGCAGAGTTGCCTTTTTGCTTCTCAGTACGCAAGATGTAAGTGATAATTTGATTTAACTTCCATTGGGTTGACAAAAGAGTAGAGCTGGGCTGAGACATTTAGAAATATGGCTTGGAGTAGAAGGTTTGCAACTATCCCCTGCTATTTCCCACTAAAGAGTTCATCATTAAACAGGAAAAGTACTTCACAGAACACAGAATCACAGAATGGTTTAAGTTGGAAGGCCCTTCCAGTTCCACCCCTTGTCATGGACAGGGACACCTCCCACTGGATCAGGTTGCTCCAAGTCCCATCAAACCTGGCCTTGAACTCCTCCAGGGATGGGGCAGCCACCACTGCTCTGGGCAACCTGGGCCAGGGCCTCCCCAGCCTGAACAATTTCTTCCTGATGTCTAATCTAAATCTTCCCCCTTCCAATTTAAAGTCATTCCACTCATCCTATCACTCCAGGGCCTTGTAAAAAGCCCCTCCCCAGCTTTCCTGGAGCCCCTTCCAGTACTGGAAGCTGCTCTTAGGTCTCCTTGGAGCCTTCTTTTCTCCAGGCTGAACAACCCCAACTCTCTCAGCCTGAATTCATAGAGCATATAAACACAGACCATAAAAGCTGTCCTCTAGGTTAGAGCATTTCTATTGTGCCAACATCTGTTGTTACCCACAGCCTACAGCAGATGATTCGGGAAGAACACAAGGACACGGAAGGCTGTGTAGTTCTTATGAAACAGCCCCTCCGGGTTATATTTTGGGACCTTTAATTCCCTGGAACTGATTTAAATCTTTAAACCTGTAGCAACATGTTTCACATTATTCATGAACTGTGTATGAACAGCCTCAAAACCTGTCCTGGACCGTGTTTGTTGACTCTGTTTCTTCCTACGGGTGTTCACGCTTGCCTGAATGGAGACCTGAGAAGCGTGGGTGATGGGTGTGAAATGGATACTGTCATGCATGTTTCATAATGTTGGCTCGAGGAGGTCTGATCTGGGAGTCTGAGGGTTTGGAGATCCCATGGTGAGGGTTCAAGGAGGTGTTTGTGTGTCCTTAATGTAAGAAATAAGTCCCTATAAAAGTGTAATGCCTTCCTGATGTTGAGACAGGTGAGGACCATGGAGCAGTGTTGGTGTGAATCATTCTTCAGAGGGAGTCCAAATCTGTGTATTATCGTATATTGGAAGAGCGTGTGTCTTTTATTAGTGTGTGTGATGCAGATCTGAACGGTAAATCGAAATGAGCTGATCACTGGTCTTCATTTCCCCTCGTTAGGTCTGAATGTCTGACTGAGGATCTCACCCCGTTGAGATGCAATGTGAAACCCATGTTGTGTATCAGTCCTGGCTCTGTTTGGAGTGGCTTTCTTGCTCCAGTATCACTGAAGCACAGTACAAAAAGAATATAACCTCCTCTTTTTTCTCCTTAGGAAAGATTGTTTGTCAGTGAAGAAAACGTTGATGGATTTCTAGACGCTGTTTCATGCCCTTCCTCTTGCTCCCAATCAGCACTGGAAAGTCAGCCATTAATTGAAGTGCTTGATGTTACTGAGGACAGAATTCAAATCAGGTTGACGGTAAGGATCTCCCTGGCAGTGGTACATACAGCTGACTGATTTATGTGCCGCAGCAAGATCCTATCAGCTCTGACCAGAATGGCTTTATTCCTGTTTTGTCTTGATAGAGCCGGGAAGACTGTGGAGTAGGGGTGTGTTTGTGAGTATACACATCAGATTTAAGAAACATAGCTTCACATTTGTGCTGTTTAATATGACCAAGGGATTGAAAGCTCTTATGTTTCATTGGGAAGATGGAGAACAGCGGTACAATTGTTAAGGACAGTGCTTTCTCTTTGCAGGAATTCAGCATGGCATGCACGCACTACATCTCTCACTGATACCAAGACATAAAACCGACTAATTACCTACATAGTGTCCCTTATTCAGAGGGACCCCAGGTGCTTTCAGGGCAGAGCTGATGCCAACGTGCCACAGACAAACCACGGTAGACGTCATCAGAACAAAACCAGAATAAGGGACTGAATAACCCGTGTCCTTCACATACTCAAGTGTTGGGGCTCAAGTAGCAGAGCTCATGGTTAAAGATTCACAAACACCTTCCCAGGCGTTTGGTCAAGAAGTGAACTTCCCTGGAGGGACTTGGGTTCAGGACAGAGTGGAGAGACAAGAACCTGGCTGGGGGTGGGAATGGAAAGAACTCCTTAGGATGGGCAGAGGGTGCTTGATATTGGCACTGCTTCCCCCTCTTTGCTTTGTCACACAGACAGAGAAAACCTGGAGGATTTTGCCTGCAAATAACTGGGTCTCATTATCTCTATTTGGTCCAAGTGTTCAAACACTCAGGGCTTTCCTGTTGCGTAGATGATTAAACACGGGACCATTCATCTTCAGGACTGGTCTCAAACTTGCTGCTTGTGCTTTAAGGTCTCGTTCAGGCTGCCTTTCTTCCCTCAGTCACCCTCTCTGCGTACAGGGCAGTTGTTTCTGAGTCTGCTGCAGGAATGGGCAGATGGAGAACACACCACATTAGTTTTGTAGAGAGGAAAATGTGAGGTACAACCCACAAATCATCTGGGGTTTCCTGGTAGACGCTACGTCAGAAATCCATATAGCTTTCCACGTTTCCTTTAAGAATAATACACAGGGACAATCAGGTTACCTCTGTGGCCATAAAGCTGAGACTGCAGATGCAGTTGATGCGTCTCAGCTTCTTAGAGAGCAAGTGCAGATGGAGCACACAACTTCTGGAACTGTGCTGGAGGACCAAGGAGTTTGCCCCAAAGGGAGTGGTCCAGCATTACTCGAGGGGCTTAACTTGTGTCACTAACGTGGGTTGTACACAAACAATGTAAATTCAGGTTGCTGGAGAGCAAACGTGGATGTGTTGGTGCCTGGGAAGGGGAAGCTGAGATCACTTACAGCACTCGCACACCCATGTGGGAGAATCATCCCGTGCTGAGAAGGACTCATGGGAGTTTCTTTCCTCACTCGCTGGAGTGAGCCGTGGGTTTGGGGTGGAAAAGGGCTGGGTGTGTGAGAGCGTTACTCAGTCTTTGAATCCATGAATCCAGTTGCTCCTGGAGAGCTGCCCGCCTGATCCTGGCTGCCCACTGCTAAGGACGTCCGAGTTACTGCTGGTTTTCGCTAAAGCAATTAGTAGCTACTGGTGAAACAGTGCAACTGCTGTTTAGACAGCAGCGAGTCAAAGTTCCTGCTCTCCTGCAGCAACTCACAGCGATTCGCAGGCTGACTCACCTGGATCAATTGAGAAAGACAGCTCGGTCCCAGTTACACCTTTCCAATACACCAGGATGGTAATTTCCCTAATTGCAAGGTTAAAACATGCCTCTTGCAATGAGGGCTTGGACTTGTGGCTGATTTATGGCCCTAAGTTCAGGAGAACAGCCTGGGTGTGGTGCCTCACCCGCCTCCCCGCTGTTCGTTGCGACGGAGGCTGTGACCACTTGGCCACTGCCCAGCAGCGCGTCCTGTTGTGGAGGAATCCCTCGGGAGGCTAACCACCTCCCTGCCACTCATTCCCACGTGCCGTACAAGACCAGGAAAACCTCAGTGCCGGACTGACTTGGCTTTTCGGAAGTAGAGGTTGGAGAAACAAGTGTCCTGGCCTGTCTTGACAGCAGTTTTGTGTGTCTAAGCTGTTTCAACTATAAAACAATCTGTTTGTTTTCTTGACAGCCACAGGAAGCAGCCTGTTCCGAACGGGATGGGAAAGAAGAAACGCTCAGTGGCTCAGGAGGGGATCAGGCTGAAGAGACAAAGGGCAGTAGCCCCCAAACAAAGGCAGAGACAAACGGTCCCGCAGCTGATACAGCCGAAGCAGAGCGCTCTACAGAAACCAACAGGACTTCCCAATCTCTCGCAGCAGCTGAAACAATAGGAGAAGTAGGTTGTAGTTCACACCATTGTGTGCAGAATGAACCCTCTGTCACCAATTCAGTGATTCCTGGCAAACTGGGGAGAAAGGATTTAGAAAGTGCCGTCACAGGAGACAGAGCCGCCGTGGCCGCAGAGGCTGAAAACCAAGCAGGCCTTGAGCCAGTAGGTCCGGCAAAAGCGGGAGGGGAGGAGGCAGCTGCGCCCACAGGGTCAGCACAGGGAAACCATGACAGCTCGGGCAGCAGAGCTGCCTCCCCGACGCTCCAAGAGGTGAACACGGAGGATGGGAGTTTGCGGATTATCCGGGACCATGTAACACGCTGCCCTGTTGTGTTTCAGAATCGTTTGCTGTATGAATTGGACTAGTTCAGTTGTTCAGGGTTTCTTTCTGTTGGTTGATGTTCACTGTGACTTCCACACGTGGATTTGTGGCTTCAGGGGTAAGAGGAGAAACGAGTTCCTACTGGAACTGTTCTGTTTACACACTGGCTTTGAACTCTTAGGTTGTTAATGGTTTTGAAGTTAACAGGTCTGAGTTTTCTCATCACTTGTGTGGGTTGAAGTAGTTTTACTCATAAGAAAGATGCAGTTGAAGGTGAATCCGAGCTCCTGGAAGGAAAATACATGTTTATTGTTTACATAACTTTCCCAGTTTCTTGCTACATCACAGGGAGCGTGTGTCTGTCTCCCTGTTCTCATGGCTCCCACAGGAATCGCTGGGTTTGGTCCACCTATCCATCATTTCTCAATCCTTTCATTTTGTGCTTACTGCAGGATTAGACTTGCACTGATTCTTAGCAATCAAATGAAATTTCTAATTGCATGGGGAAGTTCTAATTAGTCTCCTAGAAATAATCAACGTTTATACTGTGTATTCCATCCCAGTGCATTACTTCCAAACACAGCATCCACGCACACCCCCTGTCTGCAAACCAAATAATAAAAACATCCTCTCTCATTGCACATCTAAGTATTTCCAGTTTATAAAATGGATTCACTTTATCCAGATGAGATTTGCTTTTCAGAAACAGTTCCCTGTTCACTGTGATGACCAAAAGAACATCTAATAATAATAATACTACTTTCAGTTCCCTTTCTCTCTGGTTCTGAAATAACGTTTGCCTTTTGAGTTGTACAAGCCACGAGTGATTTAGAATAAAGTTAAATTTGACTCTTTCATGGCTGCTCTGGAATTACTCTCTGTTAAATGTCAGCATCTGCAGCCTAAGCTTTACTTTTGTCCACCCTGCACAGACCACCTGGCGGCAGGAGGGTGCGGGATTTGCTGGGTGAAACCCTGATATCCCTGCTTTGAGGTCTGGTTTAGTGGACTCGATGATCTCCAAGGTCTTTTCCAACCGAGTGATCCTCTGATTCTAAACAGAACCCCGCTCGGCTGTCCCAGCTGTGCAGCTCCCACGGGAGCGATCAAATTGCTGAGCACACGTGTGGCCTTTACAGCACCAGCCCCAACTTTGTGAAACTGAGAATGTGGCAAGTGCCAAAGCGGGTACCAAATCGTGGTGGTTAAATTACCCTGGGGGGAAAAGGACACCCTCTTGCAATCAAAATAAACTGCTGACACCACAGAGGATTTCACAACCCTCGGTGCTCTCAAACCGCTGTGTAACAGATGTATTCACACCCATAAAGCAGGTGACAAACAGTGGGGAGAGGAGAGCCTCGCTGTGCACTGTTCCATCACAAGTAACAGTTGCTGCAAGAGCTCTGTGAGTCCTAAACCAACCCTGATTTCTCCAATTAAACAAATGAAGCCATTTTTCCCTTCCAGAACTGCTGGTACAGAATCCACCTCCCAATACCTCACGTCTGTCCCCTTGGTGTGGTGGTTTCTTTCTCTGACATGCATTTTTCCACAAAAAGCTGCCTGGGTGTTGCTGCCAGTTGTAGTGGCCACCACAGCACTGGGACCGTTAGACTTGAAGCCGTTGATGTTAACGAACAGCTCCCATTCCCATCTCCCATTCCCGCTGCCCAGCGCTGGTTTCCACCCATTGCATTACACAGCTAACTAATCTGGGAGTGAACTCTTTTTTTCTCTTGGATCCAAACAAAAGCGGTGTCGCTTGCGCTGCGTGTTTGTCACTCCATTCTATCTCAATTAGCAAGCATTATTAAAAATTTAATGAGGTTAAATGCATACAACTCAAATGGGTGCCGGCACTTGCTCAGCCCTCAAGGTTAAAGACGAGACCTTCCCCGCCCTGGCCTCGATTTGCTTTCTAGCAACACAGGATAACATCACTTTTTTTTGTGAGAATCGAGAACTTCTGGTTTTACAAAACAACTTAACTTTATTTTGGCAGAACTAAAAAAATCATGTATTTATTTATCTACATTGTAGTAAAAACAATGATATTTTATTTCCTTCATATATTCATCAAGACATCGCAACCAAACCAAGTCGGGCATGAGGCGACCCCAGACCGGAGCTGGGAGATCTTGGTGCCCTCGCTCGCCACCCACCACCCCAATGGGCCAAAAACCCCACACTGGAGCACACAGGAACCAGAAAACATGCGCTGAAAGACAAGTTTTGTCCTCCCAGTAAACACAGCAACGGTGGCTTTCCGAAGGGGCTGAGCAAGGAACCCATTTCCAGACCGTGGCTGCTGAAGATGAAAGATTACTATTTTTGGGACACCTTTTACAAGAATGTTTATTCATATTAAAGCAGAAACCAACTCATAAATGCTCGTAGTACAGGCGTGTGCCTGTAAAAGATAGGATGGAACAACTCAAAAAGGGGGGAAAAAAAAAGGCTGCGAGAGGCTCCTCACTGAAGTCTGCGGTAACTTTTACAGAGTTCGTGGTCCCTGATGTCTCCCCACCCTCCGTTTTTGACATGAGGGGAGAGCGGTGCCATGGAGTACCTTTTACTGACAGTCATCGTCTCGGGGAACAGGTACTGTTGGTTGCTGTTCAAGAGAGAGTCGATTTTGGCACTCTGGGTGGACGGTCTGCAGGATTTCTTGTGGTGCATGCCACAGTCCCCTGTGTGGAAAATCCTGGGGATTTCGGGAACCAGCACTTTCCAGAACTTTGGAAGACAAGAGACAGTCAAGTGCTGCAGAGTCCAGTCCCAGTTGTAGTCATCGTAGGTGCAGAAGGCGTCCGTGCACTCGATGAGCTTCTGGTAGGTGTCTCTGCCGAAGGCCATGCCCATGTTGTGCTCTGTGGACTTCCACGTCTTCATCTCCACCTTGTCAGCGCGGCCGGCGAAGCCACCCCGGACGGGGCTGTAGGTGCCGAGCGAGACGATCTGGCACTCGGGGCACTCGCGCTCGCGCAACGCCCACAGTTTTTTGAGGACGTGGTAGAAGTCCGGCGCCAGGTAGTGATCCTCCTCCAAGAAGAGGACGGGCCCCGCGTGCTCCCGCAGCACCCGTACCCGCTCCCACACGAAGTGGAGCTTCCACCACCAGTGGTGCTTGGTCTGGGAGAAGCGCGCCTCGCGGTAGTGCCCGAAGGAGTCTGGGTACTCGGCGTTGAGGCAGCCCGAGCGCAGGGCGGCCGCTCGGCCCGCGTCGCGGGGGCAGTCGCGGGGGGTCGTGGCCCGGGAACTCGCCCGGGTACAGCTGGATGCTGAACGGGAAGAAGATCTGGAGGACGGCGCAGAAGTCCACGCGGGCCACCAGCCGGTTGAGCTCCTCGGACCACAGGTCGTGGCTCAGCACTAGCAGGACGTTCTCCACGCCCGCCGCCCTGCGCAGCGACTCGAGCAGCAGCCAGATGCTCGGCTCGGTCGTGGACCTGCACCACCAGGGCCACCTCGGCGGGTAACCGCGCCGCCCCCCGCACCGCCTGGTCGAAATTGAGCCGATACACCAGGGAGCGGTACCGCAGCGTCTCGTTCTCCCCTCCCCAAGGCGCCGGCCACACCGACCCGTTGCGCCGCGGGGCTTCGCTGCTGCTCGCCCGAGGCGCCTCCCCGGTGCTGCCCGCCGCCTGCTGCTGCTGCTGCTGCGGCCGCTTCCTCCCGCCGCCGCCGCCGCCTCCTCCCCACAGCGCCAGAGCGCACAGGGCGAGCGCCGAGGCCACCAACAACACTTTGCGCTTGTAAATCCGCAGCCGCATCCTTTCCCGGCGGCGGCGGCGGCGACCGCCCCGCTCCTTCCTCCCTCCCTCCCCACCGCCGCCTCCTCCTCTTCCTCCTCCTCCCGCGGCACCGCCCCGCCTCCCCTTGTCCCCGTCCACTCGCGCGGGAGGCGCCTCGCGATTGGCTGCGCGGCCCGTCGATCGCGGATCTCGCCTTCCCATTGGTCGCCGCGGCTGCCAATCGCCTCCCCCCGCGCCCCGCGATTGGCGCGCGCCGCCGCCAGTCCCCGCCCCGCGCGCCTGAGTTGCCGCGCGGCCGCCATCGCCCCCGTGGGAAGGGGACGAGCGGGGGGTGGCGGGGCGCGAGGGGCGCGGGGAGGCTCGGCTTGGGAGGGCCCTCAAAGCCCAGCTAGTCCCACCACCTTCCGTGGGCAAGGAAACCTCCCACTGGATCAGGGGCTCCGAGCCCCATCCAACCTGGCCTTGAACGCTTCCAGGGATGAGGCAGCCACCCCTTCCCTGGGCAAGCTTTGCAGTGCCTCACCGCTCTCATCACGAAGAAGTTCCTCCTTATATCAACTCTAATTCTGACCCTCTTCAGTTTATACCCATTGCCACTCGTCCTATCGCTCCAGGCCTTTGTGAACAGTCCCTCCCCAGCTTTCTTGTAGCCCCTTCAGGTGCTGGAAGGTCCCTATAAGTTCTCCGAGCCTTCTCTCCCTGCTGAACAACCCAAACTCTCTCAGCCTCACATGGGAGGTGTTCCAGCCTTTTTATCATCCTTGTAACCTCCTCTGGACCCGTTCCAACAGCTCCACCTCCTTCTTAAATTGGAGATGCCAGAACTGGACACAGGACTCCAGGTGGGGTCTCACCAGAGCAGAGCAGAGTGTCAGAATGCCCTCCCTGGCCCTGCTGGCCCCGCTGTTTTGGATGCAGCCCAGGACATGGTTGGTTTCTGGGCTTCAAGCGCACATTCACGGCTCATCTGGAGCTTCCCACCCCACAGCACCCCAAGTCCTCCTCCTCAGGGCTACTCTCAGTCACATCATCCCCCAAACTGTACTGAAATCAAGGACTGCCCCAGTCCAGGTACAGGACCTTGCACTTAGCCTTGTTGAACCTCATGAGGTTCACACAGCTGCACTTCTCCAGCCTGTCCAGTTACCTCTGGTTGAAACCTCTGATCAAACAAACTGCGTTGAATTAGTTCTGTTCAATGTCTTTATCAATGACCTGGATGAAGGTATCGAGTGCACCCTTAGCAAGTTTGCAGGTGACACTAAGCTGGGTGGAAGTGTGGATCTGCTGGAGGGTCGGGAGGCTCCAAAGGGATCTGAACAGGCTGGACTGAGACCAATGGCCTGTGGTTTAACAAGGGTCCTGCACTTGGGGCACAAGAACCCTGTGGAGCTACAGACTAGGAGAAGTCTGGCTGGAAAGCTGCCAGGAGGAGAAGGACCTGGGAGTGTTGGTTGGCAGCGACTGAACATGAGCCAGCAGTGGCCCAGGTGGACAAGAAGGCCAATAGCATCTTGGCTTGGATCAGAAACAGTGTGGCCAGCAGGTGCAGGGAGGTTCTTCTCCCTCTGTACTTGGCACTAGTGAGACCGCACCTCGAATCCTGTGTTCAGTTCTGGGCCCCTCACCACAAGAGGGATGTTGAGGCTCTGGAGCAAGTCCAGAGAAGGGGAGGCTGAGCGGAGACCTCGTTGCTCTCTACAACTACCTGAAAGGAGGTTGTGGAGAGGAGGGAGCTGGCCTCTTCTCCCAAGTGATAGGGGACAGGATGAGAGGGAATGGCCACAAGCTCTGCCAGGGGAGGTTCAGACTGGATATCAGGAAAAAAAATTTCAGAGAAAGGGTCATTGGGCACTGGAACAGGCTGCCCAGGGAGGTGGTTGAGTCACCTTCCCTGGAGGTGTTTAAAAGATGGGTGAATGAAGTGGCCAGGGACATGGTTTAGAGGCAGATTGGAATGGTTGGACTCAGTGATCCGGTGGGTCTTTTCCATCCTAGTGATTCTATGATTAGTCAGGAAAGGAACAAAGCACCAAATTCACAGCTGAAAATGAAGCACAGAAAATAAGCCCGATGCCCTGTGATGTTCCCAACCAGCAACACAGTAAAGCGACAGCTTATAAAAACGCACACAGGGGAATCAGAGATCTAAAACTCAAGACGATCAGATCTGAAAGCTCCTAGGAAGGAAAAGGATGGAAGCCAAGGTTAAATTTAAACATAAAGGAAGGTAGAAAGCTTCAAGTGCTTCTGGTCACACACAGCTCTGTGTGGAGGAGCTGGGGAGGGGCTTTTTCCAAGGGTCTGGAGTGATAGGACAAGGCTTGAAATTGGAAGGGGGAAGATTTAGATTAGACATTAGGAAGAAATTTTGCACTATGAGAGTGGGGAGGTCCTGGCCCAGGTTGCCCAGAGCAGTGGTGGCTGCCCCACCCCTGGAGGTGTTCAAGGTCAGGTTGGACGGGATTTGGAGCAACTTGATCCAGTGGGAGGTGTCCCTGCCCATGGCAGGGGTGGAACTGGATGGGCTTTGAGGTCCCTTCCAACGCAAACCATTCTGTGATTTCATGGCTCTGTGATCAAGGCTTTTACCCCAGATGAGACGGGTAAGCCCAGGTTTCAATTCCATTCAACAGCATCTCCTAATTCCAGCCAGGAGCCATTGAGTGCTTTCCTCCAATGACCCCAAGCCCCACATTACTTGAGTGCAACATTTGACGCAAACATCAAACTTCTTGGGCACAACGTGAGCAGAAGGTACTGGAGTGATACTTCCTTATTCATGTTGTTAATGACAGTTTCGCTGCCTGACTGCTGCATAATCCCCCAGGTTTCTTTCAGTCACCTGGACACAGATAGTTTTCAAGCACAGCATTAAAACAGAGCGCTCCTTAAAAGAGATTTCTGCTCTTGACTCTGAGAAGAGCAACCTTGGCTCCTGGCTCTGCCACCTCCGGGCTGGCTGACAGCAGCTCCAGCAGTGCCAAGCGCAGGCATGGAGCGCTGCAGCACCTGCCCCGGCTGCTCGCCCTGCTGCAGCCAGCCAGGCTCAAACCCAAACTCACTTGCCAACCACCCTACTGTCTCCAGGATGGAGCTGCAATCGAGCTTCACCCGACTGTGACAAATGTTTCACAGCACGGAGAGAGCTTGTTTGCAGGAACTGCAAGGCGCTGAAGAAATGAGGTCAGCTGGAACCCAGTCCCGAGTGGCCTTGGGGATACTGTACACCCTGTGGCTGTGTGAGACTTCCCTCTTATTCTTTTGTTGGAAAGCGGGAAAGGAGGGAGTTTAGAAAGCTCCTCCACACATCTGATCTCAGTGAAGGGAGACGGTGAGATCGCAGCACTTTAGGTAAGCTGCTAACGCAGCGGTGGCTAGGGAATCATAGAATCACTAGGTTGAAAAAGACCCACTGGATCATCGAGTCCAACCATTCTCATCAGTCACTAAACCACGTCCCTCAGCACCTTGTCCAGCGGTGCCTTAAACACCTCCAGGGAAGGTGACTCAACCACCTCCCTGAGCAGCCTGTTCCAGTGACCAATGACCCTTTTGGTGAAAAATTTTTTCCTACTGTCCAGCCTGAACCTCCCCAGTCAGAGCTTGAGGCCATTCTCCCTGTCCTGTCCCCTGTCACTTGGGAGAAGAAGCCTGCTCCCTCCTCTCTACAACCTCCTTTCAGGTAGAGTAGTGGTCAATGGCTCAAAGTCCAGATGGAGATCTGTGACAAGTGGTGTCACTTGGGGGTCCATACTGGAACTGGTGCTTTTAATATCATCATCAATGATATTGACAGCGAGACTGAGAGCACCCTCAAAAAGGTGGTAGATGACACCAAGCTGCGTGTAGGAATCAGTGATAGCAAGGTAGACCTGTTGGATACTTTTGACTTGGGGTTCGTGAACTGACCTTGGGTTGTAAGAGCGGGAAGCTGAACAAAGAGGTGAACATCAGAGATGCAAATCAGGGTGGAGACAGCATTTAGGGGCAGCGTGTAGGGTTTTTGAGGTCAACCAACCAAATGTTGCTGCTGGTGATTGCAAGCGTGTGGACAATAGGCCTGGGCCAATCAGGTAGCTATGGGAAGCACGTGGACAGATAAGCAAAGGTATACAAACCTGTTAGTTCCAACAGTAAAGGTCTCTGCTTTTACATCTGTCTGGAGTCCGTCTCATCGTTTCATTCCCACAGCTGAGTGGTGCAGTTGCCACACTAGAAGGATGGGATGTCATCCAGAGGGACCTGGACAGGCGGGAGAAGTGGGGCTGTGAGAACCTCATGAGGTTGAACAAGGCCAGGTGCAAGGTCCTTCACCTGGGTGGAGGCAATCCCCGATTTCACTACACGATGGCGGATAATGTGATTGAGAGCTGCCCTGCAGAGAAGGACTTGAGGGGGCTGGTTGATGAGAGCCAGCAATGTGCCCTCGCAGCACAGAAGGCCAACCATGTCCTGGGCTGCATCAAAAGAAGCGTGGCCAGCAGGTCGAGGGAAGCGATTCTGCCCCTCTATTCCTCTCTTGTGAGACCTCATGGGGAATACTGTGTCCATTTCTGCAATCCTCAATGTAAGAAGGATATGGAACTGCTGGAACGGGTCCAGAGGAGGCTACAAAGATGGTCAGAGGGCTGGAGCACCTCCCATATGAGGACAGGCTGCGAGAGGTGGGGTTGTTCAGTCTGGAGCAGAGAAGGCTCCGAGGAGATCTTACAGTGACTTGAAAGGGGCCTACAGGAAAGCCGGAGAGGGACTGTTTATAAAAGGTTATGGCGATAGGACGAAGGGGAAGGGGTAAGAACTGGAGAGGGGGTGATTTAGAGTAGACATGAGGAAGAATTTCTTCACCATGACAGTGGTGAGACACTGGAAGGGGTTGCCAAGGGTAGTTGTGGCTGCCCCATCCCTGGAGCTGTTCAAGGCCAGGTTGGATGGGGCCTTGGGCAGCCTGATCTAGTGAGATGTCCCTGCCCATGGCAGGGGAGTTGGAACTAGCCGCAGCTGCGGTGGCCAACAAACATAGAAGTTGTGAGCAAAAGGACACCTTTATTGGTTTCATGAGACTTTTTATACCCTTTCTGGGACAGTGTGTTGATATATGATTAGTTTACCCAAAGACCAACAGTTCATAATGGGATGACTCTTCCTCTGTTGTAACTTCATAATTGGATGATTCCACCTGCGGCCTGGCAGCTTCTTAATCTTGTTTACTCAGCTCTTCTTGGCGCTTTCTAGCTTCATCAAGGATACACGGGTATCTGTTCAAGGCCAATGTTAAGCTTGCATTCTGATCCCTTGGAGCAGCCAAGATTTTCCACAGAACTAGATAGTCTTTAGTGTCCCTTCCAACCCCAAGTATTCTATGATTCTATGATTCTAAGATCTTCACAGGGACTCTAAACTTCCAAGGTGTTGCCCACGCTGATGGCAGTTTGCAATCCTCTTGGCAGAGGGTTGCTGTCCCTGTCTGTGTCCCACATTCTCCCCTCTTTTCCCCAGCAGCGTGAAGCCCTGTTCTGCCATCAGCTGAGAGACCCAAAACCAAAGCTCTGTACACAAAGACCTCTTTCAGTGTCCTAAGATCAGCCGTGTGAACCTAAATTGCACCTCCCTGAGCTCACGCATTGCCCTGGCATGGGCATCTGAGTCGTGTGTGAGGTGCTGGAAGAGACTGAGTGGTTCAGCCATTCGGAACTCCAGGGGCAAGATAATCTCCTTGGGCACGTTCTCATTGCCAAGGAAGAAGTGGTTGAGGCATTTCTCCTCCAGGCAGCAGCGCACGTATCGCGTGAAATCCACCATCTGTGGCACAAAATCCTCCATGTCCCAACCTGACGGGCCTGCGGTGGCCAGGAGATGCATCACAGCTGTCTTGAAGGTGTAGATGGACAAGCTACTGCCTACCAGGAGGAGTTGCCTCTGGATCCCAAGGAAGGCACTTCAGGATCCCCGTGACACAAAGGCAACGTGCACAGCTGGGGAGGGGGACAAACTATTCCCATTGGCTCAACGTGGGCGCACAGAGAGCTGGGGGAATCGGTGAAAGCAGAGCCCAGTGGCCCAGTCCTTCTAGAAATGCTCCTCGGCTCTGCGGCAGCTGAGCAGCCAGCACCCTATGCCCACGTCCCCTGGGAGAGTGATGCACAGACACGCAGAGACGCAGCCTTTGTTCAAACACACCATTTATTGGCAACTTTGTACAGTGTAAATATCCCAGAGGGAACGGATTCTCTCCAAGAGATGGGGACGGTCACCGTGTAGGGGAAACGGGAGTCTCTGGAACGAGCCTCCTCACAAGGGGCTCTTCAGCTGCATCAGGACCAACCGCCCCAAGCGCTCTTTTGCTCTGGAGGAGAGATGTGGCAGCAACTCCCCCAGTGCTCACATGCTAACCCCAGTCAAGGGTCCTTCCCTCTTCTAAGGGTCATTACTTGGTCTTTCTTTGTCCTCCTCGCTTGTCCTTTGGGTCTCTTTGGCCACCTTCCCTTTTTGGAGAAGGACACTTAGAATAGGACAGTTTGTAACTTGGATGGGAAACACAGCTGAGAAAGCCCATCTTCTTCTGTATCTGCTTCTGCCTTTGACAATACCGTTCCTCATGGTTCTCAACACAGTCTTTCTCCTGTGGTGTGTCAAGTGCCAGTCAGGCGCTTGCTTGAACTCACAACAAGAGAATACACCGTTTAGCTCTACAGATCAAGTGTGAGGATGTCGCCTGCTGTCAGCTGTGAGATCCACAATCAAGCTCTGTGCATGGAGATCTCTTTCAATGTCTTGTCGTGAGCAGTCTTGCAAGTCGATATTGCAGCTGTTCGAAATCATGCAACGCCTCGTCATAGGCCGCTGGATCCTGTGTGAAGTGTTGGAAGAGATTGAGTGGCTCGGCCTTTCTGAAGGATGGCGGCAAGCTTATCTCCTGAGGCACGTTCTCATTGCCAAGGAAGAAGTGTTTGAGGCACTTCTCCTCCAGGCAGCAGAGCACGTATTGCATGATGTCTCGCAGCCGCAGTACCAAATACTTGCTCTGCCAATCTGAGAGGGGGATTGTGGTCAGGAGGTGCATGACAGCTGTCTTGAAGGTATAGGTGGAAAGGCTTGTGCCCGGCTGGATGTGGGCGCAGTATTGAAGGCATTTGAGGTGGACACGGCCGGTTGAGACCTGCCTGGCCATGTACTTGAAGAACTTCACCTCGGCCACAGCGTAGGTCACTGGCCACGTAGTGCTTGGGGTGGAGGTGTCCTCTGGAGCCTGGCTGCTTAGGAAGATGTCCGAGTCTCCGTGCTGCACTCCAAAGATCAACTCAATGGAGGAGGTATTTCCAGAGTCACTTGTCAGCTCCAGCCTGCAGGACCGGTTGGAGGGCAGCATCTTCATGTTGTAGCGATGTGAAAGAGGCGCATCCCTCCAGGCTGACATCAGGAGGTTCTGGAACCAGTGGGCAGTTTCATGCACATCTAGGTAGCAGCCTGTGCAGAGGGTGTGTAGGAGGCTGGGGTCCTGATGTTTTGTGATGTCCTCCTGAGAATGGTGGAGGAAGCAGAGCATGTTCTCCTCCATCTGCTGCCCTGTGCAGGTGCACTCCAGCTCCACGCGGATGCAGGGGTCTCCTGCTGGCATCTCCCTTGTGGTGCCAAGCTCCAGGTTGAAGGTGTGGCCACGAGGTGCCTTCAGGGGCAGGAGCAGCTGGTAGACAGCATCATCGTCACAGGGAAACCAGCCTTCGAAGGAGGTGCCCACACTAATGGCTTGTTGCAGCACAGGGTAGAAACTCTTGCACAACTGCTCTTTGATGACCCCGAGGAGTTCATCCACCAGCATCTCCACCACCAGGCAACGGTACGTCACATTCTGCATTGGCCTCCAAGAGTGCCTTTCAGAATTCCCGACCAGATCCCCCTCTTCAACAGAACCTTCTCCTTCACTTTCTTCGTCCTCCTCCTCTTCCTCCACCACAGGCTCCAACATCCAGAACATATCCCTCTCATCATCAGAACTTTCCTCTTCACTTTCTTCGTCCTCCTCCGGCTCCAAGTTCCAGACCAGATCTCTCTCATCATCAGGACCTTCGCCTTCACTTTCTTCCTCCTCTTCCTCAGCGCTGCTGCTGCCTGCCTCACGGCTCCTTTTCCTCAAGCACCAGCAGAGGCCCAAGAGCAGGAGCAGGCCTCCAGCAATCGCCAAGTAGTGCCACTGCTGCAAGGCAGCAGAGAGCAGTGCTCCCCAGGCAAAGTCCCACTGCTCCTGTGTCTTCAGCTCCTGGAACCTCTCCTCTACCTCCTGCCATAGCCGAGCCATCTCCTTCTCCAGGAACAGGGCACGCTGTGCCATGCGCTCACGCGTGGCCTCATCCAGCTCATCACCAACCATCGGCAGGTTCTGGATGAGGGGTAGGAACACACGGACGAGGAATGCAATGGCAGCCATGGCCTGCAGGAGGAAGGAGAAGAGGGGTTCAGAGGGGCTGGGCTGGAGGGAGCTGGTGGCCGGGGAGAGGGACCTTTGGGGCAGGCAGGAGTGGGGACGAGGCAGCTGGGAGGCAGCGATGCCTGCCCAAGGTGCACCTGTGAGTGACTGGGGCCTTGGTGCTGGGGCAGAACCGACCCTCTCTGGGACCCACGTTTCTGCCCCAGCTCTCATCCAGCCCAGCCTCCCCCCACGTCTGCACTCACCACCATCCCACGCCGCACTGGCCAGGGCTGCCTGCCGGTGCCTCTATAACCTGCCCCGTGGGCCCTCGTCCTTTGTGATGTCACAGGCACCGGAGCACACCACGGGCACTGGAGCACACCACGGGCTCACCCCCCAGCCAGCCCCACCCCCAGCTCAGCGACTTTCAGCTGTCCCTTCCCTGCTCCTGCTGGCCACACCATTTCTGACCCACGCCAGGATGCTCTTGGCCTTCTTGGCCACTGGAAGCCCTGCTGCCTCATGCTCAGCCGCTGTTGACCTGCACCACCAGGTGCTTTTCCACCAGGCAGCTGTCCAGCGGCTCTTTCCCAGCCCTGCAGCGATTCATGGGGCAGTTGTGACTGAAATGCAGGCCCCGGTATTTTGCCTTTTTGAAACCCGTAGAATCGACTTCGGCCCATAATGCATCCTGTCCGCATCCCACTGGAGAGGCTTCTTGCCCTTCAAGCACGTCAACACTCCCTCCCAATTTTGTGTCATCTGCCAAGTTAACTAGGGAGCACTCCATCCCCTCATCCAGATGAATCATAAAGATCTTAAACAAGACTGGCCCCAACACTGAGCCCTGGACAATACTGCTTGTGACCGGCCACCAAAGGATTTAATCCCCTTCCCAACCACACCCTGGGCTCCACCATCCAGTCAGTGTTTTACCCACCAAAGCATACACCTAAGCCATGAGCTGCCAGCTCCTCTAGGAGAAGGCAGAGGCAAACGGTGCCAAAGGCTTTACTGAAGTCCAGGTAGGAAACATCCACAGTTCTCCCCCAGGCACTCAGCGGGTCTGCTGGTCATAGAAGGAGACCAGACAGGCCAAGCAGGACAGTCCTTTCATGAATCCGTGCTGGCTGAGCCTGATCCCCTGCTTGTCGTGCACGTGCTTGGTGAGCACAGTCAAGGGGACTGCAGCGGGATGCGGGGTGGCAATCAAAATGCCTGCAGCAAATCAAGTCTCCTGCACACCAGGGCTGACTCTGTCTTCTTCTGATCCCACGTCTGGCTTCTCAAGCCTTACCCTATGTGATATTGTAATAATTGTAATGGGACTGATAATCCACAATAATAGCCTTGTAATGCCGCTACTGTATAATAAACTGTACTGTAACGATACAGGGTCCTAACGCTTGGACAGCAGATTCCATTAATTGTTTCATGAAACATGCATGATTGCAGGAAGGACGTTGTTTGGAAATAACAACTTTTCCACCGTTCTCTACCAGCATTTTGTGGACACGTCATTTTAATCTGCTCGTCAAACAGTGGCTGTAATTTGTGGCAGGGAGCGACTTTACCCATTCAATTGCTCACCCACTTTCTCGATCTGCGCTTTCTGTTCTCTGAATTCAGCTTGCCAAACATCTCTTGCAGCTTGTAACTCCTCTTGGGGCAGTCAAAGCACGTGAATAGGGCCTACAGGGATCACAACCTTTTCTGGAGTAAGAGCTGATCCCTAGAATGCCCTGGAGGGAAAAACTCCTTAGAGAAAATACAAGTCAAGAGCACAGAGAATTCGATGTTTAATACATTGACACAGGGAACAATTCAAGGCTCTTAAAAACATGAGAGTTAAGAAAGTTCAGGTCACATAATTAGAAAAAGACATTTCTTTCATCAAAAAGTGATAAAACCCCAAAACATTGCCTCTGGTAAAAACCCAGCAGTGCTGGTCCCTGCTTGAAGTGAAAATGCTGTAACAGAAGCATTTAAAAAGGAGCACTTGGAATTACAGGACCGGTTTGGAACTCTCCCCCTGTCATTTCTTCTCATAGCTGCCAACCACGTTGGTCGGAGTAAATGAAGTTGGGAGGAGTCCAGTCCAGCGGCAGCGCCGATCTTCCACAGGCAGAGCTCAAGCATCAGCAAGCAGAGCGGTTCCGTGCATGCTCACCTTCCTTCTCCTAGCGAGGAGAAACCACTCATGCCCCAGGAGAAAGAAAACATTTGTGATACTCTGAACAGAGCCGCAGTACTAGGAAAACAGCAGCAAAATACATTCTAAAGAAGGATCCATTCAAGCTAAGCATCGTTTATTCCAACCAAAGAAAGATTCTAGTGGTGGAGGAACAGCCAGGGCACTGATGAGTGGTGCCCCCTCACTGCAGGGTCAACAAAGCCCCCTGACGGCGAGCGAGGGCAACAAGCAGGAAACTATCTCAGCTCCTCCGCCAGCGACAGAACTCCAGACAGAGTTTTGGCACCTCACGACGATCACCCGTTACTCTGCAGGTACCTGTCCAGGAACTGGGAATAGCAGTCTAGAGAACAGAAGTAGCAGATGATGGGTGCTTCCATACCTCCCATGTTATCCACCAGGACCACGGTGTGAGCTACGTGATGGAGGTTCATGGTCACCGTGATCTGAATGAAACTGCTCAGACAGGCACTTCCGCACTGGCACATTTTAGCCACGTCCAGGTCTTCACAAAGATGAGCAGGAAGCAGGTGACAACCGTACGGGATTCTGTGGAACAAGAGGAGCAAGTGTGAATTCATCTCAGAGTTAACCAGCGTCACTCAACCCTGGGAAGACACTGGCTGCACCAGCCGGGAGAAACGCCTCCAAGATCCCAGACACAGCAAAGCTGAAATTTTGTCACCGGTCAGGAATTAAATACAGCGCCTACAGGCAGTCATTAAAAATGTGCAATTGTGGTAGAACCATAGAATCGCTTGGTTGGAAAAGACAGTGAGATCACTGATTCCAGCTGTCCCTGTCCACTACTAAACCAGATCACTAAACATCTCATCTACCCATCTTGTAAACCCCCCCAGGGATGGGGACTCCACCACCTCCCTGGGCAGCCTCTACAGAATCACAGAATAACCAGGTTGGAAGAGACCCACTGGATCGTCGAGTCCAACCATTCCCACCAATCCCTAAATCATGCTCCTAAGCACCTCGTCTACCCTAACCTTAAACACCTCCAGGGATGGTGACTCAACCACCTCCCTTGGCAGACCGTTCCAATGCCTAACCACCCTCTCCGTGAAGAACTTTTTCCTAATCTCAAGCCTAAATCTCCCCTGGCGGAGCTTGGGGCCATTCCCGTCTCGTCCTGTCCCCAGTCACTTGGGAGAAGAGGCCAGCACTCTCCTCTCCACAACCTCCCTTCAGGTAGTTGTAGAGAGTAATAAGGTCTCCCTTCAGCCTCCTCTTCTCCAGGCTGAACACCCCCAGCTCTCTCAGCTGCTCCTCATAAGATTTGTTCTCCAGCCCCTTCACCAGCTTTGTTGCTCTTCTCTGGACTCGCTCCAGAGCCTCAACATCCCTCTTGTGGTGAGGGGCCCAGAACTGAACACAGTACTCGAGGTGCGGTCTCACCAGTGCCGAGTACAGAGGGAGAAGAACCTCCCTGGACCTGCTGGTCACGCCGTTTCTGATACAGGGCAAGATGCCATTGGCCTTCTTGGCCACCTGGGCCACTGCTGGCTTATGTTCAGTCGCTGTCAACCAACACCTCCAGGTCCCTCTCCTCCAGGCAGCTTTCCAGCCAGGTTTCTCCTAATTTGTACCTCTGCTTAGGGTTGTTGTGCCCCAAGTGCAGGACCTGGCATTTGGCCTTGTTAAACCTCATGCCGTTGGTCTCAGCCCAGCAGTCCAGCCTGTTCAGGTCCCTCTGGAGCCTCCCGACCCTCCAGCAGATCCACACTTCCACCCAGCTTAGTGTCGTCTGCAAACTTGCTAAGGGAGCACTCGATGCCTTCATCCAGGTCGTTGATAAAGACATTAAACAGGACTGGACCCAGCACTGAGCCCTGGGGAACCCCACTTGTCACTGGCCTCCAGCTGGATTTAGCTCCATTTACCACCACCCTCTGGGCCCGGCCATCCAACCAGTTTTTCACCCAGGACAGTGTGCGCCCGTCCAGGCCAGAGGTGACAGTTTCCGAAGCAGAATGCTATGAGAAACTGTATCAAAGGCTTTACTGAAGTCCAGGAAGATACATCCACAGCCTTTCCCTCGTCCAAGAGTTTAGTCACTTGGTCATAGAAGGTGATCAGATTAGTCTGGCAAGACCTGCCTTTCATGAACCCGTGTTGACTGGGCCTGATCACTCGGTTCTCTTGCAAGTGCTTCATGATCGCACTCAAGATCACCCGCTCCATGACTTTCCCCGGTACCGAGGTCAGACTGACAGGCCTGTAGTTCACTGGATCCTCCCTGTGCCCCTTCTTATAGATGGGCACGACATCAGCCTCCAGTCCAGCGGAACCTCCTCAGTCATCCAGGACTGCTGGAAGATGATGGAAAGGGGTTTGGCCAGCACATCCGCCAGTTCCCTCAAAACTCTTGGGTGGACTCCATCCGGCCCCATAGACTTGTGGGCATCTAGCTGGGCAAGCAAGGCCTGAGAACCCTTCAGTGAAGAAATTTTTCCTAATGTCCAATCTGATCGTGCCCTGGTGAAACTTGAGGCTGTTCCCTCTCCTCCTGTCACTTGGGAGAAGAGCCCAGCACCCACCTCGCCACAACCTCCTTTCGAGGCAGTTGTAGACAGTGATGAGGTCTCCCCTCAGCCTCCTTTTCTGCAGATTAAACAGCCCCGGGTCTCACAGCCACCTCTCCTAGGCCTTGTTCTCCAGCCCCTTTCCCAGCTCCATTCCCTTTTCTGGATGTGCTCTGGCCCCTCAATGTCCTTCTTGGAGTGAGGGACCCAAACCTGAACCCAGGATTCCAGGTGCAGCCTCACCAGCGCCGAGTACAGGGGGACAATCCCTTCCCTGCTGATCCAAGATGCCACTGGCCTTCTTGGCCACCTGGGCTACTGCTGGCTCACGTTCAGCCGCTGCCAACCAACACCCCCAGCTCCTTCTCCTTCGGGCAGCCTTCCAGTATCTCTTCCCCAAGCCTGGGGCTGCACAGGGTTGTTGTGACTCAAGTGCAGGACCTTGCCCTTGGCCTTGTTGGACCTCATGAGGTTCACACGGCCGCACTTCTCCAGCCTGTCCAGGGTCTTCTAGATGGCGTGAGATGAAACGTGCCTTTTCACAGCAGCACCACAGTGTAGGTTCTCTTGGAAAGCTGCTCTTTTCATCCGTCGTGCCAGTGATGACATCCAGAGACAGGAACAAGAACTGCTGCTGTTCGTTCCACAGTGGACAGGCACTGTGGTCGAGGTATGATCTCCCTGTGGCTGCCGAGGTCGCTGCAGAGTGCAGGCACCACCAGTGCCCAGCTGCCACTCCAGCCCCACGGAACTGGTCCTTCTGACTCACATCCTGACTACACCCACGCATTCCCAATTCTTCCTACACTCTCCTATTCACACAGCTAAGGCTTCTCGGGGTTTTTTCACCACCTCAATTCCAGGACAAACTTCCTGGTCAGAACAAGCACAAGCACAGCTCCAGCATTTGTCTGGAATGCCACTATGGAGAACAATTTCCATTCTTTTGCTTCTGTACCTTTCCCTCTGGTTCTCTCCCTTTTTCAAGGCTGGTACAGCCCATCATCGCTCCCAGTTCTCATTCTTTGTGAGCGCTCGCCTCCAATGAATGTCAGACAATGTCAGTTGCCCACTTGTCTTTTCCTTTTCCACCTAAGATAATCAGGAGCACTTTGTCCAGTGGTATCTCCCAAGAATCACAGACCCATGTGCACAGGGACTGTTTCCACCGTCCCTCGCCTCAAGAAGGCTCCTGGAGGGTGAACCTTGTTTTGTTCCATGTGGTGCCTGCTGCACGGGGCCGGGTCGTGACTCGGTGTCCCAAGAAACTCCGGTAAGGTAACCAAGCACCAAAATTATAGAATTACCTGGTTGGAAAAGAGCTTTGAGATTACCGAGTCCAACCATACCTGCCCACTACTAAACCTTGCATTTAGCCTTGTTGAACCTGATGAGGTTCACACAGCTGCACTTCTCCAGCCTGTCCAGTTACCTCTGGTTGAAACCTCTGATCAAACAAACTGCGTTGAATTAGTTCTGTTCAATGTCTTTATCAATGACCTGGATGAAGGTATCGAGTGCACCCTTAGCAAGTTTGCAGGTGACACTAAGCTGGGTGGAAGTGTGGATCTGCTGGAGGGTCGGGAGGCTCCAAAGGGATCTGAACAGGCTGGACTGAGACCAATGGCCTGTGGTTTAACAAGGGTCCTGCACTTGGGGCACAACAACCCTGTGGAGCTACAGACTAGGAGAAGTCTGGCTGGAAAGCTGCCAGGAGGAGAAGGACCTGGGGGTGTTGGTTGGCAGCGACTGAACATGAGCCAGCAGTGGCCCAGGTGGACAAGAAGGCCAATGGCATCTTGGCTTGTATCAGAAACGGCGTGACCAGCAGGTGCAGGGAGGTTCTTCTCCCTCTGTACTCGGC
This sequence comes from Clamator glandarius, assembly GCA_033459285.1. Classification (NCBI taxonomy): domain Eukaryota; kingdom Metazoa; phylum Chordata; class Aves; order Cuculiformes; family Cuculidae; genus Clamator; species Clamator glandarius. Next base: position 382,725 of record JAUNZM010000428.1, read on the forward strand.
ACTGGTGAGACCGCACCTCGAATCCTGTGTTCAGTTCTGGGCCCCTCACCACAAGAGGGATGTTGAGGCTCTGGAGCGAGTCCAGAGAAGAGCAACGAAGCTGGTGAAGGGGCTGGAGAACAGGCCTTATGAGGAACGGCTGAGAGAGCTGGGGGTGTTTAGCCTGGAGAAGAGGAGGCTGAGGGGAGACCTCATTGCTCTCTACAACTACCTGAAAGGAGGTTGTGGAGAGGAGGGAGCTGGGCTCTTCTCCCAAGTGACAGGGGACAGGACAAGAGGGAATGGCCTCAAGCTCCACCAGAGGAGGTTCAGACTGGATATCAGGAAAAAAATTTTTCAGAGAAAGGGTCATTGTGCACTGTAACCGGCACAATGTATAATAATATTTTCTTTTTATATGCTATTGATTAGATCTTTTTTCAACATCATCAGTGCTGCATTAGAGATGATTTACAGGGGGCAATCAATCACCATTTTCACTTTACTGTACCCAGTTTTAACAAAATTCACAAATCAACACAGACTGGCACATAGCCTTCAATCAGTTGCTACAAAAAGTGGTGGTTGTGAAGTCAAACTTATGAACTACAAAATATTCTAAAATATTACAAGGATCCATTCAAAGATGAATTTTTATCAAACCACTGCGAGCCACCCTCTGTAATGGTTTTACATTTGAAAATGCACTGTTTTCCATCTTTCTCAGTGAAAACAGCTTTAGTCCATTACAGTAGCTTTGTTCTTGAAGTGCACAATTTTATTTCAAGCATTTGAGTTTCATAGCTACTGGTGCTTTTTAATGTACCCAGCTTGCCTAGCTTGTGTGTTTGACAGCTTATCTAGAAAGTGTAATGATCAAATCTTGTTTGTTTGTTTGTTTTCTCCTGCCTGAAGTCTAGTTTTGTTTAGATGAAAAATGTTAAGTATGGAAGCAGAAATGCAAGAGTAAAGCAGTTACTGTGGTTAAATATATCTAATAACTGTGATACTAACAGCAGTATCTTGCTAATACTGACTGACTAGGACTGACAAGACTAGGGGCAATGGGTATAAACTGGAGAGGGGCAGATTTAGACTAGACATAAGGAGGAATTTTTTCATAATGAGGGTGGCGAGGCACTGGCACAGGCTGCCCAGGGAAGTTGTGTCTGCCCCATCCCTGGAGGTGTTCAAGGCCAGGTTGGATGGAGCCTTGGGCAGCCTGATCTAATGGGAAGTGTCCCTGCCCATCGCAAAGAGTTGGAACAGGATGATCTTTATTTATATATGCCCACAGATGACAGGAGTGGTTTCCAAAGGAACAAGTTTTTTTGGTGACTGGTATCACCAAAACTCTGGAGAGTTTTGGTGATACCTGTCACCAAAAAAACTTGTTCTTTTTGTTATCTTTAAATAAATCTCATTTAAGCCAGACAGTCCCATACTGACTCCCATGTGGCAGAGGAAAAGGGAGTGGTTGGAGGAGGTGGCATTGCTCAGTATGACTGGTTTGCAGAGCACTATATTCCCTACAGCCCTGTCTAAGCTGGCCTCTTCACAGGACTGGTTTCTACCTTACCTGCCTACTGTCCAAGATCCTTTACAGACACCTCTATTTTATTTCAGAAGTGCTTTTTGCTGCCTGAAAGCAGCACTTATGGCTCCTCCTCCATGTTAAAAATTGACCTTATTGAGACTTTATTGCTCTCTACAACTACCTGAAAGGAGGTTGTAGAGAGGAGGGAGCTGGGCTCTTCTCCCAAGTGACAGGGGACAGACTGGAGGGAATGGCCTCAAGCTCCACCAGGGGAGGTTCAGGCTGGACTTCAGGAAAAACATTTTCACAGAAGGGGTCATCGGACACTGGAACAGGCTGCCCAGGGAGGTGGTTGAGTAACCACCCCTGGAAGTGTTTAAAAGACAGGTAGACAAAGCGCTCAGGGACAAGGTTTAGTGATAGATAGGAATGGTTGAACTCAGTGATCCAAGAGGACTTGTCCAGCCTGGTGATTCTATGACTCTATGATCCTCTCATATTAAAAAACAAAAGGAGACCATATACTTTTAGATCAGGCAGAAGAGATGCTGTAGCATCCCCTGCCAGTAGCTGTGTTTGCATTTTCTCACATGCCACGTGTGGTTTGATCTTTTCTGATTTCCCTCAGTTTGTTGTAACATAACAAAACTACCCACAGTCTGGATGTTTCCAGTTTAATCTTATTTCTTATTAAATCAAACATGCTAAAATTACAAGAACAGTGCAAAAGCACCCAGATAGTAAAACCAAACATGTTTGCCTCCAATTAAGGCAAACAAGTCACATCATCCCAGATTAGATGAAGTGATGATGTAAGAAAAATCAGCTCTTTTTGTATCAGCTCTTTTTGTAACTTGTCCCCTCATGGCATTTTTTCAGGCAGAGTTAAAGTTATTCAGGTGTCTTAACAGCCTGATGCTTACCTTAATATGGTTGAAACTCTTTGAAGTATCATCTTCACTAGATTTCTTAACTTTGATGGTATTTTCAGCACCTCTTAGCCTTTCACAGTTATTGATATTTAATTTTATTTTATTAATAATGCAAAATTTTGCACACAAGAATGCTGTAATGCAATACTTTTCATTATTTTCTTTACAGGATCTGTCTTTAATCAGTACTTATTTTTTTAACTTCAAGGAGGATTCCCTGATACATCAAGGCAGGAAGACTGCTGCCGTCATGTAAAGGTACGTATATACTTGCCTTCCATCCCTAGAAAGCATAGAAGCCCATGCCCCATGCATTTCTTCCTAAATCTCCAGTAGTCAGAGTTAGTTTGTACAGTAATTTAAGTTTAACTTTCACTGTGTGTCTATGTAGAAAGGAAGATTCTAGTCTCCTAGGTCCAAAAACTTTAAGTTTGCTTCAAGTCTTTTAAAGTCTCTTTCAAAGCCCAAAGTCAGACCACTGAACTTTGCTTCATTGATATTCAAGGTACCATGCACCCATGACATTTCTCAGGACAGCTGACATTAAATAAATAGTTTTATACTGGTGAATCACTAAAGCATTTGGAATTGTTTTATGGAAATCAGCAGTGGAGGCCATAGGATGAGAGATTGGTGGACACATCTTAGGACAGGTAGCCTTTGAAATTAACTGAATTTTTGTCCTAGGTTTGTGTATGACACAGGCAATCATAACACTTGTGTATGGTTTTTATTAGTAACCTAATTTTACTGACAACTATTTACTCAAGTGCAGTCTATGTATAATATATACATCATCTTGAAAGTGTAAAGCGCCTGTATTTTTCCTTTGTTAGGATTAGGAGGAGAAACAGCCCTTAAAGGAAGGCAAATGTCTCAAAAGACAGACTTCCACCTCATTTCATTTCAAGAAGTAACAAGTGGATTTGCTTATATTTTCCCATTCTGTTAGAAAGAACAAGTCAGGTCGGAGTTAAAAGATGCACCAGGATGTCTATGAGTGACTCATGGCATGTTTCTCTGCTTGTCATTTGTGAATCACTATTCGTATGGGGAATACGACAGTTCGTTTTCACTAGGATTAAAATGAGAAGGTCTCACAGGGTTAAGAGATTGCTAATCAGATATGTTTATGCATCTGATATTTGGAGAATACAGTATTTCATCTTCTTTGTATATAATCTCTTCTTCATAAAACAAAAGAAGTTCTAAAAATGCCTGTAGAGGAACGTCCTGAAGCACATGGTGAAATCTTGGCTTGTCTGTGTTAATGGTTGATCTCCAGGTTACTTAAACAAAGTCCTGATTTAATCCATGAAGGGGCACATAACAGGGAGTGCATGATAGGGCTGAATATCATGTTATTAATTCATTAATTATGTATTATTATGAACATTACTCTTCTAAATTAATGGATAATTTTAAAAATAAAATCTCTTGTGCTTAAATGTGGAATTGTTTCTAGCCTTCCCACACTAAATCAACCATAAATGTCAAAAGGACTGTGAAAATGAGAGAAATTCTGGGAAAAGACTCTTCTTGAGAATTGCCCACATACTTTAAGTGGTGTGACCAAAGGGGGAATCTGGCCATTTGCCCTTTCATTTTAATACGGTGATTGTGAATGCCTAATGATATGAAATATCAATTATGTAATGAAATTATTTAATTCAGGGAAGCAACCATTTATGAACATACAGAATATCTGGATCTCGTGGGACTCAAAGAGATCCCTTTGGCTTGTTGTATTTTCACTCAGACCTGGACAACAGCTGGTAAACTGGATGTTAGTCCCACCTGTGTTGACAGTAACTCTGACTTCTGTACGATTTCTTCAGATTTGCATGGGAAAAATAGAGTGCAGAATCCGATGTCTCCACCTTTATGACATGGTGGGTTGATCTTTTTTCCAAAAGCTTCAAGATCTGACTTAATTACTCTTAATTTTTACTAAACTGGGAAAATATCAAGGATTATAATATAATGAATTTTCCTGCAAAGGTGAGGAAGGAAGAAAATCATCAGTACATATCAGATCAAGGTTTTCTGCTGGTGAATTTACTGTGCAAGTGCTTTTCAGAAATATACTTTAGATAATTGCAAAAAACCCCACTTCACTATAACAGATGCTCTTACTGTACCTACAGAGCCCTTCTCACACATACGTGTGTATGAGCTTGTGTGACGAATAGCAATGGAACTACGTCTGAATGTAATTATGGACTTCACTACGCCATCTATTTTTAAAATACAAACATAGGATCATAGAATGATTTGGGTTTGAAGGGACCTTAAAGATTATCCAGTTCAACCCCCCTGCCATGGGCAGGGACACTTCCCACTGCATCAGGTTTCTCAAAGCCCCACCCAGCCTGGCCTGGGACACCTCCAGGGATGGAGCAGCCACAACTTCTCTGGCACTGTACCAGTGCCTCACCACCCTCACAGGAAAAGAATTCTTCCTAGTATCTAATCTAAATCTCTCTTCTTTCAGCTTAAAACCTTTATCCTATCCCTGCACTCCCTGATACAGACCCCCACCCCAGCCTTCCTATAGACCCCATGTGTAAACACACCTCACTTTTCATATTATATTTTTTTAAAATACAGGGTTTGGGGTTCAGTGTATACAATTATATAGCTTTTTAAAAAATATGCTGGTATACAAAACTACTAACATGTTAGTTGTATTCTAATTGTATTTTAAAAGTAAATGTTGATAACTTAGCATGTTACTACAAAAATTAAAGTTCTTAGCAGACTTCAGAGCTGTATCTCTAATAGAAGAGCTCATTTCCAGACTTGATAAATTTTTCACAGCATTCACTTCAGATCAAATTAAATTACTACTAGGGATATCGAGAGTTTTAAATTTAATAATTTAAGTTTCTATGCTTAATTTGGAAACCATCATCAAATTTCTATGAGTGATATGATTTGGGGATTAAGAGATTGCTGTAGCAATTCCATGCACGTCATTTATTGTTTCTCCAAGGTGATTTGAAAGAGGGGATATGATTAATTACGATTACAAGTAGACGGCAGGCAGTTAGTGCAAGGATTGGTACCAGACCCCAGACATCCCAGTTGCTGCCATATCCCCTTTCCTGCAGGGAAGTTCTTTGTGTTGCTGCGGTTCGTAGCACAGCCACGAGGTGTCTTTATTGCACTGCTGATTTTCCACACCAGAGACTCCCGAGACATCCCGTGGGTACAGAGACCTCCTCATTCCAGCCGGGCTATGGCAGCTTTGCACCAGAACGCATCAAAGATTTAAATCCCACTCTTGGCATTTCAAGACAAGGCAAGTCCCCTTGCGGTGTTGCAGAGCGCAGCGCGGGTCTGCGAGAGCAGCACAGCCTTTAGGTCAGATTCGTTGCAGAATCATAGAATCACCAGGTTGGAAGAGACCCACTGGATCATCGAGTCCAACCATTCCTATCAAACACTAACCCATGCCCCTCAGCACCTCGTCCACCTGTGTCTTAAACCCCTCCAGGGAAGGGGACTCAACCACCTCCCTGGGCAGCCTCTGCCACTGCCCAATGACCCTTTCTGTGAAAAATTTTTTCTTAATGTTCAGCCTAAACCTCCCCTGGCTTCCTGATTTTTCTACCTGATTAATCTGGGGCCCTTACAACTTGAGAAATGAATGAGAGAGTGACTGGTTTGGGTTTTGTAGGAACGCCTGGAATCCCTTTGCATCCCATTGCTGCTGCCAGCAACCAGATCTGTCGGCCGCAGGAGAGCACGAGGACCTGGACAGGGACAAAGCGGTATTATCAGGGAAAGCACATTGTACCTCCAAGGTGAGCCTGAAGGAGAGAGTGGCACAGGTTCAGTTAGAGCAACCACACAAGGCAGGAGAGAGCCCCTTAGGGACACTCACAGCCTTGTGTCACTGGTTCTGTGCAAGGTCAGTGCTAGCCCCGCCGGTAACAACCGGATTTTAAGGCAAGACTCAACAATTGGCCTTAACTGGGAATAAGGGGAGAGGAGAAGGATGAGACCAAGCTCAGATCATTCTCTGCAGAGACTGCTCAGCGCAGCTTCATACTCTTGTGCTCTCCATGTGATTTTGAACCCTTCAGAAAGCCCCTTGTGTCATCCTAAGCAGAAATAACCTGTGTCTTAAAGCACTCAGCAGTTCCTAAAGGACTTGGAGCTTCCGAGGCATGAGCATGAAAAGCTTCCATTGCTGTAGGCTGGAAAAGCACTATGTGGTGTACATGAAATTGGAAATATGTGTACCCTCTATAGCTTTGCTTCTTTTTAATTCTCTGAATTTATCTGTGTTTGTGCATAATATTCATTCTGATTTCCATCTCTTTCAGGGATTTTAAATTCCACCTTTACCTACTCTCAGGGCTTTTTTAAGTGCAGAATTTCATAACGGAAGCATATTTCTGTTTGAGGCGCTATCTACACTCCATTTAAACACTTCCACTCTCTCCTGGTTTCCTTCACAAATTTCCTTTGCAAATAACAGTGTAATTAACAACGGTAAGTGCAGACGAACCAGAAATATACAGGACACTCACATTACAGAGCTTTTAGAAGAGATGTCTTCATCACCTTCTTTTTTTATATATATAAAATTCAAGGTTATTATGAGATTCTATGATTTATGCTGGAATATACAGGATGGCAGAGGATTCTCACCCCCACTGACCTGTTTATGTTCCTGACAAGTGGTTCCCTTGCAGCCTTTGCAGTGAAGAAGCTCCAGTGGGTGCCACTGCTCCCAAACTGCTGCAGCCTCACACACAAGCAGCCACACAGCCCACAGGCAGTTCAGCAGGAAGGTTGTAATGAGTTTACTGACAATAAAAGAGATAAACCCTCCAGTAAAATCCCAGACGAGGATTTAAAGGCTTGTAACAGAGACGTGATCAATTCTTTGGCTGGATGCCCCCTGGACTGTCCGCATTTACTCACCAACCTCTGCTACGGGAAGAGTCTCAGATGATAGCAAGCCTTCCCGGAGCACATTTATTGGATCTCCCCGGCAGGCTTGCTTCCACTTAAGGGAATGGAACTGCCTCTGTGTACACCAATACCAAATTTGCCCCAGTGGTGCTACAGCAGAGAAGTTTTGATCCCACGTAAGCAATGCAGTCGAGGGGATGTTTTGCCTGATACACAGGTGCGGGAGTGGCCTTTTGTTATTTTCTGACTCCTGACTTAGAACAGTGAAGCCTCTCTTGAGCTTAAACACTGTCTGCGCCCAGGCTCGTTGCACATATTCCCTGTAAAACACGAAATGAAAGCTTAGAGCCCGAAGCGGACACATCTACTACAGAGACCTCACTTCTGCCGCTGTCTCCTGGGCAGCACTGACTGCAGGAGTCATTGTCTATTGCCTTCTTATTTCATTTTATATAAAGTCGATCATCAAAGAAAGCAAACAAAACTTTGCCTCTCCCCATCCGTGCGTGCGTGCAGACATGCAAAATGTGCTGGTACTGCACCGTTCCAATAGCTTTTGCCTGCAAAGTGTCACGCTTTTCATCTACCATTTAATTCTCCTAAATGGATGTTACTCTTCCTCCCATTACGCATCTCCATTGCTTCCACGAAACGTTATTTGCATAAAAGGAACTGAATAATTGATAGAGGCTGTGAGCGAGAGCCAGCACACATCTTGGCAGGGGTTTGCTGGTGATCCCAGCGAGTCCAACACATAGCTCATAGCTTGTTTAATGGGATGGAAGCTGACAGGGTTTCCTTGTAGCCCTGCTACAGAACTCATCGTTGCTGCCTGACCTCCTTGTACTCAGCTGCTTTTCTTGTTGATCCCACTGCTCTTTTCCTCCATTAATGGGAGAATTCTTAAAGAGAGCGATACAGGACACTACAATTTGTGTTCACATACACCATCAAATACTACCGCGTCTGAGCCCATCGGGCTTATTGTGCTGCTTTTATAAAATAAAAAGGAACAAAAATCTAAACTGAATGTAATATGAAATGCAAAGTCTGGGAACAGCTTTCATTTTCAAGCTTTTTTTTTTAAACATGAATTCAAACTTGAGTTTGAACTTGGGGCAAGGTTGTTGGGTTTTTCTATATTAAGATTAAATAAAAAACTCACACTAAGCAGAATTTTTTTGCTGCTCTTCTGTAACAGTTTTATACTGAAAATCTTCTGCATTCTAGATGTCTCTGCTTAGTAGGATGGCTGTCAGAAGGAATATCTGTATGTTTGAAAACAGAAAAAGCCACATAAGCCTTATATTCTCGTAAATTGTTTTACTTGGCAGTGTTTGAAAAATTATCTAAAAAAAAAAACTAGAATCAAATAATTTTCTTGTAGAGCTTTCCACATTTTCTAAAGTATCTATGTTTTAAAGCTGAACAGCAGTATTGGGAGAGCCTGGAAACAGCTGGAACGATTAGTATTTTCCTTGGTGAGGGAGCCGCCTCAGCTGCTCTGACAAGCAAGCTGCCATTTTCAATGTAATCACTTTTGATTTTAAAACACTTGCTTTGCTTTTAACTTTGTGCAAATCCCTCTTGATATTTCCCTTTTTAAAGTAGATGCATTTCCATATGTCCATAAAAGTTTCGCTGGCAATTGGCACGCTGGCCGGAACGACTCTCCCTGTTGCGGTTTGTGAAACGAGGCAGCTTTGTTTGTTAAGTGTTCAGGTACATAATGCAAAACACACTGAATATCCTCAACTGCTGCACAGATGTTTACATGCTGAAAAGGAGACCCAAAATTTCATTGATTGAATTAACCTCTCTCTTCCCTTTTGCAAAGCAGTTAGAACCCCTCCTACTCCTGATAAGTCTTTTATTCCATGCTTCAAATGTTAACTATTTAATGAATAGTTTTCGGTATTCTCTGAAGCTAAATGTTTGAGAATAAAAAATTACTTTAAAAATACAAAATAAGGAAAATTGCTGATTTAGACACTTCCATTCGTTCTGCCATTTCCTGTCTTCAGAAACGAGCCTCGTGTTTTGGGGGGAAGAGGCTTTCTGCAACAAAGAGACTGTACGGCTTATTTTATTAATTTCTTAGGATCTTATTCCTCAAAATGTTTTCCACGTGCTTTTCCTAGTCTCATAAAAATAAGCAGTGAACAAATATATATCAGTAGCATTTTTATATTTCAGTTCTTATTCTTTCCCATCAATTTGGGTGAAAACAGGTATTTGCAAACACTGGTAGCCTAATTTCTTATGGCCTTTCATTTTTTATGAAGTGTTTTCAAAAGACTTCAATCAACCTTAATGGTGTGTTTTTAGTTAAGGAAACAGAATGGAGAGAAGTCAATTTAAGCTCCCCAATGAACAAGTGTGTACAGAAAAAAAAAGCCATAAATGGGTTTAGAAAACAGAGCCAGTACAAGCAAAATGCAGTGAACAGAGCGCTCAGGGAAGCCAAGATATAATGGAAAGAGTAAAATACTGCAGAGCTTTTTAAACTATATACAATTGGAACAATGGGCTGGACCCAGACATCTATGTTAAACTGTTAGCAGATAGGTGAAAAGCAAGCTGCAATTCTGTAACCGGTGCCAGAGAACAGTAGAATGGAAGGGCTTAAAGCTGAAGAAAATGAATGTGGGGTAGTTTAGCCGCATAGAAATCAAGTCAAAATGGGCATATTTCACTGTTTAATGTACCATGTAAAGAACTATCTCCTAGCTTTCTGTATTAAAGGACTATTAGTACCAGACTCCTTAATGAAGCTGCTTTTATGCCACCTGTGAAATAATAATACCTTTTTTTTTGCACACCTATTTTTACCAAAATACTTTAAAAGCATTGGGTGATTAAGTAACGTAGCCTCTGTGAGAACACATTATGCATCTACAAAATATATAGAACGGAATTACACCTGTGAAACTATCGTGCGGTGATTGTTTAATTGTCTCGCACTATTTCAACCTGGCATTAGTGCTACCTATAACGTATTTTTCCAAAGCATCACAACCTCACTGGTAAAGGGGAACTACAGAAATATTACGAATCCAAAGGCTAAAATAATTCAGTCCTTCTAACCCACACTGCTGCATGCTCTCAGCTGTCTGGGCCCCTCCACCTCTTTGAAACAAGCTCCTGTACAGCGCACCAGCAATCGTTATCACTTGTATCGTAGCGAATCAGTTTATACGTCGCTTTTATGCATGCATACAGTTGAGCGCGGTTGTTTGTAACGTCTGCCTTACAATATGATTCAATCCATTTGGGCAGCCTAATGCAAAGATTTCGTAATGTACACAGGGATGAGCAGCACTAAGGCAACGGACACGGTACTCATTATTCTTTTAACAGGAATGTCAACAAGGAGAGGAATTAGAGAGGAAATCGTTGTAACTCCAAAAGAACATCTGACTAACCACTACAGATGACATGTTTTTTTCCCTTTTTATCCTCTTCATGATCCATAAAGCAGGATTTTTCCAAAACAATTAATTTGGTTGCCAAACCCTTCTTAATTCTAAGGAGATTTAAAACTCATCTACTTGGAGTCTGTCTCATGGAGCTAGACCCACAACCGGATTACAGCTATCCCATCATATGGCTGTTGTTAGCCCAGTTGCTGCTACGTGGGTCATAATTGGACAGTTTAAAGAAAAAAAAAAGAAGGAAGAGATATAAGCCTCCAAGTCTTCTTTACACTAAGCCCACTGGCACCTCTGCATTTTATTATTTGTGTTACTTTCTCCTCAAAATAAAAGCTCAGCAGGTGGAGATAAAAAGTTTCCAAACCTTTTGCAATTAACCTTGGTGTACAGTTCCCATAAAAAAATGTTGATACTCCAAAGTAAACAGGCCAACCACTGGCAACAGGCAGGGCAATCCTGCAGCAAAACCAAGGTCTGAGTTAGGGAAATGGCCCCTCTTTGTGTCTCACTTTGGAGAGCATATGGCAAATTTCCACTTAACAAGAATCTTTGCAACACAAACTAAGTCCCGTGTTAATTCTTTTAATTATTGTATGTGCACGTGTGTGTTTGTCTGGGTGTTGCTTTGTTTCTTTAGAGAGAATCAGTGATCTAAGTAAAGGCAGGGCAGACTTAAATTAGACTCATCCCTCTGTAATATCACTGACTTGGAGCTGGGGGCACGGCAAGGTCCTCCGCTCTGCTTGTGCTGCATCCTGGGCTTGATCTGTGCACGCCAAGATAGGTAACACCTACATGAGAGCTGTGGTCTTGGTCCTCTGATGATCCAAATCAGAGCCTTCTCGAACACAGCACAGCTCCTGTCCAGCCTTTGTGCGTCGTACCTTCAAGTGGGAACTGCAGAGGCCATGGATGATGGAGAAATAGCCCAAAGTCTTGTCCTGAGATGACATTGGAAGTGTTTATCTGTCCTCTGGTTTAGATATACTGCTGAAGTCCTCACACTATGATTTCACCTGAAGATACAAACAACTTAATGGTTTGGGCGGCATCCTTATATGTTCCTTCAATGTATTTCTTTTATTTAATGCACCGTAGGCATATAATTCTTATTAGGCTCTTGACCGCAACCTGCAGAAGCCCAAAAAGTGTAGCTGTGTGCCCATCTCAATGCACATTAACAGAAGAACAAAGTGCATTAATGGAAAGTACTCCTTCCTCCATGAGCTTACAAAAGTTATATAATACGCCAGTATTCATTAAAGTGGATGCTTTAAATTTTTTTTTGCTATCAGAATACCCTCCCAGTGTGATATTCTGTAATTGCTACATGCACCGTCCCGCTCCGATCCCACAGCATTAATGTGATCATGTGCAGGTGGGAGGACAAAAGTTCCAGAGAAGTAAATAGACTCCTTTCTGCTGCAAAGACCAACAGGTGTCTACTGGAGCCATTCCTTCTACTATCCCTTTGCTGCACCCGAAGAGATGAACCTGGCAATAGATCAGTGCTCGTAGTTGGTAATATTTTACGGATTTAGCAAATCTAAAAATGTGATACTTGTACTCTTTATCAATCCCTTCACTCATCCTGTCCCTTTCTAACCTGGTTTGTGACCACTCATGAGCTTGGGAGGGGCTCTCTACCAGGGACGGTCGTGGCAGGACAAGGGGTAACGGTTTCAACATGAAAGATGGGAGATTTAGATTAGCTATTAGGAAGAAATTTTTTCCCGTGAGGGTGGTGAGACACTGGCACAGGTTGTCCAGAGAAGTCATGGCTGCTCCATCCCTGGAAGTGTTCAAGGCCAGGTTGGATGAGGCTTTGAGCAACCTGATCCAGTGGGAGGTGTCCCTGCCCATGGCAGGGGGGTTGGAACTGGATGATCTTTAAGGTCCCTCCCAACACAAACCATTCTATGATTCTATGATCTCAAGTGCTCGGGATTCATTGTCTCTTTATTCTTTTTTGTGTTGCCCTTTTATGCCTGTTATTCCCAGGTTAAATATGAATCGAGTTCACAACATAAGCATCACAAACATGAATAACCTGGGATGACCCTGGACCTGACCGTCCAGTATGCATTAACACTGCTAAAATACACAGGGAAACACGGGATTTCCAAACAAATAATAAATGAATGGTAGAAAATTGAGTAAAGTGGTATTTAAAATGCAGCTTGGGCTCATTGTCAGAAGACAGAATACAGTGAAGTCTGGATAGAGTATCTGCCTGCGAAAAGCCTGTTCAATTTGCAAGCAGAATGGATGAAACATTGTAAAACAAAGGGATGCTAATGCACACAAGTCCAATCATTTAAATTCCTACACAGCAGCCCTATTTTTAGTTAGAGTTGAATCATTTAATTTAACCATTTATAGTTTATTGTGGCAGGAAAAAAAAACCCTGCTAAAAACTAAATATTTAAATTCTGATAAACTCTTCTAAACTATTTCCTTCAAACCCAAAATGCACTAGCATCAGATTTTCACCTTTGGGTTTCAGTTTTCCAGCTTGTAATAACAGTTCACATTTATACTGTCTAGTAAATGTCACCCATATCCCAGAAAAGTTGTCCCATACTGCCCCTACCCTGACACTGATTCTCTGTGGAGAGAAGGGCTGAACTGTGAGTTTGTGATGAATTCCAGATTCTGAATCCAAGGTGAGATTTCTCTTCCCCATCTCTAACGAGTAGCTTTGGCACTCCCTCTGCTGCGCCCCTCAGCAGCTTGTGAGATTTTTTTTGCCCTGCCACAAGAAGAATTCCATTACCATTCCACACCCTTGCCCTCTCCAGAGCTCAATGGGAATGCCCCTTCTTCACTTCCTCCTTTTTGTGCAGTCCAAGCCAACTTCAGCAATATTGAAGAACAATAAACCCTGATTTGTTCACGTTATATCATCTAAACCCAAACAAACTGCAGCATTTCCTAAACCAGAAATTGTTTATTAAAAAAAAAAAAAAAAATCCAGGCTGGCCAGCTGTTTGCAGTCTCCCAGCTGGGAACGCCGCCTCCAGAATCCACACTTGATGCTCCTACATGGCCTTTGTGTTGCTGCCCGATCTGTCCATCTGTCCGCATGGCGCGTTGCCAGCTCTTAAGTTGGCCTGATCTTTATCTGGGGTACCAACACGACACAGATTCGGACTGACAGTCTCAGTAACTGCAAGCATCACTTCTTCAGCCAGGAGTCCCTTTACAGTGACAGCGTTGCTTTTCTTGCTAGATTGCTACCTCAGGTTGGTATCTCACTCCCATCAGCCTTTCGGCTCTCTTTCCATAAACAACACAGAGATAGCAATGCAGAGCTATAGAGTTATCAGTGAACATAAAATAGTAAACAGTGCATTTGTGAATAGACATACTTTTTATGTACAAAAATGAGTCCCTTTCTGTTAAGAGTTACGTGTTTGAGGTACATGAAAATGTAAGAAAAAGTTATATTGTTGTATAATAAACAAAGATGCAGATCTTCCACTGGTTTTACTGTGACCAGAATTTGTCCCTAAATCTATTTTTCGTGAAGCTGTTTTAAAACAAGCAGATCAAGACCCAACCTTGTCATTGTTAGTTGCGTAGCATCGTGTTCCAAGGAATTCATACTGAAACCAATGAGATTTCTGCTAGAGACATTATCCATTGTGACTCTGGGTACCGGGGCTCAGGTTCTGAGAGCAGTGAATGTGGTCTGTCAGTATTTTTCTGTCTTTTTGTGTAGTACCACATGTGAATGATCTCGCTGGACTTGCTTTCTGACACCACCCTACGAAAGTCTTCTTGTTGGGGTCATCAAAATTTGTAGACAACTTCTACAATCCTTGGCTCAGAAGCAGCCTCTTTCCTTTACAAATTCCTCCTCATTTCAGGGGGTATATCTGATCTGTAGCCCTCACAAATCAGGAAGGTATTGGATTTTTTCTAGAGATCTGGGTAGCTTATGTACTAGATTGAGGAAAGCAAGTGCCACATTGTCACTGTAACAACGATTTATCACTTAGTCAAATGTTACACAGTGAAAAGTAAAAGTTTAAATCTTTAATCTGGAAATAATTGATTTAGGTTCTTATTTTCTAAGATGACCTGGTACAGAGTTGACTGTATCTGAGTGGAGAGGTCTGATACTAGCTTTCCATTAATTAGAATTATAATTGAATACTTACATTTAGAGCCTTTTTCATTTAAAAAAAAATATTTAACAGAAAAAGAAGTGCCTTATGCAAAGCAAAGAGTAAGACGTGATTGACATTGCACACCAGGATGGCCACCGCTCGCTCCCACAGCCAGATACAAAGGCAGCGCGGCTCCACGGAGGCCCAGGGAAGCAAGAGACACTTGGGATTCGGCATCCTGAGGGTCCAGGCTCTGCCAAGCTGCAGCAAGGTGAAAACACAGACACAAGCATTGAGCTGAGCACTGCGCCTGAGCCAGGCACTGCCTGTAGCACACGTCCCTGATCTCAGCAACCCCCCCAGCCTCGTCGGTTTGGGGCTATTTTAAGCAGAGTACATCTCGCATATGGATCACATTAAAAAGCTGATGTTCTAGTAAGTAACTTAACTCGGAATGTTCATCTTGCTTCCCAATTACTGCTTACTCATAATTAAGAGGATAAACATCAGCAGAAGGTATTGTATTACACAAATGACATGCAGACAAGCATTTGGACCAGGAGAAATGTAATCACTAAAATACCTGTTTAACTGCAATTGAAAACTAAGGTACCCATTTCTAGACCCCATTGCATATTAGGACAAACCAGAACAGCTACAAGAGCTCTGGAAGCTGAATGTACTCCTCCCTTTGCAATGAAGGCTGCAAAAGTGAGTATACTTCAGCATGTCAGAACATTCCTGAATTAATGTACAGAAACCTATCCATGCTTAACAGAAAGTTCTTGAAACAAGTATCACTCCAGGGCTGTGCATTCTGCATTGGAACATGGTAATAACCGGATATGGATAATTATTTCTGAATTCCCCTATTTTCATTCTTTCCTTCATTATGTTTTTTGGGTTTTTTTTCAAGCTTCCTTGTATTTTCTGCTCTTTTGTTACTATACAGTCTCACTGATATCCTTCATCAGATTAAGCTTTAAAAGAAAACAGACACATAGCGTAGCGCACAGTACAGAGAAACAACGTGAAATAGGCAGAGGCAGAGAGCCATCCTAAACTACCCCCTTGCTTAGGCTGGCATTCAGGCTCTGTCAGCCTTCTTCAGGGGCAGTAATAATGTTATAATGGGACCGGGAGACAAAACTGTCAAATTCTTTCCAAGACAATCTTCCAGGCTCATCAGCATAGACAATCATTCCTTTCACTTCTGGAGTAATAGGAAGATTTTAAGCAATATCTTTTGATTTGAGTTGGACTTGAAAAATGACATAGCTGGGGGCCTTATTTGAAATGCAAGGCTGAAATGTAAAGTGCAATTTCCCATGCGGTCTGCGGAGAGAATGAGGCACTTGTCCCAGTTCTCTTAATTGTCTCTGATTGCTGTTTGTGTAGCACAGTCACTTCCCCGTCTTCGAAATCACCTTCAAGGGCTCCAACATTTTTCAGTTCACTGTTTTAAATCAAGAAGGGCTAAACACCCACCCATTCAACCATTATGGCTCTTTTATGTTATTTATGTGGTTTATGCTATTAGGTTTTAAAATTTTGTTTATTTAATTGGCCTTAACAAGTACTTAAGTAACAGGTTTGAGGACGCATCAGTGGGACTCGGCACATGTTGATTAAGGTGTGCTTAACCTGACAGTTAATATTTCGTACCATTTTCCCAGCAGCAGCTACTGTTATGGAAGAAGTGCTAATTTTCCAAAAGTGGTTAGAGCTTGATTATTATGTTGGTTCTTTATTCACATGGCTTCATTATTTTCTTGGCGCTGCTCTGTGAGAGATGAAGGAGTGCTATTATTTCTGCTCCCAACTCCTTTCAGTCTCTTGCAATCATTTAGACACGTGTGACATTACTCAGATAAGCAGTGGTGTTTGCCTGGGCAGATGAATGCACCCCACAAAACAAGCTGCTCACTTTCAGCAAAGAGCACAGTGTTTTCTGGCATATGCCTGGGGAGGGGAATGAGAAGCAGTAAAATCACAGTCCCACCAAATCTTCTTTGTTTAATTAAATAGTTTTCATTCAGAAGAGAAGTTCTGACAGCTGGAAGCCCTATAGCCTCTCCTGTTTCTGGGGGGAGCCTAAAGCCACCAGGTAGCTAAAGTAGGGAACAGCAAGTGTTGGAAATTTCCAAGGAAGGTTGCAGGTGACTGGAAGCCAGAGGCACTTTGTTCTCTTAGACTAGAAAGGCTATTTTGGTCTGTGTCTGGAATATTAGAAGCTGCTACTCCCAAGTTATCCAAGACAGCGAAGTCCAACTTAGCTTTTTACATCAAATTATTCATGAAAGTCAGGAGGAGCTGGAGATAAACTATTCATTCTGTGCACATCCATGTGAAACGAACTCTCAGGAGAGATCCTTGAGATCCTGCCAAGAAAACAAGTGGAAACATTTTAAGAATGGAAGGAAACATTTATAATTGAAATCACCAACAGCATATTTTTGATTTGTTAATTCTACCAGAATAAAGATGCCACCTTTCCTTAGATGAGTGGGTAGCACAGTAGAGAGCAGAGAAGGGTATGAAGGCTGGAAGAAATGGGACTATTGCCCCCGTTTATTCTGCCAGTCTGCTGTAAAACATGACACCACTGGACCTCTGTGGCGCCAGCGCTCAAAACATCCAAACCTAACTGGGTCTGGAGCACTAGCCTTACAGAGTGGCTGAAGGAACTGGGATTGTTTAGCCTGGAGAAGAGGAGGCTGAGGGGAGATATCATCGCGTTCTACAACTACCTGAAAGGAGGTTGTAGCGAGGTGGGTGTTGGTCTCTTCTCCCAAGTAACAAGTGATACGATGAGAGGAAATGGCCTCAAGTTCTGCCAGGGGAGGTTTCAGCTTCTCATGCACCTAGTACGTGCATCTAATACAACATTTCCTACAGCCTTATACTTATCCAAAGGGTTTCCAAGACCTTATCTGGAGTAACCTGTGATTCCCTTTTATTGCAAATTAACAGGGCAAGGGATCACAGATGGGCAGAGCCCAACAGACCACAAGGAAGGCAACGGTCCAATAAGGCAAATCAGTATGTGTTCAGTGGGGCTCAGAACACCTTCACTTTCATCCTAAAGAAAACAAGACTCCAGTGATATTAAAGATAGTGCCATTTTCATACCATTTAAACTAACTCTGTTTTTTCCCCACAAAAAGAAAGTTAACGCCACATAAAATGTGAATTTTCTCCAAAGCCTGTGGTCTGGCAACAGGGAAAGGGAATGAAGTATGTTTATAAAATTAAAGCTTTTGCTTTAAATACAGTGCTAAAACTTGAAAATATTAACTATTTTTTGTGCTTTACCTTTAATAACACATTAAGCAGTTTCTTAGCAGTACTTGTGACAATGCGAATAAGTCAGGGTTAACTTGGCAGAAACCCCAAACCACAATTCATTGTTCACTATTTTAAGAATGAACAGAGGTTTTATTAACATCTTACCCCTTGTTGGGCCCAAGAGTCCCTCTTTTCAACACAACAGGAGCTCTCAGTCTTCAATTTATAGCTCTGCAGAGGGGATTTATTTCTTCACATTCATTGTGTTGTCCAGCATTTGTTTGCACTTATTTCCAACTGTCCCCATCAAAAGTTATCTATGAGAAGCAGGGATGTTCAAAAAGAGAAGTGTTTTTTAAATGTATCCAACATGGGCACAAAATCAACACATGAAAATCCTTGCAAACTCCAAAACTGAGCTGCACATAAAAGGAAGGAGGAGGACTGTAGTTCATGAAGTCTGCAGTCTGTGATAGCAGCAGAGGAAAATCAGAGCAAAAAAAACCCCTTCATTGAGAAAATCCTGCTCCCCAGATGCCTACTGGTTCAGGTGTCTCAGAAAATCAAAGTTGTCATGCCATCAGGAGGAGAAAGGGTGTCTTACCACTTGCTAAGACAGCCTGGTAGAGTCTCAATCATCACCCCAGTGTGCTGGTGGCCCCATGGCTGCAGAGCCTCTGGATGCAACACCTCCACGGACACCACAACCTCTGTTGCTCCTGGGTCTGAGCATGAAGTCTCTGTGCTCATCCTGTCTACAGGGCACACAAGAAATAAAGGAACAGCAGACTTCATGGTGACTGTGGTTGTTGGGGCGTCTGGAAGGAGAAACAAAGTCTGAAAGGACTCAGACTTAAACAAAATACAGCTTGCAATTGCCTCCCGTGCTTGTTGTCCTGAAACTTCCACACCAGCATGGAATGGGAATAGAGAGAGTGGAGTGACTCATTGGGATGCTGTGAATGATAGAGGCTGCACAGTTAGGTTAAGTGTATCCTACTCAGCAGTGAGGGAGACTACTAATAAATCAGCATGCACCCATAGGATGACCATCTCAAGCAGGCTGTCCTTGCCCTCAACACTCAGCATCGACCCTATCGCAGTCCAAATCAAAAGTGATTAATTCCCCTGAGGACCCACTCTATTGCAAATTCGTGCTCTTCGTTGAATTTAAGATTTTTGAAAGGACAACCTGCTGTGACCTGGCAAGAGATAATTCAAGATCAAGCACCTAAGAGTCAGTTTTAAAGAGAAACCTACAGTCTGCAGTCCTTCACAGTACGGTGGTGACCACATCCAAGGCACCTGGCTTCCTCCAGTGAGAAGGGATGGATGCTTCACTCACAGACCCTAGACACAGGCATAATATCCTCTGTTTCACAGAATCACTAGGTTGGAAAAGACCCACCGGATCATCAAGTCCAACCATTCCTATCAATCACTAAACCATGTCCCTCAGCACCTCATCCACCCGTCTCTTAAACACCTCCAGGGAAGGTGAATCAATCCCCTCCCTGGGCTGCCTCTGCCAGTGCCCAATGACCCTTTCCGTGAATTTTTTTTTTCTGATGTTTATTTGACTTCAGTCCAAAGGCTGGCCTTCCTAATGTGTGAAGGATTCCTAATTCACTTTGGTATCCAAACATGTCAGCACTTCCCGATGCATTTTGTGCTAAATGTCAAGGGCACAAGAATATTTTGTGGGAAACACGTTCCCTTCCCATGTGAAACTGCCAGTATTTAACTTTGCAATGATCTGCTGGCTCACACTGGGGATATGCACCCTTGTGGCCACAGGGCACTGTGAAGAAGCATCCCTCATGCTTTTTGTCTTTTTTCTAGTGGAAAAGCTGGACGCAAAGGGGTTTGTGTGCTTTATTAAATGGGAATCCAAAAAACACTGACTTTGCATCAAAAGACAGCAATTTTAATTTGTTTTTCAAAGCAAACAGCAATTTCTCAGCTTCTTTACAAGGATCTGTGTTTCCAGTTTGTGTTCCAGTTGCTGTAAAACAGCGAATAAAAGGGGCTGCTCTCCTACCTCGAGAGGGCACCATGAGACAGTTTAAAAAGGAACAGCAGCAAACAAGCTTTACCTCAGGCGACAAATATTCCTGTCATGAGGATGTTCAGCCACATTAATTAGCAATAACCACATAAGCAACAGGAACTTCCCTTACCTCCTTTCAGCCCTCCGAAGAATGGAGTCTTCCCATTCATTTAAACCTCCGCTTCCTCCTTAATCCCAGGGACCTGTTCATGGGTGCTTCCTTCGACTCGAGGACCTGGCTTCACCATGAGGGCTTCCCAAGTGCTGCTGCTGAGATGCCAGGACAACATGGTGACTGCAAAAGGAAAAACAGTTTTATCATGAATCGTCTGAATTCAAAATGGAAATTTTAAAAGCAGGGGGAAAAGTCTTAAACATCAACAGAACTTATTAAACCAGAGTCTATCATTAGTATGACTACCGCTATTTTCCATTAACAACTCAGACCTACATACAAGAGCTGGGCTCTGTCTATGAAGCAGGACTTGGAATTATTTAAAATAACTATGTCTTCCCTCCTTCTACCTGGTATTCAACCATCTTAGCCTGACAGTACCCAATGTGCAGGAGGAAAGCTGAAAATAGACTTACTGAAGGTCAGATGAAAACACAATTGTTCAAAGAAAGCAATTTTCCATATTTTTTTTTTTTGCCTGGAAGCATCTCCCTCCAGTAATTTGAACACAAAGCTATTTTTCTACTCTCCATGCTGAAGCGTCCCAGTGGGAGTTGTGAGACACTTCACGTGTGGGACATGCAGTCAGCCCCACGCAAGGCACTGGGCTACATCCAGCCATGCAAGGAATGGAGCTGAGCAGTTAATATCTGCAGACCAGATCTCCCTGAATTCTGAGAGATTCCTGCTACCATGCCATGAAGACCCCATGCCCTGACCTACTTCAACAGTGAAGTTAGGAATGCACAGATTAATTGTAAATATCCTAATTGAATTTTAGCAAGAACTGTTTTCCTGTGAGGCTGGAGAGGCACTGGCACAGGTTGTCCACAGAAGCTGTGGCTGACTTATCCCTGGATGTGTTCAAGGCCAGGTTGGATGAGGCTTTGAGCAAACTGATCCCTGCAAGGGGGCAAGGGAGTTGGAACTGGATGGGCTTTATGGTCCCTTCCAACCCAAACCATTCTATGATTCTGCTTCCTTTCTTTGCTACATCCACTTTCTAATGTTGTTATTCTGGTTGCACACCTTCTTGATAAATCTAGTTTTCGGTGCTACTGATAAATTTGCAGCATAAAACCTGACAGAAATCAATGAAATGCTCCTGATTAGCACGCTTAATCCATCCCAGAAAGTCTGGACTCAAGGCAGGGCCCAGAGTAAGAAATCTTCACAGATGGATATAAATCCAAATTGTGAATCAATGACCTTCCAATGTGAATGGCAAAGGGAAAGGAAGACACCAAGAGCTCTACTGTACTGCTTCATGAACCTCAAGGTCCATTCTGCCCCCAAAACAACAGGGGACATGATAAAGGCAAAGAAAAAATTCACTACATTAGGACATTTGACAACCTGATGGTGACTCGAGTGACATTTCACGTCAGCATTTCGCTGTATTTCATATACTTGGGAAGCAACATGGACATTCTCCTTCCTCACCATAGGTTTGCTGAGGGCAGAGGCGGTGAGGTCTTGTTGGAAAGAACAACCTTGTGGAAAAAAACACAGTATAGAGAGGGAACTATGAATGCCAGTTATATAAATACACAGAAAATAAGTCATTTATTCATAACCAAGGGATTCCATTTACACACATTTAATTCAGGGCAGAATTCCTGTTGTTAAAACAGAAACGCTATAAATACAGAATCCTAGGGTTCAGATTACAACACGGAGAATTAAATGTCTGCAGCTTCTCTTTATTTATAAACTTACAAAGCTAATCATCACATGGATGGCTTTTGTCCTCATTTCAGATTTGTGACAGCTTCCAGAACTCAGGATGACTACATGGTCTTACAGATGTGAGGGTCCTGAGTTAAAAAATTAGATAACTAATTGTGAGGAGTTTGGGGGAACCCGAGATACTTAAATCTCCATCCCTCCAGCTCTTTACCAAATCTTTCTTTATAAAGACATAGGCAAACAGCAATCTCATGGTGTTCAATAAAGATATCTGCAAAATCTTGCACCCAGAGATAAAGAATTCCGAGTATAGACTGAGGTCAAATGTTTGGAAAGCAGCTTTGTGGGAATGGCTCTGGGGATCCTGGTAAACGACAAGTCAACTGTGAGCCACCAAGGTAAACTTGCAGCAAAGGCAGCTAACAGCTTCCAGGGATGCATTAAGAAAAACACCTTCAGCAGTCAAGGGAGGGGATCCTTCTCCTCTCTTCAGCAGTGGTGAGGCCACAGCTGGGTCCAGTCCTGGGCTCTCCAGTAAAAAGTAGACAAAGACATACTGGAATGAGTCATCATGCTTAAAGGACCAGAGTATCTGTTATATGAGGAGAGGTTGAAATAGCAAGTGTTGTTGATCCTGGAGAAGCTCAGAAGAATCTTATCAAGGTACATGAACAACTTCTGTGAAGGAGCAAGAAAACAAAGCCTGACTTTTCTTGATGGTGACTAGTGAGAGGACAAGAGGCAAAGGACATGTATTGAAATTCCACTTAAACATAAAAGGTTTTTACTAGGAGGGAGGTCAAATACTGGAACTGGTTGCCCAGAGGGAGTGTGGAGTCTCCATGCTTGAAGTTATTCAAAACCCAACTGGACGCAGCCCTGGGCAACCTGCTGTAATTGACCCTGCTCTGAGCGGGGCTTGGATTAGATGACTTCCAAAGGTCCCTTCCATCCTCAAGGCTTCTGCGATTCTGTGACTGTCTAGCCAGCTTCTTTTCCAAGTTATTGATGTGTTTTGCCACAGGAAGAGCAACAAGCTGTAGCAACAAACTCTTGCCACTGGAAAAGCTGAATTAATTGCTAGAATCACACTCACCAGCTGGAGTGAGCACAAGTTTCTGTTCGAACGCCTGCCAACGTAAACATTATTGTAGTAGAATCTCAGCTGTGGTCTGTATGCCAGATTTCTTAGTGTGCCTCAAGAACTCAGACATCATTAGCCACAGTATTAGTGCCCTGATAGGAGCTGCATGGGATAACAATGG
This sequence comes from Clamator glandarius, assembly GCA_033459285.1. Taxonomy (NCBI): domain Eukaryota; kingdom Metazoa; phylum Chordata; class Aves; order Cuculiformes; family Cuculidae; genus Clamator; species Clamator glandarius. The sequence continues at coordinate 406,118 of JAUNZM010000428.1, forward strand.
GAGGGGCTGGCTGAAATGGTGATTGAACCTGTGCTACATACTCTGCTGCCAAAAGGGCTTTGGATGCCTTAGCCCAGCTGGAACATCACCCTGTGAAAAACATGTGCCAGATACAGGGAAGAATGATGAAGATAATTAGAGTGCACCCAACAGAGAAGCCTGGGAGACCTGATGTTCTTGTTCTTTGGCAAAAACTTTCAGCAACCCCCAGATCATCCTGCCCGTTTTGAGTCTTCCACCCAGTCCCTGGATGAGAAGCGTTTCCTGAACACTCATTAAAACAGAACTACTGTGCTCTTCCATGACTGTAGGTGGAGTGGGATTAGTGGCCTGAGCAATAGGAGGTGAGGGATAAGCAAGGCTGAACACTGCTGAGAAGGGGTAGGCTGGAAGCCGTGGGTAGATTTACTGCAAAAGGAGGGTGAGAGGATGAAGGGGTTGGTTGACTCCTGTTAATGATGCACAGTGCGACAAGCACGGAAGACTGTGTCTTGAGGGACAGACACACTGCTGTGTAGCCATTCCCCACCACCATTCCACCTGCCCTGCCCAATCCCATTGGCTGGATGTCATCCCAGGCTGAGCACTGCATTCAGCTGAGCCTCAGGGTGGAACCATCCAGACCTCTTCATGCACAGAAAACAGGAATGGAGAGAGAATAGCCCTTCCCTTCTAATGCCTACTTAAATGATGAGCTGCTTGGCTGAGATAAGGGAGATTTCATTGCAAACCTTGCCTGTTTGGCAGAGGGCTTTTCTAATCTCCAGTTTCTGGAATACATTTAACCTTGCATTTTTTCAAGCCTAATGATTTTGGAAAAAAGGCAATGTAAATATCTTTCCTAAAGACACGAAGCTGAGAAGCAATACTCCTCCCACCGCAAAATCACTCAGCATAGTCTTTAAGTCCATCATGTAAGTTAGAGGAGGAGGTGTGCCTGATTATTTACTGAGCACTTGCGAATGAACATACCGTTCTAGAGTACACAGAATCTATTCAAAAGCCCTATTTTATGCCTAATGATGTGGTCTGCTGCATCAGTCACAGGAATTTATTTTAAGATGAATATGGTTGTAGGTTTTCTAGATTTAATGGCAATGCTTGCCTGCCCCTTCTATATAGATGACATGAAATGAAACAAACTGGACCTAGATATTAAGGAATTATTTAGTTTGAAAAATAACTGCACATTTTTCATCAGGTTTGCCATGGTTATTGAAGTAGACCTGTTCAGGAACAAAATTCGTCTCTAGGCTGGCTTTACTTTTTGTGTTATAATATATTATGTCTCTAAATGTTGAGCTCTAATCTGTTTCTAACCATACCAGTGTTGTTGCTGTACACTCAATACATTAATATCCAAGAAAGGACATCCTCTGCATTTTCTTACTGCCCAAGCAATTTTCACTTCAAATCATGTTATTCTTTACTCTTTGTTTTCCCATCCAGTTCTGCACATCATATCTCTGTGACTGCCATCCTCCAAATTGCAAACACAGCCTGTTTATTTCTCACATCTAAAACAAGAACATAAGAGTAAAGGTTGACTGAAACAAGCACAAATGTTCACTAGAGCAGTACCGTGAAAGCCTAACCCAGCAAAGTTTGTAAACATGTTTTTCATTTAGAACACGTTAATATTCCCACTGCCTTTGAAAGAATATATTTTAAGTCAAGGCTTCTATAGAAACGTTCACACTGCAATTACGCACAGGCCAAAGGACTCACTGGATGAGGTCTGAGCACCTTCCAAGCAGAGTAGACCTACTACAGTAAATGCAACTCTCTTTGTCTTTCAGAAACTAAATTAATTCCTTTATTGTCTTTACGCTTTAATAGACTCAAAGTTCAATTTAAAATGGATAATAGAAATATGACACACACATAAAGTGAAATTCCAGATATAAGGATTTCTAATTTGCTTCGCTGGAAGTGGTTCATTCTTAGCAAATTACCTGTGACAAGTCAGAATTTCACTGATAAAGCCTCTCACATACTCCAGCTTCTGTTCAGAGGAGCATCTAAAAACTCCTCATACCCAGTCCTTGACGAAGAACAAGAATGCAATTCAGACTGAAAAGAGGCAGTGCTGGGAGAGGTTCTGACATTCAGAAAGGGGAGGAGGATAAAAGAGAGAAAAATGACAGACTCAGTCTGCAGCATTACTAAAATTAGATCATTTCTTTTGTTCTCCTGAACCTTCTGCTCTATTTGCCAGGAAACATATTAGCAACAGAAACTGTGAGAATCTGTCCAACCTTATTAGAGAAGCTAGAAACAAAGAAATCATGAAAATCCTTTTTAAATGTACTTGCATTTACAAAGAAAAAAAAAAAGGCCGAGTTTTAAAATTCTACAAAGTAGATAAAAAACATGTCATAAACCTTAATTAACAGTATTGCAGTATGTGTAGGAATAGCACAGAACAGTACTTCACCGTTTGTGCCTATGTAAATATTGTTTACAACTTAGGACAGACCTGGACAACCTTAAACAGAGGTGTGGTCACAAGCTCTTCTCAAAAGCAGCCAGCTGACCCAAAATGTTCTACTACCTCAGCAAACTATTCAATATCGCTGCCCAAAAGAGTTCCAAAGGGCCAGCTCTGCTCCTGGGAAGCACTGTGATGGCTGGCAGTGAATGGACGGGCGCACACTCTCCTGGGTGAAAAACTGGTTGGATGGCCGGGCCCAGAGGGTGGTGGTAAACGGAGTTAAATGCAGCTGGAGGCCAGTGACAAGTGGGGTTCCCCAGGGCTCAGTCCTGGGTCCAGCCCTGTTCAATGTCTTTATCAACGACCTGGATGAAGGCATCGAGTGCACCCTGAGCAAGTTTGCAGATGACACCAAGCTGGGTGGAAGTGTGGATCTGCTGGAGGGTCGGGAGGCTCCAAAGGGATCTGAACAGGCTGGACCACTGGGCTGAGTCCAATGGCAGGAGGTTTAACACGGCCAAATGTCGGGTCCTGCATTTGGGGCACAACAACCCTAAGCAGAGGTACAGACTAGGAGAAGCCTGGCTGGAAAGCTGCCAGGAGGAGAAGGACCTGGGGGTGTTGGTTGATAGAGACTGAACATGAGCCAGCAGTGGCCCAGGTGGCCAAGAAGGCCAATGGCATCTTGGCTTGTATCAGGAACGGCGTGGCCAGCAGGTCCAGGGAGGTTATTCTCCCCCTGTACTCGGCACTGGTGAGACCGCACCTCGAATCCTGTGTTCAGTTCTGGGCCCCTCACCACAAGAGGGATGTTGAGGCTCTGGAGCGAGTCCAGAGAAGGGCAACAAAGCTGGTGAAGGGGCTGGAGAACAAATCTTATGAGGAGCGGCTGAGAGAGCTGGGGGTGTTCAGCCTGGAGAAGAGGAGGCTGAGGGGAGACCTTATTACTCTCTACAACTACCTGAAGGGAGGTTGTGGAGAGGAGGGAGCTGGCTTCTTCTCCCAAGAGACAGGGGACAGGACAAGAGGGAATGGCCTCAAGCTCCGCCAGGGGAGATTTAGGCTTGAGTTTAGGAAGAAATTCTTCACGCAGAGGGTGGTTCGGCATTGGAACGGTCTGCCAAGGGAGGTGGTTGAGTCACCGTCCCTGGAGGTGTTTAAGGTTAGGGTGGATGAGGTGCTTAGGAGCATGACTTAGGGATTGGTGGGAATGGTTGGACTCGACGATCCAGTGGGTCTCTTCCAACCTGGTCATTCTGTGATTCTGTGATCTCTTCTCCGTATGGGAGGTACATCAGCAGACCTAATGGCCTGTAATGCTTGCAAGAGCAGGTGATTCTGGTGTATACCAAGACACCATAGCTGATCTCTTCAATACTATGGAAATTTCACATGACAACCTTCATCTTGAGATCTTCTCTTCCTGGTCTGCTCTTCTGAAGACATAATTAGATGCAACAGATGAGGACTAATTAATATTTTAAGTCAGGTACACAAGGGAAATACTCGTCCTCGGGTGATGGGATCAGGTTTCCCCCTAGCCTGATTGTACTAGAATGGTAGATCGTGGCTCTTCTATAGCCTTGCCTGTAGCCTCATGGTTAAAATATCTTTTACAGAGTGAGACAGTGAGTTGGACCCTTTCAGGCTAAGAAGGTCCTTGGCCTCCTTCCTCTTGGAGGTGGCAGCCGCTAGCCTACTTGCCTGGTCTGCAAAAGGCAGTTCCTGACACCATACCATTGCCTTGTAGTCCTTCTCAAGCAGGTACTGGACCTGCCAGGAGCAGCACTGCTCGGAGTGAATCAAGGCACAACCACAAATCAGATGCACTAAGGCAGCAGCTCAGACTTGCTCTTGGAGTGATGTTTCCCAATGGCTAACATTGGCAGCTCTCCACTTAGCAAGCGCCTAAGTATCTAAAAGAGACACCAGCTTCGCTTTGTTCCCAATCTTGCGCAAAGCCCAGATGTCTTAGAGATTTCTGAATTCATTTTTTTGGGCCAAGAATATCTTTTTCAGTCACTGCAAAGTTGGATGCTTGATGGCGGAGATCCAAAATCTAGTTTTTAACAACTAGCGCATCTGAATATGACCATTCTTAACTGGGTGAGGTGCTCAAGGACACAGGATCCACTGCCCTGCATGTAGATGATACAAACTTTAATACTTCTATCGCAGCTACAAATTGTCCTTAAGCTCTAGCAGAAAGAGGTTTTGTGTCGCTAGAGCAGAGCACCTTGCACATGATCTGTCTCCATTTATAACCACATCTGTGCGGCCACAGACTGTGGTATGAATGACAACTGTGAAGTCTGCATGGCCACAGGACTGTTGCACCCTGTCACACTAAAAATGCAGAATATCCCACAGTCAATCCTGGGCTGTCACTTGTGATCCTAGCAGTACACAAATTTGCCATTTGTAATTCTTTCTCTCTCCCTTTCTCCTCAGGTCAGTGACAGATTCTCAAAACACAGAGATTGAAAAAGACTTCCAAGGCAAGTGGGTATTTCTTAAAACATAAAATATTTAACTAGATTGCTTCTGTAATCAAGATGTTTTGAGCATTAAATGCAAGGAGGGGGGGGAAAGGAAAACCTTGCTTTGTTAAGCCACAAAAATAATTCATACAGCCCCTGATTTTAAGAACATCCTACACAAACTAAAAGGAAATCTGCAAACTCTGACTGTCTTACCCTTCACTGGGAGTGACACTGAAAAAATATGGTTCTCCTAATATACAAACCACATTATACACAACACTAAACTGGTAAGAAATACTTTCATATTGCCTTAATGTGATAATAAATAGCTAGATATCAATTCTGAAATGGCTTGAAGCATACTCTTAGCTGCCATACAGAAAGGGCAGCTGCATGGGAGTTGCTGCTTCAGCTGATAAGACTCATTACATGGATGACTGTTACCCTTGAAGTCTTAATGGTAGCTCAGAAATGTCATCAAAAAGCCTTTGCCTCCCAGAAACCATGGGTATCTTACACTGTAGGGATTGGGTACTTTTTGTAAAGTTTACTTTAAAGGAATAAGGTCATATAGAAAGAAGCAAGGTCCGTAGCACATCGTGTTCTTCCAAGCCAGGGCATAGTGTCAAAAGACATTACGTCCAAGGGAGCCATAAAACATACGTCCAGCATACATAGATTTCCAGAAAGTCACACAGATAAACACAAGATGGGTCTGCAATAGGATGCAGAACAAAAAGATTAAGTAAAACATCCAGACATCAAGAAGAACAGAGTAAAGGTAATAACTTCCATGATCTGATTTGAAAGTAACTTTTTTTTTTTTACCTAGCACTAATTCTCAAAGAATAATTTCCTACAACCTCTGTCTTCCCTAACAGTAAATGCAATAAAACACGTGTTTCTCCTACTCTTATTGCTGCATAAAGAGATGCATTCAAAACCAAAAATCACTTTTTTTTGTTTATCTTTCAAGAGGAGAAAGGTCACTAAGAAAAATATTTGCTCCCACATACAACATCCCAAACAAAGCAAACATTAAAAATGTGGAAACATGCAAAATGATTATTTGGTGAGTCTGGACCACTAGCCTTTCACAAACCAAAACAAAGCAAGCCAACAACCAAGTCCCAAGTCTGCATATAGTTTATCTGTCCCTTAATTTTAAGCAGATGAAGTCTCTTCTTAATATCAGTGAGATCATTTACATGCTTGCAGTTACACATGGTGTGATAATCTGCAAAAGATAACTAGAGGTTGGCAGAGCTTACCTTGAAGAGTTTACTCTGTTAGCAGGTTTTATCATATTTTATATGGCAAAGAAAATTCTTAGAACTCATAAGAGGAATAAATTATTATGCTCCCTTCTCCAGTAAATAGTCTGGAGTTTGCAGTGCCTAAAACTCTGATTTAGTTTTTTGAGCAATGGAGAAACCACAGGAAATGAAGACAGGCAAGAAGCTTTTCTGTGTTTTGAAACACAAGCAGCAGAGCTTGCAAAGAAGTAAATCTGATGCCCAATTCCCCCCCGCAACTGTTATTTGGGATTTACATATTCCAGAAAAGAGTCATCACCTTTACAAAACTGTAACTGAATTGGTAAACCAGAACAGGATGGGTTTTGTCAACCAAAAAGTAAATACCTGCTAGCGATCTTTAGTGAATTGCACAGAGATGCTATTTACCTCAGAGTATCTCTAAGACATTTCAATACGTACTTTTAGGATTGCAAAAGATACATTTGAAGGATAGGGTGAGTGAATCCTGAGTAGAGAATCCTGGAGAAAAAAAACAACAACCCAGTTTGTCTAAGGTATTTCCGTTTGCTTGTTTGAGTTACTCGTATTTGTCTTGCAAGGGGTTGAACTCCAGTGTCACTTGTGCCATTGAACTTCATTCAAAAGGAACTCAGTGAAGGTAAACAAGCATTCTCTTTGGAATCAATTCCAAGGTTTTACACTGGAGAACCCAATCAAATTACTTTTTTATTATCTCTGAAGAACAAAGATTAACAGAGCTACAAAAAGGTTCTAATCCTTCCGATAAGGATTAAATTGACTACAGTAATGCTTTTAAGTATACCTAAAATTCCAAGCATATGCCTGCGTATTAAATTCCACTAGGAATCCAGATCAAAAAGGATGCAACTGTTTTTAAGAATACATACGGTGATTGTTTTAACAGATACTAAGGTAGAGACATGCGCACCGTGGTGATCTAATGTATGTAGTTACACTTTTTAGCATTATTAATTGTAAATTACATTAAGCATGCTCACTCTGTTAAGTACTATCAGTGTTTAGTGGGTGTAATCTGAAGCAGCAAGAAGCAGTGCAGTATTTGAGTTTACATTTCAAGTTGCCAGTGAATGCTGAAGTTTATTTAACCTAAAAGAAAGCGGAGAATGAATTTATTTTACCTAATGCTAGAGCCAGTGTTCTCATCTTGAGTGAGTTACACAGAGAAAGGTCATTCACCTTCAAGATTAAAGAAACTTTGGGAGTATTTCAGCCTCATAGAACCACAAATGGTTTGGGTAGGAAGGGAGCTTAGAGATCATCCAACAGAAAGCTCCTTGCCAAAAAGGAACCCAGCCCCTCACAGCCCTGGTGTCCACCCTGTCAAAAGGGCATCCACCCCACTAAGGTGACCAGCCACCCCTTGCACCCTTGTACCCACCACACCAAAGGGCTGACCAGCCCCTTGCACCCTTGTACCCACCACACCAAGGTGACCAGCCCCTTGTACCCTTGTACCCATCCCACTAAGGTGACCAGCCACCCCTTGCACCCTTGTACCCACCACACTAAGGTGACCAGCCCCTTGTACCCTTGTACCCACCACACCAAGGTGACCAGCCCCTTGTACCCACCACACCAAGGTGACCAGCCCCTTGTACCCACCACACCAAGGTGACCAGCCCCTTGCACCCTTGTACCCACCACACCAAGGTGACCAGCCACCCCTTGCACCCTTGTACCCACCACACCAAGGTGACCAGCCCCTTGTACCCTTGTGCTCACCTCACTAAGAAGGTGACCAGCCCCTTGTACCCACCCCACCAAGGTGACCAGCCCCTTGCACCCTTGTGCTCATCATACCAAAGGGGTGACCAGCCCCTTGTACCCACCCCACCAAGGTGACCAGCCACCCCTTGCACCCTTGTAGCCACCACACCAAGGTGACCAGCCCCTTGCACCCTTGTACCCACCCCACCAAGGTGACCAGCCCCTTGTACCCTTGTGCTCACCTCACTAAGAAGGTGACCAGCCCCTTGTACCCACCCCACCAAGGTGACCAGCCCCTTGCACCCTTGTGCCCGTCCCACAAAAGGGGCGACCAGCCCCTTGCAGCCTTTGTGCCCACCCTAACAAGAAGGCAAACAGCCTCTCGCGTCCGTCTAGCCCCCGCCAAGGGGGAGACCAGCCCCTCGCAGCCCTGTTCCCACCCCACCACAGGGCCGGCCAGCCCCCCCCAGCCCTGCTCCCTCCCTCCTGCCGTTAACCGCCGCCCGCAGCCGCTCCCTCAGGGCCGCCGCGGGGCGGGGCGGGGCGCGCGCCGCCATCCTCCGCCCTCCTCCATTTTCCCTCCTCCGCCATCCTCCGGCCTCCTCCTCCGCCATCCTCGTTTCTCCCCCCTCCTTTTTCCATCCTCCCTCCTCCTTTTTCCATTCTCCCACCTCCGTCCCCCTTCTCCTCCTTCCCCCCTCCCTTCTCCTCCTTCCCTCTTCCCTTCTGTATCCTCCTTTCGCCTCCCTCCATCCTTCCTCCTCCCTCCTTTCTTTCTTTCTCCTCCTCTTTCCTCTCTCCCCTCCTCTTTCCTCTCTCCCCTTTCCTCCCCCGCCCTCCCTTACCCCTTCCTCATTCCTCCTCCATCATCCTTCCTCCATCCACTCGCCTTCCCTCCTCCATCCTTCTTCCTCCCCCTCCTCCCTCCACTCTCCTTCCTTCCTCCATCCTCCTTTCTCCTCGTCCTCCTTCCTCATCTCTTCTCCTCCTCCTCCCTCCTCCATCCACTCTCCCTCCTTCCTCCCTTTCTCCTCCTCCTTCCTCCTCCATCCACTCTCCTTCCTTCCTCTTCTTCCTCCCTTCCTCCTCCTCCTCACTCCCTCCTTCCTCCTATCCTGCTCCTCCTCCTCCTCCTCGTCCTTCCCCGCCCTGCTCAGCCCCTGCTCCAGCTGGGGCCAGAGGTAGGTGTCCTCCTGGCAGAGGCTCATTCCCACCCAGGGGTACCAGCCCAGGGTTGGGGGCTCAGGGGGACATTGATGGGACACATGGAGGGACCAGGCCTGGGGGCGCCCACTGGGTTGTGCCCAGCTCCCCATCCCCTGCAGAGTTGGAAACAGCAGGGTGTGGGTTTATTTGTGGTCGTTTGCTTGATGATTTGACTTCCATTTCTGCAGATCGAGATGCCCTGTTCCCTGGAAACATTCAAGGTCAGGTTGGATGGGGCTCTGAGCAACCTGATGGAGTTGAGGATGCCCCTGCTCACTGCAGGAGGGTTGGAACTGGGTGACCTTCATCATCTCTCCCAACTCGAACCATTCTATGATCTAAGGGAGAGGTGGCTGGGTAGGAAGCGTGGGAGCGCATCCGGCAGGTGCAGAGGTGCCTCTGGAAGGAGATGCTCCACAACCCTTCCCAAAGGTGGTCCTGGGGTGCTCTTCCCATAACAGGAGCCTGCAGCCCCACTCTCCCTGGAGGATGGCAGCAATAGTGTTGGGGAGAGGCTCCACCTGGCCCCGGGTTGGTGAAGGGGGTGGAGAACAAGTCTTATGAGGAGCGGCTGAGGGAACTGAGGTTGTTTAGCCTAGAGAAGAGGAGGCTGAGGGGAGACCTCATTGCTCTCTGCAACTACCTGAAAGAAGGTTGATGGAGAGCAGGGAGCTGGCCTCTTCTCCTAAGGAGACAGGACAAGAGGGAATGGTCTCAAGCTCTGCCAGGGGAGGTTCAGGCTGGACATCAGGATAAAATTTTTCACGGAAAGGATCACTGGGCCCTGGAACAGGCTGCCCAGGGATGTGGTTTGAGTCCCCATCCCTGGAGGTGTTTAAAAGACAGGTGGATGAGGTGCTGAGGGGCATGGGTTAGTGTTTGATAGGAATGGTTGGACTTGGATGATCCTGTGGGTCTTTTCCAACCTGGTGATTCTGTAATTCTGGGTTTGGGAACCAGCCTGCAGCACAGCTGGAACGTCTTCCATGGAGTAGAGGTGTGGGTGTCCACGCACAGGGCTGGCTGTGGGGTGCATGTGAATTCATAAACAGCTACCCCATGCCTCCTGCCCAGGCCTCCCTACCGCCTTTGTACAGGTAGTCTGGAACCACTCTGTAGTCTTGTGGAAACAGACCTGGAAAACCACCAAGGTGAGTATTTTTAAACCTTACATCCTTCAGCGGCTGGGATGGCGGAGAGCTGTAGTCTGGTTGACGTAAAGCTGGACCATCCCAAGCTCACCCACTGTAAGTGCACATCAAGGATAATGTTTCCTTAGACAAAATGTCATACCCTCCTGTGAAGTTTTGCCTGGATTTATAGAATCATAGAATCACCAGGTTGGAAAAGACCCATCAGATCATTGAGCAATACATGTTTTTTTTCATTGAATCATAGAATGGTTTGGGTTGCAGGGGACCTTAAAGATCACCCAGTTCCACCTTCCACTGGATCAGGTTGCTCAAAGCCTCATCCAACCTGGCCTGGAACATCTCCAAGACCAGGTTTCCTTTTGTAATTAGGATGCGGAGGGGGTAGTGCAGAGAAGGGGGTTTCTTAAATGACTTTGTGGTGTTATGAGTACTTTTGCCATCCTTGTTAAAGCAGTATGTGAGTCGAATGGGTCCCTGCTGCGGAGGAGGAATTGTGTGCAGATTGTTTGGGTAACCAGGGAAGCCCTTGCTGTCACACCAGCCCTGTGCTTTAGGAACGTGTGTTGAAGCCAGGTCCTGGAAACACTCACTGATGTGTGCAGTATTGTTATTTCTGGTTTGCACAGAAATAACAAGGCAGGCAGGAGCGCCTCTTTGTCCGAGTGTGCTACCTGGCTCTTTGGAAGCCAGGAGGAGAGTTACGAGCTGGAGTCTTGGGATTTTCATTTATAAATAAATCTGCATCTCTTTATGGCTCATTTTGGACTACATCCAAGTAGGAGGATATTGTTTATATGCGTAGATTTTTGTGTTTCACACAAAGATGTCTAATGTTTGCACAGAAACTGTAAGAGGAACCTTTTGTTAACATTTTGTTACAAGTATAAACTGGCAAACGCAAATGCAGACTGGAGCTTGAAACAGAAATAGTCTCTCTTAGAGCAGGAAAACACAGCTGCCAGAAAACTGCTTTTCAAGGAAAACTGCACCTTTTGGTTCCAAGTTTCTTTTAGAACTCGGCTTCTATAATTTTCATGCACATAAATCTCCTGCTGCATGTAATATCTGCAGCAACTTGGTTTCCTGCCCTCTAAACAGTGTTTCTTTTTTTAAATAATATTGACTGATTTGTGATTATTTTTTTAATGGCATATGAAATTTGTGTTTAGTTGGGGTGTGTCTCTGTTACATTTTCAAATTCCTGAGCTGTGCAATAAATTCCCCTCTCCATTGTCACGGTATCTTTTCCATTAAGACTGAATGCTGCCTTCTTCACTTAAGAAAGTTTCAATGGCTTGAAATAGTATGACCAAAAAACCTCTGTGTTCACTATTTTTTTAATATTCCATGTAAAAATTCTGATTTAGGATTCCAATTTGGAATTTGTACATAAAATCAAAGCATAATAATTCCACAGCCTACATGGAGGGTAGTTATAGAGCCTGTGGGATCCTGCTTTGCCTTGTGGGATGTAATGATTTAGTCGACCCTGAATGCAAATTTCCAGTCGTGATCATGCATATGAATGTCCTTTAACACTGTTTTTAACTTAATCCCATGATGACCAGTACCTGCCTACAGTAAAGTGACTAGTATCTGTTTAAATGTGAGGAGTATGTTGTTCTCTGAAGCACCTAAAAGCACTTGGTGCTATAGAAAGAAGAGATCATAGTAGTTTGAAAACTCCGTGGCAGTGGAGTGTTTAATTTTAAATGTATCAGCAGTGATAGCTGTTAGGTATTCATCACGTTATATGGGCCCAGTAGAAGAAAGATGGAATTTCAGTACCTGCACATCTTCTAATGTGCATCAACACTGAGAATTATTGCCAGTGAAGTGCTTTAGAACTGTGTTTTTGTGCTGGGATTTTTTTTTCACTAGATTTCTTAGTTTGAGTATTTCTTCCTGTCATTTATGGGTTTCTGCTTTCATGGCTAGGAGCATAAAACTATTTGACTATCGTAGGTACCATCTTACATTCATTACATTGCCTGATCCTCTCTAAATGAGTATTTATATCTGATTTCTATTTAATGAGTCATTGTAAATGTTTACAGTTAATCTTTTTTCCATTTTTCAGCTCTCTCCACTGACACACAGAAGAATACGTGACAATTCTACTACAGCTCACAAGTAGTGTGTTCATTTTTTTATGTGTTTTAGGAAGCAGAATGGTTTATTTTAAGTCTTGTGTAGTGTTTAGTGTGGTGAGATCCTGTTCTGTGACTGGGCTATGTAACAGTGCTGATGTGAAAAACCCGTTTTAATGTTTCTACTATTTTTTTGTCACAGTTAGTTTATTTCATAAGGCTTTTATTTTTACTGGGACCTTGGTTGTGACTGTATCCTTGCAGTTATGTGGCTATTCACCGAAATCTCTGACTCTTCTCTTTGTATATGGAGATCCTTAACAGGATTAATTGGATTTGGAGGTCTGTGGCAAGAAGTGATTGGAATCAGACCAGATGAAAAAGATTTCAGTTTAGTGTTCTGGTATGGCAATGAGTTGGTTTTATGATATCTCAAGAACAGATTACAGATTTTATGTATTGCCTAAAGCTTCAAACCACGTTCATGTTCTTTATTTTGAAATAGCTAGTCTTTTCCCATTGTAGGTTTGCTCAATAGCTGTATTCTAGCCAATTCTGTGGGTGCTTTAGAATGATAGCTACCAATGCTAACATGTCTTCATGCCAGTATAACTTAGAAAATGAAAATAGGACAAAAGAATTCCCTGGTTAAGTTCTGAGTTCCGGGTTCAGTAATGTTTCTGTCTTTTTCTTTCTGTTCTCTTGCAGGAAAAACGATATTCATCCAGCATTCCTGAGTAATAAGAATGAGGCCAGACGTACCTCTGCTGAATGATTATAAAAAGGAATTCTTCTTGAAGCGCTTTGCACAGACTGTGCTGGGAGGTCCCCGGCTTAAATTAGGCTATTGTGCTCCTCCTTACATATATGTGAATCAGATTATTCTTTTCCTGACACCATGGGTTTTGGGAGGAGTAGGAACTCTTTTGTACCAGTTAGGCATTATGAAAGACTACTGTACCGCAGCGCTTTCAGGAGGACTGATGTTTGTTACCGCGCTTATTCTTCAGATGACAAATCTCTATGCAAAACAGAAAACAATGACAGTAGAAAGGATGCAAATTCACAATACCCTAACAGATGAAGATGAGTTTGAATTTTCCAGCTGCATAGGTTCAGAGACAGTAAAATTTATTATTCCTGGCAAGAAGTATATAATCAACACTGTATTTCATTCCCTTCTGGCAGGAGTAATGTGTGGGTTGGGAACCTGGTATTTGCTGCCAAATAGAATAACCTTACTCTATAGCAACATCGGAGGAACTGTTGTGATCTTTGTGTTTGGATGGTTGACTGTATGTATAGGAGAGTATTCGTTAATCATAAATACAGCAACCGAAACAGCTACTTTCCAGGCCCTAGATAATTATGAAATCACTGCTCTGATGAGACCTTTCTACATTTTTGTCTTTATTGCAGTGGATCTTGCACACAGGTAAACATACAGCACTTGGCTGGTTAAAGTAAAGGCTATTCTATATATTTTTAATGAGAAAGATGAAATTATTATTCTAAGGAAAATTTATTGGGAGATTTTAATCAACTGTAGGAAAACCAAAGCAAGAAGCTAGAAGAATGCATGGTAAAAACTGAGGCTCTATGTTGTGCGTAAAAGGTTGTTCTTGGGCCTTTATAAGCATTCCACGTAAATTAGGAAGAGCAGTTAGAGTGGTTTCTAAGTAAGGGACAGCTAAAGGTGTCTCATACTGTGTCAGTTGTGGTATTTTTGTACAAGAGCATTTGCATACATATCCTTTTAAAGGATGGGCTTTCAAAAAAACATGTTCCTGACCTGGAATCATGGATCTAAACACTGCAAACTTCAAGAGCGCTGGATTTGCATTCAGATTTCATCCTGGAATATTTTCTAATTTAATCTCTGCAAAGTGATTGTGGAGGAGTTTGCAGGAAAAAAAGAATCATAACTTTGGTTTTAATGAATAGATCAGCAAGCGTGAATGTTGCTGTATCTTTATTACATGGATTTTGAACTTGGATTTTTAAGTGCTTTTACAGTACAAAACAACTATGTCAGCCTACAAATAGGAGACTTACATTTCCACTTTTGAGATTGCTGTCTTAGCTGAAGTATTTGTAGAATCTCTTAAAGCAAGATGCTTTTAGATTTGCTTTATGCATTCTTTCTCCCTGTCAGCTGACATTTATATCACTTTGTCACATGTAAATATTTTATTGTTGGGGTACTTCAAATGCGTTTTTGATGCATTTTTTGAATGCATGTTTGATTTTACTAGTTTTGCACCGGAATGTGTCTTTGTTAGTGATAAGTATTAATTATTTTTTCTTAATAATAATTTACTCTAGTTTTCTGTGTAATTGGAAGTCTTCAAGTTTTTTGAATCTACAACTATCCTGTGCTCTGATGTTACTGATTACAGTCCCATGTATAAATTTATGTCTCTATTATTCCTTTTAAAATATGCAATTTGAGATTTTGTAGATAGAATATGTAATGTTTATACTTATGGGTTTGCTGTAAAAACCTTCCCACACAGGGAAGGGTTTATTTCCTTCACAGATGTCAAACACATCTCTTCTTTTATCCAGGTTTGCCGTCAACACACCCATTCTAGAACAGACAAACCAGATTTTGCACATCATATTTCTCTTTCTGCCATTCTTATGGGCAGTGGGAATTCTGCCCCCACTTGATGCACTTTTTCTATGGGGAATGGAACAACTGTTGGAGTTGGGACTAGGAGGTTCACCTATGTCAAGCAACACAAAGTAAATGTTGTTTATGTAACTTAAATTTATCAATATTGTTCATAACCTTTTTCTTTTCGAGCAAATCTTTTTTTTTTTTTTTATTTTCTCCTTCACAGGTTGTTAGTAATGTTCCTCATTTCTGCTGGAACAGCAGTGGCATCGTATTTCATTCCCAGCACTCTCGGTGTGCTCCTCTTCATGACTGGATTTGGGTTCATACTGAGTCTGAACCTAAGCGAGATTGGTTTTGCCTTCAAACACACCGTGATCAGCCATTTAGCCTCCAGCAAATCTAAAAATATGCACAGAGGTCTTAGAGTACAATTTGGGTGGAGGGAATTGATGTTTTATCTGACTGTATTGACATTTGCTCTCGTAGAAGCTAGCCTGCTGCATCAATTTGCAGGTTTTTCATCGTTTCCCAAAGCCAGACCTCAGGCCATAGCAAGTTACGTTCTGATCGTATTGCTTATAATGATGTGGATTCTTGGAGAGATTCAGAGAGTGTACTTGTTTGGAGTCTTCCGAAACCCCTTTTATCCAAAGGATGTCAGGACTGTGACTGTGTTCATGGAGAAGCAAAGAAGGCTAATGAAAGCTGGTGTCGTCAGGAGGATTTTACTAACACTAGGTAGGAATACGTGCTGTTTGTTATTTGTTAGATGGTGATTGTAGGAAGACTGAAACAATTCTAGAAATGCTGTATGTGCAGGATTCTGTGAAGGTACTAAAGAAAAACCAGCTGGGAATATTTGTTAATGTTTTGCTGAATTGTGCATTGAAGTCAAAATTACTGCCTTAAAAGTAATTAGTGATTTTAGTTACTTTTTGCTTTAGGGGTAGACCTTAATTTCAAGCTTTTAAAAGTCCAGCTCAGAAAGCAAGGCCTTCTGAAGGCTTTTAGTCAGAACACCAGAAGTCACTTTTGAATAAAAGTGGCTCCTGTAGATTTTTTTAAAAAATCTTGGCCACAAAAATGAGTTGAGTCTTCAAGCTGACTAAATATTTGGTTTCCACAACTTGCTGGTAAAGGGAACAGTCTCCTTTCTGGTAGGTTAGGGACAAACACATCCACTTTAGGGGGAACGAAATTTGATCTGAATTATTTAATTTTATAAAGAAGCATCAGTTGAGGGAACCGATGCTCACCTTCACAGTGAGGGTGAAGAGACACGGGCACAGGTTGCCCAGGGAAGCTGTGGCTGCCCCATCCCTGGAGGTGTTCAAGGCCAGGCTGGATGAGGCTTTGAGCAGCCTGATCCAGTGGGAGGTGTCCCTGCCCTTGGCAGGGGGGTTGGAACTGGATGGGCTTTAACATCCCTTCCAACACAAATAATTCTGTGATTCTATAAGACTGCTTACCTCTGTAGACTTATGTTTTTCAAAGGAAATCAATGATTCTTTTATTTCAATTACAGCATCTCCGTTTGCTATGATAGCATTCCTGTCACTAGACCGTGCGCTACAAAATCTTCATTCTGTGTCTGTTTGCATTGGATTCACAAGAATATTTAGGATGGTAATTTGAATTTTAAATATGTTAGCCTAAGAAATCATCTTCTACATGATTAAGTATGAAGGTGACTTGGAAGAAATAGTCCAGGTCATGAAAGCAGAGATCAATAAATACATTTTTAAGTGTATGTCTAACATAGTTCTGTTTTAGGTCTGGCAGCATACAGAAAATGCCTTGGTGGACATAGTGATTGTGTCAGTTGCACAAATGTTGGTGTTGAATCCAGACCTCTGGTGGAATAGGAGCCTGGATACAGGAATCAGACTCTTGCTGGTAATTGTCATAATGTACATTTAAGCAGATAGCTGTCTCTTAACATCTTTGTTTCCTTGCCCTTCCCTATTAGAGAATTAGAGTCCAAGGCCTAACAAAGAGAAGCTAAAAACCTGTGTCCTAAGATACCTGTTCTAATGCCAGTCAATGATAATCACACTTCATTTTCTTAATGTTGCTGTTGATGAGACAGCCTTGGCAGTGCTGAGTATGATGCAGAATACAAATCGACACGTGCTTGTTGTATCTATCTTGCAGGTTGGCATCCTCCGGGATCGTCTGCTTCAGTTTGTCTCAAAGTTGCAGTTCGCTGTGGCTCTTCTTTTGACTTCGTGGACAGAGGAAAAACAACGTCGTGAATCTACTGCCACGTTAATCACGCTCAATATTGTTTTCTTCCCAATCCTGCTGACCTTTGTGGCCATCTCTGCGCTCCTTTCCTCTCCCTTGCTGCCGCTCTTCACGCTACCAGTATTTTTAGTTGGGTTTCCTAGGCCTATCAGAAGCTGGCCAGGACCAGTGGGTGCTACGGCGTGTGTTTGCTCTGATACCATGTACTACCAGCAGCTGGTTCCAAGTCTGGTGGTGGCTCTGCAGTCTGCTCTGGCAGCTGGTAGCCTAGGTAGGTGGGCTAGCAACGCTGTGAATAAATATTTATGTGTTTTGGGAAGCATGGTTTTGTTGGAGGAGAACCATAGAATCTGATTTAAGCTATGTTTCATGGTGTAGGTTAAATCTGATATTCGGAGATTGTTCAGTTGATTACTTTTATCCTTATCATACCTCTGTGTGTTATGTTCATGTAAGAAAACAATTCTGGTTTGTTATCTTTAAAATAAGGAGAAACTAAGTGGTGAATCAGTATCAATCCTCATCTGTTCATACTGAACAAAAAAGGATGCTATGCATTCAACCCACCTAGCTGGAGGCAGTAAATTGAGAGGTTCTCTTGACAGTTAGTGGAGAGAAGGAGTTGTGTGAGACTACTTTTTTGTGGTTGTGTATGTGTGTGTGTTTTTTCTGCACCAAGCTCCTAACTCAGGATCCAGAAATTAACTTGGCTTGTTTGGCTGTGTTAGGTAGGGATGGTGAATATCAAATAGCTGTTTGTAAAATACATGATGTAGCCTAGCACGCAGTAAACAGTTGAGAACTAAACCAGGTGATAAGATTTAATGTTGTATTTTGTGCAGTTAGAGTAGGATTGTAGCAGCACTGGTGGTCTTAAAACTTTGAGAGACATCATGATGGGTACTCAGAGTTACATCAACAGAGGTGAAGAAATGGCCGGTCTTTTTCCCCACTGGAGACAGAATAACTGTTAAAATTGTGAGCTCATTTTCTTGAGAAACATCCTTTGTTAATAATCAAAAGATCATTGCCCTTAGACAAAAGGCAAACGTTTACATAAGCCTCTTAGAGAATGACTTATGACTAAAAAAAATGGACTAATATTTACAGACAGTGGAAGTTAACCTCACTCACACTTTTCTGAAGACTATGTGCAAGTGCTTTAATAGAAGACATTTGCTGCGCCTTTAGTACTGGTGGAGAGAGAGAGATTAAAAAAATAAAGCTAGGAAGTTTTTTCCCTCTAAAGAAGAGACACTTTAGTTTGTCTACTGCATCCGTCTATATATATTCTATATATAAAACACATAGATATATTTATATTCTATTATATATATTTATATATGTTATATCTATCTATTTTATCTCTCTATATATATATTTCTTCATTGCCCTCAATAACTGTGGTGGCATGTACGGCTCAGATTAAATAATTAAAACCACTAGTCTTTAGGGGGGGAAAGTCTCCTCTTTAATGGGAAAATTTGAATTAATGTCTTCAAGCAAGAAAAAATGTAGTGTTCGTAGATGAGCTCAAAGTGAAGAGTTACCACTTTGCGTGTCTCTATTTTAATTTAAACCCATACTTTTTTCAATGTAAAGGCGTTTTAGTAGCTGTAACAGTGAGCAAGAGAAGAATTAAAATCTTTGCAAAATGTTAGCAAGGAAATGCACTTCATTAGCTCAGTGGGACAGAAAAGGTTACTTAAATTTTAACTACAGCTTAATGGTTGGTTTCACTGCTTTCATCTTACAACATTCTGAAACTAAAATTCTCTGTACAAGTGAGTGATCACTTAGACATGAGTGAGAGCAGAAGCGGGTCATTAACTGGCAGCAAACGTCATGCTTGAGGACAGCACCGTTGTCTTGGGGAAGCTGGCAGCTGGCTACAACTTAAAAGAAATGTGGTAACCGCATGTTGTTAGCAACTTTTTATTGAAACAGGTAGGAGAGAAAGAATACCATGAATACTGGACCTAAGTGTCATCTAATTTTTAGGGTGAGAGCCTGATTGTGGGATTTTTGAATGCTGATTGAGTTGATGTGTGACCTGAAGTTGTTCACGACTTGGTTTTCAAATCCCAGTTTATTTTGTGTGGCTGTATTTTGGGTGATGTCAGACTTAAGTCAGTGAGATCAGATTCATTCCAACACACAGAGACCCGCCCCAAAGGTACTTCAGAAAGACTGCATGCAGGTGATTTCTGTTGTATCTACTGCAAGTGTTCAGTGTGTAGGATACTGAGTCACTATAAAGATAAGCAGGTGCCCTTGACAATGTGGCTCTTTATGTCTCTGCCTCTATTTCTGAATCTGTAAAATGAGCGTCTTATTATGTCAGTGGGAAGCTGTAACTTGAGCAAAATCGTTTACACTCTGGATTTTGCATCCTAAAGGATATTTTCCGATCATTCAGGAATACAGACAAGTCAATTTAGGCACTGGTAGTGGAGGTAACAAATCATACTGAGTCAGATTTTTATTTCTCCCATAACAATAAACGTCTTACTCCACAGCAAATAGGGCCGTAAAGATACTTACATACTAGATGATGATTCTTGAGTGTATTCAGTGCTTGTAAGAATTTTAATTCTCCAGGTGATGCCAATGGGAACTGTGCCTTTGGAAATGCAACCAAAGATTATCTTTCATCATCAAAGTTGTGTCTACAAAGGGAATTGAGGGTGGGGCTGCTTAACCCCAGTCTGGTATGAATATCATAGCCCTGCAGTATGAGGATTTCCCAGATTTCTGCAGCTTTTTCAGAGGCAGTTCTATAATTTCAAGATCAAGCTTTGCAGCTTGTTCCTTTAATGTTCTAGGGAATGAGTTAACCGGTTTGAACTTATTTTGATGCAGAAATATTTTTTGTTTGGAGTTGAATTCCCTCAAGTGGCATTAGAAAAGGTTTTCATCAATATAATGCACAGTAATACCATAGGTTTTGCTTTGTTTTTCTCTTGTCTAGGCCTGTCTCTCCCTGGATCACATTATTTGTGCCGTTTTCAGGACAGACTGATGTGGATATTAGTGCTAGAAAAAGGCTTCACTTACTGTTGCATTAACATTAAGGTAACTGCAGTCTGAGAACTGACATTAATATTTTGAAATCATGTAGATGTTTTGCTGTATAAACTTTCAACACTTAAACTAATTGACCTGATGATACAGCCACTTTTAAGATGAGTGTTATTGCTTTACTAACTAGTCTTGCAGCTGGCATGCTTTGCAGATGTGAAATTTTACACAACATCTTCAATAAGCTGGCTAAAAAGATCTGTGTGAGGCCAAGAGTTATTTTTTTTTAAGACATCGGTCTGTGTCTAATATTGTTGTGGATGCTTTGCTGTTCCTGTTACCTTTGGATGGATTTGCAGGTTCAGTTGTGGAAATATTGACAACCAAACATTATCTTTATTTGTTCAGAGCGAAATTGTTGCAAGAATTGTCTAGTACCTGAAGGGACTATAGGAAAGCTGGGGAGGGACTGTTCACAAAGGCTTGTAGTGACAGGACTAGGGGCGATGGGTATAAACTGGAGAGGGGCAGATTTAGACTAGACATTAGGAAGAATTTCTTCACTATGAGAGCAGTGAGGCCTTGGCAGAGGTTGCCCAAGGAAGCTGTGGCTCCCCCATCCCTGGAGGGGTTCAAGGCCAGGCTGAATGGAGCCTTGGGCACCTGATCCAGTGGGAGGTGTCCCTCCCCATGGCAGGGGGGTTGGAACTGGATGATTTTTAAGGTCCCTTCCAACCCAAACTATTCTATGATTCTGTGATTGTAAGAAAAGAGCTCGCCAGCCTTTAAGGAAATGTGTATGGGTGAAGGCAAAAACCACGTTGTTTTCATTTGTGTTTTAGGGCCTAGAACTGCAAGAAACATCCTGTCATACTGCTGAAGCTCACAGAGTTGATGAAATTTTTGGAATGGCCTTTGAACATCAGGAGCACACAAAGATTCTTTCTCCCAATCACCATTTTGGGCACATTTTAACTCCTTGTACTGTTCTACCTGTGCGGCTGTATTCTGATGCCAGAAGTGTGCTGTCTGGGATAATTGACTCTCATGAGAATTTAAAGCATCTGGAAGATGATTTCATTAAAGTGCTTGTATGGATGCTTGTCCAATATTGTTATAACAAATCAAAAATATGCAAAAGTCTGGGAAATGCTGGCAAAACCAACAAAGGTTCATTTCCAGAAACCCAGAATATTGGTGCCATAGAACGATCCAGGACTTCAAGGGAAGAAGATAGCTCTAGTGCGGATACCATTGAGGACTGGACTGATGATAGTGACATTTTTGATCCTGAACTCAGTAGCAAAATAAAAGACAGAAGAGAAGCTGGATGGTCGGGAACTACACCAAAAGCACGTCTCTCTGTGCCAGGATCTGTAGAAACAGAGAGCCAAGATGACCCACAAGAAATGTCAATAGCAGATAAATTATACAAGGCTATTGTGCTTGGGCTCCCTGCTGTAGACAAAGGGAAACAACAAGTTTTACCTCAGGCTGAATTTAGCTGCTCTTACTCAGAGCTATTGAGCATCCCTGAAGAATGGCGATCAGCCCCAGTTCCTGCTTCCAAAGTCCATGAAATGAGGCAGAGGTTTCCAGAAGAATGGTACCATTTCATTTTGAGTCAGCTGGACTTTTTTTATCTGAAAGAAAAGCCTGCCAGTTTACTTGAAGACCTTATGAAAGATGAAGCTTTGAAAGACTTGTACATCCATGGAGTATCGTCATGTTGTTTTGGTCTGGTTGGACTGGATAATGACACACCTGCCCCAAGCCACGTGTTCAGAGCATACACTGGTGGAATTCCGTGGTCTGGTGGTTTGGACTGGCTGACCGGCAAACCGGAGCTATTCCAGCTTGCACTGAAAGCATTCAGGTAAAATTAAAATACTCTCTCAGAAGATAAAACTGTTATAAAGTGCCCTGTGCTTTGAAAGTATCACTTCACTAGGAGTAGCTAATGTCAAATCCCTATAATTTAAATACATTTGTAACTACACAAACATTGCCTGTACCCACAGGCAGTGAAGATGTGGAGATACGTGAAGTGAGTGACGATACGGAGATTCCTCCCTCCCTCCCTTCCTACAGCAGCTGCTTCCAATGCTGGAAAACTGCTGTGTTAAGTGGGGAAAAACTGACCCATTCTCATTGTCCCCATAATCTAAAGGAATTGTGGTGGAGTTGGATGCTTGGCCCTTTCCATTATCAGGCAGTGATAATGGGGTTTGAGTGAATGAAAGATGTTCAGGCTAATGCGTTTCACATCTGGGTGAGCTAAAAGCCTGCTTGCACTAACTTCTAGTGATGCAGCTGAGCAGTAACTTATAAAGCTGCTGGTGCTTGATAACATTTGATGGTGCTCACCTGCCATTTGTAGCCTGATGAGGCTTTTTCTCTCCCTTTGTCTTTCGCTGTGGTACTCACTGTGGGGCTCTTTGTGCCTTCCAGATACACTTTTAAACTTATGGTAGACAAAGCAAGCCTGGGTCCGGTTGAGAATTTCAAAGAGCTGGTTAACTACCTGGAAGAGTATGAAAACAATTGGTACATTGGACTGGTGTCAGATCACGAGTGGCAGCAAGCAGTTCTTCAGGAAAAGCCATCTCTCTTCTCACTGGGGCATGACCCAATCACGGTAAAGAGAAGCATCACCAGTAAGGAAGGTGGTTTTCTTTTCCACTGCTGTTTTTTTTTCCCTCTTTTAATTGTGTCCCAAAACATGAAGACTGTGCAACCAGATTTTTTGTACTAGACAGGAGCTGACCTAAATGTTGTTGAAAATCACACTGCGGGGTCCTTCAGATGCAGCAATATTTCCTGACTGTCTTCCTAGGTGGAAGAATTGAACTGAGGAGACAGGTTTATACACTTTGCCCTTTTGAAAGGGATGGTGTTCATAGTGTGTAGCCCTAAAGCTTCATTTTTGTGCTTGTAAGCAAAATGCTTGTGTGTCTTCTTTGAGAATGTGCTGAACATCTTGATCTGTTTGTTCTTAAAGGGCATTTACATTGGGCGAGTCCTCACTCTCCAGGAATTGTTAGTGCAAGTGGGAAAACTTAACGATGAAGCTGTCCGAGGTCAGTGGGCAAATCTGTCCTGGGAGCTGCTGTACGCTACCAATGATGATGAAGAACGCTACAGCATCCAGGCACACCCCGTGCTGCTGCGAAACCTCACCGTGCAAGCTGCTGAACCACCTCTTGGCTACCCTGTTTATTCATCTGGACTTCTCCATCTGCCTTTGTTCTAGAATGCCAGTGGCATATTTGTTTTGGTTTACTGTTATTTTGTGTGCATTCTGGCACATTAAAAACCTGTGAGACTACAGACAAAAGTAAGTGTGTAATGAGGGTAGAGAAGGAATTTAAATCCGAATTGATGAATTTTATTTCCTTCTTCCAATATTTGTATATTTTATACATATAAAATATGTTGGTTTTCGCAAACTGATACCTGCATCACTAAGTCTTCCACAAATACAGCAAGGGCTTCACGATGGGCTGGGGAAAATGCAGCTTTCTGTGCCAGAATTAAGCTTTTAAGTCGTACCAGAGGTTAGAACCAAGCCTGGCAGTTGGTCTGTAACATGGGAGGTCTCTGTCATCTCCCCAGGGCCTGGCTTATCCTGTTACCAGCCCCCAGCATTAGCACACACTGTGTTTTCCCTGGGGGTCAGCAGTTACTGCTGCTGTCATTACTGCTTGACATCTGAGCAGGTCCTAAGCATTTCTCTGTGACCTGTAGAATTGATTTCAATCGGATCTGCTCTGGAACTGAATCCAGACAGGTTCAGAACAGTCAGAGCTGTATGAGTTGGAGTAATGTTTATTAGTTATCTATTAGCCCTTCCTTTTGATCAGTGACCATAAACACAGACCCTGTAGTGGGAATTTAGACACAGAGAGGAAACACCCATCAAAATCCAGACTGTAACGCTACTGTACAGGATGACAGTCACAACATGAATGGAAGCAGCTTTTAGCAGGTGATGGGTGTGCGGTAACGTGAGTAACAGTGCTGATAACCTAAACCCACCTTTCTTGCCCATGAACTGTCTCTGGAAGTACAGAATCATGGAACCACATCTGGAAGGGCATTTAGAGGACACCTCTTTCAGCTCCTTCTCAAAAGGAACTACATCTGGCAAACTAATCAGATTTTAAGACTTTGAAAAGTGTGTCAGGAGTGTCATGAACTCATAAAGAAGTTTGCTCCAGTTCTTTGCTGGTTTTGCAGCAGATGGAAAGTTGGGTTTTTTCCTAAATCTAATTAAACCTCCCTGCCTCATCATAAGCCTCTTATTGCTTGGCTTCTTTATGGTCACAGAAAATTGAATTACCTTTTTCTTTTTTTTTTTTTTTTTCCCCAGCAGTTGTTGGGACATTTCTGCCCTCATTCTATGTCTTCTGCAAACCGAACAAACAAGTCAGAAAAACCGAGGAGTGCTGTGATCTTCTGCTTTCCTCTGGTTTGCTCCATCTGGTACCCAGCCCTCCTGAAAAGTATTGCTGGTAGCGGGCCCTGGCATTCCAGCAGAGATCTCAACTGGCACCAGATGGAAGAACAGCATTCACTATGCGCAGAATCCCTGTCTGTGCCCAGGAATGTGGAGCTGGGCTCTAAGGCGCTGCTAACATCCTGTATTGCAGCGACCGCATCCCTACAGCCCCTCACTCATTAATATCCCAAGCCAGTTCACACATTCTAGCGTGGTCTGTAACAGCCTGACTCTTAATTCACCCTGATTTCCTGTAATCCTCCTCAGATTCTCTTTTTGGCAGAAACAAGAGTCAAGCCTCATGTTCTCTGTCACGGATCTGCACAGCCAAGTGCCCCTGCCTGGTGGTGTTTGCACGCTCTCAAGCTGTGTCCTGTTCCTTTTGGAGCATTTCTCTGATTTATCAGGGATTTCGAGCACCCTCAAGCCTGGTCTTGTCTGCAGCTCTCATAAGCATATAATACGTGCTGTGACTTGGATTGCCAACAGAATAATGGTACTGGACTAAGTAGCTAGGACTGAGCTTACAAGAGGCCACCCACTGCTCTCCTGTGTCACCACTAACTGCTGTTTCCTAACCATGTGCATCAGCTTCACTAAATTCCTGTCAACACCAACTTTCTTTCCAGATTGCCATGTTCATCACTCAAAGCTAAGTGTAAGGTGCCTTCATCATGGCTTTGGTGTACCTTTATTTAACCATATCAGCTTTAATGTATGTTTCTAACAACTGTTCTGTGCTTACTACAGAATTTTCACCTATTTTTTTTTTTTAGTCATTACAGAGAACAGAATAGTTTGGTAGGAAAAGACTTTTGAGATCACTGAATCCAACCATAGCTGTCCACTATTAAACCATATCCCCGAGCACCTCATCTGCCTGTGTTTCAAACCCCTCCAGGGATGGTGACTTCACCACTGCTCTACGCAGACTCTGCCTGTGCCCAAGAACCCTCTTGGTGAATAAATTTTCCCCGATACGCAGTCTGAACCTCCCCTTCTTTTGTTCCATCACCTGTAACTTAGGAGAAGAGACCAACACCCACCTTGCTACAACCTCCTCTCGGGTAACTGTGGACAGTGATGAGGTCTCCCCTCAGAAGGCCCAAGGACCACTTCTGTAGCAGTGTTCATGTACCATTCACGTACCATAAAGCAACAGCAATTGGTTTAATAGAACAGTGTTAGGGAAGCCAAGTTTTCTAATGGCAAATGCTTTGCCCTTCCACAGAAGTTTCTGCTTCCTGCATTTTGCTTGAACCCCAGCTTCCTCTCTGAAAGAGGTAATGTCCTCTCAGCTGGTCCCTGTCACCTCTACTGCTGAGGTAATGTCCTCTCAGCTGGTCCCTGTCACCTCTACTGCTGCTCCTTCCATCCTGCTTTCCCACGCCAGTGGTGGCCACAGCCCGGTCCAATAAGGGGGGCCCACGTTTACACATCTGGCAGCCACTGTCTGTAGCACACGCAGGAGAAACAACCTCCTTACCTGAGCACAAGCCTCACACCTTTTTTTTTGGCAGAGAACAGAAAACATGTATGTAGTACATGGAGAGCAAACCTGCTGTGTACAGAACTGCTACATCTCTGGTTTGGAGGATGGAAGCTAAAGCATCCTAGGAACATCATCTGCATATGTGCTGTTATCAAGAGTAGCT
Organism: Clamator glandarius; assembly: GCA_033459285.1. Taxonomy (NCBI): domain Eukaryota; kingdom Metazoa; phylum Chordata; class Aves; order Cuculiformes; family Cuculidae; genus Clamator; species Clamator glandarius. The sequence goes on from JAUNZM010000428.1 coordinate 432,540, forward strand.
GCATTTTTTTCTTGCAGCCTGACTGCTACCTCTTCAGCACATTTCCAAACTACAGTGTGGGAACTGGTGTCTCAGCAAGTTAAACACCCTTCTGTTCTTCCAGAACAGCAGAAAACCTGACGCTCCTCATCTGAGCAGCCTATTTTCCTTCTATCTTTGTTAAAAATCACATTAAAATGCCACTCACGTATCATTCTTTGCTAAGGCTGGACAATTACAATCATTTCAAACAGGTGGCTATTATCTCTCAAAGACAGAAGCAAGATTTTTTCTTACCTGGATAGCATGTGGCCTCAGGTGTATCCAAATGTTACTGTTGACAAAATCTGCAGTAAGAAGATCACCAGTACAGATGAGTTACCACTGCAGAGGTCCTTCTCACTCATGGTTGAATTGGGTGTCAGTGGGATGGTGGTAAATGTTCTCAAAAATACAGCCCTTGGTTCCTGAGGGCCACTGCCCTCCAGCACCAAGACACCAGAACCATTGAGACTGGTTCTGTACAAGTTTGCTTCTGACTGAGCTGAGAGGCTGACATCTGCTTCATGCTTAAACTGCCTCTGAGGTGCTGTCTGCCCTCAGCTTGAACATGAGCACTTGGCTATAAGCAGCCTGCTGAGAAAAGGATTCTTCATCAATACCTGCCCTTTCCTGTAGCGAGAGGCTGTTCTGCTGCAGAGCTTTCCTCTGCTCCTCTCTCCCTGATGCTCTCTGGATCTAACATGCACCAGCTGCCGAGCAAGGCTGAGCGCTGCCTCTGAGGGGGGTTACAACTCCACTCTCGCTCTCTCCATTCCCACTGCCTCTCTGGACACTGCTCATTCCTCAGACTTCACAGAGCAACCGGACTGCAGCACTGAAAGACCAAACAATTAAGCACTTCTAAACACTGTGCCAGAAGGTCAGGGATTTAGCCCTAAATACACGCTGTGTTCTCAGGCCACCTGTACAGCAGCCCTGGGGCCAGATGCAAAGACAAAAAACAATCTCCTTTTCCCAAAGTAACACAAAGTACACATCCTTACCCTTCACATCACAAACTTCTACTTGAGGGTTTATTTCAGGAATGAAAGTGGAGGAAATGAGATCCTGTGGGTATATAATTTTTATCCTGCTCATCAAGTATTTGCCAATGTCAGGGCAGCAGAAAAACAAAATAAGCCTGCCTGGCCACATCTGTCTCAGCTCTTGTAAGCTTAAAAATTCAGCCTCTAGGAGATTGACACGAAACAGGTATGTTTAGAAATAGATTTTTATTCTTTATACAGCTTGATAGTTTTGTAAAGTTACATGGTGACAAAGGTAAAACAGATAAAAAAGCCTTTGTTTGTAGTCACGCAATACAAAAAATATTTCTCAGCCTTAGCGCAAGCAGGATTTTGTACATATTTATCCTTACTTCTTCTTTCTTGAGTAAGAGACATCAGCATCCTGGAGTGAGAGGACATTAAATCAGTATTTCCCCTGCCCCGATTTCAGTCCTTCGTGCAGTGCTGTTTTGCTTGACCCAGCCAGTGACAGGGGGCAGTCAGTGTGGAAGCAGAAGTTTTCAGTTGCACGTGCCAGCCTTATTTTTGCATTTCCTGCTTTTGCAGTACCTGGGACACGGCTTTTTTTTGTACCAAGTTAACCAAAAACACAGTAAGAAAAATAGGATCTACTGAGCAGTACTGCAAGAACAGAACACTGCACTGAAAACACCCTCAGGGATGCGAACACAAGGGATGAGCCCTGATAGATATCAATATTAGCACACTTGTGGGAGCGGTCAAGATTATGTGCCTGATGGAAAAACTAGACACAACCAAGACAGAGATTTTCAACAGTCCTAGTTCCAAGTTGCATTCAATAATTTACACCAGTGCCTTCTTGCTCAGCTCTGCGTTCAGAACCTGCAGCCATAAGACGACTGGAGTAAGGCCTTTGGCACTACAAGATGGAGTCTGGCCTGGCATCAGCTGCTAAGGAAGTGAAGAGAGAAAAAGGAAACCGATCCAAAATGCAATCCCAGCATTCCCACTGCCAAACAGTGTCAGCAGAGTAAGAAAAAAAAAGAAGCAAGCAAGCAAGCAGAGGAAAGAGGAATAAACTTACCACTCCACTTTTAAAGTTCTGTATCCTCTTCTTGCCCATTTTGTTCATCAGCCACCATGCCCAGGTGGGTGCGTACTGCCAGAGGTAGCACACGGCCAGGTAGGGGTTGTCGCTGACCCAAGCCTCCTTCAGGTCGTTGGCTATGCTCACCAGCGTGAGCCGGACACAGCGGTCAGTCGGCATCTTGTGGGACTGATCACCGCTGCTCTCTATGGCCTGGAGGGCACAGAGGGCGCAAGGGGCAATTAGAACTAGACTTCTGGTAGCGGGAGAGAAAGGGTCACGCTCTGTGCGACAGACATTCCTCCCAGTTTCTCCACCGGGCATATGCTTAAATACAGCATCTTTTTAACTAACGCCTTGACTGATGGGTCAAAGGCTAAAAGAATGGATGTTCAAACCTCATCCTGCTTCAGCTTTATCAGGAAAATGACCTATCAGGACAAGTTACCCATTCTGCAGCTGAGGGCTCAGAGAAATGGGAACCTTCCTGTTCCCAGCTGTCCACCCCATTATCACTACAAGTTACTCAGTATCCAAGTTAGTAGATAATGCCACATTCTCTGTTAACTTAAATATACCTGCTCTGTGGGCAGCCATCTCAAACAAGAGAAAAGCAACAGGCTGCTTTAGTGGCAGGGATACATAGTTTACAGACTTTAAATCTTGTCTACACTAATTGCTTGGTGAACATCAGCCACAGCCCTGTGAATTTATACACACTGCACCCCAGCAACAAGAGTGCTCTGTCAATCTGTTCTTATCTTTCCCAGAGGAACAGCACTTCAGTCTTTCTCCAAGGTCTTTCGCCATGTTGAAATCTGAGGAATTTGTTTTGCAAGCTTTCCAGATTGCTCAAAAAGAACATCTTTGCTCTCACAGAAGTATGAAGCTTTTCAAGCCAAAAATCCTTGCAGAACTTGATTCAACATAGGGAGATTTTATTTTTTCCCCCTCTCACTGATGGGTTATCCTGAGCTTTAAATCAATTGAATTTAGGGCAGATTACCAAATTGTATCATAAGAACAGTTTTTTCCAGCTGCTGTGTTAGTCAGCCTTTATTAAAAGCAATTGTGCAGTTGGAAGGTTTTGTTGCTTCTCCTCGAACAATCGCTAACAGGAAAGGAATGCGTGCCTCGCATCAGCTGACGCTGGCAGCTTTGCCAACAGCCTCATCAGCCCAAGAGGGACATCGTGACTAGGACAAACAAACAGCTACCTGTGCGGAATACTGTTCTGCACACAGAACTGTGTCCAGAAAATCCTGGCCTTTCCCCTAGAAGGGCAGCAGGATAGACGCACAGTAAATTTTACTGGATGTCAAATTCACATATTGGAAGAGAGAATGCATAAAAGCCCTCAAATTTTATTTTCATTTAACGTAGACTTGATACCTCAAAGAATTTCAAGACTATACATAGTTTTGCACCAATGGAAGCACTTCGCAGTAAGAAGCTGAGGTTATAGTGTTTGCTAAGAGTTAAAAAAGAAAACCATGTAGCATCACTGGGCCAGCAGCAGAAGTTGAATTTAACACAGCAGAACTGAGTCCTTACCTTTCCAAGATTCTCCGTAAAGACATTTTGTATAATCTTGGATTGTACTGGCCCTGGGCATATGTTGATAATACTGATCTCAGGGTAGTCAGTCAGCTCAGTCCGAAGTGAATTAAAAAAACCCTGGAGAAAAAGACAATGCTGTAATCTTTCTTTGCTGTATTTCTGCATGCAGCAAGGCTTAACTGACCACATCTTTTCATTTTAATTCTATGCTGTAAAGACAGCAGTATTCCACTAAAAGCCATTCCTACCACTTAGTTTGACTTTTCACATTCAGTGGCTAATTATATCTGCAATCACAGACAGACATCAATATCTAAATCACTGAGACTATCCCAGACTTCTCAAACACAGTAATTTCTTTAAATCACAGCCAGATTCTGCTGTCCCTGCACTGCGACCAAGCCTCACTGTCTTGGTATCCTAAGTTCCACCGTCCACAAGAACTGTAATATTGTGGAGATGATCTTTGCAGGTGACGTGTTCTTTGTGGTGAGATTACAGATTTCAAATTGTTTTGAGTGAGTGGCACGGGTTTTATACAAGAGGAAGAAACCTTTTCAGCAGGGGCTCTATCTACAGTATATACAGGCTCTCTAATTCTAGCACTTATCTATATCCAAAGGTAGGTGGGATGAAATTCCTCCCCTTCCTCCCAGAAGAAAAGCTGAAAGTTCATAAGTAAGAAAAGAAAGCGCTCTCTTCTTTAAAGTCAGGCAGGAACAGGCTCAGGTTTGGGAGCGGAATAGGGACTCAAGTGCAAGGGGAAGAATCCGAGTGCTCTCACTGAGCCTGGGCTGAAGCCAGCCTTGACGCAGACACAGCACCTGTGGAAGAGGAACTACTTTAAACAGTCCCTGGGCCCTTCCAGCTCTGTGACCAAACCCTAGACAAGGCTGAAGAAGGCAAAGCTCAACTGACTCCTGCTACAGCAGAAACACAGAAATTCCCCTAATGACAAGAGACTTAATGAAGAGAGCAGCTGCTGCTCAGTGCAGCGCGTGTGCTCAACTAGACAAGTTACTGATGCAGGAGCATTTTCACAGAATCATGGAATGGTTTGGGTCAGAAGAGACCTTAAAGATCATCCAGTTGCAGCACCCTGACACAGCCAAGGACACCTTCCACTGGATCAGGTTGCTCAGCGCCTCATCCAACCTAGCCTCAAACACCTCCAGGGATGGGGCAGCCACAACTTCTCTGAGCAACTTGTGCCAGGGCCTCATCATCCTCACAGGAAAACATTTCTTCCTAATATCTAATCTAAATCGCCCCTCTTTCGGATGAAAACTGCTCCCTGTCACCCTGTCCCTGCGCTCTCTGATAAAGCGTGCCCCCCCCATCCCGGCTCTACTTGCAGTATTGGAAGGCTGCTATCACGTCTCCCCAGAGCCTTCTCTTAGAAGCTGAAAAACCCCAACTCTCTCAGCCTGTCCTCTTAGCAGAGGTGCTCCAGCCCTTGGATAATCTTTGTGGCCTCCTCTAGATTCGCCTTAACAGATCCACACCCTTCCTGTGCTGAGGGCTCTAGAACTGAGCACAGTAACCTATGTGAGGTCTTAAGAGAGCAGAGTAGAGAGGCAGAATCGCTTCCTTCAACCTGCTTTTTTGAAAGCCATCATTTCCAATCCACTCCACAGGACACGAGGAGGACACATGATCTCCACGAGCATCAACACACTAGGAGAGAAACTGCATCGGTCAGATTCAGACTCTCGTGGACTTAGGCTCTCACGGCACTCCCAGAACTGAAACAATGCAGTTTCATCAGTAGAATGCTATTACTAAGAATTCCAGTTGGCATGAATCAAAGTGTGATTGTTTCAAGAATTTAATTCTTAACAGAATTCCTTCCTTCCTCCTCCAATTGCCATTTAAAATAAATTTATAAAAAAAACCCCACCAAGCTGAACAAAAAGAGACACTTTTTTCAAAAAAGGCATAGTGAAGATGGCAGTGTAACTGGAACTGTGTCAGCTGCAGGAGACTCCAAAAAAAAAAAAAGAAACAAACTATTACAGATGAATTCATGATAGAGAGGCACACACATTTAATAACTGGTGGCCAAAATGCAATCTTTGTGTCAGTAAGATCTTAGAATAAGGATTGACACATGCTGGAAAAGCACAACAGGAGAAGCATCACTTTATGCTTCATCTCATTTTCCCCTACCCTCTCTCTAGCCATTTCATCTCGGTCACCACTAGCAGTGGGCTACAGGGCTGCCTGCAGGGGATGGCTATTCCCACAGACCTCCTTCACCTGAAATGCACTGGTGAAGTCTGGTGCTTCAGAAGAACTATTCTAGATTTTTGGGGTACATACCCACAACTATCCACAACTCCAGACTGTATTGCAAATCAAGTGTTTTAACATCTGCCATTGGTATTTGTAGAATTACTGCGAAAGGAACAATAAAGTAATGGAATCTGGCCTGGTTTTTGAGCAGTGGTAGAAGCTAACAAGATATAAGCAGTTCAGCTGGCTTGTTTTTAATTTACCCAGAAACATTAGTAAACTATCTCTTTAAAGCTTCTTGCTTGTTCTTGATCTTAACAAGAGATTCAGAGTTCTGGGAATTTTCACAGCAACACGTGAATTCCTTGTGCTCTGCAACTGATTAGCCATGCTCAGACCAACTACAGCACAGCCAGAAGATAATTTAACTGAAAGAACGCTTAATAAATAAGGAAGTATAAAAGGAATTCATGCTTCTGCTCATTGCATTCTTCTAATTTAAATCTACTAGACTCAAACCTAAAGGAGGCAATTTCATCGCTGCCACTCAAATGCAGAGCAGCCACTACGACAATCAGAGGACTGGGAAACCTCCCATACAAAGCAAGGATGAGAGAATTGGGTTTGTTCAGCCTTGAGAAGACAAGGCTTAGGGGAGACCTTATTACCATGTACAAGTACATAAAGGGTGTCTGCCAAGAGGATGGAGACTCCCTTTCTACAAGGAGTCACGTGCAAAAGATAAGGGGTAAGGGCTATTTGTTGCTCCTGGGGAGATTCCAGAAGAAAATTTGTCATCATGAGAACAGTTATTGGAATAAACTCCCCAGGGAAGCGGTAGATTCCTCTGTACTGGACAATTTTAAGGCTCAGCTTGACAGGGTTCTGGGCCATCTCATCTAAACTATGTATCACCTAAAAGGTTGGACCAGATGATGCCTGAGGTCCCTTCCAAACTGCCATTCCATGACTGTGACCTCTCCTTGTCACTAAATAAAAATGTTTATTAGCGGAGACCTGTCACCACCTTCTATACCTCCATTCTTGTGTCTTGTGTCTTTCAGCGTTAGCCACTTGTTACATTTTTGTTAGTAAAATTGTCAAAAAGATACTGATCCCATAGCTTAAGCAAAGCCATTTACTCAGTTCACATGCTTTAATACACTAAGGAGGAAGGTGCCAGTTTTTTAAACCCTCACTAAGCGCGGCTGAGGTTTATTTTACTGGGATCAAAAGGTACACTACCAAGAAGGCAAACAGTGATAAGACAAATATGTTTAAACAAATGTACTAGTTAAACAAATGACTCCTCAATGATACAGGTAGCTTTTCCCCCAGATACTTTTCTGAGCTCTTCTTTTTTGGTTTTCCTAAACAAGACTTCTTTCAAAAACTCCAAGCAATACTGAAAGGTAAGTGTTATGCAGAAAATCCCCTCCTAGGGCACTGTGAGCTGCCAGCTCTTCACACTTCAGCAAGACTCAGAACTGTTAGGACAATTCAGTCAGATATTCCCAACTAGATCAGGAACCCTCATTTCTCTGAGCAGTCTGGTCCACCACTCGCTGTTCTCAAGACTTCCTGTAGCTGAATTAAGGCAAGAATATCGGGGCTTCTATATGCAACAGAATAATCTTCTGATTTAGGTCTTCCTTCATCTGAAGGCCAGAAGCTTAGACCTTGTGTTTCACATTGGAATTTAACTATATGGTGGTTAGGCCCAGCTAAGATGGCATCTGAATTCAGTCAGGAAAATAAATCTACATTGGGAGTTAAGATATTTTGCATTTCAGAGCAAATTAATTTTAAAGGACTATCAAAACCTGAGGAAGCTACATACGCTGTGTGCAATTTTCCTGCACAGCACTCACTGATGTTGTTGTGTTACAAAAGAAGCCTTAGTTAATCTGAAACACTTAACTTACCTGCAGAGCATGCTTGCTGGCGCAGTAACCAGAGGCCAAAGGAGCTCCCATGATACCCATCACACTGCTCACAGTCACAATCTTTCCTTTTTTCCTTTGGATCATGTGATTCAGGACATGCTTTGTTAAAGAGATGGTACCTAGGTAGTTGAGTTCCATTATGGCACTGTAGACATCCAGGTTTGTATCCACAAACAGAGAGCGCTGGGAACGTCCACCATTGTTGATCAAAACATCAATCTTGGGAAAGTCACAAGGACAAATTTGTGTAACATGTGTTGGCACTTCCCCAGGTAGTTGCTAAGTGACCATCCTATTTGCTCTAGCATCACCTCTGCCACACAAAAGTCAGAGGTAACAGCTGCTGAAGTTTCAGCAGCTGCCCTCCCCGGCTAAACTTCCGTTTCGAACTGAGGGCTGGCCAATTTTGAGCAGAATCAACAAAACACGAATGCAGTGTTTGATGCCAAACAAGGTTAACTCCTAGTACAGGAAAACCAGCAGCTGGAAAGTCGTTTTTCCACATAACCTTTCTTTAACTCTATGGCACTGCAGCAAATAACACTTCGGGCTCAGATCCCACAAGGTGACCTCTGAAAACAGGTTTTGTGCAAACCCAGAAGCCAAACAGAGTAAAGGACAGATGAAACAACCCTCTTAAAAAAATTTCTGTGTGAAACCAAAACATCAGTGGAAAAAAGGCCTAGATTGAAGCTTCGCATGCTGTACTTAACATTAGTTACACCTGACTGCTATTTTCTTACTTCCATACTCTGGACAAGCAATTTGGAAAACTCCACACAAAATAAGAACATTTGTGCCTGGTGTCCAGTTTTGTCCCCTGTGAGTCTGAACCCTGCTTACACGCACTACTGAAACTACAAAATAAAGGTTCTGCCTTTCATATGCAATTTTAAGCCCTAAATACACAGCTGACTGCTGTTCCAGACGGTCCAGAAATTCGGTGATATCAAGCAAGTGAGTTTTTAGTTCTTAGTAATAACCAATGATGATACGTCCATTGCTGCCTCTCTGCAAAGCCTCCTGAAAGGCAGCAGCAAACCACGGAAGGAATGAAAACCCAAGTACTTTTTGGCAGAAATATCTAGACACTGCTGAACTAATCATGTGACAAAATAAAAGTGAAATACCAGCATAAATGCAGGTACAGAAGAAAGAGGTTTAACCACAGAAGCACATCTTACCTTGCCAAAATGCTTAAGGACACTGTTGGTTGCAGCTTCATGGGAGCTTCTGTCAGTCAGGTCAAGATGCAGAACAAGGATATCTTTTTCACTCAAGTTGCTGATCTCTAAAAACAAACATGAAGTGAATGGCAAGCAATATGACTGTTAACATAACTGTGGGAAATGTAAAGGGCTTTTAAACATCACATTTTCATAAAAAGACACCAAGAAATCACAACATTAAGTTGGAAATAAAATGCTTGCTTTGTTTTCATTTTTTCTCCACACAGAACCCATTTTTGTCTGTTCCTATCAAGTCTCTATTTTCTCATCATTATGGTTTTGCCTGCGAAAAGCCTGAATTTATTAAATAGGCTTGTGTAGCACAATATAGAGCATTCACTTCTCCAAGTAAATTGCAGTAGTTGGAAGTAACATGCAACAGGATTTGATATTGAGAAGTTTTCACTAAGCCATTCAGAACCAGAACACTTTGGCAGCCCTGACACTTTGCTTGTACGTTGGCATGTCAAGCATGTTTATTTCTGATGACAGGACCAGCGCAACTAAGAACCAAAACAACATACGCACATGAGTAGCTATGGGGCAAAGTCTAGAGAAGCTGGATTATTGAAGGAGGTAGAAGGAGGAGGTTTTGGTTAACTGTCAGCTTTTACTACATCCATCTCCTGAAATAAAAGTCAGCTGTCATCAGGTCCAAGCCTTTATGCTGACTGTTTTTACCACTGTCTCTTGTGCACAACTGACCTTTTCCATACAAAGTATTTCTGGAGCAGCGATTTCCTACCCTGAAGTTCTAGGGGAGATGACTCACAAAAATAAAACATTTTCAAAGTTAATTTTTTCAGCTGTTTTGGGGGAGATTGTTTGGTTTTTTAACTTTATTTATACTAATTTGATATTGCTAATTTTGTTCCTAAATTGATTCCTAGACACAAGTAAGCATACCTGCTTCCCTTTAACCAGCTGCGCTCTTTAGAGAGCCTAAGGATCTGATTTTTTTAATTGCTACCTCTTGCATACAGGTATGGTTGAAGTTTGTCTTTACAAAAGCCATGTATAAACAAGGAGGTTACTTAAACTCGTAAGTGGCCTCTGTGCAAAGCTCACTCGTATTCAGGCTACCAGTTAGAATAAATTCTTCTGCCTGGTTTAAAGTTACCACTATTTCCCTGTATTGCTCCCTTCAACCACTCCATGTGCAATTTCCCCTCCATCTCTTCCAATAAGACAGCAGTAAAATCCATAGTTTAAACTACCCTTGCAGAGACACTCTGCCTCGCACTCCGAGCAGATTTGCACAGCTGAAGCCTACTGGGACACGGAGTGTTTCTGCTGTGGATTAACAAGACCACATGGTCAACCCAGCCAAGAAAGCTGCATAGGGGAAAAGAAAAAAAGCAGAGGAAGAGACACAAACAAGGAAGGAAATGCTCTTTTATACTATGTAAGAAACTTCTGATTCCAAGAAATATTGAACCAGAGGGCTAGTTCTTATTTTGGCGCAGCCAGTAGTCCACATTGATTACTACCCTCAAAGCACTTGGACCATACAACTCCATCAGCCCCCTCAGATATAAGACTCTTCATACATCTTTTACGAAGCTTCAAACCTCGTTACCCCTTTTCTAAATGACTTCCACTGACCATCAATCCCCTTGTATTTCTGGCAGACAACTGAATCAGTACACATCCCAGTTTCTACATTGTGGAATGAATTATGTTCTCCATTTCTTTTACTAATAACCTCCATAATCCTACTTCTTTTTTTTTGCCTGATACCAAATTGACGTTTTTAAAGGAATAATTATGAAAAACTGAAAAACCACTTGTTTCCAAGTGGGAGACTTCAGAGTTCACTGTTTTACACAACTGCTAACATACATTAATTATATCCTTTACCATCCTAACATACATTAATTATATCCTGGAAGTGTTGCCAGCTGCAAAGTGAATTGCACATGGCCACTTGCTTTTGGATGTGATGGATCTGAAACTGAGCACTCAAAGCTCAGTCTGCCCAGAACAACAGCCATTTCCAAACATTTGTATGTACTTTCTGGAGGTCTTGTAAAGTCTCCTTACACAGCAGCTTCACACAACATGGTTTCTTGTCAGGATCAAACCGCCCAACCACTAAGCAGCAGGTCTTCTGACTGACATCTTCCTATCAAGGTCCTACCAAAGGGCATGGGCTGCCCCTTCCCTCTTGATGGTTCGTTAAGTTCTAGTTATGTTGTAACTAAAACATGGTTTCAATCACTTCAAACCAACTCGGCTTCTGAAGGATAGCTGCATACGTAATGCTGACTTAAGTGTTTTGTTATGACATCAAGCGTACACCTCCTTCCTGTGGAATTCCCTAAAGGATCTCAGCTCAGTGACTCTTTTCAACACATGTTAATCCAAGACAGCAGTTTCTCATAACACAATAAATGCTCTTACACAGCATAGACCCTTTATTTACCACGTATTCAGCACTTTGATCTTTTATTTCCATTTTCTATACTGCACTTTAACAGAGGAGGAGCTTTTAGCAGGGACTGAGCAAGATTACCTCTTGATGTCCATTCCAACCTCAAATACTGTATAATCCTATAATTTAGACCATCTGTCATTCATTTGGCCTATCTATATTTAAATCATATTTAAGCTTTGTCAAACCAAGAAACTCATACCTCACCTACTTATTTTATTATTTATTTGGGGGGCTTTTGAAAGAAAACAGCCTCCAAAATTATTGGTGAAATTCAACTCATGTTGCAGAGAGTGGCTGGGGGAAATACAGAAACTATGGAAACTACCCACCTTGTTTTCTCTCCCTCCTGCAGAGATGTCTTCAGCTGGCATATGTATGACTCAATACATATTACCATAGCTTTTATGGGACTTTTTTTTTTTCCTCTCTCTCTTTTTAGGCTGCGTAAAAAGCATAAGCGTGTATCACAGGGTGGGGTCACTGAATTTTGAACAAAACAAACGTGGTTGCTTCTGACATTGATAGGTAAACTGCTCAGTTAAGTTGCTGCTGTGTGTAGCATCTACAACTGCCATGTTAAAGCCTATTTGCTCCAATTGTGCCATATAATTTGGCCAAATTCAAGTTGATGTTACGTGTTGCAGCTTGATCCTAATCCGCCCTACGCTACTTAAATCTTACAGAATACTCTTGAACTCAAATGCAAAAAGAAAACAGGCAGGTGGAAGCAGAGACAAGCCACTGCGGGAGCACGTGGACTCACTGCCCAGGCATGCAGGAATGGAATCAGGAAAATGGATGTTCATATGGAGTTGAAACTGGTGAGAAACATGAAAGGCAACAAGGGCTTCAAAGGTACAGCACTAACAAAAGGAAGAGCAAAGAAAGAGCAAGCTCACTGCCAAATAGGGATGGCGATAAAGTGACACAGGAAACCATGAGGTACTCGTCGCCTTCTTTGCCTTAGTCTTCACCGGTAAGATCTCCTCTCAGGCCTCCCACATTCTGGAGGCCAGGCTCTGGGGGAAAGAAACACTACCAGCATCAGAGGAAGACCAGAAGTCAGGGACAAAATGCATGTATAAGCAGGGCAATATATAGAGGCAAGATTTACAATAGCTGACCCTCTTTGGAAGGTACTTGGTAAGTGTAGCTCCCCAGTAATGAGAGAAAACCAAATGTCACACAGCCTAACCTCAGTCCTTGGGAAAATTATGTGGCAATTGCTTCTGAAAGCCTCTTCCAAGTACATGAAGGACAATGAAGTGACTGGGAAAAGCCAGCACGAGTTTAGCATGGACATATACTGCCTGACCAACTTAACTGCTTTGTGTGATGAGATGACTGGCTCTGTGAAGGAGAGAGCAGTGGAGATGCTCAACTTGACATGTAGCTTTCTATGTTGCCTTCCATAGCATCCTTGTGGCTATACTGGGGAAATATGAGGCGTCTGGATGAGTGGATTACAAAGCCAGTGAAAAACAGGCTGGATCATCAGGCTCAAAGAATAACAACGAACCAATTATACACGGTATCTCTCCACGATCAATGTCTTTTAAATTACCCAGATGGGGTCGGAATTAGATGACCTTTAAGGTGCCTTCCAACTCAAACCATTCTACGACTCTGTGATGGGACAAAACACACAAGTTTTCAGCAAATTTTCTGTTACCATCATGTTCAAAGGAGCAGTGGCTATGCTGGAGGGCCATTCAGAGGCAACTTAACAAGCTGTAAGAATGGTCTGGCAACCTCATTAAGCTCAACAAAGTCAAATGCAAAACTTAACACCTGGGACAAAATAACACCATGCAATACTGCAGGCCAGTGTCCAAATGGCTGGGTATGAGCTCTCCAAACAAGATCAGAGGTCCTGATGGAAGGACAACAGCAAGTCAAACATAAGTCAGCTGTCAGCTCTGGCAATTACAAATGCTACTAGGCTGCACTAGAAAGAGCGGAGTGAGGGAAGTGATTTTTAAGTGCTTTTACTGGAGTACTGTGCCCACTTTTGGACCTCTTAGTTCAAGACAAACACTGATAAACTGGAGAAAGCGTAACACAGGGCCAGTGATGTGGTTAGGGGGTCTAGTGCACGTGACAATCAAGGAAAGGGGTAGAAAGCTGAGTTTATATAGCCCTGAGAAAAGAAGGATAAGAGTGGAAGGGGGGCCAATTAATCTTTTTCACTACTTAAAGGCTGGCTACAGAAAATACAGAGTAACTACAGTACTAAAGAGTTTCCAGTACTCCTCTTAATCTTAATTATAGTTAAAATAAAGTTCTGTAGGGTATATTTGCAAACTACATGACTACATAAGATTTAGCACTTGTATGTATCACAGCTGAGACATTCACGGGGTTCCTTCAAGTTGGCAGAGGCAGAAATCAATATCACACAAACCTACTCTTGGTTCACAACAATCAAAATCTTTCTGAATATTCCTTAGCATCCTTCACTCTCACACGAGGGTTGCCTGAAAATGGATGTCCAGGATTATGGCTCCTACCAGCCTAACTCCTGGTATCAGTTTTGCAATGACAACGGCTGCAGACGCAAACATGGTTGCATAATTTTACTGACTGCTAAACATTGTGCCATACAGCACTGGATTTTTGCTATGATTACAACCTAAGCACATTGTGATCTTACTTCCCTTGCTTCTTTTTGAAGATAACCTTTTAAGGGACATCTTTTTGAAGCATTCGAAAACTGAAATAAGGAGCTGTGCATTTTTTAATCTTCTTGACAGGTTTGCATAGTAGCCTGCTGCAACTTTTACATTTCTAGCCCAAGACAAATGTTTCATTACTCACCAGCACGCACTCCAAGTAAACTGTGGACATTCTGTTGGCATTACCAGGAATGAACTGTCATAATATACCGAGTAGAAAATACTGCTTACTGAGCTACAGAGGATATGTAATCCGAAAAAGACATAAAGCTAGTCATGTTCAAAACTTCTATTTCTCAGCACAAATTAACTCTCTATCCCGCTTGCTGTTTCTCAGCACGAATTAATTCTCTATCCCGCTTGCTGCCAAGTCAGAAAACTGGAGGAAATAAGAAAAAAAGGTGGAAGGAAGCTAAACTACAGCAGACTTACGAAAGGTAACTGAATAGTTAAACATCTCACTTCACATTTGTTCCTCTTCATCTACAGGAGATCCTCTTTCTTGCACTTGCTCAGAACAACTCTTTCTGAACACTCCTATCCATTCTTTTTCCAGATAGGAAAGTCAGTTATCAGTCTGACAGTAATGTGCATGACCCTGCAGGAAAAAGGCTTCTCAGCAGCACGCAGCTACGTGATTTGGTTCTTAGTAGGATGATGCCCCTTAGAATATTTCCTCCCTTCCCTGCAGTATATATTCCTTTTCTTAATCTAGTATCTTACAAGACCACTTGAAATTGATGATTCTTTGGTAACGCTGTCTTATGAAGGAACTCATAATTCCAGCCTATTCAAAGGCCTCAAATGCACAGCAAAGCTCCATGTGGTTTATGTATAGTTTAAGCTGTGTATAAGTTTTACCTTCATCATTAAATGTATTCATGTGATGTGCAGGCTAGTATTTCTGCGGCATCTCCACCACAGCAGGAGTGGAACGGCTCACAGGAAGTTGTAAGTAGTACTTACGAAGGCATTTCTTCTTCACTCTTTCCAGCTCATCCTCTCTTCTCGCCGAGATGGCAAGCAAGGCTCCTATCCTTGACAGCTGGTAGGCTAATTCTTCTCCAATTCCACTAGAAGCTCCTGTCACCCAGACAACCTTGCCACGCAGTTCATTTTCTATCAAAAGAATCAAGACAGCATTTCACACATTGCCAGTGCTTGGATAAACATCTAAGTCACTGCCAGAACAATCCAGTACTGGTTTTAAGAAACATGCTGATTTGGGGGGACTATTACAAAATCCTGACTTCTTTGTTTGTTGGTCATGTGCAGTTGCGAAATCACTCATATCTGTTCTGTTGCCACATGAACTTTGTTCCAAGGTTAATCTGAATAAACACTGATTATCTACCTGATGGAAGAAATCTGATTGCATTCCTGCAAGCCATCCACAAACAGCATTTCCATTAACCTCATCAAAAATGCTTCAAAGGAAAAGGGAGAACAGGATTCTTGGAAATGACAGGAAACAGTCACCGTATTGCAAATCCAAACAAAAGCCTAAGCAAACCTTTCCTAATAACGTTCTACCTCAGAAATGTTCCAAGGTAATTGCCAACAGAAGAAAATTCTGAGCAAAGACAGTTAATCAGAATAAACCAAAGAGATTTTCACCCATGTTATTTTGCATCTCATGCAGGTTAATTCTTGCATCGGCCAGTGTGCAGCACAAAGTTTCCAAGGTGTAAGGTCACACGTGTATTTCCCATGTACTCATTGTTCCTACCCAGCAGCATTGTTATGCTTTTTAAACCTGTACTAAAAACAACAGCATCTTACTCCTTCCACTGCTTTGTTTACATGCCTGTTGCTCCTTCTTTGCAGTCATCCCCTCTCTGTGATACAGCCACACGCAGGGAAAAGGCTTAGCTTAGATATATCCAAAATCATCAAATACAACAGATGGATCGAAATCATCCATTTAATTCCAGAACACAACTTAGGGATGAATGACCCCAAATATCAGAGCATGTCCCAGAAGGTACCATTGCCTAAATTCTGTGTGTTCAAGATCAGCCTGAGTGAAAATCAGTCTCCGTGAAAATCTGACTGAAGAACTTGGAATGCTCCTGAGAACAGCTCTTCCTTTGATTTCTCACCTTTGTACAGAAAAATATCTCAACTACATCTAGCCAACTAAGGAAGATGTCATGGTTGCATTGACATAGCAGAGCCAAATGCTGTTCCTGACACTCAAAGCCAGTTCTATTCTGAAAAAGGCCAGAACAGCATTTTTCAGTTCACTGAAACCTAGCCCTTCATTTAATTCGGTAAAACTATTTCTTTTTCACTGCAGTTGCTGGGATCGATTTTACTTCGTGCTTACTTCCGTAATCAGTTCCTAAGCTGTGTTTCAAGATTTACATTGAGAGTCTCAGTGACATAAATCCCACAAAGAGACCAGCACCAAAAGCTTCCACCCTTCCAACAAGAGCAGAGAGCACTTGAGACTATCAGAGCTCAAGCTGAGATTGTCGGCCTGGAAGGGAGTATTATTTCTTTTATTAAGCTGACTGTATTTTAGCCGAAGAAAAATCCCTCCTAAAACCAAGCTTTGGAGTTTTCGCATTGTTTGGGGTTTTTTGTTTGCTTTTAAAAACAATAACAACAGCCACTTTCCAAAGCAGAGATGGTTATGAACTTGAGAGAGGGAAAGAGGTGTTGCTGAAGTTGCAGGAATAAGCATTGTATTAATAATTACACCAAATGGCTGCTGTCTGTAAAACGTATTCTCATTTTTCCTGCAGCTTTTCTTCCCCATATGTTACCATTTCATTGACTTATCCACAAGAAACATGGGGGCTCATCTCTCCTATTACATTTTTTTGGCAAAAAAATATTTGTAGACAAACACTACATGAACAAAAGGACACAAGGACATACTTTCAACCCTGCTTACCACACTCATCTCCTCTTGCTACTGAAAACTGCTTCCTCCTACCACTTAGTTTCCCTGCTTCCAACCTGTCTTGGGCTGCTTCACTGCAGTTATTCAGGATCTTGTTCTGTGGACAGAATAATTAGTTAAGATAAGCAATGATTCCCCAGTGCTGATAGTTACCAAGCACTGAGCTCCTGGGAGTTAACATAACGGAAAACCTAGGTCAAATGATGTCATAGAACAAGTATCAAACCACCAGCTTGCTCTAGAGTAAATGCCCTGTTGTTACTGGAAATCAGTTTAAAAATTAACCATACCAAATTAAAAAATAAAACTAGATTATGCTGTTACTAACCATTAATTACTGTGTTACAAGCCATAACAAATGAGAGGCTGAACAGAGTCGTACTGCAAGTGACCCAAGAAGTGCTTTTGTAGCTCTGTTTAGTCTCTGTCCAAATATTTTGTAGCTCCTATAGCCCAAGGTTGCTGTGTCGTTTCATTCATGGAAAAAAACTGGGGTGGGAAGGATTAAAACAGAACATTCCTCCCATGCCTTTACAGAATCACACCATTATTCCCAGTTTTATGAGTGGACTTGGCAGTTGTATAGGCTTTCACACGTAAAAAAGATCCTCCACAGCTGGATATCATGATGCTGGCCTGTGAAAAGCACACTATTTAGAGTGGCCACTGCTCAGCGAAACACAACACGTAAGGAAAGTCACATAACCCTTGCCTTCTAACAACACAAATGCTTAGAAGATGGGAAACAAACCAGCACCTACCAATGACAAAATCCAGAACTGACATCTCCCTATGGAACTGAATCATAGAAACGGAACCTATCTTACTTACATGAAGATGTAGAGCACTCCCTCGTGTTGTTCAGGTCTGATAAAGGATGTTTGCTTTCTAAAACTCCAAAATGAGTCTTGGAGAATTTAACTGCCAGCACCTTCACTATTATTTGGATTACACTAATCACTTTATGCATTCATCATCATTTACTCATTTCTTTTATTGTATACATTCCAGCCATGCTTCAGTGACACCAAAAATGCTGGTAAATAAACTCTGAGACTTTTATACAAGAAGCAATTATTACTTACATAAAGTAGGATATTTTTGATGTAACCTAAAGTAGAGTCTAGTTTCATCTAAGTAATTGCATTTTTTGAAAGTCAGACAGATTGCCCCTCTGATAGCATGTTTTCTTTTAGACTGTTTTTCCAGACACTATTCATTCCCTGGAGATGATAACATCTTACATAAAGCATGACCTGTGCTGAACAGATGTGTCTTCTTTAGCCACCTCTTTTTGCAGCCTATCTCTATCTCAAATACAAGGTCAGGCAGAGCTGGAGCCAAAGCTCCAATTTAGCAAGAGACAAGACTGTTGGGAAGTTCATAATAACACTAAAATGAGTCCTTGGGAAGCAACAGAACATGCATAAGATAGAAGATGCATAACATTTCTGGTAAAATTTATACACATATGTATAAGTGGGAAATACATCCTGTAACAGCTCTTGGCTCACTGTACACGGTTGACGGAGTCCTTGGGTTGCCCAGCCCTGATTCAAGAGTGCTTGCTTCCTAAAACTGCAAATCGAGTCTCGGGGAGTTTATTTGCCAGTGTTTTCACTATCAAGTGGAAAATATATTCTATCCCCAGCTCTTGTCTGTTGCTCATCATCAATGGGGAACACTGCCTCATGTCTTCCAGCCCTGATTAAAGAATGCTTGCTTCTTAAAACCCTGAAACAAGTCTTCGAGAGATTTTTTTACCAGCACTTTTGCTATCAAGTAGGAAATATATTCTGCCCCAGCTCTTGTCTCCCTGTGTAGCATTGACAGAGATGACTTCCTCATGTTGCCCAGCCCTGATTAAAGGGTGCTTGCTTTCTAAAACCCCAAAACGAGCCTTAGAGAGGTTTTTTTGCCAACATTTTTGGTATCAAATGGGAAATGCATTCTGTAACAGCTCCTGTCTTCTCCACACAAGTGATGGAGATCATTCCTTGTGTTGCCTCGCCCTGATTAGAGGCTGCTTGCTTTCTGAAACACCAAAATGAGTCTTGGGGTGTTTACCTGCCAGCATTTTCACTATTGAGGGGGAAATACATCCTATCCCAGCTCTTGGCTGCTGCACTCGGTTGATGCGGATCATCCCTTTATGTTGTCCAGCCCTGATAAAGGATGCTTGCTTCCTAAAACCCCCAAACAAGCCCTAGAGGGTTTATTTGCCAGCATTTTCACTATCAAGTGGGAAATAAATTTTGTAGCAGCTCCTGTCTCGCTGCACACAATTGATGGGACATAACTACTTCATGCTTCCCAGCACTGATTAGAGGGTGCTTGCTTTCTAAAAACTCCCAAAGACTCATCTTGGAGTTATTTGCGAGCACTTTCACTGATAAGTAGGAAATACATTGTCCTCAGTTCCTGTCTCCCTGCACATCATGGATGGAGAGCACTAGTTTGCATTGCCCAGCCCCAATTAAAGGGTGCATGTGGGAAATACATTGTGCCCTCAGCTCTTGTCTGTTGCACATGGCTGATGGAGGTCATCCCTTCATGTTTTGTAGTCCTGATTAGAGGGTGTTTGCTTCCTAAAATCCCAAAAATGAGTCTTGGGGAGTTTATTTGCCAGCATTTTCAGTATCAAGTGGGAAATATATTCTGTTCCCAGGTCTTGTCTCACATGGTTGATGGAGAGCACCCCTTCACGCTGCCCAGCTCTGATTAAAGGGCATTTGCCTTCTAAAACCCCAAAAGGAGCCTTAACAGAGTTTATTTGCCAGCATTTTTGCTATCAAGGGGGATACACATTCGGACCCTATCTCTTGTCTGTTGCACATCACTGACAGAGAGCACTCCCTTTTCCTTCCCAAGCCTCATTACAGGTTGCTTGCTTTCCAAAAGCCCCAAACGAGCCTTAGGAAGTTTATTTAGGAAGTTATTCACCCAAGGGTATTGAAGGAGCTGGCGGATGTGCTGGCCAAACCCCTTTCCATCATCTTCCAACAGGCCTGGGAGACTGGGGAAGTTCCACTGGACTGGAGGCTGATGTTGTGCCCATCTACAAGAAGAGCGGCAGGGAGGATCCAGGGAACTCCAGGCCTGTCAGTCTGACCTCAGTGCCAGGAAAAGTCATGGAATAGGTGATCTTGAACGCGATCATGAAGCACATGCAAGAGAACCGGGTGATCAGGCCCAGTCAACACAGGTTCACAAAGGGCAGGTCTTGCCAAACTAACTGGATCGTCTTCTATGAAAAAGTGACTCGGCTGCTGGACGAGGGAAAGGCTGTGGATGGATCTTCCTGGACCCCAGTAAAGCCTCTGACACAGTTTCTCATAGCATTCTGCTACAGAAACTGTCACCTCTGGCCTGGACAGGCGCACACTTTCCTGGGTGGAAAACTGGCTGGATGGCCGGGCCCAGAGAGTGGTGGGAAATGGAGTTAAATGCAGCTGGAGGCCAGTGACAAGTGGGGTTCCCCAGGGCTCAGTGCTGGGCCCAGCCCTGTTCAATGTCTTTATCAATGACCTGGATGAAGGCATCGAGTGCACCCTTAGCAAGTTTGCACTTGACACTAAGCTGGATGGAAGTGTGGATCTGCTGGAGGGCAGGGAGGCTCCAAAGGGATCTGAACAGGCTGGACTGCTGGGCAGAGTCCAATGGCGTGAGGTTTAAGACAGCCAAATGCCGGGTCCTGCACTTGGGGCACAACAACCCTATGCAGCTACAGAATGGGAGAAACCTGGCTGGAAAGCTGCCTGGAGGAGAAGGACCTAGGGGTGTTGGTTGATAGAGACTGAACATGAGCCAGCAGTGGCCCAGGTGGCCAAGAAGGCCAATGGCATCTTGGCTTCTATCAGAAACAGCATGACCAGCAGGTCCAGGGAGGTTCTTCTCCCCCTGTATTCGGCACTGGTGAGACCGCACCTCGAATCCTGTGTTCAGTTCTGGGCCCCTCACCACAAGAAGGATGTTGAGGCTCTGGAGCGAGTCCAGAGAAGAGCAACGAAGCTGGTGAAGGGGCTGGAGAACAGGCCTTATGAGGAGCGGCTGAGAGAGCTGGGGTTGTTTAGCCTGGAGAAGAGGAGGCTGAGGGGAGACCTCATTGCTCTATACAGCTACCTGAAAGGAGGTTGTAGAGAGGAGGGTGCTGGCCTCTTCTCCCAAGAGACAGGGGACAGGACGAGAGGGAATGGCCTCAAGCTCTGCCAGGGGAGACTCAGACTGGATATTAGGAAAAGATTTTTCACAGAGAGGGTCCTTGGGCACTGGCAGAGGCTGCCCAGGGAGGTGGCTGATTCACCTTCCCTGGAGGTGTTCAAGGCACAGGTGGACGAGGTGCTGAGGGGCATGGGTTAGTGTTTGATAGGAATGGCTGGACTCGATGATTCAGTGGGTCTCTTCCAACCCACTTATTCTACAATTTTATGATTCCATTTGCCAGCATTTTTGCTGCCAAGGGGGAAACACACTGTCCCCTGTTCTTGTCTGCTGCATATCACTGACACAGAGCACTCTCTTGTGTTTCTCAGACCTAATTAAAGGTTGTTTGCTTTCCAAAACTCCAAAATGAGCCTTGGGGAGTTTATTTGCCAGCATTTTCACTAGTAGGTGGGAAACACACTCTGCCCGCAGCTCCCTTCTCGCTCCACATCACTCACAGAGAGCACTCCCTCTTGCTTCCCAAGCCTGATTAGAGGGCGCTTGCTTTCTAAAAACCCCCAAAAGAGCCTCGGGGAGTTGATCTGCCAGCATTTTCGCTGTCAAGGGGGAAACACGCCCTGTAGCAGCTCCCGTCTCGGCGCACGCGGCGGCTCCAGCGGCTGCGGCTCGAGCTCCATCCCCCTCGCCGGGGCCGCCTCCCCCTCCCCTCGGCGCGGCGTTACCTGGCCTCCTCCCGCTGCGCTCGGCCCAGAGCAGGGCGAGGTCCCCGTCCGCCCGCAGCCATCGCCTCAGCAGCGCCAGCAGCACGGCGGCCGCCAGCGCCAGGCAGAGCGCACAAGCCCACGCCATCGCCGGCCCCCCCGGCGCCCACCCCCGGCCACCGCCTTAAGGGCGCCCCGCGGGGCCGCCCCGCCCGCCGCCCGCCCCGCCTCCTGCGGACACGGGCAGCTCCCCCGGCTCCGCCCCGAGCTGCACGGGGGGTGCGGGGCCAGGGGACAGCGCGGGGGTGACCCTCAGTTGTCCCAGGAGGGGTTCGGCTTGGAGAGGAGGAAGAAATGCCTTACAAGTCTCACGAGGAATCGCAGAATCACTAGGTTGGAAAGGACCCACCATCGACTCCAACCGTTCCTATCAAACACTAACCCATGTCCCTCAGCGCCTCATCCACCCGTCCCTTAGAGGGAAGGGGACTCAACCACCTCCCTGGGCAGCCTCTGCCAGTGCCCAATGATCCTTCCCATGAAATTTTTTTTCTTGATGTCCAGCCTGAACCTCCCCTGGTGGAGTTTGAGGCCATTCCCTCTCGTCCTGTCCCCTGTCACTTGGGAGAAGAGCCCAGCTCCCTCCTCTCTACAACCTCCTTTCAGGTAGTTGCAGAGAGTAATAAGGTCTCCCCTCAGCCTCCTCTCCTCCAGGCTAAACACCCCCAGCTCTCTCAGTCGGTCCTCATAAGATTTGTTCTCCAGCCCCTTCACCAGCTTTGTTGCTCTTCTCTGGACTCGCTCCAGAGCCTCAACATCCTTCTTGTGGTGAGGGGCCCACAACTGAACACAGTACTCGAGGTGCGGTCTCACCAGTGCCGAGTACAGGGGGAGAATAACCTACCTGGACCTGCTGGTGACGCCGTATCTGAACAGCATGTCCCAGCTTCTTATTGTTCTACTAAACGTTGCAGTTGAACAAGTTTTTCCCCTGTAAGAGAACAGCGATAAACCAGAACATGTTTCTCTGCCAACCAGAAGATTTTGGGCAGGGGCTTTACATAAGTGACCTTTATGATCAATTTGTTTCTGTAGTAGTGATGGATACATTCCACTGCTTTACTAAGTCTCTTCCCAGTACATTTATTGGTGTTGGCATTACACGTGGTTGAATCCATGTTTGTGACTTTTCTGGGCCTGCCACTGGTAAGAGTTTGGCACTCTTCACAGCAATTTGTGTCCCACCTGTGCCTGTATTGGTAGTGAAAGCGACATCAAGAGGCCATTGAGGAGGCCATTCAGTTTGAGAAATGATAGAAACATCCGCTCCTGTATCCAATGATCCTGTAAATGTCTCTCCCTGAATGTTAATTGCAAGCGTAGGTTGTTCTTGCAATGTTCTTGTGACTTGCAAAGCCCGAGATTTCTGGGCAGAATTAGTACTGCCAACTCATCCCTTCCCTTGAATCTGAGGGGAACTTTGGGGAAAAAATAATTGGTGCAGCCTTCTGATTGATTGGTATGCAGCATGAGGTTTGCAAGGCAGCTAGCGTTATTTGAATCTCACCTATAGAGTGTGAGCCAATAATTCTCGGTAATGCACATAAAGTTTGTTTTTAAATAGTCAGACACCCTACAACCAGTCCCACATATCCCATCGGTAAAGGTCCATACATATTAGTCCCCACAGGATAAAATGTATGTGGTTGCAGAGGAATTACTTCCGAGACAGTTGTCATATCCAATCATCAGTCCTATCTCCAATCCACTTATTCCCAGGTGTTTTTTTTTTTTTCCAGCCTGGCCTTCTCACACATTCAAGATTTGTTATCCCATGCTTCTAATTCACAACACCCGGTCATTTTAATGATCTTTATTACAATATGCTTGGTAACAGCTTCACGCTTTATCTTAGTCCCGATTACTCTGCCATAGAGTCGGTGTCACTCCCACAATGTGCACAGAGACCTCTTTCAAAATCCATAAATCAGCACGTTTCTGACACGATCTCGTAGCACCAGGAACTTCCGCCATGCCTTGGCGTGGGCATCCAGGTCCTGTGCAAGATGCTGGAAGAGGTTCAGTGGTTTAGCCATTTGGAAATGGGAGGGCAAGACGATCTCCTTGGGCACGCTCTCATTGCCAAAGAAGAAGTGGTTGAGACGTTTCTCTGCGAGGCAGCAGCACAGGTACTGCAAGGCATCCAGCAAGAGCAGCAGGTGGTCGCCCTTGCGCTGGCTGGAGTGGGGTATGATGGTCAGGAGGTGCATCACAACTGTCTTCAGGATGCAGGTGGAGAAGCCTGTGCCCACCAGGATGCTGGCAGTGGTCTGAAGGCATTTCAGGTGGAAGTTGTTGTACAGGGCCTGCCTATTTAAGTCTGCTGTGATGAATCCAGAAAGGGTTCTTTCTGTGTAGGTTCACTCACTGCACTAGTACTGAAAAGACTACTGCTTCAAGGAACTAGTGAAAACTCTCTCTTGTGACATTTAATGCTGACTGATAGATAGCTGGAGGTTTCCAAAAGGCTGATTCTGCAGATCTTCTTTCCCCTGAGCACCCACTATAGTCAGCAGAAAAAACTCCATCATAGGTTGGCCAGGGAACATAAATTAGGAACTTGCTAAGAATCCTGCACTGAATGATTTCCATAGAACAATAGAATGGTTTGGGTTAGAAGGGGTCTTTACAGGCCACCTAGTGCAACCCCTCTGAAGAAGCAGGGGCATCTTCCACTAGTTCAGGTTGCTCAGAGACCCATCCAACCTGAACTTGAATGTTTCCAGGGATGGGGATCAACCAAGCTCCCTGGGCAACCTGTTCCAGTGTCTCACCACCCTCATTGTAAAAAATTTCTTCTCATATTGAGTTTAAATCTACCTTTCCTTAGTTCCTTTCTCCTCCTCTGTCTCCTTACTCGAGGTAGCTTATGGAGTAGCTTATGGAGGGAATGTCTCCCCCCAGAAACATGAAAAGATACTTCAGGGAACCAGTCCTTCAGTAGCTGTTAGCCAATGACAGAATCAGAATACAAAAATTCCTTTCCTAATCCCCACATTAATTTTTTTTCCTTAATTATCAGTATTACTTTTTTATAGCCTCTTAATAGTGCAATTTTCCTAAGACAGTTAGTTTCCCTTTATTTTTAGCAATGTTTTTCGCCTTGGTTATAGAATCATAGAATAGTTTGGGTTGGAAGGGACCTTAAAGGTCACCCAGTTCTGACCCACCTGCCATGGGCAGGGGCACCTCCCACTGGATCAGGCTGCCCAGGGCCCCATCCAACCTGGCCTTGAACACCTCCAGGGATGGGGCATCCATGACTTCTGGCAACCTGTTCCAGTGCCTCACCATCCTGATTATGAAGAAATTCCTCCTTCTGTCTAATTTAAATCTGCCCCTCTACAGTTCATACCCATTGCCCCTATTCCTATCAATATATGCTTCTGTGAAAAGTCCCTCCCAGCTTCCTTGTAGCCCCTTCAGTATTGGAAGGTCTCCTTGGAGCCTTCTCTTCTCCAGGCTGAACAACCCCAACTCTCTCAGCCTGTCCTCATATGGGAGGTTCTCCAGCCTTCTGATCATCTTCATGGCCTCCTCTGTACCCATTTCAACAGCTCCATATCTTTTTTATGTTAAGGATTCCAGAACTGGACACAGTACTCCAGGTGAGGTTTCACAAGAGAGGAATAGAGGGGCAAAGTCACCTCTCTCACTTGCTGACCACGCTTCTTTTGATGCAGCCCAGGATACGATTGGCCTTTTGGGCTGTGAGCGCACACCATATTCCTAAACACTTCTTCTCCTTGTCTTTTAAATCCCTCCAGAGATAGTGACTCAACCACCTCCCTGGGCAGCCTGTTCCAGTGCCTGAAATGCTTTCTTGTTGCTGTGGGCAGGGCAATAGTTCCAACCCCCTACATCCAGTTCCAACCCCCTGTAATGGGCAGGGACAATAGAAAACTAATTAAAGTTTAGTTCTTTTTTACACTCACATTGTTAACAGCTCCAGCACAAATCTGGGACGGGGTTTGCTCCCTGGCTGAAGCACCCTCTGCTGGTCTTCCCAAAGCAAAACACAAAATAGCTGAGAATTTTTATTACCAACCTATATTTCTAAGAGAAAAATCCAGATTCTGTTTCTTAACCTTTTACTATCAGAAAATCTGTTATGAGGAAGTTCACATCTGGGGCTGTAAACCGAGGCAGGGTTGGGAGACTGGGGGGACGGGACCTGATGAATTCAAGAAAATAATTGCATAATCAAGCGTGTGAACCTGTGGAATTTTGCAGGCAAAGAGTCCAAAAGTCAACACGGCCTAAAAAGCTGATCACAGCCTGACCTGGCTCTTGGCAGAACCTTGTGACTGCCATTTTAATGAAGATATTAAGGAGCTCCAGAGGCATACGCTACTGGGGCCCTTTTTCCTGTGTATCTTGGTTAACAGAAGTCGTGGGCAGTGGTCCTGCAGACAGTACATAGTTTAAGGAGATAAAGAACTAAGAACGTAAAGTGGGTAAGTAGTAGCTTCCCATTCTGGCAACACAGTAAACAGCTGATCTAATTATTCATCTAGGAAAATCCTTGGGTGTCATGGAAATAAATTAGAGCATCAAGCTTTCTTCATCAGCTGAAGGACAGGACTTGCTGGTGTTGGGAGAGGGTATTTGGTGCACCTGCTACTCCAGCAGTCCCTTTCTGGTAACCAAAACCAAGAAAAAGAAGCTCTAAGAATGCTCTAACCAAAACCAAAAGTTTCCTGCACTGCCCAGGATCAGGCAGACATGGACCTGGCCCTATCCTTCTTCAAAGTGTACAGGATGGTATGCTGCAAAAACTTAAGTTTAGAAGCTACAGGAACACAAATCCAAGATGTGTACAGGACCTGATGAGCATTTCACCTATTCCACTTTCTCAAATCGACTTTACTTGACATTAAGCCTCAGGGCAAGCAAGTGGATACTTTGTTGAGGTATCAACAAAGGTATCAGCCACAATTATTTAAATCACAGCTGTTTAAGCAGCCCCTTGTTGTCTTACCTGGGTAAGTAAATTCTTCATTATACCAGGGACTGTGCAGTGGAGGGTCACCACTTAAGAGAACCATCTTTGTTCAACTGGAAGAAGAGAAGGTTAGGGGAGATTTTATTGCTGTCTTCAACTGCAGACTCTTTTCAAAGGCATGCAGTGACGAGACAAGGGACAATGAACACAAATTGCAACATAGCAAGTTCTGCTTGTGAACACAGGAGCAGGTGCCCAGAGAAGTGGCATTTCCATCCTCAAAGATATTCAAAACTCAGCTGGACAAAGGCCCTAAGCAACCCCATCTCACCAGACCTGCTTTGAGCCAGAGGTTGAACCAGATGACCTCCAGAAATCCCTCCCAACCAAAATTATTCTATGATTTTATAAATGACTACTGTATCATTAATCCAGCTCAAACTGATGAAAGTCATTTTGACAGTACTAATGCTTCCCCAAGCAAATACAAAATTTAAATCCTATCCAGATGTACTGAAGGCATGGGGAATCTTGAGTTTAACTTGAAAGGCACTGGATCAACTTCAACATTTCTAGCATTCATGTTCTGAAAAGAACCTGAACTTCATTTTCAAATATCAGGCTATTTGATTCTGACATGTTGCTTTTAATTTAACTATTTAATTAAAACACACAAAAAAAAATGTTCCTCAGCTGTGTCCCAGCTAACAGTCTTGTTAAAAGAGACAAACGATTGGATGGACTTAAATGAATGAATGCAGCAAGAAATAAGTTGTCTTTGGCCATACAAAGGTGACCAGATCCGGCTATTTAAAGAAAAGGACTAGTAACACAAGCACAGAGTTTACAGAGTTTTAATCTTATCCTCTCATCATAACTAATCTCCTTCACATCTGGATATTCCAGTCTTTATCGAATTTCAGAATCTCTTGCTTGAATGTTAATAATTATAAAACCCTTAAGAGCATCATGAGACTCTTGATGACTCAGTATGAAGTATTCTTAGACATCAACAGTCTGACATGTAATTTTAGCTGTGATGGCTAAGCTAATTTTTAGGTTAAACAACTGAGAGTTGTAGGCAAGCCCATTAAATGCGGTTGGGATGACAGCCGTTTTTACAGCCTGCTAATGACTACAGGTTTGATCCTGTAGCACTGAGGTCACTGCAGTGAGGATACAGGCCTTTGTGCACGGACTACAAATAGCAAATGGAAACAGCAACTTAAATACACCCTTGCATTTTTAAAGTAGAAGAACCACTTAATGAACAGAATAGGATAAAGCCTATCTGTCATTCCTTATTTCTTATAGCAGAAGATCTTGTCGAGAAAATCAAGCTTTTGGCAATTGAACACAAAGGCATTGTAAGCTTTCATTGCTGACAGATGAAGACTACATAAGGTGCATCCCCTTCATGTATGCACGTGTATCCATGTGCACCCCATCCCTGGAGGGGTTCAAGGCCAGGTTGGATGGGGCCTTGGGCAGTCTGATCTAGTGGGATGTCCCTGCCCATGGCACGGGGTTGGAACTGGATGATCTTTAAGGTCCCTTCCTACCCAAGCGATTCTATGATTCTATGATTCGGTGATTCTATGAAAGAACCATGGAACGGTATCTGTGCTGGAGTCCTGTCGTATGTGAATGCCACCCAGCCTTTAGAACATCTCAAATTGATTTAAGTTTTTTATTCATTTTAATTTAAGCTGTTTCATGGTTTCTGTACTGAAGAGTAATGCAGATTGTGCCAGTGAGACCGTTTGCATTGTACCTTGAAACCTTTGTTCAGTTCTGGGTCCCTCACCACAAGAGGCTCTGGAGCGAGTCCAGAGAAGAGCAACGAAGCTGGTGAAGGGGCTGGAGAACAGACCTTATGAGGAGCGACTGAGAGAGCTGGGGGTGTTTAGCCTGGAGAAGAGGAGGCTGAGGGGAGACCTCATTGCTCTCTGCAACTACCTGAAGGGAGGTTGTGGAGAGGAGGGTGCTGGCCTCTTCTCCCCAGTGACAGGGGACAGGACAAAAGGGAATGGCCTCAAGCTCCGCCAGGGGAGGTTCAGGTTTGACATTAGGAAAAAATTTTTCATGGAAAGGGTCACTGGGCACTGGCAGAGGCTGCCCAGGGAGGTGGTTGCGTCACCTTCCCTGGAGGTGTTTAAGGGACAGGTGGATGAAGTGCTGAGGGACATGGTTTTGTGTTTGATAGGAATGGTTGAACTCGATGATCCTGTGGGTCCTTTCCAACCTGGTAATTCTGTGATTCTGTGATCATGAACCCAGTAGAGAGCACAGGGGCCAAAATGAATCGGCATACCCTGCAGTGCCACACCAACACTTCTTCAGGCATCATACATGTCTGTTTTGTCACTTTTTGTACAACAGGTTCAGAACATGCAGGCTTTCTAGGAAGATCACTGAGGCAGCTGAGATTCTTAAGGAGGACGGGGAGGAGGGAAAATCAATATTTAATATTGAAAATCAATATTCAATATCAATATTTTTTTTCCCACCAGTCTTCATTTTCTTTAAAATGCTTGTAGAATATACTGACATTCTTTTTTAATTTCTGTGTTTCAAGTTAAAAGTAAATTTTCCTGGCTACCACGTCTTCAGTGACATTTTGCTACTGATAGAAGGAACCACGTGAAATGCATGTGAGTTGCAGATGAGCTTTGTAAACCTGGACAAACTGCATTTACCTTCCTGAGCTGCCTGAATGTCGGTCTGCTTACTTTTGTGTCAGTTTTGGACTTCTGTAGAGACTAGGAGGTGTCATGCTTTTCCCATATTTCATGTACAAAAAAGTAGGAGAAAAATGGTGGAACAAAAATAACAATATTCTCAAATAAAGCTTTATATTCATTTTCAGTGCAAAATAATTTCCCCTCTGTTGATAATTAGGTCTTTACTACACTTTCAGTTTGCTAGTTTTCCTGAACTGCAGGTTCCTTCCATCAGCAAATACTCTTCCCGCTTGAATAAGAAAAGCAGTTTGTGATGCCCTAATAATTTCACAACTAATTTTGTAGATTGAAATTTACTGGCCTTTGTTTTTAAGCAGAGTCCTGACTGTTTGAATATTGTTTTAAGAAGGTATCAGGTGAGCATAAATCTCACCTCAGAGGGGCTGAAGCACAGGAGTTCGTGTAGCACATTTTTCAAGACGCTAGAAGAAAGCAAATATTATCAGAACTGCTGCATTTCAGGAATGTGGGATGTCAGCATTCCATGTTCTTCAAAAGTCCGAAGCCTTGGTGACATCTTTCAGATAAATTCAGTTCGAACACAGGATACACCCTAGGTGTGCACTTCTGATGAAATAAACATCATGTGGTTATTAATCATAGCTACAATCCTACAGTTCCCAATGGCACAGCTGCCTGAGTGGATACCTACAGATGTCATCACACTAGGGTGTTGCAGGAATAGCACCAAGGAAACGTAAAGCCAGCAGCACAGTCATCCAGCTGGCTTTTAGATTCCAAAAATAGGGCCAGCCCAGTGGAGGAGAGATGGAGCAGGGCATCAGGACTGCACAATCCAAGTATAAAGTTCTGGCAAGTTCACGATCGCACTGTAAGAGGCCACAGATATCATTAATATGAGGGTTTCTGTTAGATAACCTCTAAGGACCACGGGTAAATAATTAATTTTAGCCATATAAAAATTAAATGTCCAGTCTAGGTGTTTGTCACAGCTTTTTCTGTAGTCACTGCAACTACAGGAGAGAAAAGGGCACCTTCAGAAGGCAACTCACCCAACCTGTTTTGGGTACCCAGGGGAGCATGGGAGGACTGATCATCGGAAGGTGCCTGCCTGTCTCTGCTGAACCAAGGCAGCCTGGACAACAGCTTGATTACACATATAATATTTAGATGAGGGTTACTAGGTGATATAATCCTACTCAAAACAAAACCAGACTCCACAATCTACTAGGTTTTACGCTGCAGAGTAACTTTGAAAAAATTACATCCCGTCTATGTCAAATATTCATGGTAGACAATAAGAGACACAGAGACAATAAGTAAGAACAGAAGATGAAACCAAAGGGCTCTGCTTTTCCTGACCTTTGGAATAGACTACATGTGAGACGCTGAAAGAAGTACAACTTTTCCACTTAGGGATCAAGAAATCTTATTCACGCCACACAACAGTTAGTATTTGTCCTCTTTTCAAAGAATATACAGCCAAAATTCCTGTATCTCATGATATGGTTTAGTTTTTGATAGGAGTGGTTTGGTTTAGTGTTTGGCACGGTTTAGTGTTTGATAGGAGTGGTTGGACTCGATGATCCAGTGGGTCTCTTCCAACCTGGTGATTCTATGATTCTATGATATAATTTATAATAGAGTAAATTTAACTGGTATTAAAACTAGAAGAGTTAAAAGGAGCATTGGGCAATACCAACATGCAGACGTTACAGTAGACTGTTCAGAATACAGCCATTGCAATGGAAACTGATTCCAAAACGCAGTTAAATTGCCATGTGATCCGAGTAGCAACTGCAGTCCCGTATTCTCTTTTATGGGAAATGATGTCATTGGGAACAGCTTCAAAGTGTGGAACGTTCTAAATTGACAGTTTCAATGAAAACACTGGACAAAATCATCCTCCCCCGCATGCAGTAACCAAGTATGCACAGGTGGTAAATATCTTTATTTAGAGACAGATTTTTTTACAAAATACTCTTAAAAACACCACCCATCTGAAGCTGTAACAGGAAGCAGAAAAAAAATCCTTTAAAAATAACATTCTCTAAAAATACCCCGTGGAACAGCACAGCATTTTAAATATGCATTATTATGCAAATAAAAATTTATTGTTGCAGTGAAATATGATTCTTGGTTTAGGATGCAGAAAGAGCTTTGGAGTGGTTCTTGTTACTTAACTGTGTTGCTAATATCTCCAGCGACTACAGGTCACAATGAGCTGTATCCCATCTTAATCGACTACAGGTCACAATGAGCTGTATCCCATCTTAATCTACAGCTAAAGGGAAAATAAAGAGCTGTATGCTGGGCGATGTAGTCTCATGAGCTAACAATATGCACAGTCGGGTGTTACATTACACATAGCTGTTTGATCCTAATTAAATGTGACGTTTGAATTTCTTCTAAATATTTATTGCCATTCCCAGTACAGCAGGCCAAGCAAAACTGAATAAAAGTTACACTCTAAGAAAATACTGTAGTAATTTGACTCCATCCGATTTCCCAAGAAAAACATATAAATAGAAAATGACAGCAGCAAACTCTCTGCTGTTGTTACATTCCTGCAGCTTAAAACTAGGGCATCACAAAATAAGCTGGGGCATGTTTTTATTCACTTTTTTTTAAAAGAAACACACACACACTCACAAACCCCAGCTATGGGTAGCACTTAATAGAATCTAAATGAAATCCACAATTGTATATAATTCAAAATGTTAGGAGGGAAAGGAGGCTGAAAAACTAAATTTATGTTTAATGCAGAAGTTAAATAAGCATGGCACATGCCTGCAGGAACAATTCTGCATAATCTCTACCTTGTTTGCGTAGTGGAGAAGGTTTGAGGGGAAAAAATGCAGTTTTTAAAGTCTGAGTTGCATCACAAAATCATGGAATCATTTGTTTGGAAAAAAAACCTTTGAGATCATCAAATTCAACTGTATTTGTCCACTAAACTCATCTACCCATCTTTTAAATACCTCCACAGGGATGGTGACTCAACCACCTCCCCGGTCAGCCTCTGCCAGTGCCCGAGAACCCTTTTGGTGACAAAATTTTTCCTGATACCTAATCTGAACCTCCCCCAGTGCAATTTGAGGCCATTTACTCTCATCCTATCCCTTGTTACTTGGGAGACCAGCATGCACCTCACTACAACCTCCTCTCAGGGAGCTGTAGACAGTGATAGGGTCTCCCTCAGCCTCCTCTTCTCCAGCATAAACGACCCCAGTTCCCTCAGCTGCTCCTCATCAGACTTGTGAGGAGCCCGACCATTCTCCAGCTTTGTTGCTCTTCTCTGGACATGCTCTAGCCCCTCAATGTCCTCCTTGTAGTGAGGGGCCCAAAACTGAAAACAGGGCTCAAGCTGTGTCCTCACCAATGCAGAGCACAGGGTATGGATAATTTCCCTGATCCTGCTGGCCACGCTGTTCCTGATACAAGCCAGGATATCAAAACTGTAGCCAATTACCTTTGGACACCAAGAGGAAATTCAAAATTGCATTGACAAAGATTATGGGAATTACTCCACAACCTTCCAAAACATCCCTTTCATTGTGGAACTCGCTGCACAGGCTCTGCTCCCGCACAACATATTTTAAGACTACTTTGCATTTAAATCTCTCTAAAGGTTTGTCTCCACCAACAAAACTTGAGTTCAAAGGCGTGGAATAGTGAACATAACACTGACCACTACTGAGTGCTGTTCACTATCACGCTGACAAATGTGATGAGGGGGAAGATAGTGAGATCAGTTCTGAATGTGTCATTCGGTCACAGTCAGCAATGGAAACTGGAGGTTTTGTAATTACAGTGAAACACAGTCAGTTTTTTACAGGAAAGCCATAAAACAGTGAGGTTTTATTTGTTACAGCTTCTTCATGTATCTCCAGGTAGGGCTTTGCTGGATTTATCAGTCTTGCCTGCACCACAACCCTCGGTTGCTGGCACACTCAGGCTGATGCTGCACTTACTGTTACCTACAACAGCTTAGGGGAACAGAACCAGCAATGTGAGAGCTTTCCAAACACTGAGTTCACGGGAGACTTAACATGGAGCTGCTTGCTCTCGTTGCTGTTAATGATGGAAGTGATCTAAAGAAGACAGCCTTCCTGAAGTACCCACTTCACCTTCCCACAGCCCTCTTCAGTATCTCTCCCTCTCTACTCAATTCCGTCTGCACAGCCTCAAAACTACAATGCATCCCTAATCCTCCTTTTAAAAGCACTCCTTCTGGCATTAACTCCACCTTCAAAAATCCCCAGCTCCCTGATTTAACCCTGGCTTTCTGGAATGAGTCGAACACAGCGCTCCCCTCCCCAGGGCACCCCTGCTCCTAGCAGAGCCTCTCTGAGCATCTTCCCAACAGTCCCACCGCACCCACCTCCCCCTTTTAGACAATGCAGAGGTTTCTGTAACAACTCATCCCCATAACTTGTTCCCTGCAGACTGGCAGGGGGAGTCACTCCCTGAGCACGCTCCCATCCCTTTTTTCATCAGCGCAGTCTTCGTCAAAGGGCAGCTGAAAATCATGGGATTATTAATCCCATTACGCGTTCATTACTGGTAATTCGCTGCCGATTTTGCCAGCAGATGTGCTTTCAGCAGGGAAGCCTGCAGGGCTCTGCTTTAGGTGGGTGAGGCTATGCCAGCGTGTCCCTGTGGCCCTGCGCCTGCCCACAGCTCTGGGGACAGGAAACGAGCAGCAGGACTCTTCCTCAGCCATCCTTCCCTCCTTCCTTCGGTCTTTTTTCCTCTGCCTTCCTTCCCTGCCTCCCTCCATCCTTTCCTCTCACCTCTCCTCGCTTCCCTCCCTCCTCTCATCACTCCTTCTTTGCTTCCCTTCTTCTTTCCTTCCCTCTCTCCTCCCTTCTTCCCCTCCCTGCTCCCTTCCCTCTTTCTCTCCCTCCCTTTCCTCCTTGATTCCCTCCCTCTTCCCTCCTTGCTTCCCTCCCACCTCTCCTTTGCTTCCCTATCACCTTCCCACTTCCTTCCTCTCTTCCCTCCCTCTCCTCTTCCTTCCTTCTCTTCCCTCCTTCCTTCCTCTCTACTCACCTCCCTCCTTTCCTTTCCTGCCCTCCCTCCTGCCTTCCTTCCCTCCCACCTCTTCTCTTTTCTTCCCTATCACCTTGCCACCTACCTCCTCTCTTCCTTCCTTTCTTGCTTCCTCTCTTCTTCTTCTTTCTTCCTTCCTTCCTTCCTTCCTTCCTTCCTTCCTTCCTTCCTTCCTTCCTCCCTTCCTTCCTCCCTTCCTTCCTCCCTTCCTCCCTTCCTTCCTCCCTTCCTCCCTTCCTCCCTTCCCTCCCGCTTCTTCTCTTTTCTTCCCTATCACCTTCCCGCTTCCTTCGTGCCGCCAGGACGGAGGGTGAAATAACCGCGCCGGCACCGCCGCCCTTCGTCCCGCGGCCGCCCCTCCCCTTCCAGCCCCGACATCCGGGTATCTCGGGGCAGGGAGGTGAGTGGGGCCGCGGCGCCTGCGCGGGGCGGGGAGGCGGCGGCGCAGTGCGTGTGCGGTGCCTGCGGGAGACGGAGAGGGGGGGAGAGGAAAGCGAGATCGGGAGAGAGATTGAGAGAGAGGCGGGGGTGCTGCGGAGCTCGCGCGGGCGCCGCGGGGAGCGGAGCGGAGCCGAGCCGGGGCTGGGTGGGGGGTTTGGGGGGTGGGCGGGGGGAGGGCGAGCGAGCGGCGAGATGAGCGCAGGGCGCGCGCTGCGCACGGAGCCGTTGGCGGCAACCGCCGCCCGCCAGTGAGCTGAGGGACAGGCCGCGCGACGGCCCCGCCGCCTCCGCCTCGGCCGCCTCGGGGCGTGCGGTGAGTGGGGCGGGGGGGCGGGGGGTGGGAGCCATTGTGAGGGGGTGTGTGCTATGTGAGTGTGCGTGCAGTGTCTGCGTGCTGTGAGTGAGGGTGTGTGTCTGATGCGTGAGTGTGTCTGAGTGTGTGTGTGGTGTGTGTGTGTGAAGGTGAATCATAGAATAACCAGGTCGGAAGAGACCCACTGGATCATCGAGTCCTTCCATGAATGTGAGTGTGTGCGCTCTGTGAGTGTGTGTGTGTGTATTTCGGGTGTGCGTGAGTGTGTCTCCCTGCTGTGTGAGGGTGTGTGTCTGATGCATGAGTGTGTCTGAATGTGTGTGTGGTGCGTGAGTGAGTGTGAGCGTGTGTCTGATGTGTGAGTGAGTGTGTGTGTGTGAAGGTGAATCATAGAATAACCAGGTCGGAAGAGACCCACTGGATCATCGAGTCCATCCATGAATGTGAGTGTGTGCGCTCTGTGAGTGTGTGTGTGTGTGTTTTAGGTGTGTGTGAGGGGGTGTGTGTGTGTGCGCTTGCATGTGCATCTCTTATGTGTGATGCCACCTGCACGTGTGGGATTATCTTGTGTGTGTCTGTCTTGTGAGTGATGGTGTGAGTGTGTGTCTCATGTGTGAGTGTGTGCTCGCATGCACGTCTCTTCTGTGTGATTGTCCTGTTTGTGTGTTGCGTGTGTCTTTGTGCATCTCTTGTTCGTGATTGTCTTGTGTGTTTGCTTGTGCATCTCACGTGTGACTGTCCTGTCTGATTGTGTCTGTGTGTACTTCTTGTGTGTGTGATTGTGCCTGCATGTGTGTGTCTTGGGGGTGATTGTGTGTGTCCCTCTGCGTGGTTGTGTGTCTGTGTGTGTGTTTTTGTGTGTTTGTTTCCTCCTCCTGCAGTGTAGATGAAAAGCTGACCAGTACCCTGAGGGATGGGGATAGGGACAGCACGGATTGGGAGAAGAATCATGGAATCATTTGAAAAGCCCTTTTGGATCATTGAATCCAGCTGTACCTGTCCACTGCTAAACCAGGTCCCTGAGTACTTCATCTGCCTGTTTTTTAAACTCCTCCAGGGGTGGTGGCTTTACCACCACCCTGGGCAGCCTCTGCCAGTGCCTGAGAACCCTTTTGGTGAAGAAATTCTTCCCCATGTCCAGGCTAAGCCTCCCCTGGCGTAGCTTGAGGCTGTTTCCTCTCGTCCTGTCTCTTGTTATTTGGGAGGAGACACTAGCACGCGCCTCGCTACAACCTCCTTTCAGGTATTTGTAGACAGTGATAAGGTCTCCCCTTGGCCTTCTCTCTAGGCTAAACAACCCTAGTTCCCTCAGACACTTCCCACAGGACTTAGTCTCCAGACCCTTTGTCAGTTCTGTTGCTCTTCTCTGGATGTACTCCAGCACCTCAATGTCCTTCGTTTACTCAATTCCTTCGGCGCAGCCTCAAAACTATGATGCATCCCCAATCCTCCCTTTAAAAGCACTCCTTCTGGCATATACTCCACCTTCAGAATTCCCCAGCCCCCTGATTTAACCCTGGCTTTCCAGAATCCTCCTTCCGAGGGGCTGAAGGTGGCTGGGCCATGCAGCCCCTGCATTGCAGGGTGGAGGTGGCATGGAGCTTCTTGGGGCTGGACACAGGGAAAGGAGGAGGATGAGGAAAGGGGTTAGGGCCTGGCACGGAACCCGCTGGGGCTGGGCATGGGCAAAGGAGGTTGGGAGAGAGGTTGAGGGGAGGTGTTGGGGCCTGGTGCAGGTAGCAGTAGTTTCTCTTTGCTCCCCCCCATTCCTATTCTTTTCTCAGCCGATTAAGAGTTCATGTAATAGTGGCTATAAACAGCCTCCTCTTCCATTGCCACCCAAACGCTTGGGGCACAGCACCAAGGAGAGAAAAAAAAAATGCAACCGCGCATCTATTTATAAAGCACCCCACCCTAGCGAGGGTCAGAGCACTGAGCGCTCCCCGAATAGTGACATTATCACGCAGTGGGTGGTTTTCCCTTGCCAACGCCTTTCAGGCGTTTAAAGTTTGAGATTTTGCTGCTTTTGAAAACAATGTCATGAGCAAAGGTTATGCTGACGGTCTGTGATCTGTCATAGCGTGTGTGTCAGAAGTAGAGAGAAGAAAACGTTATCTCCTTGATTAAAAAGTTGCCTGGTGGTGTGCTGGATAATTGGAGTTGTGTGTTAAATGCCAGAGGTTCTGAGCAGGCATTATACCTTTTCATTACACTTGTTTGTGTTGTAGTAGATGTGATACAGCTTTAAAACTGGCTGTGGGCTAATGGTTTCAGCAGAATTGATTTTGTAGGCATCTGTTCATTATGCATTTGTGTTTATTCAGTATGATTAAAATATTTCAGTGTTGCCATGTGTAAGGCAGAATTTTGTTGTTGCAGAACTAATTTTCAAGTTTACAGTAGGACTTGTGGGGAACTGGTTTTTTTTGGTCTTGTACCTTTCTTCCTGGTCATTCCGATATCTTGCATGCTAACCTTAGGGTTTAAGGTCCTTTATGTCATACAAGGAATTTTTTATCTTTATTTCTTTGAGCAGAAGGCAGCTTTAGGTCCTGAGAGCAGTAGGTTGGCAGGTAGGTGATATGTTTCCTTAGGTTGTGATATTTAACATTACAGTAAGTAGAATCCTTTTCTCAAGTAGAAATTCTAACTCTCGTGATTCTAGGAAGTAACTTTCCAGCTATGAGCCCGTGAAGCACTTCCCTGAGCCACGGTTGAGTGGTTAGGTGGCAGAAGCAGGACTGGTGGAGGACTGGTGAAACTAAAGCAAGAGGGCTGCTCTTTCTCAGGACCCTGTGTGGATTGCCAAATGCCCAAGAATTGTGCAAGTCCTACCCGCATTTCTTTGATCACTTCCTTTCTGTTACTATTCATAGTTTTTTTCTATGAATAACAGCAGAGTCAGGTGATGAGGGAAAAAACATGGGGCAGGGAAGTTTTGCATGTTTCCTCTCCGGCCAAAGTAGCACTCAAAGGAAAGGTGTTGAAGGAAGATAAATTTTGTAGTTGAAACAGCATTTTTCAGTGGGGTAGGGACGGCTGCTCTTAAAGCTTTCCCTTCCAGGCCTTCTAGGTTTCCCTTTGTGTATGAGACTGGCGAAGAGTAGAAGACTTGCTGATGCATTGTGCTAATTATTAATGTTTTCCTCAGAGATAGATCTCTGATAAAGCCTGTTAATAAACGCAGCTTGTGCTGGAGAGAGTCGGTCTGTACTCTCAGCTTCACTGGCATAGCCATGTCTTACATATATGCAGACAAGGCTGGTCTGGTTTATAGATTTAGCCCTTTGGTTGGTGGTTGTCCAGTAAATCTCCTCTTGCGGTACAACTATACCTGTTTTCCTTAGTATTTTCTTAACTGTTTGCAGGTGAGCTTGGGATACTTTTGTTGAAACCGAGGAGGGAAGATGGAAATGCCGGTGACTGGTGAAGCTTGCAGGTCTAAACAAGCAGAACTGACTTAGTGCCATCTGAATTAAAGCAGAATACAAGAAAGAATTTTTTTTTCTATAAAATCAAGCTAGTTGCTTCCTATCTGAAGTGCAGCTTGTGCAGTGAAGTTGAGTCATTCTTGCTGAGGTAGCATTTTAAGAACTGTCCTTAAAATGCTTAGATAGTTAACTCTGGCACGGTATAATTTGCAAACTTATGTAACCAGCATGTTTTTGAATGCTGCTGTCAATAAGAGATCTTACTGCACTTTTCAGTTTTAGCGGAGCTAGGGAATATAGAGCAGCTGCTTTCAGAAGGTGACCTAAATATAAGTAATCTAACAATAACCTAGTTCTTACTAAAATATTGATGTTTGTATTGACTTAATTTTTACATGTTCAGTATTTTGTAGGTAACTGGCTAAGGAAGATTGCATTGGAACTAAGTGACTGAATAATGCCGATTGTGCTATTAAATAAGCAAGTTTGGGAATGGGAACTACTGTGATGTAATTGCATTCATATTGTCTGCAGACCTGCAGCTCATTTTAGGGACTAGAACAGTGACAGTATTTGAAGTCAAGACAATAGCAACTTAGCATAGCTACACATCAGCCAAACAACATTTATTCCTACCATTGAGTGTGCCCCTTTGTAGTTTTTGCTTCTCTTTTCTCATAAATCGTACCTCACTTTTGCATCATGTATTTTTTTTTTTAAATGCTGGTGTGTCACCAGGGGCTGGTTTTAAATGATGCAACCTGCAGTCTTATTTATTATTTTGAAAATGAAGTGGGTTTTGGATACTAATTTGCTTGCTGAATTCTTACTGGTCTTTGTAGTTCCAGTCGTATGATCCAAATTGCAGTTAAGAATGCTAGGATAAGAAATAATCTCCTGTAAAATTTAAACATGCTTAACTACAATGCTCTTCATTCAAAGAATGGCAAAGTATAAAGTCTGTGTAAACAATGCGTAACCCCTGAAAAAATGCCATTGTTCTTAGGATATATAGAAGATCCAGGGAATGTTCATAGAATGTAGTTTTTGTGGCATTTTATGTAGATTGCATAAAAAACATTGTTTGATTGCATAAAAACATTGTGTGTGAGCCACAATGTCGTGTGGATCCCAGTGGAGATGTCATTATCTCCTTGTAGCTTCTTTATGTTCTTGTTGATATCTGTCTGCGAAGGAACAGTTTGAGATTTGCTAAGATTAATATTGCTGGAGTAATATGCTAAGGTTTTAAGACAGGGAAGAATGCTGAGAACACAGAATTGTAATTGGGGCAGGAAGAGAAAGCAGGTGGGATAGCGTGGGAGTAGGTAGACTGATTTTTGTTCCTGGACAGAGGTAGTATCTGGCTCAGTGTTACTGGTGTTAAACCAATGCTGTAAGGTTGGATTTTCTGTATTTCTATCTGCTATAAGGTCTGGTTTTATGTGTTTCTGTTCGCTAAACTCTATTCTATGTTAAACCACACACTAAGTTATAAATGTCTGTCAAGTCTCTAATTTTTTTAAATTAATTTCTGTTTGTGTATAAACTGAACAAACTTTTGGATTTTGGGGGGTTCATATTATTTTATTTGTTTTCACTGTGCTTGTGAAGTTGATGGATATTTCAACTTGCTACTGAAGTCTACAAAAGAATGTGTGTTTATAAATATATAAAACAGTTGCTCAGTTTTTTTTAACAGCTCTGCTAAAAGATGTTTACATGTGACTAAAACAACAGAGTAAGAACTTACTTTGTCTACAGTTAGTTGCAACGAAGTAACTGGAAAGAATGTAAACTTTATAGCACTAGCAAAAGAGCATCTAAGAATGACATAGAACAAAACACAACTGGGTAGCCCAGTTTCAATACTGAAATGTAGAGAAATGCAGTTTACACATAGAGGAAGAAATACATTAGCCTCTCTATTGCTGACATCTTTGTTCTCAAGTTCAGGTAAGGAGATTTTAATCATAGAATCATGGAGTAGTTTGGGTTAGAAGAGGCCTTAAAGATCATCTAGATAAAAAGATCTCTAAAGTCTTCTAAGTGAATACAACCCAAGAAACTTGAGTGTAACATGGCTTGTATTCCGATAGCTACAGTTTAAATAAAGCAAAGAACTTGAGTGTGCATATGCTGATAGGCCACATGCGACTGAATTATGTGGGACTACTCAGATTTATGATGTTGCTCTTGTGCTTAAACGCCTTGTGGGGCTGTGACCTAGAGGATGAAACTTACTTTCATGGTTTGGTCTCAGCTGTAACTGGAAGGGTTTTCTGTGTCTGTGCATACAATTAATTTTAACTGCCAACTGCACTTTTGATCTGGAATTTGAATTGGTGGTCCGTATTCTTCTTGGCCATGTATCATAGCTGTTTGTGTATAAAATTCTGTTGGGTTTTTTTTTCACTTACAAAATACCCTGAGAGGCAGTAGCCATGACAACTTTGTAAACTGTGCCCAAGCTCTTGTTGTTTGGAGTTTGGGGAATTCTCCAGCTGGAGCTCCAGCTAAGTTAAGTAAAACCCAACCTCTGCAAAGGAGTGCAGAATGCGAACAATGTGGGCAGGTAAGTGGGTAGTATTAAATTGTAGAACATTTCATGAAGAAATGAGGTGTTCAAGACCTGGCAAGTGCTGACATTAGCACTGCTTGTATTTTGAAGAACCAGTGAATTCAATAATGTCTCATTTGGTGACCAGAATATTTAGAGCTGCAGTGAGCTCAAGTTTGGCCTTGGAGAGCACCTTGCTGCGTCGTTCATCATAGGCAAATCTGTCAGCTCTGCGCTGATAGTGACAGAACTTGGTTATCAGAGTGTCCCTTGGAGGAGAGCCTTCTCTCTTGCAAGTTATTGTCTGCATAAAAAGCTAAAACAGTAGGGCTTTTCTGATTAGTTTAATTTTTTCTCTTTTTATGTCGTCTTGGGGAGAGAACCTGCTTTCATGCAGCAATCATTGTCGATCCTTGTTCTTCTAATGAGATAGGAATGCTGGGGATGTGAGAGCAAAATAGCTTTGTAAATAAAGGCTCTCTATGTGTACAAATGAACAAACTCTGGCTTTTCCTAAGCTTTGAGGATTTGACTTCCAGATCTTAATGGACTGCTGGCATAGTTTTAATGTCATTTCTTTGCAAGCAAAGGCAGGTTACAGCTGCACACTTCAGAACATTTCCTATTTTCTTCCCATCTTATTTCTCATGTGTAGCCAGCAGCTTTTAAGCCTGCTGTATGCTGCTTTTCCTGTATGTTCACCAGAATAGTGGTTATGTTGCTGAGATTAGAAACTTGCAAATATTTTCGTGTAAAATGAAGGGTCTGGGAAATTGCTTCTGTATCTTACTTTGAATTATTTTGTGATATTGAGTGCTTGGCTAAACAGAAAATTTTGAGACCTTCAGGCAAACATAATCTTCTAATCCTTGGGCATGTGCATAGTGGCTGTTTTCTCTAAACAGGTTATTTCACTCCCAAGCACTGTTGGTAATGAACTTATTTTTATATGGTTTCATTCTTCCATATTGATAAATAAATTACTCATAAGCAAATCAGAAATGGAAGGCTGATGCTTCCTTTGTTTTTACAGTATCAGCGAATAATCCCGTTGGGACCTTTTTCCACATAATAGTTTTTTCGTAGCTTACTTTAACACTTTAGCTAAAACACTGACAAAGAGAAATTTACTGTAGCTTGACTTCACTGTAGTGACTTTGAACAACATGAGCAGTTCTGATCATGCCAATAAGTCATTCTAGTCTAGAGGGTTTTTACCAAATAGCTTCATTTTTCTCTTTTGAGTGGCAGGATGGACCAGGGCTCCAATTCTGCTGTGATTTTTATTAATAGGCTTAGATGAACTTGATAAAACAAACAAAAAGCGTATACTTTTTTGGTTTTGTTATTTTTCTTTCTGACACAGAAATAGCAGTGAGATAGTGTGGTTCTTCCACTAAAGAAAACATTCTTTGGGGAATCTTCAATACTTTTTTTTTTTTTCCCCTTTAGTGGCAGGTGTCACTAAAGGTGATTGGTCATGCTGAATGTGAATGAAGATGCTGAGGCTTCAAGCTGTAAACAAGAGATCAAAAAACCTGAAATGTAGAGCATGGGGGTTTGGCTGTTACTTGAAGCATTTGATATATTCAGATCCATTCAGTTCTTGGACTTTCAGTGGCTTGTACTCAAGTATGAATTGTTTAGGCCCATGATGTCTAGAAGTGGGGTGATATTCTGATATGGTAGATAGCAGCGACAGAGCAGTCTTGGTGTTACAACTACTGGAGAAGATTGTAATTCAGCTTTTATGATGTACTATAACTCCATTCTTCTGTGTTGTCTTTTTCTGTTCCCATTCCGCCAGTGTTTTTTTTCAAGTGAAACATGCTGCTCTGCATAGTTCTGTCAGAATAGCTGCATAGCTCTGTGTATTCTGACAGGAGCAATTTGGTTGGAATTCTTATTTTCACTTGTTTGCTTTGCTCTTTCAGAGAAGTTGAATTTTACTGCATCTCATTGGTATATAAAATGAAGCAAGGCCTTTCTTCCTCCTGATTTCTATTTACATAGACTGCAGCTTCCTTGGATCTTCCAATTCTTACAGTGCTTGCTTCAATAGGACTTTTAATTTTGCTGGAGTCTGTAGGAGTTTGTGTGCTGTTAACAAAGCAGTTGTCTAATCGTAGTGTCTGAAATGAGTGCCTTTTGTTTATTTTCCAACACTTTTAAGTGTGGAATCTTTGGAAAATGAAGTATAACCAGAAAGGTGCTGAACTAAACACCTGCATGGGCATGTTTTCAGCTTGTTAACGCTTTCAAGCAAGGAGCTTGGCTTTTTCATTCTCATATTGTTCAGACTGTAGCATATGAATTTATGCAGAGCTACCTCATTGATTTTCATAGGACTTATTAATGCCATTTTGATTGTCTAGAGTTCTTTATAGTGATGAGGCTACCCATACTCCGAAACTGCTGTCTAGTGGGTTTTTTTATGCTTTTCCACCCCCAATTTATAGTAGAAGTATGTATAAAGAAGCAAGAATTCTGTCTGGTCCAAGAAATATTACCTTAATTGTGTTCTGAGGGAGCCAGTTGTGTCAGGATCCTAATAAGCGACTGGTACTTGTGTATGCAAGTTGTGTCTCCTCTCAGAATCAATGTAGTGATTTTTCTCTTCTCAGCAGTGGTCCTAGTGATTCTGGAAAGAAGTAATTTTCTTCAGTAACTAAACATAGAACAAAACGAAAACAACTCCATAAACAAATCTCCAAACTACATTACAGTCTTACGAATTTCTGCAGGAACAATTTGCTAGAAAGATGAATTGCCTTTCTTCAATGTCCAGGGCTTGATTTTTCACA
This sequence comes from Clamator glandarius, assembly GCA_033459285.1. NCBI lineage: Eukaryota > Metazoa > Chordata > Aves > Cuculiformes > Cuculidae > Clamator > Clamator glandarius. The sequence goes on from JAUNZM010000428.1 coordinate 476,809, forward strand.
AATCTGATTGCATACATCTCCTTTGGAGAGAATTTAAACTTAATCCAACATACATTCATATCAAGAACAGCAGCTCCTAGGTTAACCTTGGAACAGGTTTAGTTGTCTGCAGGGTAGAAGCAGATAAAGGTGTTTTAAGAAAAACCTGAAACACATTGTTAGAGAGAGGGTGTTGACTTAGAAATTGTTACCTTCTTCATTCCAGAAAACCTAAAATCTCCTAAATCGTACCTACCCTGTTGGACACACACGGGAAAAATACATTAGCATAGGTAAACAAGTGTCATAAACTACTTTGCTGTTTAGTATGGGTGGGCATTCAGAAAGGCTGTTTGCTCCTTGCCAAGGATAAAGGATTTTAATCAGAAGAGTGGTTATGTTTAAGAACCAAACCAACTCACAAACCAGCCTAGCTCAGTGAAGTGGCAGTGCCTGTGGACCAGCTGTCACCGGGGTCAGAGCTCATAGGTGTCTGTATCAGGAGTGCAGTGATTCAGTGTGTTCTGCTGTGGTGTGAAGTTGTGATTGTAATCACTGCTGCGTATTAATTACAGAGAGAGACACACACAGAAGGAGGATGAGTGGGGAAAGGTGGAAACTATTCATACTTTCCCTAGAACGCAGAGTCATTAACTTGTTTACCTTCGGGGTTTGTTTGCCCTCTCACTTGTGTCCCTGTAGGAATGTTCTTGCCTGTATGAAGGCTGGTTGCTGACAGCTTTGATATTTCTCTTTACTTTCTTTAAGCTAATGTTTCCGGCTGTCTACCTTTTCCTGTTCCCTTTGGCACATGCCATAGCTGCTGCATCTGTCATAAACAAAGAAATTATTGATGTAATTACAAACTTTCTTACCCCTATGGGTAGTTTATTCTTATGTTCTTCTATTTACAATTGTCTTACTGAAATAGAATGCAGACTTCGGTTACGTCTCCAAGAAGCAAATATTCTGGTGGGGAAATTGTGTGTTAGTCCACGTGTGTTAAAATAGCCCTGTTTCTGTATTTTATTTCTTCTTTTTCATAGACAATTTACGTCTCCCAGTTGGCCGTGTATTCCGGTGTCTGAAAGGACACATTCAGAAACACCAACTGTAATATTCAGTTCTTTATTGATGTTGTTGAAGAATGAGTGCCAGACCTCAATCGTATAGCCTCCAATAGTTTTTAAATAGTTTTGTTGGCAAGAAGCTTTTTCATGACTTCATTCAGCCCATGACTGTGGTGTAATTACGTCTCCTCATCTGCGTGTTCTGTTTTATTTTAGTCATTCTTCCGATCCCTGGGATGATCTCTGACATGTTGTTTGTTAACATTAATTGACTTGGGGCATCCAGCGTGTACTGTCAGTGTTTCATTCAACTCGTGCTACCTTCTGAAAGTGTTTCCACATTTGCACTATTCCGTGCTGGCCGATTACTGCGTCCAGCCTGCTTAAGGCTGGAGCGAGGTGGGGGGGGAAGTACCACGGATCAGATCGGAGTTGAAGTGATCAAATGGCCTTTTTCTATTCAGTAGCAGTCTGTATAATTCAGTGACTTACTCTGGGTCCTGTAGTTCAAGTAAAGGTTGTAATCCTTCTTTATGGTGCTCATTACAACACACAGTGTGTAGTGTCACTTGGAGAATTGTTCCAGGAAATTGGAGTATGGGGATATTTCTCAGCTTAGTTTGAACAAGTGCCTATGACTTCAGTGTGGTTCATATAAGCAGCTTATTCTAGGAAAGGAATACGACTCTAACTTTGTTTAAAAAGGATTATTAAATTACTTGTTGTTAAGGTACAAGTTTCAGAAGGGGGTGGTTGGTTTCCTTGGACAAGACGATCTTATCTTTGTCTGAATTCCTTGGAAGAATAAATTGTCCCTTTACAGAGGTAAAAGGAGTTGTGTTAAGTGTCCTTTGTGAGCAATTTTAGACTTAGCTTCTTTCAGTCTTCAAGCAAATAGCAAAACAGTAAAATTTATTTTTGTTTGTATCAGAAGGCAGTGTAGTTGTGCTGTCTGGATAGCGCAATTCAAGGGACAAATGAAGGGGCAAAGAGATTTCATGCATTCCAGTGGTGTATCAGTGGTTGTCCGTGGTAGTCCATGGCCCAGTATACTAATTACCCTCCTTTTCTTTGCCGCTCTGTTCTCCAGTTGTGTCTATTTTCAAGGAGTTCAGCTACTGACTCTTTGGCATACTCCATTCATTATTTCAGTTTTGTTTCTAATACTGCAGCCCTTTGAATTTTGGCACTCTTGTGTTTTATCCGAGGTCTTGTTACTTGTGTTGATTTTTCTAGGCCAAGTACAGTATTCTCACTTTTCTGTCTGCAAACTGCAACTTGGGCTTTTCATGCGCTTGCTGTAGAGGCTGACCTTCAGTTTGACCTCCACAAAATCGGTGTTTCAGGAGCCATGTTTAGATGCACTCGTAAATATGTCCTCTGCATATTTGTTTTCATGCAATGGAGTCCATTTTCACTTATAGTTTTGTTCAGAAGCCTCTGCTCTTCGGAGCCAAAACCCAGAAACTTTGCAGAAAGCCCTTCTATTGCAGGAGAAACTAATTGAAGGCACTGGTATGGAGATGGCACGCCAAGCATCATCTTGGGTTAATGTTGAAGTTTGCTTGAGGTATCATTGTGGCAATTGCAGTGCCAGATGATGTTTGGGGTTATGATTTCTGCAGAAAATGTTGCACCTCTGATCTTTTTACGAGGCACTGCTGCTATAAGACTGTCCAGAATTGCCCTTCTCCAAGAAAAAAAAAAACCACAGAGGATAGAGGATTTCATAGTATTATTGGGTTGGAAGGGATCCAGTTCCAATCTTTCCACCATGGGTAGGAACACCTCCCACTAGACCAGGCTGCTCAAAGCCTCTTCTTGCCTGGCCTTGGAACACTTCTAGGGAGGGGACATCCACAGCTTCCCTGGGCAACCCGTTCCAGTGTCTTACCACCCTCATTGTGAAGAATTTCTTCCGAATGTCTAATTAAATCTCCCCCATTCCAATTTAAAGTCATTCCCCCTCGTCCTATCACTTCATGCTCCTGTGAAAGTCCTTCCCCCCCCCTTTACTAGAAGGCTGCTCTAAGGTCTCCCCAGAGCCTTCTCTTCTCCAGGCTGAACAACCCCAACTCTGTCATCCTGTCCTCATAGCAGAGGTGCTTCAGCCCTCAGATCTTCTTTGTGGCCTCCTCTGGACACATTCCAGCTTCATGATTAAAGTGCATTTTCTCCTACTCTGGCTTTATTACGAGCAGGGAGAGTGTCTGAATCCTTTTGTACATGTGTTTTGTCGTTGAGGTGTCTTGAAAGCTGAGGCTTGCAGAGCAGAGGGCGGCTCCTGTCTCCCAGTATGAGACTGCAGTTTTCCACTGTGCTGCAGAAATGTGTGGCTAGGTTGGGAAGGGCAAAGGGAAAGGGCAGTAGAATTATTTATGGAGACTAAAGGTTATAAGATGGAGACTCCTGTTTAGGAAGGTGACTAAAAAAATACGAGAGTTAAGCCATGTTTGGAATCTGTTGCTTTATTGCACATTGTGCACGCAGGCTCTCCTGAGTCTGGCATCTCTCTGTAGTGTCATTACATAATGAAGTCACGCTGTAACTTGGGCGCTTGCACAGCTACAGTTTAATCTGATCTGCATGCAGAGCTGTATGCTTAACTGAAGGTGTCATTCCAGCTTAGTCAGTAGAGTGCACAAACCACCTCACGGAAGAATGAAAAACGTACTAGTGAGTTTGGGTAGGCACTAATGTGTGAAACGTGTTTTTGTAGATACGGACTCAAAACCAGCCCTACTAGATATTTTTAGTAGGAAGGAGGCACAGCTTTATGTTAGTCCTTTTGTGTGTGTGTGTGTGTCCTTGTTTCAAAGCTAAGATGTCTTTTTTTAAGAACTAAGGGGTTTGAAATTCTTCAGGTTTTAGCAATACGTAAGGATATAGGGGGAGAAGTAGCAGATAGTCTCTGAATCATAAGAATTCACAGATTGATCATACTAAACTCATTTTTTTCTGAACAAGAATTGAAATCCTGGAAAAACCAAAGTCTTGGCACGTTTGTCCTATCCACAAGTGAACTATGCTTTCCCTTCAGACACAGGATTTTGAAAACCTGGCCTGCTCTTATAGAGGTTTATACTGTCGCTCTGGTGGAAGTACGGTGAGCTAAGTGTTGTGAAGAGAGCACGTGCAGTCTGTGATGGTAGTTTTTGGAAGGTGACCACGTTATGCTATGGGTGTGAATAGTTTCCTAAGCAGGAGTTGTGTGACCACATGGTGGTTATCCTTCTCTCTGTATTTGCCTCTGTGGTGGGTAGCTTGCAGCCTTGAAGGATCGTGTGCCAGTATCTCACCTACAAGGCTTAACTTAGAATAGCAGCAGCGTTCAGTTTCCAGTATGTGGAGGGATAAGACAACTTAGTTTTAAATGGAGAGTAGATTTGTTAATTTTTGAAGTATGCTAGCATTTCCATGTGAGTTGTTAGAATTGTGTGTGACCTGTCTGTATGTATTTTCAGTTGTGTTTTACATAACAAACTACTGAGAGGGACAAACAACCTACAAAGCACAACTCTGTCTGAATATTGCGTGTAATATTCAGCACAAATTGGAGTGCACTACCTGTTTTAGTGCAAATTTGGCAGTGCTTGTGGTCTGTTTGACTGTGTCCTGTTCTTAATGCTTTTTGGATTTTTTTTAAACACAGTAATGTAAAATACCTGATGGAAATGTGGTATTGGCCAAGGTAGTTTAGAACTTTTTGAGCTCTAGATTGAAGTGAAATAGTTGAATGTCTGCATTCTATTTTATGTTCTCTTCAATAATAAGAAAGCATTTAGCATTAGTTTAAACTTTGGGATGAGTAAGTAGTCTGTTATTCCACGAAGTAGTTCTTAATTTCATTTATGACATCATTCTGTAATTGTTTTGATCACTCGACTTCACTTGAGTTGCATGTGAAGATAAAAGAGTCTTAAGTCGTTTTTTTTTTCCTAGCAACTGCAGTAGCATTAACCTCAAGCCTACGCTTCGGATACAAGACCAGCATACACTGTATTTTGTTGGCTGGTTACAGTTTCTGTGGGCATCAGTATTTTGTTTGCTTAAGAAGAGACAGAACTTAAGAGCAGAGGTGTCCTGCTGTTGACATCTCTCCATAAAGCTGAAGGATGTGCGGCTTTTGTGTTTGTTAACAAAGCATGTGAGCCAAGGAGTGTGTATCCAGCCCATGTGCCTCACATTTGAATCACTGTTGTGGTGAGATCAGATAAAAATATTTCTCGGCTGTTTATTCTGACACATTCAGATGTTTTAGAGAGGTTGATAGTGGCTGGAAGAGGCAATGTGAAAGACTTTGTTGGATATATGGTATCACAGCTGGGGCTGTATTGCAATAAAAGCGCATTATCAAAAAGTGATGATATCACTTAGAAAACTGATTAAATGTATTCCATCGACAAGGTAAAAACCTTCTGAAACCCCTAGCAGTCTAACTTTTCTGCTTGTACAGCTGCATAATTGGGGCCCCAGGTAAAATCCATTTCAGAGACTCTTCTCTCAGTTAATTTTTCTCCACTGTCTTCAAATAGAAATGCTTATAGTCTTGTTCCATTACCTTGCATTGTATAACAGGGATTTGCATGCTCTTTGATGCTTCCCTGGCAGAATTTGCAAGTATACAAAATGTGTGACCTATTTTGTATGATTTTTTTTTTTTTTTAAATAATGAATGCACAGATAAACAGATGTGGATTAGAAGGGTGGGTTGAACAGTTAGGGTGTGAAAGCCATGAAGATAAACCAGTCAGTTTACACTGCCTGTGAATATAATTCATATTCTCTTAAGCATGAATATTTGCTGCATCATATCCCAATGATGGGAGGTGGAGGAGGACAGGGTGTGTGGAATATTGGTCTGGCTTGAATAAGGAAGCATGGATTTACAATACTGGTGATTTTATTTCCAAACAGATTTCCTTTGACTTGTCAGGGGGAGTTGTCTTTCAGTGAGGCATGAATACATTAAGGTTTTAAGTAAATCTGCAGCACAGACATCTGAGAAGCTTGCTGTGTAATTTAACTGAAAATCTAAGGATGAGCTTTCACAAGATGGCTTAGCCAAACTAATGGCTTGCTGCTGCCTAAAGGGACAGCTGCGCTGCTCCTTCCAACTCCTGCTCCTGGTAATTCATTGTTGCCTCTTCCTTTATGCAGACTCTGGCATGATCTTGATCATTCAGATCACTTTGTTTAAAAACAGAACAAAACAAACCACCAACCAAACAAAAGGCCCCAAGCCTCCTCCTCCTCCAAAAGGAAATCTCATCTGTTTGCTTTCATTTCCCCATCACTGTTGGAAAAGCAGATTGTGAGCTGACTTTGTGGCCAGCAGGTAGGGATCTAGGGAATGCCAGTGTGCTGGCAGCACTCAGCTGTCTTATTGGCTCAGTAATCACTGGGAACATGGCTTTTCAGATGTGTGCCAGTTAACAGGTCCTCTTTCAGACTGATTTTACACTGCCTTATACTACAGGGTTTTGTCAGAACTGTGAATGACAGTGGAATAGAAGTTCTCCAAGTAAAACAGCTGAAAATAATTGCAAAAATATGAAATCTGTGGTTCAGCTACTACTGTTGAAATTAGATGAAAGCAATGCAGATTTGACTTGAGAGTTACACGAAAAGTCAGCTTTAATATCTGTGTATTTTTATTATCTTAACATTATTTGGGCTATTATGTAGTATGTACAATCATGTGTTTAAACAAGAGGTACTTAAGAATTATCTTAATAATCCTTTTTTTATTTTTCAGAACTGAAGGAGTGTCATCATGGGGGCATTTTTAGACAAGCCAAAGATGGAGAAGCATAATGCCCAGGGGGAAGGGAATGGGCTTCGTTACGGTCTGAGTAGTATGCAAGGCTGGCGAGTCGAAATGGAGGATGCACACACGGCTGTGATTGGTTTGCCAAACGGACTCGATGGATGGTCGTTTTTTGCTGTATATGATGGGCACGCTGGATCACAGGTTGCCAAGTACTGCTGTGAGCATTTATTAGATCACATCACGAGCAACCAGGATTTTAAAGGGCCAGATGGACCACCATCTGTGGAAAGTGTAAAGAGCGGCATCAGAACAGGTTTTCTGCAAATTGATGAACACATGAGAGTCATCTCTGAGAAGAAACATGGTGCAGACAGAAGTGGGTCAACAGCTGTGGGTGTTATGATTTCTCCCCAACACACATACTTCATCAACTGTGGAGACTCGAGAGGTTTACTTTGTAGGAACAGGAAGGTTCACTTCTTCACACAGGATCACAAACCAAGTAATCCACTGGAGAAAGAGCGTATACAGAACGCAGGTGGCTCTGTAATGATTCAGCGTGTGAATGGCTCTCTTGCTGTTTCAAGGGCACTTGGGGACTTTGATTACAAATGTGTCCATGGGAAAGGTCCTACAGAACAGCTAGTCTCACCGGAGCCTGAAGTTTATGAAATTGAGAGGTCGGAAGAAGGCGATCAGTTCATCATACTGGCTTGCGACGGTATCTGGGATGTTATGGGAAATGAAGAGCTATGTGACTTTGTCAGATCCAGGCTTGAAGTCACTGATGACCTTGAGAAAGTTTGCAATGAGATAGTTGACACCTGCTTGTACAAGGTAGCCAGACTTGAGAGAAGTAGTTCACTGTGTAGTAGTTCACTACTACAAGTTCATGAATGTGTTAAGAATAAGTTTTGGTTCAATTTTACAAATATTCAATAGTTTATGTTAACATGACTTTTGACAGTAATTACTGTGATTCCCAGAAAAATGGTGATAGAGGGGAAAGGAACACACGGCAGAAACAGTATGTCTTTCTGGGTGGTTTTGGTTAGTGAAGAGTTAAAAATCCCGTGATCCTTGGGAAACTAGAAGCTTATGGGAATTTATGGGCAAGCCAGGGACAATAACTACCCTTTTCTGTTACACAGCATACCTTACAAAACTTTAACTTTTCATCAGGCTAGAGAATATTCTTTCATTTCCTACTCTTCCCCTCCTTTCCTGGGCATATAGTCATAATATTACTGTCATAATTGCACCAAGTTTAATGCAAGATGATTGAACCTTGACTTCATGTTTTGCAGTTTAAATTTTCTTCTTTGCTGTATGAAGATCTGACTTTCTAAGCTAGTTTTTATGGTGGTTTAATTACTGTATTTCTTATTCAGTCCTGTGTGATAGAGCTCTGCAACGAGCTGAAGTAGAAGACGGTACTGTTTTGTTTAACAGATATGTGTAATTTTTGCCTACAATAACTTCTACTTTATATTAGTGAGTTGCAAGGTGGTACAGTTGCAGAAAAGATTCGAAGTATTTGGTTTGATAGCTTCACAGTTTTTCAAAGGCAATCTACAGGTCATTACATAAAAGAGCCAGTGTTTTTGATATGAAATACGCAAGACAGCATCTCTGCTTTCCAGTGCTTTGGCAGATTGGCAATGTATGCATTTTTGTTTAAAATTTTTGTCTGGTCATCCTGTAAACAAATACCAGGGAAGGAACAGTGGCTTGTGGATGCTGTAGGCTTTGCGTCAGCCAGCTATCAGCACCTCCCTGTACACCTGTATTCTCTTGTTATAAACCCTGACTTGTTCTTGATCTTGCTGACTTCAGAGGATTTAATTGGTGTTAGAAGTCAAGCACACGGATGCGTGTTCGTAGACCAGAGCACAGGGGTTCTGAAAGTAAACTAAACAGCTACTTTTCATAAGTAGAATGTGTTTGTATTTTCAGTGTATGCAAGTATTGGGGTTCTGTTTAGTTAAAGTTTGAAATTTTTCCATTTCAAAGAATGCTTTTGTAAGGGCCTGGGCTCCTTCCAGCTGGTCTTTTTGCTGGTTCTCTCACTTGCAACTTTTCTTGTTTTTAAAGAAAAGGGGATAAAGTACCCAATAGCTGTGATTTTACATGGAAGCACTGTCCTGAGTTCAATACCTCTCTGCTTAGTGCTTTTAATGGTTTTGTTTACCCATTTAATATTCAGCTGTGATCCCAAAATAACTGAATAGTACTTAAAAGAAGATGGAGCACAACTTTGTGATTACAAATCGCTCTAGCTAATTGGCTTTGTGTTGTCTTTGAGACAGGGAAGGGCAACGAACGGTGTGACTTCAAAAGCTATATGAATGGGCAGACTTGTGGAGTTCTGTAAGGGCATGAGGGAGGTTAAGGCTAGAGCTAATATTAATCCATAGTAGTAAAAGTTGTATTTTAATACCACACGATATGTGAAATTTTGTGTATTGAGTCTGGTATGTGTCCATTCTCAAATTGTTTTTTCTCTTCCACCAGGGAAGTCGAGACAACATGAGTGTGATACTGATCTGTTTTCCGAATGCACCAAAGGTATCACCGGAGGCGGTGAAAAGAGAGGCAGAGTTGGACAAGTACCTGGAAAGCAGAGTAGAAGGTGGATCATTTAAAAAAAAATAAGTAGCTTTGTTTATAAACAGAACCCCTGGTCCCTTCCCCTTCCAACAACCAAACTCTTAACACATGCAGGCTTTGTAATAGACCTTCAAATGCCGCTGGCCATCTAGTGTACATCTCTGAAAAAGGTACTTGTATTGCCCTGCTCTGTGTCCTGAAAAAATGCTGCTGTGAAAGTGAAGCAGCCTGTGGCCCTAAAAATTATTCAGGATGGCAGAGAGAGAATTTGCTTGTGCTCAGTGTTCTTCATGAGTCCATTGACAGTGTTAACTTCCGACCAGTAAATCCTACTTCCAGCTATATGGAGTTAAATGAAGTAATCAGAACATCTTGCCAAGAGTCTGTGAAAATGGCAGTTTTGGTGCCATTTTCCTGTATACTTATGGGCGAATTAACTGTAATATCTTATTATTCAATTATGGTAGGGTTACAACTTGATTACTGTCATCTTGAAAGCACCTGCTAACGTATTTACTTATTTGGACGTACTTCAGAAATTTCTCAGAGCTAGTCTTTAAGCCTTCATGATGAACAAAAGCCAGGGGCTCATCTTACTCTGATAACAACTTCAAAATTTTTCTTTAAATTTGTAGTTCAGGAGTTTTTAAACTTGAAACTGAAACTGCATGTCTTAGGTGTTTTGGGTCACCTAAATAAAGATAATATTTGATAGCAATTTGATTTAAAAGATTTCTTATTAAGAATGGATTTATAGTGCCTTGTGGTATTTACAGTCAAACACAGCTTGGAGTTTGTTTCTGAAACTTAAGACACGCTGTTTGCATTGCTTGCATAGTTTAAGTCTGTTTTGAAAGTGGACTCCTCTAGACCTACATATTATAAGCAGTTATGTGTATATACTCCAAGAACCTTTAATAGCACACCAGGCATGTTGCGCAGAGTTTTTCACAGTAATGGCATCAGCGATTAGTAAGTTAGAGGAATATATTGTGCTCTTTTTTCCTCGTTAGCTTGCACAGAGATAACAGTGCAGCCTGAGAAATTTTTTTGGAGGGCTTGAATTCTGAGTTCAGACAAATTACTGCGCAGCTCTACAGCACTCGCTGTCTGTGGTGTTGCTCTTTCAGAAATGTCACCTTTCTCAAAGGCCTCATTCGCAAAGTCTTGGCAAGCTGCATCAGCCCCTGAACAAATGTCCAGACAGACATTTCTGTGTTTTATTGCCTAATAGAAGTTGGTGCATGGTAAGCAATAGTGTGAATCTTTATGACAGTGTAAGCAGAAGCATCCAAGTGCAGGGTAGCACTGCCTTAGTTGAGTTAGGTGACTTTGTTCCAAAGTGATGAGCTGTTTTGCACCAGGCATGAAGAGTGCTGTGTGTGCCCACTCGCAGAACCGGTGAGGAACAAGCATGCTGTAAATTCACACATTAATTTACAGCATGCTGACTCTTCTAATCTGGGCAAGTATTGCCTTTGTGTCTTACATACTTTTGCCTGAGTTCAGTGAAACTCATGACCTAGAACATGAAAACATGTTCAAGCTAAGGCTGCATCTTCAGGCAGCCTCATTGTACCCAGGAATATGACAATGACGAAAGCTGACATTTCTGTTTTGACACTTCATTTTGTAAATGGAGAATTTAAGCACTGGAACTGCATGTGATTGTGATACATTCAGTGAATTTGGCTGCCAGTGCTTTGCACATATACAAATACCAAATTTCAGGAATGAGCAAGGTGTGATGCTTGCTTAGAGGCAGAAGGATTCTGTGTGTAGTTATAAAGCACTTTAATACTAATTTAATGGGATGATGTCAAGACCGCTTGAGGAAATACATTGTACTTTCCCTTGAGGGTCATTGCTTCTTTTTTAGATTGCCCTTAATCTTTTGTCTACTGATGCACAAAGATTGTTTAAATTAATGAACATGTAGAAAACACTATTCAACCCAGGAGTGACCTGCATCAGCTGTGTGCTGGATTTGGCCTTTTAGGTCTTGCTCAGGAGTGAAGCTGAGAGACTGAACTAAAGCAGAACTTCAAGAATAGGAGTCTATTAACTTTGTTATATTTAACTTAGAAATGCTTGTGCAGTTCGGTTGTTTCCTGGTAGAAATGGATAATGCAGCATTGGCTAGTAAGGCAGGACTGCAACAACATCTGAAACTTCCGACACTGCAGTGAATAATCTTGCTGTTGTCCTAGGGTACTTTAAGAATGGCAGTGTTTAACTCTAAAAGCCGGATCTTCAGCTGAGGAACTAGGAAATGGAAAGAGTACTTCTAAAATGATGTTACTAATCTGTGATATTTAAAGTTAAAATTTATTAAAATGAAAACTTTGTGCAAATGCGAATTATGTATCTTTATGCACATCAGTACTCAAGGTAGTCCAACAAGTAATGAGATTGATGTTTAGAAATAGGCATTTTTTTCTGGTGGTACTTCTATTCCGTCAGCTTCTAATATCCCTTTATGCTGTTAAGAAGCAGTGCAAACTTTTGTCTGAACAGGGCTTAGTACTTCTGGCCATCTTGAATAAGGAGAGGCAACTAAGATTTTTGAAAACATGAGCTTTTCTACTCGCCATGCCACCTAGGACTCTCCTTTTTACTGATTTGATGTCTTTGTGGTCTGAATTAATAGCTACAGTAAATAATAATGGAAGAAGCAGTAAGTGTGGAGAAGCATCATTGTGCCATTACTTGCAATAAATCAGCGTTACTCCTAAAATATCATGTGAAGTTCATAGCAGAAGTTATCAGTCATTCCAAAATGTGTTGCTATCATTTGCACTAATGTGTTGTTGATGTGTTGACTCTAAAAAGAAATTTGTCTTTTTTTCTGTTTTCATTTTTTTACATAAAAACATTCCGTAATAGATAATCCTTACGATATTTATACTTATATAGAGACAAATAATTTTAAGTTAGCTGTTATATGTTCCTTCCCATATTTTCACAAAATCAAAGCTCTGGCTTTTTCTTAAACTTTGTGTAAAATTCCCGAGCCGAGTATAAAATAAGCAGATATGTTTTAAATCCTTTATTTTAGGGTTTTTAAGTACATTTATCCAGTACTTGATACCATGATGATGTGTTGAAGGTTTAAAAGTAAATTAAAGGCTGGGGGGAGGGTTGTAAGATGTATTGAAAGAAGGTAATTCCAATAAATTAAACACAGCTAGCAGGCCTACTCCATTTGTTGTGTCTTCAGTGTTCATTGAGTCTGTATCTATAGTTTTATCAAAATATAAATGTATTCATTTAGTGGAGACTGTATGTTAAATGTACGACAGTTAAAAGTTGTGAAACTGTGTAGTATAGGTAAACTATAAATTCCTTATTTTTGTACAGCAGAACTTTAGCACTAGCACAATGTAGAATATACTAGATGTTCAAAATTGCACAATAAAGGAACTTGGCAAACCAAATCTGAGATCTTTGCTTCTTATTCAGATTTAAGAGCGTTAGCTTATTTATTTACTAAATACTAGATGATAAAATGAATTTTGACTGTAGGTTTTGAGGAAGTGGCAAGTTCTTGAGGTGTCTATGGTGTGTGGTGTCATGTATTTAAAATGTAGGCCTTGAAGTAAACAGCTGAAAGCTTTGTGCTGCAGAGTTTGATGCTGGTTGAGGGCTAGACAGTGTTTCCACTGTACCTTGCAAATCATTTACGCAGCCTGACTGCAAAATAGAGCCGATTCCTTTCATAAACACACACAAAGCATTGAAAAAACTGTTACTTGCACAAAAAGTAATTCACTGTTCTTCTTTTTAAGTTTTTAACTAAAAAGGGCTGGATACATATTGGTTTTAAAAGATTTTAATGTGCCTTATCTCACTAATTATAAAGTGAAAACTTGGTATGCTCTTCTGGAATGATTGTTTAGCGCTAAATCAAAGTGCCAGAGTATTTTTCAAAGTTGTACTGGTGAATTCCAACTACTCTTCAAGCTGTGTAAATGCTTTACTATGTGAAGAATAGTGTGCATGTGTGTATATATGCACATATGTGCACATTATTGTATGGGTGCTGCAGTATTCACTTGAAGGGCAACAGTGCCAAGTCTTAATCATATTTCTTATAATTTTTAAAAGCTTATGTTTACAGAGAAGCAGATGCATTTTAAAAATGTGCTTGTTCATTACATTTCATAAGAATCCCTGTTTAAGGAATGACTCTTCAAGGGTGGTATGGTCTGAAATCTTATTCAGTTCAAATAAAACTGTGCGCTTATGGCTTGAGAAGAAAAAAAAGCCTAAGAATAAAGTTAAGGAATTACAAATAAATATAAATGTGACTGTGGCTACAGTAGAGTCTCTTCACATTGAAGTTGGAGCCGATCAGCTTCAAATAACTGCCTAGTATTCACATATCCTCTAAGTGAGTTGAGGATGGAATGATCTTAGATGTGGTGTCCCTGGCTTTTAATTTGTGCATAACAGTTCTTAAAATTTGCATGGTGCTATAATGCAGTGAGGTACAAGTATTTGCTTATGTATGTACAGCCATGGGAGTAATTTTTAATGTCTGAACTTCTGTTTCTTAAAAAATATTGTGCTTGCTACGACAGCAATAATCTTTGATCTTCTGTTGCAGCAGTAAGGCAGATGTTAATATCTTCCTCATGCCCGGGGCGTTTTGTTGGGAAGATATTACATTTATGATATCTAATATATAGCAGGAAGGTCATTAAAGAAATGTTTCCCACTTTTATTAGGTAGCTGTGTATTTCTAAACCCGTTTTGCATGTTAAGAGCGGTGTATGTTTGTCAAATCTGTTACACGTTAATTTTCTTACAGAACCAAAGTTAGTATTTTCCATGTTGAATGTGGTCTGTTGTCTTTTTTTTTTTTTTAATATATATAGTAACAGAAGTTAAGCTGCCTTTTTATAAAACTGAGTGTTTCAATCTTTTTAAGTTAAATTTGGACTGCACTTACAAAAAAAGTACTTCTGATTCCCAGAGATCATAAAGAAGCAGGGTGAAGGAGTCCCAGACTTAGTCCACGTGATGCGTACGTTAGCAACTGAGAGCATCCCAAACCTCCCGCCGGGGGGTGAATTGGCAAGCAAGTGAGTGCACATCCATGTAAATGTGGGGTTTGATTTAAATCGAAACTGTAACTGTAAGGCCACTCTTAAAAGTGGGGGGAGGGAAGAAGGGCACAGGACAAAAGATGATGATCTGTTCTGATTTTTATTACTCAGTTGTTCTGAATAAAAAGGACAAGCATAAGAACAGAGTTAACTGTGAGTCACTGCTAAAATTAAATGTCAAACTGTAGTTTTGGGACGGGCAGAGTTTTTTAAGGGTGGCCTGAATGTGTCTGGTTTTTGTAATTAACTGGGGTTTCTGGGTGGGAGGTTACATCTGAAAATGAAGGAATAATGCACTGAAGCTAGCAGTTACTTGGATATGTAGTTACACACTTCATCGAGAAGTGATATGCGTATGATGTTTTGGTTGGCAGCTTTCTTTTCTTACCTGTTGCTAAAGCAATGTTGTAATTGCTTAAAAGTTTGCTTTTGTATCTCCACTTGTGACAAATCTGAAAACTATTTAGAAGTCTATCGGGAAAGAAAAGTGGGAAGTTAAATTCATGGCTTTATGTAGGCTTTGTCCTTGAAGAAATTCAGTGTTGATGCTCTGTGGCTTCTCAAGTTGACGTCCAGTATTTATGGAAACTGTGCTTAGCTCATTTGTGCACCAGACTAGGTGGTTTTTTGGTTCAAAAGATTGTTCATGAACCTGTACCATGTTAAAATGAATTGGGCACATATGACACAGCTCATGTTTTTAACCCTTTGGACTATGATTTTTTTATCATTACACCAAAAACATGAAGACTGTTAAGCACGTAATTGAATAAATAATGTAATGATGACTTATGCAAAACAAAATTGTTCTAATGTGAGCTGTTGGACGTGGAAAACAGGAGATGGCAATTGCATAAATAATAGCATCTTTTTAGAATGTGTTGCTGTAGTCTTGGAAATATTATCAATGAGTCTGCTCATGAAATATGGCATGCAAATTGATTTTTCTTAATCTCCTTTGGCTAGCAGTGATATTGTGGTTGTGAGGAAGCACTGAAGTCACTGAAGAGACTGACTTCCATGGGGTTTGGTCTTAGCGATGCTAGTTTGAATAGAAATTAATAGAAGTATGGATGTATTTGGATGTTAGCAGAACTCAAAGCCCTACTGCCACCTTAGAAGGAAAATAATGCTTTTCAAGAAACCTGCCGTTATTTAGAATCAGGGATACCTATTTCTTGAAAGATAGGGAAACTTTCCAGTTCATGTATGCAATGTGCTTTGTGTGTAATTGCTTGGTTTTATTGCTTTAAATTCAGCTTCTTTTCGATGACCTGTAATCATTCAGTAGATTCACTGTCATGTTTATACTGCTGCATGGTGGTTCCTGACTTTTTAGTGTTATGGGATGATCATAAAGCCTATCAGCTGCTCTTTTTCTTCTAATGCCCTCCTCTGTGATTGCTCTGCATGCATTCATTGGCAGTTAAAAGGTTGTTCGGTACCACAATTGTAGTCTGCTGCTTCGTCACATTTGGTTCTGCAGGAGTGGGATGTGGAAGAAAGTTGCTTTTCAAGTCCATTGTATAATTCCTGTCTTTTACTCTCCTCCTTCCTTCCTGCTCCTCCTCCAAAGTTGTTTGCTTATATGCTGGTTAAGGCAGAGGCTTCCTCTTCCCTTCAGTCTTTCTTCTTTTTTTATCAGTTCTCAAGGAAAACTTTCACCGATTTGTAAACATGATGTTTGCAATTCTTCTATTAGTATTTTATCAATATATTTCCTATCAATATTAGAAAAACCAAGAATCCCAGAGACAAAAGTTAACTATGAGCTATTGTAAATATGCTAAGCAAATTTCTTTTTAAAGAAGGAAGCTGTCAAGGTGCTTGAATGAATTTCTTAATTTTTTTTACTAGACAGAATTCTTCTTAGTCTGAAGATGTAGAACTGCTATTTGCAGTGATTTTTTTTTTTTTAAGAAAGTTGCAAGGATTATTGGACGTTATTGTAAAAGAGCATTGCTTCAGGAGTAGTTTTTCCAGGTTTGCACATGGAAGGTACATTTTGGAATGTAATATGAACAAAAATGTACTCCAGAATGCAATTTCTGTGCAACCAGAAAATAAAAAAAATCACTGTTTGCCTGTGCAAGTCCCATAATGAAGGAAGTGCAGCTGCTGTGTTCATCAGACACAAATGACCAGGCATTCAACAGCCATTAAGTTTTCTGATGCCCTTTTTCAAAGTCAGGAGACAAATCGCCAAACGGAACTGCATCGCAGCCTCTTTGAATGTCAGATCGTGCTCTTCTGCTGAACTCCGATCGGTATTGAGCCTTGTTTTTCTTGAAGCTAAAGTTTTTGAAGGAAATGGTAGCTGTGTTCAATGCTTAATGACACTTACTGCTGACTTGCAGTAAACTTGTTTCTGTGCATTTTAAAACCTTTTAAAGTTTGCATTTTAAATTACAATCGTACTTAAGGAATTTGACTTTTTTTTAAGGCACAACCTTAAACTTTTCTGTTTTTTTTTTTTTCTCTAGACGGAGTGTGATTGAAGCTGTTTATAACAGACTGAACCCATGCAGGAATGATGATACTGTAAGTATCCTTTCTCTTTCTATTTCTTTATCTTTCCCTGCACCCCAGTTATTTCAGGTGTTCTGTAAAGAAACGTTTTTCTGGTTCTTGTTCAGAGATCCCAAAAAGAGACATAGCAATGCTGTGCTCTTCAGACTATCTTGTGTAATTGTTTTCTGCTGCATTCTGCTGATCATAGTCTCAAAACTCTAGTATGGTTGATTTGTCCTGTGGAGTTTGATTTTTTTGAGTCCTGCCTGGGTTTCCAAATACTTTCCTGTCCAGTGGTTGAGAGTAGTGCATATTTTTTCCCCTCTTATGGGAGACATTTTTCCTTGAATATCAAGAAGAAATATGCTGTACTTGTAGGTTAAACAGATTTGTAACTGTCAAGTTAAGGCATATGTTAATTTTCCAAATGGTTGTGTAAGCATTTGTAAGCGTAAAGCATCTTACAGCAAGCACACAGTTTAATTTCTGATGTGTCAGTGACCTGTGTGACATGAACCCACTGTCAGTGGAGAAAAAAATAACCCAAAACTCCAAAATACAAACAGTGATCGCAACTGCAGTTAGATCACTGGAAACAATATTCAGTCACCAAAAGTGCTGTGCTTCATAAAGTAGTTATTGATCCTTTACCTGCTGGCTGATGTGCCACAGAAGCGAAACGCATCCAGACGTAAGGAACTGTGCATTGGCTGAACAGTTGGGTGCTATGGCTTATTTGGCATTTCTCATTACATCTTTAGCATAAAAATTCCTGAATACTGGCTGAAAGAGCATGCTTTACCTTCAAAATACATGCTATAGTGTGTTACTGTTCTACAAATGTGCAGTACACAAACTTCTTTTTGTGATGATGTTGGCAGCTTGGATGCAGGCATTTGCATACTGAATAGCTGGCATGCAGTTCCTGCGTTTTTACTCACTACTGCTTTTATACTTCATCCTCGTGCTTGAAACAAACACAGCCATTTTGGTCGTTCATATAATTGCTCTCCTTTGCTGCTTCTGGTCTTGAAGGAAAAACTGGAGGTGGTACTTCTGCAAAGGGTAATTTTAGTGATTTTGGCTTTTTTTTTACTACACCTCCGTGCCAACTGTTCTTCTGTATGGTTTGTAATAAATTCTGTGTGCAAGTTTGAATGAAGGGTGCAGAACTTAGTGCTAAGAAATTGTCATGTGGCGTTGCTAGAGACTTAATTAGCTCCTTTTCTCTGAAAGGAATCAGTAAGGCAGTGCTTCTGAAGAGGAGTCATACCTCTCCCTCCTGCAGTTCTAGTAATGGTAGGGGAATGTAGCTGTGGAAGCACCAGCACGTTAAAGCCCATTGTGGCCCTTAATTACATAGGGAAATGTAGCAGATACTGTTGAAACGACCAATAATTACTGTGCAGAAGTGGTTTGCGTTGATGCCCCTGTTACAGGCTCAGCTCTTGCTTCAGCTACTGAGCTGTGGTCTCATTTTGTTGTCATGTTAACATACGTACACACCTGATGAGGCAGTTAGAGGAAGAACGTAGAACAACCTAAGGAAGGCAGAAGGAGACAGACACGACACAAAGGCAAGTGGACTAAAAAACCATTTACTAGAAAAAAATATTTTATTTGAACCAAGTTTGTTTTTTTTTTTTTTAAACTGATGACAGGAATCAGTTACCTATTGTTTAGGGATGTCCTAGTTACACAAAATCTACTGTTGCATGTGAGCCTAACTGGGCCAAATTTTAGGGATACTCAGGTACTGAACATCTGGTTGTTATATGGCCTGGTGACCATACAGTTATGATTTAGCATGATTTTTATGGTGTGTCTCTGGCTCCTGCTTTTTATTATATATTCCTTTTTTCTTCTTGCAGTTTTATTACCATCCAAACTTAGGGTTTCCCAAAGTTTACCCAAACTGCACTTGTCTAAAATTAAATTAGAAGTGTTAATATTGATCTGAATTATAATAAGATGTCAGTTGAAGAGCGCATCTTCCTGTGCAGTGAGGAAGGGCTGAGATCACAAAAGATGGTAAGGGTACAAGTGGCATGAGGCGCACCCCCTGCTCTCTTAGCACCTGTGTAGTAAATGTGTTGGTATCCTCTTACTTCTAACTACTGTGGGAATGCTTTTGTATATTTTTCCTGGGATATTACTTTGAGGAGTGATATGGATATTGTAAAGCACTTGGTCAGATTTTCAAACGTCTTGATACTTGATGCTTTATTAATAAGGATATGTGTTTTTTAGATACTTATAGATGCTGTTTCTGAAGAGGGAGAGAAAAGAGACACCTAAAGTGATATAAGTCTACCCTTTTCAGTCTGGATTATCCAGAAACTGCTTTAACTGTGGGCACTCCAGACTTTAAAGGGTTCCTTCTTTTTTTTTTTAAGGATTCTGCTTCAACTGATGATATGTGGTAAAACTGCTCATCTAGCTGTGGAGTTCACGTTTCATCCTTCAATGACCCTTCTTAACATCCATCTTCAACCTTAATTAAAGAAGGGAATACGAGTGACTACAGCTGTACGACATGTAGCCCAGGAACTGATCTCTTTTTGTAAAACAGACTTCTGTAAACGTGATTTTGAACCATTATTCATGTTGTGAATAAACATAAATCAGACTCCAGCAATTTATGTTGTATGATTTTGGTTTTGTAAAGTGCAATTGTCTTTGTACAAAATGCTCATATTTAATTATGAACTGCTTTAAATCACTATAAAGGTTAGAAGAAATGTTTGGCTTGTGTGATGCAACAATATATATCCCTT
Source organism: Clamator glandarius (assembly GCA_033459285.1). Lineage (NCBI taxonomy): Eukaryota > Metazoa > Chordata > Aves > Cuculiformes > Cuculidae > Clamator > Clamator glandarius. The sequence continues at coordinate 496,640 of JAUNZM010000428.1, forward strand.
TAAATTCCTGTTGTGGTTTTGGATTGCAAGGAGCAGCAGCCTAGCCAGGTAGGTGCTCAAGAGGTGCACAAAACTGCAAAGATAACTACTTATTTTACATGAAAGCAGAGCTGGTGGACAGTTCACCAGATGTTATGGAGTGTGAATTGGCTTAGCAGTGGAAAAATAATTAAAAGCAGTGCACATTCTTCAACAAATGTATCTCATTTGCTTGGACATACTCCCACTCTCCTGTTGAGTTAAAGGGAGTTGTGAGTTTTTACTTCAGTGGGTGTTAAATCATGCCCTATAAATAGTATCATGTTCATACCTGTTCGAATCTTGAGATTAGAATGCCTTGGTTCTTTGCACCTCTTTTTTTTATCATTAACCCTTACCTGAAACTACTGATCACTGAGCAGGAACAGGCAGCTTTCTACGTACAGTAGGAGTCTGCAGCATTTTTACAATCTTCATCAGCTGGGTCTGCTGCTGTTCCAATTAAAATATTTTGAATTCATTTTATCAATAAAGCTTGATTTAACAAACAAGAAATTTATTCATAAATGTGTAATTCCTTTTTTCTTGCCTTTTAAAATGTCAGTGCCATTGTAAATGATATTTTACTTGTGGAAGAATATTTTTATTAATTGGTAGCCCATTTTTAAAATGGGAAGGATTTTGATTATTGCCCGGGACATAGCCATATGCTAGAGGATGATGTGGGATTAATGTTACCCTGTTTTTTACAAGTGTGGGGTTTTTCAGGCTTTTTGTGGTTTGTTTTGGCTTTTTTTTCTCCCCACTAAAGATGTGCATTGGTTTGAATTTGCCTACTGTTTGATAAAAATACATTTGTCAAAGCCTGACAATCTTTAACATTTTATGGTGTGTGTTTTTAATTGACCCACTTATGTAGAATGAGAGACTAGTGGTTAAACCGTACTTGTGATTTGAGATGTAGCATGTTGACAATATTTAACTGTTCGTTGTTTAAAATTCTAATATAAAATTTTATAAGATAATAAACTAAAGTGATTTAAGCTTAGCTTTCTCCCATTGAGCATACAAAAATTAAGTTTTCAAGTCAAGTCGTGTTTGCAAAACTGCTGTTTTGTGCACCTTGTATTGTCTTTTTGGTTAAGAATATTGTATTGAATGTGTAGTTTACTCATTTAGTAGGCAGATTCCCCAAAAGGATAACCAGTAAAACAAGTAGATTGTAACATTTACTGCAGTTAAACAGAATCGAAACTTGGTGTATAATTACTTTTTGATAGGAAAATGTAGTACAATGCATTTTGCTGTATTTGTCTATCCCTAACTTTGAAATATACATATTTGTATATATAGCCTTAAAACTAATGCAGAGTTAGGGAACACTGAACAGTGAAAAAGTAACTTATAGTGTCTTGGAATTAAGTGTAGTAGATACCAGCAAACTTTTTTTTTTCCCTCTTGTCTATGTGGGGTGCTTAAACATAACTTCATTGTATTCAGTTTGTAATCTGTTCAAGCATGAATGAAGAAAACATAAGCACTATTTGTATTTATAAATTTATAGCAATTTTTGCCTAAGGAACCAGTTCCTTACCCTACCTATGAATAAATGCTTCAAGTGTCTAATTTTGTTGTAGAGTGCAGAACTATAATAATGTTAAATTTTAGCTTCACAAGCACCTAATTAAGCATATTGAATAATACATGGCGTGTTAGTGCAAAAAGCTAACTTAATTTAGGACTAGGCAGATGAAGTTCTGTCCTTTTTCATAGAGATTAAAGTTTAGTTTTGGAAACTGCAAAACCTTGAAATGGACTGTGGAACCTTTGAGTTTTAACCTAAAAATCGGAAGTAAAACTGTGGTGTGAAAAGCCATACTTCAAACCATAATCACTTAAACTGTCTCAGTGACAAATGATGTGTTTGAAGCCTCTTATGAGGTCTCCTAAAGGTTAGAAAGAAAATAACTCTGCTGTTGCTACAGGTGATGTAACTAGGTTTGAGGGTAGTGGAAGAAAGCCTGTTTCAGGCCTCTCTCTCTCTACTGCCCATGTTCAGTGTTTTGATGAGGTCAGAGCACTGAATCTACTACGTATGCATAAACACTGCCATTTTAGATACAGGTTTTGATTACAAGATATACGAATTAAGTATATAAAGCATCCTAGGAAAGAGGCAAGCTATAGTTTTCACTGCTCTGAAAAGAAAAAGGCACTTTTGCACCTTTGTGCATCTCCTTCTTGCACCAGAAACTTTTTTTTTTTTTTTAAATGCTAAAAACAGCACCTCAGGGGCAAGGCAGCAATCTTATTTTTATTTTTAAGTATTGTGTGCTATTTATTTCCCTCTTGGAAAAAGATTCCTGTGTGACAAAAATGAAAATTGTGTGATTTTAAAAGATGTATTTTTCAATACATGTTCAAATAGGATGGTCCCAATTTGCTTGTTTTTAAAAGGAAATGACATTTGTAAAGCTACTTTGCTTCATATGCCGTGCAACTGTTTTCTTTCTACGTTTGACAGCTTCACTGCCTTCAGTTTTTGTGAGTTCTGTTGTAGTCAGATTAAATGTTTTGCTGATCATTCTGGGAGAATACCTGTACTGCTTTATAGACAACTGTTTCAAATACTCCTCACTAATTCAGCATTGAAATATGCTCAAGACAGAGGCTTCTAAAATGTGTTTTAAAACCACTGTAGGATTAACTCAATGCTGCTACATGAAGCAGGGTCTTAGATTTGCAAGGCTTTGTAAATCTGTTGTATCAGAGTCCGCGGTACATGTGGTGGGGCAGAAATCCGTGGGTCCCTGGCAAGTTGTGGAGCCTTTTATCTGGCTTGCGCTTACCTATCTGGGAAGCAACACCACAAAGATCTTAATGTGTGGCAATCGTTTGTTTTAATCTTCCAGCAAAAGTTAGAATTGGAGAGAGAGTTTTCGTCTGCCTCCTTAAACTGTGCTGGATTGCAGTAACCCTGGGTTGGGTCATACCAGCAAGGTGCTTGGTGATAATTAAACAGCAGAAGAATCATGGTAGCACTTGCCTCGATAGTTCACGTAGGTGCCAAAGCAAGTAATTTCAACTTGTACTTATGATAAACTCACTTTAAGTGCCCACTAAATGGTTTATTGCAAAGCTGGTACCGTCTCAACTATATAGGTTAGAAACTGAGACGTTTTGCTCAGTTCAAGAATTTGAAATTTTAAAAGGCAGTTTAACAAAGTTAGGGAACAGTTTTCACGTGAATCAAATCCCTGATAAGAATTCCATCTTGATTTGATACACTGGAAAAGGATAGATTTCCCGATGCATTTCATTCTGTAGTAATTTATGGACTAAGGATGTGGTTTCATGCTCAATGTGTATCAAGACTAAACTGCGGTAAATTTGCTCCACCACCCTTTTTGTGCCAGCAGCCACACTGATGTGGCTGTGCACTTATGAGAAAAAAGTAATCCATGCGCTTCAGCAGGGTAAGTTGATGTGCCAGCAACCCACAGCTGGATTTAGGGCAAGCTCTGGACTGGGAGGACAGGACTGAGAGCGAAGGAATGGTTGCACCACCCATTCCTTCTGCAACAGTTTGGGAAACCACACCCTCGGTGCAGATAAGTGATTGACCTGTATAGGGAGCATCAAAGCCTTTGCAGATCTTCCTTCTCGCTGTACTTAATTTTGTATTTATGAACGTTCTTAAAACTGGAATCATGAGACTTTGGTTTTAATGTTGTCCTGTGTACGAGTTCCGTGCTGACCAACTTACTTTGTTTGCTTTCTCTAGATTTACATAGCTGTGTCCTGTGGGACAAACAGCAGGGTTTAATGATTTGCTTGTTAGTTTACCCTATTTTAACGTACATCAGGATTTCATCATGCTGAGATGTTCACCTTCATCTCTACTTGCATCTTCTTGAATTGCTTTCATTCACAAATGACTTGATGTATTTAAATTTCTCAGCATTTAAGCCTGGCTGTGTTTGTAGTGGGCTGACCTTTGTAAAATGTTACCCTGGGCGAATACAAAATTTTAACCCAAACCTGATGTACCTTGCATAGGTTCAGAAATGGCATAACTATGTAGAGCTGTACCTGAGAGTTAAAGGGACTTTCCGACCTAAACCATCCTATGATTCTATGAAATGGAATTGTTACCTTGCGCCAAGCTTCATGAGGTGCGGAAATAATGTCTCTTAGATAACTAGTAGCTCCTTGGTCCTGCAGCCACCTGTATCTGAGATGAAGGTAACCTGAGCCTTTATATACCAATGCAGGGTGTAAAGTCTCTGCTCGGCTGGTTTTTTTAACTCTTAAAGAGGCTCCACACCTGAATTTCTAGGACGCTGTAGTGCATGAAATGAATGTGATTCCTGCTATAAGCGGTACAAATGGAGTAAAATTTCAAACTAAAACTCTGAGACTAAGTGCTTTTGACTGACCTCTCAATGAAATATTGGTCAGAGAATCCGATTTTTGGATGAGCTCTTTCAGGGCTGTCTCTGGAGTGCTTGCAGGGTCTGCAGGTCTCTGCAGAGCCAAGTCTGCACCTTCTGAACCTCTTCCTAGCCTCATTTTGGTTGGTAATGTCAGACTGTAAGTGAGGTTGCGATCACCTGGACCGTGGCATCTGTTCACAGAAGTTCAAGAAGCTGTAGGAAAGTTTAAGTTCACTTTATTCTAATGGACTACTAAATACTTTCAAGTAGAAAAAAAATATACTGCATGCTAGAAGCTGGGTTTACATCATGTCCTGCTGAAAACTTGTCAGAAAAATCTGTAAGTCAGTCAACTATTTACTTAAGTGGGAAAAAAAAACAGTTTGAAGCTTTAATCTGATTGTGTCAGAGTTGGTGACCTATAGTGACCTCAGCTCTATGCATATTCCTTGCTTTATGTCTTTTTGAGTAGCATTAGAGCATTTCTATTTTTTTTTTTTCCCCCTCTCATGGAGACGCTCTTCTAAAAGTCTCTGCTTCCAAGCAAAGAGACCAGGAGTGACAGCAATGTCTTAAGAAAGTGTTTTGTGGGAAGCTTGTTTTAAAAGCAGCAACAACAGCAAAACTCCTAACCTTTGCAACCACAAAATTTGGGAAAGCGAGCTTAAATTTGAAAATGCCTTTTATAGAATTAACGAAATAGTTCTATTCCGAAAGTGGGGAAACTTCAACAGAGGTGGGGTGACAGGTCAGGTGTCTAGAGTATAGGTTGTTTTATGCCTAGCCAGATTTTTACACTTAACTTGTACTGATTCCTAGCCAAAGGCTTTTTAAAATATCACTAGACATCTACTTTATCTTTCCTCCCGCCCCCCCTAAAAAAAGAAAAATAGAACTGATGTCCTTACTACTGTGTAACCAACCATTTATTTGTAAAGGTGAGTGCTGTGTCAGATGATAGAACATTTTTCCTTAAGAGCACTCCATCAGCACTTCTCAGCTCACTCATTGAGCCAAAACTGAAATTCATTTTTGCTTCCATTAAGTGAACATCTCGGAAGAGCTGACGAGAGCACAGTTTTTTTACAGCTAAAGGAAACAGAACTCTTGATACATATTGTGGCTAAACCTCCAGAGCTGAAGGAGGTTCTATTGGGTCTCTTGAGAAATATCTTTGAGAAAATGAGGCTGGCAAGTCATAAAACATTACATACTTTTACTTCTGTCCATGCCTATAGACGACAGTCTTCAGAGTTTAATTTCACTTGTGTTGCTGAATTCAACCCCATCTGAGCAATGGAAATACTGAATTTTCACTGTTGGGTTTCCAGGCTGAGGCACAATATTTGTGTTTCAGGTAACAGGGGAATTGGGAAAATCAGGCCCGTACTTAACTTTACATCCTACTGGCGCTGATGGAGCTTCACTTACAATATACACAGTTTGCACACGTATTGTTGGGGCCTTAACTGCCCCCCTCTGCTTGGAATGAAAACGAAATGGAATCCTTATTCAGTTTTGGTTTTGAAAAAGCTTCTCAAAGCCAAAGGGATCGTGGTAAAGCAAAAAGTTAGATTAATTGGAAATAAAAAATTCATAATTCTTTAAAATTAGCCTCGTTTTCTTTAAAACATCAGAAGGGCACAGTTAAAAAGGTTTGGTCTTGCATGCAGTGCTTTTACCATTAAAAAAAAAAATAAAAGAATGGAACCTAAAGTAAGTTACCTGGGATGGAAAAACAAAGAAGCTCGAAAGCTCTAGAGATGTGCTGAATTTCGTTAGCATTAATTCCATGTCTAATGATGGACCTACTGGAGGGATCTTTGTTGGTGTTTTTAGGGGAACTTTTTATTCTTGCTGAGTCTTTGATGCTAGACTGGCAAGTCTGCTGCAGTTTGAAATTCCCAGACTCTTCAGTAGGAAACTGGGTGTTACACCACGGAGTCCACGGTGCGGGAGGTGCTGCAATACCTGTTGCCACGCGTTCTGCGGGTTAAAGCCATGCAGACGTTTGATGCTGGAAGTTGGGATTTCCTAGCGTAAGTTTTATTGCTGATGATGTGAATCACAATGAACATGAGAACCATGAGTTGTATTTATTAACTGGATCCAACTCCGGTGCCAGGAATTCAGTTTTTCGAGTAAGGGCTGGTTTATGCAAACGTTCTTGGTGAGTCGTGCTGCGTAGTTCATTACTTGGAAAACTAAATTACTAGCAATGAAGGATTAATATGAGACAAAAGCCTAGATTCTGCTAGTCAGGGAGTACTAGATGTTTGAAAAACGTGAGGTTTGTTTCCAGAACTGGCTGCTTTATAAATCTAAGCAGAGTTTTGGGGTTCTAGCATCTGTCTTGTTACTAAGACCACATACAAACATGCTGAATTAGAGAGTTCTCACTTGTCTTCTCACAGAATTGACTCGACGTCTTATCAGAAGAGTCTCGTTCGTAGTGACATGCCGTGCCTGTCTTTTTAGAAAATTCATGACCTCTTTCTATTTTTCTATCTACCTAGAAAGTGTGACTTTTTTCATTGATGACCTGTATAAATGTGTGTTACGAATGGAGAGATTTAACCTTGAAAAAGCATGTTTGCAGATGACACAGCTTCGTTACGGGATTTATAAATTTAACAGAGTGATATACAAGAGCATAACTATTTTCCTTAAGTAGAATGTATAACGATATATAATAAATTATTCTCCACGTAGTTCACCCACTATTTACAGTTTTACACAATTCAAACTGTGTGTTTACAGAAAGTTCAATAAATGTATATTTTGTACTATGTACAGATTCCTGGTCCCAAAGAAAATGTGTGATCTTAGTTTCTAACTTAACTTTTGAGATTGTACTTTTTTTCCTTTTTCCTTTTTTTTTTTTTGTTTTGTTTGGAATCAGCTGAACAAACTGCATTTTGCCTGTTGATGATGGAGGCTTATGTTGGAGTACACGGGAGTTGGAAATATTTCTAATCTGCAAAAGTGATTCCACTAAATAAAACAGGCAATTACATCATGTGTGTGTATTTGAGTGGTTTGCTCATTTACAAACTTATCAGGCCTCCTTCAGTTTCCTGATTCAAGCTGGTTATATTAAAGTGGAATATTGAGTGTTTATTTCTAGCATTTTTAGTTACAATAATAAATATTAATAAAATTAATTTTATTAGTTAATAAAATAAAATATAAAAGAGAAAAATTCCCCCTTTTCACTGGTTTTCCCTTTATGTGTTGAAATTCCAAGATGAATCCAGCCACTATGTTCCTCAGAAGTCACCTGGTCTGGGGTTTTCGGGAGAGTTAGGGATCAATTTACAACTTTTGGAAAACCAAGTCACACAGGAGCAAAATAGATTGGCATCTTCTGTCCTGACTGAGTACTATAAAACACAGCATAGCCCTTTGTAATAGAATTTGTAAGAATTTAAGGATACTAAAGGATAAAATAAGTCTTTACATTGGTTTTAGCCTGTATGATTTCGAGAGAAAATGATATGTTATCTGTTCATGTTTATCATCCCTGGAAGTCTTTATAGAGTCCGGTCTACACGGACTGTGGAAATTAAACCAAAGGGAGGGGCGGGGGGTGGGGGTTCTTCTGTCACCTGTGACCTGGAGCAGACTTGGCTTTTCTAGAGGTTCAGCCCCACCCCTTTAAGGTTTAAAACTGAAAAATACTGAGTCGTCTAAAAACATGAGGGAATATTTTCAATGCATTAAAAAACTGAAAATGCTTGTCTATTAATGAAGTGATTGACTATAGCCTTGGTTCATGTTAATGTAGTAAACATGGAAGGCAAAGTTATAACCTCTGGTTTCTGGTTCAAAGTTTAGAAAAAGAATATTTCATCCATTTAGGAATTTACATTTTACTGTATTTTTTTCTCAAAGCCAAAGAATAATGTACATCTGAATAGCAGTGGCCAGCAGGTCACGGGAGGCAATTCTGCCCCTCTGTTCCTCTCTTGTGAAACCTCATCTGGAGCATTGTGTCCAGTTCTGGAATCCTCAACAAAAGGAGATGGAACTGTTGGAGCGGGTCCAGAGGAGGCTACAAAGATGATCCGAGGGCTGGAGCACCTTCCGTATGAGGACAGGCTGAGAGAGTTGGGATTGTTCAGCCTGGAAAAGAGAAGGCTCCGAGGAGATCTTATAGCAACTTTCCAGTACCTGAAGGGGCTACAAGAAAGCTGGGGAGGGACTGTTCATAAAGGGTTGTAGTTACAGGACTAGGGGCAATGGGTACAAACTGGAGAGGGGCAGATTTAGACTAGACATAAGAAAGAATTTAAGAAAGGTAGAATCCTGAAGCCCAGTTAAATCATTAAACTAATTTCACTTCTAGATTTTGTCGATTTTTGAGAACATAAGAGTTTATTCTGATGTGATGTTCTGAAGGAATGAAGGTGAATTTGGCAAAGAGTAGCGAGAGTTGTTTGCAATTACTGATAGAAATAATGATGACAATTACTAGTGCAAATACGCAGACACAGGAGAGGCTCTGGGATTTGAGTGAACTTGGTGTATGTCTGCCATATGTGAGCTTGCAGGACTGGGTATTTATCAACATAACAAGAATTCATATATTGATTAAGTTAATTTGCACTAAGCAATTTTGTTGCAAACTTCCCAATGTTCTTAATGAAAGTGAGAGAGCTTAAAAATCATCTGCAGCTTTTCAAAGATCCTGCTTAGGAGCCACAGCTGTGAGCAAGATTGATTTTCTTTTCCCAATTAGCACCTTTGTCTGATGTTTGTCCTTTCCTTTAAGACAATATTTTCTAACCAGGTGCTTAGTCCTATTAAACAGGGCTGAAAACTGCTGTGATCTGACCTACAACTTAGACTTGAATTCAAAATTTGCTAAACAGACATTTAAACCAATGAGTTTGTACAGTAGAGTGGATATGAAGTAAATACAATTCGCTATATGTGTTTTCTTGTCTTTACCTGCACTTCTTAGTAATAGGAGAATCTGTGACACTGTCCAGGCTCCTGCTGGTTCTCTTTTGGAACTGTCATCATGTCATCTTGCCGAAGATGCATCGTGGCTTTTCCTCTTTCCTCTGAAATAATCAGTTTGATGGTGGCTAGTGGATAGCAGGTATAACTTGATGAGAAAAGTCACCTTCGTCTGAAACTTGAATCCTGCCCCGTAAACTGGAAGAAGGTATAGGATAAACCAGCTATGTTTAATTTAGCTCAACAAAATAATTCAAGGCATGTTACAAGCATGCAAAAAAAAAAAAAAGAAGGCACTTTAGGAATCAACTCTTTTTCTGATCTGATTTTAAATAACTTGAGGAGTCCCTGGACTAAGAACTAGACAATAGGAGTAGGATATTTGGACATGGCTGTCCCCTGGGTCTTCTGTAGCTGTGCTTTTATTCCCCCCGCATTTCCTACTTATCCAAATTACTTTTTCCAAAAGGCCAGAAGCATTTTTAAGTATTCCTCTAAAGAGGAATTAATTGGTTTTATTGTGCTCGCCCCTATCATTGATACAGTGGGAGTCTCTGACTTGAAGAATATGAAGGGACGCAATTGGCTTAAATCAGTGATTTCTTTCATATTATAAGAATCCTGAAGGAAGGGTGTGCTCAAGAATTTTTTTTTTCTGTCCTTGCAATGTTTTGTTTATTTAGGAGATTTTAATGCTCAACTTCAGCTGTCTTAGAAGACCATATACCACTGGAACAGGAATGTTAAGTTAAGCCACACTCCCATGGGTTGGTTTTGACTCCCAGTAATGAACTGGAGACTGTCAGGTTTTCAGGAATCAGTTTCTGGGAAACAAAACAAAACAGAAGGCTGATCAGAAGACATTTACAGAAAATACTAGCAATAAAATATACAGAATGAATTGAAATAATGTCAATATTTAGTTATGGGAGCGTATTAGCTTAATGCTTTTCCACTTCTAAAACTTACAATTTCAATTTCAAAACTTTATTATGCTGTTAGGAAACATTAATAAGTGGCCAGCCTAGCAGAGATGAATCTTGCCACTAGCTTCATGTGCTAAACGGAGAATGAGGGTCTCAATTTACCTGCATCTGAAAATCTTGGCAAGGGCATGAGGTCAGTGCCAGAAGAATGCTACTGCTGGCCACAGCCCAGCTTTTTTATTTGAAGCTAATATAAAGCTTTCCCATTAAAATATGATAAGAGACTGTGCTCACCTTATCACCTTGTTTCTAGGTAGACTGTAACCTTTAGCATGATTTTTATATCCCCTGCGTACACAAATTAGTTGGGTCTTGTCCTGTGGTTGATTCTTGCTTTGCATGCGATGAAGCGCATTCCTTCTGCTGCCTCTCGCGTACAACCATTCCCTTTCAGTTTTCTTCCTTATGCCATCTCTTTTTGCCCTGAAGCTTCCAGAGCGTTTTATAAAAGTCTGCACATCCTCTAAGTGTTATCATATTGCCTCTTGCATCTTCTCTGTGTGTTTTCTACATTTGCTTGTATTAGGAATAGCATGTGCTTGCTTTCTTCAACACCTCGTCTAGCAGAGTTTAAGGCTCTTAGGTCAACTGCTAAACTCTTTCTTCCATCTCTCCAAGCAGCTAGTTCATGCTGTAGTGAGAATATCTTGTCCCAGCTTACCTGACCACGCGCAGACATTCTACCCACGTCCCCTTGGCAGGTCCTGCGTTGGCAGAGTCCTGCAGCACATCCTGAACACCCAGTCCCAGATGAAGCCTGTGAGCTGCTCATGTGCTTAAAAGTAACCCCGTTCATATGTTTTTGTGGCACAGAACCCACAAAACATTTCCTCTGCTGTTGCTATGGGTTTTTCTGAAAGAAGAAAGAGAAACAGAGGAAGACACAAAGGTACAGTCTACGTTAGCTAAGGCAAAGAAAGTTAATGGACCTACTTTTGACCCCTTTTTTTTTTTTGACTTCAGTATTGCTTGACTTCGAAAGGGTTTGCACCATTGCCTGGAAAATATATTTAGTTTAGTGAGCTGGTGCTGGCACATCATGTTCTCTGTGCTTTAAGAGTGAATGCTTTTAGGCAATATAATCCCTGTGCTCCAGTTCACAAGTTTTTTAGACATAGTTGTCTCAACCTTATTCCCAATTCCTTCATCTTTATCAGTTTAAAAATGTTTTTATGTATGGTTGGCATAAATACCTTACAGAGTCATAGTGTTGTTGAAGTTGGGAAAGACCTCTAAGATCATCCAGTCCAACCATCACCCAACACCACCATGTCTACTAAACCATGTTCCAAAGTGATACATCTACACGTTTTTCAAGCACCTCCAGGGATGGAGACTCCACCACTGCCCTGGGAAGCCTGTTCAGTAAAGAAATATTTCCTAACATCCAATCTAAACCTCCCCTGGCACAACTTGAGGCCATTCCCCCTCGTCCTATTGGTTGTTACCTGGGAGAAGAGACCAACACCCACCTTGCTACAAGTTTCTTATAGGTAGTTGTAGAGAGTGATAAGGTCGCCTTTCAGCCTCTTTTTCTACAGGCTAAACAATCCCATTTCTCTCCGCCAAGACTTGTTCTCCAGACCCCTCAGCAGCCTTGTTGACCTGCTCTGGACACACTCCAGCAAATAAATATCTTTTTTTATCTATCTTCTGTGCTTTAAGCACTGGTGGAGAGAGAAGATTCCACCCATATCAGTGAACCAAGATCTTTATTAGATCGAGATCTTCTGCTCTAATGAGGATGCTATTGGAAGCAGGGTCTCCAAAGTAGTAACACAATAAGATTAATTTTTCTATGTCTGCTGGAGCATCCTGAGTCTTAATGCCACCACTTCTTTGGTGCCCAAATCACACACACTAGTTCTTCCCTGTGTTTGAGTGCTCTGCTCACTGTGAGCAAACCCCTTCGTTCCCTTGTGTTGGTTATGGCTTTACACAAAAGCTTTAACTGGGTGGCAGTTACAAATCCTGAAGGATACAAGCTTAAGTACTAAAAAGGAGACGCTGGCAATTGGATATAGCAGATAAAACAAACCCCATTTCACCAGTCCTAATTCTTCTGTACTTCTAGCTAGAGAAAACCCTAAGACAAAGACTGGGCAGCCCAAGCCTTCAGGCCAGCTGTCTCTTTTGACATATATTTCATTAGGCAGTTGTAGTTCCCGAATTACACACGTTCTTTGTCTATTACACCGTGACCCTTAGCACAGCTGGTGATGTTTTTTTGAAGGGAAAACAGGGGTTCATCTATTTTGATATCATAGAAATCAAATCTTTCTGAAAAGAAAGCCAACGTTTTCCTCTCTCGGTGTGAAGAACAGCAAGGAGGGGCTGCTTCCTTCCGTCTCCTTTTGCCAGCCACCGTGGGGACCTTGAGCCAGGAAACCTCGTGTGTATTAGCTCAGAGAAGATGTAGCTGTTTTCCTTTTGCCGTGCATAGACAGGGTCATTGACTCCATTCAGCTGAAGGCCTTCTGTAATCGATTTTCAAAACAGTCTGAGGTCGTTGCATACTGTGCCCTACGGCATCCCAAGGATTTGTATATTGTGTGCTTTGACCTGATTCTTTTTCCCCCTCACTCCCAGCATCCTGAGGTAGATCTGCCAACTCTTTGTTGTCCCTCACAAGCATCTTGGGGGGTGGGGGTGGTAGACATTTAATTTGATTTTTTAATTAATGCTTAGAAATCTACATGTAACATCAGCTCTTGACTTTCCACTGCCCAACCTTTAGTATCATTGCCCTAAATTAAGCCCTGATGGGGCCTTTGTGTGGTTTGTCCAAACTCTTTGGACCTGTTCTGGAAGTGCATTCACAAAAATGACTTATGAAGCCGCAAGATCAGACCTTGGGTCTCTAAGATGTAGAGGAAATACTCATTTTGAGTCATGCTCCTTGCTTCTTTGAAAGATGCAAAGATAAAGACATCATTTTGTGTAGATCCCTGGTCTAAGCCAATTAAACAAGAAATCAAGAGAGCTTTCTTATTCATTAGACTCAGCTCAGAATATTTTGTTTTAATTAGATACCCGCACAAGTTAAAATGTTGATATAGATCTGCCCATGCATGTCGTTTCTGCTTTACAGTCAAACATAATCAGAATGTACTAAGAGAGGACTTCTCACAGCAGAAAGTTAGAAACAAGAAATCCACACAAATTAAATGTAGGGGAGATTTGCAGTGGGAAGAACCTTAGAACGGGAAAATATTATAAGCGTCACTTTTTGAGATTAAATGTTAATTTGTTAGATTAATATTTGCACATATTACATACTTACAGTTAATATTCGATAAGAGTATGCAAATACCATAACTACTTTTTAAAACACAGTTTGGCTAAGCAGCTATTCCTGTATAAATGTCAAATATGCTCTGGGTTTAAATGGAGTTGCCCTGCTGTTTAAAACACACATAGTCTCGAGACATTACCCAAGCAAATACATGCCTGTGTTCCAGTCTCATTTCAGAGCTCAATCTCTAATTGCAAAAGTGCTTTTGAAAACTGCATTAGGAATTTTCTCCGCTGGCAAATCAGCTATTTTCTTTGCAGAAGCAAACAATGGAGAACTGACCTAAATACACACAATTATGCAGGAAATTTTGCTCTGGGGCACAAAATGGAATTGTAGGCTGAGTATGAAAGTTAATTTGAATTTCAGACCAAGTCCCAACTGTTGCAGGAGGGAGAGTCAAAGGAAACGGTATTTGAGGGAATTTTCCAGCCAGCTGCGAATACTGAATTTTCCTGCAGTAATCTCCTTTTTATAAATGTAAATGCTTGTAAAATAGGCCATCACTGCTTAAGTTTTCTCACCCTTTTCCCTCCTGTGCTTCAAATAATTGTCTGCCTGTTCTCAGGAAGATGTCCTAGAATCAGATGGCCTCTCTCCTGGTCAGGGGTGAATGCTGGATCTGGGCTGTTGCCACTAAATCTGTTGCTGTTGCTGCAGAACGGAGCAACAGAAAATGCTCCAGGATGAAAACAAGGTCCAGACAGTAGAAATCTGGACAAAAATTAGAGGGTCAAAATGCTGCACTTGCCTTCTCTTTCTCTTTGCAGACAGACTAGACTTTCCAGAACAAAAAAAAAAACCAAAAACAGTGGAGAGAGAAACAAGTTAATGTAAAACAAAACAATCCCACGTAACAAATAGGATGAAGCCAGAACTGCCTGTTCAGATCAACTCATTGTAGTGCAGAATGATATAAAATAGCGTAGGAAGTGGAATGGAAAATCAAAATTGAAAAAATAATAGGAAGTTTATAGAAAATAAAATAGAATTAATAAAATGTAATAAAAATCAAATGGTATTAATAGAAAATTAATAGCAAATCAAAAGCTGATTGTCTCCTACTTGTTTTACAGTTTAAATCTGCAGTCTCTGATAAAAAGACTTGCATTTGCAGTGTGCTCAAAAATGTTGCACTGTGATAAACCTACACCAGTGGTCTGCAATCCTTCTGACTGAGGAAAAACCTTCACCTAGGGATGTCAAAGCCTTTCCAAGGGGAGGGTGTCTCCAATTCTGCTCTTCAGCTGTAAAACAGCGTTTCCTCTTCTGCGAGGGTCAGGCAGCGAGAGGTAGTGGAGTGGGACAGAGAGACATGCTGCTGTCACATCTGGAACCTGACAACTCTGCGAATGCTAAACTGCAGCCTTTTACCCATTTCATAGAATCATCGAATGGTTCGGGTTGGAAAGGACCTTTATAAGTCATTCAGTCCCATCCCTGTGCAGGATCAGGGGCACCTTGAAGTCAATCAGCTTTCTCAGAGCCCCATCCAACCTGACATGGTCTGTACCAGGGATGGGGCATCCACTGCTTCCCTGGGCAACGTGTGGAGCTCTGGTTCCAACCAGTGTTTCTGCACCCTTCAGCCTCCGAGGAAAACCTCTAAGGGACGTGGGAAACCTATGAAGAAACAGGCAAGCAAAACCTGATGAGTGCTTGCATATGGAATAAGATCCTCATCCCACCAGCTGGTCCATTTCCCGCAGTCCTTGGGACCAAGTCCAATTTGGAGACAGACAGGTCTTATTAATTTTTTCTCCTATTCCTTTCCGATTGAAAATAACTTGCCCACGGGAGAAATATCTACTGCATCAAACAGCAAGGCTGAGACTGCTATTTCAAATGCCCTGAAAGCGTCCCTCAAGAAAATTGTTTTCCAGTACTCCTGGGTTTATCTCACTAACACCAGACCCAGCGAGTGTGCAGATGGTTCTGGACATGGCCAGGTGTCCTGGGACCTCTAGAGGTAGCTCCAGGTTTATAGGGAGAAGGTGGAGGTGATAGGAAGGAGGGAAGAGATCTTCACTTGCCCCAAAGGGAAAACAAACTTCTCCCTATATTGCAGGCTACACCTTGGGGCTGCGCACGTGCCTTGCTCATATCTTAATTTCTTTAGGAAAAATTATACTTGGCCCCACTTATGTCTTACAGATCACACAGATGGAGGATATAAATAAAGCAGTGATGTAATATCTCTATTTGAAACATTTGCCCTCTTCTTCCTACAGTCTGCAGGTCAGAGGAAGCCGTGGAAAAAAAGCCTCAAGGACATTATTCCCGCCTCTGTCTGATTTCTGTCTTGATAGGGCTCAGACCAATATTGCTTCAATTAATTTATTTACTTTTAAAGCACGTGTTTCAGTGCACTTCAAAAGCTGGATTCCCTAATCTTTGGTTGATCAGCATGAGTCAGAAGCATCTGCAGGAAGAAAGGAAAAGTGCCTTGGGAGCTCATTTCACCATAAGCAACAGGCACGCTCGTGTCAGAAGGAGCGGTGCTCTAGCAGGGGCAAGCCAGGCAGCAGAAGGCTGTGCTGAGTCCAGCAAAGCTGCCTGCTGGAGCGGCCAGCACCGTCCTGTTTGAGTCGTTTTTAGCTGCGGCTTTAGGGATGCTCAGAGGAAGTGTTTTCTGTCCTGCTATCTTCCCCTGAATTTCCTTGTTGTGCTTGGCAAAGGCTTAGAAAGAGAAAGAAATGGAAAAAATAGAGAAAAATTAATTTCAATACATGCAGGATCACAACCAGCTCTTCCTTTCCCTGCCAGGGATCTTTCCTACAGCACTGCCTGAAGCTGCCCCTGTGCAATGGGGAGTTCCTGTGGCAGATCATAGAATCACAGAATCATAGAATCACCAGGTTGGAGAAGACCCATCAGATCATCGAGTCCAACCATTCCTACCAATCACTAAAGCACGTGCCTCAGTACCTCGTCCACCTGTCCCTTAAACACCTCCAGGGATGAGGACTCAACCACCTCCCTGGGCAGCCTTTGCCAGTGCCCAATGACCCTTTCCATGAAATATTTTTCCTAATGTTCAGCCTAAACTTCCCCTGGTGGAGCTTGAGGCCATTCCCTCTCGTTCTGTCCCCTGTCACTTGGGAGAAGAGGCCAGCACCCTCCTCTCCACAACCTCCTTTTATTGTAGAGAGCAATGAGGTCTCCCCTCAGCCTCCTCTTCTCCAGGCTAAACACCCCCAGCTCTCTCAGCCGTTCCTCATAAGGCCTGCAAATGTCAGCAGGGCTGAGGTGGGACTGGAAACCTTCACACGTCTGTGCAGCATGTGTGGCAGCAGAGCCAAGAGCGGGACCACCACTGCTGCAAAGTTCCTCAGCCTTCGCTGACTGTTGTTCAGGAACGTCTTTGTAGCATTGGAGCAATATTAGGGTTGTTGTGCTGCCTAGGAGGATATTCCCATTGTGCGAGTTCAGGGGACTTTTAGACTAGGTATTAGAAAATATTTCTTCTCCAAAAGGGTTGTCAAGCACTGGCACAGGCTGTCTGGGGAATTGGTGGAGTCACCATCCCTGGAGATGTTAAAAAGACATGTAGATGTGGGACACGGTTTAGTGGTGAACTTGGCAGTGGTAGGTTTACAGTTGGATTTGATGATCTGGATGGTCTTTTCCAACCTAAACAATTCTGTGATTCTGTGAAGACAGATTTCCTCATCCTTTAATGGGGCTTTCAAGGGTGGCACCTCCCTTGACCCACTGGCACTGCTTAGCCCAAGGCAGCCCCGGAGGTTGTTGGCCTTCTGCGTGTGAGGGCACATTCCTGGGACATGGTCAGCTTGATGTCCAAGAGGAGCCGCAGGTTCTTCTCCCTCTACTCAGCACTGGTGAGACGGCACCTTGAATCCTGTGTTCAGTTGTGGGCCCCTCACCACAAGAAGGATGTTGAGGCTCTGGAGCGAGTCCAGAGAAGAGCAACAAAGCTGGTGAAGGTGCTGGAGAACAGGCCTTATGAGGAGCGGCTGAGAGAGCTGGGGGTGTTTAGCCTGGAGAAGAGGAGGCTGAGGGGAGACCTCATTGCTCTCTGCAGCTACCTGAAAGGAGGTTGTGGGGAGGAGGGAGCTGGGCTCTTCTCCCAAGTGACAGGGGACAGGACAGGGAGAATGGCCTCAAGCTCCGCCAGGGGAGATTTAGGCTGGACATTAGGAAAAAAATTTTCACAGAAAGGGTCATCGGGCACTGGCAGAGGCTGCCCAGGGAGGTGGTTGAGTCACCTTCCCTGGAGGTGTTTAAGGCACGGGTGGACGAGGTGCTGAGGGACATGGTTTAGTGATTGATAGGAATGGTTGGACTCGATGATCCTGTGGGTCTTTTCCAACCTGGTTATTCTATGATTCTATTATTCTGTGATTCTGCAAAGCAGTTTTCCAACCGCACAGCCCTGAGCCTATGCTGGTGCACGGGGTTATTCCTCCCCTGTGCAGGAGTTTGCATTTCCCTTTGCTGAGCTTCGTGAGGCTGCTGTTGACCTGCTTTTCCATCCTGCTGAGGTTCTCTCTGAACAGCAGCCCAACCCTCTGGTGTGTCAACCACTCCTCCTAATTTTATACTGTGCTTGATGAGAGTTGCACCCTTTGCCATCGCCCAGGTTGGTAATGGAGAAAAGCTTAAACAGTCTTGGACCCTATATTGACTGCTGGGCCAAACCACTGTTTCAGGTGCGATGTGTGAGTCATGGTGATGTTTTCTGGTGCACCTTTCTCTCCCCTCTCGTCTCCTGGTTGGAGGGCAGACTGGGAGCAGTGGGCTGCCACATTTAAAAGACCGGTTTGGGGGCAGGATCACAAGAAAGTCTGGTCAGAGCATTCCTCGTATTCACGGAACTAGAATTGCTTCTTAAAAAAGCGACCAGGGCTCCCACTGTGTCCACTGTAAGTGCAGATGACACAACAGAGGCTGGGAGATGTAGACTGAAGTTGAATAAGCAGGAATTTCTCCTCTTTAGAATCTAGGACTCGTTTAATTTATTGCACCCACTTTTCAGGGAAGAGGAGAAATATGAAGTGATGGGAGAGAGAGGGCTTATCTGCCATCATTGTCTCAGTATTTTTATTTGCATCTCAGGGCAGTCCATGACCTTGAGGTGTTTCTGGGAGGGAAAGGCAGGAAATGCCCTTGATTTAGATAGGTGAAAAGGGATTGTGCTTGCAAGCAGCCTCGCGTGCAGTGGCGTACGTGCTACAGAGCCAGGGCTAAGGGGGAGCGCTTAGACTCCCTTCCTCTCCCAGTTCATCCATGCCTGGACTTGCCACATCAAACCGAATCAAAGGACAGGAGCTGCAAACTGAAATAATCCCGCTTCTCACTTTCCCCTCCTTATTCTTATCATTGCTTATTCGTTTTACAGCAGAGGCCAAGGGCATCTGTCCTGCATCAGCCCTGGCCAGACACACAGGGACAGGTCCTGCCGCGTGTGGGTGCAACAGGCACGTTCCAGGAGCTTCGGTGGAACAAAGAGGCAGCATCACAGGGGCCACGAGACCTGAGTTTTCACAGCTTTTCTATGACAGCACCTCACTCTGAATGCAGCCACCAGCAAAGCCCAGGGCACAAAAGGCCAGACCCCGCAGTCTGAATCGAGCAGCGATGGGTCAACCCTCTGTTAGAGGCTGGGAAGGGAGGGGGTGAGCTCTGCTTGGGTTAAACACCCTCCATCAGCACCGAGGACCCTGCTAGCTGAAATCTTTCATTAATTTAAACCTATTTAAATTTAAATAAAATTGAATTTAAATAAAATTTAAATTTACACCCAAAGCAACGGCGCAAAGGTGTGTGGCTGCACACAGCCACTTGCTGCAGGTGTATTTGTCTGCCAGCACTGCTGCCACGCTCACAGTTTTTGTATGACCTGAGCCTTCTGTTAGCAGAAACCCTGCAGTCAGCTCTGTACGGTCACCTGGGGTTAGAGGCAGGGAGCACTAATACCCTTTGTTTGCCGGGTAAATTCTATTTCCCTTTCCATTGTGCCATGTCGCTTGTCAATGTAACGTTACACCCAGGGTAGAAAACTTGTACAAAGAAACGTCAGTGAACACTGGGAAATTACAATCCTTTACTTGTGAATGGGGACATCATAAGAGATGGGCACCTGGCGTAAATAATTACATGCTTGAAATGGGGGGGGAGGGCTGAAGGCAAACTAAATGCCAGCCGATTGTTTTGGATGGCAAAGGAAGGACTCTTCATGCAGGAGGAACAAATGCCCTGCTCAGGAGTCTGCTGGTGATGGAATGATTAATCTTTTCTCTTTTCCTCTTCATTCTTTTCTTGACTTTTTTGGGGGGGTTGTTCATCCTCCCCTGCCTCCCCTCTTTGTTCTCATTCCAAGAGCAACACCTGGAGGTAGGGGGCTGCCTTAGGAAAGGAACCCCACAGTGGCTCATTCCAACCAAAATTGTATTTCACATAACCAGGGTCTTTGTTTTTTTTCCAAGACCCCTTTGATCTGCAAACTCCCTTTTAAATGATTGAAACAGGAATCTTAACACCAGTGAATTTGCTTTACCAGCCACATGAGTTGGATTTCTTTACACCTGCAGCAACTCTGCCGTGCTTAGCTGATGTCGTGAGTGATAGTGGTGGTCCTTGACTTGCACTGAGATGTGTTATGCAGCTGAGCTTGCCATGATCAGAGCTCTTTTTTTTTGGCATTTTTTGTGCCTTCTGCCTCTGAAGGAATCAAACAAGCACAAAAGGGTGAAATACGAAATACAGAAACAGCCTTTCCTTGGAGAGTAGCTCTCCTTCTTTTGACAAGGAAAGATGAATGGGATTTTTAAGGGTCTCTGCATAAACCCTGATGCTCTGTAATGTGTATGCACACAAATGTTCATCCCAGTTCCATCCCTCTTCTCCCAGAGGTGGGATGAATGGTGTACCCGTACTCAGCACTTCTCCGGTCCTGGGGATTGTGCCGCAGTGAGTTACACCTTTCCTCTTCAAATATTGTTTTCAGTTATACCAGTTGCCTTTGGGTTGATACGAAGCTGTTGAACCTTGAACAACAATCCTACATCTCCAGAAGAGATCATGAAGGGTTGCCGTGATGCTTCCACCCCCCTTCTAGACACAGAAATGCCCAGGAGGACAGCCTGGGGCCAAACACACAAAGATTTGGTTAGCTTCCCAGTGATGGCGTAGAGAAAGGGCTGGTTAACAGATCTCTCCACTTGGGTTCAGAGAAATCTGCTGTGTGCTCTTGCTTTTCCACACCATTTTTTTTGACCCTGAAGTGAACAGCGTGATAGAACAGGCATCGTGGAGATAAGACTAATGACAGGAGGCAACTCAGCCCACTAGCAAAGATTATTTATAACCCCTTAAACCAGAGACGTATATTCTAAACAAAGGTCTTAATTTCCATCTTGTCTTCTCTTCTTCATGTGCCTTGTTTTTCAAGTTTTAATACAAACCATCAGAACAGCAATAGTCATTGTACATCTTCCTCCTGCGTGACTTTTTTATTCATCTCTTTGTCTGTTATAGTTCTTCCCTCTCCCTCCCCCCCTCCCCTCTCCTCCAGTAATCACCATAACTCAAGGGGAAAGAGTCAGGATTCTAGCAAAACCTGTTTCTAGCTAAACAAGTGAAATCCTGCCCCCACTGACACCACTGGCACATTTGCGTTGCCTTCTTCTGGGCCAGAGTTTCACCAAATGCAGCGGTGAAACTGTACTTCTGGTGATTATTTAGGAGGGGGCATCAGCGAAGAAGAAAATTTGGAGGAAAAGAATAATTCAGCTACGAGGGACCTATTGCCCCAAAGCAGGTGTAGGGTAAACACAGGCTGAGGACTGGCTGCTTTGAAACCAGAGTCAGCACCAGGAGAGCAGTTAAACATTAGTAGTTCAGCTGCTTTAACACCCCAAATCTAGAGCCACCTGAAAGAGCCAGCAAAGAGTTCTCGTCTGATTCTTAACAGAACCCCTGGTTGCGTTATTCACTGTGCAAGACTTACCTTTACGAAGCACCCAGAGATGAGTGGTTTCAAAAAAAAAAAAAACCAAATAGCTCCCTTTAAAAGCATTTTATTGCTTTTCATGCTTAAAAAGTCTGGGAAAGCAGAGAGGCTGGGGAAACCTGGACAGTTCTGCCCTCACAGGGTTATTTAGCCCTTGTCATGCTCTGTTTCTTCGTGTAGCCATTACGAGTGACTAATGCAGCAACACAGCGCCGAGAGCGGCTCTCCCTGGGGCTGGGGATCTCATGTCAGGAGGGTACGATCCAATTCCCATTGAGATGGCTACATTAAATCTTTTTACTCCGTGCCTTGTCAAGAAAAGCTGATCTGCCTGCTATCAAATGCATGGAGAGCGCCTCAGCCCATAAAAGCAGCTTTATGTGCTCATTGATACAGAACGGATTGTCACTAAACCTTTCAGGCATTGTTGTCAAGGTCAATAATACTGATCTATTTTAGCACAACGCGGGGGGGAAGAATTCTATCAAGATATGACCTTTAATAGACCTCATCTTTGGAGAATCAAACCAAACAAAAAGTAGAAAGGGTGTTATTTTGTTACCTTTGGGCTTATCTGAACTGGCAGCAATTATACGCATTAGCAAGGAAATAGCTCAAGAAATGATTGGTTTAGTAGCGAGATTTTCCAACCAATAAAAGAAATCATGCACTGAGTCAGTGGATTCAGGTAAAGATATTTAAAATTCACTTTTCCAGCTGTGATTTCCAGGTGGTGAAGGGGCTGGAGAGCAGGCCTTATGAGGCCTTCATTTGTGCAACTCTTTTCCGATTTCATCTACCCTGGATGTATGTTCAAATGTGCCATTCTCTCAGACTGTGACTGAGAGAGCTGGGGGTGTTTAGCCTGGAGAAGAGGAGGCTGAGAGGAGACCTCATTGCTCTCTATAACTACCTGAAAGGAGGTTGTGGAGAGCAGGGAGCTGGGCTCTTCTCCCAAGTGACAGGGGACAGGACGAGAGGGAATGGCCTCAAGCTCCACCAGAGGGAGATTCAGGCTGAACATTAGAAAAAAATATTTCATGGAAAGGGTCTTTGGGCACTGGCAGAGGCTGCCCAGGCAGGTGGTTGAGTCACCTTCCCTGGAGGTGTTTAAGGGATGGGTGCACAAGGTGCTGAGGGACATGGGTTAGTGTTCGATAGGAACTGTTGGACTCGATGATCCGGTGAGTCTTTTCCAACCTGGCGGTGATTCTATGATTTGTAGCGATATTCAACCATCTATCCCTTAATGGGTCATAGAGATCGCACATCCAACTGCACTCGCTCTTCCCTCCTGCTCCCACTACCCTACACTTCTTTTCTGCTGCTTTCAAACCAACCAGCTGGTGTTTAGAGCAAGGGCTGCCCCTGCCTCTGCACAGCCTTTGGGTCTCAGATGGGCTCTTTGCGTGCCGTGATGCCATGAAATATTCGGTGGGGTCAGCCCCAAAATGCCCGTGTGTTGGACGGGCTTCAGCTGTGGAGAAGGTGAAGGGGCAGCAGTGACAGGGGTCCTGCCAGACTCACTGTGTATACTGAAAGCAATTTAGCTGTTTCACCCTTATTCTCAACTCACTGCTGGGCCAGCTCATGGTTTGGTACAAACAAAAGAATTTAAGTTTTTGATTTTCTATACAAACCATCGCAGGTCCCTGAGGTTGGACATTAGGGCAAACAATTTTCTCTAGTTTTCTGTTGAATGTAAGCAGACTACATTGTGCTATTTCACAATTTAGCACTGCTAAATATGGATCAGAGCACGACTTTACAACCTTTCCTTAGATACGCAATTATTTCATCGCTGCTTTTCCTCCATTTATCAGAATAAAGGTAACTGGAGATGGAGCTACGTTTCTTAACCCGTGATTCAAAGAGAAGTGCTTCACCTCATGCATATTACATTAGCCAGCATCTACAGACGTTATTGCGTCTAATAAAAAGGTCTGATATGCAAAATCACCAGGCCTTACTTAGGAAGAGCTATAGGTAGGAGAAGACCAAGCATACAGAACAAGCAGTTTTTTCCAGCCAGAATAAATAAGTAGTTGCCTATTTTGCTTCAGGGAGCTAATTTTTCATGTGCCACCAACACTGGCTTTTTCACTTGACTTGATCTGTATTGTGGCATATGCAACAAGCCTTTCTCCCTTCCTCTGTGTTATATTTATTTTAGGCCAGTATAAATATATCTTTGGAAATCTGGAGAGAAGAAAATCTAAAGGTCCTTCATGCGTTCTCTTGAAAAGCTGGTTTTACACACTGTGCTCAGAGCTGCCCTTCTCTAGCCTGTTTCTGAGATCTAGGAGGCTGAGTGGAGACTTCATCACTGCCTACAACTGCCTGAAAGGAGGTTCTAGCAAGGTGGGTGCTGGTCTCTTCTTCCAAGTGACAGGTGATAGGATGAGGGGGAAAGGCCTCAAGCTGCACCAGGGGAGGTTCAGATTGGACAGGAGGAAAAAATTTTCACTGAAAGGGTCATCAGGCCCTGGCAGGGGCTGTGCAGGGAGGTGGAGTAGTCACCATACCTGGAGGTATTTAAAAGACAGATAGATGAGGAACTTAAGGATATGGTTTAGTGGCAGATAAGTATGGTTGGACTCGATGATCTCAGAGGTCTTTTCCAATCTAGTGATTCCATGATGCACTTCAATAGTTGTCCATCTCACTTGCCTTGACCATACCCTTCAAGGTCTCATCCTTGACAGTCACAGTGGCAATCACAGGTCTCGTGTCTCTAGTGACCAGACAGGGGATTAAGGTGGCTGTTTCCAGAGGTTCACAAGTTACTGCTTTCCTACCAGTCTGATCAGAGAACAGGTACTGCAGCTACTTGATTCCTGCTTGGATGAAAGGACTTCTGGGAGACCTAAGACACCAGCTCCCTGTTGTACAAGGAGGAAACCCATGCTTTGACAGAGTTCGCTGAAGTGGAGAATTCCCTCCAACTTTGCCAAGTTTGGTATAAATGCAAGGTACTGCATACTTAGGACTCTGTCTTTTGAAGGGATATATGTTACGGCATCTGTCTTTTTACACAGAGTTAGGCAGTATCGCATGATTAGGAGCTTTCGACAATTAACAGACTCAGAGATCACTGCACCACCCCTGAATCACAGAATCATAGAGTCATTAGGTTGGAAAAGTCCTCTGAGATCATCAAGTCTAACCATACAATCTGAGGCTGAAGTTGATTTCCATCTCATGTTCTTTGGTCTTGGTCACTTAAATGAAGCCAGACTCAAACCATTTGCTACTGATGCTCTTCAGCTTTTCAGTTTGGCTTTATCCTAGCAGCAAAATCCCTGGCCCAGGACTGTCCCATGCTCAGTTCTGTTCCAGGATGTATTGTAGAATTCCTGTTTCTTACCTTTTGGACTGGGGAAATGATAGTGTTCAATTGGAAAGTATTTCTTGGGTCACTGAGCTAAACTTTCCACCACAGGAACCAAGTCCTGTAATCCTATTGATAGACAAAGGAATACACAAGAAGTGAAATGGCTATTAATCTTGTTGGATTATCTCTTAGCGTACAAATGGACAGACATAGAAGTGGATGACTAATTCAGAGCAGTGAGTAACCACAAGACAGCAATATTTCCATAGCTTGGGAAAGTGCAGACTGTGTGTGCTGTTTGGTGTCAGCTGGGATGAAAAACGGTGGGTTTAGCAGGTCAGCGAAGATTCACCCACACAGAAACATGGCCTTTGATAGAGCAGGCAAACATGTGCAAGGCTGCTTAAAAAATTATACTTTTAAAAGATAGACCTCATGTACAATTATGTGACAAAATTTAACAGAATCTGGAAGCTCTTCCAGTGTTCTGAACCATGAAAGCCGCAGATATTTATAAATGTCAGCAAGATCGTCAATGAAACCGTAACGTTGGTATTTACTTCAGGACTTCATTACTATTTATTAATGTGCAAAATCATAGATTTGAAAGTCTAAGTAGATGGAGGAATTTTCTGTGGACAGCAAAAGCATGATTTAGAATATATGAGACTGGGAGGCAAGTGGAATATCTGATGCAGAGGAAACATTAAACAAAGGCTTTTTCTTGGAAATCTTTTTATGTGCTCCAGTTCAGTTTATGTTTCTGCCCTCACAAGCAGGAACCAAGCATGGGCAAGGAGGAATTACATAACTTTTGTTTATATTGTCATTATTTTAGTTGATGTATTTGGAACTGCTTGATAAATTAATCATGACTCTTCGTCCAATTCACAAAAGTTCGTTGGCCAGTTTGCATTCCTGCATTTACAGAACTTAAAACACGACGCACTTAAACTTGGAACACTTGACAAATTTTCTTTCTATTGAACCTAACCTGTGCCAAATGCTTCCTGCCCTCTCACATGGGCTCACAGAGTGTTATGAACCAGGAATTCAGTGTCCACAGCACAGGTCCTGTGGCAAGAAGGGAATTATGTTAGACTTATGCAAGATGAAAGATTTGCCTTGTCAAGGCAGTTACTGGCTGACTTCTGTCTCACTACTCCCCCAGCTGTACCAAAAAAACCACCCCAGTGTCCATCATGTAATTGAGAGAATTACAGTTCAGATCTGGTCACACATGGCTACATTTGGTTTTATTGTCATTGAGTTCTTCTACGAATGAGGTATCTTGTGCATATTTCCTTAAATCAGCTGAAAAAATTCTAGTAGGATTGATTTTAGATCCAAGATCTTTTGCCTCTTTTTTCCTCTGCTACTCATTACCCTCAGGTTTCTAAGAGGAGGCTCTCTTAGTTTCCTGGAATTTCCAGCTCACCCGCTGGTTTATATCAGTTTTTCAGATCATCTGTCCCCAGAAGTAAATAAGGTTCAGCTTCAAAAAGTGCAAAAGAACTTGTCATTTTCTCTCCAGGTTTCCAGCCACTTTAGCTCTTTCATATTATCTCCCTGACCTCTCTGTCAATTCTCATGTATTCACCACGGCCCTACGAGCAGCAGCAGCTCATGACATTGCAGAGCAGCGGCACAGCTCTCCTCGACGTCAAGGCTGACCCCCGCCCCCATGCCAGATGCTGCTGGCCATCCTGTTCCACAATGCACACAGCAGAAAATCTGTGAGAAGCTTGGGGCACAACAACCCTGTGCAGCTACAGACTAGGAGAAGTCTGGCTGGAAAGCTGCCTGGAGGAGAAGGACCTGGGGGTGTTGGTTGACAGCGACTGAAGCCAAGAAGGCCAATGGCATCCTGGCTTGTATCACAAATGGTGTGGCCAGCAGGTCCAAGGAGGTTCTTCTCCCCCTGTACTCGGCACTGGTGAGACCGCACCTCGAGTACTGTGTTCAGTTGTGGGCCCCTCACCACAAGAAGGATGTTGAGGCTCTGGAGCGAGTCCAGAGAAGAGCAACAAAGCTGGTGAAGGGGCTGGAGAACAGGCCTTATGAGGAGCAGCTGAGAGAGCTGGGGGTGTTTAGCCTGGAGAAGAGGAGGCTGAGGGGAGACCTCATTGATCTCTGCAACTACCTGAAGGGAGGTTGTGGAGAGGAGGGTGCTGGCCTCTTCTCCCAGGTGATAGGGGACAGGACGAGAGGGAATGGCCTCAAGCTCCGCCAGGGGAGGTTCAGGATGAAAAAATATTTCACAGAAAGGGTCATTGGGCCCTGTCAGAGGCTGCCCAGGGAGGGGGTTGATTCACCTTCCCTGGAGGTGTTTAAGGGATGGGTGGACGAGGTGCTGAGGGACATGGTTTAGTGATTGATAGGAACGGTTGGACTCTGATGGGTGGTTACAGACCAGAGGTCATTTAATGAGCACTCCAACCACTGAGCAGCTTATGCTAAATGCAATAAAGGCACCTTAGCATAAGGCCTCACAGCTTTGCACATACAGCTTTGCGCTTACACCACGAATACACAGGCTCAAGGTTTCTGTCTTAATACTCCTCTCCTTTCTCATGGGTAACTTTCCTGGTCGTCCTTGAGTTGTTACTTTGTAGTCTATCGATTTGTAAGTTAGAATGCTCACAGAATCACAGAATCACAGAATAACCAGGTTGGAAGAGACCCACCGGATCGTCGTGGCCAACCATTCCCACCAATCCCTGAATCATGCCCCTAAGTACCTCATCCACCCTCACCTTAAACACCTCCAGGGAAGGTGAGTCAACCACCTCCCTGGGCAGTCTGTTCCAATGCCTAAACACCCTTTCCATGAAGAATTTTTTTCCTTATAACAGCTCACATAGCTGTTTCTCATGGGAAAGTAAAATATTGTATGTAACTAATGATTGCTTGTTGCTAAAGGAGAATTGTCGAGTCAGCTTGCTAAACAATAGCCTGTATTTACTGAGTTAGGTATAAAAATGTGTTATGGACTCTGAATAAATGGCTCACTTGGATCAAATTGATCGTTGTGTGATGACCCATTTCCTCCGTCAGGACACGATGATCCCATGGGTCTTTTCCAACCTGGTGATTCTGTGATTCTATGATCGCAGGTTCTCCAACTCCTGGCTGTGTGGGGCATGCCAGGCTCTTAGCCCTCCTCTTCAGCTTCATATCACATTGCGTGGTATTCTGTGGTGGATGGTGTTGGCTTATGATTATCTTCATCCCTCAAAAGGGAAAGAAAAACTGCACGCAGAGCTCCTCTTCATTTACTGTGGTCAGCAGGTTTCAGCTCCATGTTCTTCAATATGATTTCTTAAGGCAAGAGTCCTGATTTACAGGCACCAGAGACAACCCTCAACCATTAAATTCTTGTGGACCAACCAAATCCATGCTTCCACTGGCGGATTTTATAAAGGGGAGGGACTGTTCACAAAGTCCTATCCTTGTAGTGATAGGTCTAGGGACAATGGGTATAAACTGAAGAGGGGCAGATTTAGACTAGACATAAGGAGGAATTTCTTCACCATGAGAGTGGTGAGGCACTGGCACAGGTTGCCCAGGGAAGCTGTGGCTGCCCCATCCCTGGAGGTGTTCAAGGCCAAGTTGGATGAAGCCTTGAGCAGCCTGGTCCAGTGGGAAGTGTCCCTGCCTATTGCAGGGGGGTTGGAATTACACTGCCTTTAAGGTTCCTTCCAACCCAAACCATTCTATGATTCTACGGTTCTATGATCCTATGATTCTATGTTAGAGAAGATGAAGGTGGTGGAGGGAGATGTTTGTGGACAGTTTGTTCCACTAACAACTACAAAATCAAGTGTTTGCTATTTTCTGAGACCAGCAGTGTTTCTATAAGTGATAAGTGACTTTGCTCTGACCTTGGGTTTAGGACAAACATTTCATTTCAAAAGATGCATCCAAGAGGTAAGCAATGGGAATGGTGACACAAAGTTTGTTCATAGCTGTCAGGTTTCCACCAAGGGGCGAAGTTTCTATGTTTCCTTTTTAAATTATTAAAACCAAAATTAATGGAAAATGCTGTAATCCAGGCATGTTAGCTTGTCTCGAATTGTATTGAGTGCAAATATCTCAAATATGGAGTTGTAAATAGAGCCGTGGCACACAGTAAAAAGACTATGGAGTGTTTAACATGCTACTTTATTCAAATCAGCAAGTGCCATTACCGTACATTACCATGATGTCTTCTGTCAGAGTCTTCCTTCTTTGCTTCACTAGACTGTCGTGTCTCTCAGACATGCAGCTGATGTGTGCATGAGGCATTAGGAGATCTCCGTCAGTGAAAGGTACTATTGGCATCAATTATTTCCATTTCAGATGTGTCAGGCTGAAAGTCAGCAACTGCACGCGCTTGTTCAATCTTTGATGTGCTCTGCAATCCAGACAGCAAAAGCTGAAATACCTATACGTTATCTCTCCCAGTTGTTGTTCCTGTAGTCTTGAAACATAAGATCTCGTTTTGTCTGTAGGAGTTGCAGTTAACCACAAGCTGAAGAAATGCATCACTCTCCGAAGATGCTTTTGTGTCAGATTATAATCAAGATCTGTGACATGTGGTGAGAACCAGGAAGCAAAACGGGGAAAGATCATGTCCTTCACCTGTACAGAATGTAATTACAGATAGTCAACCAAATGTAGACTTTTTTTTTCAGTGATTAGTGCTTTTTTATTTTTAGGAGAACAACTGGAAGCACTTTAAAAGGCCTGAATTTTGGGAAGGTGACACTGCCATTCTTAAAAAGCGGTGTCTCTGTATTGTCTTACAAGCTGGGAGCCGTGAAAGCTCTAGTCACTCAGAGAAGCTTGGTCCACAGCTTAGGTTCTCTCACTGCATCAAGAGAAGTGTGACCAGCAGGTCGAGGGAGGTGATTCTGTCCCTTTACTCTGCTCTTGTGAGACCTCACCTAGAGTCCTGCACACAGTTTTAGACCCCACATCACAGGAAGGACATGGATCTGTGAGAACAGATTCAGAGGAGGCCACGAAGATGATCAGAGGGCTGGAGAACCTCTGCTGTGAGGACAAGCTGAGAGAATTTGTGTTGTTCAGCCTGGATAAGAGAAGGCTATTGGAAGACAGTATAGAAGACTTCCAGTACTCAAAGGGGGCTACAGGAAAGATGGAGAGAGGCCCTTTATCAGGAAGCACAGAAAGAGGATTAGAGGGTTAAGGTTTTAAGCTGAAATGGAAGGAATTTAGATAAGATATTGGGAAGAAATGTTTTCCTGTGAGGTTGGTGAGGCACTGGTGCAGGTTGCCCAGGGAAGTGGTGGCTGCCCCATCCCTGGAGATGTTCAAGGCCAGGTTGGATGAGGATTTGAGCAACCAGATCCAGTGGGAGGTGTCCCTGCCATGTCAGTGAGTTGGATGATTTTTAAGGTCCCTTCCAGCCCAAACTATCCTATGATTCAACAACTCTGTGATTCTTTCATGCATGGTCATGGATTGGGCTTAGAGATGGGGAGATAGCAAAGTGCAGTGAAAGCCGTGAAAGACACAACATTGCGTCTGCCTCTTTGTCAGTGAGTACATTGCCTGGGAAAGTCTTGGGTCTCAGTCTTCCACGCGTTGCACCAATGGCGGAGGGGGCTCAACTCATGCTAATAACAGGGCCTCCCTTTTCCCCACATTCAAAACCCTTCTTAGAATTTGCTTCCTTCGTGTGACCTTTTAAGGCTGACCTTCATAGAATCATAGAATTGCAGAAGAGCAATTAAGACTGCATTAAGACTGGAAAAGACCTCTATGATCATCCAGTCCAACCTACATCACATCACTGTGCCTGTTAAACCATCCCATGTCTACCTGTTTTTGAACACCTCCAAATATGGTGACTCCACCACTTCCCTGGGCAGCATGTTCCGATGCTTCAGCACTCTTGCAGTAAATATTTTTTTTCTAGTATCCAGTCTAAACCTCCCCTGGTGCAGGGAGGTGTAGGGACTGAGTCTCTACAAGGCTGTGTATATGTGACATTATTCCATAGATCGTGTGTCTCTGAGCTAGAGGATAAGTGTTACCAGGCAAGGACCTTGTCAGCTCACGATAGTAAAATACCACTGCAAATTGCAGCACACAACAACAACTATAATATTATTTCTAATAAAATGGCCTTAAAAGGCTCAATATAGAATTAAGATCCCACCCTAGAGACTGTCAGAAAGCTGTATACAAGTCTTAAGAGCACAGGTAACAATCCTTTTAGGATGTCTCAAATGAGTCTGCAGTAGAAATTATTTTAAAGTTGTTTTACAGCAACTTTTATCAGAAGAGGATTGTGACAAATAAAAATTTCTCCCCATGTGCAAATCTAAGGCAAATATAATCCTAGGATTTCCTCAACTCTGAAGAAGTGGCATGATTGTGATTGCATAATAAATATTTTAGTTTCTCAAAATAAAATACTGGTACTGGTATTCAAAGTGACTTCAACATTAGCTTTCTCTGTCAAGCTGTTATCACTGAAAGAGGCAGAAAATCGTAAGTTATAACTATAATAAATGAAAATAACATCAAATTTATGTTGGTTTGAAATAATCCTGGGAATTCTCAGCAATTAAGATGCTGCCTCTTCCAAAGTGTGTGTGCTGTTCTACCATAGCCACATATTGAAAGATCCTGGCCCCTCCTGGCACAAACTGTGTTCCCTGATCTCTTCCCAGTACAGACTAGGACCAGACTCAGTGCAAACTATATCCCCAGCCCCCCTCCCAGTACAGACCAGGACTACTCCCAGTACAAACTGGGACCCATCTCAGTACAAAGTGGATCACTCAGCTACTTCCCAGTACAAACTTGATTCCAGTACAAACTTGATCCCCTGGCCTCTTCCCAGGACAGACAGGGGCCCTGTTCCAGTAGAAACCGAATCTCCTGGTCCCCTGCCAGTACAAACCAACATCTGTAGCCCAAAGCACCTGATCTCAAGGACAGCAGGGATTGTGCTGGTGTTTGGTTTCTTGTTACGTAGTCTTGCAGGAGCAGTGGGTTGGGCTCTGTGATCCTTATTGGTCCCTTCCAGCTTGAGGTTTCCTATGATTCTATGCTCTTAGGTTTAGGGAAACTCCCTCTGAGTTTCCCTCAGTGGAAATCAGTTATTTCACACAGCTCTGTGTGAACAGAGATTGATTTACTCTCTGTGCCTTCAAAATTCAAGTGAAATGGCAAATCCTGCAGTCATCACCGCTCTTTCTAATTTATACCTCCTACACAGTTGGCATATATCATACAATATTAATTAAACTCCAGGGACTGAAAAAACCCACTGCTTTCCAGCAGCTGAGTTTAGAATAGGCTTTTTTTATATCATGAGACATCTTTATTTATCTTCTTATAATCAAGCCTGTGGCTTTTGAAGCTGAAATCTGTTTTGGAGTATCATTGTGTGTAATGTTGCTATTAAAGACAAGCAGAGCGGTCGAGTTCCTATTAATAGCAGCTCATCCACGGCATCTCCATGAATCTGGGGTGGCTTAACCTAAAGGGATTTCTGAAGGGATTGTTGCAAGCTCCACAGCTCAACACAAGAGGGCTCCAGTTCCTTTAGCCAGGAGGAAAATCCCAGCTGATGAAAACAGCACAGCAAGGCTGAGAGGAGCAATTCCCTCTTGGAGTAGTAGTGGAGCGTGATGACAAAGAGCAGCACGTAACTGCTGGCAGAAGATGTCTTGTCTGTGCCTGGCTCGCTGCTCCCCAGGGGATGGAAGCAGAAAAACCTGGAATAACAGCAGCTTGAATGTATCTGTAAAAATGAATGAAAACGCGTGGCGTATGAAAGCCTGAGGTTTTGTGCTCAAACCCTGGCAGATTAGGGAAAGGTCAAGAGAAGTTCACCTTGACTGCTCCAGCTCTTGCAGCCTGACTCAGTCTTCATCTCCTCCTCGGGCTGATGCTCTGAACCAGGCAGGCCCATGGAGTGCACTGCCCGGTGGTCCCTGTCCACGCGTAGAGGAGCAGATGGTTTTGAGGCACCCTAGCAACAGCATCTCAGCTCGGGAGGACGCAGCTTCCCATCCGATCCAAGGGGAAATAGGCTCAGCCAGTTGTGCTGCTACAGTGTTTTCCTCAGCATGCCCACAGCCTCCTGCCTTCATGGGTTAAGAACCCTTGCAAGGTGAAGAACACCTGTCCAACTAGGACTTAAATTGGACTCTTCCTAAATATGAATATCAAGGATGCTACAATAGCCTACAGAAAGGATGAGGAGGGGCTCTTTATCAGGGAGTGCTGGGATAGGATGTGGGGGAACAGTTTTAAGATGAAAGAGGGGAGATTTAGATGAGACATTAGGGAGAAATGCTTTCCTGGGAGGCTGGTGAGGCGCTGGCACAGGCTGCCCTGAGAAGCTGTGACTGCCTCATCCCTGTATGTGTTCAAGGACAGGTTGGATGGGGCCTGGAGCAGCCTGATGTGGTGTTAGGTGTCCTTGCTCATGGCAGGGGGTTTGGTGCTGGAGGAGTTTAAAGATCCCTTCCAACTCAAACCATTCTATAATTCTATGGTATAGGCTTGACCTTCTGTCATCAAGCAGTACAAAAGCAGCTT
Organism: Clamator glandarius; assembly: GCA_033459285.1. NCBI lineage: Eukaryota > Metazoa > Chordata > Aves > Cuculiformes > Cuculidae > Clamator > Clamator glandarius. Next base: position 530,178 of record JAUNZM010000428.1, read on the forward strand.
TACCACCTTCCCTAGTTCTTGTTGGAGAGGGGGTGGGGGTGTCCTAGAGGCTGGAGCCATGACTGGGGACCTCAAGTGCCTTTTCTTCTGTTCTTGGTTGTATGATGACCTAAACCTAAAAAAATTTCACAGAAAGGGTCATTGGGCACTGGCAGAGGCTGCCCAGGGAGGTAGTTGCGTCACCTTCCCTGGAGGTGTTTAAGGGACGGGTGGATGAGATGCTGAGGGACATGGTTTAGTGGTTGACAGGAATGGTTGGACTCGATGATCCAGTGGGTCTTTTCCAACCTGGTGATTCTGTGATTCTTTAAATAACCAGGGAACTGATCATTTTTGTGGAAAGGAGGAAGTGATGCTGCCATTGTGAAGTACTTTGAGATCTCCTGGTGAGAAGAGTGATACATGACAGCAACGTTTACCTCTCGTTAGCACACATGGAAATTGCTTCTGGAGCACCTTCTGGGAAGAGCTGATCATGCTGCAGGCTGCTTTGCTGTGCACGGTGGTTCTTCTTCTCAGGGTGCTTTGGGAAGGCTACTTTGGTGAACAGTTGTGCAAACACACCACCATCTTCATACACAGAAAGTAGCTGCTCCCCAGAATGTGTGCTCTTGCTAATAGTGATGCAGGAGAAAGGAACCATATATTTGCTAGAAAATAAGTGGACTTCGGAGAAAGCAAGTGGGAAAGACATTATCAATCATCTCCAAAAATAGCCCACAATAGAAGCAAGGAAACAGATGTCAGTCATCTCTGCCACTCTCTCATTTCCCCTTGGAAAACCTTATCCCAAAATCACTACAAGGCAAATCTACTTTCTGGGGAAGACAGAGTATGACACTGCTTTTCTGCACTATAAAGCATTTGAACTAGATGTTTTGATTGATGCTAGTAACAAAACTATTTCCCTTGTGACGAATTTCTAGCCTGTGTGTCCAGGAAGTCCCGTGGAAACGCTGCAACCCAGGTAGGCAACTCAGTGCCCCCACAGGGACAGGGGGAGAAAAAAAGCCCTGCCCTCTGTGGTCACTGGCAGCCAGCAAGTCTCAGCAAAACATCTGACTGGGCTGAAAGATGTAGTGAGCCCGAATGAAACCATGCAGCATTTTATGTACAGATCATGAGAGTAGGATCAGTCTGGATGTGAGTAATGAGTATAATAATAGTAGTAGTAATAGAAGAAGAAATAATAATGCTAATAATGTAGTTTAGTAATATCTAATTGAATTGGACATTAATTATTAATATGAAGCACTGCATGAAATATGGCCATGGTACCCAAAAGGACTCATAGCTGGACCTCACCAAAGCTCATGGTGCATTCATAGCAACACTGATTTAAAGACTTTCTGAGTGATCTCAGCCCTGGACCAGCAGCATGAGGTGGAAAGCCCTGCTTTCACTTGTACTTGCACTAGCTCTCTAAGTTATCTTAGTTATCACTCAGCTCTGTTTGGTGTTTGCCTCATTAAGGTCTCAGTTCTGCACACTCACAGCACTGGAACTTGTGCCTGGGATGTGGATGCTCTGCCACCTTCTGCTGTCTTCACTGCAGGAATCATCCTTCTACATTTAATAGAGCTTTTCAAACCTCTTCCAGCTGCTCTGACCCTTTAGCACACTACCAAACACACACCAGGAGTGAAGAGGGCATCGAGGGTATCTCAGCATAGGTATATTCCCCCTCCTTCCATGATTCAGTGTACAAGTGAGTGCTGGCAAAAGGCAGTGTGTGTTCTCAGGATTGTAACATGCTTTTTACAAGGAGGTAACTCTCATGTCACTGATGGGAGAGACGGTCTGCACTTAGCAGTTTGCTGGTATTATGACACGGACATGTGCACATGAAGCTTGCGTGGCCGAGTGTGTTATGTCGCTGGCCATATCCTCAACTCTGTAAGCAACTGCAGAGCCACTTCTCTATCACTCGTTAGTGCATCTTCCTGAAGACCTTTATCTTGCAGTCCTTCCTACTGCAAGTAGTCCTTACCCATGTGAGAAAGCAGATCTTCCACTTCAGCTCTTGTATTCCATTCTGCTCCCCTGTTCCTAGAAAATCCTCAGTACCAGGAGGCTTCCCAGCCCTAGTGTCATTTCTGTCACGTTCTTTGCAACCATAATATTTATTCACTGACAGCTACCTCATTCATTCTGACCTGGCTCATGAATGAAGACAGTGGCAAAGAGCCTGCTGGCTTCAATTCTACAGGCTTCTAAGGGGCTGCATACTGTAAAGTGCTGAGCACTGTTGTCAGGTACAGGCAAAGGCTAAAGTGTGAGCCAAAGGGTTTTAATCACACACACCAACTCCACTGCCACTTTCTGAAAACCATTCCTATGCCGAATTCCTGCAGATAACTCCGCACTATCCAGGATTTAGCTCTGGTAGTCAATAATCTGCAGGGTTTCATAGCACAAGTTACTAGTACAATTTAGTGGTTCTGTGCAGCCCCAGTCCCTTAAACATCACCTCTGTGTAAACAACATTTCTAGTCCTCCAAAAATGCAGATTCTTAATGAAATTCTGCTTTAAAAAATGAAGATATTGCAACACCTATTTTTACTTGGAAAAGACGTCAATGCAATCAACTTCCTGAAGCCTGGAGAATGGGGAGAAATGCATGAGAGCTCAAGACATGTAAGCAACAAGTATCTCTTTTCTTTCTGTCGTCAGAAATAGGAGACAAAAAGTTTCTTGGGTGGTCCACAGTGAAGGGAGGAATCTTTTCCTTTCCTCTTTTTTTCCCTCCTTCACAAACAAGCAGTAAAGAATACATTGCTTTCAGTGGGCAGAATGTCCCGATTGCTTTTAATTGCACCTATCAGCGAACTTACTCACTGCTCCTTTGCTGTTTATTAGCCAGGGGCCGCAGTGTGAAAGGTGGTGATCTGGAGTGTGCGCTGGGAGGCTGAACATACTGTGAGGTTGGTGATATCCAACACTGGACCTCGTTTGATTACATCCATGCTCAGCCTAAGGGGTGTAGCTGTGACCTGCAATGAAAATAAAGCCAGAAGGCTGTATAAGATTTTGTTTTCTTAGTTCCTAGGGGAAGTGACTGCCCACATTTGGTCATATTTGAAATGAACTGCATCTTTTGTGTCACCTGTATTACACGGTCAGAGGTTTCACTAAGTTTTGCATTAAATTAATCCACATGCCTTATCTCCAGGCAGGTACCAGCGATGTTATCCAGATAACAGCAGTTTAGTTTCCAGTGCAGCTCCTTCAGTCTCTCCGGCTGTCCTCTAGAGCTGGATCCTCCATTTAAGCCTGCTGCTTTATAAGCTGGTGACTGTGGGAAAAGCCTTTTTCACACTCTGATATTTCAGCATCCCCGTGAACACTGAACGTCTGTGTCCAAGCCTGGGCAGACTCTCACTGTACGTGAGGAGAGGAGCAGCTGGCCTGGTGGTCAACCAGTGACACTGTATGGTTGGCACAGATGTGGTTTGTGAACAGAGGTGGAGTTTCAGGAAGCTGGCTCGTTTCTTGGCGTTGCTACATCCTTCCCTTGGGGTTTTGCCCATGGCGCATAGACACCTCCCCTCTCTCTGAGCACCAGGTACTTTGGGACATTTTATCTAATCACTTCTACTTGTAGAATTAGATGTGGGCAGATGGAAGAGGTTTCTGCTTGCCCTTCTTGACCTACTTTAATGTTCATCCCATCCCAGCAGCCAGAGGAAAGAATCAGCTCTGTCACACGATTCAGCAGCAGGAACAGATCCAGAGCCCCACGCTGTGCCCCAGGCTGGGGGCAGTATAACAACCTGATCGGCCACCACGCTTGCCTTGCTCACAGCCTTCAGGGGAAGAAACCTCTGCCGTACCCAGAGCTGGCACAGGTGTAACATCTAACCCTGCAAACTCAGTCCCCTGGAAGCAGAATACTTTCATATGGGTAGCTCAGGTCTGAAGATTTTCTACACATAAAGCAAGTTGCCATTAACCTTGTAATAATTTTTAAGAGGAATTTGCTGTTTGCTGGAGTATTTGATTGGCAGTATCCTCAGGATTTTGACCCGTAGACTGACTGAGACTTGAATCAAACCTAATAAGAGTTATTTAAGAAAGAAGACGAACAGGTTAAACTGAATTTTTCAGGGGCAATGGGTATAAATAGGAGAGGGTCAGATTTAGACTAGACATAAGGAAGAATTTCTTCACAATGAGAGCGGTGAGGCACTGGCACAGGTTGTCCAGGGAAGTGGTGTCTGCCCCATCCCTGGAGGTGTTCAAGGTCAGGTTGGATGAAGCCTTGACCAGCCTGGTCCAGTGGGAGGTGTCCCTGTCCATTGCAAGGGGTCTGGAATTAGATGATCTTTAAAGTCCCTTTCATAGAATCATGGAATCATGAGGTTTAACAAGGCCAAATGCCGGGTCCTGCACTTGGGGCACAACAACCCTAAGCAGAGATACAGACTAGGAGAAGCCTGGCTGGAAAGCTGCCTGGAGGAGAAGGACCTGGGGGTGTTGGTTGACAGCGACTGAACATGAGCCAGCGGTGTGGCCAGGTGGCCAAGAAGGCCAATGGCATCTTGGCTTGGATCAGAAACAGCATGACCAGCAGGTCCAGGGAGGTTCTTCTCCCTCTGTACTCTGCACTGGTGAGACCGCACCTCGAATCCTGTGTTCAGTTCTGGGCCCCTCACCACAAGAGGGATGTTGAGGCTCTGGGGCGAGTCCAGAGAAGAGCAACAAAGCTGGTGAAGGGTCTGGAGAACAAATCTTGTGAGGAGGGTGGGTCTCTTCCAACCTGGTTATTCTGTGATTCTGTGATTCTGTGGAATCATAGAATAACCAGGTTGGAAGAGACCCACTGGATCATTGAGTCCAACCATTCCTATCAAACACTAAACCATGCCCCTTAGCACCTTGTCCACCCGTGCCTTAAACACGTCCAGGGAAGGTGAATCAACCTCCTCCCTGGGCAGCCTCTGCCAGTGCCCAATGACCCTTCCTGTGCCTAAATCTCCCCTGGCAGAGCTTGTGGCCATTTCCTCTCGTCCTGTCCCCTGTCACTTGGGAGAAGAGCCCAGCACCCTCCTCTCTAAAACCTCCTTTCAGGTAGCTGCAGAGAGCAATGAGCTCTCCCCTCAGCCTCCTCTTCTCCAGGCTAAACACCCCCAGCTCTCTCAGCCGCTCCTCATCAGGCCTGTTCTCCAGCCCCTTCACCAGCTTCGTTGCTCTTCTCTGGACTCGCTCCAGAGCCTCAACATCCTTCTTGTGGTGAGGGGCCCAGAACTGAACACAGGATTCGAGGTGCGGTCTCACCAGTGCCGAGTACAGAGGGAGAAGAACCTCTCTGGACCTGCTGGTCACGCTGTTTCTGATCCAAGCCAGGATGCCATTGGCCTTCTTGGCCACCTGGGCCACTGCTGGCTCATGTTCAGTTCGCTGTCAACCAACTACCCCCAGGCAGTTTTCTAGACAGACTTCTCCCATTCTGTATCTGCATAGGGTTGTTGTGCCCCAAGTGCAGGACTCGGCATTTGGCCGTGTTAAACCTCATCCCACTGGACTCTGCCCAGCGGTCCGGGCTGTTCAGATCCCTCTGGAGCCTCCCGACTCTCCAGCAGATCCACACTTCCACCCAGTTTAGTGTCGTCTGCAAACTTGCTAAGGGAGCACTCGATGCCTTCATCCAGGTCATTGATAAAGACATTGAACAGGGCTGGGCCCAGCACTGAGCCCTGGGGAACCCCACTTGTCACTGGCCTCCAGCTGCATTTAACTCCATTTCCCACCACTCTCTGGGCCCGGCCATCCAGCCAGTTTTCCACCTAGGAGAGTGTGCGCCTGTCCAGGCCAGAGGTGACAGTTTCCATATCAGAATGCTGTGAGAAACTGTGTCAGAGGCTTTACTGGGGTCCAGGAAGATACATCCACAGCCTTTCCCTCATCCAGTAGTCGAGTCACTTTGTCACAGAAGGAGATCAGGTCAGTTTGGCAAGACCTGCCTTTTGTGAACTCGTGTTGACTGGGCCTGATCACCCGGTTCTCTTGCATGTGCTTCATGATCACACTCAAGATCACCTGTTCCATGACTTTCCCTGGCACTGAGGTCAGACTGACAGGCCTGGAGTTCCCTGGATCCTCCCTGCGACCCTTCTTGTAGATGGGCACAACATCAGCCTCCAGTCCAGTGGAACTTCCCCAGTCTTCCAGGCCTGTTGGAAGATGATGGAAAGGGGTTTGGCCAGCACATCCGCCAGCTCCTTCAATACCCTCGGGTGAATCCTATCTGACCCCAGAGACTTGCGGGTGTCTAGTCGGGCTAGCAAGGCTCTGACCACCTCCTCTTGGACCATGGGAGCCTCATTTTGCTCCTCTAGCTCTGGGGTTTGTACAGAAAGGAAACAATCTTTTTTACAATTAAAGACTGAGGCAAAGAAGGCATTAAGTACCTCAACCTTTTCCTCGTCCCCTGTCGCTGTTGTTCCTTCTGCATCTAGGATTCCTTTACAGCCACATTATATGGTTATCAGCATTGAAAATTTCTTCCTGGTAAAGTGAAGCATGTACAAACGTGACTTTAGCATAGCTGATCAGAGACCCGAGGTGGATTCAGTGTTAAGCAACAGCTTCAAGTGGACTACTCAGCCCCTACAAATATTATAGCACTAGGACTGAACGTGCGCACCTCTGACAGAGCTCAGGCCATGACACGGCAGACAAAGCCAAGGGGCACCCGGGCAACTCACCCTCCTTTTAGGGAGAATCTTTGCCCTTACTTGAGAAAGAGTGGAGAGAGCACTTAAAAATGCTTCCGAATCTTCCTTTCACATTCCTTCAATGTTTCAAAATGCAACTTCCCTGGCCAGATTTCTGTATATGCTGCAAATCCATTTTAAAAATTGTGGATTTCTAATATTTATAAATATACCTCTGTATTTTATACACAGATGCTACTCTTTCTTTTTTTCATTTGTGCAACTCTTTTCCGATTTCATCTACCCTGGATGTATGTTCAAATGTGCCATTCTCTCAGACTGTGACTGAGAGAGCTGGGGGTGTTTAGCCTGGAGAAGAGGAGGCTGAGAGGAGACCTCATTGCTCTCTACAACTACCTGAAGGGAGGTTGTGGAGAGGAGGGAGCTGGCCTCTTCTCCCAAGTGACAGGGGACAGGACGAGAGGGAATGGCCACAAGCTCCGCCAGGGGAGATTTAGGCTTGAGATTAGGAAAAAATTCTTCATGGAGAGGGTGGTTAGGCATTGGAACGGTCTGCCCAGGGAGGTGGTTGACTCGCCGTCCCTGGAGGTGTTTAAGGTGAGGGTGGATGAGGTACTTAGGGGCATGGTTTAGGGATTGATGGGATTGGTTGGACTCGACGATCCAGTGGGTCTCTTCCAACCTGGTTATTCTGTGATTCTGATTCTGTGATTCCTGCCTGAGGACTGTTAATTTTTGCACTCTGGATAAAGAAGCCTCAAAAACATAAGGTTTTTCAGGCAAAATATCCAGGGCACACTATCTGCTTTCATAAAGCTCTGGACATGCTGTTTACCATTTCCTAATCTTATTCCTGTTTTTATGCTGGTGAGGAATAACTTCTGGTGGCAAAGTCCTTGTACAGAAAAAAGTGAATATTTTGGCCAATAGCCTGAAATCACACATTCTTTCATTGAAAACAGTTAATTAGGAATTGAGCTCCAAAGTTAATTTCACCAAGGTCACTCACTGTTCTATTGGGTCCAGTGACCCTGTCTTAAGTAATCACGGCATTAACATATGAGGTTATAGCTTTCTTTTCAGTTGATGACATAATCTCTTTAATTGGTGTCAGGAGCCCTGCTTATGAAAGAACCATGGAAAACACCTGTAGACTATAATTTTACTTTCCCCATTCACAGAGCAAATGAAACAAGCCTTAAGAATGTACTAGAGGCTCATTACATCTCCTAGCCTGTCAACACAAAGCCCCTCTATTTCAGCCAAAGCATTAGGAATGATCAATTCTGTTTACTTCTAACTTCAGCCTGTGAACTATTAACCTTTTCAGCAAAACTGGTGAATAGTAAATGTCAGATAATCCTCTCTGAGAAAGTTAAGAGGGTAGATAATGCATTTTAATTGATTAAAACTTGCACAGACAAAAGTTTAAAATATCAACAGGAGAATCCCTTGCAATTCCTAGTTTTGGTGAGGTGTGATCCAACTATTCCATGTTGTCCCCAGTGTCCATTTTAATTTTGCCTTCTCTGACATAAAACTTTTTGAAAAACTATACCTGAAAATGAAATCAGCCGCTTAGCTGAAAGTCTGCGTTTAGAAGTCGAGGTCCCTTCCGCAGCTGCTGCGCACTTGCTCAGCGGGAGAGGAGCTACAGAGTGAAGCAAGGGCAGGATTTACACAGGTTGTTATTGTATTAAAACAAATATCCCCATTGATTGCATTTACAAGGCTCCAGAAAAAGGTGTAAATATTTTTTTGTGTTCTCTTCAATTTATAGTACTAGAAGTTTCTTCTCGGCCTAAATATTTACATTTTTCTTTTAGTTTTAACAGCAATTTGCCTTTCTGCATATTCTATGACTGATCCAACTCCTTCACAGGGGATTTTCTTTGTAACTCCTTTGAAATCTGTTGGCACTTTCTGAGTGACAGAGGGCATTAAGCTACACCACTGATTCTGGAGACAGCAAGATATATTTCACTAACATGACAATTATTCACATCTGATTTTTTTTTCCCTCCCACTGCATTTCTCTAAAGCTACTACTATCTGAAGGTTTTATCATCTCTTGGGGGAGGGTCACTTAACCCACTTTTCTACTGTTGCACGTTACCTTCTGACTATTTCCAGCTTCCCTTACTTTCATATTTATCGGATGAAAGTATCTTCATAATCTCTGTACATTTTTTTTGTCTGGTTGCAAATAAATTTGGGGGTTGTTTAGAAGTGGGAAGAAAAATAATTTATTTTTTTCAAAGAAAGAATCCTGTTTAAAAGAGAAACTTTTAAAAATAAACGCTTACTTCTTCTCAGTTACAGCTGCATAACACATTCATGGCAGCCCTTCCCAATCCTTAATTCTTTTACAAGCTATGTTATATTCACATTGGAGTGAATATTGATTACATTAATCCTCCATATCTTCACAGACATGGTTATGAAAATAAAGGCAACAAAGAACTCAACTTGCTATTTGATACACAAAACAATGCAAAAAGAGGATAAACATTAGCCTGGCAAAAGCATTGATATGGAAGAGAAATTGTTAAACATGTTTCAATAAGCCAGAGAGTGAACTCGGCATTACCCATCTCTTATTAGTGAAGCATTATTCCACTATTATCTTCATTCTGCAAGACGATCCCTAAGGAAAGCCCATAGCAATTGCTCGTGGCTCTGCCTTGTCAAGCACAAAAAATCCAAGATCTGAGTGTTTGTTATCAACTGAGAAAAGTCTATTGGCAATTTTTACACCCAACTTGCTATGGCTCAGAGCAGCCTCATACGATGAGCTGGGCGCTATGGCTGAAGTCAGCAGGGGACATTCCTGGTCTCCTGGGCAGAGAGAAGTCAAGGACCAGGTGAGCTGTGGCCACATCTTTCCCATTTTGCAGTCATCAGTGATGGCAACACACTCTGCTTGGTGGTGGTCAGCCCCACAAAATGAAGGGGGCATTTGGGCTGGAATGGGCATCCGGAGCATTGTAGGTACACGTGGGGAATGTGTTTTATCACTTCTGGAAGCTCCCATTGGGTTAACACCGGTCCTTGCCTTTCATCCCTTCCCTCTCTAGGAGAGCAGAGGATGGAACCAGACAAGCTGGAGTGAAATCCAAGCTGGTGTTTTGGTGAAGAAGTATTGTACCTATCAACCTTATCCTGGATGGTTACAGCCTTCAAGTGATGTTATTCTGTAGGCATCAGATTATAAATTGTACTGACATTTTCCCTGTCTTCTCTTAGTCAGGGCACTGAGATATTCTTTCAGTCTCTTGTGTAGCTTTTGATAGGAGAAATCTCACTGCTACGTGCTCTTGTACGCAGGTACATGACTTCTTTTATACTGAGGATGATGAAGAGAATGTGGTTCTGGTGTCCAGGGAGGAAAGTGTTGTTCTGCCTGCACCACCAGTGGTTTAGACATTGGATTGCTGGGGTTTCTGCCAGTGCAACTGGGAGCCTGTTTTGTTATCCAAGGAAACTGGGTTTTCATGATGTTCTCTACTTGTGCTCTGCTCTGGGACTCACTGGAATCAGTTTCCTCTCCTCTGTAGTCTCGGTTTTTAGGTGTAATGAAGGGCTTTGCACAGATGTGCCCATTAGTGTTATTCCAGAAGCCACTCCCCATTATTTCTGGGGTCACCACTGGTTTTGCCGGCATTGCACGGTTGTTGATTCAGCTGGTTGATGCCAATGGAAAAACCTGTCATGCTGTTGCCCTTATCTGTATTTATGGAGCTCCCAGGGAGCTGGTCCTCCACTGCATCAAACGCTCTATAAACACAACAAACAAACCATTCCCATCCCAAAGAGCAGAGCATGTCATTCGGGCTCAAAAAGGTCTTCAGGGGGCTTGTTTTCTTCTGTTGTGTTTGCTGTGAGCATCCCTGTGAGCTGGATGGGGCTTAGTTTCTCTCCTATTATCTTCTGCTTGCCTTCTCCTAGTTTCTGAACTCAAGATGAGACCTACCAATGAGTCTGAGGAAGACACTCAGCAGTTCTGGTCCAACACCCTCAGCTATCCTGGTGGTGGCAGCAGCGACACTGCTCTGTGAGGAGCACTCACCAAAACTTCTGACAAGGACCACAATAGAGTTCACTGTGCCAAGACTTAAATCTTTTAAACTCACCTCAGTTGTTTATTATTTGCATTTAGATAACAAGTATCTCAAAGCACAATTGTGATACTAACGCAGAGGCAGGGATGTGAGTGTCTGTGGGTGCACAGGTCATGCATGAGTTTGCTTAGAAGTTACTACATGGACCCAGTTATAAAAGAACTCTTCTTCTCAGACAGCGGTACCTCTTAATTAGCAAAAACATGTATAAAATGCTCTCCGTGCCTCAGCTTTCCTTCAGAAGGAAAGCGACTTCGTCGCAATGCAGAAACACCACAATTTTCTTATTTGTCTTCTCTTTTTTCAAACTTGTTTAAGTCTTTAGGAGCCGGTCTTGCCCATTTAGCCACAAAATGCATGTGTGTGCATGTGTGCGTGTGTGCGCTTCCAGTGAAAAGAAGGGAAAAAACCCACAGGTTTGAGTTTGTACAATGTTTGCCCCTTTTCCCAGCAGGGATGGGTTTTGAGAGCCAGGAGACAAAAAGCATGGCCTCAACAAGCTGAATTTAAAAAAGAACATCATTTTCATTATGTAGTCAATCTCAATTACAAGCAAATGTTTTCTCTGTTGAGACTTTTCTCTTTTCAGAGCATTATGCAAGCCTCTTTTGTGGGTTGAGAGAAAGGATCAGTGGTCAATAGGGAGCAGAGTGTTGTGTACAGTGGATTTTTGTATCCTTTAGTCTACTACATAATGCGTTTTGTCAGGAGAACAGCCCAACATCCTGAGCAGATTTGCTGAATTAAAGAGCACAGCAGGGATAGGAAACTTGTTGCTAGGTGACTGACAACTGCTGCATGTCAGTATCTCTGCACCGGAGGTTACTCTTCCCTTTTCTTCCACCACTCAGTCTTGCCTTTTAATCTGCATCTATAATTAACTCTCTTAATACCGTGCAGCCATTTCTTTCCCTTTTGCTTCAGATGGCTGTCTTGCCATTATTTAATCTTGAACGGAGAGGAAAAACTATTTAATTTTGTGCTTCATTTGGCCGGGAGAAGTTGAGAGTTTTATGCAGTGCAATGTCTCGTGTCTGTGCTGCGCCGAGATGGCTCTTAAAAGGCATTTTGGAAGATATATGCTCTTTGTTCATGTTAATGCTCAGTGAAACATTGCTGTATTTACCATCCTTTCTAAAGCCTGTTTGTTTCAGTTCAACTTAATTGAAACGTGATTGCTTTTAACTGTTTATGTTTGGTGACCTTCCAAGCTCTTTCACTTGTGTATTTTGCAAAATAGATTTGCTTTGTATGAGGCTCTTTCTTCAATGCCTGGAAATCCAGGGCTGCATCTGGCCTAGATTTGTAGTGGCAGAAGTCAATTAGACAGCAGTGTTTGCCCTGCTTATTTTTATTTTTCGGGCGCAGAACAATTGGTCACATTTGTGAAGCTCTGTGTTGTTGTGGGGATGGATCTCTGTTCGAGAATCACGGGTTTACACCCATCAGTCACTCTGTTAATGTATTTATACGTGATCCAAAAAAACATGGTATTCAGTGAATGTCCTAATTGCAGAAATGTGATTATTTTCTTGGGTTTTTATTAAAAAAATGGCCACCTTTATTCTTTAAAATAGCACCTTTTTTCAGCATTGTATGTGCATGTGTTTGGGGGGAGCTTAATTCAGAAGTTGAAGGAATTAAAACAACAATGAAAGCTCTTATTTGTTCTTGCAGGTTTGCAATAAAGGTGCAATCATGGAAAGCCTGTACCTTAGACATTCTTTATTCTGAAAATTAGGCAGCAATTTAAGAAGAATAGCCACGTTGATGTGAGAAGTGCTGCTGGTAGAAATAGGTTGCAGTCATTGCTTCTAGGGGATTGTCCCCTGTTTTCTCAGCAGAATTATGAACTTGGGTAATTTAAAGGAAAAAAAGAAAATCCTAAAGACTGTTAAGTAGCTGGTTTTAGGTGAGAACTCTTTCCTCACCAGTGCAAAAGGCTTTACTACCACCAGGAGCTGTAAATCATCTCACTCTATCATCTTCTGTGAAACGGGTCCAATGAAAGCAGATCCCAACACCCTGAGCAGGTAGAATCACAGAATCACAGAATGGTTTGAGTCAGAAAGGAACTTAAAGTTCATTCACTTCCACCTGCCCTGCCATAGGCAGGGACACCTTCCCCTGGATCAGGTAGCTCAAAGCCTCATCCAGCTGGCCTTGAACACCTCCAGGGATGGGGCATCCATGAATTCTCTGGGCAACCTGTTCTCAGGCAGCATAATGAGCACAACCTTATTAATATCCATGGTCTCTGACTTCAAGTTTGTAGCCCGGGAATGTGTGTGGAGGGACTTTCAGTCATAACTGTAGTGTTGTTTCTCCTTCCCTGTATCCAAGGGCAAAATCCAGGCTGAGGAGATCTAGCTTCATTCTGGAGAAGGAGGGAAAAAATGTGCAGTGTTTGGAGGAGCAGCACATGCACTAATAAGGAGGGCCAGGAGAGGGCAAGCAGTGAGAAAACTCCAGCAAGGAGCTGTCTTGGCATCCAAGTCTTGAAAAAACCCACAGGGGTTAGTCAAGAAGAATTGAGCATCCATAAATGACCAGCCTGTTCAACTGAGGCTTTCTAACCCAAGGTACAAATCTAGTCACAGTCTTATTAGCTTCTTAGGAGCCAGAAAAAGGAGATAAAGACTTTATCATGTAAGGCAGAAATCTGGAATTGAATGGCAGCATTTTTGTCCTTTTTTGTGTACAAGAAAGCCAGCACTAGCGTTGAATAAAACAGTTTTGCCTTATGCTCATCTGACTGCTCCAAGACTATAGAGTTTGCTCTTCAGCCTTTGTACAAGGTTCAAGTGTGCTGGGTGAGGCTGGGGTGGGATTTGTGGCTGGAAGTGTAGGCTGTCACATACAGTGCTCTGCAGTAACATGGGCTAGTTAGGCTGAGGTTCAACACCTCTCAATTTCTTCACTGCCCTATGTCACTCACATTTGTGCTGACACATTTTGTAGTGAATTTTGGCCAAGTAGAGCAAAGAGTGATCCTTTTGTGTGATGACATAGATTGACTTGCACGCCCTTTACTCAGGTAAATAATCTCTTTAAAGCCACCTCTAGAACATTAATTCAATTTATTCTAATGCTTGAGGGACTGCCTATGAATTCAAGCAGTTGCATTAGTTATTCAGAGCTGTAATCTTCATAATCATTGATTAATACTGAAAACTTGATGATTAAATTATATGCTGGTAGTGACAGGGTCAGGTTCATGGCAGTATCCCAGCTTCAGGCTTGTGCACTAAGCACAGAAGCAAGTTCCTTGCTTTCTCTCCCTGATTCACAAGGGTGATGGACACACAAGTGTTACAGCAAAACAGACAAAAGTGAGATCTTTGTTCTAAGAAACTAAAAGGCTGTAATTTACCTGAGTGCAGGCTCTAATGCCTCTAACCAGAGAGAGCATCACACAATCCATTTATGTGTGCCTTCACCAACTCCTGCAGCAGTGCATCACTGCTAGAAAACAGGCTCTCCAGCGAGAAAATGTAGCACAGATCACCTCCGTTGTCATCTGACACCTTTCCTCCCACACACCCTTGGCTTCCAAGCATCAGCTTTTTCAATTTTTAATACGCTCCTTGTTGCAGATGTAGTAGTTGCCAGAATCCACCACTGAAAAGCTGAATGAGATCCTTGCAGGCAGAGATCTCCAGGTATGAATGGGAGAAGAGAAGGGAAGATGAAAGAAGCTGGTGGGAGAGAAAGAAACAGCATGAACAGGAGGAGAAGATGACAGACAGAGATAGCTCTAAGTAAATGCCTTGGTCTCTCATCCAGTACTGACCAGTTTCTGACCACAAGATCTGCCCCATATGGTGACATTCTCCCAAATGTGATTAATTCCATGATGAAATCAATGACCATACTAGTTGTACCTGTGTTGCCTTTGCAGGAGAAACGCATTGTACAGGGCAGGGAGATCATGAGAGAAATGTCTCTCCAGGTCAGATCCAGTGTCTAGTGCCTGGGGAAGCTTCCAGGCTTCTTCAGGAGAGAAGTTATTGCTATGCCAGAACATGCCTGTGAAGTACTAGGATATGAGGCAGGGCAGCAAGACAGATTATGCCATTAACTGCTCTGAGATGACACCTTTTTGCCTGCTCTACTCCCCAGGAAAGATGAGGTTCAGTCCTTGCCTCCATCCACTATCTGAGACAAAAGGTTAGGTACTGCGTGGGGAGTATGAGTGAGCGTCAGTCATCACACCTGCTTTGCAAAAAATATACAGACATCAGCCAGGCCTTCAAATAGACTCTCGGTGACTCCTTTGCTAGCTAAAACATAGGTAATATGGCTTTAAAAAGAGCACATTACCAGCTCAGTGCTGAAAGACAGGAATCCTAAAGGTAGAGGAAAATGTGTGGAGTTGAGGGGCTGAAATAAGCAGTTCCTTAGCATGGGGAAGAACTGCTCATGGCTGTCCAGCCAGTTGATCTTCCTCAGCGCAGGTTTTTTTCATAGTTAAGAGAATAAAACTAAACTTAGACAAGTACATTGGAGAATACAGGATGTGTTTCATATCCCCTACTACCCTTGACTCACTAAAAGGAGAAGCAATTCCACATCTCAGGGATTTTTTCCTGACTCATCTTGATCTCCCTTATAAATAAATTCATTGACTCTGAGATGACTCGGCCAGACTGTATTCTTGTCTAAATTTAGCAGTCAATTTGGTTTATTGCTTCAGGGCTGCACTGAAAAAGAATCAACAAAAAAGCATCCTTTTTTTTTATCATTGAAGTTGGAAGTGCATTTGTGTGAAAATGGATCTGAGCTTGGAAATAACAGCAATTAATTATTTATTAAGCACACACTGGGGACAGGCTTTGAAAAAAAAATCATATTGCATGCACATCTTTACTTCAGTCACTTGTTTCTCCTTTGTTTTCTTGTTGTCTGTGCTTTGCCAGCACTGCTCCTCGGATCCAAAGGATGCTAGAGGAGACTGTGGGGCGGAAATCACAGAATCATAGAATCACCAGGTTGGAAAAGACCCACTGGATCATGGAGTCCAACCATTCCTATCAAACACTAAACCATGCCCCTCAGGGCCTCATCCACCTGTCCCTTAAACACCTCCAGGGAAGGTGACTTAACCACCTCCCTGGGCAGCCTGTTCCAGTGCCCAAAGACCGTTTCCATGAAAAATTTTTCTTAATGTTCATCCTAAGCCTCCCCTGGCAGAGCTTGATGGGTGTCTCTGAGCTGACACAAGGGAAAGAGGTGCTCTTTGTTGTAGACTGATTCTGTAGCTCCTTTGGGGCAAGTTTCTCTGATTTCAGAAGCCTATAAAGCATCTCCCATATTTTAACCTGCTCTGCTGAGAAATAAAATTGAATCTCTTCAATGAAATCAATAGAACCAACTAAAACTTCTCTGGAGCCATCTGCTGCCTAGTTAGAGAACAAAGACAGACAGTTTCCCAAATTACTCTTTCAATGGAAAATGAGTAGCAGGTTTTATAACAGCATTTTGTCTTGTGGGAAACCAACCAGAAATGCTTTTGTATCCAAACTTCATCACTGGCTGCACTGCTCATAATCTCTTACTGAGGCTTCAGCTCTGGCAACTGTGAAAGAATCTACTGTTTTATTTTGTGGAAGAAAATTACCCAGTGGGAATTAGGTTAAGAGCTCCTCTCTTTGCCCCAGTTATCAGTCATCTGAAGAGTTGTTGGTTCAGTGTCTAATTTTAACTCATTTTCAAGGCTCAAGTGTGTTGAGTGATGAAAATCCTTACTGTATCTTCATTGCAGCCTCCAGTCCCTCTTTTATTCCACTTACAACCAGACACACAAGAAATAGGTTCCCAACGAGCAGCTCAAACTGTTTTGGCCAATTTTCCAGGGCTTTCTTAGTATTTAATGAAGGAAGGGGGCAAATATAATTCAATTCTTCTAATGGTCCTTCAAAACCTCTGTTGTTTGGGTTGGTGAGATGTTGGTGAATGTTCTCTTGAGCCCTGTTTTTTCTTTCAAAACACATAAAAATGACAGAAATGTAAAAAAAATATCAAATTTGGAATTTCCATTCACTTTTCTCCTGTTCAAAAATGAAATTCTTTAGAAATATACAAAACTTGTGTTTGCTTATGGAGCAGAGAGCTCTGATGTCATGAAATTAGTTGTGACATTTTAATGTAATTAGACGACATTAGTGTCAGATAAGATTCATTAGTAGACCTTGATCTTTGATGGTTGTTCAAAATGGATTTTTTGCACTGGAAATCTGTGTTGGATGGGATAATAAACCCCAACATTTCATAAATTCACCTTTCTGCTAAAATGCTCAGCTAATTGACATAAGTACATTAATGAGAGCAACACACTAATAGGATTATATCAATATTCCCCCTGCATCAGTTAGAGACCCAGCAGCAATGGTCATTAATTATTGCCTTACAGTAATCCTTGGCAGCTTTGGCAAGAGTTTGATTGTCCTTCTTTGAGAAGATTGTTCTGCTTTGTTATTTTTCCCAGATTTGGGGTTTTGTTGTTGTTTATAGCAATGTAATCCCATTGGTCAAAACTTCAAGCCTGGGTGCCTAAAATTAGTCTCCTAAATCTATACTTTGACATCTCTCCAATGTACAGTTGGATTGTCTCCTCTCAGAGCAACAATAAGGCAGCTGGAGAAACACTTAAAACACAGGATGCTTTTGAAGTCTCATTCTCACTAAAAGTCAGATTTTCTAATTAAAAAATCCTATTTTTCCATGTCCAAATTGAAAACTTTGTCTAAATAGTCCAACAGAATTACTTCTAATTTATACTAAAACCTTTATATCCCTTGTTACACCAAAATAAAATGTTAAAACCACTGAGATACAGGCCAAGAGTGATAAAATAATTCTGGTATTGGAATTGACTGGTTTTTTAATGTTAAAACCAACAGTGATATTTAATCTTTAAAGTACATGGATTTAGTGATCTTTGCTTATCTTTTCCACTAGTTTTCATTCACCACCTTTATCTATTTGTTTTTTACCCCAAATGATCATTGTAAAATAAAGTCTGTAAGTACAACAGAGTGCGGGTGATTTAGCATTTTAGCCACGTTTCTTCCATAAGGTTTTCTGAACAGAGAGCATCTGTTTCTATGTAAAACAGTAGAAATGCAAATAATCCCACTGCTGTGTACAAGAAACTGTACATTTGTTACCAACACCACTCAGGGAAAAGCAGTCTAAAACCAGAGAAGAGTCCTCTATTTATAAATGAGCTCATCACAGTTAGATTTAATCCACAGTGTTCAGAAACCTTAGGGTTAAAAAAAAGCAATTAATTCCAGACAGATTGGGACCAGGCTCTGTCTGAGGGGGAACATCTCCACTTGCAGATACAGCTCCACCAGCAATTTTCCTTTCGGAGTCTGAATCTTAGGCATTCAAACCCATTTATTGCTGAAGTCACGGAGTGCACACAGAAACACAACTCTCAACGACAATCTGAGATGAGAGGCTTGTTTCTCAGCAAATATTTTGAAAGCAAATATTTGAAAATGCCATCTTATTATGAGCTCAGGAGATTGGTGTCCGTGAAAACAAACCTCTACAACTGGCGCAAGACACCTTTGCACAGCGATCATGAGCAAGAGGCTTTAGAGAGCAGTCATTGAGCCTATCTGATAAGATACAGGGATAACATTCTCCAAGGGGGGCAGGACTGATGTGTTTCCTTGTTCCAGACAGAAAAAGGTAGAAAATTATCAAAGAATTATAGAATCATAAAATCATATTTGCATTGGAAAGGACCTTAGAGATCATCCAGTTCCAATCCCACTGCCATGGGTAGGGACACCTCCCACTGGATCAGGAGCTCAAAGCCTCATCCAGCCTGGCCCTGGACACCTCCAGTGACGGGGCAGCCCCAGCTTCCCTGGACAACCAGTTCCTGTGCCTCACCACCCTCATTGCGAAGTGTCTAATCTAAATCTTCCCCCTTCCAATTTAAAGCCATTCCCCCTCCTCCTACCACTCCATTCCCTTGTAAACAGTCCCTCCCCAGCTTTCTTGTAGCCCCTTCAGGTGCTGGAAAAAAACTTGGTATGTAACAGATTGAGTGAGGAGGTAGTGGAACTGAAAGACAGGAAAGCCAGAAGGCTTGGGGCCAGAAGGATGTGCTGCTAAAGAGACAGTCATTTAGTTTCCCTGGTTTGGCTTATTATCATCTGCACAACATAAATAATGGCCAGTGTGATCTTTTGCTTTTAACTTCTGTAGTATCTCACATACACACAACTGAGAATAAAAAGCAGCTCTCTGTCTTTACAACCACTGTGAAGTCCCCGTGCTGAGGAGAGCACTGGTCTTTGCTACTTCCAGAGTGCATCCTCGCCACTGAGAGAGGCTCTTGGGTAGCACAAATACCTCTGCTCACATAGCTCTACTCATCTGTCTGACCAGAGGAAGCCAGTTAATGAGTGGTAAACACCTTCCCATCAGTGGTCTGCAGATTCTCAGGGAGTTGTTTGTGATGCTTCAGAGACCCTTGAAGGGCAATTAAGAAAATTCAGGCTTTAAAAGGCACGATGTAGTGGTGCTTGCTCCCACTGGAAAAAATTTAGACATTTATCAGTCAAAGCATGCCAAAAATGTTTTCTGCAGAGATAGCATAGCTTAGGAGTCTCCATTTGCTGGGACATTATGAGCCACATCCCCAAATCCTCTTGTGGGCAGGACTCACCAAGCGCAGACCCTCTTCCTAGAGGTCTTTGGGCAGGTGGAGTTGATGGGACATCAGGGCCTTCTGGCTGCAGGCAGGGGAACAGAAACTGCCCCGAGACCCCAGCTACCTCTCTCCCTTCCCAGACCCACCATGTCTCACACACCATAAGCCCTTCTGCAGGAGCCACAGATAAGGACAGAGGCACTCCACTGCTTGTGAAGGCACTCAAATCTACGAGCCATTCCTCATGGTGCAGAGAGGACTCCACAGCAACTGGCTGTTCCCAACCCACACAGCTCACAAACTGCTTCACAAGCAGCCGTCAAGATGGATGGGCTGGGGAAGGACAGGCAAACACACAAGCACTGAAGTTCCATATTCAGTGAGGCTAATGCAGAGGAGGAGCGACAATTCCTGTTGTCATGTGGTAAGTGGATGAAGCCCCTGGGAGTCGTGTTTATTTAAGGTCATTGAAGAAAAGGTTCTTCAAAAAGTATTGAAAGTAGATGAGGGGGATGACTTTGTGAAGCACCTCAGGAAGGATGCGAATAGTGGCAGGAGGGGAAAATGCCAAGAGGTTCACAGAGAAGCAGATGCACGGGATGCTGAAGTTGGTACACAGGGCATGGAGGATGTGCGGGGGGTAGCACACGAAGTGGGGAAGAGCTGGAATTATGCAGGGCATAAAGGCAAGGACAAGGAGTTTGAATAAGATGCAGAAGAGAAAGGGGGAGTTAGCAAGTGATTGAAAAAGGCTGGGCTGATCTTGGCAAAGGCAGAAAAGGATTTCAACAGCTGTGTTCTGGCTGGGTGGCAGGGAGGATAAAGAAAAGGAAGTTTTATTTAATAACTAATAAGTAAATAATTAGCCTGGATTTTTAGCAGTGAATTTGAAAGGCAGGATTTAGCCCTTTGCTTTCTCCCTGCATGCAGACTTTGTTTGATTCCTGTCATTGCTGGAAAGAGCTCTGGCATTTTAGTCAGCTTTGCTTTCATTTGTGTTGGATTTTTTTACTCAGCCACAGGTATTGTAAATGTTTTCGTCTTATCCTGGCTCAGAAAGGCTAGGACCCACTCTCACCTCTCTTACTCCAGTTCTGCATTGCTGCAAACCCATCTGCAAGCTGCAGTTGTCTCAAAGCTTCTACAGATGTAAATGCAAGAAGCTTCAAGCCTTGTATTTGGATCAGGAGGGCTGACTGCCTCTTAATAGAAGCATAATGAAACCATCAAGAGTTTTCATTCAATTAGACTTTTTTTCCCTCTGGCAAATGATTATAACACATTTATAGTGTAATGGGCAATTACTTTATACTCCTTGTCTGTTGACATCTTATTAAGTCTACACTTTCTGCTCCTAACAAAGAGATTAGATATCATTGTTAGGAACTACAAAGAATGGGTACAAACTACCAGAATACATTTAAGCAGAATGAATATGTATCTGTTAGTGAGAAGCATGATACGCGGTGGCAGATTTTTCCACTTCTTTCTACTCTGGGGAAATCTCAGTTACATATTCTTTTATTTCTTCATACATTAACTTTTCCTCCGGTGTCAAGAATGATCTTTGTGCAGAGCAGGCATGGATTACACAATGAATTCTATGCTTGTGAATATGAGACTGAGCGATGTGATGAAAGCTACAGAGGAAAGCTTAGCCCCTGGAAGCTTTGAAGATACATGAAACACCATCAGTTTTTTTAAACCAGTAGCAGGGAGGCAGGGAAGACAAGGCAGGGCAAGAACTGATGGGAGTCAGCTCTGTTGTAAAGCACAGTAGGTAGTTCTAACAATGCTAACATTTTCTTTAGCTCAATAACATTTCTTATCCAGTCTCTGAAGAACATGAACCTTTCTGCAATGCTCTACCACCTTGGGATGTCCTGGTGCCAGGGAACAGACAGATGCACTCATCACCACTTAGTATTGATGAGATCTGTATGTACATAACCCCAAGAGTAGAGCCTTTGTATTGGGCTGCTTAGTGGAACTCTCACAGAAGAATTTTAACAGTAGAAATCCAGCAGGCCACCGGTTTTGAGCAGCAGTCTGAAGAATCCACTCAGGTCACACACTGATCTGAAACTCACCTGCCTCAGCAACAGCCTGGAGATCTCATCTATGTGGCAGTAATTCCTTTTCATGTAACCCTGCTCACCCTGCTGCAGTGCCCAAAAGTCTTAGGGATGGTGTTAGGCGGGGGCCGGGAATCATCCCCCAGCTGCACTGTCCTTGTTTGCTGTCACCCCCTGCTGAATTACTCTGCTTTGAAATGTGTTGTCCTAGTAAGACATGAGGCCATTGGTTGTGCCAAACCATGTGAACCTGTGTGAGATGCACAGGGACCTTTGCAAACTGTGGATGGTCAATGAGGTTAGCAAACACCTAAATGCTTCTCTTCTGGTCTTCAGTGGCATTTCAGCTCATTGCATTAGAGCTCCTAAAATCTGCAGTGTAGCTGTCTACTGACAGACTAAAGGGCAATGAACAGCACATACAAAGACCTTTTGCACCTGCTTGGTTTTATGCTCTTTCTTTATCCTCTCTGGTTACCCGGGACTGGCAGGATAAGACACACCACATCCTGATACAGTTGCCTGGAATCTTGAGCACACGTCGATAATTCCTGCCTGGCTGCTGCAACAGGATCCGTTTACAGCTCAGGAATCATCTTATAAAGAGCAGCTTGAAGAAACAGTGACTAAGTACTCACCCAGAAGGAGATGTTACTCAGATGCTCTGTCCACAGGGTCGAGGGAGCTTGGACTATGGCGATATCCGTGGCAGCAGTATCCATGTCAGGACCATGGGATGGCTGAAAGAGGCAACAAAATCAGCAAGTCAGACAAACCCACTGCATCTGCAAGTCCAAAAGCCACAAACAAGGACTTTTGACCTGAGCACCCAAGCCTCGCTCTTCTCAATCTGTTTCTTGATGGGCAGGGGCACACTTCACATCCATGTTCTTCACATTTTCCTTTCAGTGCTCTCATCCAAATACCAAAGTGCTTCTTAGGTTTGAATGCTCTCTGCTGCTAATTCTGATCACTTGCAAGAAACTATTAGGATTTCTTTGCACCCTTAATGCCAAATTTGAGGGGCTGTACTGCTTTCCTCCAGCCTTCTCTGAAACATCCACATGTTGATGGATTTTCATGTGAGTCAAGCTGGTGCTTCTGCTGATCCCAAGAAACCTCTCAAGGATTGGTGACTTACCACAAAGCCAGGGTTAAACTGATGACATGCTTGGGCTCAAGAAGGAATTTGTGACATAAATCAGATGTACAAGTGTCATTGGTTTAGAGGTACAATTTTTTTGCTTTTACCCACAGCACAGGGTAAAAGCTTGTCCCTGGTGTTATCCAGGTTCTCACTACCACACATCAAAGGTGTTAAACACGCTGAAGGTCATAATTTAACACACAGAAGATGTTAAATTCACTATCAATTTCAAAGACACATGCAGGGACATGTCACAATGGCGTGTGGGGCTGGCATGTGTGCTGAGCTGTGACATCTCTCAGCCTGACAGCTACCACGAAACTCCGTGTGATGCCAGAGTTGGACTTGGGTGGAATAGGAGGCCCTTCCCAAGTCTGTGCATTCCTCTACAGAATAAGAATGCGAACATCTGTGCTTCTACCTGCCTTTGGCTCTCATTTCTTCCTGACATAGATTCAAGCATTACCTTTTTCTCCTGCTTTACCTAAATTACCCATTTTGCCCTTGTTTGTCATGAGTTTCTTTTCTAAGACAATTATCTAGGTTTTCTTAAAGCATGCACTTTATTTTCAGAGTAAATATGAATTTCACTACACTTTGATTATTGCTTAACAGCACTGGGGACATGACGTTTGGAGGCAGCCTGAATTTTGATTCAAAATGTCAGGTCTTTTTCTGAATAGCTCCTTCAACTGGAGACCTTCCCCATCAGCTCTTTCATAAAGAGAAAGGAGACAAATGGGGATATAAGCTAACTAGGAAAGAAAGAGATATTCCTTCCCTTGACCTAGAAGCCTGGCAGGACTCTTTTTCAATGCTGTGCATTATGTAGTGGTTTTCACTATTATGCATATATTTAGCAACTGTCGCTCACCAATCTGCAAAGGGAAAAGGCTGGTGAAAGATGGAATTCAAGGGAGGAAAGAAACACAGGAGATGTTTTGTGTCTGCTTTTATAATGCCAAGATTGCACTGGAATATACACAAGAATATATCTCCATTGTAGTGTGGGATTCGGTAGCTTTTAATACTGTTGGCATCTCTCCATTAATATACTTCCTGGTGATATTTCTAAACAAAAAGCCCACTTCAAACTGCTGTCAAGACCAATCAAAAAGCATCTGTAATTACAAGCAAAGGTGAAAAGATGCACCACAGTACACACAGGGTCCTATCGGAAAACACATATCAGAACAGTCCTCATCCTCCAGCTACAGTTGGATTTCGAGCATCTTTTAGACAGTCTATTTTTGCCAGGTTCCTACTTTGTTTGCAATAAATATAGTGGCTTAAAAGTAACATTCTGGCATCTTGAGTTCTTGGTAACTGCTAGTGTTTAGATTCTCTGTTTTAAAAGGGAAAGTAGCTATAAATGTTGATATGTTGTTACATACTCTGAGTATTCTTTGTTTTCTTGCCGCTTTTTCCTGGCAGATTATCCAGCTTGCAGATGAATCACTCCTACATATGGGTACTCTGCAAGCAATACAGATAGAGTCACAAAAATGACACAACCCTCTGAGTCCGCTCAAGTATCTTCTCACCATTCGGTTTAAACTGTTTATCACAGTTGTGACTGTGATATCCCATATGAAGTGGGATAATAAAGAACAGACCTGGCCACACTCCTCAGCACAGGGACTGTGCTCACACAGCTCCTGCTTCAGTGTGCAGGAGGTCCCACGATGTGTCCACAATCCACATCATAACAGCACTTCACCCTAAAATCTGCACGGCAGCAAAGAGCATCTGGTTACTCATGCATCAGCTTTAAAATATTATAGACAGACCACAAAGACAGAACTTCAGCCATCGCTCTTCAGCATCAGTCCTGACCTGCTGGAGTCCCTCTGCAATTACAGCATGAATTCCTATGCGAGAGGATCTGAAGCATGTTTTCTGGGCACAGAGGAACTGGGACAGAGCACATACATATGACCCGAGACCACACACGGGTGTCAACCCTCAACCAAACAAATTCAGAGAGGAACTGAAGTGCAGCCACTTGAAATGCTGGCATTTCTGGGGTGCCTTCACTTTATGCAGCACTGCTCGTATCACAGCAGATGAAGGTTTCTGTGAAAGCATCCATGAACAGAATAAATGAAGTGCTTACCAGGTGCCTACTCAGGAGTCAAGTTCCATTCTTGCAGCATTCAGCCACAGACTGGAGAATAAAAGCCTCCAGGTGAGCCAACATCACACACCTCCTGTGTTCAATGACTCGTACAGACGTTGTTTCTCCAAGGATACTTTTTGTTTATATTACAATGAAAGCCCAACTCATTTACAAAGTGCTTTGTTTCTTTTAATGGCTTTTAGAGGCAAGGTGTGGGGCTCAAGTTAATTCTGCCCTTGGCTTTGCAGTAATCCCAGTAATAAGAACTGTTCCCTAAATTGTCTACCAGCCATGGCAAGCTCTGTTTTTAAGGGGATACTAAAGTGACTGACAAGTCTGTACTTCCTGGGTATCACTTGTGGATGCAGAATTCCGAGCTCAAACAACTGACAACCAATCTTTCAACAAAAAAAATCCAAATTTATTTTTCTTCATCAAAGTGATTATTGATTGGCTTAAGGCAAAGTCGGTTTCTCACCATATGGGGATGTCTGTTATACGATTGGATTAGTGTTTGCATCTAACTGCACTCCATCTCTGTCTTTGGGATCAATAGAAGATGATAAAGAATGATTAGCCTTGCAGCTTCATTGTCCATTGTAATTCTTCAGCCATACAGAAAAAACAAAAGAGAAACTAATAGGCAGATGTAGAGAAATAACTATTATATCTAAAAAAAAGACATTCTATTGTTTTCCAAAGTGAGGGAATATTTAGCAGCAATTAGCAGCACAAAATCAAGTGTATATTCTAGTTTAGTTCAACTTTCTGTTCCAGGAGATGCCTCCACTGCTTGGAAGATGCAAAATCTTAAATGTTTTGGCTGTAACTTTGCCTGTAAAAAGCATCAGAGAACTAGATAAAATAAATTTCTTCCTTAAAAGATAGTGATGAATTGATTTCACTCAAAAATACAAATGAAGATATGCTAAAGTTGTCTCTATATCTTTAAAAAATACACTATCTTCCCATTATTCTGCTTTTTTAGTATAACACGGGGCTGTTCTTTTCTGCTTTGAGCTGAACATGAAGAAATAGACTTCAGTATAAAAGAACCCCCTACCTTCTAATATTAGAGATGGCTTGGGTTACTAATCCGCATTTCTGGGAGCAGATGCTGATTGTCCTGTTAATCAAAGCAAATCATTAGGCATTAATTACACTTAGTAACAGAATAATTGCTTGGTTTACCTAAACTGTGGTAGGAATGGTTTTTTTCTTTCTGAGTAGGATAAGCTCATTTAAATTATGTCCCGCGCACAATCACAAAATGTAATGAAAGTAGATCAAAATCTGGCTTGTTTTGCTGACGTAAGAGGTGAGCTGATCATGGAAACAACATCAATGTGTTGATGTACACAGCCTAAGAAATGATCAGTCTCAGAGATGTTCTGGCAGAAGAAAAGATTGTTGTGATACAGAAGGAAACAGTCAATAAATCTTGTATCTTAATTGGTGGAAGTGCTGGCAGCTGGGGTTTTTGTGCTCCCCCTGATTGAGTTTTGAATGCTGAGTGGTCGCTCTTCCACCCATGTATAGAAACGTTTGTCAGTCAAACATATCACCAGAGTTACTGGAATACATTCTCTGATCAAATAAACTAGGAAATGAAGGCACAGAGGTATGATCTAACAGCACATAATCACCCTTAATGTATTCTATTTATAAGTGTTTATTTAACTTCATTTGATGAGATGGGCATGGATGTTCCACCTGGATTTTTGGGGAGGGATGTGACACTTTCTGCTAGTCTGGTGCTAGAACAAAAGGCTGTGACCAGGATCATACCCATGGTACCCACTGCAGCCCCATATACATGGGAGAGGAGACAGTTGTGCTCAGGAAGGTTAGAGCTCCAGCATGAATATACACCTGAAGACAAATATCCAACTGAATAATGTTGACTTTTCCTGCCAACAGTTTCAGGAAAACCATGTCTTTTCCCTGGAAAGAAAGACTATGTCCCTAGTGAATTAAAAACCTCAAAAAAATTCCTCAAGTAAAGCTCAGAATTGTTTTCAGTAGGTTTCCACCTGAAGTTCTTGGAGCTAAAAACTCAGCACAGCTTTGCTGTTTTTATAATAAATAACCTGTCCTGTGAACACTTGTGATGTTTTGGATATGGAAAAATGTATCTTCCCAGTAGTGGAACAAGGCATTTATACATCCTAGGCATAGCAGCCTAAACCTGGCAATAGGAAGCATATGTTGTCATGAATGAGTTGAAAATGTCCTAGAGAGCCACATTTCCCCATCCAAGAATAGCTGTTCTTCTGCCACCTCTGCAGCACATACTCGACCACAGTCAGAGTTCTTCTCCTGGAAAGCAAATGGGAGCTGCCCCCAGAGCAAACACCTTGAAGCAAGCTTCATGCTGGCCCAAGCATGCATGGATTTCTGTCAAACTTTGATTTTGGTGAGAAATCAAAATATTTCTCATAATGCCTTGCAAGAAAAGCTGATCCATTAGATAGGAACAGAGTCAACATCAGCTGGAAATTTTTATTTTCCATCAATGCTGAAAAGTTTACCAGATCTGCCCAGAGTCACAGAACTTAGTTTTCAGATTGTCACTGTACCTTTTGTAATTTGTAGACTGTAAAGAAATTTAGGTTTGAAGTACTTGAAATAAAAATGTTTCAACTGACCCTATATACTCATAAACCATTTTTCTCATGGAAAACAGCTCTTCTCCTGTAACACAGAAGAAAGATAATATTTCACAATGTCAAAATCTGTCATAAAATCTTCCATTTCCAGCACAGCTTTAATCGCAGGCTTAGGTTGCAGCACTGGGATTAATGCTTCCCTCCTTGTAGACAGCACTGCAGCATGGCAGGTATTAATCATGGGGAGAGAAGGGGTTTTCATATGAGACCTTAAACAGAAAAGGGCAGAGCCATTTGCAAATTCCTCCCCCTGATGCTAGACACAGGAATCTGTTTTGCAAATCGGCCTTTCAATAAGTGGGAGAATTCGCCGATGTATGAAAAGGGGGAATGAGAAGAGACAAAGTTGAAGAGAAAGGCTGAATGCGTCAGTGGAGAACATGGGTGGTGGCATATGGGTTTGGTTTCACTGGGAATCCTGGGATGAGTTGTGCATAAGTCTCTCTAAGATCATAATTCATCTTTATCAGAATCATAAGTGCACATTCAGAGTTTAAAACCTTTTTGTAAGAGGCACTCAGCTCACTCCCAGCAAGAAATTAATCACACCCTATTCAATTTGCAGTCTAACCAACCAAAAGATGCATCATCACAGCTGAGTCTGAGTTAACTAACGGTTAGCTTTTTCTCCTCATCTTGTTCAATCTAAATAAGGTTTCCTCTTACAGACCTTGTCACTCATAAAATAATAATGATGATGACAATGCCATTATTAGCACGTTAATTTTTACCCATTGAGAACAGAGATACAGCAAGTCTGGTGACTTGCCCAGTGACAGAGCCAGCTCTCTCTAGAAATGAAACAACTTGATCTGGAGCTTGGCCACTGGCCTTCATAAAGCAGAACTGGCTCCAGAAACCGTGACACTGCATTTATAGCTGTTATAATTAGAAATTTATCTAATGACACTAGTATGGCAAGGATGTTTGTGGATTCATCCAGGACTTTGTTTAGATTCTGCACTAGTTACCACACCTTTCTGTATCCACACGTGCTCTGGGAAGAGGGAGGCTGACAATCGATGTGCGTACGTGGAACGGTGCCCATGCTGCGGTTTGTCAGTGTGCATGTGCCTGTGCTCACACACATCCAGTTCATGGAGATAATATTCTTGCTGATTACGCACATGTGATCAGCAAGGTCTTCCAGCCACAGGAGGGTGTGAGTGGTACTTGTACCAAGCTATAAGTACTGGCAAGAGGGACGAAGCTGAAGAGCAACATGCACTTCGTCCTTGCTCTACTTTCCAAGGCTCTGAGAAAGTGTCAGAAATGTAAGCAGAGACAGTTAATGCTTGGCTTCTTATTAAACAAAGTTGTTGTATGAAACAAATTTATCGTATAATAAACAGCACTTCTGGATAACTCTGTCAACAAACTCATTTTTTGAAACCAGCCGTTCTTCTAGCTGTTACAAGGAGATGGAGAAGGAAGTGAGCTCTGAGTTCAGGGGATTGGCTGCGTCCATCACAAAAATCCCACCCCGGGCTGCAGGCATCCTCCATCTGTGATGCTCTCAGTGTCTTTACACTCCTAACTGTACTTCCTGGCTGGGCACTAGTCCTGTTCTAGGAATGTGCAAGTACTTTGGATGCAGAAATCAAAATTAGCAGAGCCTGTCAGGCTGGAGCAGCACCCAGACTAAGTGCAGCCCACTTCACAGATGATGAGTGACCACTTTGGCATGTTCAGGTCAACACTGCAGAGGGAAGAGCCACAGCACTGCGGAACAATGAAGCACGTTGTGAGCAAACACCAAATGAAAAGATGTATTATGCTGTAGTGAAGCCAAGCTAGAGCGGCAGCATCAGTGCCAGGGCCAGCAATTTGTACAACAGGGGAGTTACGTAAGTGGAAGTGCACAGAGACAGGCGTTTCTGCATCAGGATTTCCAGATTTCTTTGCCACTGTCCACCTAAGCAATGGTTTTACTAGCTAAGTCTTTACTTCAGCATCTCCTCAGATCACTGCCCATCTCAGCTGATGTAATAAGACATTGAGGTCCTAATAAAAGCTATGAAAGCATTAAAAAACCTGAGGTGCCTGCCTCATAGGAGTTGGACACGTCCTCAGAGCAGCAGCCAGCACTCACTGGAGCCAATTCACAGCGGGGAGGAGGCACTGAGGAGGTAAAGCCTTTAGGTGAGAATAAAGTGACTCAGCTGGAATTAACAGGACCCATTTGGGAATTTATTTTCCCATCCAGTGTTCCTTCTTCATGCTTCATAATCCTGTTCTTTTTCTGATATCCTCTTTCTTGCTTATTTCTATCCGTTTTCCTGCCTGTTCTCCTCTGCTCCAACCTCTATTTGAATGCCCTCTCCTTCACTTTGTTCGTGTCTGTCATTCTGCTCCAGATCCTATGACACAGGCACCAACTGACATCGCATCTGGCCAAGTGACACTCAGCATCTTGAGAATTCACCAGCAGAGAGACTGGGGGTGGCATAAATAAGTGTAGTGAACTGAATCTACTTCCCTGAAACTTGTTTTCTCTCACAGGAGGCGGGAAAAAAAATGAAATTGGTGGCCTGAAATAGTGCCCTGGGCCTGCCTGTCTGCAGGTGCATTCTGGCTTCTGTCCCACTGTTGTGGGACAGCTAGTGATGGCAGCATATGACCCCGTGTTTCCCAGTGAACCACGCGCATTTGTGTCACCCTGCGTAAAATGTGACACAAACATAACTGCCAAGGATTAAGGTTTTGCTTCTGCTCCTACTAATAAACACCAAAATTCCCGCTAACTGTGCTGAAATAAAATCAAGCCTTAAATGACCCGGCATTGACATTTGTAAGAATCTTCCTGAACACCAGGCGCTTTTGATGTGATACGCAGCACCATATGGATGCCCTTCTTTTTGCCTCCCACAACAGCTGCTAGAAACTGTAATGCTGACTGTAGTAATGGCAATAAAAATAATGCAAACAGGGGTCATATTTGCTGTATGAGAAATAAGGCCAGCTTCCCAAGCCACTTACCAGACACATTTATGTGACCGATGCTGGCCAGCACACGGGCTGCTGCTGCATCGCTGTGATATAGCGAAATGTGGAATCATAGAACAGCATAGAACAGCTTGGATAGGAAAGGACCTTAAAGATCATCCTATTCCAACCCCCCTGCCATCCGCAGGGACATGTCCTACTGGACCAGGCTGCTCAAGGCTCCATCCAACTTGTCCTTGAACACTTCCAGGGAGGGAAGTGTCCACAATTTCCCTGGGCAACAAAACATGCTAAATGCTGGGTACACCTGTGCTGCGGATCAGCCTCGCTCTGCCTGAATCCAGCTCTGAAAGCACTGGAGCATGCAGACATTGATTAATCTTACTTCCAGTCTTACATACAATCTAGGGGGAAGAAGGAGCAGTTGTGCTGCATCTCCGGCACTAATTGTCAATCTGTCCTTGATACTGAAGTTCTTTTCCATTACTTTTTTTTTCCGTCTTTTGCCTCTCTTTCCCTCTCCAGATTTGCTCTTTCATCATCTTTTTAGACTGGCACACACTTGAAAAGACATACAACACTTCAAAAGCTGCTGGTTTTCAGATTTTATAAATTTCTCCCAGCTCAAGTTCTTGATGACAACTCTGCTCAGAGTACGGCTTGTCAGTAACGTTGATCTAGTGGAAAAGGCCTAGCGTGAATTTAGTGCATGATGCCTTCCCAAGACTTGGCCCAAGACATGAATTAGGTTTTATTTCCAACAATAACTATTTCCAAATGCCTGATATTTCTTCTGAGACTTTTTCCCCTCAAATGCTATTAAAATAGGGGGCAGGGGAAAATGGTGTTTATTCAGTAGGTCAAGGGAGGTGATTCTCCCTCTCTACTCTGCTCTTCTGAAACCCCACTTTGAGTCCTGTGTCCAGTTCTGGAATCCCAAACATAAGAAGGATATGGAACTGTTGGAACAGGTCCAGAGGAGGCCGCAGAGATGATCCAAGGCCTAGAGCACCTTTGCGATGAGGACAGGCTGAGAGAATTGGGGTTGTTCATCCTGGAGAGGAGAAGGCTCAAAGCAGACCTTGTAGCAGCCTTCCAGTACCTGAACAAGCCCTACAGAAAGGCCGGGGAGGAGCTTTTTACAAGGGCATGTAGTGATAGAACAAGGTAGAATGGCTATAAATTGGAAGGAGTAAGATTCAGATTAGACATCAGGAAGAAATTCTTCACATTGAGAGTGGTTGAAGCACTGGCCCAGGTTGCCCAGGGAAACTGTAGCTGCCCCATTCCCAGGAGTGTTCAAGGCCAGGTTGGATGGGGCTTTGAGCAGCCTGGTCTAGGGGGAGGTTTCCCTGCCCATAGCTTTAAGGTCCCTTCCAACCCAATCCATTCTGTGATTCAGTGATGATTATTTCAGCTGATATATTTAATGAGTCCTCCAGGCCTGATGGAGCAGACTGACTGGTACTGAGAGGTCCTAAGCAATCTTAACTCCCACTGGCTTCACTGGAAACCAAGGGCACTCGGCACTGGTGGGAAGCACTCAGCATTTCACGATTCAGCCCAACATTGTCTGTCCAGTCTTTTTGAAATATTTAAGGCTCAGCCTCTCTCTCATTGTGTGTAAGAGTGCAGCCCTATATGAAACTGTACCCTGTAATATCAATGCTAACTGCTACATAGGTCTCCCAGCTGTAACTACAAAGTTAATTCAAACAGGTGCTTCCTTTCACTGATGAAGGGAGAACAGGAAGGATTGCTCCCAAATCAATCTTTCAACTTGCAACAGCAGCAATGTTTTCCCAACCAGGACATGTTTACCCAAAGTTTATCCAGTTCTCACATACAGTGAATAAGAAAGTCATCGTATTTGTTTAATAAGGAGTAGCTGGTTACATACAATTCAGTTTTATTTGTTTATTTATTACTCAGTTCCTGAAATCCCAGCCAAATTTATAAAAATTTATCAAAATCCATCCCTGGAGGTGTTCCAGTCCAGGCTGGATGGGACGTTGAGCATCCTGATCCATTGGAAGGTGTCCTTGCCCACAGCAGGGGGTTGGAACTGGATGATCTTAAAGTCTCTTCCAACCCAAACCATTCTGATTCTTTGAAAATAATTTAGCACTGATTGTTTTCTCTTGTCTATACTGTAGTCATAGAGCACAATACTCAATAAATACTCAGTTGATACTCAATTATCATTTAGTCATAGGAGTGAAGAGTTCATTTTGACTGTAATATTTTTTTTTCTCTTTTTTCTCTCTGATGTATTTATTTTTATATCCTGGTTCATAAATTAAACTGTATTCATATTACAACCCTCAATGACAGACCTTTCTAATTATAAGGCTTAGTGCTTCAGTTAAGGAAATTTAACATAGACTTAAACATTACCTGTATAGACCATTAAGTTATAAAACTAGAATAGCATTGGAGACACTGTGCTGTAAGACACAAAAAAACAGCAAACAGAAGCACATATTTTTTTGTAATGACAACTTCCACTCAGGAACTTGCAGAGATCTAAATACTTCCAAAATGCTACGAACTTTCCAAAGTCATACTCAGCATTATATTTAATTCCAAAAAACCTCTATTCTCTGAAGTTTTTCTGGGCAACTTGACAAGTGCCCAGAATTTTACCAAGTCTGAATAGAAGTACATGACAAATAATCCCATGGAATCCCCCTTATGAAAGCCAAGCGGTGTATTTGTTGCTATAACCTAATTTTGTAATTTACAAAGACAATGCATAAGCACTGACGATCAACTGTCAGTCTGAATGTGATGATAATAACAGATAACTTAACTATTTCTGAAGCTCTGGAAGAAATCACTAACCCAGCAGCACTCCCTTGTCAAAAGCATCACCGTAACTGACAACGTAAGCCACAAAAGACAGAAAACAGAAATTCGCATCATTATTTTACTTCATGCCAATACTTGCCAAAGATAAAATCACTCTCCCCAGCCTTTGACAATTGACTTTATTCCAGTAGTGTCAGCTCAGATAAAAGTCAACAAAGGGAACTGAAATATATACAGTATCCACTGGAGCATCTTTCGTCTCTATTTTTTTGTGCTCTAAAATGTTCCACCCTAAAATATTGACACTGCAATGTTTGAGCTAACTGCGATAAACATGCAAAGTGGCATACGCCGCTGACAGCCTGATGCTGCTGTGAACATGTAATTCCCATACTGAAAGAGAATCATGGAATCACTAGGTTGGAAAAGACCTTTGAGATCATCAAGTCCAACTGTACCCGTCCACTACTAAATCATACCTCTGAGCACCTCATCTACCTGTCTTCTAAACACTTCCAGGGACAAGGACTCAGCCACCTCCCTGGGCAGCCTTTGCCAGTGCCTGAGAGCCCTTTCTGTGAAGAAATTTTTCTTGATGTCCAATCTGAACCTGTCCTGACACAACTTGAGGTCATTGCCTCTCATTCTATCACTTGTCACTTGGGAGAAGCAACCAATCCCCACCTCACTAAAAACTCCTCTCAAGTAGTTGTAGACAGTGACAAAGTCTCCCCTCTGCCTCCTTTTCTTTGTGCCTCAGTCCTTTGCTTCTACTGCGTAACACAGAGATGTCCAACGTAACACTAAATCAATTTTAGCAACACAGGAATTCTTCTGTTCTACATCATCTGTGCCTTCCTCCTTCTCCAAAATCAGCACAGGGACATAAGCAGGTCGTGTATGTGGTGACACAAACCCTGATGAGCATCATGACACAAGCAGCACAGACTTTAGGCCAAACTCACTTATGTTTTACATTCAATGGGAGCTGATCTGTATCTCATTATTATAATGCAATATTTCTGATTCTTCAGAAAAGAAATTCTTACAGTCCCTTGTTGCTAGCACAGAAATCTCTATCCTGCCATTAATATTTTTCTTTTATGTGAATGTGTAGCTATATTGGAAATCATGGAATCATAGAATGGATTGGATTGGAAGGGACCATGAGGGTCATCCCTGCAGTGAGCAAGGACATATTTAACTCGATCAGGTTGCTCAGAGCCCCATCCAACCTGACTTTAAATATTTCCAGGGATGAGGCATCCACTACCTCTCTGGGCAACCTGTGCCAGTGTTTTCCCACCCTCAGCAAGAAAAATTTCTTCCTAAGATTTTCCTAAATTTCTCCTAATTTATTTTAAAGCCATTACCCCTTGTCCTGTTGCTACAGGCTCTGCTGAAAAGAATCATAGAATCATAGAACAACCAGGTTGGAAAATACCCACTGGATCATTGAGTCCAACCATTCATATCAAATACTACAATTGATAACATTGATACAATTCCATCGACAAGTGATAGCAACACTATGTTCTTACCATATGTGGCACCATGCACTTAGGAGATTATAATTTTTAGTCACTACTATTAATTTGCAAACAAGAATTACAAGCTTATGCAGAAAAAAATGTCAGCCCACCCCCTCAAAACCCCACAGCGTGGAGCCACTCTCATAGTTCTTACATCTATGAAGTTAGTCTAAAGAAGAATCATAGAATCATTTGGTTGGAAAAGACCTTTGAGATCATTGAGTCCAACCATACCTGCCCACTACGAAATCAGATCCCTAAGCACCTCATTTGCCTGTCTTTTAAACACCTCCAGGGATGGTGACTCAATCACTTCCCTGAGTAGCCTCTGTCAGTGCCTGATAATCCTTACAGTGAAGAAATTTTTCCTAATGTCTAATCTGAATCTCCCCTGCTGCAATTTGAAGCCATTTCCTCTCATCCTATCACCTGTTGCTTGTGAGAAGAGACCAACACACACTCACTACAACCTCCTTTCGGGTAGTTGTAAACAGTGATAAATTCTCCCCTCTGCCTCCTTTTCTTTAGTCTAAATGACCCCAGTTCCCTCAGCCGCTGGCTCTCCAGCCCCTTCACCAGCTCTGTGGCTCTTCTCTGGACTCGCTCCAGCCCCTCAATGTCCTTCTTGTAGTGAGGGGCCCAAAACTGAACACAGGATTCAAGGTGTGGCCTCACCAGTGACGAGTACAGAGGCACAAACACTTCCCTGTCCTGCTGGCCACCCTGTTTCTGACACAGGCCAAGATGCCTCTGGTGTCTACCCAACAGGTATCACACTGGTTTTGTGATCACAATGCTAAGCAAAGATACTGACTATTTTTTTGTATCTTAGTAAAAGCACGATCCAAGGTAAAGTGGAAGTTTGTTTGAAGTCATGACCTATTTTGAAGAAACAGTTTCTTTTAAGTGCTCTGTATGGATGGCCATCATGGGTTTAAAAGCACCTTGGAAGGTTTATTGTTGGTTTTCAACATAATCTGTGATTTACATCTTTTCTTATCAGACCTTTACTGCTCTTTGGCCTCTCATGATGAGCCACAAGTATTAATTCAAGACGGAAAAAAAATCTAAGAAGCTCTGTTTTGCATCACTCTTCTTACAACAAAACAAGCGTAGTAGCAAGCAGTGCATCTGCAATGAGCACAGGTGATCAGGTTAGATAAACATCTCACCTCTAAAACTGCGTTGGTAATAACTAGCATATTCCTGAGAGCCTCTTCCAACTGCGAGGGAGAAAAACAAATGTGCAGCTGCGTGTGGTAATTCCTTCAATATATGTAGCAGCAAGAAATGCAACTGGCCAAGTAGGATTCCCAAGGCAAAAAAAAGTACCTTGGAGTTTGTATTTCATCTGGTGACATTTGTCAACCCACGTGGTATGATTTGAAAGTGTGGTGCACCCCAGTCCTGCCTGGCTAGTGGCTAGAGTGCTCCAAAAGCTCGGCACTTCCCTGAAATATAATGGAAACATTGCTTACAAATGATTTTGTGGATAATTGTTAAG
This sequence comes from Clamator glandarius, assembly GCA_033459285.1. NCBI lineage: Eukaryota > Metazoa > Chordata > Aves > Cuculiformes > Cuculidae > Clamator > Clamator glandarius. Next base: position 566,457 of record JAUNZM010000428.1, read on the forward strand.
GAAGATTTTTAATCACTTCTGATACTCATAGCTTCTGGGAATGAGCCCTTTGCAGCCATGGCAGTGAGCACCATCACCGATCGCAGCACTATGCATTTTGTGGAAATTGTAAAACTAGCCAAATGCATACCTCAAGAAAAAGAAGAAGGCAGCAAGAGACCACACTTAGCTCAAGGCAGTCTTGCTACAGCAGAAGGGAGCAGATGAGAACTGCAAGCTCCTAACTGAGTTTCAGTATGGACTGTCAACCACCAAGCTTCCACCAGTCATAACAGCCGGTTCCCCACTAGCAAGAACTTTTTTTACTTAACCATACACTTATTTTCCTGATTTTTAGTGGAAAACTAACTTCATGTTATTAAAACATTTGACATCATTCTCCTTAGGAGTCATAACAGTCAAAATATTTAACCTTTTTTATATGTTTAAATGTTCTATTAGAATGGAAATATCCATCCTTTAATATTTCTTTTCATATCCCTTTGGCAGCGTCTTTTGAGTTGAATGAAACCAAATGGAAACTACCCATTATTGCTGAATTCTAGTGATTACTGAAAAGAATAAAATATGGGATGTAGCAAGGTGGAGGAAAAAATTTACCTTTCCGAAGGTAACACATTGCAAGTGCTAAAAAGAGCATCATCTTCACATCAAATCAAGCAAGGTACAGGATTCAAGAAAGAGCATGCCAAGAGGCAATTTCTCAGCAAGATGTTAGCATCAGAACACAAAGTGATGTGTCTGGAAGCAGAACTGCTGAGCTGCAAACAACCTGAGTGTGAGTCAGAGAATATTAGGACAGTGCCTGTCCACCAGGAATATAGACTTGATTGTATGTGACTTGTGTCAACTCTGGAGACATCAAGAGCAGAACATAAAAGCAAGGCAACGGAGATATTTCTAAATGAGCCATTCAGCCTCTAAGGCAACAAATCTGGCAACAACTCAAGTTCCAATAGAAAAAGTCAGCATTCCAGGTTTGTGTTTCACGGTTATATCCTTCATTCACTTTTATTTGGGAAAAAGGTCACTGAAACATCACATTTTAAATCATTAAAAGACACGATCATCTCCTTTTAAACTAGCCCATAACTCTGAAACCAGAATCCAATTGCCTGTTCAGGCTCATTAGTGTCTTTGGATCCTAATGACCCACTCAGTTGCAGTAAATGAAAAACTAATCCTTGTCTTATGCCATTGGCCAAAAAGGATTAGCCAACTCTTGCTACCCCTGCAATCAGCCTCGCACTGGGGAGATTACTGCTATCTAATACTGTAAGTCTACACATTCCAATCTGTTACAATAAGTAGCACTTAAAGCTTATTTCCTTGAAATGCTTAAGCGTATTAATGCTATAGTGTAAGATTGTTTTCTTACGATGCAATGATTCTTCATCCCCGCCCCCAAAGTTTGCATTTACCAACCCATATGCAGTGATACCCCTCTACTTCAACATCAAGTCCTAATTACGATTATAGTCTTGAAATGAAAAATGAAATAGAATTTTTTTCTTTGTATCAGACCTAAACCGGGCAGGCAATCATGTGCTGAATTTCTGCGGGGTTCAGAGCAGTAGTTTTCTTGAATTGTGAGGAAGAGAATTAATTGTTTGACGTTTGAAGGTCCAGGTGATATCTTTTGTACCTTATAATTAATTTAACAGGTAGCTAGAAACAGAGTCACTACTTACACTTAATATTCTCTAATGAACACCGCAGGTTGTAGCTCAGTTTTGTACCACTTGTATCACTGCAATTTTTCCAATCCAGAATTCTGGTTGCTTTTGATATATTACACATAGAATGAGTGATTAATTACATGAGATGAGTCTACGCTGATATGTTTGATAGGTACTTTTTTTCCCCAAAGTATTCACACAACGTTAGTGTTGAAAATTTGATATGTTGAAGAACCGACTTTAACACGTGTCCCACTGATATTTGAACACTGAATAGTTTTTCTGACATCAAATTAAGCAACTCTTGTGGCTTGATTGCCTTAAGTACTAAAATGAAATCTGTCCTAAAGAATGCTCTGTTGTGCATATTTGCTCTAATTTGACAGACTTAGACTTAAGTTACATAAAATTAATAAATTGCTCTTAAGTAGAAATCTGGGAACAGTCTGATGAATATCTGATTTTCTATCATAGGTGGTGCATGAATTCACAAGACAGCATTACATTAAAATAAATGCCATATCCCACAACTGCTGGATGTCATTCCATTACTTTTTACCTCCTAGTTTCAAAATTAGTATTTTAGCATCAAACCTGCCCAGCTGTTGCTTATTTGTTAACCAAATATCCTGGAGTGTTTATAAGTACGTTTTACATTCATACATCAGCAAAGTTAACCAGTAAAGTAGCACATGGGACTCCAGTCAAAGCATTATATCACCTTGCAAATGATAACGATCTCTTTTTACTGGAAGACCACTTTATACAACAAGGCAAATGTGAGAAATGGTCTTTGTGTTATTTCCAAACAGAAAAATGACATCTCCCTACAGGTATAATTTCTCTGAGAGAAAGAAACCTTGGGCATTGGGTTCTTCCTCCTGGCAGCAGCAGGTAAGAGTGTAAATTTTATTCCTCTCTGTTCAAAAACTGTATTCAGCAAACTAAAAACTTTATTTACGCAAAGGTCATGGTATTTCTTACTAATCTGCTGACATAAGGTACTTAATGGGCATTGACCTAGTGCTGGGTAGTACATGAGCTTTTACAAGGAATTTTCAAGTTAAATATTTTCTGTCAAATACGTCATTAAAAACTGAAATGGAACAGTGATGATATCAGGGCTCTAAATAAACATTTGACTTCTGGTTAGGATACTCATATATAATTCAAAGTCAAATCCATGCTTTGCCTATTTCAGAGAGGTTTTTTATTGTTGTTTCCTTAGGGCTCAGTTGTGAAGCTGAACTCTTTTACTAGATGCAAGACAAGGACAGAATAGAAAGGCAACCCCCACCTCCAAGGATTCACAGTAGAAGGACACCATGTAACCACATTAGTCCTTGCAGACAGCTGCACTGCTTTTAAGAGATTACAGCTCCCAGCTGCCATTGCTATCCTGCTGCTGGAAGGTACCATCTCTAGCTAAGTTATAGTCATGTGTGTAATATCTGTCCCTATCTATGGGAGTCGAGTCACCTTCCCACACTTTCTGTAGTGGTACAAATCAAACTGACTGACTCAGTGTTGAGGAGTGATGAATCGGTGCTCAGTCCATTTGCTGTGTCTGCACCACGAGGGCAATAACTGCACAGAACACATGGCAACAAATAAACAGCACTTTGCTCTCAAGCAGCCCTTGCTACATTGACAAGAGGATCTTGTTTTGTAGTGCCTTTCAGACCAGAAGTGGATGTGGTCGGGCAGATATATAAAGGACAAAACAAATTTACATTAGCCAATGTGACACACACTAGTGTCAGCAATTCGTCAACAGGACTACTATTGATTTTATAGGTGTAAAAACAAGGGATCATTTTTAGGCAGAATTTGACAGATATGAATGAAAAATCTCAGTGCATGTTTATACTTAGTTCATGCTCTTAGATCTCAGGAAAGTATCCCAAATACTAAGAGGCTGCCTTTTCTGAAGCCACTTTCTCTTTTCTGCTATTAACCAGCCTATCCAATGTATGTAAGTAAGCAGCCAGCAAAACCTAAACTACGGTTTCTCCCACTTCAACCAGCAGCCTTGACTACAGGACTGCAGTGTCACAGGCAAGGATGACAGAATTCATGAGAACACAAGAGAGCAAGCTTCAGTTATGGAATAACTGAGCAAACAAAATTGTTGTTTCCAGCTTTCTAAATGATCTCAGAATATCTGCCAGTAGCATACCTTAAAACACAACCTCAAATAGCAAAGACAGGTTCTCAAACTTGCCCCCAGCTTACCTTTTTCAGATTGTGAAGTATTGCAGTAAAATAGAAGAGCTGTTTAAAACAGATCAACATGGAAACTCACACTTGGAAAGCATAAAGTCTACCAAATCCGTCTTTCTCCCTTCCTATTAGTTGGATATTAGCAGCACTTCACTAAAACTTCCTGAATTCCTCTCCTGTAAAAAAAATTCCAACTTTCACTAATCACTAGGCACAGTATTTAAGGAGAAGCCGGGCTGCACAAAAATAGTGCCGAAGCATTTACAAGTTCAGCAGAAAAGTAGCAGTGGTCTAGGTAATCAAGCTTTTGGTCACATAAGGCTTTGCAGGTAAGCAAGGAGAAAGAAACTCTGCTCTCTTTTGGACTCCCAGCATTTTATTGGAAGACTGTAGATTATACTGAGAGGGTGCTTTTTGTCAACTTGTTCCACTCGGACCACGTGCCTTTCTGACTAGTTTATGCATTTGCAATGTCTTCCATGAATTCTGCTGAATGATGTTTTCTCCTCTTTATATTCTTTATTTCCATTTCAGCCTCTTTCTTGCCTGCCCTCAGGCAGGGTGTTTACTTCACAGTAAGCAACTGAGAAACAGAATGTTCATAAGGAGTCTCAAAAGTTAGTAACCTGTGTTTCACATGTAAGAGAAAAGAATAGCCCCAAAGTGACCTGGTATTTTCTTCAAAGGCCAGAAATGTGGAACTGCTGGTTCTAGAGAAGATGATTCTGAGGGATACACAGGGCACAGTGCTGAAGTGGCTCAGACCTGCCAGCCAGTCCATAAGGAAAGATGGGTTTGGAGAACTGATGGATACACTTGTACTGACCACAGTCAGACTTTGTGAACTGTCTGCTTTTGTATCTTTTTATGAAATATACTTGATAAGGAGAAAGGAGCTTGCTTTCAGTGTTTCAATTTAGAGGGACAGAAGTTGAAATATGAAGTATTTTAATTGTAACACTATTTCACATCTGATATTAAGAAATACCTACAAAACTTTAAGTAAAACGTACAAAAATGTTTATTTCAAAAATTTTATAAACATTCAGTGTATAACTGCTAATTTAAGAACATTGCCTTTAACTGAAATTCAGCTTCTGTTGCTACAATCAACAGTTACTAACACTTTATATGCAAATTATTTAGTTTATATCAGGCTGAGAGTACTCACCTAGAAGTTCAGATGCTCTCTCACAGATATTAACTCGACACACTACCTTAAAATGATACTTCTGCTTGTAAGTACCAATTTAGCAAAAGCATCACATAACATTTAATGAGAACAACACATTTACAAAATAAATAAGAAAAAAAAATGCGACATGCCAAAGCACTTATGCTTGATGAACATGCGTGTGCTTGCACGGCAGTTGCAATAATGTATTCTTACATGAAAGGAGAAGATTATATGCTTTGTATTTTAACTTAAGAAACTGTAAACATTTGTCAAGGCTAAGTAGGAAAAGAATTTAAAAGGAAGTCAAAGGTATTCAGAAGAATGTAAATGGCTTTGTATTTTGCAAAGAAGAATGAAAACCTTTCACAGAAGGAGGCTGTGGTGATCTCTGATCCTGTCCAAATGCAAATGGAAAACTAAAATCATCTTTTTCATCTCCAAATGCATGAGAAGTCGATTCTGATGAGAAGGGGAAGGTAAACGCATCCTCACTTTCTGATTTCCCAAACAGGCTTCCTATATGGAACACATATTACATTTATTATTAAACTATACCTTACTGAAAGAATATTGAATTCAGCATCATGTTTCTGTAATAATATTGTAGTATCAACATCTTGCTGAGTATCAGCCTGCAGTTGTGTGTTTATTTCTGCACTAGAAATGATACTTCCAGAAGGGCATTATTAGAATCTACATAGAATGGAGTGTGAAGTACTTGAATGATTTAGAGCAACAAATCACTTCTACACGGTATACTGGGTGAAATATCGTGAATACTAAGCAACAGAGGTCTTTGTAAAATGATACATATTTGCAGATTCTTTCTTCTCTACAAAACAAAACACTCAAACACTGAAACACTTGGAGAAATAAAGCTAGTGACAGAAAAACACCGGAGTTTTATATTTAGTAACACAAAATTCATGAGTTTTTCTCTACAATGGTTACATATGCATACAACCTTATTCATCTACTTCAAAAGAGTAGCTTTGCACTTGCAGCAACCCCCCCACCCCCCAAAAAAAAAAAGATTAGATTATAGCTCCCTAAAGGAAAGTGTTTGATCAGGAGTAAGTTTTGATCCTATCGATATTGTGAAAAATTGGTTTTACATTTCACTAAAGCCAGAATTTCACACCAGATGTGTAAATGTGTGTGGCTCCTTTGTGTGAGTGAAAGATAGTGTTTAAGTCTGATTTTCCTCTCTCTTACTTATGCTGTTCTTGCATTGTGTTCGTCTAATGGTTTAAACTGATGGAAGTCCATTTACTGTTAAGATTTCTTTAACCAAATGAAAACTTTATTTTCATTTAGTTGAGAGAGAAAAAAACCTCAACAGATGTACTCTTTCCAACACTAAGGTAGCAGATTTAAGTTAAATTGTAGTATTTACTGATTATTTTAGCTTTTTCCATTAAAAGAGTTGTTCTTTTTATCAGTGAAGAAGCTTTGACACTAAAATTCTTCTCCCTTGCAGGTCCTCTTAGCTTGCGCCAAACCTCCCTAACGCTATCCCTATTTCTTTCTTTGTCAAGCTTCTTTTTTCATGACATCTCATACATTTGAAGTCAAACATGCTGGGAAAGATTTCAGCTAGACAAAGCAAAAACAAACACAATGAACCACTGAACTACAGTATCATGACTGAATATCTTTTCAGACAACCAAAGGTGCAGGATCATGAGCTTGTCAGTCCTGCAAGCACACAGAGACAGCTGAATTTCAGACTTACCTGTATCTTTTTGTGGGGACAAGGGGTTTAAGTTTCCCACAGAATAAGTTTCCTCTATCTGAAATGTAAACAGTCATTTTATTTAACAAATGAAAAAGACAAAAGATAAGTTCTAATGCAAATATGTAATAAGATCATTTGATTTTGCTAAGACATTGTCCCAATGAAGGTTAGTAGCCTTCACAAAATCTGCATTTAAGTGTATGCATCAGTCCCTAAAGTTTCAAGGTAAGCTAGTAAGATAGGTTTCATGTTTGCTTACATCTACAAACACACCCCTTCCATTTCTCTAAAAAAACACATCAGACTGAGAACAGACCAAAGTCTAATGTGTCTTCCTGCTGTTTTTTAAACTGAAAAGATCCAGTATTATTTCATTCTGTGACATTTTGGAAAACCTCTAGGCAACAACAAAATTACTGCCTACTGAGTAGGACCTAATATTGCCAGAAAGAGTAGCAGAATAACCACTTGTCCCTCTTGAGAAGAGTTCTTAGGCTAGATTTATAATAGATACTTAAGTCCTTCAGAACACCCATCTAACTTTAGAGAACCCCACAGGACCGTTACAGGTTAGTAAATTCTTGCTTTCTGCCACTGAGCAGGCAAGAAATAGTGTGAGCTCTGACAACACTAGATGGCTTAATACCTACCTCATTCCTAAACAATTCATAAACTGCTTGCCAAACTATTCTTTCCTACACACAACTGATGCTAGAGGATTTGAACTGAACCATCTTATGCTCCCTTCCAACTCAAATCATTCTATGATTCTGTGATATCAATTTAACATATCTTGCCAAACACAAAATAAAACAGCGCTTTCCCTTTTCCATCCTTCAGCTTTCATCTGGTAACTTCAAGGCAGATCACACCCACTGAAACAGGAGATACCTGGTTTCAAATTCCTTATTTTCATAAAAGTGTTTGAATCTGCTTTCCAGAGAGTCATCCCTAAGCACTGCACTACACACTGGTACACATCTATCCTGAGTACCCAGCTATCCATTAGCCCAGCAGAGTAAAAATTATTCCAGAGCACTGCAGTTAGGGAACCTGCAAGGAAAAAGGAAGATCTGAATTCCATTCCCTGTTCCAGTTAGTTGCCTGCTTATCTCGTCTATTTAAGTATAACTGATCCATAGTTGCTAGTCAATAATCCTAACAGACAGTCTTTTCTTCCTTTGCTCAGTGTTCTGCATTTTGTGAAAAATGGAGGTGGAAAAAATATAATTATAAGTACCTGATTCCCCATTTCAGCAAGACAGAACCACACACAAGAGGCGTGTGGGTTGTGAGTTCTGCCAGAGTACCTGAGGTTTTGCATTGCAGTGCTGATCCAGAAGCCTTTTTGTGAATCACCTGTATATTTAAAAAAGACCCATTCTTGCCCATATGGGAAAGATCCATAGTTGATCAGAATTTATTATAAGGGGGTCACCAGGAAAGGAGATAAGCATTTTCAAAGGATATCAAACCTAAAATTGAGCAAGCTAATATAAAATTATTTGCTACAACTGCAACCAATCTGAAAACCTCACTCACTGTCAATTCTGTTTTCTTAGCATATTTTGCTTCTTGAGAATTTAATATTCTCAAGTGTATTTAATAATATTCTCAAGTATATCCTAATTTTTACCTCATCAGAAGAATTTTCTGCCCCAAACACAGAAGAATCAAACAAATTAAAGCCAGGTGACTTCTGGGAGAAGTTCATGAGAGAAAAGAAAGCAGGAGACTTTGATGTTCCTTCTTCACAATCTAAACTGTGAAGACAGAAAGGAAGAAACTACATTAATAATTTTTAAAAGTGCCTGGATTACTTTTTTTCTCTATTTTTAACTTTTCTGGTTTGTCACTTTTTTAGATTCCTGTAGCTTCCATCAATAATTTCTTCTTGCAAAACTGAACAGGTAACACATCTCTTCAAAGCAAAGTGCGGTGGTGTTCTTACCAATTTCCTAGCTTTTACTAAAATTCTTAAAGATGAAAATGGGTATGACAAATATTATTGCGGAAAAAAGCAACAATTTTAGCAAAGGAACTACAAATATCTTTCTAAGCATCATGCTTCAAGTCAAAATGATACTTTAAGAATAAAATCTAATTAATTACCTAGCGTAACACAAAAACATATATTTACAGAAGAGCTTTATAGAGAAGTCTTGCTATAATATCTTTAAAAAACAGCATAAAGGCTTCTACTATAAACATTGGTACAACTTTACTCAAAATCAAAGTAAGAGCTGAAGTCATACAAGTCAAACGGAGGTGTTTTAGGGAACAGGGTTTTCTTCCCCTTCAAGTCACGTGTTCCTCCAAACTCAGGTGTTTCTGGTGCTCTTAAAAAGTGTTCTGTGCTTTCATCTGCTGTGTTAGGATTGTCTTCATTTGACTCGAAACATGGATGTATGTCCTATTAAAAGAAATAGACAATAATGTTTATTGCATGTAAAATTTCCCAAATTATCATTAGGCCATTTACCTATACACGTAGTCATTACATTTTAGGGTTAGCTAGATGTTTTTATTCTCATGAAAATAAAACAATTTTAATAAAATGCTCACAGCATCATATTCATCATACTTAAAACTATCATTTTAATTTATCTAATTTAAAATAGACTTATTTCCACTGAAACAATATATGAAAATTTTCATCCGAAACATAAAGAAACTCAAGAACTGGCCGAAAATACTGATTTTGAAGAAAAGAATTATTTCACTCTAAAGTATATGTTAGCATAATGCTTAAAGTCATGCTGTAATCCTCTTGATATTCCCTGGTGAAATGAAGGAACATCACCATCAGTATAAGTTTCAGCTGACTGAGATGTCTCCTCTTCCTCAGAAAATGTTAAATGAGAACGCACACTTGGATTCTATGGGACAATTTCCACCAGACTCAGTATTGGTTTAAAGACATTGTTCTCCACCAACTGCCTGCAGGCATCACCTTGTAGTGAGCTAACCAGAAGATGATCAAACTTGATCTTGTATACTGTTTTTGGCTGAGAGCTCATAGCTTGTATGGTGCTACATTTTGGATCCATGGTTGAAACAGCACTGGTAAGACAGGGATATTGTAGTTATTGCTGAACAGTTATTGCTTACACAGAGTCAAGGGCTTCTCTGCTCCTCACCCCACCAGCAGGCAGGCAGGGGGTGCACAAGAAGCTGGGAGGGGGCACATCTGGGACAGCTGATCCCAACTGACCAACAGGATATTGCGCACCATGTGTTGTGTTCAGCAACAAGAGCTGCAGGGAAGAAGGAGGAAGAGGGGGACGTTTGAAGTTATGATATCTGTCTTCCCAAGTAACTGCTCCATATGATGAAGCCCTGCATTCCTGGAAACGGCTAAAGAACTGCCTGTAGTGGATGAATTCCTTATTTTGTTTTGCTAGCTTGCATGGCCTTTGCTATACCTATTAAATTATCTTCATCTCGACCCACAAGTTTTTGTACAGCTCCCCTTTTGATTCTCTTCCCCACCCTGCTGTAGGAGTGGTGAACCAGCAGCAGTGCGGTGCTTAACTGCTCAATGGAGTTAAAGCACCTCTTGGTGTCACCTGTACATGCAAGCTGTACACAAAACTGGTGTGAATATTACGACACAGCAAGCTCTATCTCATATTCAGGCACAGCGAGTAAAAGCAGCACCAAGGGAGCCACACAGCCCCTGTAGCCAGCACAGAGCCTATCTGCTATGGTTTTGTGGGAAATGAGGGGGTTTGAGAAACGAGTTTCAAACACAAATATTTTTTTAATGTTTCATTGGCTCACATGAACGAATATTATATACCCCAATTCATACAAAAACTAGGATGTGCGTAGGGTACTCATCCTAAAAAGCCTATTTTTAAGGTAACTAAAAGCCCCATGGAACACTGATGTCATGAAGAGTAATCAGAAGGCATTGACTGGCTTCTTACCTGTTGGGGTGCCTTAGAATAGCCAATTAAATTTACCAGATTTTGAGACTTACCTCTTGCCAAGAGATTCAAACATGTCAGGATACTTCAACTACTCTAAACAACTCCTTACAATATAAGAAAGGCTTTGCTTACCTGAGGTGTACATGAAGACTCCTTTGGCTCATCTGCTTCTTTATCATCACATTTGGCCTCTTGGTTTTCTATACAGAAAAGACAGCACTGCATGTATTATAACAGCATTTTAAAGGGATAAATAAAAAATTATGTTGTGGGAAAGAATCCTTGACAAAGTTTACTAATTTGGCATTGGTATTGCTATTGGCAAGGAAGTGTTTTGACTCCAGTTTTCGTAATAGCCCAGTTTGTGGCTACATCCATAACCATTCCCCCTTGTGCTGCCACACGTTCGCTGTCGTTACAGCTATGCACAGGCTGCTTCAAGTTGTTTGGCATGTTCTTCAAACCCAGCTATTGTTCCCTGAGAGTGCTATGTTTGTCTAATCCAGCTGTTGCCCTCTGAGAGTGCTGACACCAGTCAATAGAAACCAGGTGGAAACAATATAAAAAGCACATTCGTATGACATTGATGAAATGCATCTTAAAGGACTGGGCAAAAGCCAGGATGAGAAATGAGAAGAATGTTATCAGGATTCCTGCTCTAAGCCTCAAAATGTGTAATGTGCCCTGTGTATCAGGACAGATAATTATCCTATTTATAAAAAAAAATAAAAGCCAACTTACATGCATCTAAACTGGCAGTAGAATTTAAAAAAAAATATTTAAATGGAAGCTCAGTGCCTTGTGATTTTAAAAACGATAAGTGTATTTGTAACTACCCCATTTTGTTTCTGTAAGCATTCTGTATGCATTTCTCAACTTAATTTTCATGTTTAATAATCTTTATATGATGCTTCAGTATTCCTAAATTATTGAGTTATTTATATCCCTTTTAGTCTCATTTTCTTATGCCTTCTGGGCTGATTTTCAGACTGGATTTCATTTTACCCAAGTAATTTGAGACTAGAGCATGGATTTACAAGAGATGCTGGAAGATTCCCTTCATTAGCAATGATCCAAGCAGAACAACTCCCAGGTTACTAAGCAATTCAACCTCTGTTTAAATTAGGATCCTGCATGTCTGTTATATGCAAAGTTTGAACTAAATAATCATAGAACGGTTTGGGTTGGAAGGGACCTTAAAGATCATCCAGTTCCAACCCCCCTGCCGTAAGCAAGGACACATCCCACCAGACCAGGCTGCTCAAGGCCCCAGTGAGGCTGCCAAAGGCCACAGTAACCACAGTGGAGAGGAATGCAAATGGTAGCTCCCTTAATATCAAAATGAAATACAGCCCCTGGGATTTTGTCTTTTGTATTTATTTGATCCAGCATACAGTAAGCACGCATTCTATCAAAAAAAAAAAATGCTGGTAGTTTACCTACTACTGCATTTTCACTTTCAAACTGTTGATTGGAAGTCATCTGCTTCAGAGGAACTCGCAGTCTAAAAGACAAAAATTATCATTTGCCTGAATATGGATTATTTCCATCAACTTTAATCTCAAGAATCAAAATTAGATTATTAAATAAAAGTTACCTGAATTGCATTTGGTTTTGTAAGCTTGCTATTGATTGGACTTGGGCCATTTGTGGGTTATCACTCCCTGCAGTGTCAATAACCATCTGAAACATAGGAAAAAAATTCAAATGAGGCAGCACATGAAATTGTTATTTCACAATATCGCTCTGATTTCTCCTTAGATTGTTGACATTCCTTCTTTTAGCCCTTCTTTAGGGGTCAGGGAACATAAAAATTTTTTGCTTATCTTTGCTTTACATTCCAATAATATGAAACCCAAAACAACTTCTATAATAATTTATAAAGTAACATTCACAGCACCAATGATTGGAAGTGAATTATTAACTTTTTTGCCACACAGATAACATTACATAATTTGCAAACTTTATAGAGGTTTTCTACTACTGCAGCCAGGTTGCTCCTGCTGGAAAAACATAGAAAGGGCTGGAGCCAGGCTTGTCTCCACCTCCAAAGACAAGTAAGGGAACACATCAGCATCAACTGTCTCCTGTGTGGACTGAAAAACTGCAGAAAACACAGAAATATGCCTGCCTCACGAATTTTCATCAGCTTAGACACCTTAATTCGTATACGTATGTAGCGTGTTTGTGCCTTAAAGGCAGAGTGACAGCAAGAGCCTATGCCTCGGCATCAGATGATACATTCTTTCACAGGGAGATGCTGTTTCTGGTTTGCTTTTTAATTTGTAAAATTAATTCAAATTGGGATGTGGGGCAAAGGGGCTGGTTATGCAGAATGTGCCTGCCAGTAGTTTACAGCACACCTTTTCTGAAGAATAACAACCTTCTTTCTTCCAAACTTTTTATTTTTCATCAGACTCCATCTTCTTTTCTCTGTTGCTATCACCCTTTCTTAAAGTCCCCTTACCTTTGACTTACTGCTTCCCCCTATTCTCTAAGTGCAATTCTAGGTCTCAGACTCCCATCCTCATCTATCGATTCCCCTGGCAATAGCCCTTCTAGCATCCTCATCATGTCCAACTCCCTCCACCAGCCACAAATCTAAATTTCTTGAAATTTCTTCTGGTCTTGCTCCATTCAGTCTACCACTGCCCTTCATGTTACCTTATCTTATGAAGGCTGCTTTTTCTACCACAGGCTCTACTCTAAACTGTTTAGTGATTCACTCCATCCTTCAGTTCCCCTGAAATTCTTAAGAAAAATCACAATTGGTTCTGTTAAATTTTTACTTGAAAATTTGTGTTGTTCATTAAAATTTGGGTTTAAATAGACCCAGTGAGATGTCCCTTATAAAGAAAGACTTTGGTACAGAAACTTCTCTGAGCTCCTGCCCAGCAAATACAGTTACAAACCACTGGGCTGTGACCAACAGGATGAGGCTTGACAAGGCCAGGTGCCAAGTCCTGCACTTGGGGCACAACAACCCTGTGCAGCATTACAGGCTTGGAGAAGAGTAGCTGGAAAGCTGCCTGGAGGAGAAGGACCTGGGGGTGTTGGTCAACAGTGACTGAACATGAGCCAGCAGTGGCCCAGGTGGCCAAGAAGGCCAATGGCATCTTGGCTTGTATCAGAAAAGGCGTGACCAGAAGGACCAGGGAAGTGATTATGCCCCTGTACTTGGCATTGTTGAGGTTGCACCTTGAATCCTGTGTTCAGTTTTGAGCTCCTCACTACAAGAAGGACATTGAGGGGCAGGACCATGTACAGAGAAGGACAACAAAGATGGTGAAGGGTCTGGAGAAAAAAATTCATGAGGAGCATCTAAGCGAGCTGGGATTGCTTAGCCTAGAGAAAAGGAGGCAGAGGGGAGACTTTATCACTGAAAGTTTGTATGGAGGTCGGTGTTGGTCTCTTCACCCAAGCGGCAAGTGATAGGATGAGAGGAAATGGCCTCAAACTGCACCAGGGGAGGTTCAGGTTAGATGTCAGGAAAAATTTCTTCACTGAAAGGGTTCTCAGGCACTGACAGATGCTGCCCAGGGAGGTGCTGGAGTCACCATTCCTGGAGGTATTTAAAAGACATGCAAATGTGGTGCTCAGGGATATGGTTTAGTAGTGGACAGGTATGGTGGGACTTGATGGTCACAAAAGTCTTTTCCAACCAAACAATTCTATGGTTCTATGGTATAATAGCACCTCCAGTGGGTCTCTTCCAACCTGGTTATTCTATGATTCTATGATTTTAAGTGCTTTACATTTCACAGAATCACAGAATCACAGAATAACCAGGTTGGAAGAGACCCACTGGATCGTCGAGTCCAAACATTCCCACCAATCCCTAAATCATGCTCCTAAGCACCTCATCTACCCTAACCTTAAACACCTCCAGGGACGGTGACTCAACCACCTCCCTTGGCAGACTGTTCCAATGCCTAACCACCCTCTCCGTGAAGAACTTTTTCCTAATCTCAAGCCTAAATCTCCCCTGGCGGAGCTTGAGGCCATTCCCTCTCGTCCTGTCCCCTGTCACTCGGGAGAAGAGGCCAGCTCCCTCCTCTCCACAACCTCCCTTCAGGTAGTTGTAGAGAGTAATAAGGTCTCCCCTCAGCCTCCTCTTCTCCAGGCTAAACACCCCCAGCTCTCTCAGCCGCTCCTCATAAGGCCTGTTCTCCAGCCCCTTCACCAGCTTTGTTGCTCTTCTCTGGACTCGCTCCAGAGCCTCAACATCCTTCTTGTGGTGAGGGGCCCAGAACTGAACACAGTACTCGAGGTGCGGTCTCACCAGTGCCGAGTACAGGGGGAGAATAACCTCCCTGGACCTGCTGGTTACGCCATTCCTGATACAAGCCAAGATGCCATTGGCCTTTTTGGCCACCTGGGCCACTGCTGGCTCATGTTCAGTCTGTTGTCAACCCGCAACCCCAAGTCCTTCTCCTTCTGGCAGCTTTCCAGCCAGGCTTCTCCTAGTTTGTACCTCTGCTTAGGGTTGTTGTGCCCCAACTGCATAAAATACATTTGAACAACTGCATAAAATAGATTATATGTTTTTACCAATGGGAAAGCTGTGTACCTGTGACGATTCTTCAGCAAGGCTGGAGGAACTGCTGGTTGCCACTGGAAGTTCCATTGGTTTTGCTTTTTCTTCTTTCCCTAGATTAACAAATATTACTTAGTATTGCCAATAGAACTAAGTAGCCAAAGTATATCACTATTAAACTGAACTTGGAAACAAAGATAATAAATTTTGCTGTTGATAAAGAGATAAAAGAAAATTAAGACAAAATATGAAAGTATCAATTTACTGCAAATAATACTTGGCTAATATTTGCTATGTTTATACAAACAGCACTAAAGATATATTACGGATTTTTCTGGCACTATGCATCAGGTATACCTCATTGCACACATAAGATGAATCAGACACAGGAGATTTTTGGGACAGACAGACAGGTTAAGTACCCAATTTCCATGGAAAATGTGGCTTAAACTATCACACTACTAGCCATTTGCAAGATTTGTTATTGTGGTTTCCACTCATTTACACAAAAATAATCCGAAATCTTCACAGAAAGGTCATTAAACACACTGCACCTGTTTCTGTTCCTTGCATTTTAGTTCTAATACTCTGTACAGACTGGACTAATTTCTGAGGAATGCATGGGACATGTAATGGCTTATACAGCTGATGCTTCTTGTTTAGCAAAGCCGGATGTTCATTCTCTTCTAATATCCTAAAAAATAATAATTAAAAAAATTAATAACTGCAGAAGGAAGGAAGTCATAAAACACAACTGCTTTAAATAAGTGGAGTTTTCAAAGAACATGCTTGCTGCTAGGGTGGTTCTACTTCTTTCAGCTCCAGCAATTGCTAAAAATGGAAGTTTCCTTTAAATATTATCAGACAGCACATAACCAAAGGCAGAAGACATGATGTCGCAAGAAGTTAATCATAAGAACATTGTTGACTTAAGTGTTGCCAAAGAAAAGTATTAGTAGTTTGAGATTTAACATTTTCGTCAAAGTACTTCATTATTGTAGTTCTGAAATCACATTTTCACTGAAAAAACACTTCTACTCTCTCTGAGATTGTCTGGAATACTCATATTATACACACAAAAGAGAAAGCTGCAACAAGCATTTTCACTTGTGGATTAATAATCTGTGTAGGGCAAATAGATTTTTACAGCATAGAAATACAAAGTTTAGCAGAACAACGCAGGGTAAAGTGGCTGTTTGATGCAGGAACATTTACTATTTTTTAAAATAATTAGTTTTATATTATTTTCTCCCTGGCATTCCTGCTTAGGCCTCGGTGCTTCTAGCTGCAACTTCTGGTTTATAGCTGGCTAAACAATGTTGTTCATAACAAATGAATAATTGAGAACTTTTTTGCTCTTCTTGAAATTTTCTATAATTAAAAATAAGATAAAACGTGGGATGCCCTTCGTAAAGTAGTGTGGAGTGAAATTAGCAACACCGGTAAAAAGTACAAAACCAGAAGCACTGGTTAAGATACACAGATCTCACACCACATTAAACTAATAAGCATGCACAACTGTGATCACATAAAACTATGAATGCACTGCAGTCAAATAGCTGATGAAAAGGAATATCTTCACCTGCAAAGTTAAATATACACTTGGACTAAGATCCAACAAACTATATAAACCATATCTCACCTAATAGATCAATCAAAAAAACCCCAGGAATGATAGAAGATCCTTTAAAATCTATTTTGCTTTCAGTTACAGGAATAACAGGCATTCCCTGAGTCAAGAACAAGTATTACAGGGAATAAGATGTGCATATGGCTAGTGTATCTTTAAATTCAGATGCAGAGAGTGTGAAAACAGGGAGAAATAAAAGCAGTGCAAAGAACAGAACCCTTGCAAAAAATGCTTTACCTTTTCCAAATGGATTATTTGGCCACTTTACCACAATCATCATTCAGAATGAATTGAACAAAGCTGCTGCTGCTGAGGTTGTGAGTTAGATTGCCATAAATCATTTCTTTTAAAGAACATCGGATGCTAAATTGTGTTTTTAAAAGTTCCTGGAGGCAGTTTTCATGGGCTTCTGTAAAGCCTAACAGACAAAAAAACCCCACCTACTGTCCATGAGATAAAACATTCATTTACAAAGTGTATCTTTTCAGAAGAATGTGTCAATGGCCAAATTACAAACAGGACTCCGAAGCTCTTAAGATACATATTTTTTAAGTAGTACAACCTGCAAGAGCCTGCAGTTAAACTTCATGCATGTGCAATGCACCTGCTTCCTGCCCTCCTCAAAAACATTACTGAAAAAGCAATATGCATCTACTCTGACATAATTAATCACAATTGAAAGAAAAATCAAACTGTATACTGAAGCTCAAAATAGTCCAAATTGCAGTAACAAGAAAGATCATTTGTGTTCTTTCTCTACTTCATTGTTAGTAGACATCTGAGTAGATAAAAAATCTTTATCTTGATCCATACTGTGAAATAGATAACATGTTTTTACTAAGATGCAAAGAAAAAACCCCACATATTCTTAAGTCTAAGAAAAATTCCATTTCCATAGCAATAATTTCTTTTTTATAGAATTATGAAGCCCAAAGATGAATATTTTATCTTCACTATAGGAATCAAGCATATTTGATTACCCCTATGAAGAATTACACTTGCTGATATGGTGTGTACAAGGTTCTCTACTGTAGCCATGTTCGGTGTTCTAATCCAGAGCATGCCAAAAAGTCCTTTTGGAAGCAGCACTTTCAATAATTAGTAACTAACAATTGACTAGGAGGTTGTGGTCAGTACAGGGTTAAGTCTTCATTTACATTCACATTTAGATGTCCAGAAGCAGCCTTATAAGAATTTTTCCAAGAACGATGTTATTTTTTTTTTCTTTGCTCGGTAGAATCTCATCACTGGTAAAGCAAATGTAGAGAAAGAACTGCAGTAATCCACCATGTCTCACTTAGAATGTAAGATATTTTAGGTATGCAGAAGAAGAATGAATATATAATAATAAGAAATAAATAGCAATCAAGCCCACAATTACAGAATAATGGAAATAAAACTCTCACAAACATTTCTTAAAAGCAGAAAGAATGAACACGATACATGACAAACCACAGTTCAAGATTTCAGCCTTTCTGTGTAATAAATATGATCTCTAATTGATAAATCAAGACAAGGGCTTCAAAAGGGTTGAGACCTATTTGGTGACTGATGAAAACTCCGAGTCTGTAAATGTTAATTGTGGTACCTGTCTGTGTAAATGGTTAAGTATGAAAGCCCACTGTTAGGAGAAAACAGTTGAAATGGGAAGAGGAATTTCTGTTTTGCAATCAGCCTAATCAATGAACATCTCAACAAGTGATGCAAACTGGCATCTTCCAAGCCTTTTAAAAGCACAGTTACCACTACCACCCTACTCAAAGAACCTACATATAAGCACCTATTCATTAACTTGTGGGTTATTTTCTTCTCTTGCTGCCCCCTAAAGCATTTAATGGGTAGTAACTTGTACATTGACCTCAGTGCTTTCATTACTCTGTTTAGTTCTTTCCCTCGCTGTTGTTGTTGGTTTTCACACTGGTCTGCATCAGTTCAAGGAGAGTCACATCACAACTCTTCATCTTTCTTTCATTCTTTCTTCTTTTGTGGCAGAATATGAAGATATCTAATTTTTTCTTCACAAAGCTTTATTTGCTTGGTAGTAACCTTGTAATAACTGCAGAACAGCTCTCAAGAGATACTGCCTCTGGTCCCCACATTCTGCTGTTACAGTTTTGTACGTTGCCTTGAGTTTGCAAAGGTTTTAATTCATGTGACTCATTAGCTAAGCATATTTTTTTGTTTGTGTTTTTTTCACGATAGTTAGAATCACAGGTTAATAATACATTTTTAAAAAAAATCGGTAATTACTTTATTAGATACTTCTAAGCTTTCTAGTGAAGATTGTTTTTAATACACTAGTGCCAAACATGGATTTTTAAAAACAATTTTCATGCCATTTTCTACCAGTCTTTATGTTATGGATACCTTTGAGGAAAAATAAGCTTTAAAATTTACTCCAGGGAAAATGTACTAATCAATAATCAGGTTATGGTCTGACACCATGTGCTATATCATGTAAATGCATCTACAGAGATGAAAAGGCAATGTGAATTAGGATAGTGTACAATGTTTACAGCATCTTATAGCCAAGATGCAAGCCAGGTAATTTTTGCCTCACTAAGAGCACTAAAAAGATCTACTTGTATGCAATCAAAACAACTTTGGGTGAAGGCACAAGCACCTAAGGTCTCCATGACATGGAAGTAAACATACAGCTGGCAGGTCCAGCAATGCACCCTATGAATTCCTTTCCATAAGGAGCTTGACTGAGTGCTTCTTACACTTCCATGTGCAATGCACAGATGTCTGCCTTTTAGAACAGGTCTTTAACTGGCATTTTGCTTTCTGCAGATTGCACATACATGGATTTCTTTGAAAACTCAAAAAGAGTGTTTCCCATTTGGTTTTTTTTTACCTGTTAGGTGGATTTCTTGCTTCCCTGTGCTTCTTAGGACTTGCCAGTTACAATAAGCTTACAGAAGGCACAATGGGTGAAAGGACTTACACCACCAAAAAGAAAAGAATCATCTAAATAATTCATAGGTCTGTAAGGAGATATTAAAGACCTTAAATCCCTCATGGAATGGAGCTCAGGGTTGATTAAAATGACACCTTCCTACAGATATAATCCCTATTTAAAACCCTAAAAAGCTCCTTTTTCAAGCACACCATAATGCAAAATCACATGGACAAAGTCTTATGGACATATTTTCGGTTTAACATGGAATGTGGTCTAAAAGCATCAGCTCTAAGGTTCATGTTTCAACATTCACAAGGACTCCAAATAAGTGCAAGATAGTCCTGATGCTGATTTTCAGTCATTGTAATTGAGCTCAAATTGAAGTGGGTCCCAGTGGTAAATGATCACTGACTAACTTATTAAGCCAATAATCCTGTCTATGAAACTTTCACTCATGCTTGTTTTTAAGAACCAAATTAAGAGTTAAATTTCTTAATTAGTTCAGAGCCGAAGACAAATGTCTTGTGGAACCCTGACTATTTTCCCCCAAATATTCATTTAGCAGAGTTAATGTCTTTTACCTCTGACTGAGTAGTCACTGTAGTTGTATTCAAGACTTGCAAAGCTGTTCACATAGATCCATCAGCAGTAGCTGTGAGGAGCAACAGTTTCTACAAAATACTTTTGAATACTATGTTTCCAGATACATTTAGCTTCTAAGAATCAAAATTGGCCACCATTTTAAACCCAAGAAACACAAATCTTTTAAAATTACACAAGTAAATCACGTAACCAGAATTAGAGGAACTTGCCAGGCATCATTCAGCAACAATCTGTGTTTTGTAGCAGGCTTTGTGTACAAATGCAGAGAGAGTACTCTGAATGAAAGCAAAGGAAAGAAATAAATTTTAAGTGTACCTTTCTTTAAACTGCTTTGGCTTCTCTAGACTTTTCTGATTTTTTCCTTTAATCATTTTGGAATTATTTTGATCTTCCATAGTCTCTTCAAGTGTCTTAAAAGATAAAGAACAAATAACATGAAAATCAAAAGAACTTGAAAAATTACAGCTATAGGCTGCAGACATTTTCCAAACCTGATGAATCAGTGCATAGCAGCAGAGGTTTTGTAGCCAGAACAATCTGAAGAAATAAGCAGAAAAAGGATAAAGAGAGGCAATATTTTTTTGTTGGCCCAACTGCAACAACTGGAATGAACATGGATGGTTTTGAGCGCAGCCTCTACATATCTGTTCAAAACAAGGAGCTCCTTACATGGTCTCCTTCATAGTTATAAATAAATTCAGCACATCCCTGCTTGCTGTATATTTATACCGCACACACCACATTAAGTCTGTAACGATGAGTGTCGAACAGTATCACAAAACAGAAAAAGAAAGCACCACCTGTGCACAATGTGCTTCCACCAGGGCTGGCTGAAGGGGACCTGGCTAACACATGCATAGATGGAGGACATGATCATCCAGCCCAGAGAGGTCAAAGTGTCCAGGTGCAACAATACAAAACTTAACCAGACTCTTCACAAGGTTGGCCTACTGGGCTACTCAGGTACTCAGGCTTAGAACCTTTTACCTCCCAGCAGAGGAGAGGGTCCTGACTGAGTTTTTTTCTTTTTGGAAGACTATCCCTTTGGAAAGAGTGTTTCTTCTAATCAGAGGAGTTGTTCTGATCTCCTGCCTAAAATCAGCCAGTTTTACCTCTGAGTATAATTTATGTACACGTTTATTGGGGGGGATTAATCTACATGATTTTTATTGTAAGGCTAATCTAGTTAAGCACATTCATATTAATGAAACCTTACAAACCAGTTGGACCCACACAGGCTCTGTGCTCGAGCCCTAGAGCTCACTGAGGAACAGCCCTGCTGTATGTTGAAGTGTGTTCTCCAGCACTCTTGAGCTCGCATGAAAGTCATCGTGATACAGTGCCTTGATGGAAATTACATTGCAAACTGAGGTCAACAGAAAGCAAGCCTTAAGAGCCTTTACGTTCATGGACCCCTCTTCTCTAAGAAAACATATGTGATGTTTAAAGGAACATAATTACTAATACTAGAATCATCCTGTTGATCCAAGTGCTTGAAAATATGCTACTTCTTTCACATTTCAGAAAACGAGAGTGGTATACAAAACTACATGCAGAAAATATATTTATATAAAACAGAATTAAAATACAGTTACCTTTTTAAAATAATTTATTTTAATTTCTAATTCAGCTGCTTCTTTTTGCAGTTCAATGGATTCTTGCTTAGCAGCTGCAGCAAGCTTTAACATTTCCTGTGTTTTTTGATATGAAGAAGCACTTTCACGTTAGGGAATATATACTGCAACATTACGTTTTTCAGGCAAGAGATACTATCAGATCCCTGAGCCCTCTATACCATAAGTACAAATGCTAGAGGAAGAGAAAGCTCTGACAAACGTACATTTCATTGAATCATAGAACGGATTAGGTTGGAAAGGACTTTAAAGGTCATCCAGTTCCAAACCCCCTGCCATAGGCAGGGACACCTCTCACTGGACCAGGGTGCCCAAAACTTCATCCAACCTGACCCCGAACACCTGCAAGGATGGAACATCCATGACTTCTCTGGGCAGCCTGGGCCAGGGCCTTCCTACCCTCATTGTGAAGAATTTCTTCCTAATGTTTAATCTAAAACCTCCTCCTTCCAACTTGTAGCTCAGACAAGTCTTCAAATCTAGTTTCACATGGGCTTCTCCTCCTTAATGAAGCAAATAGGAAAGGCTGGACTCGATGATCCAAGAGGTCTTTTCCAACCTGGTGATTCTAAGATTTTTACGTCATTAAGTGAAATTTTATTTTCTTTACTCTAAATGCTGCCATAAATTTAAACTGAAGACTATTGTTTGACCTTCAGTTTTCTTGCAGTGAATTGCCAATGCTGCCCCTCTAAACATAAATATGTAAATAATTACTATACTTAATAGAATGATGTTAAATGTAAATATAAACTTTCTTGCCTGTAAACTACATAAACACTATAAATCAAGGATACATGTGTAAAGCCCAGTCATTCAGGGACTTAAAAGGAACAAGCTCTGCAGAAATAAAATTTCATTTCAGATCATTAATTCACAAATCTAATTTTCTTTACAAAAGCAAGATAAATTAATAGATCAGTAGCACTTATCTTTGCTTAGTACACATAACAGAAATAGCAGTATAACAGGCAGTAATGCCATCACAAACAGCACCAAAAAAAGATGAAAAATAAATTTAAAATTTTGAGAGGCTTGTTATGACGTCATTTCAGGACTTTTTTACTCCTAGAAACCCAATGGCAAACGTCTCCTCATTAACTTTGTGGGTTGGAAGAATGAATATTAGTGTATAGACTTTAAATTCTTGTTCAAAGTCTTGGTTTGCTAAAGACTTTTTCCTAAAAAATGGTTTAAGAAAAAGAAGACCTTTCTTTTAGCTGAAAAGAAACTGCAGAAAATTAATTAGAGAATTTCTGTTCACCATTTTTAATGTGCAATGTACTACCATTATTCTCTACTGTAAAGGTATTTTTGTAGTAGTACCCAGAATATCTGAGGAAGCATCTTCATCCAATTTATATTTTTCAGTGTGTTTCAAAATCCGTCTCTGTATTTCTTCAAGCTCTTTCTTTTTTTTGTAATACTCCTGCGCAAGAGCAGTTTCTGCATATTTTTCACGGTGTTGCTTCAGAATCTCCTTATACTGGGTTATGTAATCCTCGTACATTTTCCTATAAAAATACATATAATTTAATTATTTTTTCACTCAAAGCCATTGTCTATAAGGGTAAAAAACTATTAATTTTTTGCACCAAGTTAATTAGATTTGCTGCTGTCCTGGAAAAAAAATGGGATTGCACTTCTTTTGTATTCCAGTCCATTTTCAAGAAAAACTATGCTGTGGGTAAGAAAGAATGCAATCATGACATAAAACCAGTCAAACCTCATTGTTCTCGAAGGACTGCAGACCATCCCATGTCCAAAGGCAGCCTGGCAGATGACATATTTTTCCATGTTTAATCACCATGAAACTCACTGCAGGTCAAATTCTCCACTCCTGTCTATTGGCACAACTGGAGCTGTATCAAACTTACATTAAAAGAGAATTTGGCCTGGAATCCCATATTTAGAGCAGCCTGACACACTGCTGGACTCAGAGCTGCCCCCGAGGAGATGCTGAGTAATCTCTGTCTGACTCAGGGAAGCCTTAAGCACGCACATCAATTACATTAAACCAGCAGGACTATTCATGCTTAAGGTTAAGCAAACACTTAAATGTTTAGCTGGCAAAGAGCCAGAATGCTCAGCTTCTCGTAGGATTGCCCTTTAAGTTATTTTTACACTAATATCATTGTGCTGACACCATGTGAATACATAGCTTCTGATCATTAGAGTAAGTAGCAACAATTAATGTTCATGGCACCTTAGAAGTCTGCAAATTATCAATATCATGTTTGGAAAGTAGAGAAAGAAAAGTGGTTTTGCACAGAACAGCCATCCTCTTGTATTACATCAATGACTGACTACACTGGAAAAGACTTTCTTCAGTCTTGCTCACTTGGGCAAGGAATATACAGGATAGATTGCTAATAACAGTTCAAATATTTAACTCATCGGGATGAGTTTTTCATTACACCAATAATGCTGCTAGGAATAAGTTTTTATGGATAATTTCCAGTATGAAAGTAGTATCTTTTGGGAATGCTGAATAATTGAAATTGCAATCAAAGAACTGTGTCTGGTTCTTAACATCACACACAAGTAATCTAAGTATAGAATCACAGAAGCCTGTATTTCCCACATAGACAAGACCTAACCGTTAATAGCTTTTAATTATGACTAACAGCAACCAGTGCCCAATAACTGTATTTCTCTGCATTTGAAAACCAAAGCTTAATAACGGCATAAAATGAAATTAAGATGCCATTTTTTTTAAATGATGATATTCTATTCATTCTTGAAAAAGAAAGATAAATATAGGCATATGCAAAATACATAATAAGAGTTTTATGTTGATATTTTATGTGGATGTCACACATCCAGCATGTATCTTTAATGCAGGCTGGTCATTTAACTGAGATAGAAATACTGCACAAAGCTGCTTGATAGTAGAACAGATCAATATAAAGCTACAGAAGGTAAAGGAAATGTCATCCCCTAGGAAAAGGCTGTGTGAAATACAGAGGCAAGTTTGAAAATATTAAATTATTGGGACACCTGTAGATTATCCAGAAATTCCTTTCTGAAACAAATTATTGTGTATAATGTGACTAAAGCCAGAGACTCACCTGCTTACCTGCAGCACGAATTAAGCCTTCGCTAAGGAACAGCTCTCACTGCTTGCAAAGCACGTGGTATTTCTCTTTAACTGCTATTAATCATTTAAATGGAGCATGACTGAAAGGCAGACACTTCTGGCTGCCCACTGGCTCACTCAGGCAATGGAAGAGAGAAAACTTTGTGACCGCTTTCAAGGGCAGAAGTTCCTGATCTTACAAAATGAAACATTCTTTTTAATTGTCACAGTAGGGGAAAAAGTAAGACCTCAATTTTCAAAGAAAAATACACTCCAGGCACTTGTTCCTGTTAAATAGACTGAAATTCCATACACCTGTCTAGGGGAAAGAAGCTGTAGATCCTATGAGACCAAAGACTGCAAAACGAAGGACTTGAGACTTCCCAAACTTTATGTAAAAAATTCCATTAATCTATTTGCTTTTCTACACAGCTGGTATTAGGAATATAAGTTTCTTGATTTATTGATTATTTGTGCATACTGTAAGAAAATTTTCAGGTGTGAAAGATGGAAGTTACTCTGTTCTAGTTAATTTAATAGGTGCCACAAAAAATAACTGAGCAAAAAAAAGGCATTTGCTGGCATGTAATTAAGAATATGTCAAAAAAAAATTTAAAAATATATATCAAAGTAAAGTAACCCTCAGATTTTATAAACTTTTCTCAATATATATTTTCCACAGATTAATATTTATGGTCATAGGAAGTACAGTACAGCAGTCTTAAGAAATTCTCACTATGTTCAATATTTTTCCTAAGCAATGCTCATCCTCTGCTTCATGCAATTAAACACGAACTATTAGAATTCAGCACTGTTCACATTAAAGTCATTAGAAAGAATTTTAATCTAGTAACTATGGGAAAAGGACGGACAGCACCTTCAAAACCTCTGAACCTTACATGGATAGCTATTTATTACTCTTTCTTTCTATCACTTATTATCAGGATGATTTTCCAGTATTAAGCATTCCTATACGTTCGTGAAAACAGTAACAAAAAATATGTGGAACGCTTTTAAAACCTCCATAAAAAGTGCCTAATTAAACGAAAACTGATCTGCACATTTTTAAAAATATCCTCTGTCTAAAGTAGTGGCTCCTGAATGCCCCCAAATGTCAGGCTAAAAAGTGCATTCAGTGGATGAAGTTTTAAATGTACTTATTTTTCTCCCAATTTATGTATTTCAAATTTGCTGAATGCACATCTTGCTGATTTGAACATATCATCAAGCGTTTCACTACAGCAGGATCATATTTGAATGCACCATTTGATGATTCTTTCCATAAAATGAATGAACTAAAATTATTTTATGATTTATAGTCATGATGTCCTATAATTAAGCTTAGGAAAATAGATCAAACACTTCCATGTTGGAATTGAAACTAGTAATCTAAAGAAGCAATTTAAAAGTAATGCTTCTTTGGCTTGTCAGCTCAAATTAGTGAAAGCCAAAATGGCTTCATCATATACTCATAGAAAGCAAACATAGCCTTTTTTTTTCACCAAATATAGAGCTTGGAATGGGAAGAGGACAGATAAGCTACTGAGTTAATTAAAGGCTATCAGGTATGCTCTTTTGGCTCTCTTGGACAACTGGCAAAAAGAACACTTACAAAAGAACCAAAGGCAACATTTAGTTATCGAGGTGAATCTGCCATAATTTTTTCACCACAGGGCAAACCAACCTTTTATTCTTCACAAGCAGAGCAGTAGAGGTAAGCAACCCTGCTAAAATGAAGATCAGATATATCTGAGTGTTAAACAGAGATTCAGAGCGTTAACTTGGCACACTGCGTTTTGAAAATTTCAGCGAGAATCTTCAGGGACTGTTCATTGTCCATCTGAACACAGGTAGCTACATTGCACAACTAATCAATCGTGTAAATTGCAAAATCTAATTAATTAAGATGAAAATAACTGAAATGTCACTTACTGAGCAGAAATAAATTTGCAGTTAATACTGACTAGAATCTTACCCAAATTGGTCTTAAAATGGGTTTAGACCAGGGTTTCCTGAGCCACTCACTCAGTTTCTCAGGACCTGCTACTGAATATTCATGCTTTATGGTTATATTGAAGAACATACAGCAGAATACAACAACTTGATTTGCACATTCTATTAACCATATGCAATTCATATTCTCAAATAAAGAAAAGCACAAAATTATTGGAATGCCTCCAATTGCTACCTTACTTACTGCATATATGAACGGTTCAATTACATGATTATTCTGAAGAAAACATAAAACCTGAGTATTTACCAAGTAAATCTAACCAAATATTAATATCTGAAACTCCTGAAATCACATCTACATGAAGACATGTCATAGTAGTGGCAAAACAAATCATTCATAGATAACACTTATGTATGGTCTTGCAAATATGCTCTGATATTTCATGTTTCTGCCAAAGCTAAAGCATTCGCTGCATTTATTTCTTGGGCATATTTGATCCTTTTCCACTGGTAACTACAAAACAACATAAGATCTCGTAACAATGTAAACCAAAATTTCTTTCAATTACTCAGCCACTTCTGTTATCCAGAAAATTTACAACTGTTTGACGCAGACTGCTCTATCTTTGCTGATCAGTTTAGATAGCTTATAAAGTATTACTGCTAGAAACTTCATCTCAGGTGATCACTGATACCTCTCATTTTCTGTAGATTCTTGTAAAGCTTCGAGTTCATTTTTCAAATATTCTTCATGCTTGCCAAGGATTACATAAGTGGGCTTCCACCTGTGGAGAAAGTCAAAAAAAGAAAGAACATAAATGATCTTTCCTAATAAAAAGTCATTAAGAAATGAAGACATTAAGTTCCTTTTGCCAGCTTACTAGAACAAATAACTTAATATTTTTAAGTCAGTCGTAAAAGGTTTTAGTACAGAAAGTTTTCACATGCACGCATTTAGTTTGTTCAGAGCTTAAAGCTGCCAACTGAAGAACAAATATATATGATTAGCAAAGACTATAAAGCAGTTTTTTAAAGAACAGAGTGAGCATCATAATTTTTTTGAGACTATTGCTAAGCAATTACACATCCAAATCACATATCAGCCACTCAGAATAGCGCCAGCAGTAAATTCTTTTGACGTGTGCTGTCCCTTAGTTGGAGATGCATAAAACTTTGTTCTCATCGATATCACAAGCAGCAATTTCAAAGTCAGAATCTCCTCCATATCCTGCTCAGGAAACAGCCAGAAAGAGACGCTGCCTTTCAGCACAATAGCCCAGACACTGAGAGCACTGACCTGGCCATTTGGAGTCACAGGTCCCCATGCCACCTCTTACCAACTAGATCTGAACTCAAATTCTGACCCTACAGGAAAACACACCTGACAGCTAAGGGTCAATAGTGAATTAATGGCAGATGAGAACTGAACTTCAGCTGTTCTCAAGTAATATTTTCTTCCTCTAAGTCATCATCCACCTCTACTTTCATATTTCACACAGTGGTTACCTGGCTATACAGTATGTCTGCATGGTTAAATGCACCCATTCCAGTAACCTGGCTCCAGCCAAGAGGTGCCAAGCAGCTCATACCCAACTCATAACTAGATTCCTCTAGAGCAATCTGATGGCTCCACATTCTGTAATGTTTAGCCTGGATCACCTCTCGTGTGGTTCCCCTACAGCCTTGAAAGACAATTAATCAATTTTTTGTTCTTCTTCTCATTTCAGGAGCCTCCTGTAATGTAAGAGCTAAGATGCAGCCCACCAAAGTGACTTCCTACTAGTAAACTAATAGTACTCCCTCAACATCCAGGTATTTCAGATGCCCCCTCCTTGGGTATGGGAACTCTAGAAAACAGGCTATCCGTAACATAAATTCAGCTTTCGTACAGAGCAGAAGCTACCCAAAGGCATCACAAGCACCTACAATGCAGTCTGAATGCAACTACCTGTCCTAGGAGATGCACACACAAAACCCGACTTTAGGAACACATACATAGATTCTATCGAACCTAAACATTGAAGAAATAGAAAAAGGAATATCCATAAGGACCGAAGAGACCAAGTGAATCTGAAACAGGACAGATACAGTCACACTTAAAGAGTTACATGAACAAGGATGAAGGCAGAAATGGCAATGCAGAGCAACGTTGCAGTTGAACAAATCGTGTAACACTTTACTGCACAAGTGAGAGGAGCAGAGGAGGTAAGGTTCATGAGTTCATGCATATTCATGAGTAAGATTAGTAAGTGGCATTTTTGTATGTGAGTATGAACCTGTGGTTCAAAACTGTAGGGTTTATAGCACACAAATAGACAAAGTATGTGGATTCGGGCAGTCGCTCCCAAGCTAGAATAAAATAAAGACTTCAGTAACAGCTAACAATGCATTTTCCATCAGAGAAATAAAGAACGAAGAATTGAGAATTAATTTGCTGAATTGAAGTCCAATAACCTTGAACAAAATAAAACATACTCCAGGCGATAAGACAACACAACGTATAATCAACATTTACAACAGCAGCAAAGTTTGTCAACAACAAAAAAAACCCAAGTGAGAAACTGCAGAATCCATTCAGGAAATCTAGGACTATTGGCACAAATTGTTTGACACAACAGGTGATTCAACATGTAATTACAAAATTCTACTTCACCATAGCTATTGTAAATTCAATAGAAAGCTGAATTTTTAAAGGTTCGGATTTAAAAACAACGAAACAGAAACCAACATACTTAGATAAAAATGTATCAGTACACAAACACCTTCTACTCAGAGAACTCCATGCCTTTCTTTGCAGGAAAAAAGCACAAGCAAAGAAAAAGTCATAGAGCTTTTATCAATGAAAGTACAAACCATATCATACATTACATTTTGTGTTCCCATCTGTTCTGCGGACATGCAGAAACAACACAGTACAAGGGTGCTGTTTTGTAAACACAACACAAAATACAAGGTTCAAACAGCTTATCTACGAGCTTGGTAAATGCATCACTGTTTCACAGGAGTTCTGTGAAAGCTATCCCTCCTTTCACCAGCTAAGGTATAAAAAAATGTGTATCCACATGAATCCAAAAGCAATAAAAATATCTTGTAGTTTAGCTCGTGGGACAAGGCAACAATTTCTTCTCCAAATTGGCAATGTTCTGAGTTCATCTGAATTTTTTTAATTATGAATATTTACAAGAAATCTCAGCATACCTAAATCCAAATTTATAAAACAGAAGAGAAACAATAAAATTGGAGCAGATTCCATCATCAGTATTTCACTGATTTTTATTGTTCTGAGATCAACATTTCTAGTTTGAATTCATAAGGAAACAGAAACAAATTACTAAAAAAGAGTAGTCTTTGTTTGCCCAAAAATACATACTTCATTTTGGTCATTTTGTGTTCTTTGTTACATAGACCAATACGTATATCTTCAGAAAAAACAGTATCCTGATACACCTGCCTCATAGATTATATTTTCTGAAGACATGTTAAATATAAGAATCCCATATTTCGATCAAAGTCTTCAGATATGCTTCAGTATACTTACAATGTCCAACAAACCAGACAAAAAGTTGTTTCTTTGAGAGATCTGTTGAGTTTTACTGGCAATTCATCAACTACGAGGCTGATTTTGTCTCCAAAAATATATTTGAACTTACAAAATAAACATTAGCATCATGTCCTATGTACACAGAATACCAACTCGAACAGATTTTAAAATTTAAGATGATTCTACTACATAAGTGCTCTAATTGTCTGATCTTATAGCCAGGGCTTGTTTATCACAGTTTTCATTATGTCGTTAAATGACATTTTCAATAATTTAAGACACAAAGTCTACTCTTCCGCAAGCATTGTCCTTCCATGAATACATGTATTCATTAATGAGTCACTTCTCATTTTCAGTCTCTTTACACTAATGCCATTAATTATTCTTTGTAGGACCTGAGCCAAAACCCATTGAACTCAATGATTAAAATTTCGATCAGATCCTTAGTTTTATCCTTATTTTTTTATTTCTTTATTTGCATCACTGAAGTTTGTGATTTGCAAAAGGATTTGCAACTTCAAAAGATATCTTTTAAAGCAGCATGAATGGTTTCAGAAACTTACAAAAGTGTTCATTTTATACTGCATAGCAGGCAAGAATTTAGTATAAAAGAAAACTGGAATTTTATTTTCAAGGTCTAATGTTTTCCTAACTCTTTTTACGATAAAGCTACAAATCAGTATGGAACAGCAATTGATCCAAACAGCAGCCATTAAAGCCTCTTCATTCACTAATGACACCAATCTTTCTTCTGTTTTCAGATCATTCAAAATAAACCTAGAAACTGCCCTCTCTGATGCTATCTTGATTTCTTTTCTTTATATTCAAACCCTCCCACATCCTCCATTCACATCCTAAAATAAAAATTAAAATATATGTCACGATATTTTTATTCAATTACTTATCTTTAGGTATAGAATTTGAAGGAAAGAAAATGGACAGAATTTGCTAACAAACCATCACTCAACTGCCAGAACTGACAGACTGTGGCGAGATGAACACTGCAACCAAGAGACACAATTATATCATCTGGGCCAAACTTGTATAGTCAAATGCAGATTGATGTTTTAGCTACTCTTAAAAATCCCTGGGATTTTCATTTTTAAAAATGAGACATTTCATGTCACTAAGAAAAAATCTCCTTCTAGCCAAATTCTTGCTTGAGAAACTTCTAATTACTAAGACTCAAAAGTGAAAAGACTCTACTTAAAACTTCCACCGGTAATCCGATAGAAAGATTTCTGTGAAGAAAACAGTGAACCACGGCCCATTGCTTTCATCAAAACTGTGTGCCCAGAAGAACGGTTCTGCAGTAATAATTCTACCAAAATCTGGCAGCAGAAGTACACATGTATCTGTCTTACGGGACGTCTCAGGAGAGAAAATGTATAGAAGAAAAAGTAAAGTGAAACACATTGTGAACAAAGAGTAGAGAGATGCTTTGATTTCAGGAAGCCAAAATTCAGAATTAAACAAAGAAAAACATAATGGAGCCTTATTAGCACTGAGAGTTATTAATTTTTTTAACTAAAAAAACCTTTTTTGAACAGTATTCCTAATGCTGGTCAAATGTGACAGAACTCATATGCATGCAAATACAGAATCGTGTTTCTATGACCTTATTACTTTAATACTTCAATATTTCAGCAGACTGCAGAAGCACCTGTGATCTTTGAAAACTATTGATTCTAATAAAAAACTAAACCAAACTTAAGTACAGTCTGTTTTTCCATAATTTACTTTTTCAAGGGATGGCAAATACTGCAATTTTTACACCTGGTGATTTGCAGATTGAATAAAAACAGGAGAATGCTATGTTTTTTTTAATATCCTTTCTGTCTGAACACACATATTTTTACACTACTTCATCACTGACTTTCTTAATGCCATCTGTAACTCAAAATTGAGGCTATATTATACTTACGCATTACAGCTCTCCTTACTACTCTCATTTTGCTTGTGCAAATCAGCAATTGCATCATTGCAGTTATTTATATTTTCCTCCAACCTTGCAATTTCATTCTTCTTTTCTGCAATTTTTGTAGTATACACTGAAATAAAAATTAAAAAAAAAAGTAAGCAAATGTATTTTCAACACATCCATGAGATAAAAAGTCTATATTCAGAATGATTCCAGCTTTCTTCCAAAATACTTAATTTCAGTAGTGCCAGACGAGTGGACAGACTGTAACTAAGCAAACCAACAATGAAGTGAGTAAAAAATTTAAGAGGTTTCAGCTGTGTGGCAAGTACCTTAATTATCATCTAATATTGTGCCACTGAGCTTAGAAGACAAGAATTGTATGTGCATCCCGGTCTATATAAGCTGAAGTAGTTATTAATCGTAGAAATCAAAACATTTTTAACAGTTAGAGCTGACCTTTCTTTTTTTCTCAGCCCACAGCATATGTAAAAGCCAGAAGCAGCATGTAAGGAAACGGCAGCATAAGCCACTTTGCCCTCAGTAATGCTTGCAACTGAAGTAAGTGACTGGAGCAAAGAAGTTGATAAAGATAAAATGTCTCTCTCAAACATTTGTTCTGTCTTACAGAACCCCAGAATCTCAAATGCTTTGAATGGGACAGCTGTCTACAAAATGGGAAAAATAAAAACATCACTAACAACATATAAGCAAATTATTACTAGCAACATAAACAGAGAAACTAAAATAAAAAAGGAATTTACTCCAGGTGGGAATACACAATGTATGGGAAACTATATAGGATGAGGAGATTAATTATTAACAACATGCATCATAATGACAAATCCTCGAGTACTGTGATATTTGCGGAGATTCTTAAGGCAGATTCTTACTGCTGCCTTTTCTAGCAGCAGAAACTGATTCCATTTCCTGAACGAGTGATTAGTAGAGAATCCATGTCGTTGAACATGATCAGTGCTTTCTTTCACAAGTTAAAGCTGCAAGAGCTATCATGCATGCCTGCATTGCAATGCATTGAGCACAACTAGGTGCATGGTTTTTTTCTCTGTGCTCTTAATTTCTTATTTTTCCATTCAGATTTATTAGTGCCAAATCATCCCTTGCCATCAATGCTGCCCTGATGCACTGTACGCCAAAGCTGGCTGCCCCAAACAGAAGTCAATCATGGACATCCTGCCCTTCTCATCTACTTAACCAGGAAGGGCATCTTAGTTATGCAAGATGCTGCATAGCTTGAATTACTACTCCAGAAATTCAGGTCATCCGGAAGTCTGAGTCTGGTTTTGCAGCACTTGCTATATATTCACTTTCGATGCACCCTGCATTTATATCAGAAAAAAATACTCCTCAGAGAGAAACATCAGTCAGCGAAAAGCTAAAGATTCTCAATGTATTTCACTATCCTGAGTCACCTTGAATATCTTCAATATTATAATAGTTTCAGTATCTTAAGTCAGTAACTTTCCCTTACTTAGCATGAAGCATAACTATTAGACAACTGACTTATTCTTCACTACTATTTTAAAAATGGTGTATTTGGAAGTGTCCTGCAGGTGACATTTTGAGATTTACTCAGACACAACATAACTGCATTTACAGAATTTACATACTTAACACATCATTTTAGTATTTCCCATAGATGAGTACTTCTGAGATACGTGCGAGCTGTTCTGCTCACCCTTTTCTTTCGCAGGACCTTGGGGATGAGATTCACCTCACCCAACTTGACAATGCAAGCACCTACTTCAGAACTAAACACTCATCACAAAGGCCACACTCCTTGGAGACAAGTGGACAAGTTTTAAATCTTACTTTACCAACTAACTTTAAAGTCTTTCTTCAGAATAAGACAAATCAGTCTAAAAGTGCCTATTTCCTCTGCTGGTTATGAAGGGACTCTAGCCAAAAAGCTTGATGAATCTCACACCAGAAGTCCAACGCTGAATGCTATAACTGTTCCTCTGCCAAGTAATACTCACACAGAGGCGAAATTAAACCAGTGGAATTAATTCTGGGTAAGTTTTTGAAGGATTTAACCTGAAATTTTAAAAATCTGAGTGTTGGTTGTGAATTAACACATATTTAGGTACCTCTGAACTGAATGCAAAAATCGCTATGCCGTGTTACTCCAGAGCCTTTTGATTTTCCCTAAAAGTATGCTCATTTGCCGTAAGATTTCATAAACATTAAAAAAAACCTCAACTCTAAGGCTCAGTTATGTGACTGAACAGTTAAAATGGAATTCCAGGTGTAGCAGATTTCATGTTACAGATGTTTTAACATTTAAGATGCTTTGGTTTAATATTGATAACCTTCTTAATGAATAAGTACTTGCTTAGGCATATCAGTCAGGATTATTAGAAATGCTACTATCAAGAGAAACACCAGCCAGACCAGAACTCTCTCTTGTTCCTTTTTCCTAAAGACTATGAGCTTTAGAATCTACCTGTGAAGTACCAGTGATGAACACAGATGTCCTTAGATTGTCTAAAGAATAGTTTCTCTGCCACAACTGTTTTTATGAACGAATGATAGGATATGGTAGCATGATAAAAAAAAAAAATCATCAGTCCAGACCTAAGTCTGTAATATCATGCTGTACGTTAGTCCTGGGAAAAAGGAGTTCCATGTGGAGCCGTATTTTCTCATTGGATTCACTGCTTAGAATTTCAAATAAAGTTGTCAACTGCTCAGTTGCAGGAAAGAGGTACCAGGCTTAAGTAGGTAGTGGGAACTGAGAGAACTTTCATTATTGTAAGAGAACAGAAAGAGAGAAGCAGCAGTGAGGCACGGGTCCAAACCTGGAAAGAACAAAAAACATGAAGAAAGAAAGGGAGGCAAGTGGCAGATGCATTGAGCAAGCACAGCTGAATCAAAGAACTGCCAGTGACTGCGAGGAGCTACAGAGTAAGAGCAGGAAATGGCGCAGCATGAAACTGGCTGTCCACGAGACAGCTGAACAGCATTAGCTGAAAGTCACAAGCAAAAGCAAAGTCTGCTAAGGAGAATGAGCAAGTATTGATGGCAAAGGATGAGGTAGGGTGATAGCAGGACACGAGACAGCTTCCATTATTAGTCTTGCTTCCGCCCCTGAAACACAGAACATGTACCAGGACAAATGAAACAAAAGCAGTGTGTTCAGTGTCTAATAAAATGATAATTTATCACTACTCACAATTTATCTGTTGCTTCACATGTTCCTTAGCATAAGTTGTTTGTTCTAGCTGGAACACTAAGAAGAAAACAAACACTTTTACTTACATACGTATACACAAACGTATGTTGTGCAGTCTTAATTGCACAAGCACTGATTAATTAAGATTTTAACAAAGTACCCCTCTCCATAACCTCACAGCTAACAAAACAGCATGTAGGCAAACAAGAAAACTTTAATGCTATAAATTTATTTGAGGTTATTATAACTGTTTAAAGCAGAAAATGTCACTATATGTACTGCATTGGTAATTAGTATTTTAAAAGTACTATATAATGACCTACCAAACTCCAGCAGCAATTTGTCTAAATTGTTCAAAAGCCTGTCACTCATTGTGTAAACTACAAAAGAAAAATGCAATTTGATGATTTACACAGTCAAAAGCTTTATTGCTACAATAAACAAGTCAAAATTGCAAGACAAACCCACACATTTTGGGAGAAAAGAGGAAAAAATAAAAAAGTAACTGCATTTGAACTAGTATCTAAACCACTTTAGAGGAACCACGATAGTGGTAATGGAATCACTGGAAGTCCAAATCACAGTTTAGGAAAAGGGAGGTATGGCATTTAGGCAAAGCTTTTTTCCAGGAGCAGTTCTGTCTTTGAGAGGCTTAATGTTCTTAGAAGGCATGAAGGACACAAGAAAAGGTGCTTGTGTACAAAATGTGTAGCCTCCAGTCCAGCTGGTTTACTAAGCCTATTGGAAAAGCTTCTTATCCATTCTGTACACTCCTCCTGTAGTAATTGCAAAGTACATTTAAATCAGAAAGTGTATGCATAAATGTGATTATAGACAGAACTCGCACACAACGGAAAGCAGATCCATTTTTCTGTTTGTATAGTGCTGCTATGTGCAGAAAATCAGTTACTGGTTTTCAAAGAGTTTGGGGGTCATGTGGTCTTCTAAAAAGGATGCAGTCACTATTTTATTAGGAGATGATGAATACAGCTAGTTAACTCAGGCATACTTACACAAAGTTTTCTGATTCTTAACTGCTTAAGCAAAGTTTCCTGATAATTAACTGTCCCAAAACAGCTTTCCCATACCCTTAGTGTTGTCTAAAAAGTAAAGCCACAGCAAACTCATGATGGGGATGAGATCCTAATCCAGGATGAAGTGGAATAGAAAACAACTGCAGAATTTAACTAAAGTGGCATTAAGGCTACATACTGTAGCACTGAGACTGGGAAACGGGAGGAGGAGGGGGGAGCATTTAAAATGCTGGATGTTTGACAGAAATTAATTTGCCTAACAGTTAAGTGAGGATCAGAATACCTAATCCAAGTGACTGGATTAAGTATAGCCAGTGATAAAAACTCCAAGAGAGAGATAATAGTTTTACCAAACGTATTTAAAAGCTTGGAGCTCCACTTCCTCATGCATAGGAACACTTAAGATAGCAAACAAAAAAATTTCTGAAAAAATAAGAAAAATACTAAGAAATGCTACCTCATACCACCAGTCGATGAAGTTTAATTTGGCTTTCATGTGATCTGAAAGAAAACTCTAAGTAATTCCTTTAGATGCAAAAATCAGTTTGGAGCGTATACTAAAAATCTGTCCTCTCAAAACAGTATAACAATGTCTATTAGTTGTTTCCCTGAGAGTTCCTATAAAAGCTGCAAGGCATCAGGGTGTGCACAGATGAAAGCAAAATAAAACCCACACACATTACTTCAAACAGCAAATAATTTCTAGTCACTGTTTTTTTAAGTCACAACATAAAGTTCACCAATAGAGCAGACTATATAGCAGTGTTTTATTCTATTATCTAGTCACTAAGGCAGCTATAAATAATTTTATCTTTTGAATGCTTTTGTAAAAGACAGAAACAGAACAAGTGTTTAATATTTTTTCTCCAATTTTACAATACAATTTATGTAAAAAGTACAGTTGCAGAAAATAACAGTGCTTCTGAAAGCACACATATGTAAAATACCTGCCACTTTGGATGTTGCTAAAATGAAGTTACACAACAGCAAGTGGCAAAGTGCTGTTCTGTGTGATTAATTAAGAGGATACATGTGTTACTAAGAGATTCAGTTGCATTGGTAACCTACAAGATGTTTGTAGATTTTAAAAGCAGTGGTTAACATGAGCCTGATACAAAAGACATCTAAATTTTGGACGAATGATGACGAAAGGTGTGACTGTAGTAAAGATCAATTCTGGGTCCTACTGGAGAAAAGTAGCCTTGAATCATTAGCCAAGTCTGGATGATAAATCCAGAGAATGTCCTCATATGGAGCTGTTATTTTTGGTAAGCCCTACAGAGCTCCATCAGCTTGTGCTACTGCAAAAATCTAACACTTTTTAGGATATGCTGTGATGTTCATTTTTTAAACAAATTGTAAATCAAAACCTATCCCTGATGTAATGTATTTCACAAGTTCTTGTAATTACATTACGAGCTTTGATGGGAATGCATTTGTCATTTTTCTGCATTTTAATGTTAAAGAGAAATACATAATACACAGCAATGGCTAAAACAGCTTCAAACAGCATATACTATTCCTAATGCTCCTATTCAGAATGCTGTCACCAGAAAAATACTATTGCCCAACTTGCATGTTTATAACACATTAATAAATGTAATTATATGGAATTCAATTGTGGCAATAAAGTTACGTGTGTCACAAGATTGCATTGAGTTCAGAGACCACAAACAAACTGCCTGATGGAGTCCCTGGCCATTATCAAAACACCAATATCTGATAGCAGAATTACAGCAGCAGCTTCATATCTCATCTTACAACCACCCTTTCTAGGTTCTTCATTAAAAGGTGAAAAATACTGCTAATCTATGAGGTAAATTTATTCCTTACAACCAAATTCTCCATTCAACCCATTGTCAGCTGTGAGACAGTATCAAATTCTGTTGGCTTTACTAATTTTCATTCCAGCAGAGCAATTTTGAAAGCAGGCTGTATTTAGAATCATAGAATAATTTGAATTGGAAGAGACTTCAAAGATCATCCAGTTCCAACCCCCCTGCCATGGACAGAGACACATCTGACTAGATCAGGCTGTCCAAGGCTCCATCCAACCTGGCCTTGGACACCTCCAGGGATGGGGCAGAATCAACTCCCCTAGGCAACCTGTGCCAGCGCCTCACCACTCTCACAATAAAGGAATTCTTCCTTATATCAAGCCTAAATCTGCCCCCCTTCAGTTTACACCCATTACTCCTAGTCCTATCACTACAAGTCTTTGTGAATAGTCCCTCCGGAGCTTTCTTGTAGCCCCTTCAGGAACTGGAAGGTCACTATAAGGCCTCCTTGGAGCCTTCTCTCCTCCAGGCTGAACAACTCCAACTCTCTCAGCCTGTTCTCATACAGGAGGTTCTCCAGCCCTCTGATCATCTTTGTAGCCCTCTTCTGGACCCATTCCAACAGCTCCATGTCCTTCTATGGTGAGGATTCCTGTAAAAGACTCTACGAAATGACTGGTTGTTTGGTTCTCCTTAAAATTTAGTAGAGTTCACTTTTCTTCACTAACTTTTTATCTCTATTAAAAAAAACACATGCCTCTCATTGTGCTACTTATCTTCCTCCGCCCCTGTCTTGCAACACTGTTCTAGGAGCCCTGCGAGGAGACTTCAGCTCTGCCTCTAAGATGAGGATGTGCCACACTTGTCAGAACTCTCTGCTATTTCCACTGTTTATGGCCACATCTAAGCCCTTTCCTCACGGGTGACAATTCCAGTTATTACATCTGAGTTAACATAATTGTAGGGTTCTTCTTTTATGAAGTCTCTGTTTCTAACACTTAAGTTTTAAAGCACTTTTGCCTTGTGTGTTGCGTACCCTGCCTTCACGACTGCCGACCTACATGTCTGTCAAGACTTCAGAAAGTCAAACACCACACTTTAACAATACAAAAGTAGTTCTCATTACAAAAAGTGGAATATTTTGATTTAAACTAACATAGAGTTAAGTTCATCCAAGTAATTGTATTTTTTGAGAGTTAGACAGAATGTCCCTCTGATAGCATGGGGTTTTTTAAAGCAGGTTTTTTCAAGCAGTGGTTTCCCAGACCCTGTTACATCTTGTGTTAAGTATGATCTGTTACTAACACTTAAGTTTTAAAGTGCTTAGCCATGTGCATTGTGTACCCTGCCCTCACGAGTGGCTACCAGTGTGTCCAATAAGCCAGACTGACGTGTTTTATTGAGTTGGGAACATGCCAAACAAAAGGATATTGATGCAGATTAGTCCCTAAATTCCTAGAATTTGGAAATTTAGTTGATTTTTTGTCAAAATTTCTTCACCAAAAGGGTTCTCGGGCACTGGCAGAGGCTGCCCGGGGAGGTGGTTGAGTCACTTTCCCTGGAGGTGTTTAAGGGATGGGTGGACAAGGCGCTGAGGGGCATGGTTTAGTGATTGATAGGAATGGTTAGGCTCTATGATCCGATGGGTCTTTTCCAACACAGTCATTCTATGATTCTATGAAAATAGTAAGGAAAACCCCCATCTTGTGGGAAACTACAGGGGCTGTGATGAGCACCATAAAATGGTGGCACTAGAGAAGAGGAGCTGCAGGAAAGGGGTGGTGGGTGTCCTGGTGGCCCCTCTGCATTTTGTGGGGCCGTGAACACTTGGAAAGAGACCAGGACATGCTGGTTCTGCTAGAAGGGGAAAGGTGAAGAGAGCCATGACAGGGGCTGGAGCGTGGCCACCACCCTGCTCCCTCAGCTTCGTCTTAAGGGAGCAGAGCCCCCTGCCTACCCCAAAGACAGCCCCGAGCAAAGGGATAGCTTCAGTCAGACGTTGCCTGGTTGTTCAACCCTCCCTGACGTCCACGCTGCCCTAAGGTGGGGAAATGGTGGGGGGAAAATGGCGGGGGGGAAACGGCGGGAAAAAAAATGGAGGGAAAAAAATGGCGGGAAAACGGTCAGGCAGCCCCGTGCCCCTGGGCATGGAGCAGGGAAGGGGGTGAGGAGCCAAGCTGGACTCACAGCAGCTCAGCCCCAGCAAACAGAGCAGTGACGCTGGGAAACCTGGAACAGCTTCGTTTGATACAAGAATTAGCTCCCGTTACAAAAAGGGAAATGGAACAGGCTGCCCAGGGAGAGGGTTGAGTCACCTTCCCTGGAGGTGTTTAAGGGTCGGGAGGACAAGGCGCTGAGGGGCGTGGGTTAGTGTTTAGTGTGAATGGTTGGACTCGACGATCCGGTGGGTCTCTTCCAACCTGGTGATTCTATGATTCTATATTTTTCATGTAAGCTAAAGCAAAGCTTCATCTAAGAAACTGTATTTTTTGAAAGTTAGATGGAATGTCCCTCTGATAGCATGTTTTCTTTCAAACAGTGTTTTTCCAAGCGCTGATAATGTCTTGCATGAAGTACAATCTGTGCTGAACAGATGTGTCTTCTTCTATATCACCTCTGTTTGCAGCCTTTCCCCATCTCAAGTGCAAGGTCAGGCAGAGCTGGAGCCAAAGCTCTAAATCAGTGAGAGATTTGACTGTTGTAAAGCTCATAATAACATTAAAATTAGTCCTTGGGAAGTAGCAGGACATGCATAAGATTACTGGGAAAATTTATCTATATGCATGTAAGTGGGAAATATACACTATAACTGCTCTTGTCTCACTGCATACGGCTGATGGAGAGTATTCCCTTACGTTGCCCAGCCCTGATTAGAGTGCGCTTGCTTTTTGAAGCTCCAAAATGAGTCTTGGAGCGTTTATTTGCCAGCATTTTTGGTACCAAGTGGGAAAGCCATTCTGTCCCCAGCTCTTGTCTCGCTGCACACGACTGATGGAGATCACTCCCTCGTGTTGCCCAGGCCTAATGAAGGATGCTTGCTCTCTGAAACTCCAAAACAAGTCCTGTGGAGTTTATTTGCCAGCATTTTCCATCTCACACCTGCGGGGAGAAGGGGCTGGAGCCATTCTGCGTGCAGGTCAATGCGCAGCCCTTCCATCCCTCGGGGGACACACCAGAGGGGTGCATGTCTCCCCAAAAAACACCCGTTTCCCGTAACAGTGAGAGTTAGAGGGGGGAAAAAAAAAACCAAACCACGTTTCCCAGAGCTCCCGCTCCAGCCATGGGTGAAAAGCGATGAGGATGCTCCATCTACCGGGGAGAGCGCGCAGGCGGGAGGGAGCCGGGGGAGGAGGCAGCGCCGGTGACGACCCAGCCGGGGTGGGCATGGATGTTACCACTGCCTAAAGCCTTTCGCCCTCTATCCATCAGGTCTAAAGGTGCGGGGCAGCCCTACACACACTTTAAAACCGCGTTGAAGTCTCCCACTTGACATTAGGGAGGGCTGCTTTGCATTGAAGATGCGTGGGAACATCACCAGCTCCAGCAGCTCCGATGTGCCCCGCAGACTCCCACAAGTTGGGTGCATTTATTTATTTATCGATATGCATGCAGAATTACAAGGCAAAAAAATGCATACTTCCGACACGGGAAAAAAAAAACCCTAGAACATGACACTTCTCTCCAACCTGTGGTAGCCTCAGGGCTGGTTTTTAATTCCCTATTGAGATTGCTGAGGCTGAAGGTGGATATAAGACAATAAATAAGCAAAGGAAAATAAATGAGATGAGGGGGGCACAGCATGCAGGGGGAGAAAAATGGGTAACGGCATGGCTGGTGAAAGAAGAAAGGACAGGGAAAATGGAAACAGGACAGAAGAGATTAACAGAAAACAGTTTCTGCCACCCGAGGGTGGCGGTTAGACGCAATGCTGCTTTCAGGAGAGTCAATTCAACCCACAAGAAATGCAGCTTCAAAGAGAAATAGCTGACCCACCTGGCTTCAGGTCAGAGATGAAGGAGAGAGAAGAAAAAGAGAGATAAGTGGAAAACGGCGTGTTCTTTTGGAAGCCACAAGTCTGCGGCCTGTGCTCAATGCATCCCTCTGGCAGGGAGGCTCTGTCTTTCCCTGCAGCATCTCCGTGCTGCTCCCATCACCCACCTTCTCTCCCTGCCTGTCCCGGAGGCCAAAAGCCACTTCCCTGCCTGGCTTCCTCACGGATGCTTTAATCCC
This sequence comes from Clamator glandarius, assembly GCA_033459285.1. Classification (NCBI taxonomy): domain Eukaryota; kingdom Metazoa; phylum Chordata; class Aves; order Cuculiformes; family Cuculidae; genus Clamator; species Clamator glandarius. Next base: position 609,247 of record JAUNZM010000428.1, read on the forward strand.
TAAATACCCTACGACACTCCACAGTTGCTGGTTTGCAACACCTTTTCCTATATCATTAAATAAAGCCCGAGAAGGAAAAGCTTCAAAGCTTTGTCCTGCCTGAAGCAACTCTCTAAAAGACCCCATAAACTTCTAGAAATAGGAATTTAATAGCGGAGTAGCAGGTAACTCCAATGATGCTCATTAACACCTCCCAGTGTTTTAAGCAGCGATGTCAAGGGAGGCTGAGGTTCCCACAAACCCAGGGACCCAAGCTCACCCGGAAGGTTGTCAGTCGTTTCAACAGGCTTTGGATAAAGCCAGCAAAGACTTCCCAGCTAATTCCCTCCCAGGACTGGCAAGAGCTCCTCACTGGGGCTTTTCAGGGCCCAGGAGCTACTGCAGCCCATCTATTTATCACAGGGTCTCCCGACCTGAGTTTATCACGGTGTAGGCACCATAAAATGGTTTCTGCAGATGCAGAAAAGAGGGTTTTGTGTTCTGCTGGTTCTGCCTTGTTTGTTTTGCCTTGCATCCCTTTAAAAAAATAAATAAGAACCCCAAAGCCATAAATGACTCCTTTCACTATTGGCCGGCAAGCAGAAAGGACAATCCCATAGGATCATCTCTAATCAATGGTGAATGGGTTGTGTTACTCTGAGAAAAGATGTGGTCAGTTCAGGGCTCAGAAAGGGCACCCAAACCCTCTCCCCCCAGCTGTCAGACCCCTCGACTCGTGACCCCCTTAGCGGTGATCCCCGACGCCGCCTCTCCGCTTTCTCCATGCCCCTTTCATGCAGTTTTGGAGCTCCTCTCGCTGCCTCCTCCAGCTAATGGAGAGGGTACAGAAACCCAGAACCTTCTCTGTAGAGGGAGCCGGGCCCCCTCTGGCCCCCTGCTGCACTAATGAACCAGGTCGGGAAGTTCTCTTGGGTCACCCCTGCCAAATTCCCCAGAAGAAAGCAGGGAAACAAGTCCCTGCAGTGTTTGGGAGACACCGGAGGGAGCAACCACACATGCAGAGCGACAGGGACAGGATAAACTTGTCCTGGTCAAGTGCCTTTCTTCTCAACCAGAATAACCAGCACAGAAAGACGATGAGCAGGTGGAGAGACCGAACTTGACAGAGGAAATGGGTCATCACACAATGATCGATTGGATCCAAGTGAGCCGTTTATTCAGAGTCCATAACACATTTTTATACCTAACTCAGTAAATACAGGGTATTGTTTAGCAAGCTGATTCCACAATTCTCCTTTAGCAACAAGCAATCATTAGTTACATACAATATTTTACTTTCCCATGAGTAACAGCTATGTGAGCATTCTAACTTGTAAATTGATAGACTACAAAGTAAAAACTCAAGGACTTCCGAGGAAAGTTACCCCTGAGAAAGGAGAGGAGTATTAAGACAGAAACAACTCCCTAATGTTACAAAGAGAAAGCTTGAGCCTGTGTATTCATGGTGTACGTGCAAAGCTGTATGTGCAAAGCTGTGAGGCCTTATGCTAAGGTGCCTTTATTTCATTTAGCATAAGCTGCTCAGTGGTTGGAGTGCTCATTAAATGACCTCTGGTCTGTAACCACCCATCAATTCCCCTGTTTTCTCTTTGAGCAATCCAAGCACTATTGAAAACATTCTTCATGGTTGCATCAATCATATGTCTCACACATAAATACATGGTATCACACTCAAGATTACCAAAATGACAATCAAAATAATCAAACCTTGCTTTAATAATTCTTTAAGCCATCCTGTTAAACCTAATCCTGTAAACCAATTATCTAAAAAGTTTTCAGATTGTAATTTTTTCATGGCATCCACCATCCCTTTCAATTTCATATGTATCAATTGAGAGTGATCAGAAAGATTTACACAACACATTCCAGCAAAATCTTCACATCCATGACCATGAGCCAATAATAACAAATCTATAGCTGCACAATTCTGCAATGAGGCATGCCTAATACTATCTATGTCCTTGGCAAGCTCATATAAAATTTGTGAAGTACGATTCATCTGTTTACCTGTCCAGCAAGCTAAGGTATGCAATGAATTTAGTGCCTTTATGCCTGTTACTTGTGGAAAAAAGAGAGAACCAACTACAGATAAAGCTCGAACCTATAAGACTACATTATCATCACAAGTTTCCGTCAGTTGGAGGGTGGATCGCCTTTTTCTTACCACTGTTTTATTAAGTTCCTTAAAAAAATTGCATGTGCTCTTTTCGGGGCATCAGGAAACTCAATTTACTCATATAACAAGGCCCTCCAAAAGGCAGAGGAGATATTCCGGACCATGCCTTATCTCCACAAATTAAAAAATATCCTGGTGGAAGTGCCCTTGGTTTAGTATCATGGTAAGGTATGCGAGGGCAAGATCTGTTACAATAAGAAGCATCCTGATACCATGTTCTTCGAGGTGACACATAGGTTTCATCTCCGATAGATGAAGTATCAAAATACCAACAACCTCGAGACAAATCTGACCCTAATAAGTCTAGTTCTTGTGGGGGCAACATTGTCTTATTTAATTTTTTTTACTAATAGAGCCATGGCAGTGGAGTCATAACCCCACCCCATTGTTGTAGCAGTATTATTAATAATTGTTTTCATCAACCAATGGTCTACTCTGGTCCAATTTCGAAAATCTTCTAGATTCAAATACGGTATTCTTATCAGACAAGTTCTAAAAGGGTCTCCCACTTGCTTTAATGATAAACAAAAGTCAGTTATATTGGCTTTGTAAGCCCAAGAGATCCATACATTTGGTGAATTCTGTGATAAGGCCATCTCAATTGTGACGGATTGAACTCCCGTTATTAAACAAAATAGGCCACAAAAGCGAATGATGATTAAGGATTTTTCCATCTAAAATGTTTTTCACACTGTTTTACTATTTTATCCCAGTTGTCACTTTTTACTCTCCAAATATGAGGCACTGATAATTTTTTGCTACACACTATTTTCAGCACACAAATAAGATCACTTTTGATTCTGATTTGTGTTTGCCACACAATTTGGTTATTATACAACCAAAGTGTAAAACCTAGTTTGTGACCTGTGACTACTGCAATTCTGATGGCTTGTGCTGTGGTCTCAAATTGGTTTTGTAAGCATCGATCACACCATCTACACGTTAGTGAGGCTTTTCGATAAAAACAAACATTACATTCCTTACATATGGTTTCCACCCAAGGTTCACATTTTTCATGTTCTTCACATGCTATTCACCATCGATGCACTTCCTTATACTTTCTTCATTGTCCAGGTTCTCTAGTCCCGATGATGGCCCCTCCTTCCAGGGCTTGATCCACTTCTGTGGTACCCAGCGAGGTCTGTATCTGTTAAAACACAAGCATAACCCCTTCCAGTCATTTTGAGTTCAACAGGTCCTTTCCATTCATCTGAATCCCAGTCTTTGTACTGTACTTTGATGCCTTGCTATTCAATCCTGACTCCAGTGATCGATGATGAATTACAATGGGAGGATTTGTCCTAGTTCCAGTTAAACGCAAAAAATTTAACACATAAGTCGCTTTTGCAGGTCATTCACTAGGGGGTAATACATCTTCTCCCCCTTTTTGTTTTTTGCAAAAGGGACTTCAAGGTTGCATGAGAAAGTTCAATGATTGCCTGACCCGCTGGAGAATGCGGGATACCCATAACATGACGGATTCCCCATTGAACACAAAAATGTTTAAATTTTTGAGAGACATAAGCAGGCCCATTATCAGTTTTTATCATTTGAGGTATCCCTAATGCCATTACAGCGGCATACATATGTTTAATGACGTGTTTTTGCCAATTCCCCGGTCTGCGCTGTGGCCCATATGGCCATAGAAAATGTATCTACTGAGACATGCACATATTTCAATCGCCCAAACTCTGGAATATGGGTCACATCCATTTGCCATAATTGCAAGGCGTGAAGCCCTTTAGGGTTTATTCCAAACCCCAATCCCATCCTTTGTTTTTGACAATCTGGACAAGAGTTGATTATACCTTGTGCATCAGACGGAGGAATATTAAATTATCGTTTAAGTACTTTAGCACTTTGGTGAAAAAATTCATGTGAGGCTTTGGCCTGTAAAAAGAGATTTGTTCAGGGATCGTTCCAAACTGCAGCAACAAGGCGATCGGCATGATTATTCCCAATTGCCAGGCCAAAATTAGGCTGATGGCTTCATATATGAGTAATAAAATACTTATGCTATTGTTGTTCAAACAGGTAAAGCAATTGTAACAATAAGGCATACAAAACTGCATTTTTAACTTCTTTTATCATAGCCAGTTCTAGTCTACAAACTGTACCCACAACATATAAGGTCATCATTCGTAATCCCTGTCAGTGGTCTAACCCACTGGATATCTCCCATTAATTTCTGGACATCAGTTAAAGTTTTTATGTTAGTATGTATAGTCACTTTCTGGGGCCTCACTGTGTTATTGGTTATTTGCCACCCCAAGTAATTCCATGGAGATGATTTTTGTATTTTTTCTGGAGCTATTTTTAAGCCCTTCTGTTCCAAGATATATACCAAACCTGTTAATACTTGATCAATTTCCAATTGCTCCCCAGCTACTAGTATATCATCCATGTAATGATACACTAATAAAAACGGGTATTTTTGTCAACTTCCCCACGCTGCTGTGCCTCCCTGCTGACTTGTGCCCCTTGGTCTGAGGGACAGGGGAGAGGTGGATCAGGCTCCTTCTTGGTGACTATCAGACCCGGATCAAAGGGTTTCTTGCCCCCCACCCCCCGGGGGTGCAGAGCCCAGTGCAGCCAGTTTAGGGGTGTGGGGTATCAGTGCAGCTGTTGATGATCCTGCACTCAGCTCGAAATTATCGCTTTGCTTTGTAGAGCCAACATGTGCCTTTAACGCTTCTCTGCTCCATTTCAATAGTTCAATTAGACAAATCTTGTCATATTTAATCCCTCTCTTGGAGAGGACATGTTGGGGTGATGGTGGTGGTCCCTGTGTAGGTAAATTACTTTCATGAAACGATAATGCAGATGCAAATGAACCACCACTATTCTCTTGATTCCTATTTATAGCAGCATAAGCTGACGCTGCAACCTCTCGCTCAACTTTCATCTCACATAATGTCTCTTTAACTAAGCACCAAAGAGTAAGATATTGGCAAAGACTCTTGTTTCCTTTCGTGCATTCATCAAAGAGTCCTTGTCCCATTTTCTCCCAAGTCTCTTTCTCAAATAGGGCAGCAGTCGTTGTAACAATGCCACTTTGATTAACCCATTGTAACATAGACTGCAACGCAGCTTTTTCATAGATAATTCCTCTCACAGAGAGCATATGTTGGAGGAGCTTCTGTGCAGCTTCTATCTGAGCTTTGTCCTCAGAAGAATGCACCGGCCCAATCTCCTTCCTGACCGCTCACCTGGCCAGTGGTGAGTTTCTCAAATTCACACAGCGCTGCCCTGGAAAAATTATTTCCCGAGTCCCGGGAACAGAACTCACCTACGGCCGGCTTCTCCGTGCCCTCTACTGCGTCTTCAGTTGTCCAGCAACCTCGGCAAGTAATCCAAGGGTGTCCCTTTTTCAGGCACCAAATGACAGAGGAAATGGGTCATCACACAACGATCAATTAGATCCAAGTGAGCCGTTTATTCAGAGTCCGTAACACATTTTTATACCTAACTCAGTAAATACAGGCTATTGTTTAGCAAGCTGATTCCACAATTCTCCTTTAGCAACAAGCAATCATTAGTTACATACAATATTTTACTTTCTCATGAGTAACAGCTATGTGAGCATTCTAACTTGTAAATTGATAGACTACAAAGTAAAAACTCAAGGACTTCCGAGGAAAGTTACCCCTGAGAAAGGAGAGGAGTATTAAGACAGAAACAACTCCCTAATGTTACAAAGAGAAAGCTTGAGCCTGTGTATTTGTGGTGTATGTGCAAAACTGTATGTGCAAAGCTGTGAGGCCTTATGCTAAGGTGCCTTTATTTCATTTAGCATAAGCTGCTCAGTGGTTGGAGTGCTCATTAAATGACCTCTGGTCTGTAACCACCCATCATGAACTACTGATTCTTGAAACTCGGCAAGGTTCAGGGGCCTCCTACTTGTTACTGTCCAAAAACAGAAACACAAACAAACCCCAAAACCAAGCAACAACAAAAAAAAAGGTCGTATGGCAGTTTCTCGGAGTACGGGATGGACAATTCCCATCCTCATGTGGCTCCTCTTGGAGAAACATGCTCCTTGAAGAAGCACTGTGAATGCCAGAGCCCAGGCAGATGCCACCACTGTTGGCCACATCCCTCTTTCCAAGCCCGGGATAGTCCCAGGGAGCTGGGCCAGGAGCTTGGGCTGGCCTGGGTATGATGCTGCTGACACCCACAAGGCACCTAACACTGAGGAGGAACTCCCTTTCCAAAAAACAGGGACCTTCACTCCCGAGCAGCCTCCATCCGCAGCAGGCAACTCCCAGAAATGGCTGGAGCCCAGCTCAGTGCCAGTGCCCAGGCCAGCTGTGACACAGTACTTGTGCCAGACACAGTCCCAGAAACTTTTAGACACTAAACTATCTCACGATATCTCATCCTGTTTCTTCACCCTTACCCCAAACACACAAATTGTCCCCATACCTGCTTTCTGTTAAGTTGGTTTCGTGGCAGCCCCAGTCCCCAACCTGGGAAGCTATGTAATAGCTGAAGTATTGGATTTTTTTTCATTTCCATAGGCATGAAGCACCTTTCCACACGCCTGCCACTTTCAGATCCCCCCATCCTAAGGGAAAGGAGCCGCCAGAATTCCTTCTTTTCCCCAAGAACTGTTTCCCGGGGGGGAGGGTGGCAAAAAAAGAAGGTTAAAAAAGGTTAAAATGAACAAACAAACAAACAAACAAAGAAAAAATAAAAAGAAACTAAGTACTTCTTGGATAACAAAACCGCCTGTATGGTCAAAACCTTCCAGAACAATTTAAAAATTTGGGGGGCTTTGTTTGATTGCTTTTGTTGCATTTTTCAGTGGAAACTCTGATGGAAACAGGGGATTTTAATATATGTGTAGATTTTTATGTGAACACTCTTCGGTTAAAAAGGAGATTTGGTGCTCTGTGTATTTACCTTCAGGTAAAGGCAGCAGTGAAACAAATCCCAGTGGATCGGAGACTTTCGAATCAGGCCCATAACTGCACCCTAAATATAATTAAAGATAAATCTGGGGTGTTGGATACTTTCTGCCTGCAGCCCTGGCCTTGACCAGGGCCCTGAACAAGAATGATCTTTCCTTACCAGTCTCAAAATAATTCATTTTTTTTAGTTTTCAGTGATTTTATTGTAGCATCAAATATACCAGCCGGGGTCTAACACCTCATATTACACCTATGTATTATAATAGATAGAAGGGCAATTATTTAGTAAATAGTTCTGAGACTGGAAAGTGGGAGACCATCTCTGTCTGTCTGATTAAGTTTGAGGGACTCTAGTGCTTTTGACAGTTCTCAGTGATTTAAGTGGGGATCCAACCTGCGCGCTCTCCCTGACACTAAACAGACTGCAGCTGCGAGCATAACTCTTTTTAGGAAGAAATGGAGTGATCGATAGGTGCTATTTCAACAGTTATAGCACACTTAAAATAAAAAAAAAAGAAAATACCATCTCGCGAAACACGTCGGAACACGAGTCCTACCAGGCATCTCCCACCACATCATGCGGAGCCTGATCCCTCCCTCCTCCAAAGCTCCCGGGTGGCTCGGTGGGAAACGCTCCCGAAAGCCCCAGACCCGGTCCCCGGAGGGGCTGACATTTTCAATAACCTTTTCTTATGAGCGACAGCGGGTTCTCTCCTCCGCCTGAGCATCTCCTCCTCCTCCTGCGGCGCGGGGTGAGCTGCGGGAGCCGGGGTGAGGGCGGGGAGCCCCGGTGCCAGCTCTAGAGCTACCGAACCCGGAGCAGTCCAGATACCAAGCCGGGCAGGTACCGATCCGAGCCCAAAACATCCCGATTGATCTCCTAGGTGCCCTCCCGAGGGACCGGTTGCACTCCACCTCCCTCAGCCAGCGCTGCAGACCCTGTTAGCATCACTCCATGAACTCCTGCATCCCCGACAGTCCTGCCGACACCTTTACAGCCGGTCTTCTCATTCCCAGGGTATTTTTGGGTTTGCTTTGCTTTTGTGCAATACTTAAAGCAAATCAAAGGTTTTTAAAAAAAGTATTCGCGCTTCTGCTGCGTTTGGAAACTCGGTCTAGATAAACAGTCCCCAGGGACTGCGACCCTGGGACCCAGGGTGGCTGATAGATGCTGATGTGAGGATGTACAGACACGCTGCTCAGCATATTTCTTGCTTTAAGGCCCTGGGGGAGGATAACAGAGCCCATCGCGTCCATGCAGGCCGGTGTGGATTGCTAGCGGGATTCGGGATTGCTGATTAATCTCTTTCAACGTGCTGTTTTATTCCTTGTTCCCCAGTGGGTTCAGTTCTGCAGGGTGCACTCCTCTCGCTACCTGTAACAAGAGGCAAAGCCGTGACCCAAATGCAGGTAATCGCCATTGCCGGCTGTTAGTGTCACGAGTAGCCTCCCTATTACACGGGAAAAAATGGAAAAGGGGGAGGAAAGCGGAATCGAAGCGGACTCGCCCGAGCGCACAGCCAGGCTCTAATGAGACCCAGGGATGCGCTTGGAGGCTGGGCACTCCAAGACCTCCAGTTTTTTAGGGATCACTCCCCCGGGGAGCCTCTCCTGTTCGCGGCACCGGGAACCCTTGCCGGAGTCCTAGACACGGATAAAACGCCTGAGGGAATGGGAGAGGGACAGCGGGGTCCCCCTGGGGCTGATTGCTCCGTCTCAGAGCTGATGGCTCAGAGCAAGGAGCCCCTGGATCCTTCCCCAGCCAGGCACAAAGCGACCCCCCCGGTCTGTGCCGCTTCCCAAATACAGAGCCGGGCTGATTTCCCCCCTCGGGTCACCCTTTAAATGGTTAAACAGCGGGTTCCCGGGTCCATTTCGGTGTTGCCTTTTCTCTCTCCTCCTCTCCCTTCCCAGCAGAGCTGACAGCATCTTCCCATCCGGGCCGGTTTCTGGGGAACAAAGACCGGGGACCTGGGGGACCGGGCGCTCGCCTCTGCTCGCTGCTCTCGCTGCCTTAATGAGGATTCATTTCTTTAGCCCACAGTCCTGGCTTTCATTGTGGAGCCCGTCTCGCTCTGCTCACAGTCATTAGGCTGCAGCCCACTGACTCCCTCGCCAGATCATGTGCATGCTTTAAAAAAGAAAAAAACATTAAAAAAAAAAAAAAGAAAAGAAAAAGAAAGACCTTCAGGAATATTAGTAATCATCATCATCATTTGGCCAGTCTAAATTAGCTGCCCCTTCGCCCTGGCTTCCCAGCCTTTCACCGCTCTCAGAGTAGAGGTTTTTTTCCATCAGCCCCGTGTTGGGATGCTGTCGGGGCTTCTGCCGAGGTCGCCACCTTCTCCCTCGCATCTCTGGGATTTTCTTATCCCTGTCCGAAGTGTTTATTTGGGATCTTTCCCTGAGCTCTCCGGATTGCTGTTTTTCCCTGTTTTCCCTGGCGAAAAGGATAGATGGAGCGTAAAGGCACTCTTCCTTATCAATATTACATCATATAAATGATATTTCCTATTTCCCTCTTCTCTCTCCCTTTTTTTTTTTTTTTTTTTTTTGGGGGGGGGGGCATCTGCCCCTTTTATTCCCCTAAAATGGGGGTGAATCCACCCGGGTCTATAAAGTGAAGCCGAAGAGTCTCCCCTTTTATTTTTTTTTTTTAAGTTTCTGAGGAGTGCCTCCTAACTCGTGAGTTTTGTGTGTGCTTTTACGTCTCCCCAGCTCTGTCGGGTTTTATGAAAATGAGCAGTATTGAAAGCTTTTCCATCCTGCTGGCTGTAAGCCTCACATAAATGATGTAAATGGCTCGAAGGGTTTTTTTCAAGTGAACTGTGTAGATCTGTGAAAATAATATCAGAGTTTTCCGTCAGAATGAGCTTAGCACTGTACTGAGGCGTAGCATAATCTGACCCGACACCTCCGACCATCTGCGCTATCTATCTGCCTTCTGATTTACCAAATCTTCGCAAGCAAAAGACAAATTGTACTTGATACTAAAGAAAAGACGGCGAGCCCCAGTCCGGCTCCATTTCTGCAGAGAAATGATTGGAGAAAATGTAAATCTGTTTAATTTCAGTCTACGGGCAGCTAGCAAAGGAGCTTTCTTAAGGAAAGGAAGAAAGAAAAAAAAAACAATAAGACAAAAAAAAACAACAAGGAAAAATAAAGAAGAAAAGAGAAGGGGGAAAGAGACAATAACAGGATATCAAATTAAGAGGGAATTTCTTTGACAAGCGCTCTAGAAAAGAGAAAAAATGCATTACAAGGAGCAGAGGAGTAGAACATATTGAGCTTAATACAAAATATGTGCTGCCTTTCCGAGCATGGTCACTAATGTTCCCTGGAAGAAATTGCCACTGAGTAGCTACGTGTGTAACAAAGTGTGGTTTCTTGATTTAACCCCCTGTCTCTCTCTCCAGAAAACAAATTGTACCCTCACGGCTCAGAAACTGATTTCCCACCCTGCCCCTAGAGTCTGGAGGTTTGTCCCTCTCCTCCGACGGGGCGTCCGGGAGCAGAAAAAACCGCGGGGATGATTCCTACTGGGTGATCAATATTTCAAAAGAGTCCTGAAATCTGTTTTAAGTCGCTGTCCTGACCTACAAATGACTTCTCACTCCCCGAGACTATTCTCGGCGTTTATTCAGGGCCATTCAGCCGAAAACAATAAGGTTTTAAATGTTAAAAAAAAAAAAATAAAAATGAAGCTTTAGTTGAACGGAGAAGGGAGCTGGGCTCTTTGCAGATAATTTCTGGTCTTAACAAAGGTGAGAAGTCACCTATAGATGGAAAGGGGAGAGTTTTTCCCTAAATCTCGCCTCTTCTTGCGGTCTTCCCGCTGCATCCATTGTCACTCCCAGCATCGCTGCCACTGTTCTGCAGCCTTTTTTCACCTGATTCCTCATCCCTGCCTGACCCCCGCCTCCGTGCGCCCACCTCCGCGGACCCAGCACCGGGCTGGACCCCGAGGCTTTACCGGGAAGGGCGTAGGAGGGGAATCCCGGGCATCCCACCCCAAATTCCCCTCGGCGAGCGGCAGCGGGTGCGCCCCTTCCCCGCACCCCGGGGCGGCCGCGGGGCAGGGAGCGGGGAGCGGGGCGGGGAGCGGGGCGGGGAGCGGGGCTTCTCTCCGTGATTGGCAGCGGCTGACAGTGAGTGGCAGCCCCGCCATGGAAACCCGGGAGCCAATCTGCCGAGCCCGGCAGCAAAACAGCCTCTCCCGCAGCAGCGCGGCGGCGGCGGCGCGGAGCTGCGCTTCTGCCTTGTCTTTTTTTTTTTTTTTTTTTTTCCCCCCGTTTTTTTTTTAATTTTTTTCTTATACCCTTTTTCCTCCCCTCCTTCCCTCCCTCCCCCTCTCAGCCCGCCCCCCCTCCCCGCTCCATCCTCCTCCGCCTCGCCCCTGCCCGCCGCCCCCAGTCTCCGGAGCCGCCGAGCGCTCCCCATCGCCTCCTTCTCCGCCCTCGCCGGCTCCTCGGAGGCAGCAGCGGGGCTCGGGGCGGCCGCTGCCCGCTTCCCCGCCGCGGGGGTGTGCGGGGGGCATCGCCCGGAGCCCCCCGGAGCCGCCTTCATGTTCCAGCTGCCCATCCTCAATTTCAGCCCGCAGCAGGTGGCCGGGGTATGCGAGACCCTGGAGGAGAGCGGGGACATCGAGAGGCTGGGGCGCTTCCTCTGGTCCCTGCCCGTGGCCCCCGCCGCCTGCGAGGCTCTCAACAAGAACGAATCGGTGCTGAGAGCCCGAGCCATCGTGGCCTTCCACACCGGGAACTACCGGGAGCTCTACCACATCCTGGAGAACCACAAGTTCACCAAGGAATCGCACGCCAAGCTGCAAGCCCTCTGGCTGGAAGCTCATTACCAGGAGGCGGAGAAGCTGCGGGGGCGACCCCTGGGGCCGGTGGACAAGTACCGGGTGAGGAAGAAGTTCCCGCTGCCCCGCACCATCTGGGACGGCGAGCAGAAGACTCATTGCTTCAAGGAGAGGACGAGGCACTTGCTGCGGGAGTGGTACCTGCAGGACCCTTACCCCAATCCCAGCAAAAAGCGGGAACTGGCTCAGGCCACGGGACTTACCCCCACGCAGGTGGGCAACTGGTTCAAAAACCGCAGGCAAAGGGACAGGGCGGCAGCCGCCAAGAACAGGTAAGGAGCTGCCCGCCCCGTCGGGGCGCTCGGAGTCCCCGCAGGGGGCTTCGTCCCCGCCTCCCGGGGACCGCGCCGGGATGCGGGCACAGGCAGGAACGGGGACGTGTCTCCCCGGGAAACGCCGCGAAGGATCAGCGCGAAAACCCTACGGCTTCTTATTTATTTTTCATAGCCGGGGGGTCTCCCCCGCTCGGGCTCCTCCTCGGCTGCTCCTCGAGGAGTGGGAGCTGCCGTCACCCCGGCACGACCTGGCGGCTGAGCGGGAAGAAACCCCCCCTTCCAAGTTTTTTTCCTGGACGTACAGATGCCTATTTCACATCTGTCCACCTGGAGCAGAGCCGACAATACCCCTGCTCCTTTGTCTTGCCTGAAACCTTCACCGGAGCCAGCCGGGAACGTTTCTTGGAGGTGTCCCTGCCCGCGGCATTGGGGTTGGAATTGGATGGGCTTTCAGGTCCCTTCCAACCCAAACCATTTTATGGTTCTATTATTTTTCTTATTTCTCTTCTCCCTCCCCTTTCTTTTTAAATCTTGAAGAACAAAACCACGGCTCTCCCTGTGCCGTGTTGCCCCAACACCAGTGGCAAAAGCAGCCACTCCGGGAAACTGGAAAGGGAGCAGAGTCCCCCCCATTATCTCCTGTCCAGGAGCCCGGGGGGAGGGCTGGATTCCACTTGTCACCCTGTGTTCCCGCTGGCCTCACGTCGGGGCACAGGCTGCTGTCACCCAGAGGGAAGGTGTAGGGCCTGCAGGAGGGGAACTGCCGCCCAGGAGATGCTGCTGGGAATGACAGTCCCCTCGGACGTGGGCACAGGCTGTGGAGGGGGGACAGCCACTCCCCGGGTCTGCTGGCCCTGGGGTTGGCATCGCTTTCCCAGGAAATCCCTTGCACCCCTCTGCCCTCCGCACCCCAATCCTCCTGCGCCCTTCTACCTTGTCCACACCGATCTCCTCATTCCACTCTGCCTTGTGCACCACAATCTGCGTGCACCTCTCTGGCCTGCACACTCCCGTCTTACCTCCATCCCCTTATCCTGTGCACCCAATCCCCCTGCACCCCTCTACCTTGTCCACCCCAATCTCCCTGCACCCTTTTACCCTGTGTAACCCAATCCCCCTGCACCCCTCTGCTCCATACACCTCAATCCCCATACATCCCTTTAACTTGAGAACCTCAGTCCCCACGCACTCCCTTGTCCTGTGCCCCTAATCCCCCTGCACCCTTCTACCCTCTTCACCCCAATATCCCCTGTGCCTTGTGCATCCCAATCCCTATGCACTCTTCTACCCTGAGCACCCCAGTCTCCCCTGTGCCCCTCTGCCCTGTGCACCTCCATCTCCCTGCACCCCAATCCCCCTGCACCCTGTGCATCCCAGTCCTATGCACCTCTCTATCCTGAGCACCCCAAACCCCCTGCAATCCTCTGCCCTTTGCACCCCCTTCTCCCCTTCACTCCCTTACCCTGTGTACACAATCCTCCTGTGCCCTTCTACATTGTGCACCTCAATCCCCCTGCATCCCTCTGCTCTGTGCACCCCAACCCCCTACACCCTGTGCACCCCAATCCCATGCACCTCTGTATCCTGAGCACCTCAAACCCCCTGCCCTCCTCTATTGTGTGCACCCCAGTCCTCCCACAAACTATGCACCCCAATCCCATGCACCTCTCTGCCCAGAGCACCTCAGTCCCATGCACCCCTCTATCCTGAAGCACCCTAATCTCCCTACACCCTGCGCACCCCAATCCCATGCACCCCTGTACCCTGAGCAACCCAACCCCCCTGCATCCCTCTATCCCGAGCACCCCAATCCCCCTGTACCCCTCTACCCTGAGTACCCCAGTCCCCCTGTACCCTGTGCATCCCAATCCCATGCACTCCTCTATCCCAAATACCTGTATCCTGAGCACCCTAATCTCCCTGCATCCCTCTACCCAAGCACCCTAACCTCCCTGCACCCTGTGCACCCTAATCCCATGCACCTCTCTATCCCGAGCACCTCGAACCCCTCGCACCCCTCTACCTTGAGCACCCCAATCCCCCTGCACCCTGTGCATCCCAACCCCCTGCGCTCCTCTATCCCGAGCACCCCAACCACCCTGCACCCTATGCATCCCCATCCCCTGCACCCCCCATCCTGAGCACCCCAATCCCATACACCCCCCTATCCAGAACACCCCAATCCCATGCCCCCTCTACCCCGAGTCCCCCAATGCCCCCGCGCCCCCCAGCTCAGACTGAGACGAAGCGGTGGGAGCCGGAGTCGGGGATGCCGGGGGTGGGGTTGGGGGGGGTGTCCCGGGAGGGGTGCCGGGGGTCCCGCCGCGGTCCCCGGGCGGTGACGCGGTGTGTGCCGGTTCCTTGCAGGCTCCAGCAGCAGGTCCTCTCGCAGGGCCCGGGGCGGGCGCTGCCGGCGGGGGAGGAGAGCGGCGGGGAGGCGCCCGGAGCAGCCTCCAGCCCCGCCGCCAGCCTCTCCAGCAAAGCGGCCACCTCCGCCATCTCCATCACATCCAGCGACAGCGAATGTGACATCTGACACCGCCGCGGCGACCAACCCGGGGCCGGCGGGAGCCCCGGCTGCTCGCCCGCACGGCCCGAGGGGCTGGCGATCGCCCGGCCGAGCTCGCCAGCCGCACGCCTCCAACCGGCCCCGCAGCGGAGGGCGAGGAAAAAAAAACCGAGGAAAAAGAAAAAAAAAAACAACCCACCTCTGTGTAGAAGGAGCTGCAGAATTGATGCCTAGAAAAAAAATTAAAAAAAGGAAAAAATACTAAAGAAAATCCACAAACCGTTTCAAAAGCAAGCAAACAAACAAACAAAAAAATCCATAAATCCCCACCCCGAATGACAAGTTGCAAAATGTCTGAGCGCCTGCCCGCGGGGATGTTTCTTGTGGAGAAGACGCTGTTCTTTTTGTTGGGTTTTGCTTTACTTTAAAAGGTTTTTTATATATATATATAATGTTTATTTACTTATTTAAGGGATTGCTATGGTAGATTTTTTTCTATTATTATTATTATTAATTATTATTATTTTTTGGCTTGTTCTCTATGTGCACAGGTGACTTGTAGAGCATGTGCAGGACGAAACTGTATGAAGCAGCCTAAAACCGTAATAAAATATTTGGTGAAAAACCCTCGCATCTGCTTTGAGGTGACAGTGTCGCCCTCGAGCCCCGTCGGCCACGGGTATTTGCAGCATCAACTCTGCAAGAACCGAAATAGCCGGGTCCTCGGGAGCCGGGGTGATGGATTTGGGAGGCAGGGAAGAAGGAGGAGCAGGGGAAAAAAAAAAAACAAACCAAAACGGGGAGCGGGGATGGGGCTGGCGGAGGATGGGGGTGCCCGGGAAGGAGAGAAGGAATCGCCGCAGCTTCTCTTCTTCCTGGGGTTAAGGCTTTGGGGATTCTCGGCAGAGGATTTTTGGACAGGGACAAGAAAAAAATTAAAAAAAAAAAAAAAGAAAGAAAAAAAGAAGAAAAAAAAACAAACCCAAAACGGGGAAGAAATGGCTGGGAATAGCCCAGCCAGGGAAGCTTATCTTCCTCCTTCACCTGGGAAATGTAAAAAGAAAGGGATATAACAGCCCTCCGTGCCCGAGAAGGGTTTGAATTGGGGGTGAAACCCCCCTAAATCCCTGTGCCAGGGTCCGTCCCCACCATCGCCTCTCTCGCTTTGTTTTTGCGGCTTTTTTTTTCTGGAGGAAACCAAACGCCGGGTCCGAGCAGCGCGCTGAGCTTTCTCCCCCAGCAGAAGGATTTTATATTATACAATTTGACATTGATCTTTAAATCGCCTGAGCTGTGCTTTTTTTGTCTGCTCGCTCTCATCGCGTTCACTCCCCTGTCCTCGGAGATGCCTCCCCCGGTAAGCTGATTGCTCGGCTCGTTTTATTTAGCAGGAGAAGCCTCGGATGGGAGAAGCCGGGCAGAGCCAGTGCGAGAAATTCCTCGGCTCCAGCTCCCCCGCAAAACCCGGGGGGGCACAGGGGCCGTTTCAGCTCCCCGACAGATTAATTCGGTCCTGCTGAAGCAATACGCAATTCCTTTTATTGGGGAGAAGCACCTCGGCGCTGGCTTTTCCCTCTCCGCCTAAATTCGAATTTAAAGCCTAAAAGGCGTTTGCACCCGCGATGTCTAAATCTGCCTTTTCCCCCCGTCCCCAAGCGCTGGTTTCCCAGGGCAGGGGGCAGGTATTTATTAGCTATTTTTTAAGTTCATTTACCAGCAACTCTGTGCGATTCGAGGTGCCAGGAGGGAGTAAACAAACTGCATTTGGCGAGTGGGGGAGCAACGGGAGGCAGCGCCAGGGGTTCCAGCTCCCTTCGGGGGGGACCAGAGCCCACCCTGCACCCCAACACCGCTCCGGGTTTGTTGCCTTTCGTGCAGGAGAAGCTTTGCAGCTCAAAACCCCCAACGAGGTGGAGGTTTTGCCCCTGTTTGGGGTCGATGGGCAGCGCTTCCCACCTCGGAGCCTGTTCTGGGGGGGGGGTTGTAGAAGCAAAATTTCACCCCTAAAACGGAATCGGCTGGAATACACCGTGATGTTTCTTTCCTTTCCCGGGAATCGGTGAAGAGGACTGGAATTTCTCCAGCGGCTTCTGCGGCGGAGCAGCGAGCGTTTACTGTGGGGAATTAAACCTTTGGGAAAGGCATGTGGAGAGGTGGGTAGCTCTCCGAACACCCCCCCCCCCCCGGGCTGTGATAACATGGGGTTCCTTTCTAACTAAATAAAAGCTGGAATTTGGACAATAGGCAGCGGCGAGAGGATTCTAGATATCGACAGCGGGTGTATGCGGTTTGAAGGATGCTGGATGCCCGGACTGGGCTGCGAGGGGAGAACCGGGGGAGCTGAGCATCTCCCAGCCCCTCTTCTCCACCGCCGCAGCTCCGCAGCGTTTGGCCGTACGGATAAGACCCACGGAAGAAAAACCTTTTTTCCCCTTCCCTTTTTTTTTTTTTCCTTCTGCCCTTTCCCTTCCCGCATTGAAAGGGAATGCCCTTCCCCTGGCATCTTCAGCATCTTTTTCTCCTAAAGATTAGCCCAAGCCTCTCCCTCTCGAGCCTTCGGCTGTGATAACAATAATAATAGTATTAGTAATAATAGTAATAACGCCACCACCCATAATAATAATAATAATAATAATAATAATAATAATAATAATAATAATAATAATAATAATAATAATAATAATAATAATAATAATAATAATAATAATAATAATAATAATAATAATAGAGGAATAGGGGGGGAGCTTGTATTTACATTAAACAAAGCGCTCAGAAAAAGGGTCGCTAAAAAGTCTGCCTTGACCCTTCTCTCTCCGGTTTAACAAAGAAGGAAAATATTGTATCAAAAGTGAAGTGAATGAGGAGGGCGGGGAAGAGAAACAGCTTTTTCCTCTATTCAAGCTGGGGAAGGGGAGGGGGGAGAAATGTTTGAATATTTCCGTTTCTTTTGAGAAGCGGGGCAGCCCCGGGCAGGGCTGAATGGGAAAGTCTTGTAAGCGGGCTGGGAGGCTGTCAAACTGCTCAGAGTAATCACTGCTAATGAAGGGGGCTCCAGCCCTCCCTGGGACAAAGGATGCTTACGAGTGCTCGCCGAGGCTGAATAGCTAATAAGTTTGCAAGGGGGGAAAATGAGTGAGCTGTCCGTAAATTGATTTTGCAAAAAAAAAAAAAAAAACAACAAAAAAACAAAACACAAACCCAAAAACCAACAAAAAAAAAAAAAAAAAAAGGAAAGCAAAAGGCTTGCAGGTTGGGGAGAGGCTGGTCTCGGTGCAGCTGGGGACAGAAGGCCCACTTATCTGGGGCGCATTGTCCCAGCCCTCCGTGTCAGAGCAAGGCTGCTGCTGTTCGAGGTGGAAACCGGTGCGGAGGGAGGGTTGGGGGATGCAGGAGCCTTGGAAAAGCTACGCTGGTGTTTCCAGGCGGGCAGCACTGCCCCAGCTGCTGCCTGGCACATGCGGGTGATCCCCGCGTAGCGATCTTTGTGCTCCAGTTTGCACGAGCCTTCATCCCAGCCCCATCCTGCAGCCGGACCATAGAATCATCGAACAACCAGGTTGGAAGAGACCCACTGGACCATCCAGTCCAACCATTCCTATCAAACACTAAACCTTGCCCTTCAGCGCCTCGTCCACCTGTGCCTTAAACACCTCCAGGGAAGGTGACTCAACCACCTCCCTGCAGAAAGGGGAGACTGTTCCCTAATTGTTCTGCCACCACCTTTTGGCCCTCATCTCGCTACGGCATTTTCTTTGCAGAACAATAAAAGGGTGGATGTCTAGAAAACTACTGAATATTCTGCTACCACCAGCACCCTGCTTGTCTGGGAGGCTCCTTTACAGAGGAACTTTGTCTTGCTGGCCTGGGAGCTGCCTGGCATTGGGGGTCAGGAAGGGGGCTCATGCACCCTTGTGTGACAAGAAAGCGGTGCATCTTGCAGCTGGGGGAAACAGGAGAGTGAGCTGCATTTTGGACCTTTCATGCATCCAATTAAAGGCTTGGGAGGATCAGAGTCTATCACAGATCCAGTTACCCCTGGCCAGTGCAGGGGTAATACCATGAGAGAGAGCGTAATGCTCCCAAGTGATGTCTGTACCTGCCTCTCAGCCACGCCACGTACTGGCTTTTTAAAATTCCTGGTATATTCCAGGAAAAGATGTAAATGTGTTTGCTGGGGGAAAGGGTGGAGGGGAGGAAAGCCAAAGGGAAAGGGGGCTGCGAGGTGCAGAAGCTGCCAAACTTTGACCTGTCCTCTCTCCTGTCCCCTCCTCAAGGCCACCTCGCAGCCCCAGCACCCACAGCAGAGCCTGAACCCGGGGCTGACCTCGATGTGCCTCCCTTGAGGGGGGCCCGGAGGGTGAGAGCGAGCTGGGAATCCAGGGAAGGAACAGTCATCTTGGGTCCCTTGAGGGATACAGCACTTTGCACTCTATCAGCATTTATTCTTGGCACAGTTTTGATGGATAAAGCCCTTGGATTTCTGTTACCTTCTGTTTCAGAACAAGGTGCAAGATCCCCAGCATAAGCCCAGGAAATGGCTTCCCTTCCTTCATCACTTTCTACATTCAGTCTAAGCCCCCCAGACTGCAGAAATTCCCTAGAGAGACCATTTTAACCCCACAATCTTTTGATCTGCGACACATCTCTCTGGCACACATCATCCCTGTGAGAAACACAGTTTTGAGGAAAGTTTCCAAATTCAAACGTTATCAGAGCAAAGTGGGTTCACATATTTGTCCTCTGGCTTCTTTTGGAGATGGGGAAGAGGCACTGTGGCCCCAGAACCTTACACACTTGGATAGTTTATTAGTTGTCTCCTTATTAGCAAAGTGGTACCTGATGACACTCTATCCTGCTGGAGTCAGGGTATCAGCCCTCACACTGCTTCCACTGTTTCTGTCCCAGAAAGGAGGTGCCAATCAACCAGTGTTCTCCCCTCCCAGCCTCTTCTCACACTGTATAAAGTAAAACCCAAGGGGTCTTGCCCCATAGCACTGAGATAAACCCGTCTCCGTGGCCTTTCCTGCCATGATCATGCACATGGTGTGGGTGGGGTGGGATTTGTGCCTTCCCTGCTTATGTCTGGAGGAAAAGTGTCTCCTCTCCAGCTATGCCTGAGGAGGGACTTGGTGAGACCTCCAGGACTCCCTCCCCATCACATCTATCCCAAGCCAAATAGAGATGGAGATGGCGTCAGACGAGACTAGGAGGTTGCTATCCACAAAACCTGGATTTGCAGCTTATTCTTAGGCAACCAGGTCAGCCTTTTGGGGAGGTGTCCACACACAGACCAGCCTCACAGGGTTCTCTCTCCCCCCAACAAGCCTTTATTCCTGACTGGAAAACATCCGCAGGGTTTTAGCTCTTTATTGTCACAGCAAAGAGCTGCCACGGAGCTGGGAGCTGCTCTGCCACATCTGTGTTATAAAAGGACATATCCTGGCACTGCTGCTCGCCGGTGGGGGCCCTGCTCTGTGCTTCTCAGCCCCATCACCCTCTAAATAGGGTGGCTGTGTCCATATGGCCTATGGGAAATGCTCCACAACCCCCGCTAGCTACCGAGCTGCTCCCCAGAGACCATGTGGGACAGCTCTGCCTGGTCTGATGCAATCCCGTGCCAGGGACTCTTCTAACATTTTAATAGGATAAGTGATGAACCTAAGTGCCCTCATACGTTTTAACATACAGATACAGCCAGACTAAATCACTTGAGACATCCCAAACAGCCTAAAGGATTTAGACACATCTCTTTATTTCCATTTAAAGCTGTTCCTCATAACCCAGCAGCAGGAGCAGAGGGTGTCCGTTTGTCCTGAGCACCCACGCCTGATTTGCACCAGTCTCAGAAGTCCAATCCTTTAGAAACTTCACACAAGCTGGATGTAGGTTTTGGAGGGGAGCTTCCACGAGACAAGCAGCCACTGCTGAGGTTTGCATCCGCATCCACACACACAGGTATTGATCAGCAGAACAAGCTTCTCAGCCTTTATTCAATAACTCCATAGTAACCCGCAATGACACATGATTTGGGGCTGCACTAGGACAAGTGGGGATTTTTATTCTAGTGTTACCTCCTCTTAATTTCAATGGAGAGCTCTACAACAAGAGAGCAGGACATTATTTTGTTCAGCTGGAAGACTTTTGCTGTGTTGAATCTTCTTTCAATGACCATTAGTGGCTCCATTCAGAACAAAGGCACCCCGTTACTCCCAATTTCACTTACTGGAATACGTGTCCTTCTTCAGAAGCAATTCTTGAAATGCTTTCACACCACATAGTTGTAATACTAAGGTGGCCAAGGACAGAATGACAGCTTTTATTCTGGAAAAACATATTGCAGGATAATTCCCCATTAAATGTACAGTCAAGGCAGTCACACATAGGGACACACAGGTCCAGTGTTTTTCAGGAACTTCAGAGAAACACAAGGACACGCAACTGTTCTACAAGGAACAAATTGGTGCGTCTTCAAGCTGGGAAAAAAAAAAAAACTGCTCGTAAACATCTCTATCAGGGCATTTATATTGGAAACCGCTCTTCAAGCCAGATTGGTTTGTAAGTTAATTTGAAGGCTTTGTGGATTGTTCTTCAAATTACCTTGGTTTTCAATCACTTTCTCGTGTGCCTGCTCCCATGCAGGTCAGCAGCTTGTCCCTGGAGCTGCTGTGGGGATGGATGTCTCCAAAGCCGACGTGAAAGAGGTTGATTTCCACAGGTTGCCAGCCTGGTCAGTGGGAGAGAGACATTCTCGGGTAGATGACTCAGAGCACCTAATCCCACTCTAGTTACGCTAGCGCAGTAATCCAGCACTGTCAATCTGGCTCTGTTGCCCAGAGAGATGGTCCTACCCTCCTCCCTCTCCATTCTTAGCAGCAAGAAGATCTAGGCAGTTTTAACCAAGATCAGCTTTCTAATCAAGTTCACCGTCTGCGGAAGCTTGTCTCTCCCTATTGACCACAGAGATAGATGAGACTTCTGAGGGCAAAGTTGAATTTCTGTGAGTATTGTTCCCACTCAATCCATGATCCTTTTTATCCCTTGACATCCCCAAGTGCTGAGGGAGCGATGCTACACAATTTGTTTGTTTAGCTTAAACTGCCAGAGAGTTTCCCAATGGACTTGTTTGGTGTGTTACTTGTGGGTCCCAGGTTCTTCAGGGCTTCAATGGTGGGATGATTCCTGTAGGGAATAGCACTTGAAGCAATATTTGCAAGCAACAAGTGATAGGATGAGGGGAAATGGCCTCAAGCTATGCCATGAAAGGTTCAGGACTGGATATTAGAAAAAAATTCTTTACTGAAAGAGTGATGAAGCATCGGAACAGGCTGTCCAAGGAAGTGGTAGAGTCTCTTTCCCTGGAGATGTAGATGTGGCACTTTGGGAAGTGGTTTAGTAGGCACGGTGGTGTTGGGCTGACAGTTGGAATGGATGGTCATAGAGGTCTTTTCCAACTTCAGTGATTCTATGATTCTAGAATCACAATGATACTTACAAGCACATAGTTCATGGCCCCTTGGTGGAACTACTCACCTGCTTCCAACATTTTAAAGCTGTTTTTCCCAGTAATATTTCATTTTATCACTATGCAATGCTAATAAATACTCCTATTATAGTACTTTAGCTAGTCTCTATCATTCTCTTTTGGCTTTGCCTCTGCTGGAAACTCGCTCTCTCCAGGAGCTGAGTAGTCAACAGCCTCATCTCTCTGCTCCAAAACCTCTTCACTAAAGAGCTGAGCCACAGGAACTCAGTTAAAAATCTTCCTTACATCCATGGTATGTGCTGGACTTGATGGATATAGTTCTTCACCCTGGGCTCCACAGCGTTAGGTCTTGCTTTTCACTCATCTTTCATCATCCATTGACTTTCAAGTGTGTCAGCTCAAAACTAAGTGCTTTCAAGACTGAGGCTTTAAACAGATGAAATATGAAAAATTTAAGGTTTGTAATGCAGCCTGAGAGTAAAGTGAATGAGCTGCTCTGCTTGTGGCTTGTTTTTTCAGAGGCAAGTATTTGTTCTGTTACTTATTGGTGTTGCTAATTGCTATCTGAGGGTTTGGATGGGAAAGGGAACAGGTTGATCTGCTGGATGTGGAGCTTTTCTAAGAAAAATCAGCTCTAAGAATTAAAGAGTCTGCTGTAGCTGTTCTGGAACACACCACATTTTGCAAAGGCTTTCAGTGCTCTGCATTTCCTTGCAGAGAGAGCTGCTGGTGCTCAGTGGTTTTATTTAGGAAGCCACAAAAAATAGTTGTTTCATTTAAAAGTCCTAAATTTGAAAAAGCTGGCCCAAGAACTCAGGTTTGAGGCATGCTTGAAGGGAATAAAAAATCCATTTAAAAACATTTTAAAAGTCTTTGATTTTGGAAAATCAAATTTAAATACTTTGTTTCAGTGTGGTATCAAAATACCCCAGCCAGGAAATCGTTGCTTTCCTGAATTGAAGACAGAAGTGTTGTCTCCTGCCCAGACATCACACACACACACACACACACACACACACACACACACACGGAAGCAGGAGAGGGAGGAGGACACAAGGGAGGGAGCTCTTAGTGTTCTGTCTAAACTAAATGTCCATTATGGAAATAAATGTGCTCAAAGGAAAAAAAAATGCATCCACATTAGACATTTAATAGGTCATTTCTTTACATGTATAGTATACATCTTTTTATATAGCTGATATCGCCTGTATTGGAGCATAAACATTAACCTCCTACAATTCACCTTGGTTTGCAAACTGTAAGAATCAATTCACCTAAGATGGATGTTGACGCCTAGTTAGCTTTCTGCATTATCTCAGCTGGAGAGGTCACTAAAAATAGTTGTATAGCACTTTGAATTTTCAACAGGGAGACTTTATTATCGTTTAGATCCATCATCGTTACTTTACCTACCGTGGTTCTTCCAGCTGAAATAATGCACAGAGCTGGTAGTGGCTAAGTGTTTTCAGAGTTCATGCACTGATGAGCAGGACAGCTTGGACAATATCTGAACTGCTAGCAACAGCAAACTGAGCAAGTTGCATGGACAGGGTAACACTGGTTCAGTAAATCCCCACTGCTTCAACTATTTCATCAAAAATGCCTTTTTTTTTTTCTGCTTTCCTGCACTGCAGCAGCAGGATTGAGTCACTCTGTGCTACCCTGATCCTGCAAGCCATCACCTTCACGAGGAGCAGCCCTCAGCCTCCCCGCTGGCCCCAAGGAAGTCAATGGGGCTATTTGTGCCAAGAAGCATCGAGGGGCTGTGGGGTCACGTCCTCATTGTGTGAGGCAGGGCGACAGAAGAAAGACTGTTCTTAATGGTGCTGCAGCACGATTTTCATTTGTTATCTTTATTACTTTTAGCAATTTCCCGTGCTTTCTTAGGAATAAGTCACCTTGCCTAGGCTCTCATGGCCTTCCAGGCATTAGAACTTGCTGTTGGCATGTCACCTCTATGTGTCACTGCACAGATATATGGATGCAGGTATATGTTTGGGCTGTTCTGTTTTGTTTGTGTTACTAGACTGACTCAGCCATTACAAGGTTTCTAAGTTTCACCTTCCAACTACTCGCACGTGAGAGCACAATGCCTTGGCCCAGTGCCTTGGCCCAGTTGCTCACACTGGCGTTGCTGATCCTGTTTCCAGTTACTGCCTGTATTTAAGCAATGGGGCTAGGCTCAGAGAAGGAACAAAATGCCTGGGAACAACAGTAAAGTATCAGGGGACGCCAAGAGCGTTGACTCCTTCATTACACTGTAAAGTAGGTGTAATTAATAAAATGCTTCTTTTATTTTTTAATAAAATGATATTAATCACTTGTAGCATATACAATCTTTCACAGAATCAGAGAATCACAGAATGACTAAGTTGGAAAAGACCCACTGGATCATCAAGTCCAACTATTCCTATTAATCACTAAACCATGTCCCTCAGCACCCTCATCCACCCACCCTTTAAACACTTTCAGGGAAGGTGACTCAACCACCTCCCTGGGCAGCCTGTTCCAGTGCCCAATGAGCCATTTCGTGAAAATTTTTTTCCTGATGTCCAGCCTGAACCTCCCATGGCAGAGCTTGAGGCCATTCCCTCTTGTCCTGTCCCCTGTCACTTGGGAGAAGAGACCAGCTCCCTCCTCTCCACAACTTCCATTTAGGTAGCTGCAGAGAGCAATGAGGTCTCCCCTCAGCCTCCTCTTCTCCAGGCTAAACACCTCCAGCTCTCTCAGCTGCTCCTCATAAGGCCTGTTCTCCAGCCCCTTCACCAGCTTTGTTGCTCTTCTCTGCACTCGCTCCAGAGCCTCAACATCCTTCTTGTGGTGAGGGGCCCAGGACTGAACACAGGATTCGAGGTGCGGTCTCACCAGTGCCGAGTCCAGAGGGAGAAGAACCGCCCTGGACCTGCTGGTCACGCTGTTTCTGATACAAGCCAAGATGCCATTTCCTTTAGGATTAGAAGTTTGGGAACTATTTGGAACATCAGAAGCAGAAGTTTGGGAACATGGTTAACTGCCAGCATCTTTTTGCATAATGGAAGAAGTATACAGCTGTGGATGTTATGTGGTCGTATCCCTGTCTCTCATTTCTGCATCAGAGGGATTTCAGGAAACGTTTCTAGAAAAACAAGCTACTTGAAATTTTTGTCCTGCAAAAGTTTTTCCCAAGAAGGGTCCTTCACTGGATGCTGTTCACACAAGTCAGGACTGATCACATTCAGCCATCCTCTCCTAATACCCTGCAATGAAACCTCAAAGTTTCAAGGAAGTCACAGAATCACAGAATCATAGAATGGTTTGAGTCAGAAGGGACCTTAAAGTACACCCATTTCCAACCCCCTGCCATGAGCAGGAACACCTCCCACCGGATCAGGCTGCCCAAAGCCCCATCCAGCCTGGCCTTGAACACCTCCAGGGATGGGGCAGCCACAGCTTCCCTGAGTGACCTGTGCCAGTGCCTCACCTTTCTCAGAATGAATAATTTCTTCTTTATGTCTAGTCTAAATCTGCCCCTCTCCAGTTTATACCCATTAACCTTAGTCCTATCACTACTGCCCTCATAAGAAGTTCCTCCCCAGCTTTCTTGTAGCCCCTTCAGGTACTGGAAGGTTTCCTCAGAGCCTTCTCTTCTCCAGGCTGAACAGCCCCAGTTCCCCCAGCTTGTCCTCATATAGGAGGTGCTCCAGCCCTTGGATCATCTTTGTAGCCTCCTCTGGACCTGTTCCAACAGTTCCATCTCCTTCTGATATCGAAGATTCCAGAGCTGGACACACTACTCCAGGTGGGGTCTCACAAGAGCAGAACAGAGGAGCAGAATCACCTCCCTCAACCTGCTGACCCCTCTTCTTCTGACGCAGCCCAAGCTGTGGTTGGCCTTCTGGGCGGCGAAGGTCAATGGACCTTTAAGTCAGGGATACACCAAATGAACAAACCTCTTAGTAAAAGTCAACAAATGCAGAAGTCTGTAACCTAGAGAATTTCTTCACTATGAGGGTGGCAAGACACTGGCACAGGTTGCCCAGAGAATGCCCCTTGGCTGCCCCATCCCTAAGAGCATTCCGGGCCTGGCTGGATGGGTGTCCGAGCAACCTGGACCAGTGGGAGATGTCCTTGCCCATGGCAGGGGGTTGGAACAGGAGGATCTTCAAGGTCCTTTCCAACCCAAACCATTCTATGATTCTAAAATCCCCACCTAAGCTCAGAAAAAAACCCGGCACCAACATGCTGATGCCACATGGACCCCTCTGCTAACACTGCACATCTTTGCACCATGTGTTTACCCTCACCGTACATGCCTGGAGGTCAGCATGACCTGGCAGGGGCAAAAAGAGATGCCAGGAAAGTGCAGAACAACATTGTGCTCCTGCGTGGCTCCCATTCAGCTAGAGACTCCCCAGGCCAGAAGGGGATTTCTCTCCCATGAACCCCCCTCTGACTGGTGGAAACTTCTACCAACTGCAGCATCTCGTGTCTCAGCATATCTGAGCACAGTGCTCTTCGTGTTCTCCACAATGACTTCTTGTCTGCATTACAGACACTCTGGTCGCACAAACAATTATATCCTAACAGGTCTAGCTGTGTCAATTGTTGCAGCAACATCTGTCTGGAAGCTCTGCTGTGATCACCTTTTTTTTGCATTGCATATAAGAAGAAAAACAAGCAGAGAAAGCATTTATCTCCTGCGATAACAATCACCCATCTCTCATCATAGAAACCTGCGAATACTTGAATGTTAATTCAGTATTTTCCCTCTTCAATTATCAATGATTAAAGCACTGAGTCTTTTCGATATCAATGTTGCCTTGATGCAAAATATACCAGCAAATACAAAGACTACCACACATAGGAAGGATCCAGTGTTGACTAAAATACATTATCCACACTGCATTACCCAGCGTGTTCGTAACTCACACAGGCCACACTCCATGGATAATACATTTTAATTTTATGGGATTTAGGGCTGCAGGTAAAAGATTCAGCAACCTAGAAAATCATAGAATCATAGAATCACCAGGTTGGAAAAGACCCATCGGATCATCAAGTTCAACCATTCCTATCAAACACTAAACCATGCCCCTCAGCACCTCATCCACCTGTCCTTTAAACACCTGCAGGGAAGGTGACTCAACCACCTCCCTGGGTAGCCTGTTCCAGCCTAAGAGCACTGAAAGAAATAGGGATTCAGCACTGAATAGGAGTGTTGTCAAAGGAATAGAGAGATTCTCCTAATGAATTTTCAGATTTCACCCTCACTTCAGAGAAATACTCCTATTTCTGTGCTCAATCCCAGAGGAGCATTTCCACATTGAATTGCCAGCCAGGTGGCAGGTAAGTGAGGGTGGGACTGCAGGTGCCTTGGTCCATGTTAGGTGCAGAGCCTACCAAGGCTCTGAAAGTGGGTGGGACAGAGGGCTAGACACGATGGTGAGCAAGTAGAGGAACCAGTGCCTGGCATGCAAACACTGATGGGCACCATATCACATTCAGATTTATTTGCATCTCTGCATCTGTAGAGCTCTGCAGAGGTTGGCCTTGACCCCCCATGTTTGTGCAGCTGAGTTCAGGCCCCAAGACTTAAGTTCAACATTTCTCCAGCAGCATAAGCGAGTCCTCTGGCAGTACCCCTGGGGCAAAAATGGGTAAATTCAGGCTGAGGAGTGGAGGTGGTGCTGGATCATACAAAAAACAGGCAGCGGGGACTGTCCCTTTGCCTTTTGGGAAGGGGCAGCAGCTTGGATTAGGGTTAAACGGATTTGTGCTTGCAGGACCCTGGGCCTCTAATTGGGTTTTTTTTTTTAATTCCTGTAATCCTGGATGATTTGGAGCAGATGCTTCAAGATTACTGCCAGGCCCAAAGGTGACTGCAGGAAGAAAACAGTCCACACTCAGCAGGCAGCAGCACAGAGGGCTGGGGGTGTTACTGTGCCTGCAGGTCTTTTCCCCTTCCTGCTGCTCAGAGGGGACACAGTGCCAGCAGGGACTAGCCTGAGCTGGGATTTGGCAATCTGGAGTGGCTTGAAGTCACCTTTGGCCTCCCGGTAGCCCATGGGCATGGAGGGACAGAGCCCATTCCCCAGCAGGCAGCTGATGGGAAAGACAAAACCATACGTAGCTGCCAGAGAGAATTTATTTTTCCTGGCTGCTCCTGAGCACGTGTGAAAATCCCCTGGCTGTTGGCAGCAACCCTTACACCTGAAACCCCAGCGCCAGGCTGCAAACACACCCCACTGGCCAGCAGCAACCTCAGTGGGTCCTGTGGGTGACATCTCTCCGTGTCACCCATCAAAGGGTGAGGCTTCAACTGCTGTTGAATACAACTCATTGAATATTGACGGGGATAGACTTTTTAGCAGGGATTGTTGCAATAGGACATGTTTTTAAGCTGAATGAAGGCAGATTTAGACTAGATAGAAGGTAGGAAGTTTTTACATCAAGGATAGTGAAACACTGGCACAGGTTGACCAGGGAGGTAGTGGATGCCTCATCCCTGGAAACCTTCAAGGTCATGTTGGACAGGGCTCTGAGCAACCTCATTGAGTTGAAGATGCTCTTGCCCACTGCAGGGGTGTTGGACTGGATGAGATTTAAAGGTCCTTTCCAACCCAAACCATTCTGTGGTTCTATGATTCTATGACAGCCTGTTACACACAGGCTTGGCTTAGCACCAACCTGTAGCTTTTCTCCAGGGTTCTGGTGGAGCTGAGCAGATCCTGCTAGGCTTTTGCAGGAAAGATCAAGGGACTTTGTTGACCAGAGAGACAGCAAGAGGCACAGGTGAGAAGAGCAATGAGGTTAGTCCGTGGGGAAAATGGAAATAGTTTCTTCTTTACCATCTCTGGGAATTCTGATGATACCTCAGAAAAACAGCCTATAACCACCTTCTGCACAATATAAAAATTCATCTAATCTAATTCCCAAGAATACTTGGTGAAATCCTTTGGGCTGTTGGCCTAACAGGACTCCTTGCTGTCTATTCCAGCGCTTCCTTCCTCTTGTCTCTTTACTGCTCCAGGTCGGATGACCAGTAACCTGTCTTTGATCTTTGGGAAATGGTTGCCTAAGCTGATAGAATAAGATTAGGAGCCTGGATCCAAGAGCAAACCTGTGTTTGTCTGTGGGTTCCAGCAATAATTTTGCAAGTCTTTAATGCTGCAACTCAAAGCAGCCATTTAGGGTAAAATATCTTCTCTGACGTTAAATATTTAACAAATACCATACAAAGATATGTAATATCTGCAATATTCATAGCCTTAACAGCAGTCTGAAAACACTCACATTTGGCATGGGGTTATTTGAGTTTTCCTTTGAAGGGCAGTAGATTTCCATTGCTTCTTTGTCATTGAACATTGCTGTACAACATTAACAACACGTAACTGATAATTCATAGGCCATTTGGGAGAATGTAATGGCCTGGAGATTGTTACAATAAACATAACATATCTTAAATAGCTTAAACAAGATGTGGTGTACAGGCTGACTTGTATAAGGCTACAATTAATGACTACTATTAATAATTACAAGCTCCAAGCCAGGAAAGCACTTAAGCACAATCTTATGCCCCATTGGCTTAGCAGAGCAGCCTCTCCATCAACCCTTGGGAGACTTCAGCCTGGTCCTTTGCTCAGAGCTGGTCCAGGGTGTGCAGAAGCCAGGACCATGGAGCCAGCTCTGCAATGACCCTGTCACATGAAAGCTGCTGTGCCAGTGGATGGTAGTGACATCTACCTCCTGGGGTGGTGGAAAAGCTGGAAGAGCTGAAAAGAGGAAAAAACAGGGAGGATTTAGACGAGATATCAGGAATAAATGTTTTACTGTGAGGGTGGTGAGGCACTGGCACAGATTGCCCAGAGAAGAAGTGAATGTTTCATCCCTGGAGGTGTTCAAGGCCAGGTTGAATGGGGCTTTGAGAGGCCTGATCCAGTGGGAGGTGTCCCTACCCATGGCGGATGGGGTGGAAATGGATGGGCTTTAAGGTCCCTTCCAACCAGAACCATTCTATGATTCTATGGGTGGTGCCTTTCTCCCTTGCTTGGAAAGGAAGAGAAGAGTTTATTTGATAGCACTAACATTAAAGGTTTGGATAGAGAAGCTTAGAGCCAGGCAGTTTTATCATTGCCTGACAAAGCCAGCTGCTTAGAGAGGCTTTGGGTCGGGCTATTTAAAGGTGCCTATGATCCTCAGGAGGCTCCCTGCACCTGGGTCAAGTCATGGAAAAGGAAAACTGCTGAGGGTGGCAGGGAGAAACGG
Source organism: Clamator glandarius (assembly GCA_033459285.1). Lineage (NCBI taxonomy): Eukaryota > Metazoa > Chordata > Aves > Cuculiformes > Cuculidae > Clamator > Clamator glandarius. Next base: position 639,711 of record JAUNZM010000428.1, read on the forward strand.
GGTCTGGGCCACCCCAACCCCAAGGAACTATGAACATGTGAGTGGGGACCAATGTTCGTTGTGGTGTTGGCCACAAGAAGGAGACACAGTTGAGCAGAGCTGTGTCTGGCTGTCCCCACGTTCAGTGTCACGCTCTGGAGCTGCCTCGGTGTCAGGGCAGGGCTCACCTAGCTGGCACCAAGCGTCACCTCTTATGACATAGCAGTGGCTGCATGGATCAGCCACACAAATCCTTACCTGTCATGAGCCGTGTCAGGGCTGGGCCAGACGAGGTGGCATCAGGGACACAGCCAGGGCTGGGCCAAACGAGGTGTCATCAGGGACACAGCAGTAGCAGTGGGTCCCTGAGCACAGGGGAGTCCATGACTGATGCAAGGGCAGAAGGGCAGCTGGAACCGTCAGGGCTTTATCAATTCTGCTTTCGCCTTGGCAGGTATAGGTGAAGCAAAGTACTAGGTAAGGATCTGTGCTCCAGCTCCCACTTCAGTCTGACACTACCTGATTAAAACTACCTCTTCTGGCTCAGCCCCTGACTCCTGGCTCCACTCAGGAGCAAAAAAACTTATATTTGAGTGGGGACTTGGGGGCACTGTACATATAGCAGATCATAGAATCATAGAATCATAGAATCACCAGGTTGGAAAAGACCCACCGGATCATCGAGTCCAACCATTCCTATCAAACACTAAACTATGCCCCTCAGCACCTCATCCACCTGTCCCTTAAATGCAGCTGCTGACAAATTTCCAGCCACCACTCAGCCAAAATCCAAGGCTTTAAAATAAAAGTGAACTACTGTCTGCCTGGGTCCAGGGTTGGGGATCAGGTCCAGAGCTGGGGATCAGGTCCAGGACCAGTATCAGGGTCTGGGGTCCAAGTCCAGTTCTGGGATCACGATCTGGAGTCGGTCTCTGGGATCTGATCTGAGTCTGGGATCGGAGTTGAGATTGGCATCCAGAGTCCAGGTCCACGGTTGGAGTCTGTGGGTGAGTTGGGGTCCAGGGTTGGAGTTTATGCCCAGGTTGGGGTCTGGGTCTGGCTCCAGGGTCAGGGTTTGAGATTGGGATTGGGGTCTGGGCTGGGTCTGATTCCAGCGACCTGGGTCTGAGTCAAGGTCTAGAGTCGGGGTCCAGGGTCAGATCCTGGCAGATGGAGCCCCAGTAGCGGCCCCAATCCCATTCCCTTTCCCAGTCCCAGTCCCATTCCCATTCCCATTCTCAGTCCCAGTCCCAGTCCCTCCCTATGCGGAGCAACAGCTCCACCGTGTGCAGAGACGGGTGAGCACCAGCCCTGGAGCCTGAGAGAGCCTGAGGACACCGGCCAGGTTCAGCTCCTGTCAGTCACATCTACGCCTTTATTAACTTCTTTTTTTTTTTAAGTAGAAAAAAAGAAAAAAATAACATTTTTTCTTAAAGCAAAACAAGATAACCCTGCTGTTTCAAAGAGCATCTTCTTACCCCATTCCCAAGGAAGGATAAATTCTTCCAGGACTGAACAGCCTAGAATATTGCCAGAATCACAGCCTGAAGTGTTGCAACTTGCCAGACCCTGTGCATGGGCTTGGTTATTTGCTTTTAGCTTATGTCTGAACATTTGCCGAGGGACACAGATCATAGAATCATGGAACCATAGAATCATAGAAAGGTCTGGGTTGGTAGGGACCTTAAAATTCATCCAGTTCTAGCTCCCTGCTGTGAGCAGGGACACTTCCACTGGATCAGGCTGATCAAAGCCCCATCCAGCCTGGCCTGGAACACCTCCAGGGATGGGGCAGCCACTGCTTCTCTGGGAAATCTGTGCCAGCGCCTCACCACCCTCAAGGAAAACATTTCTTATTAATATCTCGTCTAGGTCTCCCTTCTTTCAGCTTAAAACCATTCACTCCCTCCTCCCTCCTGTCCTATCCCTGCACCCCCTGATAAAGCAGTTGGGGCTGCCCCATCCCTGGAGGTGTTCAAGGCCAGGCTGGATGAAGCCTTGAGCAGCCTGATCCAGTGGGAGGTGTCCCTGCCCATGGCAAGGTGCTTGGAAATAGATGATCTTCAGGATCCCTTCCAACTCAAACCATTCCATGATTCTATGATTCTTCCTAGCTTTTTTACTAACTGCTGCCAGTCCCACCCCCCTCCTCTTGTAGCAGTTATTTGCAGGGAGGGGAACACATTTATTTCCTTAGTGATCTCTGCTGTGTTGGCCATTCATGACTGCCCTTCCTCAATGAGGTATGATGATCAAACACCCCTACTGCCCCCCCCCCAGAAAGGCAGCCGTGAGCATCAGGGTTGAGGGCCGACCTTTCCAGGCCAAATCCCTGACAAAAATCACATCACAGCCTCCCCTATTCTCTCTCCCAGAGATGTTTCTGGCAACAGCTGTGCCAAAGTATCCCAGGAAACCCCTAAATCCTGTGGGCTGAGCTCTAGGAAGGGAAGCCCAGGTCTTTTGATGCCACCTTGTGGAAACCTTGCTATCCTGCTGTCACCCGTGCCAGCGTCATCCCGGAGATAGAGTTGTGGGCAGAAGGTTGGAGTGAAGATATCTGGGGAACATTTTGGGATGAGGCTCAGGCATGCATAGAAAAGCTGCTCTGGAGGGACAATGATCATGCCAGATAAGCTGTCACGCAAAGAGAGTGCAGTAGGGTCCACTGGCAGACGGCATTAGTTGTGTTGTCATCACCGCGATGGCAAGAGGTGGCAAAAGAGTTATGAGCCTTATGTCAGATCAAATGATACATTCAGGAAAAAGCAGATCAGCTGTCAGGCATGTAAAGGCTCTGGCTTGTGTTCCTTGTGCTCCTCAGCCCCCCTGTGGCAAGTGGTGCAGCAAGAAAAGCAGCTATTCGCAAAAGGATGGAGAAACCTGGAGCGAGCCTCGAAGGAGCTTCGGGCATGTAAATCCAAAACTGCAGTGCAAACCTTTTTAAGCTCAGCAGCCAGCCAGTGAGCTCCAAATTCCTACCCATGCTGCTTGGAACAGAAAATACTGTTGTCCACGCCTGCGCTGGCCTGGTGTGAGCAGCAACCTGCCGTCCAGGTCTTCTCCCAGGGAGAAGAGTAACGAGGTAATTTACCATGCAACAGTCATCCTTGGCATTTTAGTATCTGGGCAGGATCAAGGCTCTCATTAAATGCAATCATGGGTGCTTTCTCTTTGTAAAAGCCAGACTGGGAAGGAGGAGATGTGTGTACCCCCATCCATTGCAGCCCAAAGGGCTACTAAGATGATCTGAGGGCTGGAGCACCTCCCATATGAGGACAGGCTCAGAGAGTTGGGCTTGTTCAGCCTGGAGAAGAGAAGGCTCCAAGGAGACCTTATAGTAACCTTATAGTAATCTTCCAGTACCTGAAGGGGGCTACAAGAAACCTGTGGAGGGACTTATTCTAAAGGCTTGTAGTGATAAGACTTCCTTCCCTGGTCCACGAGACAGACTACTATCCTATGATGCCAGTCTAAACTGGTAATGATGATTTAGTAAGCAGAAAGACCAAAGCCAGCAAGAAAGACTTCAAGGCCATTGGGAAAGTGATGGAGGGCTCCGGGGCTCAAACAGTATTCTGCTCCATCCCCAGGCTAAATAGAGAGGACCTGGAAGTCAGGAAGAAGAACTCGATTAATACCTGGCTCCGACCCTGGTGTGAGGAGAGGGGCTTTGGCTTCTTTGATCATGGGGTGGCTCACGCACCCCCAGGCTTTGTTACGAAGGATGGGACACATGTGTCTCCTAGGGGGGCTAAAGCCCTTGCTAAAAACCTAGCTAAGCTCATAAATTGAGCTTTAAACTAGATGGGAAGGGGGCGGTGGTTGAGACCAGGCTAGACAGGAGCGAGCCTGGACTTGGGCGCTGGTGATTAGGAGAGGGTGTGCTGGAGAGGACCACCAGTACAGCACCACACAGAAAGTGGGGGTAAACACACCTGGTGGTGGTAAGGGAGATACGGGCACTCTGGCACTAGCTACTCCAGTTACCAGGTGATTGGGAACGAACCCTCTTCCCTCTAAGAGGGCCGAAGGCTCGGCAGCTCAGCTGAAGTGCATTCACACCAATGCACGCAGCATGGGGAATAAGAAGGAAGAGCTGGAAGCTGTCATAGGGCAAGGAGCCTATGATGTTGTTGCCATTATGGAAACATGGTGGGATGACTCATATAACTGGAGTGCAGATATGGTGGGGTACAAACTCTTCAGGAGGGATAGGAAGGGTAGGAGAGGAGGCGGGGTAGCCCTCTTTGCAAGGGAGGACTTGGACACCATTGAGATGGATTGTGGTGATGAGGAGATTGAGTGCCTGTGGGTTAAAATCAGAGGAGCCCATAAGAAGGTAGATGTTGTGATGGGAGCCTGTTACAGACCACCCAGCCAAGGAGAAGCAGGCCTCTTGGGAGGACTACAGGAGGGAAGTGAGATTGTGTAGAGAAAAAATCAGAAGGGCTAAGGCTCAACTAGACATCAGATTGGCAAAGTCGGTGAAAGATAACAAAAAATCTTTCTATAAATATATAAATAATAAAAGAAGGACTAGGGAGACCATACAGTCCCTATTGGACGCAGAAGGAACAACAGTGACAGGGGATGAGGAAAAGGCTGAGGTACTTAATGCCTTCTTTGCCTTGGTCTTTAATTGTAAAGAAAGTTGTTCCCTCTGTTCCCCAGGAGCTAGAGGAGCAACATGAGGCTCCCATAGTCCAAGAGGAGGTGGTCGGAGCCTTGCTAGCCCGACTAGACACCCGCAAGTCTATGGGGCAGGATGGGATTCACCCGAGGGTATTGAAGGAGCTGGCAGATGTGCTGGCCAAACCCCTTTCCATCATCCTCCAACAGTCCTGGGAGACTGGGGAAGTTCCACTGGACTGGAGGCTGATGTTGTGCCCATCTACAAGAAGGGTCGCAGGGAAGATCCAGGGAACTCCAGGCCTGTCAGTCTGACCTCAGTGCCAGGGAAAGTCATGGAACAGGTGCTCTTGAGTGCGATTATGAAGCACATGCAAGAGAACCGGGTGATCAGGCTCAGTCAACACGGGTTCACAAAAGGCAGGTCTTGCCAAACTAACTGGATCGTCTTCTATGAAAAAGTGACTCGGCTGCTGGATGAGGATGTATCTTCCTGGACTTCAGTAAAGCCTTTGACACTGTTTCTCACAGCATTCTGCTACAGAAACTGTCACCTCTGGCCTGGACAGGCGCACACTCTCCTTGGTGGAAAACTGGCTGGATGGCCGGGCCCAGAGAGTGGTGGGAAATGGTGTTAAATCCAGCTGGAGGCCAGTGACAAGTGGGGTTCCCCAGGGCTCAGTCCTGGGTCTAGCACTGTTCAATGTCTTTATCAGTGACCCGGATGAAGGCATCGAGTGCTCCCTTAGCAAGTTTGCAGGCAACACTACTCTGAGTGGAAGTGTGGATCTGCTGGAGAGTCGGGAGGCTCCAAAGGGACCTGAACAGGCTGGACTGCTGGGCTGAGGCCAATGGCAGGAGGTTAAACACGGCCAAATGCTGGGTCCTGCAGTTGGGGCACAACAACCCTGTGCAGCTACAGACTAGGAAAAGTCTGTCTAGAAAGCTGCCTGGAGGAGAGGGACCTGGGGGTGTTGGTTGACAGCGACTGACCATGAGCCAGCAGTGGCCCAGGTGGCCAAGAAGGCCAATGGCATCTTGGCCTGCATCAGAAATGGCGTGACCAGCGGGTCCAGGGAGGTTATTCTCCCTCTGTACTCGGCACTGGTGAGACCGCACCTCGAATCCTGTGTTCAGTTCTGGGCCCCTCACCACAAGAAGGATGTTGAGGCTCTGGAGCGAGTCCAGAGAAGAGCAACAAAGCTGGTGAAGGGGCTGGAGAACAGGCCTTATGAGGAGCAGCTGAGAGAGCTGGGGGTGTTTAGCCTGGAGAAGAGGAGGCTGAGGGGAGACCTCATTGCTCTCTACAACTACCTGAAAGGAGGTTGTGGAGAGGAGGGAGCTGGCCTCTTCTCCCAAGGGACAGGGGACAGGACGAGAGGGAATGGCCTCAAGCTCCGCCAGGGGAGGTTCAGGCTGGACATCAGGAAAAAAATTTTCACAGAAAGGGTCATTGGGCACTGGCAGAGGCTGCCCAGGGAGGTGGTTGAGTCACCTTCCCTGGAGGTGTTTCAGGCACAGGTGGACGAGGTGTTAAGGGGCATGGGTTAGTGTTTGATAGGAATGGTTGGACTCGATGATCCGGTGGGTCTCTTCCAACCCGGTTATTCTGTAATTCTGTGACTAGGGACAATGACTATAAATTGGAGAGGGGAAAATTTAGACTACACATAAGGAAGAATTTCTTCACCATGAGAGGAATGAGGCCCTGGCCCAGGTTGCCAGGGGAAGCTGTGCCTGCCCCATCCCTAGAGGTGTTCAAAGCCAGGCTGGATGAGGCTTTGAGTAACCTGACCCAGTGGGAGGTGTCCCTGACCATGGCAGGAGTGTGGAATCAGATGAACTTTAAGGTGCTTTCCAACTCAAACCATTCTGTGATTCTATGAAATGCATTTTTTGCAGGAGAGTATCCCTGGCAGTAGGCTACAAGCTGGAGGATTCTGGATTTATTGGAGGATCAGAGGGAAACATTTTCCCATCTGCTGTATCTGGACAACAGCAGAGTCAAGAATTTTCCTTTTTTCACGAGGCTCATACTCTCCTGTCTCCAGTACACAAAGATTTTGGCTAATCTGTCAGATAGCTCTGTCTGGAGTGGCAAATGCCTGAGTGGTATTTCTCTGAAAGGCAGGCAGAGCTTTCCCAGCCATCCTCAACATCAGACAACTCCCAGATTACAGACTTTCTACAATCTGTGCCTTAAATCTTTCTGATTATCCTACTTTAATCTTCTATACCCTGATGACATGCAGCTCTCAGTTTTTCAGCTTGTGGGCACATCTTCTTTTTTGATGACCAATACAAGCATCTTTGTGCCATTTTTAACTTGGAAAGTGTAGGCAATGAAAACGTATCTTTCAAATCTGAAAACACACAGGCAGGTTATTCATATTTTTGTGCTTCCCTGTATTTAACTTCCTCTTCCCCTTATGTTGACATGGTCTGGCTTCACAGTTCAGAAACCAGAGTAACTTCAAGAACAGCAAAACCTGCAAATTAAATTACTATAAATCAGGTGCCCACACATCAAATACAGCCAGCGGGACCCAGCTGATTTACATCCAAGTTGTATTACAGGATATAAGCTTTTTCAAGGTACCCCTGCAAACTTATATTACCACCTGGGGTACTTTGCAGGAGTACAACTCATGTAGGAGGTCAGGAGCAAAATAATGCTTCTTTTCCAGATGCCAAACTAGAAACCCAGCAGCACAATCTTTGAGAGGGGAGTCCCAGAGATGCCATTCTGACATTTGCATGATTGAAAAAGGGCTTTATTGAGAGAATAAGGGAATTCCTGCTAGATCGTGCCCTGTACCATGAACCTGCTGTGTGTTGGCTATTAACAAGTTTGAAATCCCACAGAAGAAGACACAACCAACACCAAGCCAAAAGCTGTGTAAATGTAACCTTCTGAAAATCCAGGCTAGAACTACTTTTTTTTTTAGCAGCAATCAGTTTGCAGCTTGGTAAAATGTTATCACTTGAATATTCCTTATTTTTGTTCTGTTGAGATCCTATTTGAAAAAGCATGGCATACTGTCATGTTTTCCTTTCCCTTCAAAATCCTTCTGAACCATAAATGGTATTTTCACATGAAATCCAGCTCCTCTGCCCAAGACAACACATAGATTGGCAGTAACATAACCTTCCTCCCAGGGCCTGATGGAAATTCATCTGCATTCATAAAATTAAACATCTGGCTCCACTCCAAAATAGGTCAGAGCTCATCTATTGAAGAAGGATTTGTCAGAGATATAGGGAATTGTATTTTCACCCTCCTGTCTCATTTGTGGGGCAGAAAAAGAGAATCATAGAATCACTAGGCTGGAAAAGACCTTTGAGATCTTCAAGTCCAACCATACCTGTCCACTACTAAATTGTATCCCTAAGCAATAGTTCTACTCGCCTTTCAAACACCTCCAGGGATGGTGACTCAACCACCTCCCTGGGCAGCCTCTGTCACTGCCTGATAACCCTTTTGGTGAAGAAATCTTTCCTAATGTCCAGTCTGAACCTACTCTAAGTCGTTCCCTCCATAGCTGCTGGGAGTTAGTGGCTGTCTCCTGAGGATGTAAATATTCCCCTGCATTGGAATTAAAATCTGACTAGCCCCTGGATGATGTGTCCTGCACAGCCCTCTTTTAGATAATGCTCCTCAGACTGGTCTGTGATGCCTCACCAGTTCACACCAGTCCAACCCATCACTCAGACCTGCTGCTCTAAGTCTTGTCAGGTCAATGGGAAAGAGAGAACATGGGAGCAAAGTCTATATGTCTTCAGGAGGTGTGGCTGCTGCTGGGTGTTAGCAAATGTCCTGTGGGCAAAGCTATCACCCTGTGATTTCATAGAATCATAGAATTACCAGGTTGGAAAAGACCCATTGGATCATCAAGTCCAACCATTCCTATTAAATACTAAACCATGCCCCTCAGCACCTCATCCACTCGTCCCTTAAACACTTCCAGAGAAGGTGACTCAACCACCTTTCTGGCCATCAGGCATGACCATGGCCAACTCTTAGTTTGCCAGCTCTGGAGCTCCTCTCTCTTTAATCTGAGCATCATTCCAGTGGGGAAAAAAATACTTCCCGAAAATGTTTATAACTACAGAAAATTACAAGAGAAGAGTTCCTTGAAACAACATCTACTGGAAAGTCCCTCTGCCATCCTGCTTCTGAGGGCAAACCCCCCAGGTCTGAGTGTAACCTCGGCAGCTCATTTATGTGGTCCCTGGCACCGTAGCATCAGCCTGGCCACATCCAGCCGTGCCAGCACGTGCCCTTTGCAGAGCCCTGCTCTCTCCAAGGCCCAGCCCTGGGCACTGGTGTGGCACCTCCTGCCCAGAAAGCTTCAGCGGGAGCATTTCAGGCTGTGTCACGAGATGTCTCAGCCCAACTGCATTGTCCACACCAAGCAGCTTCCAGCTGTTGGTCCTGCCTTGCACATTTATACCCATATCCTGTGCTGGGAACAGGTCCCAAAAACCCTTCAGGCACCTCCAAGCCGAAGGAAATACCCAAAGCATCCACTCCAGTCCAGAGGTAGCACAGCAGGACCACTGTTGCCTCTCAAGCCGGCCAAAACCCCAGTGATTATAGTCATTTCCCTGCAGTCAGCGAAGGACACTGCGGTTCCCAGCGTGTTCCCAGCTTCGGCAACCAGGAGCTGACTCAGAGGTAGCTGACTCAGGGGCAGAGAGGCTGCTTATGAAACGTGGCAGTGAAACAGCCTGGACACCCACAGAAGTGACCACACTGGCTGGCAACTTCAAAAACAGTTGACTGGGGAAGGGTTAACCTCTGTCCCCTTCTGGGAAAGCTGGGGTTGTCCCAACAAGGGTGTTCCCAAGATAAGGGTCATCCAGCTTTGTATCCCCAGCTGGAGCTGGTGCCAAGCTGGGGGAAGGCGGCAGGAGGATTAATTCTGATTTGGACTAAGAGCAGAGCCTGAGCCAGTGGTTTGGCCTCAATTTACTTGCAGAAAATTGGCAGCAATCAGTTCCAGTCCCAGCTTTCCACGGAGGGTTATCCAGGTAAATCTAGGGTGACAGAGTGTGAATGATGCCGAATTCTCAGAAAAAAACATACTGACAGAGGAAACTGAAAGGTGTAGGCATATCAGCCATGAGATGGAAGGGGCTGATAAGGAGTACTAGATCTCTCATCTTTCTCTTTACAATTAAGAGGGGTCAAAAGGAAAGTGTGGAGTCGAGGCTGGATGTAACTCTGTGTCCCTCATACTACAAGTGGGCTACCAGGCCCCATCCCAGCAGTATCACACTTCTTAGACATGTCATTTGCTTTGTTCTAGGAGCAGGCTGGTGTTGCCTCAATGCTCTACACCAGAGCAGAGCCCAGCTGTGCCTGTGGGAAAAGATAGTCCTTGCCTCACCACTCTTCCAATCTCTTCCAACACATCTGGCACAGAGCTCTGGGAATCGCAGTATTTGTTATATTTTCATTTAGCAAAACAGCTTGGGAGGAGAAAAGCTGACTGAGGAATAAATGGAATTCTTGCCTCTAGCACTGCCCTGGCTTGCTCTCCGCTGTGAAGGTAGGATTCCTTTTGGGGGGCTGTACCCCATAGTAATGGGTTGGAAATCAAGAGGAGGAAGAGATTAAGCCCAAAACCATAAGATATCTGAGATACGTCCCCGTGCACCTATGGCCATGTATTTAAGGGCATGGATCTGTTAGAGACAGTCCATAGAAGGCCATGAGGATGATCTGAGGGCTGGAGCATCTCTCATGCAAGGACAGGCTGAGAGAGTTGAAGTTGTTCAGCCTAGAGAAGAGAAGACTCCAGGGAGACCTTGGAGCAGCCTTCAAGTACTGAAAGGGATTACAGAAAAGCTGGGGAAAGGCTCTTTATTAGGAAGTGAAAGGATAGGACAAGGGGAAAAGGTTTTTAAACTAAAAGAAGGGAGATTTAGATCAGACATTAGGAAGAAATTATTCACAATGAGGGTGATGAGGTACTGGCACAAGTTACCCAGAGGAGTTATGACTGCCCCATCCCTGGAGGTGTTCAAGGCCAGACTGGATGATCCAGTGGGAGGTGTCTCTGCCCATGACAGGGCAGGTGGAACTGCATGATCTTTAAGGTCCGTTCCAACCCAAACCATTCTATGATTCTATGATTTGCAGCCTTCAGCTGCTATGAACGATAGCGATCGATGCTTTCCTACCCAGGGATAAGAGCAAAGTCATCCCCCTGGGGTGGGTGAGTGCATGTGCATGTGTGTGCGTACCAAAAGAAGTCAAGAGGGACAGCAGAGAAACTGGGGGATTCCACAAAAGGGTGTTTCTTGCCATGAGGAAGAGCAGGGAGGATTCCTGCAAGCAGGTTGCAGGAGAAAACCTGCACTGTATGTAACTACCTGGAGGAAGCTGAGTTCTGTTTCTGAATGCAAACAACCCAAATTTCTCCACATTAAAACATCAGCGAAATTTTCCCCATGATTTTCCAACACTCACTTTCATCTCAATGAGGGAAAGCGCGCAACAAAATATCAGCCCAACCTTGCTTGTGGAATTAAAAAATCCAGAAAAAAACCCACATGCCTAAAGAAAACTCAGCTTTATTGCCAAGTTTTGAAGCAGAAGGGATATGACTTTGTGCCTGCAAAGTGAAACATTTCTATTCCTTCTGCTGAATAAAATTCAGAGTGAAGTGTGGCACTCAGGAGCCCCAGCCCTTGGGAACAGACCCGTTGGGGAGCACCCTGCCCTCGCTGGCCCTTGGATGGGGCTTCCCATCCCTGTGCACGGTCCCAGAGTAGCTGCATCCCTGTACCCAGTGCCATGATCTGGTGTTGGGTCTAAGTCACACAAGGAGTTGATTCCACAGCTCTTATGAAGCCTTGTAGGCGGCTGGACTTCGGCCTCAAAGTGGCCAAAAATTGCTGTGTTTTGGTTCTTTTCAGCAAAATGAAGTCTTTTTCATTTTTACCCCCCTCGCCTCCTTCTAAACCTAGAGAATACTGCCAGCTTGGGCTGTTGTGTCAGCTGACTTTTCTATCCAAAGATAATAATATTTTTGATGCAAAATCCTCAGCCTGCTCTGTTTTAACTCTCCCCAGAGCCCCGTAACTCCATGTATGCAAGGATGCCTTTGTGTTCTCTGGCATGATTTTGCAGATGGAAAGAAGAAAGAGCTTTTCCCTACCTGAATGCTTGCTCCCGTTATTGAACTCCTTTGAAGTCGAGCAATAAAAAGCCCCTATATCCAGGCACAGAGCTCCTTGCCAGCCCTTCAAAGTCTCAAACGCAAATTGCATTGAAACTGTACTGAAAATGTGGAAGGCCACTCCAAACCGTCGCATCGCTCTCTTGAGTGGGTGGTTCTTTAAATAAATACCTAAGGACCAGAGAGGAGCCTCATCCCCTCCATGGGGTATGAGCATCTCCTTGCTGGGGGATCCCTTGTCCCTGAGGTAGCCACAAGGCCACACGGCTCTAGGCAATTCGCCAGCAAAAATGTTATAGGGTGGGAAGAGAAACATAAATGAACTCCTAAAGAATAAAATAAACAAAAAATCTATGCGCTTGTACTGGAATAAATAACAAGGGAAGCCAGGATAGTTCTTGCAGCATGCAGGCATGTGCTTGTGTCTATCTGAAATTCAGCAGCTGTAGTGGGACATGTGTACAGGTACAATAAAATATCCAGAGCCACCACAGCTCTCTAATGTGAGATATTGCAGTCCCTTTTTCACGCTGCCTCATTTTTCCTCCTGTTTTGACAGAAAATTAAGCAAAAGCCTGGGGGTGGAGCATTTATTGTAACCCTGATGGCAGTAGGTGAAAGCACCAGTGAGCACACAGTTGGCACCCACAACTCTGACCATGTGCACCCTCTCCAGACCCTGCCTCCAAAACTCAGGATAGACCTCAGTTACATATGTGATCTTAGCCTGTAAGTCCATGAAGCAATGGAACAGCTCTTTCCATCTGCTCCATGGGGATGTGTCTTAGCTGGAGCCAAAGAAAAGTTTGAGAAGCAATTCTGGATGAGCAGGGAGAGGAGGATGCAGACACATCCAGGCACAACATGGATGGGATGGAAGGAAGACAGCCAGACTTCACAGAATCATAGATTGATTTGGGTTGGAAGGAAACGTAAAGCCCATCCAGTTCCAACCCCCCTGCCATGGGCAGGGACACCTCCCACTGGATCAGGCTGCTCAAAGCCCCATCCAACCTGGCCTCGAACACCTCCAAGGATGGAGCTTCCACAACTTCTCTGGAAAACCTATTTATCCTAAAATAAGGCAAAAAGAAAACTTTTATGTTTTAGTAGGTGGAGGCACTGAATGGCCATGCTTCATTTTCAAGATAACCCAAGGCATAACCACGCTGGCAATCAGAACAAATAGAGCCATGGGAAAAGCAGCTCCCAAGGCAGAGATCTTCCATGTGACCTTGGGTACATGACTGCATTTGTTCTTGTAAGTTCCTCCTTCCCCTTGCCTTCTTTACCCTGCTGTAAGCCCTTCTATCAAAGGAGCTGCCAGGTTCATACACCAGCTGTGCTCCTAAACGGTGCAAGCACTCTGCTCATCCTTGGAAAGCAGCTGAGGTGCCCAGCTGAGAAAGCAAGCCGGCTGAAAAGCAGTCTGTTATGCCCAGGTCTTCTTCTCTCCTGGACCAGTTCTGTTTCTCTGAGTGATGCTCTGGCAGCTGGTTCCAGCCCAGCTACGTGAGCACTTGCCCAGCCCAAACACAGACCTCTGCCTAGCTGCAACCAGGAGGCACCTTGGGAAAGTATAAAAACAAACAGTGAGAATAAACATCCGGATGAGGGCTGAGGAGGGAAACCAAAACACTGGAAGAAGCCAGGAATAATAAGAACCAAAAACAAATAGAGAAGAACTAACGGGAGCAGCAGATCTAAAAATAAAATGAAAGAACAACATCAGGGTGGAGGGACTGAGATATTTCGGTGGACTGACAAGGCATGTAGGGCTTTAATGGCTCAGTCTTGCAGTCATGGAGCTCCGTCCCGGGGCAGAGGACTCTGCCCTCACTGCCTTCTATCCCAGATGCTGGGGAGGGTGGAGGGAGAAGCTGGGACTCCCAGGAGCTGTTTGGATGGCAGCAAAGACAGCAAGCTGCTTCCCACACATGCCACATCTCCGCTGGGGGCAAATAGGTTTGCTACCCAGAAGCAAGACGCAGATGCTGGCCAAGGAGCAGATGCCCAATCCAAAACCCTTCTCAGCTGCTATCAGAGGTTGCTCATCCCTCCCATATGCCTGCACGCTGGCCCACGAGTGAAGCAGGGACCACATCTGCTCAAATCAAACTTGGGAAGAGAATGTCTGAGGGACATGTCTACAGATTGCCCCACATCAGTGATGTCCTGGGTGGAGCTGAACTCTGGTTATCCTAAGAACTGTCCCTGGATGGATCTGCAAGTCCTGTTGAACCAGAACCATTCACTTGCTCCAACATCTGTACACAGAGATTGCACAACTGAGACTCAGTCCTCTGAAATACTCTTTGTTGCATCAGATTCCCTGAAGCACTTCAGCCCCTCAGACCTAGATCAAATGGGAGCAATAGGAGAAAAGAAATAATTTCCTTTTTTCTTTTTTTTCCCTAAGGAATTAATGTGTCTCACAGTGGGAAAGCTCTAGAGGACAGGCTCTGCATCTCCAAGCCGACCATGGGGGTCCTCTGCGTAAGCACCTTCTCTCCAAGGAGTGTCCAAACCCCTCCAGGGCAGGGGCCCTACAGAGGACATTCAGTCATTCCCTTTTTCTTTGTGGTTTCCTTGATTTTTTACCTGTTGTTCAGGGCTGGGAACCTGCCCCCATCAGCTTTCTCTGCCACCAATGCTCCCTTCACCCTGGCAGCAGTTCTGGCTCCTCGAGGTGGTGTTTTCCACGGTGGAACTCCAGGAGCTGCAGGGAGACCAGGAGAACATAGGAATAAGACAAAATACTTTGGCCACCTTCTGGTCCTTGGCTCTCTGTCAAAAGCAAGATGAGTTGGGTCACCCCAAGCTGGGTTGCGGCGCTGCTGCTACCAGACCCACCATGCCAGATTTCCCTTTTCCTGCTCTTGGAAGCCCTCGGCTCTCAAAAAGGCTGCAAGTCCATGGCCACCTAATTAAAACCAATGGTGAATTTTAAAAGACGGAGGAAAATAAAACAATAAAAAATAAAAGAAATCAGTCTGGATGGAGACCCAAGGAGGCCACATGCCAGGAAAGTGAGCCGCCTGCCAGTTTGGCACACAGTGAATGCTTGGCCTGTTGAGATGAGATGCTGGAGTGGGGCGTGCTGAAGCGGCACTTAACGTCTTTGAGGGGAGAGGGAGACAAGGAAGGGGCCAGGGAAGGACTAGACAGAGCACGAATGATGGCTGAATCCTAAACACGCACTCGAGCATGAAGACAGTGTGGAGGGAGAATCAATACCTGTCCCCACCAGACACTTGGCTGGTGTTCGTGAGCACAGCCTCATAAACAACAAAACTGCGGGTGCTGCAGTCAGGCTCCCACCAAAACCAAAGCTGGAGGTGCACAGAGCAAGGAACAATCCCTGTCAAGTGTGTGTTGAGGGCACCGGACTGTGGAACAGTGGGGAAAACTTTCTGGTAAGCTGGGGAGCACACAATAATTGGGCAAGGAAGAGTGGGATGCAACCAAGAGCAGTGTGTGATGCACCAACCCTAAGGGTCAGAGGTTCAAAGGACAGTGAAGGTCCTAATCCCCTTTTCCCTGTGCGGGAATGAGACACTCAAACCAGCATTGGGTGCTTAAAAGGGGGTGCAGAGCAGAGAGACACCCAGGTGTTCCCTATGGTTGCTGCAGACCGGGAGGGCAGCATCCTGAAGGCTCTGCCAATCCACCCCACACCAGTGGCAGAGGAGATGGGGAGGCCATGCGTGACTTTCCCCACTTCCCATCGCTGGCAGCGCATGCTGGCAGGCAGCATGGGCTGCTTTCCAGGATCCAGTCTCTGCTTGGCCCATTTCCCCAGCTCCCCAGGACACAGCACAGCAGACGGTAACATGCCCGCCTCTCCGTGAACTGGTTTCTTATGACCCAATGCAAGGAGCCTGTGAAAGGAGCAGCCTCAGCCAAGTTTCCCCTTGTTTTTACTTCTCCCTGTTTCATTTTGTCTGGGTCCAAGTGGTGGGTTTCAAATCCAGCCTTTCACTTTTGTGGCTCTCCCTTGCCAGTCCCAGCGGTGTTGTAAGAAAATGTTGTCGGAGGCAGTCGGCACCTCCCTGGCTCCAAAAGCTGTACCCAGCAGGATCCTGGGATGGGCTCATGATGGAAAAGCACAACTACTTCATGTCTCCACTGGGGAAAAAGGAAATTTGGTTGTTCAACATGTGAGTCTGAACTTTCAAAGATGTTTTTTTCCCCTCCCAAAAGTCCCTTGTTTCTGTTCATGTACTTCTAGACATGCAGCCACACCAAAGCTGGACCTGCTGAACTTTTCCAGCAGGTTTCTCCCCAAAACTCCAGCAGGCTCCTCCACTGGCCCCTGTAGTGTGTTGTCCATGAAAAATTAATGTATTCCATACACTGACCTGCAAGGGCGAAAGATGAAAAGGCAAGCAGGGGCTCCCTGCTCTCTCCCAAGGCCTCATGGTTGCATCCAAATTTTCTGGGACTGCTTCCGCTCCCTTCCTTTCCTCTGGGCATTGCTCGCCCAGCTGCACAGCATCCTGGCGAGCCAGCAAGTGGTGGGTAAACAGAGCTCTTCCATGGAAACATTTGATCAACAAAGAACTGCAAGTTTTCATGGCAAGTATCTGGTTTCCACCAAACTTTTTTTGTTGTTGTTTCTGAACTCTGCCCGGCCGGTCTGAATCTGGCATTCAAGAGCGTTTCTTTTCCTCTTAACGCTCAATTTTCAGTAGTTAGGATTTCCCTGCTCTATTTTATTTTTAGTTCTTTATATTTCCATGTTTTCTTTCAACACAAATGGAGGTGATGCCCCTTCCTCTGTGCTTTTCTGCAGGGCACAAACTCTCCTCCTTGTTGAGAGGTTAACTGTAATTCCATGAAGGGGTGGTTGGCTTTTTAGGCTGAGGAAGAGCTTGAATCAGAGAGGTGGGACTGGACAACCTGCTCTGGGCCACATCAGCACATAAACATGGAGGGGGAAATCCAGGTTTTTCACACAGTCAAGCAGGAGCAGCTACAACTTAGGGTAATGCTGGCTAAAAGTCCTAAAGGGAGAAGGAAACTCCTAAAGTGTAGAAAGAAATAGGAGACTGTGCCCAGCTGGCAAGAGATGACACTTGTGAAGTGCTTGAGTCCAGCTGGTGTGCTGGTACAATGCGAGGGCATCCCCGTGTTGAAGGAGCCCAGACCTGTGGATGCACCTCACTCTATCGCTTCATCTCTTCCTCGCTTTATCAATGCTCTCTCGCAGCCCAGGCGGCCAGCAGGGCGAGGGAGGGGGTTCTGCCCCTCTATTCCTCTCTTGTGAGACCTCGTCTAGAGTCCTGTGTCCAGTTCTGGAATCCCCAACATAAGAAGGAGATGGAACTGTTGGAATGGGTCCAGAGGAGACCGTGGAGATGGTCTGAGGGCTGGAGCCCCTCCTGTGCGAGGACAGGTTGAGAGAGCTGGGGTTGTTCAGCCTGGAGAAGAGAAGGCTCCAGGGAGACCTTATAGTGACCTTCCAGAACCTGAAGGGGCTACAGGAAAGCTGGGGAGGTACATTTACAAGGACATGAAGTGCTAGGATGAGGGAGAATGGTTTAAATTGCAAGGGGGAAGAAGTAGATTAGACATAAGGAAGAATTTCTTCACAATGAGAGGGCTGAGACACTGGCCCAGGTTGCCCAGGGAAGCTGCGGCTGCCCCATCCCTGGAGGTGTTCAGGGCCAGGTTGGATGGGCCTTGGGCAGCCTGATCCGAGGTGTTCAGGGCCAGGTTGGATGGGCCTTGGGCAGCCTGATCCAGTGGGAGGTGTCAGCAGGAGGTGGAACTGGATGATCTTTAAGGTCCCTTCCAAGCCAACCCGCTCTAGGGCTCCGGGATCTCGCCCCATCCCTGTGCCCCGCGCTGCTCCCCGTCCCTGTCCCCTCGCCAGGCGCTTCCTCCGCGGGGACAGCAGGGGGCGCTGCGGGCACGGGCAGACACACAGTGACCGGCGCCGAGACACAGCGACACAGGCAGACACATGAATCACACACAGAGTCACAGAATCACCAGGCTGGAAGAGACCCACCGGATCATCGAGTCCAACCATTCCCACCAATCCCTAAACCATGCCCCTAAGCACCTCATCCACCCTCACCTTAAACACCTCCAGGGACGGTGACTCAACCACCTCCCTGGCCAGACCATTCCAATGCCGAACCAGCCTCTCCATGAAGAACTTTTTCCTAATCTCAAGCCTAAATCTCCCCTGGCAGAGCTTGAGGCCATTCCCTCTTGTCCTGTCCCCTGTCACTTGGGAGAAGAGCCCAGCTCCCTCCTCTCCACAACCTCCCTTCAGGTAGTTGTAGAGAGCAATGAGGTCTCCCCTCAGCCTCCTCTTCTCCAGGCTAAACACCCCCAGCTCTCTCAGCCGTTCCTCATAAGGGCCTGTTCTCCAGCCCCTTCACCAGCTTCGTTGCTCTTCTCTGGACTCGCTCCAGAGCCTCAACATCCTTCTTGTGGAGAGGGGCCCAGACAGACAGACACACAGACACACAAACACATACAGACATACACAGAAACACAGACAGACACACAAACATGTAGACAGACACAGACAGACACACAGACACAGACAGACAGGCAGACACATACACACAGACACAGACAGACACACAGACACAGACAGACAGGCAGACACATACACACAGTGACACACAGATAGACACACTAACATGCACACACACACAGAGGTGCACACACAGACACACAGACACACAGACACATAGACACACCGACACAGACAGACACACGGAAACACAGACACATGGACACGTGGACACAGACAGACAGGCAGATACAGACAGACACAGACACAGACAGACACACAGAGTGACACACAGACACACTGACATACACACACAGAGATGCACACACAGACAGACACTGACACACAGACAGACACTGACACACAGACACACAGATAGACACACTAACATACACAGAGAGGTGCACACAGACATACAAACACACAGACACACAGACACAGACAGACATGTACAGACAGACACAGAGACAAAGACAGACACACGGACACAGACAGACACACAGAGTGACGCAGACACATACATACAGACACAGAGAGACATAGATACACAGACATACACAGACACACCGAGTGACACAGATACACATACACATACAGACAGACACACAGACACACTAACCTACTGACACACACAGAGATGCACACAGAGACAGACACTGACACACAGACACAGAGACAGACACACAGAAACACAGACACACAGAGATGCAGACAGACACTCAGACACACACAGACACAGAGACACAGACACACAGAGGCAGACATACAGACAGACACAGGCAGGCAGGCAGACACACACAGCAACACAGACACACACATACAGAGACAGACAGACAGACACACAGACACAGTGACACACTCAGACAGACACACTGATGCACACAGGCAGAGGCACACACGCTGACACAGACACTGATACGCACACTGAGAGACACACAGGCACACACACAGAAACAGGCAGACAGACAGACACACTGACACACAGAGATATCCACACTGATAGACACACCCACACTGACACACACCCCCTCACACACTCACTCCACACACACACACGTTCTCACCCATGCTCACACACGCACCCCAAGCAGCCACACACACAGATTCACACCCGCTGTCACACCCACCCACTCACACTCCCATTCACACACACACACTCCCACTGACACCCCCCATGCACACACACACATTCACACCTGCATCCACACCCAAACTTACTCACACCCGGGTGCACACACCCACACTCACACTCTCTCTCACACACACACCCCCCCATACACTCACACACCCCTGCACTCAAGTGCACATCAACACCAAGTCACATTCACAGGTGCTCACGCTTACACCCGCATCACGAACTCACAGCCCCCTACACCCACACCCACACACCCACTCCTGTACTGACACATACACACCCCACACACACTCGCATCCACGCACACTCACTCCCACCCATACTCACACCCACCCTCACTCACACTGACACTGACACCCACACCAACGTGCACCCACACTCACACCCATCTCAGGGGTGAAGCAGAGCCACCACCTGCGCTCCAGAGTGCATCCCCCCACCTGGCACCCCACCGACCCTCACTCTGGGTGGAAGTGGGGATCCTAGGTGGAAGTGTGGATCTGCTGGAGGGTCGGGAGGCTCTGCAAAGGGACCTGAACAGGCTGGACCGCTGGGCTGAGATCAACGGCATGAGGTTTAACAAGGCCAAATGCCGAGTCCTGCACTTGGGGCACAACAACCCTGTGCAGCTACAGACTAGGAGAAGCCTGGCTGGAAAGCTGCCAGGAGGAGAAGGACCTGGGGGTGTTGGTTGACAGCGACTGAACATGAGCCAGCAGTGGCCCAGGTGGCCAAGAAGGCCAGTGGCATCTTGGCTTGTATCAGAAACAGCGTGACCAGCAGGTCCAGGGAGGTTCTTCTCCCTCTGTACTCGGCACTGGTGAGACCGCACCTCGAATCCTGTGTTCAGTTCTGGGCCCCTCACCACAAGAAGGATGTTGAGGCTCTGGAGCGAGTCCAGAGAAGAGCAACGAAGCTGGTGAAGGGTCTGGAGAACAGGCCTTATGAGGAGCGGCTGAGAGAGCTGGGGGTGTTTAGCCTGGAGAAGAGGAGGCTGAGGGGAGACCTCATTGCTCTCTGCAACTACCTGAAAGGAGGTTGTGGAGAGGGGGGAGCTGGCCTCTTCTCCCAAGGGACAGGGGACAGGACGAGAGGGAATGGCCTCAAGCTCTGCCACGGGAAGTTCAAGCTAGACATCAGGAAAAAATATTTCACGGAAGGGGTCATTGGGCACTGGAACAGGCTGCTCAGGCTTCCGTGAAGGTCTTTAAGGCACAGGTGGATGAGGTGCTGAGGGACATGATTTAGTGACTGATAGGAATGGTTGGACTCAATGATCCAGGGGGTCCTTTCCAACCTAGTGATTCTATGATTCTATGATTATATGATTTCACATGCCCCAAAGCAGATGAGCTTGGAGTATAGCGATATTATTCGTAATATGTGCCAGAGCAGGACTTTTTAGAGGAAATCCTGTGTTCCGTGAGGGTTTGGTACAGGGATAAAATCCAGAGCAGAGAATCCAATCCCCTCCTCACTCTGGGGGCAGAGGAAGTTTTGGGGGTGGAAGAGGCTGCACACGCCTATTGCTTGTACAGTGGAAAAGCAAGATGAGAGAAGCAGCCCAAGGAATCAAAGTATTCCAGACAAAGCACAACCAGTAGCCTCTGCAAAAAGAGGTTAAGGGATTAGGGAAGGAACCCAAACTGCTGGAAAACTGTGAATGTGAAGACAGAAGGTAAAAAACCCCAAAAAAAACAGACCACCAAACCCTCCTTCCAGTTGTGCCTGTTAAGAATATAACCAGGGATGCACCATAACCACTGTTCTCATCCTAAAACTGCTGTGCAAGTTGAGGCTTTATTTTTAGCTTGGCTTCCTTGGGGCTCTGTCTGATCTGATCTCTCCAGAGAGATTTTTTTTTCCGACTAAATATTGCCCTCCTGCTAGAAATTCCCTTTCTCCCCAGCACTGCTGAAGGGGTTGGCCTTCCCAAGCAAGTCTGAAAGATAATCAGGTTAAAGTTGGAAAAAAAACTGGAGGCCAAAAAGAGAAGAAGGAGACCTAAAAGAGAATCCTGGGGTGAGACAAACAAACAAGACTCAGAGATTGCAGTAGCTGGTCAGTGGCCCAGGCGAAGCTGGGATTGCTGCAGGAGGAAGGAAAAAAAGGATATTTTCCTTCTTTCTGTCTTTGATTTGACTTGTGCTTTATTGCCAAGCCCTTTGCAACTCACTTTCAAGCAGCTTGTTGCCAGCGTCCAGTGTTGGTTAGTGGTGTTTGGTCCCGTGATGTTGTTTCTGGCCGGCAGTTGGCTGAGCTCATGTCTTATAATTAGTGGGTGGGCTTGAAGAGACCACTGCGGCTTCCGATCTCTCGGGGAAAGGGAGAAAATAAGCAGGATTAAGGAATTTTAGAAAATTATAGGCGTTTTCATTTCACATAAGCTTTGCCAGGAACACCAAGCCCTGGAGGAGGGTGGCCACTGCGGGATGCATTGCCCATGAGCAGGACTAAAGGGCTTTGTTACTCATCAGAGTCACCCGAGTAACTCTGTGTGTGTCTCTGTCTGTGTGCGTGCACAAACCCAGTGTTGCCTGCCCAGCGGTCCATGGGCCGGCAGTGGCTGTGGGAACAGGCACCTCTGCAAGATTAAAGAGATATATCCTATCTGGAAACAGAGTTTTGCATGGATTTTGTTTTATAATCAGGCATTATTGCAGGTGAGAGCAGTGTTGCTGTAACTGGCGGCATCTGAGGGATGGGAACAGATGTCAAAGCAGAGGAAACAGCGACTCCACGTTTCCAAACAAGCTGATCTGATGAGGTGACACCATCACATGTCCCAACAAGCCCACATGGGCCATCAGACCCCACTTGAGCTAAACCTCTTCTGACTCACAGGGGTTTTACTGCAGCAGAGAAAGACAGAAAACCAGCTACAAAGTCCTCCCAAAAAATGCCAACTGTGAAGCTACAGCAACAAAGCAACAGCCATAAATGTAGATGCAGATGCTCGAAACTGCTTTTCACCAGGATCTCTGTTTGTCCCTGGTTTAGGGACCTGGTGGTGTGAGATCCAGCTTCCCAACCTATCTCATCCAACACCCTAGCTGACATTTCTGCTGTACATATCTTCTCAGCAGCATTTAAAACTCACAAACAGTCAGTACTTGGTGCTAAATGCACCAAATAAAAGCAAATACTGCTTCAGGCAAGCATTTATGCTTCTGCTGCAGGGTGTAGGATCTAACCATCCCGTTCCCTTCTCAGTGGAAGGATGTTCCACCTCCCGCATCACAAAGCAGTCCCTTGCTGCTATTTTTTCCCAAATAACAGCTTTTCCTGGCCAGGATTTGATAACAAGTTTTGTCTTGAGAGAAGGACTGGTCTGATATTCAGAGCAGAGAGGATCTGATCATCAAGGCACTGAGGCACACAACAAAAAACAGGACTATTGAACTACAATAGACACAAGAAAACCCCAGCGTCTACTTCGTAACTGCAAACACAGACTTAATGCTGCACATCTTCAGCAGCAACTGTCACCCCATGGGGACATCTCACCCTTGGGATTGTGCCCTTTACTGGCATCCCTACAATGCTCCATGCATCCAGCACCAGAACAACACTCTCCTCCAAACCAGCCAAGGACCTCTCTCTCTCTTCTTATTTCAGCAGAATAACTGTGTGATTATTTTCCACAAGAAAGTGCCCCAGTGTTCAGGTGGACAATCTGACTCCGGCTGAGCTGCCTGGAATCCCTGCGGTTTTGATTTTCAGCAGAGAACAATCTTATCAGCCCAGATTGTACACAGAGATAGGGAGCCTTCGGGTAGGGTTGCATAAGCACAGATTGCCTCAGCTGGGATGGGGAAGGCTCTGCTTGCTGTATTTATTTGTTTTCCCCACTGCAGGTTTCAGGTTCTCCTGACCATCATTTCAGCTTTCTTTCCCGGCTCATTGTTTGAGCAGCCGAGCCTTCCTCATGGATCACTGGGCAGGAGGTTTAATTTAAATCTGGCCTCAGCCCTCAGCTGCTTGCTTGTTGCCTTCAGAGATTTCTTGTAAACAGGGCTCTTTTTCCTCCCATTCCACTACCCTTCTTCTCCAGGTGAGGCTGGGATGAACCCCAATTTAGGATGATGGATGTGATTCCTTCCTCCCTTGGTGCACGTATTTTGGGCTCTTCTCCTGCCAGCTCCTCTTTCAAATCTGGCAGCTGCGTGGGTACCTGGTCTCCGATTGCAAGGGCAGGATATACAGTTTCCGCGGAGGCCACCAGCAAATAGCTGTGGCTACGTAACCATGGCAGAGGAGGGGGATGAGGACGGAGAGGCATCCTGAGCAAAGCAAAGCCCCCACAGTGTCACCCAGAGGAGTACTGGGGGGTGCAGACTCAGGTATCCAAGGGCAGCAAGTGTTTCAGCCGGCACCGACATGGGGGTCCCATCCTGCGCCTCTCTCAGGGCAGCCCCGCATGTAGCGCCCCAGGGGATGGGGCTACAGGGACCAAATGCATCCATGAGACTCCTGTGCCAGGGCTCTGAGACACCACTGAGACCTGGCATGAAAAGTCACCACGCAGGTCAAAGTGTGCTTTTTGGAAAATGTTTTTGTTTTTAAGCTAATGCTGCAGTGGTGTGGCAGTCATCATGTGCACATTAAACTCCCCAGACGTCAAAGTCCTGCCTCTTCCACTTCTGCTTTAAATAATTTGAAGACATGGATCTTGTACTGGTGCCTTCAGATCATGTAACAGCATTTTTTTCCTTCTCTTGTATAGACAGCCAAATTTGACACATCTATAAACCATAAGGGGCCACTGCAATGGGATGGTTGGATGTCTGGTTTGCCATGGGGCCAGATAAAACCTGCTAAACAACCCCCAGAAAGCGCTCAGAGGCCTTGTAGAGTGTTGATTCTTCCCCTTGCTAAAATACATCTCCCTTTTATCATAGAATCACAGAATCATAGAATAGTTAGGGTCAGAAGGGACCTTAAAAATCACCTAGCTCCAGCCCCCCTGCCATGGGCAGGGACACCTCCCAGCAGATCAGGCTGCCCAAGGCCCCCTCCACCCTGGCCTTGAACACCTCCAGGGATGGAGCAGCCACAGATTCCCTGGGAAACCTGGGCCAGTGTCTCACCACTCTCATGGTGATGAAATTCTTCCTAATGTCTAATCTAAATCTGCCCCTCTCCAGTTCATACCCGTTCCCCCTTGGCCTATCACCATATAGTCCTTCTCCAGCTTTCTTATAGCCTTGAATTATGTCATGAGTGGGTGCAGGCCACAGTGGGGTAGTGGGGATGACCAGCTGCTGACCCTCCTCACCATGATCATCGTGTCTGCTGTCGTGGGCATTGGCTACACCACCACTCAGCTATTGAGTTTCCTCTGGCTGGTGACAGCCAAGTGGACCAGCAGCAAATTCCCACTGCTGAAGGTGTCCTCTAGCCCAGGACCTGCCCGTAGATGAGTAGCTCAGAAGCAGAGCAGAGGTGGAGGTGTCTGAGAAAGCAGCTTGCAGCTCCCCCTTCCCATGCCCTGCTTTGCCTTTGCCCTCCTGGGGGCTCTTAAACTTCATCCTAGATGCTTGTTGGACTTGGAGACCTCGGGAACAGATCCTGCACATGAAGACAATCGATGGGGCTGGTACAACCCAGGGCAGAGGCAGCTTCTTGGCCAACACGTTTCATCATATCTGTCCACTTCATTAGGCTCTGTGTCTGCCTGGGACAGCACAGCTCCAGGATCCCTGCATCCTTTGTCTCAGCTCTTCCCTCCAAGAAACATCCCAACCCTCTCTCAAGCAACTCACGGGTGTCTGGGGACATGGGCTTGAGGGGCACTTCTGCCTATTCCTCCCAGCTCAGCATCTCCCCCTCCCCTGGCAGCAGCAGTGATGCGTGTCCCCGCCTGAGCCATCCCAGTAGCATAAAATCATCACAGAATTATAGAATCATCAGGTTGGAAAAGACCCATGGGATCATCGAGTCCAACCATTCCTATCAATCACTAAACCATGTCCCTCAGCACCTCGTCCACCCATCTTTTAAACACCTCCAGGGAAAGTGACTCAACTACCTCCCTGGGCAGCCTGTTCCAGTGCCCAATGACCTTTTTCATGATTTTTTTTTCCTAATGTTCAGCCTAAACCTCCTCTGGTGGAGCTTTCCCTTATGTGCTTTCCCTTGCCATGCATGGAGCAGGCGAGGGCATCCCCACCTCAGCTCTGCTGCAAAGTGCTCGCAGGCACATGGCACAAACCACCTGCAGTCCAGTGTGCCTGTAAGGTTGGAAGCTACCACACTGGGGGATAGAAATGCCTCCCACATCCCAGCACTGCTGAGTCCACGCACTGTTCCTGCCTCCTACTCTCTTTTGTTCTACTCCTGTAGAAGAGCAACACAGGCAAAGCTCTGCTGAGGCAGGCAGAAGGTAGCCTCCGGCTCCAGGGAACCAAGCAGCCCATGGACAAGCGCTTGGTCAAGTTCTGTGTTTTCTTTGTGCCAGTGCCTCTGCCCAGCTCCGGAGGGCTCCCAGGAAGAGAATAGCAGTTTTTAAGCTGGTGCTCCCTCCCTCTTGCACTCTTTCTCTCCCTGCTTCCCTGCCAGCTCTAGGAGATTAGGCATACCAAGTTCTTAATTCCCTAAGGACATCTCTGATTTGTTCTAGAGCGACGCAGCCCTTCTGTTGAGTGAAGCTCCCGCCAAGGCCATGCCCATCCGCTGCCCTGGCACTGCCGCAAACTCCCTCCTGTGCTTCCAAGAGCAGTCCTGCAGGTCTCTGCAACACCCACCACCCTGTACTGGGCAGCTGGAGTGACAGAGGGGGACAGGCATCCTTCGGGGCTCAGAAGCGCTCTGATGATTTGCAGATGTGATTTCATTTTTCAATTGTTTCTAATTTGCTTGGGTTTCTTTTTTTTTTTTTTCTGTTCTAGAAAACAGACAATTTCTTCGGGGAGTGTTAGCCACAAGCCCCATTTAGCATTGTCTTTTAGTCAAATGGTTTTGTCTTGTATTATTAGGAATATTATATTACATAATGATAAGCCGCGGCGGCTTATTGTGGGGACTGTAACGGGAGGCAGCGTGGGCGCTCCGAGCACCAGCCGCTGGCACAGGGCAGCCGCCCTCCCCACTTCATCATCTGCCTTTGCTCTGACCTTCAGCAGGTCTGGCGTCTCCCCAGGTCTCAGTTTCCCCTCCTGTAAGACAGGGTTGATACGTTCCCCAGCTATCAGCTTAAAAGCTTTTCCATCCTCAAGTCAGAAGAGAATTAGTTTTCCCCTCTTCTTCCATCCTGGGAACAGGAGTGAGGATTTTCTATACCTTTTCTACCATGGCTGAAAGCCATCAGAGTCTGAGCAGGTACGGCACTGTACGCGAGGAACCCTGATCCCTACGTAATCAGGCCCTACATGAGATGCTGAGGCAGAGAGGGCAGGAGCTGCTCTGCCCATAGAGGCATTTTCCAGAGGCATGGGACACATGAAACCAGGAAATCATAATTGAACTAAATCTGCCTCTTTAACCTCATTATTAGGACTGGGATTATGTTCTTTGAGGAAAGTTCCACCTCCACTTAAAACCTGGGAAACTGGGAGCAAATGCTAGGGATGCCAGGGACGGAGGAAACATTTCTGCACTTGGTGACAAATCCAGCTGGAAGAAAAGAGGGGGTGGGACTGGTGTAACTGGGGACTCAGCCTGGCACCCTCCTTCCAGCCAGCATCAGGCTGGTGTTGGGGCCAGCACTGATAATATCCAAGGAGCCTGGTAAATTGCTCTCTCTGCCTGAAGATTAAAGCACATTTTCCTCCATCTCATGTTTAAAATTGTGTCCACATCCAATCTAGAAAGATGACAGTGTCTCCAGTTACTTTGTACACTTGAGCTGAACCAAAGCTCCTATAGATCCGGCCTCTGCCACCTCTGCTCTCCCCACACGGCACCTGGTGTCCTCAGAAAACCCGACAGCTTCAGCCCCAGCAGGAACAGCAAAATCCACCCTTGAAGATGGATTGCTTCAACCAGGTCAGGTAAGCACCACACTGGCCGTAGCTTTGCTGTTTCTGCTGCTGATAACAACAGCCACGTGCGCTGGGCAGGTTAAGGCACCTACTTCTGAAGGCAGCGTGTGCAGACACCCAGCCCCCAGCAGCACCAGCCCAGAGCGAGCTCTCCCTTGGGTGCAAAATTACTGACAGCACACCACATAAGCAGAGAGGGAATGTTTCCATCCATATGCAGTGTCCATAAGCTGCTCTCCAGAGAATCGTAGAATCATAGAATCATAGCATCATAGAATCACCAGGTTGGAAAGGACCCACTGGATCATTGAGTCCAACCGTTCCTATCAATCACTAACCCATGTCCCTCAGCACCTCATCCATCCGTCCCTTAAACACCTCCAGGGAAGGCAACTCAACCACCTCCCTGGGCAGCCTCTGCCAGTGCCCAATGACCCTTTCCATGAAAATTTTTTTCCTGATGTCAAGCCTGAACCTCCCCTGGTGGAGCTTGAGGCCATTCCCTCTTGTCCCGTCGAACAGCAGAAAAGCAGGAGTGAGGAGACACGTAGAGGTGAAGAGTTATCTCGGGGCATGTGCTGTTTTCTTTACAAGAGTGCAGAGGCCGAAGCACTTCAGTAACAGTTAAATGATTGTTAAATAGCACTTTATCTTCAGGCTGGATAACAGCGCGAGCAGCCACTGGCTGCCTAGTGACAGGCAGCTCGATAAAACCATCTACCGGGGAGGAAAGCGGCACGGATGCTTCTGGCCGATTCTACTTGTACCACACACCCAATCTCCTTCCAGCTGCCAGCGTTTCGGGACCTGTGGGCTCAGAATGAAGCTCCACTGTCTGATTTGCAAAGACACAGAGCACAAAGGTGTCCAGACCACATCGCTGTTCCAAGGCCCTGGCACTGCAGCTGGGGATGCACGAGCTTTCGGGAGCCAGGCCTGGAAATACGGTATTTAAATCCATTGGCTCAACGCGACCCGGGAAATTAAATGAGGAGAGAGGAGCAGGGCTGGCTTTCCCTTTGGGTGTTTGTTTTTATACACTGAATTTCCTGCTCAGGGAATCTAAATGCAACCCCCCAGCATGGAGGTAGGTGGGGAGAAGCAGGCTGCCTGTCCGACTTCCCTGGAGGAAGAGGTGCTTACGGTAGAGGTGACCTTTCTAAATCCCCGCTTTGGACAGACATTTCCAATAAATGCTGAAGAAAAGCCTGCCAGTTCCAGCTCTCTCAGCCTGCTCTCCGTTTTCCTTCCATCCTCTCCAGGCTGAATTTAATCCGAGAAGGTTCCTTTGAGCTTTTGTGTGTTGCTGGGGGAGATGTGGGCGCACAGGGGATCGCGTTACAACTTTCATTTCCTGAAATGTTTGAGGGAACATCCAGGGTTTTATCCACACATCAGGCAAAGTTGAGGGCTCGGATTTCAGGTCTTGTCACTCAGCTGTCACCAAACAAATGAGCCTCTCAGAGCTGGAGACAGAGCGAGCTACCTGCTATTCATGACCCCGAAAGCAGGTGATCACTCATGGGAAAAGCAGGTAGAATTAATCATTCCGCTGTTCTCCATTTCCTCCCCTTTTTTTTGACTGACCTGGACACAGTGTGAGATCAGTCCTGGGGATTGGGGAGGGGGGCCAGAGGGGGGCGAATTAACCCCTTCCTGCCAGTGGAAACACAAAGCGAAGGGAGGTGAGAAGCAGCCTCTCCAGGCTGACTTTGCTGTGAAAAGCTTGCTGCGAGGTCAAGCTCCGTCGAGGAGAGCACAGCAACCTGCGCTTGGCTCGGCTCCAGGGTGTCCTTGGTCCCACCCAGGTGGAGATGGGGGAGCCCTCAGCATCCTCCATCCCTCCTTGCATCCTCCATCCCTCCTTGCATCCTCCATCCCTCCTTGCCAGCATCCTCCATCCCTCCTTGCATCCTCCAACCCTCCTTGTATCCTCCATCCCTCCTTGCATCCTCCATCCCTCCTTGCATCCTCCATCCCTCCTTGCATCCTCCATCTCTCCTTGCATCCTCCAACCCTCCTTGCATCCTCCAACCCTCCTTGCATCCTCCATCCCTCCTTGCCAGCATCCTCCATCCCTCCTTGCCACCATCCTCCTGTTGGAAACCTCGTCCCTCTCCCCCAGGGTGTGGGCAGAGGTGCAACCTGCGCTGTGCTGAGCTGGGGAAGGGGGGTTCGGGCGAGGGGACCCCCCCATAGGCAGCGCCTCCGAGCTGTTTGCTTTGAAAATAACTCCGGGATTGCCCGTCCCGGCTTGGATTTCCTCCTGCGCAGGGCTGGAGCCCCCGGGCAATGTTTATCCTTCCTCTTCACTGAGCCCGTGGCTTGGAAAACAACTAGAGCTGGAGTTTATCCATCCTCGGGGAGCGGAGATGGGGGGGCGGGGGGGGTCCCCGTTGCCTGCCCAAGGGGCTGGGAGGGGCTGAGGGGCTGGATGGATCCCACGGGAAGGGGCATGAGGATCCCTGGGAGGGGGATGAGGGTTCCTGGAAGGGAGAGGGATGAGGTTCCCTGGCAGGGAGAGGAATGAGGGTCCCTGGAAGGGGGATGAGGGTCCCTGGGAAAAGGGATGAAGATCTCTAGAAGGAGGATGAGGGTCCCGGGAAGGGTGATGAGGATCCCCGGGAAGGGGGATGAGGATCCCTGAGAAGGAAGGGGGATGAGAGTCCCCGGGAAAGGTGATGAGGGTCCCTGGAAGGGGGATGAGGATCCTCGGGAAGGAAGGGGGATGCTGGTTGCTGGGAGGAGCAGCGAGGATCCCTGGGAAAGGCGATGAGGATTCCTAGGAAAGGTGATGAGGGTCCCCGGGAAAGGCGGTGAGGAACCCTGAGAAGGGTGGTGAAAGCCCCCGGGAAAAGAAAAGGGCGATGAAGGTCCGTAGGAACAGTGGTGAGGGTCCCTGGGAAGGGTGGTGCAGAGTCCCTGGGAAGAAAAGGCCATGAGGTCCCTGGGAAGAGCAGTGGGGGGCCCTGGGTAGGTTGATGGGGGTCCCCGGGAAGGCTGGCGAGGGTCCCCGAGGGAGCGCCCGGTGCCAGGAGGGAGGGAGGAGGGGACCCACGCAGCAGCCCAAGAGGGAGAGGCTGGGGACGGGTCCTTCGCCCTTTCCCGGCGGCTTGGGGGGTCCTGGGGGGGGTCTCCGGAGCGTGTAGGGTGCCGGGGCTCGGGAAGCGAACGGGAGGGATGCGGAGAGCTGCGGCCGGGCAGGACCCTCCTGCAGAGGGTGACATTTCTCCATGGCCCGAGACCCCGACGATAAACGCAGCGGCGACTTTAAATAAACACGCACTTAATGATGCAAAACGCTAACGAGAGAGGGGGGAGACCCCGCTCCATCCCGGCTGGGCGCCCGGCTCCCATGGGGACACCCCTTGCAAGGCTCCAGTGAGACTCCTCTCTCCTTCTTTTCCTCCCTCCTTCCTTCCTCCTTTCCATCCTTCCTCTTTTCCTTTCTTCCTTCCTCCTTTCCTTCCTCTTTTCTTTTCTTCCTTCCTCCTTTCCTTCCTCTTTTCCTTCCTTCCTTCCTCCTTTCCTTCCTTCCTCCTTTCCTTCATCTTTTCCTTCCTTCCTTCCTTCCTTCCTCCTTTCCTTCCTTCCTTCCTTCCTTCCTCCTTTCCTTCCTCTTTTCCTTCCTTCCTTCTTTCCTTCATCTTTTCCTTCCTTCCTTCCTCCTTTCCTTCCTCTTTTCCTTCCTTCTTTCCTTCATCTTTTCCTTCCTTCCTTCTTTCCTTCCTCCTTTCCTCGTTTACCTCTTCCAGGGAATGGGAAGGGTGGCCAAGAGGGTCAAGGGCTCCTTCCCTTGCAAAGAAAAGCGGAGCCTGGTTGTTCTGCCATCAGCGCGGTTTAATTTAAACTGGTTTAGGTACAATAGAAAATAAACCTGAAAGCACATGCGGTTTGGGGTAACAGCTACTCGAGACAGACAGCGCTGTCCCCAGGCTCCCTGCGAGGCCAAGGAGGGAGGGACAGAGGGGAGAAGGTGACGTGGAGCCGAGGGGCAGCCCGAGGGGAACTCGTCGAGAGGGAAACGGCCGTCGCCTTTTTTAATTATTATTATTATCCTAATTTTTAGCCCCATTGCTGCATTTCACCTCCGAGAAGGAAGCCGGGGGGTGCGAGCGCATCACTCGCCTCCTCTCAAAGCCGCGATAAGACGCAGGCACTTGTTAAAACTCTAATACTGCAGCTTTTCTCCCCCCCCCCCCCCCTTTTTTTTTTAATTTAAACTACATCGAAATCTTTCTGGTAAGGCTAAATATGAAAAAATGTAAACGATAACTTCCCTTCCCTTGTCCTGCTGCAACACGGGGCTCGGTACAGCCGGTGGCTGCCTCCATCCCGGCTCCTCGGGGGCAGCTCAGGGATGCTCCGGCTGCTCCTGCCCCACGGCGCCTGCGGGGCTGGGATTTATTTGGGTGGAATCGGATCCATCTGGGATTGGGTTGTTTTTTGTTTTTTTTTTTTACTTTTTTTTTTTCTTTTGTAGTTCCCGCTGGGACCAGCTCGTTTGAACTGGAAGAGCTGAGGGTTTGTGCCGCTCTCTGCGTGGAAAATTAAAAAAAAAAAAAAATTAAAATCGTGGTGATAATGGGAGACGCTGGGGGGGTGGGGATGGGGTTGGGGGGGCTGGAGTAGGAGCCGATGTGTGTGAAAAAGAACCGAGAGTCCCATCAGGAATCAGCGGGGTGAGCTGTAAAACCGGGTGCTGTGTCCTCTAAGCACAACCCAGAGCCTGTCCCCGAGCGAAACCTCCTCTCCCGTTCCTCCAGCCGCTTTTTTTTTTTTTTTTTTTTTTTTTTTAGGATCCCAGATCCACCAGGCTGGACGTGAGGGGTCCCAGCAGCGAGTCCTGGAGCTGGTGGCCCTGGAGGCTGTGAGGGGTCTGGGATGCGGCCAAGCCGCTCAGGGAGTAGCCGGAGCTCCTGGCGTGGCTGAGGTTCCCCTGCAGGAGCAGGACCGAGTTCTGATCGGGGCTCTGGGGGGGGGAAAACTCTTCCTCGGAGCTGGACAGGAGGGGTTTGCTCCCATCCAGGGGCGACAGTTGGTTCGGTTTGTTGGTGGCCGCGTTGTTGTTTTCTGTGTTCTCCCTGCGGGAAAAGGCGAGAAAACCCGATAGGAGTGTTAGGGCCGTATAAGAAGGCGCTACTGTTACAAAAACTAATTTTTTTTTTTGTTGAAGCTAAAGTAGAGTTAAGCTTCATCTAAGCGAGAGTACGGCGGGGATGTTCGCTGCGCTAACGCTCCCGGGAAATCCTTCGCGTTTTGTTCCATCGTTGGAGCTGATGTCTCTCCCCAGGGGAAAAAACAAAACAAAATAAAACCCCACAGAACAACCCAACCCCCCCTAATATTTTCATAAAGAAACGGGGACGATTCTTGTAACCGCCCCATAAATAGACGCACACGGCAGCGCCCGGTAATTTAGCAAAGGAGGAGGAAAAGTCGGATTGGAAGGGGTTGGGGGTTTTTTTTGGAGGCGATTTTTCTCTCTTATAAACTAAAAATGAAGGCGCGGCCCGCGGACCAGCGGGGAGAGGGATTTTCAGCTCGAGGCTAGCTGGGAGGTTGCTGGAGGGGGGTAAGAAGTTGGGGATGCCCTTGGTGGTTGCCTCGCCGGGCCGAGCCGCCCCCCCGCACCGGGACACATCCCGGTTTTTCCCTCCGGTTTCTCCCTTTCCATCCCGGGGCTGCATCTCCCTCCTCCTCCAGGCTTCAGGACAACCGAAGCTCGGTCCCCGGGAAGCCCCAACCGCTCCTCCTCCGGGTGGATCCCGGGTTCGCGGCTTCGCTCCCGGTAGAACTCGGGAAACAAAGGGCGGCGGAGCGGGATGGAGGGGACGGTGAGGGGCTCCCTGCCCCGGGCAGGTGGGGCTGGGGGAGAGGAGGGGGCTGGGGAAACACACCCGGGTTTCCAGGGTGGGAAGGGGATGCCGGAAAAAAAAAAAAAAAAAAAGAGAGAGAGAGAAAAAAAAAGAAAGAAGGAGAGGGAAAAAAGGAGAAGGGAGAGGAACTTAAAAAAGAGAAAAGGAATAGGAAGGAAAAAGGGAAAAGGGAGAGGAGAAAAAAAAGGAAAGGGGAGAGGACAAAAAAAGAAAAAGGGAGAGAGAAAAAAAGAAAAAGGGAGAGAGAAAAAAAGAAAAAGGGAGAGAGAAAAAAATAAAGGAGAGGAAAAAAAGGAAAAGGCAGAGAGGAAAAAAAGGAAAAGGCAGAGAGGAAAAAAGAAAAAGGCAGAGAGGAAAAAAGAAAAAGGCAGAGAGGAAAAAAGAAAAAGGCAGAGAGGAAAAAAGAAAAAGGCAGAGAGAAGAAAGGAAAAGGGAGAGGAAAAGAAAAGGAAAAGGGCGAGAAAGAAAAGGGAAAAGGAGAAAAAGAAAAGGAAAAGGCGGAGGAGGAAAAGGAAAAGAGAGAGAAGAAAAGAAAAAGGGAGAGAAAAGAAAAAGTGAGGGGGGAAATAAAAAGGGAGGAAGAAAAAAAAAAGGAGTGAGGTCTTTTGGCCGGTCCCGGTCGAACCCCCCGCGGAGGAGCGAGGAGCAGGGAAGCCCGGGGAGGGTGGGAGCAGGGCGGGGGGGGCACCAGGTACCTTTCCTTCGCCTCGGCCGCTCGGTCCCGCTGCCGCCGGTTCTTGAACCAGTTGCTGACCTGGGTGGTGGTGAGCCCGGTGGCCTCGGCCAGCTCCCGCTTCTCGCGGGGGGACGGGTAGGGGTTGTGGGCGTACCAGTCCCGCAGCACGCCCCGCGACTTCTCCTTGAAGCAGTAGCTGGTCTCCTCGCCGTCCCAGATGGTGCGGGGCAGCGGGAATTTCCTCCGCACGCGGTACTTGCCCACGGCGCCCAGGGGCCGGCCCCGCAGCTTCTCGGCCTCCACGTAGTGAGCCTTGAGCCAGAGCTGCTGCAGCTTGGGGTGGTTGTGGGGGGAGAACTGGTGGCTCTCCAGGATCTTGTAGAGCTCTCGGAAGTTGCCGCGGTGGAAAGCCACCACGGCCTTGGCCTTGAGGACGCTCTCGTTCTTGTGCAGGTGGTCGCAGGCCGGCAGGGACCAGAGGAAGCGCCCCAACCTCTCCAGGTTCCCCCCTTGCTGCAGGACCTCGCAGACGCAGGCGACCTGCTCCTGCGTGAAGCCGAACGACGGCAGCATCGACATGGCCGGGCGGGAGGGGGCGGAGGGGGGGGGGGGGGGCCGGAGGGCGAGGAGAAGGTGGGGGGTGGGGGTGGAAGGAGCCACCCGCCGGTCCCGGTCCAAATCCCGCTCCCGGGAGCGCTCCTCGGGCTCAAATCCCGGTCGCGGTTCAGCTCCGAGCGGCGGGTCCGGGATGTCGCGGTCCCGGGTCGTGTCGCGGTCCCGGGTCGAGAAGGGTGGGGGGGGATGACGTCTCGGTGCCGGGTGCTGTCTCGGCGCCGGTCCCGGAGCGGGGCTGCTGTCGGTGGCACCGAGGGGGGGACTTTGTCCCCGTCTCCGCCGCCGCCGCCGCGCTTAAAGCGCCCCGAGCCCCCGCGCCGCGCTGATTGGGCGGCTCGCCCGGCCCGGCCCGGCACAAGCCCAGCCCCGACAGCCCCGAGAGCCCCGAGCCCGGGGGGCTGAGCCTCCGCGCGGGCGGGCGGAGCCTCCGCAGACGCGGCCCCGGCGATCGGCGGCCGCCGCCGCCCCCCCGCCCCGCGGCCCCGGGGAAGCCGCTCCCGGAGGACTCGCTCTTTTTCTCTTTCTTCCACTCTTTCTTCCACTCTTTCTTCTTCCCCTCCTCCTCCCCCCCCACCCCCCAACCCCGCTAAGCGTGCCCGTATTTAATTACCTTAATGCCGGGAATGAATAAATAATGCTTCCAGTGAATAGATAAATACCACGCGAGGCCCCTGCGCCTCATCCTCCCCCCTTCACTGCACCCCATCTTGCCCCTTTACCCCTTTCTTGCCCCTCTTCGCCCCCCTTTTGCCCCTCTTCCCCCTTTTTTGCCCCCCTTGACCCCTTTGCCCCTCTATTTTCCATTTAGCCCCCCTCCTGCCCCCCGTCCTTCACCCCTGCGCCCCCTTAGCTCCTCTTCTTGGGCACCTTTCCCCTCTGACCCCCCCCATCCTCCCCCTTTACCCCCTCGCTGAGCCCCCCTTGTCCCCCCAAAACCCAGAGGAGGGGACAGAGAAGCCGTGCGGGCAGCAAACCCGCACCCTCCACCTAATCCTCAGGCGCACACCTCGCTTAAAAAAAAAAGCAATTATTTAAAAAATTAGAAAACAATTAGGCTCCCCGAGCGAGCGAGGCTAATCTACTGCCAGTAGCCGGGGAGGGCTGGGAGATGAGGACAATGCGCTGAGATAAGGGCTGGGGAGGGTGGGAAGAGGGTGTCTCGATGAGCTCGTTTATCTCTGATGAGATAAGCCGAACGCAGGATTTTAAACCCGCTCCGGGACGCGTTGGGCTCGAGAACGAGTTGGCTCCCCGGGCGCTAAAACCCATCGCGGGGCTCCTCAAAAAACCCGTTTTCGCGAAGGACCGTCGAGTTTATTCGCTTTTAAACGCTGGGAGCAGCTGGGGAAGAGCTCCCAGCCGAGGCTCCCACTTGCTCGCTCCCTATATTTTCCTAAATCTGGATTGTTGTGGGGTTTTTTTCCCCACCCATGTACTGGGAGCCGTTTAAAATAAGCCCCTGCCTCGCAGTCTGCGCTGGGGCTGGAGTCGGGGCGCTTCCCTGCCCCGTGACCCTGCGTCTGGTAATTTTCCCTTTGCCGTTTTATTTTAGCGCTCATGATGCTGCAGATGAAGTCTTAAAGAGCTGCGATGTCCTCCCCAGAAGGAATGTCTGCTTGGAACAGATCCTTATTGACAAGGCAGCTGCGTGGGGACCGGAACGGAGCCTTAAACCCGGCTCGAAAATCAACTAATACCCTAAAGTCTGGAGCAAGTGCGCAGAATTAGAACGCCTGGAGCGGCTCCTGGAGGAGCAGCGCCCTGCCCAGCCCGGCAGATGGGCTCCCAGCCCTCCTTTTTGTCCTTATTTATGTGTATTTTTAGTTTATCGTCTTCCCAACAAGGTGCTCAGTGCGGGAAAAGCGCGGAGCGGCGGGTTTGCAGCTTCGGGCTGAGGAGAGAAACTCAAAACTCCTTGGTATTTAAAAGGGAGAGATCTTCTCTCGCCCTCCTTTTTCTTCTCTTTTAAATTCTTTTCTTATTTTTTTTTATATTTTTTAAAACCCTCTTTTAAAAGGCCGAGCCCAGCAAACACCCCTCTTGCTGGGAAAAAGCAAATTATCCCGATGCGACGGGTGCGTTTTCCCCTCGATTCCCGAGCAGGGATGTTCTTCTCCCATGTCACCAAAATCCACACCGAGAGGGGACGGGGCTCTACCTGGAACTCACACCCTGCAGGCGACAACCGGCAGGCATCGACCTTAATTATTGCCCGGGGTTGGTTATCTTTAAAAAAAAAATAAAAATAAATTGGATACCCTTATATTTTTTTAAGCACGGAAAGAGATAAACGAATTCCCAAAGCGGCGCATCCCATTGGAAATCGACTAGGAAAAAAAAATTATTTCGAGCCAGTGATAACAATGATGAATGAAGCGGATTGCAAATAAATAACTAAAATAACTAAATAACACCGCGCCGGCGCGTCTCTGCCTCTTATTTTTCGGAGAAAGGAGCAGCCCAGCCGGCTCACCCTGCTCAGATCGCTTGGGTTTTGCCCCCAGGGTTTCCTCCTCCTGCGGGGCCTGGCAGCTCCGCACCCGCGGAGAGGAGCCCGAACCCTCCCTGCGCTGGTTTCTCGGCTGCGGAGCGGGGAGCGCGATGGAGCCCCAGCACAGCGCTGCGGGTTTTTCTCGGTTTCACCCGCAAACCGACCCGCAGCAAAATTTAAAACCGAATAAACCAAGCGAGGGCGACCCGCATCTCCTCCTCTGACCTATAAAACGCATAAAATAAATTACTGAAATTTATTTTTTTTTCCTTTAAGTGTGAGACTGGAGGAAACAAATAGAGGGATAAAATAAACCAAAATTAAAGCAGAGGTGGGTGTTTTGCTTTTTTTTTTGTGCTCTAAGGTGAGGCTGGAGGCTGCGAGCCGGCGAGGGCAGTAACACAAGGCTTGCCGCTTGCCGAACCCTCTCGAAAGGCGAAACCCCAAACCGACCCATTAAGTCAATGAGGTTTGTGTCGGGGGGGGGGGCTCGTTTCCCATCCACTTGCTGTTCGGAGAAATAGATCGCGTTTCGTTATCTCGAGCGAGGATCTTGCAACGCGATACGGGATCCGCTGCCTTCCCCGCGAGGAGCAGGGGAGGCGGCTTCCCAGCTCATTCCCAAACAATACAGGATTTCTATTTGCTTTCTTTCCCCTCCACTCTTTATTATTTTATTTTTGTAATGAGGAAGGACAAGTTCCAACCCCCCCCCCCCCCCCCCCCCCCAATCCCTCCATGTCTTGCGGGAGCCTGCAAACCGGCTCGAACCTTTAATTACTAATTAGCAAATTGCCCCGCAGACACCTGTACAAACAAAGCGGGTGTCCCTGCCCCCCCCACCCCCCCCCGGGACACCCCCCTCCCCCCAATCCTCCACCGCCCCCTCCGAGGGGGCAGGCAGGGCCGGGGCTGCGGGGGGATAAAGGTGGGATGGGATGAAAAAGGGTTGGGATGGGATGAAACGCGATGAAAAGGTGGGATGAAAAGGCTTGGGATGGGATGAGATGGGATGCCAGGAGAGGGGTAGGGAAGGGCCTTCCCGGCGTGGCTGGAGGGGGCGATGCCCGGGGCACAAAGGGCTCTTTATCCTCGCACTCACCGGGACATTTTTCAAAGGATTAGAGGTGATCACGCGTTGGTTTTTTTTCTCTCCGAGGGCCCACACGTTTTTCTGTCCCAGTATCCCCCCCCCAACCCTTATTTTCTCCCTCTTTTGCCCCCCGCCCCCTCCTCCCTAACCCACCTCCTGGATGCTGATTCTTTTAAGCTACCAAGAATTTCCTTTCGGGAGGTGAAACCCTCCAGCTCCTCCTGTTCAGAGGAAAGTGCTAGTGATGGTAATACGGGGTGACACTAAATAAACAGTTAAAGCAGGGCTGGAAAGATGGAGTTAATTATCCAGTGAGCTACATTTAAACCGAGGCCAGGAGGGGCTGATTTGTTTTGGCGCAGGGAACAGAGAAGGAGACGAGCCACTGAGCTCTCTTTGCTCCTCTTTGGAGGCTCTTTAGCTCGGGGACGGGTTCCCTCGGGCTCAGGGTTGGGGTGAGCCCAGACCTGGGGGGGGTCTCTGTGCGAGACGGGGCTTTTTTTTTTTCTCCACAGTTGTTTGCTTTAAGTTAGTTAAATTCTCGTTTGTGCGGGTCTCCGGTGCCTGTGCTTCTCAGGTAAGTCTCCACCGAGCAGCAGCCCCGCGATGAGTTTTTTTTTTTAATTTTCCCTCCTCCTTCCTTTTTTTTTTTTCTCCTATTTTTTTTCCTTTTCTTTTTTCCTTTTCTTTTTTCCTTTTCTTTTTTCCTTTTCTTTTTTCCTTTTCTTTTTTCCTTTTCTTTTTTCCTTTTCTTTTTTCCTTTTCTTTTTTCCTTTTCTTTTTTCCTTTTCTTTTTTCCTTTTCTTTTTTCCTTTTCTTTTTTCCTTTTCTTTTTTCCTTTTCTTTTTTCCTTTTCTTTTTTCCTTTTCTTTTTTCCTTTTCTTTTTTCCTTTTCTTTTTTCCTTTTCTTTTTTCCTTTTCTTTTTTCCTTTTCTTTTTTCCTTTTCTTTTTTCCTTTTCTTTTTTCCTTTTCTTTTTTCCTTTTCTTTTTTCCTTTTCATTCTTTTTTTCTCTTTTTTTTTCTTTTCTTTTCTTTTCCTTTCCTTTTTTTTTCTTTCCCCTCCAAGAAGTCTGATATTAATAATCCCCGTATGCCCTTCTTTCCGGGTCATTACGGTACTGCTGGTCTCTAATCAATCCTAATGCGATGGCAATTGGAGTCTCTGATGAAGGCATCTCAGGTTTCTTGTAATGGCTCTACCACATTTTCCTGGACCTCCTTCTTTAACCTGAGATGCCAGGGGGACGTCTCCCTTCTCAGCTGCTGATTACTTCAAGATGTTTGGGCTGCTGCGGGGAGCGAGGGAGCGAGCTGGGCAGCCTGCCCCTCAATAATAATCTGGAACCGAATTGGATGAGCCGTTTCCTAAATCAAAGCACAACAGCGGGGTTTAACTCCTTTGCCTTCCCAGCTCGCCTCCCACCGGCCGCGCCTCCTCTCCCCTGGGTGCCCCCGCACCCCCGTCAGCCGCGGGGACCCCCTCCTCGCAGCCTCCGGGCCCCCCAGCGCCGTCGGGGGGCCCCGCACCCCCCGCACCCGCGCAGCAGCGAGTTATCAGCGGGGCGAGTCGCCTCCTCGCCGCGTTGTTTTCCTCCCGTGCCTCGGCGTAATGGCATTTGGCGTAACCCGAGACAAGGATAATTGCAATTTCTGGCCCTTTTGATTTTTTTTTTTATTATTATTATTGTTTCGTTTGTTTGGGTTTTTTGTTTTGTTTTCGGGGTTTTTTGTTTGGTTTTTTTTTCTTTCTTTTTTTTTTTTTTTTTGTTTTGGTGGGGGTTGCTTTATGTGGTGGGGGGTTTGTTTTTTTCTTTTTTGTTTGTTTCATTTTGTTTATTTTAAAATTTTTTTAATAAGAGAATGCGGCTGGAATCACAGAATCACGGGATGGTTTGGCTCAGAAGGCACCTCAAAGCCCATTCAGTTCCAACCCCACTGCCAGGGGCAGGGACACTTCCCTCTGGATCAGGAGCTCCAAGCCCCATCCAACCTGCCCCTGAACACCCCCAGGGATGGGGCAGCCACAGCTTCCCTGGGCAACCTGGGCCAGGGCCTCACAACCCTCATCATGAAGAATTTTTGCATAATATCTTATCTGAATCCTTCCCCCTCTAATTTAAAGCCATTCCTCCTCATCCTATCTCTAACTGCCCTTGTAAAAGGACCCTCCCCAGCTTCCCTGCAGCCCCTTTTTAGTACTGGAAGCCCCTCTGAGGTCTCCCCGGAGCCTGCTCTTCTCCAGGCTCAACACCCCCAACTCTCCCAGCCTGTCCTCAGAGCAGAGATGCTCCAGCCCTCGGATCATCTCCCTGGGCTCCTCTGGAGCCGTTCCAAGAGTTCCAAATCCTTCTTCTGCTGGAGATGCTGGGCGCTGCTCTGCCACGGGATGGATCGCAGGTTCCTCTGAGATGCGGCTCCTCCGTGAGA
This sequence comes from Clamator glandarius, assembly GCA_033459285.1. Taxonomy (NCBI): domain Eukaryota; kingdom Metazoa; phylum Chordata; class Aves; order Cuculiformes; family Cuculidae; genus Clamator; species Clamator glandarius. The sequence continues at coordinate 680,346 of JAUNZM010000428.1, forward strand.
AATCAAACGTGCCCCCAGCAGCCAAGGATGCTCCTGCACAACCCAACACGCGTGGGCAGCATCGCCTGAGCTCCTGGGAAATGAGGGTGGCGTGCAGGGGGGTCGGAGTGAGGGTTTGAAACGAATAATTTGATTTCTCTGCTCCAGGGTGCGATGTTGATACCAAAACCGTCAGCAAATAATCTTTCCGAGACTCCATCTGGAGTTTTAGAAAGCAAGAGCCCTGTAATCAGGGCTGGGCAACATGAGGGGGTGCTCTCCATCATCCATGTGCAGTGAGACAAGAGCTGTCAACGGATGTATTTCCCACTCGCATACACGTGGACAAATTTTCCTAGAATTCTTATGCATATTCCGTTACTTCTCAAGGACTCATTTTAATGCTATTATGAATTTCACAACACTCAAGACTCTTGCTCATCTTGCACAAACTGATCCCCAGCAGCAAAGCCCCATGGGGTTCTGTGTGCGCCTGGGTCCCCACTGCACCTGGCAGTGCCGCACATGCCACCGAGGAGCCCTTCCTCGAAACAAAATGAGCCACGGACACCCCCTCTGTGCTCGTGGGGCGGCTGCAGCCCGGGGAGCCCCCGTGGGCACCAAGGGGCTGCCTGGGAGCCCTTGGGGGGCCTGGTACGCACATGCTGCAACCCACCTGTGTGAACCCTGTGTACTGACATCTAGACATCCACCTATGCGCACCCACCCACCTAGGTGTGCACTCACTTCAAGGTTTGCACCCAACACCTGTGTGCTCCCCATGTCCTGACCTTAGAATCATAGAATCACCAGGTTGGAAGAGACCCACCAGATCATCGAGTCCAACCATTCCCACCAATCTCTAAACCATGCCCCTAAGCACCTCATCCACCCTCACCTTAAACACCTCCAGGGAAGATGAGTCAACCACCTCCCTGGGCAGACGGTTCCAATGCTTAACAACCCTTTCCGTGAAGAATTTTTTCCTTATCTCAAGCCTGAATCTCCCCTGGTGGAGGTTGAGGCCATTCCCTCTCATCCTGTCCCCTGTCACTTGGGAGAAGAGGCCAGCTCCTTCCTCTCCACAACCTCCTTTCAGGTAGCTGTAGAGAGCAATGAGGTCTCCCCTCAACCTCCTCTTCTCCAGGCTAAACACCCCCAGCTCTCTCAGCCGTTCCTCATAAGGCCTGTTCTCCAGCCCCTTCACCAGCTTCGTTGCTCTTCTCTGGACTCACTCCAGAGCCTCAACAACCTTCAGACATCCTCTCATGTGCACCCACCCACCCTTGTGTGCATCCCCACCTGTGTGACCCCCTGTGTACTGACATCCAGACACTCACCCATGTGCACCCACCCACCTGGGCATGCACTCACGCCAAGGTGTGCACCCCTACCTGTGTGACCCCTGTGTGCTGACATCTAGACATCCAACTGTGTGCACCCACCCGCCTGGCTGTGCACTCGCCCCGAGGTGTGCACCCACACCTGTATGCTCCCCATGTCCTGACCCTCAGACATCCTCTCATGTGCACCCATCCACCCCAGCGTGCACCCACACCTGTGTGAGCCCTCCATGCGCTGACACACCACCACCCACGCGTGAGCACCCACCCAACCCACCTTAACGCGTGCGCCCACACCTGTGTGACCTTCCCACCTGCGCGTGCATCACCCTCTCACATCAGGGACACCCACCCGGGGGCACACAAACCACCCCCACACGTGTCTGGGGCAGGATCCCAGGTGTGAGCGTGGGAGCGGTTCCCATCTGTCTCTTCCTTGGGTGGTGGCTGGGATGGGGAGCTGCTGGACACTGGGAAAACTGCAAAAAACCCGCAAACTCTCTATTTCCCCCCTAAAAAAAAAAAAAAAGGAGGGAGGTGGAAATGTGGTGGTTGATTCTTTTTTTCCTAACACGTTGCAAAACTATGCCAAATTAAAAAAAATATAGAGAAAAAGAAAAAATATATCTATTTGGAAGGGGCTGCAAGTCTCCCCCCTGCTGCCACTGCCTGCTGCCTCAGGGGGGAGAGAGTTGTCCCTCTCCCCCCTCCCACAGGGCCCCCATCAAGGCTGCAGTGAGACAGGGGGTGCAAACTCGTTTCTTTTCGGCGTTCCCTCTGTGCCATCCTCCAGCCCCACTCCACCTGGCCCACCTGGGCGATGCAAACGGCACACGCCGTGCCCCGAGCAGCCTGGGCTGGTGGGATGGCAGCGGGGACCGGGGACAGGATTTACATGCAGGGCTCTGTTTGCCTACGCGCTTTGCATTCGGGCACCGAACAAATATTTTTATTACCGGGGACTGTGCCAGTTGTGGTTGGATGGAGGGAAGAGGCACCATCATCCCCTCGGATGGGAGCGCGTGTGGTTTCAGGAGGGCAGCGGGTGCCGCCTGCGGGGGTCCCGGGTCGGGGGCCCTTCCAGCGTCCACCACCTCGGTGGGTTTCTGAGCGAGCTACAAGAAAGGGACCTTTCACCTCTCATTAGTGATGCCATCAGTGGCTTGGCAGAGCGGAGCTGAGGTCATGTTACATATGGCACACAGTCTGTTCAGCGCCGGCAACGCCAGCTTTGAAACTTTAGAGAGGGGAAAGGTCACCTTGCGTAAGCCGAGGGCTGGGGGTCCCCCACTCCGTCTGCGCCCTGGGTGGGTCTCCAGATGCCTCTGTCGTCGCCAGCCGTGCTCCGGCTCTCAGAGATGCTCAGCCCGTCTTCTTTTTTGCCTCTCGGATTTGCAGGGGATCACTTAAACAAAGAGAGTATTTTCACACTGCCTTTCCTTTTCCCTTAGAGAACACCTCTCCCAGCACTGTTTTATTTTTTCTTCTTTCTCTTGCCAGTATAAATCTGCCTCTAATGACTGATTATTTTCTCAAACAGTATAGAAGGCAGCTTTTCAGGAGAAAATGAGTTGTCTCTGTTTATCAGCAGATCTGCCCAGGCAGATAAGTTTACCCTTCTCAGCCCTAGGTATATGATTTCATAGACCTTCAAAAGCATTGTGCTTCCATGGTGATTAAAACTTCTCGCTCCTGAATTTTGCTGGGCTATTTCAGGTTTCATTCCACTGGATTTTAGAAAAGCACATCCGTACAGTCGCATTTCTTCTGTCTGAAGAGCCGAAAAAAAAAAGCAAACCTAATATATTTTGTGTTTGGGAATACATGACACATTATATTAATTCTTGGTGTAATTCACTATATTGTTTTGGTAAGAACCTTTCAGGGCTTCATCTGGAATGATTTGGAGGTGGTGAAGAAATTACTGTTTTCTTGAGTGTGGCAGCTGACAGCATCAGCTCATTCCCTTTCTTGGCACCATTGCAGAATCTTACTTTGCAACCTTTATTTTTTTTCAAATAGAGCGGCCCGATTCTTCAGCTCTTAAAGTATCTTGGAGTTTCAGAGATGCAGCTGTTGCAAAGAAATCCTCAAAAGGACGTTTGCTCCTAGGCAGGTTATCACTAAAAAGGCTCTGAATGAAAAAGCTGCTTATCTTGAGAACCACTGAGAAGGTGGAGCTGGACAAATACGTGGTGGGAGATTCAGGATGCACCTTTCTGCCTACTCCAGCGAGGAATCCAAACAGCCTCATTAAAGGCAGCTCATTCCAATTTCCCCTCTAACAGGACTACTTGCGTGGATTTTAATTTTTAAATAGGAATGGCCTTCCGCTGTCTGTCAAACAGAGTGGCCGGCAGCGGAGGAACGAGGCAGCTTATTTTCAGAAATGGATATGCTGAGATCTATCTATCGTTTTGTCACAAACGATGTTTTCATAGCATGGGGCTAAACTGCACTCTTAGTTAGTGAGTGCCAATCAATTTAAATGGGGTTCATTGCAAGTGGGAAGGGGATTTAGCCATAATTTTCCGCCGCTGTCTAATCACTGTAGTCTGAAGAAAGCAACATATGTATAATGGTAGCTGAGATGTAGGAGGGGTAGAAGCTTTCTACCAATGAGAACCACATTAAATAATTAATTCCCAATTGCCTTTCTACATTAGTGCTTTCAGCTAAAAAAGCCGGTTGGCTTTGTAAGGCCCCAGGCAATGAAACATTTGGTGCGTTGTCAGTCCAAAAGTGGAGGTAATAGATACCCAGGGTGGCTGGGAAAGTGCTGCTCTCCATCCTGCCATTTGCATATTCCAGCTGCACAGCCTCATTCCTCATCCCCTCCTTTGCCTTACTTAAGTTTGACACGGCAGCATCCCTCCTAAGGTGGCTGCTGAGGAAGCCGAAAGAGTATTTATTTTACCAAAACCAGAGGAACTTAATGTTTGAGTCTAAAAACAGAGTGTAAAAAAATCGGTCTCTTTTATCAACCCAATTTGAGGGGTTAATAAGGAAAAGAAAGGATTTCCCCCTCCTTTCCCATTTGGCCCCCTCACCCCGTCTGAAGGTCCCCCAGGCTCAGCCTGTCGTCTCAGGTCAGGTTGGGATCTTTAGGGCTCATCCATCATTCGCAATAAAGATCTTGCCATGAGAAATGAGTTAATAAGCCTTTTGATGTGCAAGTCGTCGGGGGCTACTCCGCTCACCTTCCGAGATAAATACACGTGTGTGTATAAAGCTGAAGAAGAAAAGGAAGCATCGGAATAAATTGCCTGGGGAGGTGGGAGATTCTCCATTAAAAACACGTCTAGACAAACATCTGTCAGAAAATATCAGTGTATTTGATCTTGTCTTGGAGTTGGGGAAAAGACTGAATGGTGGTGCCTTTTCCAGCCCTGAGAGACAATAGGTATATTCATATGCATGTGTTGGGGGGGTGCACATAGAAAGGTACGTGTATATATATTTCCACACTTTCAGTGACAAGCTCTTGGCCTTCATGATGTTTTGTGGCAGTGAATTTCACTGGCTAATTACACACAGGTTTGCTGTCTCTCGGTTTCATTAACTTTGGCTTTCAGTTCTCTTTAACGTCCTTTGTGCTTCAAGTGGACCAGACCACAGTGTCTAATCTACCAGTTGGGTTTTTTCTGCTCTCTCCTTCTTGAGCTCTTTGCATGCTTTTCATGGATTCTGGGAGCTTTTTGGTGATTCCAGTTGTTCCCAAGGCGCCTCTGTGAGCCCACTCGGGGTTGCACTTCCTGAGGGAAGGTCACGGTAGAATCATAGAATCCCTAAGTTGGAAAAGACCTTTGAGCTCATCAAGTCCAACTGTACCTGTCCACTACTAAACCATATCCCTAAGCACTTCATCTACCCGTCTTTTAAATCCCTCCAGGGCCTGGGACTCAACCACCTCCCTGAGCAGCCTCTGCCAGTGCCTGAGAACCCTTTTGGTGAAGATTTTCCTGATGTCCAATCTGAGCCCCCCCTTGGTGTCGCTTGAAGCCATTTCCTCTGGTCCTATCGCTTGGGCAGAGACCAACATCCACCCCTCTACAACCTTCTTTCAGGTAGTTATAGCAGAACCTTTTCTTTTTTACTAAATGAAGCAGATGGGTGCCTGGAGAAGTTGTTTGGCTGAGCAAAAGGATGGCGCCAAAGGTTTGGGTTATTATTACTATTGCTGTTACTGTTATTATTCTTATTATTATTATCATCATCATCGTTATCATTTAATACTATCACCTTCCAAAGTATCCCTGTGCTTTAAAGATAATGTGGTCATGTCAGCTACTGGCACCCCTATAAACTTCTTTCCAAGCATAAAAACCTCATCGGGACTGCTGGAGTTGCAGGCTGCGTTCGAGGAGTGCGTTGGCATCTTATGTGTTTATGGATGCAGTTACCATGGACCAGGATCTGTGGTCCTTTACGCAGGAGCCTATTATAAATTCTTTGATTAAAACTCACCTGAAAAGGAGTTTCATCCCTCTGACACATGGAGGCTCCCCTGAAGAGGAGAATCCTCCCTTCGTGAGAGTCAGGCAGGCACGATACCAGATGTGGAGCTTCCAGGCCAGCGAGTCCTTATTTGCCCTTCCAGGAGCGTCCCATTTGGATGCACCACAGGCATCAGTCATGCCAGAGAATCTTTTGGGGAGAAGGTCGAGGAGGAAGGGAGGATTCTTCCCCTTATTTTTTCCTCTACATTTCTTTTATTGATGAACCATTACTGAACCATTACCATTGTGGCTGGGGCAGTCTGATGCCTCTTGGGTTTGTACTGCAGCCAGGGCTTCTGATTCTGTCTGGCCACATATTGTATTTGGCTGGTTGGCGCTCTCTAAAAATTCCTCTGTATTTTTTGTTTGTTTTTTTTTTATTTTTCTCTATAGCATTTTAATATCTCACAACAGGCACCTTTATGAAGAGACAAAAGGTCTAACACCAAACAAATGCTTCACAGGCAAGATGTAACACAGATAACAGGTTAGAGCCCCTTATAAAAGAAAATCTGGGGAGAATTTCTTGAGTACAGGTGACACTAAAAATACTTCTTCCAAAACACTTAGGATTTACAAACGATTCCTGAGCAGTATTCTTGCAGAGCACTAGGAATTATCCAGGTAATTAAAGACTTAAAACCATTTTAGGAGAAAGTAGGAGAGAGTGAAGCTGTATTGACCTCAAAATGTTTCTACAGCTATGAAAGAAAATCCATACACTTTTGCATAGGGGTTGGATGCAGTTCAGCTACAGGGGAGGAACGAGAGGAGTCCCAAATCCTTTAAGCTATTCACTTAACCCTCTAGTGAAAAAACATCGGAAGTGTAGTTGGGCTGTGCTGGTCCTGGCTCAGCCCCACAAGCCTGGCCTTTTCATTGAGCTTAGTGAAAGCCCTTCAGAGCCTTCCTGGGAGGAGGGAAGAGCCAGATGGTGGGGACTGCACAGCCAACACGCTTGTGCAAGGAACAGGGATCCCTTGGCAGGGAGATCAAGGAGGGGTTTTGTCCTACTGTGGACTTTTGTAAATGAAGTTTTAACTCAAACCTCTTCCTTTTAGTGATTTAGAGTAGAATTTTTTCATCTCTCTCACCTGAGAGGGTTTTTTAAGGGTCCAGTTCCCATGTTCTCCCATCACCCATTAAAGTTTTTCAGGGGAGCGGCTCAGCGGGTGGGCATTCTCCTCCTCCTGCATCCATCCTCTCCTGCTGGGCACGTGGAGTGGGATGTGTTAGCAGGTTCCAGGTGCCTGCAAGGGCAGGTCAGGAGGGTCAGCAGCACACAGACCTCCCCAAGGGCTGGTTGTGGCAAACGCCAGCCTGGCCCAAGGGCTCAGAGGACTCCTTACCCAGAGATAGCAGCGTGATCCTGTCCGCATGGAAACCGCTCAGTGGGAAGCTGGGATGGGAGAGGTGCTTGGTTACAAGGACTCCGTGGCAGCTATGAAATGAAGCACACAGGGGGACAGCAGCATGCAGGGGGACCAGCTAATTAATGCACAGCTTGATTAGGAAGTCAGAGCCAGGCACGTAAGCCCCACTCTTCTCCTCTCCCGCTGCCGGTGCTGACCCCTCTCACCGTGACTGCAATGTAGGAAGCTGCTGGAGTCCACTATAGGAAAAGCAAATATTGTCATTTCAAATAGAGAATGGTTTATTCTAGAGCAGAACAGAGGGTGCCTTCTTTTTCAGAGGCCAAACTGAGTGCGGGGAGGACTGTAGCCCCCACAGCTGCCAACAAGTCTGCTCTTTCTCACAGTCGCAAGCCCTGGTCCCTTGCACCTTAAACCCAGAGGTGACAGGGAATGTGCTGGGGCTGGTGTGAACACAGAATCACAGAACCATAGAAGGGTTTGAGTTGGAAGGGACCTTAAAGATCATCTAATTCCGACACTCCTGCCATGGGCAGAGACTTCTGCCGCTAGATCAGGCACATGTCCATTGGCTCCAGAGATCGCCCATCGCCTTCTTTGCTCCGGCAGGTTCTTTGCTTGTGTTTGGGCTGTTTTGAGCAAGGTGCCCAGGGCAGGATGGAGTTGCAGTGGTGTGATGGGAGCTGCATAGTGCACGTTGCAGCAAGAGCAGGCGCTCAAACCAGTGATGCCAAGGGAGACGAGTGGTATGGGCTCTGCCCTTCCTCACTGAAGCTGAGCGACCCTTTCTATAATCCCTTTAGCTTGGGTGGCACCATGGTGATTTACAGCCCTAATGATTTGATCCAGAACACGTCAGACCATGGGACATGAATTAAAATGTGAGAGAGGACTGTAAAGCACAAGTTTCCATTCCTGGCCAGCTATTTCATGAAGACGTGACTGCAACCAGGTGTGAGGATCTTGCAGGAGATGAGGGAAAACCAACCCAGTCTAAAGAGATTTGTGAGAATGTGAATGGGATCGCAGTAGCGTAAGTTCTATTAATAGGATTTACACAGATTAGCAAACTAATCTGAGCTTTTCAGATTGGATTTCGTGTTATGGAAAAGAAAATTAAGCCACATACCATGCAGAATTTCCAGGCAGTGATTCGTGAGTGTGGGTGATCTCTTTGCTGACACAAGTGGCTGCTCAGAAAAGTGGTGGCAACTCCACCAGGTGGGTTGGTGACACCTGCTGGGAACTGGGGAGGGAATAGTGTGTTGTGGGGTGCAGATTTGGGCTGGTGGATTGGAGAGGCAGACGATGAAAGGAGCAGCAGGAGGAGCGGTCTGTGCAAGCAGTGGCTCCTAAAATACACTATCAGATGGCAAGGCAGAGTCCAGGCTTGGTTCTGTCACCGATGCTGCAGAGCAGCCCCCTTGACTCAGCTAAAACGAATGGGGAAGAGAGATGTGAAGAAGAAAAGCTCATAAATAACTTTCCCTTTTCTGTACGTGGCCTGGAGAGGAGCAGGGTTGGGCAAACATTAAAGGAGTGGGAAGGAGAAGGCCTAAGGGCAGAGAGCTATTTCTGTGCCCTGCTCATGCTCCTCCTGGTGCCAGCACGCAGGACGTGGGAGGCAGGAATAGGAAGATGGGAGGCATTAGCACAGCTTATGGGGGGAATGAGCACCCAGGCCAATTCTGAGAACTCATTGGAGTAACAGCAAATTTAAATAGTACCCTAACAATGCGTTTTACCTATTATATATATCATAGAATTATAGAATCACCAGGTTGGAAAAGACCCACCGGATCATCAAGTCCAACCATTCCTATCAATCACTAAATGATGCCCCTCAGCGCCTCGTCCACCCATCACCTAAACCCCTCCAAGGATGGTGACTCAACCATCTCCCTGGGCAGCCTCTGCCAGTGCCCAATGACCCTTTCTGTGAAATTTTTTTTCCTAATGTTGAGCCTAAACCTCCCCTGGCAGAGCTTGAGGCCATTATATTATTATAATATTTTAAAATGTATTTCTATATATGTTATCTGTTTTATCAGTAGGGTTTACCCTTGCTATTTCAACTGTCTCATCATGTCTAAGTGAATGGCAGTCTCATGAAGGAGGAAAGCTCTATTACTGCTGTTGTACAGGTTGGGAGGTGGAAATTGAGATATTTAGGAATGGGATTTTTGAATCTCAGTGGTTAACATCAGATCATCTTGGGAGATACTTACCATTCAGAATGCTTCTGAGTTAGGCTTGAAAACTAAGGGGTAATTCATCTTTCTCTTTGTGCTCCCTCTTATTTTGCAAAAATAGAAGCACTTGGAAGATTTTAACCCCCCCGTTATAGTGAGAGCCAGAGGAAAAATTTCATTACCCTTTCAAATCTAGGCCAAAGCTTTAAAATTTGGAGTGAGCTGAGCAGCCCAGTGATTTTTGTTCTCGCAGCATCATATTATCCTGCAGCAAATAAAAATCCCAGGGTTGATTCGATTTGTCCAGGGGAACAAATGCTTCAGAGTTTTCCTGGACCAGGGCTGAAGGTGGTAGCTAATGCAAAACACGTGATGAATGCTTCTCTCCCTATCACCCTCCCTCCTTTCCCACCACCCTTGAGGTTTGTCTTGTCTTTGCTAAAGGTGATAACTCAGCTGACAACCATTTGTTACAACTCAGAGCCATTTGCTTATCACAACTATGGCTACACTGAAATAAAAATACAAATACAAATATTACTCTGAATTTGTAGACCAATTCTTTATATCTGATAGCCTTGTTCTATTCTCTTGAAGTACCTCATTGCACATAGTGTTACCAGACCCAAAGATTCAGGTCCAGAGAAGGCTACAAAGATGATCCGAGGGCTGGAGCACCTCCCATATGAGGACAGGCTGGGAGAGTTGGGGTTGTTCAGCCTGGAGAAGAGAAGGCACCAGAGAGACCTTATACTGACCTTCCAGTTCCTGAAAGGGGCTACAGGAAAGCTGGAGAGGGACTGTTCACAAAGGCTTGTGGTGACAGGACGAGGGGCAATGGGTATAAACTGGAGAGGGGCAGATTTAGACTAGACATAAGGAGGAATTTCTTCATGATGAGCGTGGTGAGGCCCTGGCCAGGGGAAGTAGTGGCTGCCCCATCCCTGGAGGTGTTCAAGGCAAGGTTGGATGGGGCCTTGGGCAGCCTGATCAGGTGGGACGTCCCTACTCATGGCAGGGAATTGGAACTGGATGATCTTTAAGGTCCCTTCCAACCCAAACTATTCTGTGATTCTATGATTCTGTGATTCGGTGATTCAGAAAGCATGAGGCTGGCCGTAAAACTGTGAGAGCAGCTTTGGGATGAAATGTTTATGTACAGTTAGAGAAATTTGATATACTCATATTTATATGTATTTTGGTTTGGAGACCTTCAGCACCTCCAGATTTATTTATTTATTTTAAAACCAGGAACCTAAGAATGAAGCCAAGCAGGAAGCTGTGGCCACAACCCCCCTGTCTACTTCCCCTCTCTCACCAGCTACTAAATATTGTGAAGCTCATAAATTGTGAAAGTTGGCAAATCAGAACATTGCTTAAGTTTAAAATCGAGACCTGAGGCCATGGGATTTCAATCCTGTATTACCTGGAATATATCATTACTGACAGGCTCACTGGGATTCAGTTTCTACCGGCTATAAAGTGGGATTCTCAAATTATGTCATGCCAGCCTAGTTGCCTTTGATGACATGATACGCTGTTTGGAAAGGGAAGAGCCATTAGATGTGACACAACTTGGCATCCGTCAGCCTTTTGATGCTGTTCCATGCCCTGATGAGCTGAGGAAATGTGATCTGGGCAAAGCCCCTGTAGGATGGGTGGGAAATTGTTCCTAAACAGTGATTATCTTGTGGTTCCAGGTCAAAATACCATGAACTCTTGAGCAAAGTTTTCTACTTGGCATGGTGCTAGTCAGTATTTTCAGGAACCTCTTTTAGATGTTGGGAGAAGGTATGCTCATTAAAGACAGAAAACACATCAGGGTGCGAAAAAACAGGAAGATAAGCTGGTGATTCTGCAGGGATGGTGCAGTGTGGAGACCTGAGAAATGGAACACGACCTGTGGTGTCTGCAACGGGAGCAGATCTTGCTGCGGGGGGGCACTTCTTCCACTGGACTCGGCTCTGGTAAAACATAAGGAGGAGTATTGGTCTGGCTCTCCTACTGCCTTCCCACCTTGTAAATCTATGCTGGTAGCAGGTGCTTCTTTCATCTATTCTATCTTATAAAAATATATTAAGAACTGAGAATAGTTAAGAAATGAACAGAAATATGCTCTAAACAATACTTAAAATGGGGTTAAGTTAATCCCCTGAGCACACACTGAGAATTGGGCTTGTTCATCCTGGAGAAGAAAAAGCTCCAGGAAGACCTTAGTCTTCCAGTACTTAAAGGGGGCTACAGGAAAGCTGGGGAGGGGATCTTTATCAGACAATGCAGGGACAGGATGAGAGGGGATGGTTTTAAGCAGAAAAAGAGGAAATTTAGATTAGGTATTAGGAAATTAGAAATTCTTGACTACGAGGGTAGAGAGGCACTGGCTCAGGTTGCCCAGGGAAGTTGCGGATGTCCCAACTCCGGAGGCATTGAAGGCCAGGCTGGATGAGGCTTTGTGCAACCTGATCCAGTGGAAGGTGTCCCTGACCATGGCAAGGGGGCTGGAACTGGATGGTCCTTAGTTCCCTTCCAACCCAAACCATTCCATGATTCTATTTTCAGCAAATGACTACTCGTTGTTCATGTAAGCGTTGCTCATCTGAACAAGTCTTGCGTTCATAACCTAACCTGTAAAGACTCAGATCTTTGGGTGGGAATTTGGAAGGAACAGGAGGACTTCTGAGCTGTGTATATCTTCCAACACTTGCTGCCATTACTGGGTAACAAACATAAAACAAGAGCAACTGGGACTGACATTTCCAAAGGAAAGGGACAAAGCCCTCCTGGCTTGATTCTCAGGTTAGCTCTGCCTTTGGTTTGCATTCCCTCCTCCCTGCAGTAGCTATAAGAAGCTATTCCTAGAAGCTAAGGCCAGAAGGGGTTTACAGAGACGGCCAGCCCCAATGTTGTGTGTTGCAGGAGGTGCCAAATGACCCCTCTCCCAGGCCAATAAATTGTCGGCATTGCCCCAGCCAAGCCTGGGGAGGGCTGGTTGGCACAGCCCAGTCTCCATCCTGGGACCAGACCTCCTGCACTGCTGCTGGTCAGTGCAAGGCGACCGTGCCTGGTATGTGCCACATACCTCACGCTCCCAGGAGTGTTTCCAGGCAGGCTGGGCTCTTCTTGATAAAGCAATACCTGGAAATAGGTTGCTGTCCGCAGCCTGCTTCCAGGTACTGTTGTTTTGGGGAGTCCTGGGTCCCACCTCCCTCGTACCACAGAGTTTTTTAGGGCTGAGGAGCTATGAGGAAGCTCACAAGTGAGAGCAGCCCCAAAAGACACTGCTGGGAATTTATCTAAGGGGTCCCAAGCAAAAGAAGCTATGGAGAAAACACCATGGGGGCTCAGCTGAAGCACTCAGTGCTCAGCTACTTGGAGGCTGGACCTGCTGTAGTTGTTCATTCAGCCCATGTACTCAAGCATCTTATTTCTCTGGTGTTATCTGCCTTCTTACCAAACCTGGGGGAGATCAAGCCCTGCAGCGGAGGTAAGAAGCAGCAATGCCATGAACAGTAAGTTTTGAAGCTCTAGGAGGAACATTATTACATATATAGGCAAGAGGAGGGCTATAGTAGCCTTCAGGAAGCTAATGTCGTTCCCTGCATAGGGGTGTTAGGTGTGTAAATCCCTCCACACGCAGATGATATCATGCCCGCAGAGTTTGCAGCTCCCTTACTGATGTTGCTGGAGCACGTTTCCCTTCCAAGCAGGGCAAGAACAGAGCAGTTAACTCCTGCTGTCCCTGCTGCTGTTCTGCCACCAGCTCTGAGCAAGGGGACAACACACTCTCATGCCCTTCAGCAGCAGGCCAGGAATCTGTACCCATGCAGGGATGTTAAGCCTCAGCCTGGTTCACTCATCAAGTTTTGGAACCAAGCCTGTGAGAGTCTGCCTCTTCTGCAACTTTATAGTGAAACTCAAAATAAAGAATGTCTTCTTTTTTCTTTAAGAGCCTTAATCTTGTCAGTGCTCACTTCTGCCTGCATGCAAACCACACAACAGAATGTTTTTCAACAGAGACAAACTATAAATTCTTCTGCCTGTTGGAAATGCACTTTGGTTGGTATAAAAGGTGTTGCCTTCCAGAACTGGCTTCCGATTACCCAGCCAGCCTGTTTGCTTAGGCAGCAGTAAAGAGCAAAATCATAGAATAGAATCATAACATCACAGAATCATAGAATCATAGAATGGTTTGTGTTGGAAGGGACCTTAAACCTCATCCAATTCCAACCCCTCTGCCACGTGCAGGGACACTTCCTGCTGGATCAGGCTCATAGCCTCATACAACCTGGCCTTGAACACCTTCAGGGATGGGGCAGCATCTGCCTCAGCATCTTCCTAGGACAGGGGTAGGCATTTAGTTGTAATTTGTTCTAGATTTACTATTTTAAGAAACCACTGGCTTAGGACATGCAGGAGCATGCACAGCTCAGGCTCCGGACTAATTCATCCTTACCTACTGTGAGTATCTCTCCCTCAGCTCCTTGGATTTCATGGGACAAGGGTCAAACCTTTCTCAAATTGCCTTCATCTGGAAGCAGGTAGCTTCGAAGTCCTTCCAAGCCTGTGCCTGTATCACCCTGCTGGGTGCTTGAAGCAGGAGCGGTTCCTCTGGAGCCTCAGTGTTTGCAGGCTCAGTGATGCCAGTCCAGGGCCAGTCTGGTTATCGAATGGGCTGATGTTCCTATCGGTCAGCATCAGAACAGTGGCTGTAAACATAATAAATAAACGAATGAGGCTATCTCAGCTTTGGTGTAAGCAGCAAGTCCTCCTGCTGCTGTCAGGGGGCATTGCATCGGAGCCAGACTGGGCTCCGTGAGCCAGTGGGGAAAGCAACAGGGGGAGGCAGAGACCTGGCTTTGCAACCTGGCTCTGCCACCACTGCCAGCAGCGCCCTGAGCAATGCACTCCCCTCCCAGCTTGGATGGGTTTTATTTCTGTATACTGGGAGCTCCTGGGGGGAAGGGCTGCATTTTACAGCTGCAAGTGATATATAGGACAGCACTAACACCGAAATAATCGTCTGTCAGCTTGCAGAGTAGAAAATGGTATGGTGTAACGTTCTGGAGTCCTTTTGGGTAATGTAAGATCTATAGCAAAGCACTTTGGCTGCAACAACAAAGCTTATTGATTAGCCCAAAGTAACTCAAATTGGGTCTTTCTGCCCAAGAAGTAGCAGGATGAAAAACTGACGTACTTACACAAGAGAATATCATACAGGAGTTATTGAGTAACCATCACTTTGCACCAGCACCGCTCCATTCCTCTGGACTGCGTGCAACTTCTCAGCGTTCTATCTTTCTCCTTCAGCTTCGCAGGCGTGTGCCAGCTTCTGAGGCATATAAACTAGGTGCTATTTTTATTGAAACTGGCTTTAATGGAGTAGATTTTTCACACGTGTGTTGGCTTTTTTATTGTTGGTCTCATTCCTGAACTTTCTGGCACTTCTAAGTGTAAAGTCAGTTATACGCACATTGTTTGGCAGATGAATTCCTATTTCTGGGAATCATTTTCCTCCTAAAACATATTTTTATATTAAAAATGTGATCTGTATTCATAACTGAGATATACTGTCCTGAGACTCCAGCCCAAAGGTTTCTGCAGCCAGAGATCACCACAATGGTGATCACCACAGCCCCATATGGAGACCTCAGCTTTCCAGGCTGTGAACATTTATATTAAGAAATCCTTTTACTGACCCAAACTCTGTCTCTCGGAGTGGGAAAATTCCCTTTTAGTCTGGCATTGGGAAAAATCCAGCCAGAAACAGAGGATAAAAAGCACTGTCTTCCAACACTGCCTCCCTTCCCGGTTTGTCTCCCTCCTAGATTAAGAGCAATAACTCATCTTGCCAAGCCTCCTCACTGCCAGCTTTATTCCTGCTGAACTGCCTACTGCCTTGGCAGCCCACGGTCCTTTCTCCAGCAACCCCAGGCCCCGTGTGAAAGGCCAGGGCTCGCAGAGCTGGCTGCCCACCCTTCCAAAGGCGCTGTCCCCCTTTTCTCCATCTGCACGCAAGCTGCCAGGGCAGAAGTAACTGTGTGTGGTTTTCTCACCCAGGGTGACCTGGAACACATCTGCAAAGCCCTCCAAAGTAGCAGGAATGCGCTCCGTTAGGACATGATTCATCCTGCATACCGCATGGGTGGCTGCTCAGGGAGAATTTTGACATTTGCATACACTGAGACTTTCCGCTTCTCAGTTGCCCTCGAACCCCAACACTTTTGTCTAGTTGAGTGCGTGGGGGCTGCACGGCCACAAACCCTCTCGCAGAGGGAATCTCCCTCAGCTGGAGCCAACCCAATAGCAGTTGTTTCCCCTGCCCCAGCTGTGTTATGGGGCAGAAACAAGAGAGGCTGCTCACAGCCAGGTTGAAGGACAGCTTTAGACCCTTAGCCCCTGCTCCAAGCAAAGCTGGGTTGCAGCAGCCTCCAGGGATCAATCAGAAATTTGGTATCTGGAGGGCAGGAAAATATTATCACAGTCCTACTGCTCAGGCACAAATAAAGCACGGCAAAGAGCTATGAACAGGAGGACTGAGTCATGCACGCTGCTCCTGGGAACGAAAAGGAGTTGGGCAACAAGGCAATTGTTTTTCTCTACCTTAGGGCTGCTCCTGCGTAACTGGATTTACTCCAGCAGCTGCGGAGTGTGAGGTGGCTCGGCCCCAGGCAGAGAAGGGAGAGATGCTCTCAGGGCTGGCAGGTGGCTCCCTGCGCTCCGCTGCCAGCACCAAGGGCACTGTGAGGAGCGAGCAGAGCTGCTGCAATAAATGGGAAAAGACGGAGGGAAGATGAATAATGGTAAAGAAAGGCAATATCTTGGAGATTAAATAAAAATATAATAGGCAAACACAACTGGATCAGACTTTAAAAAAAGAATTAATCTTACAGAACACATCTGACTGTGCCCTAATTACTGTTGAAAGGGCGAAAGGGTGTTTTCCTGCCGGTGGGGGCAGGCTGTTAACTCTCTATAATGTATATAAAGCTTCAGTGAGAGAAAAATCTCACCAGTACACATTAGTCAGCTTGTCTGCCATTCATTTTGGCATCAAAACCTTAACTAGGCATTCCTGGTACTTGGAGCACATAACTAAAGTAACACAGTAATGCGTATAAAACCTTTGTAACAAGGGAACGTAAACTTCAGGCTGTTCTCAAAAGCCTGCCCAAAACAGTCTGGTACCAAGGAAATATTTTAAAGAAAAAGTTCAACAAATTTAGCAAACAGGCACTTGCCACTCAAAAAGAAACCCTGACACAGAAAGCATCCCAACTCCATGGTAACGTATGTAAATACTTACTTAGTTCTAACTGGTAGATGGAATTATATTTCAGTATTATCTGAGACACACATTTAAAAGCTAGATTTCATATGAAATAGAAGATTTATAGGTTTTAGTTTAGTATTTTAAAAGCAAAGTTAGGGTCTGACAAGAGCCACTCAAGTCAACAGAAGGTCTCATTCTAGCTTAAATGGGCTTTACAATAATTCCTGGGTGCGCAAGGGCATTCACAGTTGCTGTCTTCTTCATGGCAAGTCATTAAAGCTGTTTCTACTTTAGATTGCTTTTCAAACACAAAATTCAAAGCCCTGACACTGTCTCCAAATAGAAATACTTACACAAGATGTGTATAAATATAAAGTTTATTCAGTATAGTGTTTAGAAAAATAAGTTCACATCATCTCAGAATACAAATAAAACACTTAATTGTCCAGGCACAAACCCCTATTACAGTACAACAAACATACATACTTTAGATCTCTTTGGTTGGGTAATTCAGCACAGATATGTTTGATGACACACTCTGGGGCAGCATCATCTAACAGTGCAGTAAAGACTTCTGATTATTCCCTCTTCTAACGTGTACATTCCGCTTAAGTTTTGTATTTGTTGTAAGGCACAATAAACCCATATCGCAGAAGTAACTGGTTAGTTCTGGACAAACAGTACATGCAGCAAAAGAACAAACATCCTCTGAATGTGAATCCCCAAAGTCAGAAGATTCACCCTCTCCTTGAGTTCAGAAACATAAGAAGCTAGTTTTAAATTATATGAAACATACAGGGTATAAAATATCCTTCAAGATAATAACTGCTAGGAGATACAGGAAGACTTCAGGTCTCCTTGCTTGTAAAAGATAATTACTTTTGTTTCCAGAGTTATAAAATTATTACTCTTTTTATGATTTGAGATGCGCCTCAATCACAAGCACGAGGAGGTTCGTGCCTCCAAAGTCCTGCATATGTATCTTGGATGAAGCTGAAAGGATGGACTCTTACTGGTTGTTCATCTGCCCTTGCTAAGAGAAGTGCACAGGCACCAGAGATCTACCTACGGGAAAAGCTCCTGTGCACACGGGGCCAAATTCTGCCCTGCTTAATTTAAACTGAAAATTGCTATTGAGGCAATTTTGCAGGATTTGAAGTCAGAATCTGTCCATTATTGTCATTAACCTTGGATTGACAGTAATAACAATTAAGACAGTTCCAGCCTTATTTCTGGCTAAAGCAGCTTTCTGAATGTGTCTTCCTGACTCCACAGGCAGGGTAAAGCCATAAATGAAAAGAGGTATATGCTTTGATAGACCGTGACCGTTTTTTCCTAATTGTCAGCCTTGTGCACTGGTTTTACACTGTCACCATGTACTGGGCCAACTCTGCCTCGACCCACTCCAGTGAAATGAAAGGACCATATTCTCGGCCAGCGTGAACAGATGTGGAAGTCAGTGGAACTTTGCTAGTTCAGCTCAGCCGAGGACCCGGCCAGTAGATGGCCGTGATTTACGTGGCTGAAATGTCCTTTAGGTAAGACCACAGGAATAATGCTGCAAATAGTCCAGACAGAGCATTTGATATACTTATTTCTGGTTCTCTGCAACATTACGGGCAAAACAGAGGCAGCTTTAATTAAATGTAGTGAAGAACAAAGGGTTCTTAACATGTTTTGTAGGAATTTGCTGAAACTTTAAGCGTATTTTTCAAAGCTGAGTCTGGGACCAGAAAAGTAGTAGAATTTGGCAATGTTTCCTGTAACATTTCCAGTGGACTTACAAGTTACAAACATCTGTGAAGCTGAAATGATCTTTTATTCTCATCCGTAAGAGAAGAGGGAGGGAAAAGAAGGAACACATATGCCAGATGGACATACCTTCTATTTAAACAACAGATCTTGATAATAAGGACTGTTTGTAGGGCTTGGACACTCACTGCCATTCACATGTGTGGAAGATGAGTTCCCATACCCTCTAAACACAACTTAAAATCCTTAGGAATCCATGGAGCACTGCCTTATTTAGAGCAGCCGAAGATCCAGCCCCAGACACTTTTCACGGCTTTGAGTACTGTCTATTTAGAGCAGTTGCCTGCTTGCTTGAGGGCCACATAATAAAAACTGACCCTTATTTTACAGTAGGAGTAAAACTACTATTTAAATATCTACTTTAAAAACACTGTACCGTGCAACAAGTCTTTATATTGTGCATATGTACCTGTAGAAAACATGAGGTTATAACTACGTTACCTGGAGGGAATGACACTTAATTTCAATGGGAGAAAGAAAGAGTAAAACACAGTAATAAAATAAGTTACTTGATATCTGGAAGACTAGAGTAGATTAATCTTATTTTATCCCAAACCACTGCTTTTATGTACACCCTCCACTCCCACTGAAGGGTGGGAAGTCTCCTATTAGAAGTACCAGACACTCCAAGATACGCGCCACTGTAACAAGACACACAGTTTTCACGTCAACTGTGCTGCAAAGCCATGGAACTCAGAGCCTCAGTAACATAATGAATGCAAAGGAGGAAAAGTTTAAAAAGAAGTAACAGGTACTGGTGTAACACCACAGTCCTCTCAGCTATGAGACCAGATTATATCAACAGCTCAGAGAGCGCTCTGAAGTGCTCTCTAGCCTGCCTCCAAATATAGTCTGAGCTTCACTGACCAAATGTTAAGCCCCAAACAACTCCTTCAGAGCCATGCACGCATCCTCCATTAGTAAGACAATGACACAGGATCCTTCTAGTTTTCCAAATCGTTGAAAAAAATTCATGCAAAGCAGATAAATCTACAGCTACCATCATCATCATCTTGCTTTAGGGGTGAAAAAGAGGTGGGAAGCAGATTGCTCACACTGGAGCCCAGCACACAGATAAACAAGCAGAGCAGAGAGGAGAACTCTGGACTATCCAATTCCCTGCTCATGCAGAGATCCTCTGAATATCACAGGAAGATGTGCCAGGGCAACATATAGCTCCGTGTTCTGCTTGCGATAATCTCCACTTTAAAGCACTTGCCTTGAACTTTTTGCTGGGGAGCACGCGGGGACAGCCAACTGCTTAGGGCTGCTTCTGACTGCAGAGCATCAGGGACTCGGTACAGCTGCAGAGTGCAAGCCTTCCGCACTTGCTCCTCCTTTTCCCTGCACTTTTGCCTACAGCCCCAGAGACTCTAGCTCATAGTGTGGACTCCAGCTTCAAGGTTCCACACGATACCTTGCCAAGCACATTGTATTCAATATAGTGCAAAATGACAGTGAGGATACCTATGCCATGCTCCCGGCACACAGAAACAACCTTCCTTCCTCAAAGGCTTTCAACAGAACCACTTAACAACCAAGACAGAAACAGACTGGGATGGGCTACCTCTATTCTCTTTCCTTTCTGTGTTTTGCCCTTTACAAGTGATCTTGTTTAGTCCTGAACCTGATTCAGAGCCCACAGAAGCTTATTTCCCACTGCCTTCCAAAGGCTTCGGATCAGGCCCCTGAGGAGGATGAATACACGCTCTAATTGCTGTATATATTCACATTAGAATAAAAAAACAACAAAACAAACCCACAAAAATTAACAGCATGTAGTCTTTATACATCTGCATTCTTATTATTAGTTTAAAGCTTAAAGATGTGCTTTTCCATGCTACAACAACTCCTCTGGAGGAAAGGTAAGACCTGAACCACCTGCCCAGAGCCCTCCTGCTTCTGCTGTCCCCAGCACAGCAGAAACCAGAGAGACATCTTCCTCGGCCAGACAGAGACCACGGCTGCTCTCACAAGCCCTTTAGGCAGCTGCAGTTCCCACTGTCAGCCCCCATGCTGCTTATTTGGGAAGGATATAAAAATACACGCTTAAATGCACTCCTGGATGGAGGCCTGCTTGCTTGAACAGCAGCTGAAGCCCTCCCACACGGGTGATTTGGCCAATGGGTCTGTGTAAACACGGGGCTCCCTTCCTTGGCCTGTCCAGCCAACCTTTCCTGCTCATCTGCGCAAGGCTGGAGCCAAGACCTTTCCCTCAGCAGCGCGACTCTGCCCGTGGTCCCTCTCCGGACTCCTCCTGCCCTGGTGACGTGGTGCAGAAGGACCCATCTTTGGCTCTCTGCACCGCTAGTAAATGTCACCCACGATGACAGAAAGACTGAAAATTCCTCTTACTCATGCAAGTAGGGGCACTGAAATCAATGGCGCTACTTGCAGAAGTAAGGCATCAGGATCTGGCCCTGAGGACGGATATTTGCAAATCAGTGTTTTTATTCCTCCTGCCACTGTGCTTTAGTAACAAAGATAAGGCCACTAGGAAGAAAGGCACATGGAATTCTGTAAAAAAATACACAAAAAAGGTTCAACTAATTAGCAAATTACTAACAAAACAAACAAAAAACCCCTGAACACTAAGACAGAGGAAATAGAGACAGGGACCTCTTGGGTTTGTGAGACTGAGAGTTCATTTTCTAGTTTCAGTGTGATTAACATTTTACTTTTACAGTCTATTGCTTGAAAAACTACAAAAAAAAAAAGGTAAAACCTTGTCAGAAATAACTACTTTACTTCCTGCTCAAACAATAAAAATAAATTAAACAGCCAGAAAATGTTTTCCTTTCCAATGCATTGTGTCTAAAGTGAAAGGGAACATAAACCATAAATAAAATCCATTGTACTAATTTAAAAAAAAAAAAAAGTCTCCTTTAAAAGAACTGAAACAATATTTACATTCATATTGGAGAGAAAAGCTTCCGAGTTGCATAATTAGAGTTTCTAATGATGCTTTTTCTGGTGCACTGACAAAATGCCTGCCATAGCATTTAGAAACCTGCAAGTGTTTCATGACAGATTTTTGGTTTGAACGCCAAGTCTGCTGGAAAAAAAAAAAAAGCAAACACCAGTAACAATGTTTATGATTTTGTTTTGTTTCTTAACCTCAAACAACGTAAGTGTAGCCGGTGAGGTATCGTCTAGAGTTCCTTAAAAATTTCTCAATGCCCATGGACTAGAAGTAAACAGCAAAAGTGACTGCATTGTTTCTACACTTATGGAGCGAGATTTATGTTTTCTGCATAAAGTTAGGAGTGTATACTTACTGTTGAGAGTATGTTGTACTAATGAGAGTCTAGTTAAATTATCAGGGTAGTATCTCTTAGCCAAACCTGAACTTGCCTTTGCATTTCCTTTCTCCTTTAAGCTGCTTAGAAGAGAATACTGCATGCAAACCAAGTGTAGCGACCTAAATCCTTTGCTGGAGACTCCTCAGTACATTGATTCAGACCCTTTAAATGTCCTGTTTTCTTTAAAGAAAAAAATCACCCACCAATCAAACAAAAAAAAACCTCAAGTTGGTGCTTGTTAGGGCCTCAACAGACTTATCTATTAAAACAGAAAGCAAGAAAAAAAAAGTTACAAGTCTTGCATATCTTCATCCATCTGAACTGTCTGCAGTTTGGCAAGTTCTTTTTTGTCTGTTTCCAGTTCTTCACAAACAGTGTCAACCATGTTACTCATAACATACTTGGATTTTGAATCCAGCATCATTAAATTGCCAGTTGACTTACTCTCAGAACTAGGTAAGAAATTCTCCTTGACATCAGGTACAGCTTGCAGAACTAACCTGTGCTCTCTGACAAAATCCTGATGTACTTGCTCAGAGGGGTGGCTGACACGGTCTCCACTTGTAGAAACGATTTCTCCAAGCACGGGCTGCGCTGTAGAAATGGACAACAGATCTTGACTGGTAATGAGAGAACAGTTCTGAAGAGTTGCATAGTTAGTGTTGCTGATAGATATCACGGTAGAGGTACTGGTCACAGGCGATGACATGGACTGGCTCTCTGAGATACCAGAGTTCAGTTCTGCAGCATTTAAAAGAGTTGGTGGGGTGAGGGAAAAATTATGTGAGGGCGTTACATTCACTAACGAGGAGGCCAGGGACTGGAGTCCTCCACTGGATAAATTTTCAGAAGACATGTTAACGTTTAGTTGCGTATTCTGACTGACTGGCATCAACTGAGAAAACACAAGACTTCTTTCCAGTCCTTCTTGCTTGACAGAGCCTACCGCCTGGCTGGAATTAGGAACCGTATAAACGACTGCACTTGGAGTGAGGGGGCTGAAGAAAACCTTTCCTTGCTGTACTGTTGAAGACTCAGTCGTAAAAGTTCCTCCATCAGACGTGCTGGGATTTACTGAAACATTACCTAGAGAAACAGAAGCAAAAGAAAGGAAAACAGATTATAACTGGCAGAGAGTTGTGCAGTTATTTTGTTAAGAGGGTTTGGTCTTTCTTATGTTTGCAGTACACACATATGCTAATATTTCATGTAATGCAGAAGAGCGTTGTTTAAAACAGGCAAGAAGAAATTTGGTATGAAGAAATAAAAGCTGTTAATAGAAACGGCTTCTAGAAAGAATAAAAAAGGGTTCTGGCATATTAGGTGTCTTTCAGACTCTCACTAAGGAGCAAATAGTCCCTGGCCACGTGATTAAAATGAACGTGCTTTGGCCTTCACTCAGTGCGACCACTCCATTTCTGTCTAAGAATAGAAGCATGAAAAGCTATTAAAGATAGTTCAGTGACAGACTACAGCTTGTGTGTGGGATCTGGAGACACGTCACATGAAATCCACTACTGCTGGGCAGAACCTACCTGAGCCAACCTGTCCAGAAACATCACAAAACAATATCTTCTCTACAGCTAATTAGGCAGTCTGTCAGGCACTCAGCATTTCACCTTGCTTTCCAATGTTTTCTAAAAGCCTAACCCTACTATATCCACCACGCTGTGCCAAGCAAGTGCCTACCCTCGCTGAAAGCCACGGCACTGCTTGTGAGACGTTGTAGCTTGCCAAAGCAAGAAGAGGTGGCCAGAGATGACCTGAAGTTGGTTTTACTGGACATGTCATCTAGGTTGTCATTATAATAATTCTTAAAATTAAGATAAACCAGCTCTTAGAGCTGCGTTCCGATTCAAACACCCCTCTTTCTCAAAAACTTTTTAATCAGAATTTAAACATGCTACAGCTGGAGACACTTGATTTTTTAAAACAGCAAAGAAGATGCATTTCTCCCCTGGAGAGTATTTTAGCTCCCTATTCCTTTCCATTAATGAACAGTGATTTTTCCGAAGAAGTTACTCATATGTGTAAACTACAAGAATAAAGCAAGGCAACTTGAAATTACACAGCCATAAGATATAGAACCACAGAATGCTGTGGGCAGGGACACCTAACACTGGAACAGGCTGATCAAACCCTCATCCAACTTGGCCTTGAACACCTCCAGGGATGGGGCAGCAACAACTTCCCTCAGCAACCTGGGCCAGTGCCTCACCATCCTCACAGGAAAACCTTCCTAATATCTCATCTGAATCTTCCCTCTTTCAGCTTAAAACCATTCCCCCTCATCCTATTCCTGTGTTCCCTGATAAAGAGCCCCTCCCCAGCTTTCCTGTAGCCCCCTTTAAGTACTGGAAGGCTTCTATAACGCCTCCCCAAGGCCTTCTCTTTTCTAGACTAAGCTAGCCAAACAGCCTCTGTTCTCAAAACAGAAGTGCTTCAGCCCTCTGATCATCTTTGTGGCCTCCTCTGGACTCGCTCTAACAGGTCCTTGTCCTTCCTGTGCTGAGGGCTCCAGAACTGAATGCAGAACTCCAGGTGAGGTCTCATAAGAGTGGAGTAGAGGGGAAGAATCACCTCTCTTGACCTGCTGGTCATATCATTTACTGTAGCTTACTTAAAATAGCAGGCAGCACACTTCAGTTGCAATAGGCAGCCAGCTATCCATCCGTCTCACGTTAAGAAAAACAAAAAAGAATTCAAAGAAGCAAAGATAGATCTTGACTTTTCTCTGCACTGCACCAGACCAATCGTGGATCACTCTCCAGTGGGAACTGGTATGTTTAACAACGGGAAAAATGTTCAGAGAGGAACTTACAGGTCTTAAGCCTTAGAAATACAGCAGTTCCTTACTGCTTAAGGGACAGGACTTTCTCCCTTCTGCTGGCTGTCAGTTTATGCCTCGGAGCATATGGGTTAAACAGCTGCTGTAATTACAGGTGGTATTCTGACTAAACTTCTCTTTTTCATCTTGGGTATACTATGTACCAATAACTTCCAGTGACTGCAAGTGCCATATTTCAGGATCTTATAACTTTGCACCCATTTAAAATGTGTGTGTTTGGCTTCCTTGTTTCTCCCCAAATAATTTTAACAGCAAGAATAATTCACTCCCTATACGTGTCTAATTGAAATAAGCTAAGACAAGCACAATTTCATTTTTCATTACAGTACTCACAGCTCCTGAAACTAGAAATTTGTTCAAGTTTAATAATTTTCATAACCAAAGATACAGTGGCTAATGAGTAACAAAGCTGCTCAGTTGTGCTTTAGAACAAGGATCCAGAACTAGGCTTGCATTCCCCAGGATTCTTCCTGGCTGGCTGCAAGTTTCAGCCTACAGTGTGTTAAGACAAACTCTAAAGCAAACTTAGGGAGGAGCCTATGCACTTGGCACATGAACCTGCGATGACATATTTCCCTTGGACTGAGGGCAGTTTTATCCAAATACCCTCGCCTTTTGTATCTACAAGCTATTGCATATTTTTCTATTGTTTCCCTGCAGTTTAATCTTTTGTAACTACAGGGCAGAAAATGACGTAGGAGCGTAACTGCTTGGTCCTGTTGTGTAATTTACAATTTCTTTCTGTGAAATGCTTTAGTTGAAAAAAAAAAAATAAAATCAAAACAACCACCACAAGAACAACAATGGTAACAATTTCCAGCTGCCTCAATTTTCATTTTGGAACCTTCTCATTAAAACATTCAGTGGCAAATGGGGAATATTTTGAATTGCTAAAACATGTAAAATTTACAGATTATTTGTGAAGACTGCTACCATGGACTTCTGAAAGCAGTATGAGATGGAGGGGGTGTAAAACACCAGATTCCCATCTCTGCTGTTATTAGAGAAGCTCAGCCACAATTAGTAGAATGTCCATGGGCATAACCCGTTACAAAGGAAGGCAAATGGCGTTATTTGATGCACTGTGTGCGACTGTGGTTCACACCAAAGTACTGTAGCTTCTAAAACACTACTGTGCCCATTCCTAACTTTTTCTCGTACCATAAAAGACAAAATTTTTACCTTGTGAAGCTGCCACAGAAACAGGAGGCAGCTGCAGAGAAGAAAATCCAATGCTTCCATTCAGCAGCTGGCCATTTGTTCCTGAATTGGGGATCTGGACAATGCCATACTGGTTTATTTGGACAGGAGTAGTAAAAGTAACCACGGAGCCTCCGTCTTGGGAAGCAGCGGTTTGTATGCTTTCCCTTTTCACTTCTGAGCTCGGTATCAATCCTGGGAATGAGACCGGGATGTTGGTGGGACTGAAGGTGGCTGCTGCTGCACTGGGGACTGAAGCCTGAAGGAGTTTGAAGTCCTTAACATCTTCTGATGAAGATGACAGTATGTCAGTAATGGACACCCCATTGCTCACAACACTCGATGTGGTTTTGGGTGAATTTAAGGTAACCGTCTGCGAAGCCCCGACGCTGAGTCCATTGAGAATGACACCATTGGGTCCCTGAAGAAATGAGCTACCATTAAGAAAGACAGGAGAGGTGCTGGCAGGCACGAGGTTTCCATTCAACAAAACGCCAGATGAGCTCAAGGCTATTTTAGTGTTTCCGAGCTGCTGCATGTAGACAGGCTCCATGTGGCTGGGAAGGCTGAGGCTGGTAACACCATCGGCTGAGCTGGAGAGTGGATGGGGAGACAAATCCTCCTGCCCTTTACTGGATTCATCTTCTGTGCTTGGGTTGCCATCTGATTCACTACGGGAAGAGATGGAAAGATGACATGGCATTACTGCAGTGTGCCAGGGAGCTCCGCACCAAGGGCGGCTGCATGCTTCCATACAGTTTCAAAGAGCTTTCCTGAATACTTCTGAGTTTTGCCTTCACAAGGCACTGAATTTCATGGAATCACTGAACAGTTTGGGTTGGAAGGGACCTTAAAGATCATCCAGTTCCAACCCCCCTGCTGTAGGTAGGGACACCTCCCACTAGATCATGCTACTTGAAGCCTCATCCAACCTGGCCTTGAACACCTCCAGGGACGGGGCAGACACGGCTTCCCTGGGCAACCTGGGCCAAGGCCTCGCCACCCTCATTGTGAAGAATTTCTTCCTAATATCTAATCTAAATCTTCCCCCTTCCAATTTAAAGCCATTCCCCCTTATCCTATGCCTGCACTCCCTGATCAAGAGCCTCTCCACAGCTTTCCTGGAGCCCCTTTTCCAGCACTGGAAGGCTGCTCCAAGGTCTCCCCAGAGCCTTCTCTTCTGCAGTCTGAACAACCTCAACTCCCTCAACCTGTCCTTGTATGGGAGGTGCTCCAGCCCCTGGATCATCTCTGTGGCCTCCTCTGGACCTGTTCCAACACGTCCATCTCCTTATGCTGGGGATTCCAGAACTGGACACAAGACTCCAGGTGGGGGTCTCACCAGAGTAAGAGGGGCCCTGCCGGCCACGCTGCCTTGGATGCAGCCCAGGACACGGCTGGTTTCTGGGCTGCGAGCAAGCATCGCCAGCTCATGTCGAGCTTCTCATCAATCAGCGCCCCAAATCCTTCTCCTCAAGGCTGCCCCCACTTCTCTGGGCAATTTCAAGTCAAGGGGGAGGTTTCTCGGGGAGAGGACACATCGAAACGAGGAAGACGTTTACAGAGCGGGTTATGAGCAGTGAATGACACCACCCCCTCTTCTCTGCCCATCGCAGGGGGCTACCTCTCACCCCCCCACTAGCCCGGGAGGGGGTGCACTGGGGGGGCAGGAGCTGGCTGGGAAGGGGGGTGGGAGGTGGGGGGCTGCCTTTGTGCCCCTCTGCTGGGGTTTTTTAGGCGCCTGGGCTGCATTTTTCGGTCGCTCCCTGCTCGGCTCCCTCCCCCCCCTCGCCCTTTGATGTGTCCCGGGGAGGGGGCCGCGGCGGCACAATCGCGCCCGAGCCGCACAAATGCCTTGGGGCCCTCGGCAGTGGTTTGTGCTCCCGCTCTCCTCCTCCCTTCCCGGGGAGAGAGGGAGGGAGGGAGGGAGGGAGGGAAAAGAGGGGAGGGGAGGCGGGGAGGTCACCTCCACCTGCCCGCCCTGGGGCCCCGCCGGGGGGAACGGGGAGAGACGGGGGAGGGGGGGGGTCACAGAGAGAGACGGGGGGTGAGACACTGGGGTTTGGGGGGGGATACTGGGAAGGGGGCAGAGATACTGGGAGGAGACGCAGGGGGGTGGCAAATATACTGAGGGGGACACGAGGAGGGGGGTACTGGGGGTGAAGCATTAGCAGGGGCAGAGACATGGAGGGGATACTGGGGAGGGACAGACACGGGATGGGGCGAGAGAAACACGGGGGTGAGACACTAGAGGGAGGAGGCACAGGGGATACTGCGGGGGGGGGAGGCAAGGGGGAGACACGGGGTGTGCGGGGGGACAGAGATACCGGGAGGAGGCAGAGCGGGGAGAGATGGGGGGGGAGGTGGGCAGAACCCCGGGAGGGACATAAGGGGAAACGGGAGGGGGGGACGAGGAGGCAAAGCCCCGGGGGATCAGAAACACGGGGGGGGGAGGCACAGGGGGGCAGACACGGGGGGACGGGACGGGGGGTAGAAATACGGGGAGGGGAGAGACGAGGGGGTGGGGGTGAGAGCAGAGATACGAGGAGGAGGCACGGCGGGGGGGAAGCTATGGGGTGGGGTAGAGCCCCAAATCGGGGGGGGCAAGCGGGCACAGAGACACAGGAGGGGGGACACAGGGGAATGGAACAGAGTCCCGGGATGGAAACGGGGTGGGGGGGGAAGGCTGCGGGGCAAGTGGGAACAGAGACACGGGGAGAAGGGAAGGCAGAACCCCGGTGTGGGGCACAGAGATACGGGGAGGGGACACGGTTGGGGGAGAACAGAGCCTCGGGAGGGAGACAGGGAGGTGCAGAGACACGGGGTGGCGGGGGGCTGGAAGGGGGCAGAGCCCGGTCGGGGCTGCTCCGGCCCCGCGGGGAGCGGAGGGCAACCCGACCCCGTCCCGCTCCCGAGTCAGGTTTCAAAACAAGAGCGGAGCGGCGGGACCCCACACCCCCGCGTCAATGATTAACTCTGTCAGCCGCCACGATTAAACACAATCGAGGATGGGTTTGTTTTTTTTTTTTGGGGGGGGGGGGGGGTGGTGCACAAACAAACAAACTACCCCCCCATCCCCTCTCTGCCCGCAGCCCACGGGGCGCCCGGGGTGGGGAAGAAAAGGAGAGGGGAGAGCGGGGAACGGGGCGCGGGGAAGTTTTCCCGGCGTGGCTCGCCTGCCTGCGTGCCCGGGGTGTGTATTGGGAGCGGGGAGGGGGGGGAAAGGCCGGGAGGACGAGGCGCAGGGAAGGTAAGCGCCATGTTTGCAAGGGAAGAAAGAGCCGGGAGAGGGAGGGAAGGCAGGCGGGCGGGAGAGGGGGGCGGGGAGGGGACGAGGGAAAAAAAAAAAAAAAAAAAAAAAAAAAAAAGTTTGCGAGTTCGCCCTCACCTTTTGGACTGGGTCTCGGAAGGGTTGCGGTCCCGCTGGCGGCGGTTCTTGAACCAGTTGCTGACCTGGGTGAGGGAGAGCCCGGTGATCTTGGCCAGGTTGCGTTTCTCGGCGGGCGAGGGGTACCGGTTCTGCTTGTAGAGCTCCTTGAGCGCGTTGCGGGACTTCTCCTTGAAGCAGTAGACCGTCTCCTCGCCGTCCCAGATGGTCCTGGGCAGCGGGAATTTCCTCCGGAGCCTGTACTTGTCCACCGCCCCCAAGGGTCTGCCCCGGGCTCGCTCCGCCTCGGTGTAGCGAGCCTTGTACCAGAGCTCCTGCAGCAGCGGGTGGTTGGAGGAGTCGAAGTTGTGGCTCTCCAGGATGCTGTACAGCTCGGCGTAGATGCCCTGGTGGAAAGCCACCAGCGCCCGGGCTTTCATCAGGCTCTCGTTGCCACGTAGCAGATCGCTCGGGGGCAAAGACCAGAGGAACCTGGCCAGGCGGTCCAGGTTCCCACCTTGCTGCAGCGCCTCGCACACGCAGGCGACGTGGTCCGGGGAGAAAGCCAGGGGGGTCTGCGAGGAGGAGGAGGAAGAAGAGGAGGAGGAGGAGGAGGGAGAGGAGGCAGCGTGGTGGTTCCTAGCCAGCAGCTCCGCGTGGAGCAGGACCTGCTCGGCGGCTCCCTCCTCGGCGGCGGGGCCGGCGCGCTCCGCGGGGAACGGGACGGGGGGCGCGGGGCCGTCGGGGGGCAGCTCCATCGCATTCTCCTGCTTGATCTCCACCGCGCTCGCCACCTCGCCCGTGGGGGAGGCAGAAGACATGTTTCGCTTCGTTTCCCTTCTCTTACACCCCCCCCACCCCCCCGAAGTCCCCTTCTTCTCCTCCTCCTCCTCCTCTTCTTCTTTCTCTTCTCCCCCCTTCCTATCCCGTTGGGAAGTCCACTCCTCCTCCTCCTCCTCGTCTCCTTCCTCCTCCTCCTCGTCTCCTTCCTCCTCCTCCTGCCTCGGCCGGCTCTAGCCGATCGGGTTTCCTCGCGGCGGCTCCCGGCGCTGCCAGCGGGCTCCGCTCCGCCGCTCCCCCCGGCGTGACTCCCGGCGCCGCCGCGACGCTCAGCGGCCCCGCAGCGGGCGGCCCCGGCCGCGCCCGCCCATTGGCTGCGCCGCGAGGGGGGGCGGGGCTGCGCCGTCGCCATGGCAACTGTCAATCATCCCCCGCCCCCTCCCATCTCCACCTGGATGAGACGGGGCGCTCCGCTCTCCTCCTGCCGCTGGGGCTGGGGGAGGGATGGAAGCGCCCAGGGTGGTGATGCAGTTGGGATAGGGCTCCAAGGGGTTGAAGCTCAGGGTGGTGCTGTAGTTGAGTGAAGATTCCACTAGATTGAACCTCTTAGGGTGATACTGTAGTTGCGTGAGGAACCCACAGGGTTGAAGCTCTTGGGATGATGCTGCAGTTGGGTGAAGACTCCATGGGGTTGAACTTCTTGGGGTGGTGCTACAGTTGGGTGAGAACTCCATAGGGCTGAACCTCTTAGGGTGATGCTGCAGTTGGATGAGGACTCCAAGGGACTGAAGCTCAGGGTGATGCTGTAGTTGCATGAGGGACCCCATGGGGTTGAAGCTCCCAGGGTGATGCTGCAGTTGGGTGAGGAACCCCGTGGGGTTGAAGCTCCCAGGGTGATGCTGCAGTTGGGTGAGGCTCTATGGGGCTGAAGCTCCCAGCGTGATGATGTAGTTGGTGAGGACTCCATCAGGGTTGAACCTCTCAGGGTGATACTATAGTTGTGTGAGGAACCCCACGTGGAGTGCTGAGTCCAGTTCTGGAATCCTCACTATAAGGAGGATATGGGACTGTTGGAATAGAGACGGAGAAGGATTTGGGGTGCTGATTAATGAGAAGCTGAAGATGAGCTGGCAATACTCGCTTACAGCCTAGAAACCAGCCGTGTCCTGGGCTGCATCCAAAGCAGTGTGGCCAGAAGGGAGAGGGAGGGCATTCTCCCCCTGCAATCCACTCTCATAAGACCCCACCTGGAGTCTGGTGTCCAGTTCTGGAATCCCCAACATGAGAAGCATGCACAACTGTTGGAACAAGGCCAGAGGAGGGCTATGAAGATGATCAGAGAGATGGAGAACCTCCCATATGAGGACAGACTGAGAGAGCTGGGGTTGTTCAGCATAGAGAAGAGCAGGCTCCAAGGAGACCTAGGAGTGTCTCCCAGTACTGAAAGGAGCTCCAGGAAAGCTGAGGAGGCGCTCTCAATTAGGGAGTGCAAGCATAGGTTGAGGGGAATGGTTTAAATTGGAAAGGGGGAAGATTTAGATTAGGTATTGGGAAGAAATTCTTCACAATGAGGGGGGGAGGCCTTGGCCCAGGTTGCCCAGGAAAGCCGTGTCTGCCCCGTCCCTGGAGGTGTTCAAGGCCAGGTTGGATGGGGCTTGGAGCAACCTGATCCAATCCAGTGGGATGTCCCTGCCCATGGCAGGGGATGGAACTGGATGGGCTTTAAGGTCCCTTCCAGCCCAACCATTCTATTATTATTATTATCATAGAATTGCTTAGCTGGAAAAGAGCTTTGAGATCATTGAAGCCAACTGTACCTGCCCACTGTCAAACCACATCCCTGAGCACTACAAATACCTGTCTTTTAAACCCCTTCAGGGATGATGATTCAACCACGCTGCTGGGCAGCCTCTGCCAGTGCCTGAGAACCCTTTTGGTGAAGAAATTTTTCCTAATCATAGAATAGCTTGAGTTGGAAGGGACCTTAAAGATCATCTTGTTCCACCTCCAATCTGAACCTGTAACCTGTCCAATCTGAACCTGTCCTGGTGCCCCTTTGACAGAGGAAATGGGTCATCACGCAACGATCAATTTGATCCAAGTGAGCCGTTTATTCAGAGTCCATAACACATTTTTATACCTAACTCAGTAAATACAGGCTATTGTTTAGCAAGTTGATTCCACAATTCTCCTTTAGCAACAAGCAATCATTAGTTACATACAATATTTTACTTTCCCGTGAGAAACAGCTATGTGAGCATTCTAACTTACAAATTGAGAGACTACAAAGTAACAACTCAAGGACTACGGAGGAAAGTTACCCCTGAGAAAGGAGAGGAGTATTAAGACTGAAACGACTCCCTAATGTTACTAAGAGAAACCTTGAGCCTGTGTGTTAGTGGTGTACGTGCAAAGCTGTGTGTGCAAAGCTGCGAGGCCTTATGCTAAGGTGCCTTTATTTCATTTAGCGTAAGCAGCTCAGTGGTTGGAGTGCTCATTAAATGACCTCTGGTCTGTGACCACCCATCACCCCTTGAGGCCCTTTCCTCTTGCCCTTAATCACTTGGATGAAGAGACGAACACCCACCTCTACAACCTCCTTTCAGGGAGCTGTAGACACTGATAAGGTTAGTAGACTGTTATTATTGGTCAATTATTATTATTATTGTTGCTGTTATTATCGACCCCCGGCACCCGTGGCTAATTCATTAGGTAGCAGAGCCCCTCCCCGTGGCAGCCGGAGCTCTCGGGCCGGTTCGGGCCGTGACCGGTAACGGTACAAGGGCGGAACGTGCGCGGGGCTGGTGCGAGGCGCGGGCGGGCGCGTTTGGCTGAGGCACCGCGGGCGGAAGGCGGAAGGCGCGGAGGGAGCTGGGGGGGAGAGGAGGAGGAGGACAAGAAGGGAGGGGGAAGCGGCGGCCATGGATGACCTGGGCTGCCCGCGGTGCAAGACCACCAAGTACCGCAACCCCTCCTTGAAGCTGATGGTCAACGTCTGCGGGCACACGCTGTGAGTGCGGCCCGGGGATGGAGAGAGGGAGGGAGGGAGGGAGGGAGAGGTGGGAGAGAGGAGGGAGAGGGGGGAGAGAGAGGGGGGGAGAGAGGAGGAGAGGGAGAGAAGGTGGAAAGGAGGAGGGGGAGAGGACGGGGAGAGGGGAGATGGAAGGGGAAGAGGGGAAGGTAGAAAGGAGGAGAGAAGGGATTTGGAAGAGGGAGAGGAGGAAGAGCAGGGAGGTGAGAGATGGAAGGTGTAATGGGAGAGGACGGGGAGGAGGCAGGAGGTGAGGGGAAAAGGGAGGGCGCGGTAGTGAGGAGGAAGGAGAGGGGAGAGGGTGGTGGTGAGTGGGGAGATGAAAGATGAGGGGAGAGGCAAGGGAGGGGGAAGAAGGGAGATGAGGGAGGGGAGAGGGAAGGTAGAAGGAAGGGGAGAGGGAGATGGAAGAGGCAGCGAGGATGGGAAGAAGGGAGGTGGAAAGGGGAGAGGGAATGCCTGTGGCCCTGGGCTGAGCCAGCCGGGCATTTCTGCAGGGTCCTTGTTGGGTGAGGGACACCCAGACCCACTCAGACCCTTATATGCACCCAGTACGGTCTGTCAGTCCCTCCTTTACCTTCCCAGCAAAGAGGTTTTGCAGCTGGGTGACACTGCTTGAGAGCATGTGTGGGTGAGGGTGAAGTTGAAGTCGCTGTGTAAGTAGATTTTTGGATTCTCTGATTTGTTGTCATTAAGCATTCTCCATCTTGATGTGGTTCAGAGGCGTCGCTTTTCCCCTGTAATATCCTTCTAATAACCCTTTAAGGTTCTGTTTTTATTATTGGTTCCATATGATGTTATGAAGCCTTTGTGCTGTAAGTTGTTCCTTAGTAATGACTAATAAATTCCGGTAATAACTGATCTGGAAGCTCAGATGAGGCACCTGTGGATCATAGAATCACCAGGTTGGAAGAGACCCACTGGATCATTGAGTCCAGCCATTCCTATCAAATGCTAAACCATGCCCCTTAGCACCTCATCCACCCGTGCCTTAAACACCTCCAGGGAAGGTGACTCAACCACCTCCCTGGGCAGCCTGTTCCAGTGCCCAGTGACCCTTTCCGTGAAGAATTTTTTCCTGACGTCCAGCCTAAATCTCCCCTGGCGGAGCTTGTGGCCATTCACTCTTGTCCTGTCCCTTGTCACTTGGGAGAAGAGGCCATTACCCTCCTCTCCACAACCTCCTTTCAGGTAGTTATAGAGTGAAGTCTCCCCTCAGCCTCCTCTTCTCCAGGCTAAACACCCCCAGCTCTCTCAGCTGCTTGTCATAAGGCCTGTTCTCCAGCTGCTTCACCATCTTCGTTGCTCTTCTCTGGACTCGCTCCAGAGCCTCAACATCCTTCTTGTGGTGAGGGGCCCAGAACTGAACACAGGATCCAAGGAGCGGTCTCATCAGTGCCGAGTACAGAGGGAGAATAACCTCCTTGGACCTGCTGGTCACGCCGTGTGTGATACAAGCCAAGATGCCATTGGCCTTCTTGGCCACCTGGGCCACTGCTGGCTCCTGTTCAGTCGCTGTCAACCAACACCCCCAGGTCCCTCTCCTCCAGGCAGCTTTCCACCCAGACTTCTAGTCTGTAGCTGCATAGGGCTGTTGTGCCCCAAGTGCAGGACCCGGCATTTAAACCTCATGCTGTTGGTCTCAGCCCAGCAGTCCAGCCTGTTCAGATCCCTTTACAGAGGCTCTCTATCCACCAGCAGATCCACACTTCCACTCAGCGTAGTGTCATCTGCAAACTTGCTAAGGGTGCGCTTGATGCCTTCATCCAGGTCATTGATAAAGACATGGAACAGTGCTGGACCCAGCACTGAGCCCTGGGGAACCCCTCTTGTCACTGGCCTCCAGCTGGAGTTAACTCCATTTCCCACCACTCTCTGGGCCCGGCCATCCAACCAGTTTTCCACCCAGGAGAGTATGCGCCTGTCCAGGCCAGAGGTGACAGTTTCCGAAGTGGAATGGTGTGAGAAACTGTGTCAAAGGCTTTACTGAAGTCCAGGAAGATACATCCACAGCCTTTCCATCGTCCAGCAGCCAAGTCACTTTATCATAGAAGGCAATCAAGTTAGTTTGGCAAGACCTGCCTTTTGTGAATCCATATTGACTGGGCCTGATCACCCGGTTCTCTTGCATGTGCTTCATAATCGCACTCAAGAGCACCTGTTCCATGACTTTCCCTGGCACTGAGGTCAGACTGACAGGCCTGGAGTTCCCTGGATCTTCCCTGCGACCCTTCTTGTAGATGGGCACAACATCAGCCTCCAGTCCAGTGGAACTTCCCCAGTCTCCCAGGACTGTTGGAGGATGATGGAAAGGGGTTTGGCCAGCACATCCACCAGCTCCTTCAATACCCTTGGGTGAATCCCATCTGGCCCCAGAGACTTCTGGGTGTCTAGTCGGGCTAGCAAGGCTCTGACCACCTCCTCTTGGACTATGGGAGCCTCTTGGACTATGTTGCTCATCTAGCTCCGGGGTTTGTACAGAGAGGGAACAACTTTCATTACAATTAAAGACTGAGGCAAAGAAGGCATTAAGTACCTCAGCCTTTTCCTCATCCCCTGTCACTGTTGCTCCTTCTGCGTCCAATAGGGACCATGTAGTCTTCCTAGTCCTCCTTTTATTATTTATATATTTATAGAAAGATTTTTTGTTATCTTTCACCGACTTTGCCAATCTGATGTCTAGTTGAGCCTTAGCCCTTCTAATTTTTTCTCTACACAATCTCACTTCTCTCCTGTAGTCCACCCAAGAGGCCTGTCCCCTCTTCCAGAGCCCATAAACATTCCTCTTCTTCTTGATATCTCTCAAGATCTCCTACTTCAACCAAGCTGTTTTTTTCCCCTGACAGCTTTGTTTTCTGGAACATGGGGATGGCTTTCTCCTGAGCTGCTAGGATTTTCTTTTTTGAAGAGCTCCCAGCCCTCATGGGCTCCCTTGCCCTTAAGCACTGTCTCCCATGAGACTTTGCCCACCAACCTTCTGAAGAGTTCCAAGTCTGCCCTCTGGAAATTTAATGCTACTGTCCTGCTAACCACCCTCTTCACTTTGCCTAGAACAGAAAACCCTATCATCTCATGATCGCTTAGTCCTAGGCGTCCTTGTACTGCCACACCCCCCACAAGGCCTTCTCTGTTCACAAGCAGCACGTCCAGGAGAGGTGGAAAAGGGGAAGGGTATTGATCTGGTAAACTATAATTTCTTCCATAAATTTACCCCATTACTACAGCCACATGGAAGGAATGTCTAGTGTTCTCCAAGCAGGTGAGCTAACCTAAGTTGGTGATGGCAATCTATTCTGATAAATTGTGTTGTTCTTACCATTGAAAAAGCTTTTCCTAATTTATAATTTAAATTTCTTTGCTATAACTTAAGCATTTCGGAATTCTATCATGTGTTTTATACACCTTACCAACTGTTCAGTACACCTTGTCTGCCAAAACATGTTGTGTTTTGAGGGCTTTCTCTTTGGTGTTTTCCACGCTGAAGAATCCCATTTCATCAGTCTCCTCTCTCCAGTGGTTGTTTTGGTTTTTTTTTTTAATATACATGTGTGGGCTGTTCTCATTGCTTTTCCTGAGGATTTTTCAACTTGGTTTGTATTTTTCTGGAACACAGTGCTCCATCTGAGTGCTTAGTACACCAGGCAGAGTAAAAATTATTTAACATGCTTTTCATACGATACCTGCGTTCCATACAACTCAGTGGGATGTCAAGTCTTTACATATTCTTTATTTTTTGCTGTAATACGTGATCTTTATGTTCAGCATAAGCCTAGTTTCTTTCATTCTTTATCACACAGCATATCTCTGGGCAGAACAGTATTTAACTTCACCTGCTGTATTGTTTTGTACATCCGATTGTTCTTGCCTGTCTGCTCTGTCAAACTGAATATTGGTTTAGCTGATTGTGCACTTGCTTCAAGTGACTTTGGATTCCATCACCTCCTCCATCAACTGTCCCAGGTTCATATCCTCTGCTAACTTCAAGTTAGCTTTCTGTCCTGATATTTTTTTAGCATGTGATTTGTGGACAAGGTGTTGGTTAGGAGGTCTTCCAAGTTGTTGCTTTTGATGGTTGATAAGAACTCCAGCTGAGACAGAGCAAAATACAGAGTGGCCTGCAGTGAGTTCCTTGTTACATAACCTTTTCCTTTTTTTTATTTTTTATCCCCTCCCAAGTTACTTTTAGTAACAGCAGAGAACAATAGAAGATTAGAACCATTTAAATGTGCTTGCTGCCTGTTTCTTCTCGGACTAAAATAATGATAACTTATCTCTGGGCATGGGTTTCTAATCATCTCTCAGTACTTCAGTGTGTACCATGTTTGTTTAGATTACAAGTCTGTCAGTTTAAAAGTGTCAAAAGTCCAGTTAAATCAAAATGATACTGTCTCTTGTAGGTTTTTTGCTATCTATGTTGTGTCTTTGGAGGAAGTTATGTTTGTTTGGCGTGGTTTGTTCTTACCAAATTGTGTGTTGTATCTTACCTGCTTTGTTATCTGAAATAGATCGTTTGTCGACAATTTATTTCAGCATCTTCCCAGGGACTGACAGTAACTGATGGATCCTTGTTTTCTCATCTATTTGGTTTCCTGTGTTTTAGAGGCAAGTGCTTTTGCCCTCTTTCAGGCTTCTGGAACCTCAATGCAGAGAGCATAAATGATCATTGCTAACTGCCTTTGCCAGTTTTCAAAAAGTAAATGTTACATCTACCAGATCTGAAATCCTTGAAGTACTCCTTTAGTGCTGTGACCCCTGAATATAGTCCATAGGTTTACGGAAGCTTATTAAATTGACTGCCAGAGGGTATTGCCTTTCTGATGTTTCCTGTTTGAAGTTTGCCGATATATGCGCATGGGGAATTCAGAATCGGGATTTTGTTGGCTCAGGAGGTTTGAAGCAATTGCTTGAACACATTTCCTGGTTCTTGATTGTGTTCTTGCTTCTTTTGCTGTGATATGGGTTATCTGGTTAATCTGTCTTAGTGAATGGAGATTGATGCAGAAAATGCCCCAAGTGCTTCGGCATCTTCTCTTGGAGATTCTCCTTCCCATTGAGTAGTGGGTTAACGCACTCCTACTTTACGTGTGCTTTCTTTCACTGTGGGTGTTCTGAAGGAATATTTTAGTGTTACCTTCAGTGTTGCCTCCCCCTTTTGTAATGCTTTGACTTTTCCTATTTTGTTGACTGTGCTGTTCCATTTGTGACCTTCAATGATTTGATTAGCACTTATGCAAAATCTCTTGAATTTCAGGTCATTAAAGAGCCTATACTTAGCAGGGGTGATTTGTCAGTAAGCCTGAGATCTTTCTCCTGAGTTTTGGGTAGCTTGTAGTTTTACCATTCATTCATTTTATTTGTGTTGTAGTTCTCTTGTTTTGCCCTGCTGAAGAATTGTGAGAGTTGCCTTCTTATGCCTTCTGTCATCTGAGTTATTTCCACTTTCACGTTCTTAGCCAGTTCCTCTACTTTGGCTAGAACAAAACTAGAAAATCCTTTTATTGTCATGTGAATTCTCACCCCCCACCATTTCACCTCCTGTATAAACAAAGTTACTCTCAAAGTATTCGAGCACTTGCTGGGCAGCGTGTGTCCTGTTTGTCCCTTTTTTGACAGATGCCTGCAGTGAAGGTTCCTCTTGCTATGAAGTCACGTGGTTTGGAGGTTTGGCTGTTAGTTCTTATCCTCTTCCCCACTTCACTAATTTAAATCTCTCTCATCTGGGCTAGATACCGTGTGTTACGAGTACCTGTGTTGGCTCCCCAGTGCTCTCTTACTGTGACCTTGATCCTGCCAGCCTCCAAATTCAGTCTGGATCTTAGCACCAACGTATGCAGAGAACATTTCTCCTCTCTTGTCCTTTGCGTATCTTCCTGTGTTGGTGAAAACTCACGGTGGCTTTCTCCCGACACGGCA
Organism: Clamator glandarius; assembly: GCA_033459285.1. Taxonomy (NCBI): domain Eukaryota; kingdom Metazoa; phylum Chordata; class Aves; order Cuculiformes; family Cuculidae; genus Clamator; species Clamator glandarius. The sequence continues at coordinate 719,255 of JAUNZM010000428.1, forward strand.
TGTTTGCCCTGTTCGGTTCCCCTGTGGGCAGTGGAGCTCTGGAATGTGTCCATGTCTGCTTGTGGCAGAGCAGGGGTCAGTGTGCTGATAAGCACAGCAGTGCTGCAGTGGAGATAAGGGAAAGGCAGATGAGTGCAAGAGGATGAAACTGGACATTGGGTCTTGGCTGTAAACATCTTTCAAGTTGAGCTTCCATTGCAGTTTATTCCAGTGGAACTGTGCCAAGCCCTACAATTATGGGAATATATATATATTTTTTTTTTTGCAGGGGTTATTTCTGAACATTTTGTTTTCCTTGGTTATTGCTTCTTGACCAGTATCACCAAAAGTGTAATACCATGTGTTTTTGGCATTAGAGTAATGTTAAATAAGCCTTTTCCACTATGAATCTTCTCTGTCACCAGGAGGGAGGATGATAAATTAGCAGTTAAAAGTTGTTCTAGGATGGGACTTAGTACGGAAATGCTCAGTTCAAGAATAATGGATGTCTTTTTAAGTTTATTTTCTTAGGTATAGCAGAGGTTCAAGGCATCAGATACTTGGCTTTAAAGATGCTTTTGTGCAGGGGAAATATGTCTAATTATGGAGCAGTGCTTGATTAAAGTTCTGCAACACGTTATTTTCTACGGTACATCGATGGATTTGCCTTCTTTTAAAAGTTCACTGTTGAGTTTATTCAAAAGTCTTTGTGCATGCATGACAATTTTTGATTGTTCACATGATTGCTAATGTCCCTTCTGAGTGTACAGATGCCAGGTGCGTGCTTGCCAATGGAGCTGTAATCCACCTGGCTTCATTGAGACCATGAATTATCTTTTATTCTGCCTGCTTGGATTTCATGGCCTGTGTTGAGTTTTAGTAGGCAGGTTAAGCGTATCCTACCGCTTTACTTATGTGAAGAGGAAAGGAAACGTGTCCACCAAAAACTGCATTAAGAGAATGTTAAGGTTGTTAACTGCAAACGGGACAGGGTAAAGAAATTTACTGTTGGCTGTAAATGTGGACCATATGGTCTCCAACAATCAGATGCCAAAGTCTTAGGTAAAAAATGTAGTTAATTGAGTCTGCTGCTTCAGCCCTGTTGTCCTGCTGCAGGGAGAAGGAGTGAAACTGGTATGTAAATCTCTTTCTTGGGAGTCAGTCCTGCCGCACCAGCTACCTGTGACCTGTCCTGACTTGTAGAGGGAAGAAACATGGATGTCTGCAGACCACCAAAACCAAAGAAACTCCGTTTCCTCCTCAGTGTCATACCAGCAGTTGTGTTGTCTCTGCAAAGCGTCTTTCCCATGTGTGACATCTCTGGGAGAGAGCGGCATGGTTACCAGAGCTGCTTCCACAGAAAACTCATCAGCTTGATTTCACCTGCTGCCTGTGTGGTGTTTTTGGGTTCATTCATGCATGGCCACAACCTTAGATGGTGGTTAATGAACTTGGTCTATTATAAACTTTTCCGATGTCTTTTCTGTCCCCAGAGGCTTACAAAAAGATGTCTAGACTCCTTATTTGCTTTTTCTATTTCTTCTTTTCCCAAAGGGGAATGTTTTTATTTCTTGTTTAATTTGTTAATAAGGCTTCAAAATGAAGACAATATAACAACACTTGCTATTTCTAGGCCCAGCTTTGTGTTGCTCAGGGGAGACATCAGTTCACCGAGTTGTGTCATGGGGATTCTGTAATTTGCCCTGCACCCTGTTATAGCTGTTCCAGGGACTCATTAGGGGGTAAGTGCATCCTCGAGAACTCTTAATTGCAGTGTTAACGGCTGCTAAAATGAAGAAACAGAGATTTCATTATTTGCTTATTTATTTTAATGTTAGGAGCACATGGAGTTTTGCGGCTGTCAGATTCCCCAGGAGTTGGAAGTAAGAGTATCCCTGGTGAATTTGGGGGAGTGGGGCAGGAGTTGTTGGAAAAAAAAGTTTGGAATCTTCTTGTTTAAACTGCTTCCAAGTGAAAGGATCGCTTGGCTTCCTGCTGCATTCTTCTCTGCAGTGTGGTTCAAGAAAATGCCTTTCTTCTAAGATGGGGGGGTATCCCTGGAGATTGTAGAAAATAACAAAAAAATTTATTTCAGCCAAGTTAGTCTGACTGGAGGTAGGCAGTGAAGAACTGTTGGGCCTCTGACTTCTAATGTGAGCATGTGGGAATTAGATGCTTAAATACATATTTGAATTTTATTTGGCAAACTTTTTCTCTGAGGAAAATATCTTAAATGCAAGATATCCAAGGGCAGTGGTACTGTATTCAGGGCTGTCATTTGTAACATGAAGACTGGCTGTGATGTGTAAGATTTGTAGGCCACCAGATTTCTGCCAGTACCAAGTTGGAGCACGGACTTTTGGGAACCAATGGTGTGAGTAGCGCTCGTTGAACTGTAGAAACGGGTGTGTGGATGCAGGATCAGGGAACAAGCAGCAGGCACAAGTGGAAGAGCCACCAGACTCTGGTGCTTACTGGACCCTGGCAGGAGCTGACCTAGTTTGCTCATCTGGCAGAAAATGAGAAGTGACTTTCATAGATTGGTTTGATGGTGTTTGTGCAGGAGTTGAAGTAGTTTGCAAATGGTTAGAAAGGCATCGGAGGGGGGCAACCTGTGTCCACAATAGGGCTGAAAGAAGGACCTTCCCACGGTACCATGTTAACTTACCCTGCAGCATTTTGTGTAGCTATGTGCTTAAAAGTTGGCTTATCTGGGAGAGCAAGTGCGCTGTTTTATCCCTTAGGCTTGTTTTCTTGCTGTGTCACGTCTCAAATTAGATTCCTGGGTAGATCCTTACTTGGATGAAAAGCATAAGTAGTCTTGGTGGACTGAGCAGATTGGGACTATGTTTAGCTAAAAATCTCTACCAGAACGGGAACTTTGTGTGGTCCTAAAAACGCCTGCTCTGCTTTGGTGGATAAGTAATGAAAATGAAAATGTAATGTGTTTCATTCCTAGCGATTTACTTCTCTGAGAGAATTCTCTTTGCTTCTTCTGAGTGAGGTGGGAGGATTTTGCCCACATTTGTCGGATCTAACACGGGAGTAAGGTTAACTGGTGCTTGTTTGAAATAGTTGCACAATTGTTGCCTGCCTGCATCCTCAAAGGGAGAAGCAAAATTACTTTTTCTTTTTTTTTAAGTGGAACATATTACCTGGGAAAGAAAGCTTTTTCCTGATTTCTCGGGGAATAAAAATCTAGGTAATCTTTTTTTATTTGTCTTTTTGGAGATATTCCTCTTTTTATTAATTGGGATTAGATGCTCTTTGGACTCTGCTCCATCCCATTACTCTTCCGAAGTCTCTCCGAATTAGTCATGGGAGGTGATTAAAACTCTGCTGAAATACCCAAGAGGTCATTTCCTTCTGCCATCCAGTTTTGACAATGAGTATTTGCTTTTGAATTTGGCTCTGAGTCATGGTCTTAACACTTCTGATAGTGGTGTTAATGTTTCTTTTACATTATTCTTTTGTTTTAAAACTCATATTTAGAAAAATCTTTCCTCTGCTGAACTATCAGTTGGCATGTCTGCTTAGTAATGCTCCTTGTCTGCTTAGCAAAGCTGGCAGCATGCTGCTCTTCATTCCTTGTAAATACTTTGTGGAAATCTTAAGTTGTGGTGCTGCTCTGAGGCATTTGGCAAAAGGAAAGCTATTGTTTATATCCTGGATCTCCAATCTGTAAGTTGAAAAGTAAATTCTTTTTCCTTGGTTCTGGAAATTCAGTCTGTCTGAATCTGCAGCCTGGGATCCTGAAAATGGCTCAAGGGTTTGGGTGCCCAGCTTGAGGAGTCTTAAGACACGCCTGACCCTTTTTCTTGGGTAAGTGCTTACCATGGTGAGGCTGAACATGGTCAATGTCCAGTGAGGGAATGGTCCCAGACCAGTGTGGTAAATCTCTTACGGTTAAAGGAAGGCAAACACAATAACCTTTTAAACACTTTGATATTAGGTGAGTCTTTCTTTTTTGTTTCTTTTAATTGCATCTGCTCCATTAAAATTCAAACCAATGTTCCCCGGGCTTGCGAGGAAGAACAACATTTGACTTGCTTCAGTGTGGTTGCATTATTTTAGTAAGAGATATGCATAGGTTTAATATTTATGAAATTAAGCAAATATATTCCTGAGTAGTTTTAAAAAGTGTGTCTCAGTATTTGTAAATTCAGAGCAGAGCAGATCTAAAAGTGCCTTCTTGGAGGGCTTTGTCTGTATGCTCTTGTATGGGCCATTGTTTGTTTGCTTTTTCCCCCCAGGGAGTGAAATTTGAAGGAAAGCTAAGTCAGCATTTTGGAAATTGAATTGAGTACTCCACTGTTTGGAGATGGTTAGGAAATTAGGAAATAAGAAATCCTTTCCTCACAGTAACAGGGTATGGGACAGACAGTGCTGAGCTTGTCTGGTGGTCACTGAAGTTTGATGTTGCTGGTTCCTTCTTTGGTTTAATGATGTACAGTGGATGTTTCTTTACAGAAAGGCCGCTCTGGCTGTCATAAGAGTTAGAAGTAGCAGTCCTAAGAGTGAACTCAGTTTTGTAGTGACATCAACATGATGTTTCTTCTTTAGAAAATGTTTTGCAAGACTTATACTTGACAAGACCAGATCTGAGAAAAGACCTTAGCAGGAACTGATGCTGTCTTTGACAAAATTAGACTTTCATTGTCATAGCTGAGAACATTTGATGCTCTGAAAATGATATTCTACGTTGTTTCTCCTTTGCTTATAACACACACGTAGGAAAGAATGTATTAGGAAATCTGTGCAGGCTTTGTCTTGGGGAATGCAGGTACGTCCAGAGAAGGGAGAACAAGATGCTTCTGCCACAGAGGAACAAGGAACAAGTCGTGTGATCTGATAAATACTTTGGCTCTTGATTGGGAAACATGTAGTAAATAACTTTTCCTGCTCCCACCGTCCTGCCTAAGTGATTCGCACTAAGGTAAGATTATGTATCTATCCATTTGCAGAATCCTGGGCTTAATGTGAGCGTGACAACTTTTTTAGTATTGTAGAGTTAAAGAAGTTGTTCTGCTAAGAGCTAGGAAACAGTGGAATGGGGCAGGGAGGGAGATGTTGTGTGTTGGTCTGTAGTTCTTTTTTTTAAGAGGCAACATTGAGGTAGAAGTACCCAAGGCTTAGAAAAGTTTGGCTTTCTGTTTTTTATTAATGCCAAGCAATGCAGCCAGGCTGTCTGTCTCTCTGCCAGAGTGGGAAAGAAGGAACGATGTTCCCAGACAGCAGAAGCTTGGCTGATGTTGACACCTTCAGACTACTGAGGCAGGATGGGAAGTGTTAGGTCTAATTAGGCTGGAAAGCTTGGCACTGGGGTTAGATGTATCGCGAGAGCTGCTGGCAGAACCAGGGTGAAGAAGGACGAGCTCTGCTCTGAGCCAAGTGCAGGCAGCCAAACGTTTAATGCCTTTATCATCCTTACTTGCAATATCTCATGTGTTTTGTGTTAAAAAAATTCTATCTTCTTGGGGATTAGGACCTGAACTAATTTGTAGGTGTAACTAACAACTAGATTATTAGTGTGAATATACAAACAGCCTTCTATAAAAAGAGTTCAGACTCTTCTGGTGGTAGCCACGTTCAGGGTTGAAAACACTGAAAAGTAGTCCTTGCACACCCTGGATGGCATCAGGAGGGACTGTCAGTGGCAGTTGTGTAGTTTGATAAGCCTGTGACTGATGTGCTGTGAACTGGAGAGGGGGTTGCCTTTAATCCCCAGGATCTCCTTGTTCTGGGGAAAAAATGAAGAATTATCTGTAGTTCTGGGATATGGTCATGTTCTGGAAAGAGGCAGAGAGAGGTTAATGAGACTGAGGGCAATGCTAGGATGATGTGATGGTGCTCTGAACATCATCAGCTGAGCAGGCTCAAAGGAATTTAGGAGGTGGAGAGATGCCTGTCGGTTGAGATTGGCTAAGAATTATTGTATTTGTTTGAATCTTTTTGTTTCTGCTCCAGCACCAATGCCTGGCCTAAAATTTTGCTAAATGAATCCTTTATTTCTGTTCTGTCTGCCTGATTTTGGGGAAAGGATGGAACAGCAGACGTGGCCAGAATTAGCTGTCTCCATGTGGGCAATATCTCAGTGATGTATGAGTGAAACAGCCCCCCTTGGAGATTTGTTTCTTGGGATGAGGTTAGGGAATTGAAATTGCGCGGGGTCTGTGTGAGAGCCTTTGCTGCCTGCTGCCAGATTTGAAAAGGAACCTTCTCTTTTGCAAGGAATGTGTAACTGGGAAACATCTTGTGGCTCCAGGGAAACTGAAATGCTGTAGTGGTATCGAAAGGGCCACATACAGAAAGACTCCGAGTCTGCCTGTATGACTGTAAATGAAGCAGCAAAGATCATAAGATGTTCTTGCTTGGAGAAAGTAGTATGACTACATCAGGACTTGAGAGAATGAGTGATGACTGGGATAGAGAAGGATTTAGGGCTGTCTGTGAAGGCTGTGGAAAATCTGAAGCTGAAGAACCATAGAGGAAGATGTGATGTTCTAGGAGGATGAATGCAAGCGGAGGTGATGGCTATGGGAAGATGAGAGGAAAGGGTAGTGAGCATCTGTGTGTGTGTGTGCTTGTTTGCGTATGGGGTGAAGGGGTGCAGGTATCTAAATGGAAATGAGCTGAGTGAGGAGTCCTTGTCTGGATCCAAAAGTGTTGGTCAGGGGAAGAAGGAAGGAAGCAGAAGGGGTTGGCACTCAATATCTTGCTTTCCCTCATTGGGCTGGATGTTTGAGTTAGGTTGTGGAGCCCTGGGGTGGAATGGGACAACTTCCCAGAGCCTGGTTGTCCATGGGGTCCCTAGCTGTGCCCATCGGACTTCTCTGCGGAGTACAGACTGTGTGTGAATGCTCCTCCGCTCCCCAGGAGCTGTACTTCAAGCAGAGGAAATCCTCTGTAGCACTAATGCTAATCACCCTCAAATCAGGAATGTGAAGTTTGGGCATGCTTCAAGCGTTAATTATAGTGGCTTAATTTCCTTATCTGGTAATGTGGGGATAATGCTACCTCATGGTGAGTTTGAGAAGGTTGATTATTTAATGCTGACTATGCATGCCAAAGTACACTGGAAGGGGGAAAAAAGCACATGTGTTGAAGCAGGATTTGGGCAGGGTGGAAGAAACAATGTCTGAGTATAAACCATCGTTGTCCATGTGTGTGTTGGTTGAGCTTTACCTATCCAGAAGGCTGACGGAGGTGGCAGTCCTAACGAGCTGGAAAGAGCAGCTCAGTGTCTTGGTTCCTGGCAGGCCCTGCCCATTAATTGCAAGGTTAGCCTTACTGTAAGGAGACCTTACATCAGCCTTCCAGTACTTAAAGGGGACCTACAGGAAAGCTGGGGAGGGGGCTCTTTATCAGGCAATGCAGAGATAGGACATGGGGGAAAGGTTTTAAGCCAGAAGAGGGGAGTTTTATATGAGATATTAGGAAAAAATGTTTTCCTGTGGGAGTGGTGAGGCCATGGCACAGGTTGTGCTCAGCGAAGTTGTGGCTGCCTCGTCCCTGGAGGTGCTCAAAGGCAGTGAAGATGAAGCTTTGAGCAACCTGATCCAGTGGGAGGTGTCCCTGCCATGGGAAAAGTCCTGCAGGACTTGGAACTGGATGGGCTTTGAGGTTCTTTCCTACCCAAACCATATGTTCTGAAAACACACAGTGCTTGGGCCACATGTTGTGCGTATTGTGAGAGGAATAACATGGCATTGAGGCCTCTACCCTGCTGCCCAGCTTAAGGTAATGGATACTGAGGGAAGTGGATGGGGAGGAGCTGAGTAATGGTCTGACTGCATTAGCCTCTTTTCCAAAGAAAACTGGGCTAATGTGGAGACATAATAAATTTATATCATAGTGTCTGACCACAAGAGGGATCAGACCACTTGAATTTTCGCTTTGGTGTTTTTGATCCTGTGCTCTGCCACGTAGCTTGGTTATGGATGTTGTACATATGGAGGTTTTAATTGTCTGACTTCCTGATAATAGTACTAGAAGCGTAGCTGAAGAGTGGGCATATATCTATTTTGTTTGGTTTCTGTCATGGGTCTCATGCTTGGTTTTGGTCTCTGCATTAAAAACAAGGCTGTGTTACTGCATGAATTTGGTAGTTTTACATTTCTGCTTGCACAAGAAGTTGTGTCTTCTTGTTTGCCAGGTAAGGCTTCATCTCCAGTACTCATTATATACTTGAAAAAGATGGCTGTGCAATTGAGTTCAGGTCCCCTAAAAAGCCTGTATTTTATGAGGGTTTGATCCTTTGAACCTGATTTTGAGCTTTCTACCGATTCCCGTCTTCATAAACATCAGGTGTTTAATTGGCAGATGTACAGAAGAAAAATGCTGATCTGAAAGTAACCATTTGTTGAATATAATGCATCAAAATCACTTTTTCTTACACATAATTAGTCCAATATTTTATTTTGAAATGCTTTTGTTTTTTAGAGATGGTAGAAAATGCCAAGTTGCCTGGAAGAGAATTGCCCCAACTTGCTTCTTTCTACCTTGTGTCCTTCCCTCACAAATATAGAAGCTGCTGTAGCACTGAAAATTTAATGAAGCTTTCATCAATACAGTGCAGGGCCTCTGCATTCTCTGAAATGTATTCATATTTAATGAGCTTCTAATTCTAATTTCAGGTAACAGGAACAACTGAGTATGACCATAAATCTGATTTGTTTGTGAACAGTGTGTCCCATGTAATTTACAGTTCATATAGTCATTGATGAGCAGTGCGGTAAGGCACGGGAAGAGCCGTACATCTGAGCGTCAACCAGTTGCTATTTATATCAGCTTCTGACTGCATTTGGTAGTTTGTTTAAAATGTTTTGTCTTGGGTCTTTCTTTTTGTCATAAAATCAGTCTTGAGAAACAGAAGCGGTGACCTTAAAGCAATGAGGCTGTTGTCTGAGTGTTGTATTTGAGTATTGGTTCCTTAGTTAAAAAGTACAATAGTGAGAAAATACTTTGGATGTGTGGGAGAGCTGGTAGTACTGAACAAAATATGGAATTGTGTATAATTAATTACAGAAGATGGAAATAGGCTAGGAATAACTGTGAAAATATCCTACTGTACTCTGGACAGTCTCATACAGAAGATTTCTGGTAAGTGTCAAACAGTGCTACACTGTTAGATTTGGCTGGAAGACGCAGGCAAGGCTTGTTGTACTCCTTCTTGCTGGGATAGAATTGTGATGCCGAAAAGATGGTATTGTTTACCAATTTTAATGTAAAAACAACCTATAAGTACATAATTACATTGTCAATTAGAATAAGAAAACATTAACGCTAAAACATTGGTTTGAAAATCTGAAAATACTTTATTGTTCCGTCTGCATTGTTTAATTTATGGTCCTTTTATTGTTTCTCATAATCATAATTGACATTCATGCATTAATATTTAATTTGTGTTTTGTAGATTAATTGCAGGAAAAGGCCATATATAATGCAATGCCGCTGTATATAGAAACATAAAATTTAATGACCAGAAACATTCTCTGCTGCACATAGTGTTGCCTTTGTAATAATACAAAAGGCACGGTAGAGAAATCGTGTTCAATCCACCCCCTTTCTTGGCAGTGAGCAACTTTCTATTTAATCTATTAAGAAGTTTTTAAAAGAGAAATCTTAATATAGTACCTAGAGAAAGCTACCCTTGCACGGCAGATGTCAGTGTCCTGATTGCTTTTGACTGTTCTTATGTTCTTGCATCAATTTCATTGGTGCATTACACCCACAGGGCTAATCATGATGTTTCCAACGTGTTTTTTTAATCCAATTTTTATGCACATTTTTAGCAGCCCTACAATGGGACAAGTCCCTGTATGCTGAGCATGTTATATGGGTATTCTTACTGTTCCAGATATGTCGTATCAGCCCCACAATTGTATGCAGTCTCAGTAAGACTGAACACTCGACCTTCATGGTCTCCTCTTGGAGCAGACCAAGAGATGTTTCAGTCTGGCCTGTGAGAGGCGAAGCTCTGGAGCTGGCGTCCTCGGAGCTGTGAGCAGCAGCCCCCTGAGTGCCACCGACACAGGGTTGCGGCATCTCTGGAAGCAGTTGTATGCAGCCAATGGGGACGGGGCAGGAGTGCTCTGCCTCTGGTCTCCCTGGTCGTCTCTGTCCTGCTGTGGTTAGAGTCCTTGCCTAGGGAAGCAACATCCACAGTCCCTTTGGCAGGCTGGGTTGTGTTGCTTCCACAGTCCCTGATGCGTGGCCCTGCAAGAACACAGTTTTGGTTTTTATTTTACCTTCTGAATTCTTCTGTAACTGATTTTTAAGGCTTTTGGAGACATTTTCCTTACTAGAAAAGAGCTGGTGTGGGCAAGTAGGTGTGACATCTCCTGAAGTAGAGAAACAGAATAGTTTGGGTTGTAGGGGACCTTAAAGATCATCTAGTTCCAATCCGCCCTGCCATAAGAAGTGAATGAATTAATTGATCTTATAAAAAGAAACACTGGAATTTCAAAAGGAATGGGGTTATTAGGGGCAGGGTTTGTTTGATTTGGGGTTTTTTGTCCCCTCTTTGTTCATTTTTCTGTTACACTTTATTGCTCAGCCTCACACACATTTGTATCGACACATCTGGGGGTAGCAGGCTGCAAAGCCAGGGCAGGGTCAGGGAGGAGGTAGGAATACGTAGCCTATTTTGCCACTGGAGAAAACCTGTTGTGTAACTGCTCCCTCTGTGTGTCTTTATCCATGTCCTTCATGTGTCTTTGGAGACTCTTTGGCAGCCGTGCCCCTTCACATGCAGGTTTGGTCTATGCATTTTTAAGCTGAATTGTATTCAGAAGGTTGCACTTCGCCAAGCACCTGTGATCGTGCCCTTTCAATGATTTTGTTATTACTTGTGCTCAGGTTGTTTGACTCTTTTCATGCTTTGCTTCTAGCAAATACGAGCTTTGCGATTGGCCCTGTTGGTGTAAGATATTTTTGTGCTTTGTACACGAAGACATCAGGCATCCCTCGTTGTGCCTTTTATGTGTGCAGGCGACAGAAAGAGAAGATGAGCAGTGGTGTGGTTAAAAAAAAAAATTACTGGCTCCATGTGTTGACTTCCACTTAAGTCTGTCTGGTTGCTCCATCCAGTTGAAGTCCAGCTGTTGCCTGTCCCATCCCTGTGTTCCTTACCGTCTTTTTTTTGGAACCAAATGGTGAAGCCGGTTCAGGGAGAGGATCCGTTTTAGAATTTTAAACTAGTTATCAGTGGAATTAGCTGCTTGTGCTGCTCCTGGGCATGTGTGCTATTGTACAGGCACAAGGATATGAATGTGGGGTGGGAAACTCTGGCAGCTCAGATGTAAATGCAGGATAAGCTACTGTAGGATGAGACTCCACCTTGCACTTGTAGTAGCCTGATGTGACGTAAGTAAAAGTAGATAAATAATTCTGTATGAGGTGTTTGTGTGTGTCTTTATGGATAGCTCAGAGCTGTGCCAGGAGAGCAGCTGCCTTGGTAGCATTCCTACAGTAGAAAGCAGCTGTGTACGTGTGTGGCAGCCATACAGAAAGAAGCTTTGATATGAGGTGATCCCACGTGATTTCCCCAATACATACTTTGGGAATTAATATGTTGTATTGGTTGACAGCCTGAGCGTGCAGAGACTGTGCTTTCCTTTCACTCAAACACAGTACAGCTTGGACTTACCTTTCCATAAACCAATTGCAAGGAACTGTCTCTTCATGTTATGTGAAGTTTAATTCCCTGAGAATAAAAGGTTTGCTTTTGGATTCCTCAAAGTGTTGCAGTTTGAAAAGAGCTTTGCTGGGGAGGATACAGCTTTCTCCTTGGGGTGGGGAGAGTTTTCAGGTCTTGTTCAGATCTTTTTGTAGTTCTTGCAAAGCTTGGGCAGGGGGATTTGGTTTGCAATGGCTTTCTGGCATTGCCACCAAGAGGAATGAAAAGCCAGTACAAAATGTTACTCAGACTGATTGCAGCACAACTTGGTAATTTGCCAGTGATGGTTTTCATTTTGCTTATTTTAACTTTCCGCATGAGGATGGACTGAGAGACCTTTCATGAGTTACAGTTCAGGTCATGGAGTGTCTTGTGCCAAAGTGCTTACTCAGTTTTATGCATTATCTTTCAGTGGAGCTGCAGGGTGGGATGGAGATTGGTGTAAGAGCTTCGTGGAGTATAGGTTTAGGTAATTGCTGATTGTATTTGTGGCTTTTACGCTGTTGTTTTCCTTTCCTACCTTGAGTAGAGTAGGTGGCTGGTGTAGAGTGTGTTTGTGCAGCATCAGGAAGTGATAGCATGTATGCAAGTCATCTTTGTCCCCTGGCTTGGGAAGGCATGCTACATCTTTGATCTATGGTGTGTGCAGATGGAGAGGACAAGTCACAGCCTCCTAAAAGTACTTTGTGTCCCTGGAGTGCTAAACTTGGGGTCTTTTCAAAGGATAACAGATGCAGTACAGGTGACTCAGCCTTTTGTGCTGAGGGCCAGGTGCTTGACTTATTTTCAAGCTGGCATGCTAGGACACACTCTGGCATTCATCACGTTTGTAAACACTCCTCAAATTTGAGGAAGGCTTTTGTCTTGTAACCGGTTTACCTTAATGCCCTGGGAGTGACTGGCTTGACGCATTTTCCCCAGGTGGCATCAGCAGCCTATGAAATACAGAGGAAGTGTTTCTGCTCTGTGACCTTTACAGCAGGGTGATCTTCAGGAAGGGCAACTGAAAGTGAGTGGCTTTGGTTCTTTGCCTAAATATGTACACTTTTGACTCTGGAACAAGGAATGAAGAGCTCCATGCCTTGGACTAGTCCTTTGGGCAATGTCCTCGTTTCTCTGCTGTGTGTGAATTTTATGGTTGTCAAGTCAGTCCTGCAGGGCAGAAAAAAGATAACTTTCTTTTTTTAGTGGTGGAAAGATCCTTGTTGATATTGCCAAGCGGAACAGAACGGAGTTCTAGTCTCTTGTGCTCAGTTTCATGTTTAGACTCTCACTATTCTGAAAGAGCATTCAAGTTTCCCTTTAATAATCTATTATTCCTTTACAGCCTTTGTTTTTGAACAAAGCTGTGAGAGTGTTTGTAGCACAGAACAACAGTTCCTGAGTTCTCCACAGTGTTTGGTGTACAAGTGTCCTCACTGCTAGGGCTGCTTGCAGAGGGGAACATTGGGCAGTCCTAGATCTACACTGTATTAGGAAAAGCAAAAACTCCATTTAGATGGGAATTATCCAGTGCATGTCATAAGCATTTTCTCAGGTGGCTGGATCTGTCTTTAGATTTTCTGTTCTCCTGTGTAGTGTTTTTTCATTTATTTTGTTTTCAGTGGGCCATTGTTTTGAGGAGCCTGATTTTGCAAGCAGCAATGAAAAGAGTTGTTTACTAGTGATACCTGTGGGACTGTTCAATAAGTATGTGGGGCTGAATCCAAGATCTTGAAGGACATCACATACTGAGGTGGTTTGTTTTTTTCTTTTTTTTCTCTCCTTCCTTGAGATCTCTATTCCCACAGGGCTGTGAAGCCAACTTGCCTCTCCAGTAGTGGCTGCCTGAAGGATCAGGCCAGACTTTTTGCATAGTAAAAAAGACCTGAACGTGTTCACATTTTAACACGTTGTGTCTAAAAATGTTTAAGCAACAGTTTCCAGCTTATACAGGCATTTGGGCAGCCTGTGGGATGTCCCTGTCCATGGCGGGGAGAGTTGGGAATAGATGATCTTTAAAGTCTCTTCCAACCCTAACTGTTCTATGATTCTATGATTGGTAGCTTTCCTATGGTGGAGTACTGAGTTTTACTGTGCCTCTTGAATAGGTGTATTGGGGATGAAAAAAAATGACTGAGTTGTATATTGTCAAAAGCAAAGAATTTCTTTTGCCATGGGCATTTAATGGGCCATTTAGCTTTGCTTGAGTCTGTTTTTGCTAAAAGCTGCTGAGCAGAAGTCACATGGTTTTGTCTTTCACTGTCAGCTTTGCTGTGTAGGTGGGGGTACGATGCAGGTGCTGGTGACGGTTGGAGCTGTTTGACTTTGCGCCCAGAATGAGAATTGCTGCCTTGCTAGTGGAACCAAAACATACGATTATCTTATTAGTGCATTCACATCTTTATGCAATTTAAACCGCATTATGTTTAGGTTCACTTTACTCGGCATGTTCCCACAGTTTTAACACTTCATCCTTTAAAGCCTGTGAAAATTTGACTGAGATTTAATTCCACATATACAGTCTGGGTAGCAGTTGAGTGGGAGTGCGTCTGTGTGGTTGAAGGTGGCTGCCCTGAGAAGTGAGAGGGAATCGATATTGTCAAGGTCTTCAGCAACCAGATAAGAGGGAATGACCAGCAGGAAATACCCCTTTGTGAAGGAGAAAGTGTTTCTTCCATGGGAGCATTTTCAGATCAAAGGTGAAGATTGATCATTTTGGTATTCTGTTGCTTTACATTTACATAAGAGCCCATCCGCAAGGAAGTCCCATTGGGGTGTTTAATAATGCTAATTTCTGCAGTTCTTAAAGAAAATCCAGTGTTTCACAGGTGCCTCTGTTCCTTCCCTTGGACGTTTTGCAACTAGATACTCGGCAGTTCTGGAAACTATAATATGAATTGCTGTTAGAGGTGATATTTTGGGGTGGAGTATTCTTTTGAGTAAGCATATATGTCTTTAAATCACCTGAGTCATGTATTCTATTTTTTAATCCAAAGTGGTTTTGAAGACTCAGCGTTTTGTGGTGGTGGTGAAACAGCTGAAAGCATAAGGTGACACGTAGATGCCTCCTTAAAGGAGAGAAAAGAAGGGAGACTCTTACGTTCATCCCTAGGATCACTGAATTAATGTACACATTTATTTATTACCAAGGACTCCGTAGCTCCTCTTGGCAAGCTAAACAGGATGGGGTGATGGTTCCAGTTTTGGGGCTGACACTCCTCTGCCCCAGCTCACCGTATTTCTGAGGGAAGCAGGTAATGGTTGTGCTTCAGCACAGGCAGGGGTGTGTTTCTTTCTGTGTTGTGTTCAGTTGTCTTGGGAACATGGCCTGATCTTTCTGATTTTCATGACCAACCGCAGCATGTTTTCTGCTGGGGAATTTTGTTAAGACTGGTTAACTTTGTATGTTGGATTCATGCCGCAGTGGCTGTCACCAAACTTGTTTTACAGGGTTTTCCAAGGAAAACACCCAGTATGATGTGTTCTGCCCTGGGTAGGCTGATAGGCTGTAAATGCAAAAGGTTGTAGTTGCTTTTCAAATACTTATATTGCACAATGGCACCATCAGCTGTGAACCCCAGCCTGTGCTGGTAACTGGATTCTTTTCAGGATTTGACTGTTGACTGCGTGCATTAGGCAGCGTGCAATCTTCGGTATCTACAAACAACCCATCTCTTCCTTATCTTTGAATCCCTTTTTTAAGTTTTGACTAGCAGATTTTCCTTATGTCCTTTGTGGAAGTACGTGAGATGATCACTTCACTGTAACATCGTAACGTTGCTTGAAGAAAATGCTGGTAAAGAGCAGAACACCTTATAGCTCCATCTGAAACGTTGCATGTGGTTTTAGGGAGTGGAAGCAGCTTGGATTGTCCTTTTGGATAATAAAGCTACAAAGTTAAGGTTTAAGTTCATGGGGAGCTGACAGCTTTAGGGAACTTACTCAGTGGCTGTAGCTTTCTTAGAGGGTTTGCAGAATCAAAAATTCCCTTGTGAACAGGTATTTTGACGGGGCAGAGGAAACAGAGTTGAAGGAATCCTGTCATTGTTGTGTATGAACTTACTGTGTTATATGAATGAGAGCAGAGCATACAAAAAGGATAAAATTCTGTGTTCAAATGCTTTCAGTCTTCCTAGTGATCTGCACTCAGGAGTACACTCACCTGATTTGTCTTAATTTGACTGCTTTATAGGCACAAGATAATATCGAACATTTATTATGTGTGATTTATATGGATAAGAAAAATGCTGTTCACTGTTTCTCAGACCAGGAACAATGTTCTTTACGCATGGCTTTCATACAGTTGTTGTGAGCCTAAATAAAGCTGTTTTTGAATACGTGCACCGATCCCGTGTAATTATGGAGCAATGTGGTGTTGTGAGAGAACTTGCGGCATTGTTGAATGCTTCTGGGCTGATGTTTGGATAAAACACTTAAGCCCCAACATTGTTTGGAACTGATCATCTGAATCTTGGCCCAGATTTCCATTTTCTTACCTGTTTTCGGTAGGACTGAGGGGCTGCAAGGCTGTAGCCATGGATCATGGTGGATTTTGGTTCTTGGCATGGTATTTACAGCTGAAATAGTGAAGAGAAATTGTGAGAACTTTTTTTTTCCCCCTGTTAACATTACCTTCAACATAAGAAGGATATGGAACTGTTGGAATGGGTCCAGAGGAGGGCTACAAAGATGATCTGAGGACTGAAGCACCTTCTGTACGAGGACAGGCTGAGAGAGTTGGGGTTGAGATCTTATAGTGACTTTCCCAGTACCTGAAAGGGCTACAGGAAAGCTGGGGAGGAGCTTTTTACAAAGTCTTGTAGTGATAGGACTAGGGGCAATGGGTATAAGCTGGAGAGGGGCAGATTTAGACTGGGCATAAGGAGGAATTCCCTGACAAGGAGAGTGGTGAGACACTGGCACAGGTTGCCCAGGGAAATTGTGGCTTCCCCATCCCTGGGGATGTTCAAGGCCAGGGTGGATGGGGCCTTGGATAACCTGATCTAGCGGGACATGTCTGTGGCAGAGGTTGGAACTGGATGGATCTTTAAGGTCCCTTCCAACCCAAACTATTCTGCGATTATGCAGAGTTAGACTCATTTTGCCAGAGGTGGCAGGTGGAGTTCATGCTAAAACAGACTTTGAAAAATAATTCTTCCAGGGTATTTCCTCCCCCACAAATAACAAGCCACACACAAATGCCCAACAAATCTGCTCAATGTTTATGTGTGGGAAGAACTCCCCATAATGAAGAACAGATTTGTGGATATTTCTCTGACTTCAGATTGTTTGACAACAATTTGATCCTGATGAGCTCACCATGTGGAGAGACAGTTGTGTGCCCTCCTCCCCATGTCCTACGGTGTCTCTTCTCCTGATGTCCTCTGCTGAATAAGGACACCAGAGCATTCTGTTTCCCATGGTGTGTGATGTAACAAGTACTGATGTAAATACAAACGAGAATATAGTTTATTTTGCTAAAATAGAATTACTTTGTTGCTTTTGCCTTTTTGATCCTTCATGAGTACATGTCATCTTGCTTTTTGCTCCTGCAATTTGCAAATGTTTCTCCTCATTGTTTCATTTACTAACAAACATTAAAAGAACAAATATACATCATAACTTTTCATCCTGATTGAGTTGTTTGAAATGTGCTGCAGCTTCAGGAGAGTGATTTGTGTCACCTCTTTGGTGAGTAATAAATTTGCTTACTTAGAATCCTGTTTGATAACCTGTGAAGCTGCCTTCGCTGAAATAGGGCTGGGTTTGTATCTGCAGAAAATGGTTGAGATGCCAGCAGAGCTAATGAAGTGCTGGCACATCCTCCTTGGATATATGGTTTAATACCTTCCTCTAAAAGTAGTTAGGTTCAATGTGACCTTTCAGTTTAACTTCAAGATGTTTGCATGCTGGTTTAATGTACTAAAATAGTAAAAGCTTGAGGAAAAAGTGTTTTTTTTGAATGATTAAATTTATGATGCAAAAACCCATTCCCTACCAGGCTTTAGGGAGTTCAGGATCTCTGCCACCCTTGAAAAGGATGGCAGATTGCAATGAGATCTCCTCAATAGCCAGTGTGGGAGGGGAGTAGGAGGGTTTGGGGTTTGTTTTCTGTGTTAATTAGTTAAAATATGTTTGTTCTTGAGGTTGTTTCACTGGCATTGTGTATTGTAGAGTATCCCAAGACATCCCTAAAGTATTTATCACATCATATCCCACCAAGAGTGTAATCTTAAGGTCTCCACTGTTTATGAGGCACAGTCTATATTTTATCGCATGCTGAGAAAAGATGTGGTAGTTGTTGTTAAGGGATTATGTGGAAATGGAGTGAGGAATGACCCTTAAAAATTGATAGGAGGTGGGAGATTCCCAAGTGAGAGCAGGCAGGGCGGGGATGCTGTTTGAATTGCTACTGTTGGGATTTTCTAATGAATGTCTCCTTTGCACTTACACCGGTGAGAATGCAGATTGCTGAGATAAAGCTTGTTCAAGAAAATACAATAAAATCTGTTGAGTTACAGAAACTGAAACTAAACCTGCAGCTCCAGTAAGTTGCCTTTGCTAGTGCTGCCGTTTGAAACTGCAGCCGCAGAGCTTGGTAAGGTGTTTGTGATGGCAAATCTTGGGAGTGGATCAGAAGTGCCAGCTCTGGGAAGCAACAGGATGCAAATGAGCATTAGGCATGGACGCTCCTAAGTAAGCGATCCACTGCAAGAGGAGATGCCTCGCTTGGCTTTGGTTAGAATCATAGAATTGCTTGGTTGGAAAAGCCCTTTGAGATCATTGAGTCCAACTGCACCTGTCCACTGCTAAACCGTATCTCTGAGCGCCTCATCTACTCGTCTTTTAAATCCCTCCAGGGATGGTGACTCCACCACCTTCCTGGGCAGCCTCTGCCAGTGCCTGAGAACCCTTTCGGTGGAGAAATTTTTCCTAATAACCAATCTGAACCTCCCTTGGTGCAACTTGAAGCCATTTCTTCTTGTCCTCTTGCTGGTTACTTGGGAGAAAGTGCATTCTTTGCATCTCCTTTAACTTTTTTTTAGGTTATAAAACAAGTAGATTTGTGTAAACCTTCGTGCTGGGTTGCAGAGCTCTGTGTGGCCAGTGAGACATTCAGGGCAGATGTTCTGCAGATTTAATGCATGGCTCTGTAGGAATGCAGGGAATGACCCTGAGGTCCCTTACACCTCTGTTTCTCTTTGTGAGTATGCTGAAGTGAACTTGTTCAGCAAGTCCTGAATAGTTTGTTAGACCATTTTTTTATTATTATATGCAACTTTGAAATGCAAGATTTATTTTTCCCTGTATTTTCAAAATAGAAATGCACAAACCTTTCATTCTTTGCAAGTGTATTTTTTTTAAATGCCAGTCTGTCTTTTTAAAACTACTTGCCCAGGCTTATTTCTTTAAGGATTAAGTCTGTATTTGGTTGAAAGATGGCAATAAAATGTTATTGAGTTGGATTTTTCAGTTGTTTTTCTTTCTGCCAATGAGATGTTCTGCAACTTAGTGTTAACAATAATTTAAACTGTGCTATAAGGTATTGAAGGACTGCACAGTTGTCATTCTTCCTTCTCTGATGTCCAACTATTCAAATTCTGACAGTAAAGGCAACAGAGATTTAACAAGTCATTCTAAATGGTGCTTTAGGGCAGAAAATAAATAATGCCCTAATGAGTTCTACTTATAGTTTCTTCTTTGCTATTATATCAGCTGTTAACGACAAGCGGCATGGTATGCTCTTACCTTCTCTCTTTTTCTACAAGGTGAAACAATTGATCCATGTGATCTTATGAAATAATATAGCTAAATGAAATAAGATGAAGTAAGATCACATGCTTTTTTGGCCCATTTAGTTTTAGCTATCCTGAAAAATACATACCCTCCATCTGCTCCCTCACCCATTCTTGTATTGCTTGTGCTGTAACTTGCTTTCATTTACCTTTCTAGGGATGTGTTGGTCAAGCAGCTTTTAGGGCACCCTGAAATAATGACAGGCACCTCTTGGGTTGTGTTTGGTCTCCTGTACTTTTTGGATCAAGCTCAAATAGCTGGATATGCTGTAAAAGCTTTGTAAGAGGGAAGGATGAAGTTAAATAAACAGCATTGCGAGCTTGGGAAGAGAACAGCAGCTTTCTATTCTTTCCCACCCAGTGTCTGGTCCTGGTTACTTAGTTTTGGGATGTTGTTCAGACTGAAAGGATATTCCTGGGGTTCCCTGACCGGGTTTGATTTGCTGTGGTCGCTTCCATCGACAGTGATGAGGAGCCCTCTTTCAGGGGAAGTATTTCTCTAGGGGTGAGTTCTCTTGCCTCAGATGTTGTTAAGCAGTGAGTGCTGGGGAGGGTCTTTCTATTGCCAGAGTTTTTGAGGCTGTGATCCTACCTCAGCCCAAGCTGTTTGGAGGTTGCCTGCTGCAGTACCATCCTCTTCCCTTGCTTTATCAGAGCCGTCTCGGTGTCAGTGCACGGGTAGGAGCCGCCTGAATTGGAACATTGTTTGTGGGATGCCCTAACCTGTCCGAAGGGTGCAGGAAGTTTGGCTGCTGAACTTGTCGGGACCTGGAGTTTACCTGAGGGTTCTCCTCGTTCCGCTTTGAGAGCAGAGGTTTAAAGCTGAGTAGGTACGTAGTGGTGTTTACAATAATGACTACTGCATTGTCTGAAACTGAACACAGTCCCTGTCCCCCGAGTCCTTCACGCTTCAGCTTCTTCAATGAATGAGTCTTGAACACATCTGGCTTTCAAAGCTTCTGTGACAGTGGTGTGAGATGCTTCCTTTGCTTGGGATTTTATATGTGCTGCAGCTTTCTCACCCTGGTTGCTCATTCCGCCTTGGCCGCTGCTGTGTGCTGGTACAAGCAGTTGTGACCCATGTGGTGAACCAAATGGGACAGTTAATCTGGCTAAAAAATAACCCAGGAAATGACCACGTGGCTGCACAAATGTTTTTCTGGTGTGTAGGAGAGGACAGCGGGGAAAGGACAGTGGCAGTGTGAAGGCAGATTGCAGCAGTTTCTATGGCATTGGTGCTGGTCCCTGCCCATGGCAGCGGGATTTGAACTGAATGATCTTTAAGGTCCCTTCTGACCCAAACTATTCTGTGTTTCCGTGATCTATGTTTCTATGAAATACAGTGTTGGTGTTCTCAGCTGCATATATCAACTCAAGGTTGTTAGGACTTTTGCTGCTCATAAGACTGGGAGTTGGTGTCTTAACCTTTGAGTTTGGTCACACATTTATGACAAATTACATACAATAAAATAAACTGCTTCTTTGTATCATAAACCAAGATTTATACAGGAGCTCTCACATAGGGCTTTATCATGGAGGGCTGTTCTAGCAGCCTTTTCAAACCAATCAAGCGCATCGGTAGAGAGGACAGTTCTTCATTACTCGTTGCTCTTTGAGTGTTGACTAGTCGTTTTCAGAGCGATCCGGGACGTAGACGATGCAGTTATTGTTTCAACAGGCTGGTTTCTTCAGTTCTTTTTAATTGTGTTTATATACACCCACACTCTCTGTGCTTGAATAGCTTAAGGAAACTGGATTGTGTACCTTTTAAGCTTTGAGTGAAATACAAGCTTATGCTCTTGGCAGAAGTTTGGCTTAGTTCCTCTCAAAAGCTGGGAAAGGTGAGCCAGCGTACGCAGATCGTTCAGCAGGTATGTTTGCAAGAGATGGTTAGAAGTTCTGATTTCTGCATCTTAAACACTTGCCTCTTTCACACTGAGACCCCAAACAACTGCTGTTTTTATGAAAACTTTGGTCATATGCCTGGTTCTCTTACAGATATGTGCCTTATCAACTTTGTCTTCTTACTTTCTGAGATTAGACATGACATATGGGAGCGTCTTGTGACAAGTCCTCAGTTCTGTGGTCAGGATATCCTGTCATACCAGAAATACCTTTTAATTTTTTTCCCCCCTTTTGCCTTATAGCCACATTTCCTTGTCTTGCTTCCACATGCAATTGTTGCACTGTAAAATACATTGAACAGAAGGTAGAAGCTTTATTTCAGATCAAGTAAAATATTTGCTGTGACTGTTTTGGGTCCCAATAGCATTTATTTTCTGTAGTCTGTGATTTAGTTTTTTCCCTTGTGGTTTCTGGTGTGTGAAGGTGTTTCATAAGACTGAGAAAGTGAATACTCAAAATAATTAAGCTTGTAAGACCTGTCAGCTCTGGGGGCAGTTCAACTCATACCATGGCATAGGGCTTTCTCACAAGGTAACTGTAGAATCTTAGAATGTCCTGAGCTGGAAGGGACCCACAGGGATCATTGAGTCCCTGCACAGGACAACCCCAAATTCATTCCATGTGTCTGAGGGTGTTGTCCAAATACTTCTTGAATATTGTCAGGCTTGGCACTGTGACTGCTTCCCTGGGGAGCAGCTCCAGTGGTCCACCACCCTCTTGGTGAAGAACCTTCTCCTTACATCCAACCTAATCCTCCCCTGGCACATCTTTCTGCTCTTCCCTCAGGTCGTATGTATTGGTCACCAGAGAGAAGAGATCAGTGCTTTCTCCTCCTCCTCCTCCCCTTGTGATACGGAAGGAGAAGGGAGCAACATGTGTTTTATGGAGTTTGGTGTGAGATCTTCCGCTTGTTAACAATAAGTTATCTTGTAGGACAGTGGGCAGCGTTGAGCTGGATCACATCTAAAAAAGTGTGGTTTCTGCGTTTTAGGCAGACATGAAAAATTTCGTAATTGTGTCTTAAGTTCAGGTGTGCTGTGGGAAGCTGCTAATCCTGATAGCTACCTAATTTGATGTTTGAGAACCCAGAAATCTTGCAGAGGTTCTTTTTCAGTGAGAATAATAAAAAAAGGTTATTGACATTTTAGTGCATGTGTTTGCCCAGCAGACTGTAATGGGTTTGAAGTAGTTGTTCTGGTACAGTGGGTAAATTCTCGGTGGATTTTGGTATGCCCAGTCTGATTTCACACTGATTTCACAACTCCACACAGCTGCTCTTGAAGTGTCAAGAATTGGCCTGTCAAATATTGCCCTGTTGTTTAACCAAATTCACATAATTGTGCTGTAAGACATGGGTTTTATGATTGTATGCTTAATTGACTAAGCAGTGGTATCTCTTAAAGAACCACTTTTATTTAAATACCTATCGAAATATTTTCTTAACACTACTCAGTTAATACCATAAAAGATTCTTCTCTATTTTTGTTTCATAAGGAAAATGAAAAGGCTCATCCATACTGGATAAAAGTGAGTTAAGTTTCAGCTTGCTGCAAACTCTCTTGTCAGGTCCAAGCCACTTGAAATGGTTTTGTAATGGAGATGTTGAAACACAATGGGTGGTGGAAATGTTTCTGTTTATTAGTAATTGACTCAGTATGTAATTTTTTTTTGCTTCAAATGCCAGTCATTCGAGGCTGCTGTTCAACCAGTACCTGCTCTGCTTGCTTTTTGATGAGTGCTGTTGAGATGAACTGGTGTGAATATCAGGCTGTGTGTCTGGGTGTTTGGAACATAGGTTTTGCTGTTGCTGAGTGTCTCCTAAATTTTTTGAGATGCCTGGGCTTTTTTAACCTTCTCCTTTCTGCATTACAGAGCAGAACTCATCTGACAGAACGAAAATGAAACAAAAGTGTGTGTGCACATCCTTTTCCCAAATGATATAAATAGTATAAAAGAATTGTATACTCAGAAGCTTGGTAGATGATGCTGAGGACTGACACAATAAAGATGCAGGAAGTGTACCGGAGCATCATCTTGGTTTTGTTTTGCTGTTCAGAGGAACGGTGAAGGTCAGGTCTCTGTAGAATGATAAAATAATAGAATGGTTTGGGTTGGAAGGGACCTTAAAGATCACCCAGTTCCGAACCCCTGCAATGGCCAAGGACACCTCCCACCTGATCAGGTTACTCAAATCCCCATCCCACCTGGCCATGAATACCTCCCAAGGGACAGGGCATCCAGTTCTCTGGGTAGCCAGTGGCAGGGCCTCACCAATATCTCAATAAACCAAATTTTTCCTAATATCCCATCTAAATCACCCATCTTTCAGCTCAAAACAGTCCTTGCCCTATCCCTGCAAGTCTGTAGTCTCAATACGTTTGGAAAAACCCCAAAGTGTTAGCAATGTAATCTCTGAGATTTTTGTCTTGCAGTGCCTGCTGCTGTGGGCTGAGAACTGGGGAGCTGCAGACAACTGGAGATAACTTATCAACAGTGTGTTACAACAAAAAAACCCTCTCATCTGCTGATGGACAGAGTTGTGATTTCTGCCCAAAACCAGAGATGCGCCTTATTGCCATAATGACCTGTAATCTTGACATGGCACGTGGGCTGCTTGTGTGACCTGTTCATTTACTGGTTGAAGACAGACCTCGTCATGGGTATTTTGGCCAAATAAGGTTTTGAGACCATTTGGAAATTGTCTCCTTACAAGATGAACCCAGCAAAATCACTATAGAAAAGACTTCACAGGATCTGAACAGAGGAAAAGGGAAAGTGTAATTGGTATCTTATTCTTCCAACACCCTCCTGTATTTGGCAGACAGGAAAGAGATGGCCCCAAACATATAGGCAGCTGCTTCTGCAAGTACTTGAATAAGGATTTCTGAATTCCTGAAGCTGAGATGTGAAAAGGGAAAGACTTATTTTTGTTCCCAGCTCCCTATTCATCTGGGAGCTACTGATCTCATAAGCTCCTCTCTGCTGAGGCTCTCAGAAACATTTGGTATCATTGCATTCATGCTTCTTTCTTTCCTCAGCTTTAGCTCCCTAACCTGTAACATGGGGAAGAAAATTGCTTTTGCTCAGTTCTCTGAGCTTTTTGGATCACAGAGTGTGTTATTGCTGCAGAATCTAGGAAGAATGTGACTTCTAGGCTGTGCTGGTTAGTCTGTGAGCCTAACAAACCTGCGATGGCCAACTGCGCATAGCAGGTGAACCCTTAGCTGCGTAGCAGAAACCACTCTGGGTTCTAAGAACTTGCTGAATGTATGAAGGTTGCGAAATAAACAGGTTTGACAGCTGCTTGCTCCAAATTGCGATGTTTTTGTCTCAGTTCAAGAATCTCCGCACCAGAACACAAAATTACCAGAACACAAAATTGTCTAACTCAAGCTAAGCAAGAAGCCTGTGAATGCTTCAAGAAGCAACTTTGATTTAAAAATGTAGATGTTCTGTATGTTTTCTCATAAGTGTTTTCCATTGGTTTGTAGTGTTCCCTTGCCATGAATCAAGAGTCGTTCCATTTCTCTAAGTAAAATTTCTTCTCGGAATTGAGGAACAAGTGCAAGCACTTCTTTTTTTGCTGATACTTTCCATTCCATTTATTTTTGGTTCAGGTCTTGGCTATATATTGCAGGCTATATTATTATTTTTTAATCTAAACTGTTTTTTCCATAGTAGAGAGGATCATTTGTTTTGCGTGTTAGTTTAAATATCAGAAACATCTTGGTTATAAAAGCTTGAGAAGAGGGGCCTAGATATTCTAAATATTTGATACTGTTTGGTAAGTATATCTACTAAAAATAGCCTATGTAAAGGACAATAACTCATTCTGTAATATTCCCAGCCAACAACAAAGGCCATAAAGCTTTTTTTTTTTTTTTCTGACATGATTAATGACTGTGTATCTGAAGTCCTGCAAGTTTTTGCTACGCTCAGTAGAAGCTAAAATTTTAAAAGAGAGAATATCTTGGACTCCTGCTTGTCAGAATTGCTCTTCCTTTATTCAGTTTTGTTTGCGGTCTTGCTAGCCAGGCTAGAAAAGTTTGCATAGCTTGATGCTGCTGCTTATGTTTTGAGCAGTTTTCATCTTTTCAGTGTCCCAGAGGCTTGACCCTTACTTGCCATCATCCCTCCACACGTGTGTGGAAATGCAGGATTGGGTGCAAATCTTGTACCCTTTGAAAACACTTTGTCCAAAACAAGCACTTGCTTCCAGTCAATCTAATTTAGTTGAAAAATATCTAGAAGATTTCTGGAGAGGACCCTTTGCTTGTTTTCTGCAACATACCAAAAACTTTTTTAGTACAATCCTGATGTCCTTGAACACTGACAGGAGATCATGTAGTGCTATTTGAGCCTTGATGGTGCCAAATCATCTAGATGCTTTATTATTTGATTTCTTCTAAAATCTGGCATTGTTCTAGACTGCTTAGAGCCTGAGCTGTTTGTTTAATATTTCATGAGGAGGAGAGAGAAGAACAAGACAGATCAAACCAGTGTCCATCCAAATGAAAATAAGCACACTGTTATTTATTGTTCTGATGTGGAAGACCACGAGCCTTTATTGTTTCTGGAGGTGTTGTGATTGCGTTTGTTGGTGACATTACTAATAAGTCTTCGCATAATCCACACATGAGCAGCTCCCTGGGCATTTTCTGTTGATATCTTAATCCAGATTACCTGTTCTCAGGATAGAAACTTAAATCCCGAAGGGTGAATGATTTTAGTGCATGTGTGAAATAGAATCAGAGAGGCCATGCAACCTCACTGTGAAGAGGGGATTGGCGATATTGCACCCTGACACTGTGTTTAAACCTCATGTGAATCTTGTCCTCAGACACACTCCAGTGTGAACAAATGTATAGACCTGATTTTTAACATTTGTCATCGTTAGTTTACGTATGTAGCGTGTATATATACATATTACATATGAGATCAGACACAAAAAAAGACTGTGCCTGTGGCTCTCTTTATTTAATGAATTAAAAAAATCAATGACAATTGCTTTCTGAATAGTTTCCTTCTGAGATGACACACAGCTGCATACAATGCTGCCAACGTTCAAAGCGATTCTGCAGATCGTTTTCTGAAAGGCTGTTGAGGATCTCTGTCGTTTTTTTCTTTTGTATCTTCTGCTGACAAAAAATGGGTTCCTTTGAGCACTGACTTTTGATCTTTGGAGTCTCTTCAGTGTAAGACTCCGTCAAAACCAGAGAAGTTTCCATTGTGGATTTCTTTAGTTTCAAAAAAATGTAATGTGAAGTCGCTCTTCACTCTTACACACCAGCATTTTCTGACCAAGGGTAAGAAAACTTGTATATAATTGAATGCGTGTCCTCTTGTACAGAGTGGGTTGATAGAGCTGAGCCTTTTCTTACTGTGACAGGATAGAACATGTTCTATAACCATCTTTTTGTCTCTCCCCTCCCACTCTTGGTTCCCAAGCTGCAGGGTTAGTCTTGGGGGGGGGGGTTTGTGTCATATGTTGTGTATGCATATTAAAAACTGCTGATTTAAGGCTTCCAATTTAAGAAAGCTCACAGCCACCTGTTTTGGCCATGATTTGAAGGGGAGCTAAGCAGATGTTTTGGTGCTTTGCTCACTTGGGGAAAGCCACATATGATGTATTAGCTAATAAAAGATGCACTGATTGATGTCGTGCTTCCATAGTCAAACTGTCCTTACTCTAAGGCAAAGGGAGAAGAGTTGGATTTGCAAAGAAATGGGAGGACCATGTGAACTGATGTGGTCTGAACGAGGAAGCTCTGCAGTGCAAGCTGTGGTGTTAGGCTGTCCCCCTGTGCTGCATGGGCTGGGTACCTTCTAGTGTCACATAAACTGCTCCATCTCTTTTTACTTATTTTTTTTTCAAGTCACATTTTGAAGTATTTATTTCAAGACATGAAATAATAATTTATTAATTCCACTTTATTGGAATCTGGTATTTGCATATGCTCTGACTTTATCTGTCTCCAGTGAAACCAAAAGAACTGTTTTGAGAGGGATTTGGAAGACGGCTCTTTTCTTTCTTTGAGGGTCAGATGGAAGTGTGTGATCAAACATGCTTGCCATTGCTGGGAAAGCGGCTGCGGTTCGTGGAGGCACGAATAGCAGATCTGCTAGGGAGTCAGCTTGGGATCTTACTCTGTATATTACATCTATCTGGAGATGGAGAAGAGGCAGGATTTGCACAGAGTCGAGGTATGCCCTTGACTTGTCCAGTAGAACCCCTTTGGAATTCAGAAGGAGTTATCTATGGATAAATACAGAGGTGGTAAATGTGCATGAATGAGTAAGAACTTGATCATCTGATGTGGGATTCCCATAGTGAAGTGTTAACTCATCTTTTTTTATTTTTTTTTAAAATTTTTCTTTTATGGAAGGCTATTTTCCAGCCTTAGAAACACTTGGAAACATTTTGGGAAGGCATTGAAGCACTTGCATGAAGGGCTTTTTTCTACAGTCAAGTCCTGTGTAAACTTGAAATGTCTTTAATTTAGGTGAAGGGGGAAGGGTGAAGTGAAGTACTTTCAGGTGCTACTGTCTATGCATAACACCTTGCACATGGAGACCCTATTCTGCTCATCCTTGGGCAATACCAGAGTAATAAGAAAAAAATGCAAACACGTGCACTTGGATCCATCTGCTAAGTTCTGTAGCTTTACATTCCCTTCACTGTAACTTCAAAAATAGGGAAGAGGAGGGAGGTTTTTTTGCTGCTCTTTGGTTGGTGTGTTGAAGAGGGATGTGCAAACAGGATGAGCTGCCAGAATGAAGGAGACAGTGAGACTGTCCTTATGTCCCGGGCTGTTGCTGTTATGCACCTTATGTTGACAGGCTGGGGGAGGAAGGAGAAAGGCCCCCTTCCCTGCCCTGCTGCTTCTCATGTGTTTAGTGTTCCTTCTGCCATAGCAGTGAGCTAAAATATCTTCATCTGGAAGCATGCTGCTTGAGTTGATGGCCCAGTGACTTCTGAGTTTCAGCCTAAAAGAAGAAAGGAAGAAAGGAAAGATCAAGCCTTTTAGCCCTTGGTTTTCAAACTACAGGAATTCTGGAGCAGGAAAATGTCCAAGTAAATTCAAGGTTTACTCTTCAGCGTTGGCAGCTGCTGTGCAAGATGCAGTTCAGACTGTAGTTCTACTTGTGTTAACAAAAAGAAATTGCTCTGTCTTTTTATTATTATTTTTTTTCGTCATTGTAAGATACAATTGCATTTGTTTTGCCCTTTCTAATCTTGAAAGGAGAAGCCGGGTAGAAATGGTTAGCTCTGGCCAGCTCTGCCTCCCTAAGTATTGGAACCGGTTTAGTTGGGGGTGAGTCAGTAGGGTGAAAGTTTTGTTTAAAATCCTTCGCAACCAGGTCAGTATTGTTTCTCTTAACTTGTTTAGCTTTTGTGCTGGGTTTGTGAGGGTACAATACAGCCTAGCCCTTAATGCACAACTGTTTTGGCTTCAATATAGCAAGACTATAAATAGACACCCCCATCCCTCCCCGGCAGTAGGAAATGGCTGCTGCAGGTGGCCGCTGGTAGAAACCTGCATGTTATTGGTACCCAAGTACTCTTAAAATTGACTTTCTTGTTGTGTATTCATCCTTGATTGAATACCAACCGACTGGTCAGCAAGCGTTTTGTTAGAATCTGAAATCTTCATCACGAGCAAAGAAATAAACCCAGAGAGATATTTTTAGTTTGTTTCTGTGCAGTTTAAAAAGTAGTAATAGAAGGCATTGAAGAGCTGCATAATGCAGTTCACTGGTTAAAATGTTATTTAGGTTCTTTTATCTGTGTTGGGCTGGGGTTTGTTACAGTAATTCCTCCATGGTAGTACTGGTAGATGCTTGGAAGGCTGCGGGCAAGATTTGTGTCCCTGCTTGTGCCGAGTAGTGTCCTGTGCTGTGAATGGCATCAAGGAAATATCGTCGAATCATAGAATCTCCAGGTCGGAAGAGACCCACCAGATCATCAAGTCCAAACAAATAAGTGGTTTTTTTAATACAGCAAGGTGGTGCTCAGAGTAAGTAAGGATATTGCAGTCTGGTCCATGCAAAATGAGTTGGGTGTCAATAAACGAGCATCTCCTTGACACAAACTCCATTTTTTTTTTTGGATTAACTTTCAGTCTTGGCAAAGAGGCAGAGTTGTTTGGGCAGGGAAAATAAATGCGTTTGGGTTGCTGAGATTGTTTCCTTTTAGCTGTGGTGGAGAGCTTTTGTCTCCTTGCCTTGAGTGCTGAAGAAATAGTGAAATCAAGGGGATTTGACTGTGTAGTTAATGTGTGTGTAAATGACAAAAATGGGGAACAGTCCTGTGATTCAGTTGCTGTTTAACCATGTGTCTGCCTTTATACCCCTCTCTTTCTCCCACAGATGTGAGAATTGTGTGGAACTGCTGTTTGTGAGAGGAGCTGGGAATTGCCATGAGTGCGATACCCCCCTGCGGAAGAGTAACTTCAGGGTCCAGCTCTTTGAGGATCCTGCTGTCGACAAGGAAGTGGAAATTCGGAAGAAAGTGCTGAAAATGTGAGTGTCACCAGTTAAAAGAACAGAAAGCGGATGTATTTCATGAATTGCCATTTTAAAAATTTGACTTACTTCTCCAATAGAAGAGGAGGGAATTTTTCTTGGAAGTGGCAACCCAGAAAACATGACTCCGTTTAACATGGAATGATTTCAGAGAATCTGATTTTATGCAGCAACTGAGGGCCGAGTTCTTGATTTAGCCTTGAGGGATTCCTGCTTAACATTTTCTACTGCTGGGTATTTTTTAGATGGCCTCCTGTGGCAAAAACTTGCCTTCTGACTGGAGATGATGAGTTATTGAGACTACAGCTGCTTTCCCTTTGAGAAGTTGAATGTGGGAGTGAGGCAAGGAACAGGACCTTGATTGTTTTATTCACTGGGAACCTCTTCTGAGAGTTGAAGGCTGGTTCCCTTCAAAATAAAAAAGGACAAAAGAGAAGCTATGCTCATGTTATTTTCTACTTCACACAGCAATTGTTAGTGGAAATGCTTCCTTACAAGCCTTGTGTTACGAGTCTGTCATCCAGATTGGAGAGCTCTAGGAATTGAGATAAATGAGGTCTAAAATTGCATTTCAGTCCTTGTGGCCAAGAAACAATATCTTAGAAGGAAAATAAGCCAGCCAGTTGATGTTTTGGTAGAGGAGGGTCTAATGGAATGTAATAAACTTGCAGAATGTTGTCTGTGCAAAAGTGAATGTACAGGTAAATTGTAAGAGCTTGGCAGCCTTTGCATAAGTCTTAATAGTAAATGAATCATATGATGTTGCTGAGATGTGGGGAAATTGTGTCGTTGAATACCATGATGCTGATGGGGAAAGAAGTAATAATTTTGATTATGAAGTCTGTTAAAGTTAACAAAAGTCAGAGTAGAATGAAGTCAACTTTGTTGACTAAACACCTAATAAAGTGTTGTTAGAACAGAAAACATTGTAAAATGCTTACACTACTTGGATTTTGCCAGGTCAGTTTTTAGTGAGCAGAAAATGTCTCCAGATTGGAATTTGTCCTGAGTTATTGGAATTAGATTTTCATCCTGCCAGGGATGTCGTATGCTGCTTACCAGAGCAGGCAGAATCCCAGCTTAGTACTTATTTGGGAAGAAGACCTGCATGGCTTGACTATCAGAGGCCATCTGCATTCTAGTTGTTCCCTCCTCCGTTTACTTTTTATACCTATCAAGAGTTGGATTAATGAGTTCTGGAATAGTCTGTTGGTATGAAATAAGGTAATTGTGTGGCATTTTCAGTTTGCTGCTGACAGAGGCTTTTTGGTCGTGGGCACAAAGCCAAACTCCCTTTTCTGATACTTCTCAAAACCTTTTCTTGTGGGTGTTACTGTTGTCTCTGCTGTTGTACTAAGTTTCTCAGGCTGAAGGGCTGGCTTGCAATCCTAGTCTGTGTGCTCCTGTTTGCTTGTGACCCTGGAAAAGGAACTGGCAGACTGTAGGTGAAGATAGTACCGAGTTGTTCCAGGCTGGCTCCTTTCCTTTGAAACAAGCACTTCTGTCTCCTTATAAAGATTGTGTATGTTGGTAGGAGCCTTGTGCGAATGAAATTTCATAGATTCATAGAATAGTTTAGTTTGGAAGGGACCTTAAAGATTAACTAATTCCAACCCCTCTGCGATGGGCAGGGTCACCTCCCACTAGATCTGTCTGCTCCAGGCCCCATCCAACCTGGCCCTGAACACCTCTAGGGATGGGACATCTACGACTTCCACGAGCCACCTGTGCCGGTGACTCACCACTCTCATCATGAAGAAATTCCTCCTTATGTCTAACCTAAATCTGCCCTTCTCCAGTTTATACCTGTTGCCCCCTGTCCCATCACTACAAGCCTTTGTGAACAGTCCCTCCCCACCTTTCTTGTAGGCCCCCTTCAAGTACTGGAACATTTCATCTTTGTGTGTTATATAAATACTTGTTTCTCTTCTCTCAAAGATACAATAAAAGAGAAGATGACTTTAACAGTCTAAATGAATACAATGATTTCCTGGAAGAAATAGAAGAAATTGGTAAGTCTTAATGCTTGCATTTTTTATGGGCTGTGCTCACGAGACCATAGGCTTTTATCTTTTGACCCCTATAAGAATGTCTAAGTTGATTTTCTGTAATAGGATTTATCATAATATCAGAAGTTTATCTAATTCCTTTATTTCTGTACATTTTAAGTCATATTTGCTGAACTGTGGGACATCGATAAGTAAAACATTTTATCTATCAGAGAAAAAAAAAGATTCTAGGAGGAAGTAGTACTCTGAAGCTGGAAAACAAAGGCTTGCAAAGGATCGCTGGTGCTGCACTGGGAAAGAGTGAACCAAGAGAGGAGGAATTGAAATTTTCATTATATGCCTCCATTAGCTTTATCTACCATGACAGAAGCCATATGGTATTTTTCATCATTTTTCCTTCTGCAAGTACAGTAGGTGAAGCTGCTTTGAAGCTGGTGACCTTACATACCATTGTGGTAGCATTTTATGTTGCTGTGCAGAAGGAGAAGGTTTAGGAACAGACATTGATTTCTTCCTCTTCAGATTATTTGAAGGGAACTTTGCCCTTTGGGAAGGGACTATGTTATCAACAAAGTTTATTTTCTTCTTAGTTTGGGTGACTTGTGATTGATGGTGAAGTGATGGATTTTGCTTAGAAAAACAAGGATGTGTTCAGAGGAGTCACTCCTAAATGGTTTTTCGGGGTTTTAATGAGGCTTTTCTTTTTCTTGTCCTGGAGGAAGAAGAGGTGCTTAAAACATGCAGGAGGGGCAGAGAATGTGTTTTGATGGAAGACATGGCACTGATGCCACCTCCCTTCAGTTTCTCAGAAGAGTCCTTGCTCTTCTTTGTTCTGTGGTGTTTTGTAGAAATGTATCGGATACACTTGCTGCTGTGAGTAGTGTATCATGTTTTTGTTGGCATCAGAGGGCTGAGGCTGGAGAGCTGAATCCAGTGGCTGGGAAACACAACACCAGGCACACTCATACGGGTCCAGATATCTGGAGGAGATGATGTGTGTGTAGTTCTGTTCGTATATTTTCTTGGATAGTGTGAGGGAAGAAAGGAATGAGTAGAAAGAATGGTTGCATCTTAGCCAGAAGATCCTGGAAGAATCTGTGCGCTTATGGAGAGGAAAATGGCTTTTTATTGATGTAAATACAGGTTTCTCACTTGCTTCTGTTGCAGAGGCTTTCAGCATCTGCAATAAGGGAGTTGAAGCTTTGCCTGAAATTGCTTTAACTGCAGCAATTTGTGCAGAATGTTACAATTCTCCAACACTTTTGTGTTTGCATTGTTGAGTTTCAGATGGTTCCAGAGCCTGCACTGGTAACTTGGTTTAGAGGCAGCAGAAATTGTGGGTGGTCTTTATAACCTTGTGAGGAAGAACGAGTTTGTCAGTAATCGTGGTGGCTCTGCAAATGCATAATGAAGAAGTTCGAGAGATGCTCTTGTTGTGAATTGAAGTTAGCTGCCTGAAAAGGGCACTTAAAATTCTAAATGGAAGTCCAACTATGTCCTGGTTTTTTCATGTTGCAGTCAGGATGCTGAGAAGAAGGAAGGGGTGCTAGAAGAAGTCACAAAGTGACATCTATGATACCTTAACTTTGGCAGATCTAGAAGGTGGAAG
Organism: Clamator glandarius; assembly: GCA_033459285.1. Classification (NCBI taxonomy): domain Eukaryota; kingdom Metazoa; phylum Chordata; class Aves; order Cuculiformes; family Cuculidae; genus Clamator; species Clamator glandarius. The sequence goes on from JAUNZM010000428.1 coordinate 752,741, forward strand.
ACAGGTTAAATTCAACACCACCATCTTGGGTAGGAATTCAAGCCTTGTTCTCCTTTCTCTGGTGGTGAAGCTCATTGCACACATCTTGCTCTCCCAGAGCCTTTCCTTGCTTGCATTCCTGGGCAGAGTTCTCCACCTGGCAGTTTTCTGGTACGTAGCTATAGTGCGACTTCTTCCACTGTTTTTGCTTTGCATGTTGTGAGTGGCATGGCTGAACCATGTGTTAAAGTGTCTTTGGCTCTGTATGGTTACTTCATGTTTTAATGCTGGGAGTAGTTATTTCATTTTTTGTGTGTTTGTGAGTTCCCTCCTTGTTCGTGCGTGTGGTGCAGGAAGGGAAGGGAAGGGTGTAGTCATGCAGAGCAAAGTTTTGCGTTGTGGAGCCGTGTACAGCAGGTCAGCAGGTTGGTAGTAGGTGATTGTTTGAACTGCCAGGTTAGGAAGCGAGGGAACAGAGAACTGGATTTCCCCTTCACCTCCCCAGACATTCAGATTTTCTGTGGCAGGGTCGAAGTTTTCTTTTGGTTTTCTAAGTTGTTGGGAGGGTAGTGAATGAAGTAGCTGCTTCGCAGAGCCAAAATGTAAACATCCTGTATAAGTGTGCTACATGTGACCCACACATGATTTTGATAGTTTTTCCAAATGTTTCAGGTAGGTCAGCTCCAACATTTTCAGCAATTGTGCTTTTTCTGTTGATAGGATGCACAATGTCACATGAAACACATTTTCCCCCTTTGTATCAGGATTGTTATACCTACAGACTTCTATTTGAAGAAAAGGATTGGGTAGTACAGCAAAAGCGTGAGAGGGGAAGGTCAAACAAACATTAGGGTAATCACCTCTTAAGATTTCTATTATAAAAAACACATTTGTGAAGTGGTTGAGAATGTAGCCACTAAATAACGCTCTGGGCTAAAATGTGTTCTACAAGGCTTTAAATGGAAACCACATTTTAAAGCAAGTTTTCCCCAGAAATAAAATCAGTTGGACAATTTGAGTACATTGTAAACACTGTTTGTTGTCATTAACACTAGGAAGAAAAATAAAGTGAAAGGGTTAAAACCTGCCTTTGGGAAAGGTACGGACAACATCTATTGGAATAAGTAAGGTTTATGCCTGTATGATGAGAGAGGCAAAGTTAAACCTTAGAGTGTTGCTGCAAGTTAGTTTTTGAGCATCATGCAGATTTTCCTTACTCTTCCTACAAGGTTTTCTTCTTCCCCAGAGAATCTTGTAGCTCTCAGAGCAGGATCTTTTAAAAGCTCTCAGAATAGGATCTGCCTCCTGGTATGTGTGTACGCAGTGTGTTTGGCACTGTTCTCCTCATACCTGAATGAGGCCTCTAGGCCTTACCACAACACAATTGTTAATAGTAATGATTGCTCTATAAAAATATTCAGTACATTCAGCTTGGAAGGAGGCTGCTGTATTTGTGCCCTTTAGATCCCTGTGTCTCATTATTCCTCTAAGACTTTATGCAATACCAGATGCCTGATGAGTTGTCTTGCTCAGATCGTTTATCTTGCAAGTGATCTTCAGCTAGAAATGATTTTGGTATCTGTGAGCACTTGTGAGTTGTGTTGTTTATAGTTTTGTGGTTTTTTTCCTTCGTGTGTGTGCACAAGGATGGTATTCCTGTTCCTGACAGTGGGAATAATCTGTGTGTGAACTGGGCAGCTTTATCAAAGATCCATTTCAGTCATCTCCTTGGAACAAAGATTTCACTACGCTGCAGTTGCAGTCAAAATGATCTTTCTTAGACTGATGGGGCTGTGTAATTTCAATTATTTATTACTATGCTAAGGTATTTTTTCTGGAAAATTATTGACCCAGTAAAAGACACCTGAGGATAAACAGCAATAATTATTAATACCTAACTAGATTTTTCTGGTTTATCTGGGCTTTATTTTGTTTCTGATAATTGTTTTGTTACGATCACAAAAACATTGGTTGGAAGGGACCTTTTCAGTCTTTTTTCCCCCTCAGCCGCCTCCTATGCCTCTTAAAAATACAGGGGCAGAGGTTGGCACCAGCAGAGGGGCCACAGTACCGTTGGACCCCTGGTGGACTGAGGGTGTGGTTGTGTCTCCTTTCATTGCTTTTCTGCCATCCTAGTCTCTAGTTGGTATTTTATGAAGATGATGATCAAGGAGTTGTTTGTAGCTTGGTAGGAGGAATATTTTTTTCATAACAAACTAAATACTTACTAATTTAAACTTTTTCCACAGCCTCATACCAGTGAAGCAGATCAAACCCTGTCATCGGGGTAATCATCTGTTGTCTTGCCAGGGAGGGAATCTTTGTGCTATTTGAATAGCAAATATTTTTACGTGGTAACAGTACTGTCTCTTAGGAACTAAGAGGAGTAGTCTTGGAATACATGCAGTATCTCAGACTAAAACAGGGGGATTTTGATGGACTCGAAGTTGACATTTACTCGTACTGCTGCATCTCTGAGCAAGTTAGTGTGCTGTACAATCCAAATTTTCATCTTTTTTTCTTTTTTCTAGGAAAAAAAAAATCTATTTGTTGTAGAATTGCATAGTGAATGTTGTATTGAGAAGCAGTGAAAGTCTCCCTGTAGAGGCTGAATTTCAGAAGTAGGGAGTTTCACCTAAATAGAATTAAATGTTTCAGCAAAGCACAATAGTCTTCCTGTTATACTTCAACAGATGTCTCAAGGCAAGTAATTTTATAAACCAACCAATGTGAGATGGATAAGTAGATAAATAATTGTTGCATACAAAACAGCTTCTGTTTCTTTTCCCTGAAGGGTTTCAGGCCTCTTATCGGCTTATGCTGTATTTCAACATGGACAAAAATAAGTCCGGCTTCTCTTTGAAACCTTTTCAAACCAGCCATCTGCTTTGCCAGTTGTATTTAGATCTATACCAATATTTTTTCATGGTAGGTGCAGCATATGAGTTAGGTTTTTTTTTAACTCTTTCTGGTTCTTCTAGCTTAATAAATAGTTTTGCTGTGTTTTTAGAAAGAGAATATTTGGAAGATTTATGCTTAAAATAAATTTCTATCCAAATAGACCAAATAGGAAATATACTGCATAGTCCTAGCCGTGTAAAAGGTAAGATGTTGAGTAGTAGTGACTGTGTTCTTTGATTTGATACATCTTGATTTTTAAAACCAGGTAACTCGTGGACAGGACAAGGGAGAAGAGAAAGAAGTTATGATTTTTTGTGGCCTAGTGCTCCTTATAAAATGGACTTGTCAGCTGTAGTTTATTGGGGAGTGCAGGGACAGGACAAGGGGTAATGGTTTTAAGCTGAAAGAAGGGAGATTTAGATGAAACATTAGGAAGAAATGTTTTCCCATTTTCCCATGAGGGTGGTGAGGCCTTGGCACAGGTTGCCCAGGGAAGTTGTGGCTGCCCCATTCCTGGAGGTGTTCAAGGCCAGGATGGATGAGGCTTTGAGCAGCCTAATCTAGTGGGAGGTGTCCCTGCCCATAGCAGTGGTGTTGGAACTGGATGGGCTTTGTGGTCTCTTCCAACCCAAACCGTTCTGTGATTCTGTGAATTACAGGATATGATGGCAAGAATTTGTATTCTCTAAATATTGATGATGAAAAGACATTTGAAGCTCATGAAAAATACACTACAAAATGTTGGAAGATGTTCTGGCTGGCTGGTTGGCCATGTAATGTTGAAGAGCATAGTTTGTTTTGCTGCTAGGATATTCCTTGTAGGAGGGAAAATATTATTCCTTCATTAAAAGGCAAATATTGGCATTGGTGATGATATCCAGACATCCAGTTCTTGACACTGTTGCAATAAAATGTAGCTCTTCAGTATTTTAGGTTGTGAAACTTGCACAATTTAGTGTTGAGGAGCAGATGCTGAGAACTTAGGTAATGTTCCTCTTCAGTGACTATGCATTAATATTCAGTGGGAGAAATCTGCTCTGGTCTTTGAGGATGCTGGGAGTGTGAATCTTTCTGATTGCTGGTGTCGTACCACGTCCTCAAGTGACAGAACAGAGCAAGATTGACGGAGCAGAACTGGCATGGGGAGTAGATTTGATCACTGAGAGGATTTTACTTGTGATCTGTTTCCCTGCTGTGGCTGGAAACAAGAGAGATAAACCTTTCACCTTGCTGTGAGCAAAGCATTGGGCATTTAAGGTGGCTATGCTGGTGGATACTGAAGATTTCTTAAAATTGGTGCAGAATCAGATCTTTTATATGGAAATGTTACTTCATATCAAGTAGCAAGATAAATCTACTTTTGTAAGTAGCTCTAAACAGAGTACTAAAGACTATTTCAGTTGAAAGGGACTTACAGTAATAATTTAGTCCAATTGCCTGACCAGTTTAGGGCTGACCAGAAGTTAAAGCATGTTAAGGGCGTTGTTCAGATGCCTCTTAATACTGCCAGGTTGGGGCATCGACCACCTCCCTAGGAAGCCTGTTCCAGTGTTTGATCACCCTCTTAGTAGAGATGCGTCCTAATGTCCAGTCTCAGTCTCCCCTGGTGCAGCTTTGAAACATTCCCACACATCCCATCACCAGATACCAAGAAGAAGAGCTGAGCATCTCCCTCTCCACTTCTTCTCAGGGCAAGGCAGATATATGGATACATCTAAAATTTGCCTGCTTTTCCCAGGATGAGTTTTAAATCTTATGGTTTGTGTTTTACAAGCATAGGTTGTGACTAATTGAACCAATTATAACTATGAAAGGGGAAAAAACCCAACCCCTGAATGTGTCAGGCAGCAATAGCTGGAAAATCTGGACCATCAGCTTATTGCTGGATTATTTTTAGAGAAATACCCAGGATGTTCGGGTGCCCAAAGGCATTTGGCATCTCATCTTGGTCCTCCTCTTGCACCTGAAGTGGCATCTGGGCATCCTGCTAGCACAGCATGTCTCATATGCTATTTCTTTCTTGTGTCGTCACTGAAGCATTTGGAGAGCTGCTGTGTGGATTTAAGTTGTAGGAAGTGCTGACATTCCCATGCAGCTGCTGTCATTGCAGAGCCCTGATCTGATTTTATGCCAGCATTTTCACATGACAATTCCTCTCTGCCACAATAATTAAATATTAAGCTGATTGTCAGCTGGGAACTGTAGGCTGGGAATTTGGAGGTCAAATCTCCATTAAAATACTAAAATTTACACTAAAATAGTATGTTTTAGTAAGGAAACATTGTTATGACCAGCAAGTTTATGTATATCAAAATATGAAATCGGAAAATGTTGTTATGCTTTTTGGAGGGAACAGAGTTTAGATATGTTTGAAATGGGTAACTTGCTTCCAGAAACCAAAGAGCTGAACTCTGAAGAGTTTGTTTGCATTATAGCAGTGCCCAGAAGTTCCACCTGAGATGAAGTCAAGATAACAATGATAGGTGCTGTATGTAGCTACAGTAAGGAGAGACAGCAGATCACATATAGGAGAAAGGAAGCTTTATACTCCTGCTCCCGGTTCTTAGAAGTGAGAGACCTCCAGTATAGAGGCCAAACCATCTGCCCAGGAACAGCAGAAAGATTGGAAGTTCAAGTTTTGATTCCATTAAAAGCTTGAAACACAAAACCAGCCTGCATCTCAGTTACCTTCTCAAGTGAGGATGATGAGGTGGGAGTGGAAGAGTTCAACTGTTTTAGGAGGCAGGGTGAATTAAAATGTCAGTCCTCTTGATACTGTGCATTTTTTAGAAAAAAGGAAACAATAAATACAGCATTTTGTTTGTTTAAGGTTAGGAATTTCTTCAGCTGTATCCTGCTTAGCCCTTTGTGCTTCAGTTCAAGGAAGAACTGAATACGTTCGATGAGAACAACATATAGTGGTGGTTCAGTACTCCTGAAAAGAGTATTTCTGTTCCCCTCTGTACATTTCTGTTATTTCCTTGCACTGTCTCTGGCAGTTGTCCGGCCCTTTCGTTGAGCCAGGTTACTGGAAGGTTTCTTTTGACACCACAAAGCATCTGGAGTGAGCAAGTGAGCCCTGGAGTCAGAGTAGGGGAAAGGGTGAGACCCATGCATGGGGTGAGGGATGTAAGAGCAGGACTGCCCCTTTTGGGCTGTAGTGAGCTGCTCTTCAGCTGGCATTGTAAAACTGAGCTATATCCTACGGCTCCAGCATTTTGGACCTTCCCTGTTTTCTCCCCCTGCTCACTGCTTTGATTTCTTGCTGTTTCTCTTGCTGCTCTCAAATGATTTGCTAGGCCAGGCTACTCATTGTTTGTCTTATGTAGAACCCTCGTACAAGGTAATTTCTGCCGTGTTAGCAGAAAGAAGGGCTGTAATCTTTGCCAGGCTGAGATGTGCGCTGTTCTGATGGGTAACAGCATGGATTTCATGCTTTTTTCCATTTCTCTTGAGCAGCCTCCAAATGATGGTTGGACTCGATGATCCTGGGGACCTTTTCCAACACAGGGATTCTGTGATTCTGTGAAACGACTTGGCAGTGGCACATATAGAATCATAGAATAGTTTGGGTTGGAAGAGACCTTAAAGATCATCCACTTCCAACCCGCCTGTGATGGGAGAGTTCACTTAGCCCAACCACTTGAGAACCTGAGGGGACAGAACTGAACCACAGCCTTCCAAGGTTTACGCCTGGTATTTCCACTAGAACCTCCTTCCCTTCCTTAGGGTTTGACTCGTTGTAGTCGCTATGCCATTGTTCTTGAAAGGATTTCTCACTGGTAGTGCGATGTTCTCTGCTGCCCTTGTAAATTTACTGTAGCCACGCAAAAAGCTCTTTGAGGGTCTGAGGGCTGTACATTGGCAGTCTTCAACAGCTTTATGGCCCTGGGCATCAGCCCAGCATCCACTTTGGTTGGTGATCACTAAGTAACTTCCCAGTGATAATGGCTTTCAGTTGGAATTCACTTGACCAACAGTTGAACCAGTGACCTAGGGGTGAAAGGCTCAGACATGGGATCAAATTACTAATCATCCAAGCCATCTATATCTTTCAAGCTGTTGATTATACAAACTGTTCAATGTCTTGAGGTAGCTTCCATGCTGTGTATAGATAATTGGGAATGTTGTGCTAAACTGTGGAGTTTGCTGGCCGACACTGCTCACTCATTATTATGTGAGATATAATCACTTTCAAGACACATCAAAAGGATGTCATATAACTCATTAATCTGGATGCATCTGCAGATTCATAATAATAAAGGTAATTGTGCCTTTTAAGTTATCAAACTATGTGGAAGGGTTTTTGTGTACCTGAGAACTGGAATGGTCTTTGTGCATTCGATACTCTTATGAAATGGAATGACTGAATTTCGAATCTTGTCTTAATATACATGTGTTTAGTGTAATTTAATTTTACAGGAATCACTGTCTTAGCTGTGACTGCTACTTGAAAAGGTCAATATTTTACAAATAATATTCTATTTATTCATGCGTGTCATTATCCGTACAACAAAATATGATGCAAAACTCCATTTTTCTACAGGTGCATAAACCGAAAGGAACTCTGCTGGCTTCTAGTGAAGTTTGCAGTGATTTAGCAGGTTGTGTCTTGCTTTACAGGGCACATTTAAAGAAATTCTGTTATTGTGACGTTTATATCTGGTGCTAGAAGGGTTAGAGAAAGTTAAGAGTAGTATTTCTTTGTCATAGTCATGAATGCCAACCTAATCCTTTTTCTTGCTGTCTTTCTAATATTTATGCAGTATTTAACTTGACCAACAATGTGGATGTGGAGAACACCAAAAAGAAAATGGAGCTGTACCAGAAGGACAACAAAGAAGTAATTCAGAAAAATAAGATAAAACTGGTTAGTTAACTTCTCTTCTCTCCTACAATTTGTATTGAAAGAATTAATAGGTTTTTGAAGTGGAGGACGTTCTGTAATGTCTTAAAACGAGTCAAAACTGAAGGCACTCTCCAGATCTTGTTTTGTACTAAAAACGCATAATATGCTAATAGTCTGTGATACTGATGTTTAGTGCTACTTAAAGACATTAAAATGATAGTTAAAACATAGTTATGCTTTATTTTGGGAAGTGTTTGAACAGAGGGACCAGCATTAAATTCTGCATCAAAAATACATCCCCAGTGCATGCATGCTGGCAGTGTTGGACAACATCCAGGAGAGACCAAGTTCATTCTTACACCAGGACAATCATTCCTTTCTCATTCAAAGGAAAAAAGGAATCTGGACACAGACATTATGAAGCTCCCAGGAGGGAGTTGTAAAGTTGAGAGAAAGCACAGGTCTGGTTTGTGCAAGAACTAAAATGAAAGACGTTGAAGCAAACATTAAGACTTTTGTTCAAGAGCTGATAACAATAACATCAGGAGGACTGTATACATGATCCGTATGCAAAACACGTGCTTCTCTGAAAATTTATTCTTTTAAATATATCATTTTGTTCTTTAAAAATAAACTTGAAAGCATTTCTTTCTGTAAGAAAAGTTTAATCTGTTAAATATTTTCTCAGTATAAAAATACACATTGTTATCACTTCTTGAAGGAAAATGTCTGCCCAGAGTGTGACATAACAAGATTTTGTGTTTGTATTCCAGTTGAGCTAAGGCCTTGCTTTCAAATCAGTAGGGGTGAAATCCTCGCTCCCCTGAAGTCTGTGGCAAAACTCCCAGTGATTTCTTTAGCTCTAGGATTTCACAGGAGGAGACTGGAATCTGAAAAATGTTTGCTTGAACCTCTTCCTTTTAAAGGCAAGGAAATTTCCGTAGGGGTCCATCTCTGATCTGCTGTCCTGTCTCTGACACCGTGTAATATTCTGCGCATTGGAGCTTGAAGAGATCTGCCAAATCTTTGGCTACATGTTTTATTTTACAATGTAGGAACAACCTTTAGTGTCACCCTGAGAACAGTGTGCTTCGCCTGTCGCCTACCTTGTGTTCGTGAACATGAGTCGCAGGCAGCCTGTGCACTGGCTGTGTGATTGTATCAAGCAGCACAGTAACGCTCTGTACCCACCCAAGCTCCCTGGGCCTTCTATCTTCTCTGCTGTATCTTCTGTCTGTGCTAGAAGCTATCTGGGGAAAGCTGGGCAAGCCTGCATTAATCCAGACTTACGGGAGTTCTGGAAACATTTCTTTTTTATTTATTTTTTAACATTTGAAACAGTCACGATTTCTTTTTCAACAATTAAAACAGTAATAGACTCGATGCAGTTGCTGTTACAAAACCTGCCTGATCTTGCCTGTTAATATACCTTTCTTCCAAAAGCTAAAAAGGAACTTTCTCTGGCTTTTTTTGTCAGGTTGTGGAACATCTTTACTCTTTAAATGGTAAAAGGTGTCCTAATTTCTCATCTAAATTTCTTATGGCTAGTCATTGTCCCTTCATTCTTGGACTGACATAAACTTTTGTGTCCCCTGTAATAGTTTGCTTCAGAGGAATATAGATATTCTCTGCCTCTCTTTGTGTTTTTGTTACCCTCTGTCTGTTCCAGTGGTGTTAGACAAGCAGAAAGGACCAGAATTGAAAGTGGTATTGTAGCCAAGATCTTATCAGCCTCTTGTAGAAGAATAATGTTTTCCCATCTCCACTGGAAATACATTGATCATAAGGCTGCTGTTCTCTTGTAGCACTGTCATACAAGAGGTTCAAAACCAGTAAAGGATCAAGCAGCGCATCATGTTTTCTTCTCTTTGGTTTCTAACTGATGAATTAATATCTCCAAGTCCATGACCTTCAAAGTTATTTTCATCTCACTTCTGCTACTTCTGTCCTCGTGCGTTTGTCATTCCTTCTTACAAATAAAAATATTAAGTTACGGAAATAGTCACCTTTAGGATTTGAATAACTGCTTGTTTTTCTGACAATGCAAGCTGTGTTCTTCATCTTTGCAGCCAATCTCTCATGACCTAGCTACTCATGTACTAACCTGTCTGTTAGATTTGTAGGTTTGATGCAGGACTCTGCAGAGAAAGAGTTTAAGTAGAGAGGTTCAGATGAAAAGGTGAAGAACTCTTGGAGAAGAGGTTCTTGTCATTATGAACTGATTTTTTATATATATACATAAATATATATGTTCTTTTAATATATGTAGAGACTTGCACTCTGAATGATCTGCAGGTTTCCCAAATGTGCCTTCTTCCTTAAATACCAAGTTATAGGGTAACTTGTTACTTCCTACTTTGTGAAAAGGTGTTGAATTTCACTTTCTGCTTTGTTCAGTCTTGAAACAGTTTTATCTGGACTCCATGATGTAAGTGTTTAAATTTTCATGATTGTCCTTTCTTGAATGTGATGAGACTTACTTCTTATTGTTTGTTCTCTTGACTTTACTGCAGGCTTCACTGTGATCACCTTTATTTCTTTAGATGCTGGGAATGTGTCTAGGTTATCGGTAAGCTTGACACAGCCCTCACTGCCTGTTGAGCACATCTCTTCTGTTTTTCTGTTTTGTTTGGTTTTCCTTTCAGAAGGAATTTGATCTGACTTGTGATAATTCTGCCTCTTCCCTGTACTCTGGTCTGGTATAGGTTTGTTTAACAGTTTACTTATTTCAGACGGTAATTTTTCTGGGCTGGTTCTTCAGACTGGGTCTGTTAGTGCTTCCCTACTTATTTTCTTCTTCGGTGCAAATTCTAGGCAAGCTTTAGACATAAATGTGGAAAAGGCTTGGCGTGTCCTAAAGATCCTGACCTCTTCAGTTCTGTTGACTGAACTTAGGTCCTTCCTCAGAATAACTTCAATTAGCAACTTGGATTTTTTTGTTTTGGTTTTGCTTGCTTCTTTCCTTTCCTTTAAACGCAAAGAGAATCCAGACTCGTGGTCACTGGTGACCAGCTCTTTAGCAGTGCCACTGCTGGTTACAAAATGAAAGGAGCTTCTGCTGGCTCTGTGGCAGGTGGTGAGACCTGTTAGCTCTTGCATCCAGAGTAACTGGGCCTTGCTGGGACACATTGGCTCAGTCTGCCTCATAAATGGATGTTTTTCAGCATATTCTGGGATGTGTCAGACCACTGTGCTTTGCAATATAACTTTAGGTCTTTTTGTCATGGGAACAGGTTTTACTAAGGTCTTGGCTGCAATAATGTTTTGCTCAAACTGCTTCTGTGGATTAATCATCCCTTTAAGTTTTAAGAAATTTTTAATTATCTCTGCATTTTTACTTCATCTCCCTTTGCTTTAGTATTTTTGATGGGGAAGATTTTGGAAAATATTTACTATGTGTTATAGTCCTATACCTTCTTAACATCAAACTAATGTTCTTCTGATCTCCTTCCCTTTATAAAGTTGTTTAGCTGTAATCCTTCCCCTCCATCTGCAAGAACTCCTCTTTTTTCTTCCACTATGGTTTTCAGATATAGGTAACTTGATAGTCAACAGGTTAAAAAAGACTTCTAAAGAAGTAAATATCGGAAGTGGTACATAGTGACTGGTTCTTATTATTGCCTTCTCTCATGGAATATAACTTCAATCCAAATTATAGGAAAAGTTCCTCGTTTTCTGGGAATGTGACCTTTTTTTACAGTTGATGCTTAAATATATTTTAGCTTGTGAACTTCCTTGTTAATATTTGGAGATTTGTAATTTTTTATTGTTCTTCTGCACCACTGTTAAGAAGCACACAGTGCACTTTGCACGCAAGATGCAGCTGATCAGGGGGGCGATCAGAAAGATATTGTGGGATTATTTTTCCAATCACCCACTTACCATTTGGATCTTGGCTCTTTCAATGTTACTTCCTGCTGCAGAGAACAGCAAGGAAAAGAACAATCTAACTTTCCACTGGGCAGTAAAAGGAGGTAGAATCGCCTTAGTCATGTTGCTTAGCATCTTAGGATTCTGGGTAGAATCCTACCTTTGCAGGTAGCATTTGGCTGCATTCCAATCACTTGGTCAGTCCGAGGTCCTTTGGTGTAGGCAGCAGAGCTGCGAATGAGTTCTGCCCACCCAAAGAGGAAGATTCCTATGAGTTAATTTCTAATTTCCATTTCAGACGCGGGAACAGGAAGAGCTGGAGGAAGCTTTAGAGGTAGAGCGACAGGAAAATGAACAAAGGCGACTGCTCATACAGAAGGAAGAGCAACTACAACAGATGATGAAAAGGAAGAATAAGCAAGCGCTCTTGGATGAATTGGTGAGTAATGAAACCTGAGGCTTTGAATGCTCACTAGCAGAGCAAACAGCAAGTATGTTGACATTATCTCCATCATAGAATCAGAATAGCTTGGGTCGGAAGGGACTTTAAAGATCATCCAGTTCCAACCCCTCTGCCATGGGCAGAGACATGTCCTACTACATCAGGCTGCCCAAAGCCCCATCCAGGCTGACCTTGAACACTTCCAGGGATGCGGCAGCCACAGCTTCCTTGGGCAATCTGTAACAGTGGTTAACTGTGTGGAATTAATGTATCTTCCCCCTTCTGTTGCCTCATCTTGCATGTTTTACATTACGGTTCCTCATGCATAATTTGTTTATATGTTACAAACAACTCTGATTTTGGTAAGTGGAGGACTAGGAGAAGACTACTTCTGAGATTCACAGATGTAATTGGACTCATTGTCCAGAATGTCCAGTGCTGGTTAGAAATTAATTCTGGGAGAGCATTCTTGGCTGTTTCAACACAAAATTAATCCTGCCTAAGATTCTAGGACAGAAAAATACAGAAGTTTTCTTGGGGGTATTTGAAGAAGGCTATTTTCCTCATTCTACCTGTTTTGATTTTTCTTTTGTTCCTTCTTCTCCTAGTGAGCTTCCACCAAATGCTCTTTACTCGTTGCTAATTCACATGTGGTGGCCTCTTTCCAAAATAGCTTTGCTGAGTCCAACTACTCTACCGGTTAACTTATTAGCTGACATTTGACTGCATATCTGAAGAAAAGCTTGTATAAAACTCTAGATTTCTATTTAATTCATTGACAGTATGACAGCCACAGGCTTCACCAGTGATGAAGGCAGGCTTGCATTGGCATAGCTGATATGGTGACTCCTCTACCTTGAACCAGAGTTGCGGTAGGTAAGGGTCTGCCACGACTGCTTGCCTGTATTGCCTTCGACTGGTGACAGTTGCATCTGCTTCGGTGTGTGTCTGATCGTAAGATTTGTGAGTGGTGGTTGAGAGGAGCTACTAAGTTAGTTCAGCTATCGTGAACTCCTACCACTTGCCAAGCAGCCCTGAATAGTGGATGACGGTCTGGTGCGTTGAAGCAGAGTGGGAATCAGGAGCTGCTTCGTGAGCTCAGCTGCCGCTGCTGAGGGGAGTTAGTGGAGAGCAGGAGATGGTCACCTCAGGAGTTAGCTTGTCAGCTCTTTTGGAGTTGGAGCGTTCTTTGATCTTCTTGTACTCGATAGTTACTAAAAGAAAAAAAAAAATTACCTTGAGTGTGTAACGTTCTCTTACTGCAAACTTTGTGCGTGTCAGCTGTTCCCTTTGAAGTGAACGAAGCGTGGGTTCACTGGAGGGGCGTACAGATGACAGAAGAAACACGCAGCTACTTGTGGAAATTGTAGTAATCTTGTCTTTAGCTGAGTTTACTGCTGATTCTGCGTCAGAAATGCAATGCTAATGTGTGAACACAGAGAAACTAAAAAAATTGTCCTTTAAGCAGGACCTCCATATTGATTTTTTAATGCACGTGTGTACAAGCCTGTACACGTGTTCATGTGCTCTAACACCCATGAGAACCTGCTATGTGTACACATGAAGGAAATCAGAAAAAAAAAAAAAGCTATGTATACATGAGTGCAGCTGTGTCAGTGTGGTATAAAGCTGCTCAGTGGATTTAAATCGAAATTTCTCTCATATTTTGGTTTATCTTACGTTAATATAGCATTAGTTCCTGCTTTGTATTATCAGTCCTTAGTCGAGACAGACACTTTTCTACTCTTCCAGGAAAGATGGAGTTCCCCTTTGAACCAGCTCAGAGGCACTGACATGCAGAGAGAGCATCCATGTGCAGCTTAGGAGTTTCAGGGTGTTTTTCTCAACCAGGAGTTCTGGCAACTTGTCACTGGTTTTGCTGAAAGGAGATGATGTTTCATTGTTTTTGTAGACAAAAGCAAAGATGAGCAGAAAGGGTCTTTGAAAATCTTCCAAGTCTGTAACTTTGCATCCAGCAATCTCTTTTTAAAGTGCTTACAATGCACAGAATTGTTTGAGTTATAGATCAATTAATAATAATTCTACTGTGAACTTGGATTCAGTGGCTCAGAATAGGGATATTAAATGATTTTTCAATTTATTTCAGACCTGTGTTTCTAAAATACATTCTTAACTTGGTAGAGGCCAGTGATGGTGTGTGTTTGGTTTAGGTTTTTTTACACAGCTATTGGTTTTACTGGAAACCTGCTTCACCAGCTGGCTTGAGGAAAGGCTGGTTATAAATAATCTTTAAAACATGACCTAAATAGGTAGCTTTAACTGTGATTGCGTATGTAGTACTGTTAAAACATATCTTAATATTCTAAAAACAACAGAAAGGTGATTTTTAAAGGCTGGGGAAGAAAAACAGGCAATTTGAAGTTATGTCTCTTATGAAGGGGCACTGTCAACTTAAATTTAAGCCACAACTTGTTTTATAATACTAAAAGTTTATAAAACGGGCACTGAAGTGTTTGTATAATGACTTAAAATGTCTCTGGAAAACCAGCAGCTGTTTAAACAAATAAACATTTCCTATGGTCTCTGAAATCCCTCTATTGCTGTGCTGCAAATTTGGAAACGAAGCTGATCATAAGTAAAACTTAATTGAGAAATGCAGCAAAAGCAACCGTAAGCAGTAGCAGTGTGAAGAACTATGTTAAACAAAACAATATTATATCTGTGGTTGCTGGTACTCTGCTAAACCAATGAGGATTAAGTTCTGCCTCCAGTAATACCAGTGGCAAAAGTACTGACTCAGTAGGATTGTGAGTGCAGAGAAAGGTGGGAAGCTGACACTTCACCTGCTGGTTCAGAATCATCTCGTTTGGATGTGTCACCTGGTGCAGGGAACCTGCAGCCCACTTGAGCAAGTGACCACCAGGGACTTGGTTTTTTTTTTTTTTTTTTTTTAATGATTCCTCCGTGTCCAGTACTAGGCAGCAAGAGAAAACTTAAGTCAGATTTATTTTTTCTATTTTTTTTTTTGTCTAGTGCAAGTGGAGATGTCAGGTCTTGACTCATCCAAGAAGAAAAAATATACCTTCTGTGTTGAAATCCTACCAGATGAGGAGATTAATGATTTCTTTTGTGTTATTTATACTATTGTGATATGCAGTAAAGGTCTCAGTTGTTTACAGAAGTGTGTGAGACTACTGTCCTGCCTTCAAAAAGGTTATAATTTAGGTAGTCCAGAGGCAAGGAAAAAGGCACAGAAATGTTTGGTATTTAGAATGTTGTGTGGTCGGCTCTGGTTTCTGGTCAGCCTGGGGAGTGCTCTGGCTCCTGCGGAACAAACTGAACCTGGGGCCAAGGCTCCACAAACCCATCCTCGATTGGGAGGGGAAGGCCAGGGTCACTCAGTGAAGAGGTGAGTGAGGCATTGCAGGTGGCTCAAGCTCTGCAGGCTCCTGAAAGAGCAATCGGATGCTTTCCCTCAGCTGCTGCCTGTTATATGTTTTTGCTTCCCAGTACTAGATTCAGCAGATTTTCTATTACCCCTCTTATAAGTGACCTCTTTTACAATAAAACCTCTCACTTTGGAAGCACAACACCTTGTTGTAGTTTAGACTTGTAGCCTCGCATGCATTTTATATATTATTGGAAGAATGTTGTGGCTCTGGAGCGAGTCCAGAGAAGGGCAACAAAGCTGGTGAAGGGGCTGGAGAACAGGCCTTATGAGGAGCGGCTGAGAGAGCTGGGGGTGTTCAGCCTGGAGAAGAGGAGGCTGAGGGGAGACCTCATTGCTCTCTACAACTACCTGAAAGGAGGATGTGGAAAGGAGGGAGCTGGGCTCTTCTCCCAAGTGACAGGGGACAGGACGAGAGGGAATGGCCTCAAGCTCCGCCAGGGGAGATTTAGGCTTGAGATTAGGAAAAAGTTCTTCACGGAGAGGGTGGTTAGGCATTGGAACAGTCTGCCAAGGGAGGTGGTTGAGTCACCGTCCCTGGAGGTGTTTAAGGTTAGGGTGGATGAGGTACTTAGGAGCATGATTTAGAGATTGGTGGGAATGGTTGGACTTGATGATCCAGTGGGTCTTTTCCAACCTGGTCATTCTGTGATTCTGTGATTCTGTGAATCGTGTCTAAGTTCTGTTTAGGGTTTGTTTTTTTTTTTAACCAGCTTAGACTTGGACGATCACAGCTGAGTAAGATATTAAAGAACTTCCTGTATTTGCTGTATAAACTCTCTCACCTGTATACAGAGGATTATGGTTCTGCATTTAAATGTCTTCTGTGTTGTGGAGCTTGCTCTCTGCTCACCAAGAGCCCATGCTTCCTGGCCATGAGCAAATGAGCATTGCAGCACATTGCAGACAGGCAGGTTTTCCCTGGGCTGTGGCAAAGCTTGGAGTCAAGCAAAGGGCAAGCTGCCTTAAAGACGTCGTGTTCCCACTTTTACCAGAACCTCAGGGTTTTTGAGACAAATCTTTCAGGCGTTTTTGCGTTTCGCTTTGTTCATACTGTTTGACGGTTTGTTTTCCCCATACAGAAAATGGTTGATATGGATAAATGCTGACAGGATTGGACCTTTCATGTGTGTTAATAGTTAACAGAAAGACTATGTGCATATTAGACAGAATAAACAATCATGGATGTGGTGGCTTGCCGGCGCGGTGTGGGTTTCCCACAGTTGTGTAATCTGGTTACCGGTCATTGTGTGAACTCTTAAGAAGCTGGTACAAAAATTGCCTTCTTATACTTATTGTATTAGAAACACAGGAACATTTAAGGACTCTGAGAGGGCAAAATGAACCAGAGAACACTTCACACTCCTCCTTTCTCCCCAGCGTATTAAAACTGATTATTAAAAGAATCCAACACCTTTAAACTCTGCTGACAGCCAGCAGCATGTGCAGCTGCATGGTGGTTAGGGATACTTATAACACTTTGAAGATGCAGACTGTGAACTAATGCAGTCGAGGTCCACATTTTCTCACAGCTGTGCAGAAATTAGACATCTTGTTATTACGCTTTAGGTTTTAACCTCTTCCTTCCCCTCCTCCTGGTTAATTGCAGGAATGTGAATAGCATCCAGTTATTGTATTTGTTACTCTGGACCAGATCTTGTCATGGAAGATTTTTTGCTTTTAGCCTTTGCAATCTAGTTGTAAAACAAAGTGAGTGTAACAAAAAAATAGGGGAGAAAGAGGACTGGAGAGTGATGTGAGAAGTCAGTGTACAGTGTGACTGTGCTTCGTGGTCACTTTGGAAAATGTCTCTAGGATGCCATGAACTGTGAGGCATCTCATGGTATTGAAAACGTCCAGCTCCTTACCCTGAAGTAAAAAAGCAGTCCCATTTATTAAAGTTTGTTTGGTTTTGTGAGTAGCAAATATGGTTCCTAGTTCAGTATTTGCTTGATTCTGGGAAATAGAAGTGTGTGTGACATTTGGGGGCCTTAGGAATTACACAGTGTGCTAGAGCAGGCCGGGAAGAATCTGTCTGAACTTCTTTCCTGCTCTCAACTTCATGGTTGTTCTAGGTCGGAAGTCCCGAGGATTTCAGTGTGTGTTTGGACAGTTGCATTAGTTTTTTTAGAAAATTATTGGCCAAGTAGTTTTCTGACTCTCTCCAGAATGTAGTTACAGATCTGCATGTTAATAATAATTCTGTTCTGAAAGATTAAGTAGTTCATTAGCTTAAGTATTCATTTTATTACTTTTTATATATTTTTTTTTTAAATTGGCTGGCTTCCCTAAAGTAAGTTGAAGGAGAAAATAAATATGCTGTTGGTTGTGCTTACAATAGTGCCATTGTGCAAAGCAGAGCAAGGATCGTTTCCAAACGGCCTCAGGTGAAATCTAATGGGAAACAATTTCAAACTGGTCTGAGTTCACTGGTAGAAAGAATGCGTCTTAGATAAACATCTGATCCAAGTTATACTACTTGGTATTATTCCTTTTCTGATTAAGTTCTAATTTTTTTTATTTTAATAAATATAGTTGCATTGGCCAGTTGGAATAAGGAGTCTGTTATATTGTCTTTAATGTGGATTCTATAAAAATGGTTGTTTGCAAGTTACTTTGATTTATGAGGTTGCTGCAGCTTTTTCTTATTACTGAAAATGATCGTTTTCTGTAAAACATTTCTTGTAGAGAGGATACTTAGCATTATGCTGCTCCGCTAGCGATGGCCTTTCAGACACAACTTGCCGTTTTGAAGAACGTGCAGTGTTAATTAATATTTGTTTTATTGTAACATTTGAATTTGCTCCTCATATGTTTACAGGAGAGCTCCAGTCTTCCTGCTTCACTGCTTTTAGCTCAGCATAAGGACAGGTCTACTCAGCTAGAAATGCAACTGGAAAAACCCAAACCTGTCAAACCAGTCACGTTTTCTACTGGCATCAAAATGGTAAGACTTGCTTTCTTTCTTTTAGTGCCTTTCAAAAGACCAAGGACTTCCTCATGTGAAATTTAGAGGTTATTTAAACCTGAGTTGCATATTGCATGAAATACTGTTCTCTTCCAATTAAATAATTAAATAGGAATTAGTCTAAAAATTTAATTGTTCTGCTAGTAGGAATATATCAAACATTTTCATTGCGTAGTTGTCACAAATCAAGCCATACCTCCTCATTCCCTGCAAAGTCTTGGTGTACTTGAATTATTTTTGTCTCATTTGTTTGCCTATTATGGATGTTGAAATTGTGGAAATTCAAGGATAGGCTATACTTTCTTCTGATTTACTTTAAATACGGGAATAATCTGTGAGTATGAGATGAACAATTTAGAAAATGATGCGGAGTGGTTAACGATGCTATTTTCATTGTTATTGAAGTCTAGGAAGCAACAAGTATTTTTGTAAATGTGTTACTGCTAAGGTGACAGATCTGTCAGTGTTCCTGTTCTTTATCCCCACACGGTACAAGTATGCATCAGCCTGTGTGTGGAAATGGAAAGTTCTGTGGAGTGGTTTGGGGATGGGAGGACGAGTTACTGATGGGTTTTGGACCTTACGGGTTTCCTGGTTTCTTTTAAAACTTTGAACTTTTTTAGGCTTTGTATTTTCGAATCGGTAATGATAAACAGTGTCTTGAAAATAACTAATATTCTCCGTCCAAAGAAGTCAGCAAAGTGTCATCGAAGTATACAAAGTGATACCTTTGTGTCACACTAGTGGCCCATCAATTAATCAGTTTATTTTGTCAGGGATATCTGTGCTGTGCTCATTATCCCCTAGAAAGTTCATAATGTAGAATCATTTGCAGCTTATTTTTTCAAAGGTAGCGTCAGCTTTTGCAGAGTTTTGTAAATTGTATTCTTGTTTTCGTGTAGCATGAAAAGTATGTTCTTCATTTTTCCTTTAAAACCTAAGCATCTGGGGGAGATCAGTCTGCTTTGTGAGACATTTTGTGTTTGTGTAGATAAGCTAATGGACAGAAACTGTTC
This sequence comes from Clamator glandarius, assembly GCA_033459285.1. Lineage (NCBI taxonomy): Eukaryota > Metazoa > Chordata > Aves > Cuculiformes > Cuculidae > Clamator > Clamator glandarius. Next base: position 772,175 of record JAUNZM010000428.1, read on the forward strand.
AGTGTTCTGTTCAGAAAATATCCTAACTGAATGCCTTTACTTTTTCTTACTGTTGAATATATTGTTGATAATTCTTAGAGCTGTTGGCCTTTCTTCTGGAAACAGGAAGAGGATAAGCTTATGCTCTATGATGAGGACCATGGAAATACTTTCTAATGCATTTGTAAATGGATATTAAATGCAGTGTGCTGAAGTGGACCATTCGTATGTGCAGCCCTAAGGAAACTTCATCCAGGAATGGTGAAAGATTTGAATGAGGAGATTTCTACCATTGTGACATCTAAATCTTAACCTTTGGAATAATAGGGGATTCTCCAGATAACCAATTGTCACTTTATCAGTGTTCAGAAAGTGTGAGTAGATAACTTAATTTGTTAAGCCTGAGACAAACAAAACAAAAGAACTCACCCTGAATGACCTTAGTCCTAGACTGAAGGAGAACGTCTTAAATAAGAATAAAACCAGTTAACAATAAAATTCAGGATAGGAATAGTTGGTGACTACTGTTTGGGGAAAATGGTTTACATTAAGCAAAACAGATTTTACACAGATAAAATTACAGCTTTTGTTGAGGAAGATGCATGCTTCCATGTTTTATTTATAGAGTGCTTGATTCAGTTATTAGATAACAGGATTTTTTAGAATTGCATAGACATTACATTACACAATAACAGTATTGAGATTCTGCACAGTAAATGGATTAAGTGGACAACTTGTAGTTTCTGAAGTAGTTGTTGGTTACCACAACATGGGAACATTTCTGTGTTTTCCTGGGACACAGTGCAGTGTCTGGAAGCAGATGTTGAATTTCTGTGGATGATGTGCAAGTTGGTCGTTCGCAGGGCTGCTTTGACAAGCTGGCCTCATTTGCATGAAATGTATTTTAATGTGGCAAAATGCAAAATTATAAATAGAAGAGTAAATAACAGGCTCTGTGAAGAGGATTTGGAAGTTCAGCTGAGCAAGTAAACCAGTTAAACCCTTTGCCACACCATGTGAGTGTGTGGCATTGTATGTGTGAATAGTAAAGCAATAAATAGGAAAAGATTTTTCCTTCTAAGTGCAGTATTGAAGACTCAGGGACTGAAGAGTTCTACTGACTGCTTTTTGAATGCAAAAATCAGGAAGAATGCAAAGAGAAGCCACAAAGATCTGTTCAAAGGCAGAAAGATAAGCATCGTACTGCATTCTGCTTCTGGTTTAGGAGAAGGTTAAGGTACGACTCACTTTACCATAAGTACCTCCTCAACACCGAACACACCAGATCCAAACAGTGCGATAGTAAATGTAGCAAGAGCCTGTAACCTTAGTTAAATAAGTAGGTACTAAATAGGATCTGAAGGAACAAATAGGACTTAAAGTTGTCAGTGTTCCACTGGTTAATTGGACTCACTGTTAAAACTGACTCTGGAATGCGATGAAGTCTCTAATTCAGATTAGGACTGGGATGTGTCTTGGAAAGTTACTGTAGATAACTGCAAGTTGTTTGACTCTGAAGAGAGTTTTTTTTGTGAAAAGCAACACTGTTAATTGTATGCGATGTGTGACCATGTATTCTAGTGACAGCGTAAGGTGAATTCCCACTCAATTCATAACATGTTCCAGGTTGAGTGTTTTTCTGCACACCTGAGATGCCCAGGCCGTTCATTTTGCATGGCTTTACACTTAAAATAGGTAGAGTTTTTGTTGTACTGCCCTTCTAGGGCACAATTGTTCACACTGCTTTAGCTTAGCTCCTCTCTGAGCCGTGGGGTTCACACCACTCATTGGTGGGGGCAGCTCTAAGGGAGTTCTGAGAATGTCTTAAAAAAGAGAGTTCTGATTAATGCTTTGTTTGGCTCAACAGTTCTGCAAATTAAGTGTGGCGTCTGTGAAAAGTCTGTGTTGTGCTCATTGCTAGAGTTTCGGCAGCACACATCTAATGAGTCACTATGTATATTTTTCCCCTGTGCTTTTATTTCTTCCTAATAGTTTGGACACTGACCTTTTCTGATGGATGTTTTCTTTAATTTTCTTTCAGAAGAAGGGAATCCAGATAGAGCTAGCTGAGACACTGGCTAATCCAGCGCTTGTGTACTCAAAGACTATGAAATAGGCCAATTGTGGCAGTCCACAGGTTGTCAGTTCAAACATGAGTGTTTTTCCTGCGATGGTCTTGGTTGGAGATATTCTTCAGCCTGACTGATAATCAGACATGTTGCTCTGTTTCTGACTTGCGAGGCATGCTCATTCTAGTCTCCGGGCTGTGCTTAAAGAAGTTGGCTCATTTAAGGTCTCATATTAGTGCTTGCAGGGGGAGGAGGGAGTGTCTTTCACACGTAAGCTAAGCAAGAGCATCCCCTATAGCACAAGACGGACAATTAGCTCATAAGGATGGAGACTCCTTCACTTTTCCTTTGGGTTAAATTGAGATTTTTTTGCTCCTTTCAGGTGGAAGCTGTTTTTTCTTTGCGGTCTGCTCATTAATTTTAAATTTCATTTCAGTGGATTATATCCTCTGGGCATGGAGCAAACCCACCTAATCAATTGGTTTGACTTAGTTCTATAATTGGGGGGAGAAGGTTCTTCAGAGTTTCCTACTTATCATGCTCATCATATTAAGAAATAGGCTTTCAGCTTCGCTGAATATTTAAAAGTCTTATTAAATCTTATCTCAAATAATTGTAAAACTACAAAAGAAACAGCAATCTTTAGTTGTTGCACTAGTGCTAAAAATACTATTTCCTGTCAATGCTTGTACTTTAGATTTTAGTAGCCATCAGAAAGAACAAATGTTATTGGAATGAATGATGTTTGTAGCATTTATAGGGCTTATCAGGGTGTGCAAAACAAATCTAAGGTCTGCTAATAGAACTGTTCTGTTTCTTGGTGTATATAGCGACCACTTCTGGTTAAGAGGTTCCTAATTTTAATGTATAAAAGAGGTGCTTATATGAATGGCAGTTAGCAAATGCAGCAGGAATTAATTTCATTGCAGTAATTTAGTTTTCTTTTTATGTCTTTGGTGTTTACAGGACTGTAGGAGCCTTTTGGTGCTTGTAGATCTGTGCTTTACATTACCATTGTGGTTAAAAATGCATAGAAGTGTGAATGTATTTAACTCCTCTGTAATTGATTTGGTACTGGGAGCACGCGAACCTCTGAGTCTGCAGTCCAGCTATTTGCATGTTTGTAAAAAACATGAATGCCCAGAACTGGCTCCCCTGCCTGCTCTTTTCAGCAGGTTCCAGGCTGCACAACCCATCCCTTTTCTGTTCTTGCCAGTTTTATAATGTTTCTTTGCTCCCTTCCCCCAACCTCCCAGGAGACTTAGCCTCTAGTGATGGTATTCTTGAAGCAATTGCACGTAGTTAAAAACTCAATTACCTCTAATTGGATTGCCCAGATATGCAGGAAAAGAACATAGGTGTCCTCTGGCTGGCTACCACTTGGGAGAGTTTACTTTTGACATTTTATACCCCAGTACCTCAAAACTAATGTAATACATCATTAACCGCTCAGTTTCTTTGTGCCTTTTGGTTTATTACTTAATAGCAGCGGGAGTATTTATTAATAGAACTATCAGTGCAGTGTGTTATACATGCTTCGTCATTACCGAGGTGGTGGCAGCCCCTCTGAATTTGCAGTTTAAGTAGATGTGTCAGGGAGGGAGGGGAACCAGATGCCCGGAGGGGATGTGCACGCCCAGGATTAGACAGCAGAGCAGCAGCGGAAGGAGGAATAGGATCCAGCCCTTCTAAATTCCTAACCTCATGTATCTTCCTCTGAGCTGGGCTCCATCTCCTGTCAACAGCACCCCTGAATGGCAGCGCATTAGGAGTGAAATATCTGCTTCTGCTTCTCTGTCCAAGTAGCAGCAGCAATGTCACATTTAGCTTTCTGCGTGTCTGAATATTACCAGGATTTTGTTCCAGTTCTTGTAGTTTCAGGCCATTCATAGCTGAGCACTGGGGATTGCAACGTGCAGCTGGAGCTTGCAGGACAGAGCAGTCAAATTGGTATTTCAGAGGAATGGATCTGTGTCAGACACAGGATGTCTAGGACACCTCAGGAATGCACGTTACCGCTAAGCTGAGTGTACAAGTGTTAGGGAATAGATTTCGTGCAGCGTTACACTTGCAGCATTATTTGAATGGGAAATGACGTTCTTGTTTTACATTATGCGGAGCTATTTTTCTGAAAACATTGACCTCATCAGCTCAGGTCAAATGAACTGTTCTTCGTTATTGCCTTTTCCTGCAATATTGCTTCCTGTGCAAACAACTGCACAGAGACTGCTTCTGTTTCTCGGTCTATTTCTTTTATAGGTTGCGGAGCAATTATCAAAAATCCTGTTCCAAATGCAAAAAGGTCTGTCAAAATAGCTTTTTAACCAATTGTGCTCATTCAGTGTCGCTTAGACATATGCCAGGTACTCAGAGATAAGTAAAGTGCATGTTGCCCTACAGTTTAGACTGCAACTGTTCTGCAGCTCCTGAGAGTGCTTTGCCACCCCATCTGTGTGACCTGGAAGAGTATCAGCCTTACTTTGCCAATCCGTACTGCTCTGGTTTGGTTGGTTTGTTTGTTCATTTGGTGCAGTGCCTTTTTTTTTTTTTTTTTTTTGAAGTGCTTTTAGTATTTGCCTAAAGTTAATAAATAAATAAAGTAACCTGATTTCCTTCCTTCACTGTTAGCTCAGCTGGTCCATCTTCAGGCTGAAACGCTTCAGATGGAATTGATCTCATTGAGATGTATGCCAGTCTGGGTTTAATTGGTGGTTTGGTTTTAAATCTTCATTTGGCTCATGCTACACACATTTCTTTTTTTTGCAGCTGGGTGGAAATACTGCCCTTTCACAGCACTTTGTAGTTCATAATCGCAAGAAAATCACAACGCCTTTTTAAAAGGAAAGGAGGTGTTCAGGCATCTAGATTCTCTCGAAATAGTTGTATTTGTTTTGGAGGGCGTGCATGTAAAACTAAAATTTTTCAGTGGCACTGAACATTATCTAAAACTCCAGCAGGAGCCTGGATGGATATGGGCTGGGCATCAGTCCCGTGAAGCTGAGTCCCGTTGCAGAGGGGACTCAAATGTGCTGGTGCAAGGGCAGTTGAGGCGCTTTCCAACAAATGGATGAAAGCGCTCAGAGAACCAGCACTGCTGGCCAAGCAGCTTCCCTGGAGCGGAGATTCATGGGGGAGTGCATGTTTGAACAAATTCCTCCTTATGTCTAGTCTAAATCCACCCCTCTCTAGTTTATACCCATTGCCCCTAGTCCTATCACTACAAGCATTTGTAAAAAGTCCCTCCCTTGTAACAGTATTTTGTTTCATTGCACTGATCTGCTGAGAAGGATGCCTGTTTCTGAAAAGGGAAAAGAAATTTTGGCTGCTCAATCTCCACCATCTCTAACAATACATGGTTATAGAGCTCATGTATATGAGCTAAGGGAAACAAAAAAATACTAAATGATAGAATGCAGGTTTGAGCTAACATGCTGGGTTTTAACTGTGACCTAGAGTCCTGTGCTCCACGTACGGCTTACGTAAATCTCATAGGATTATATATACAATATGCCTGCAATTTAGGAGTACTGTGGTGGAGAGTGATTAGCAGTAGTAAACATATTTGTCATACTAAATCTCTCTCCCTCTATTTAAATAAAGATGTTTTGTTAAGAGTCAAGCGCATACATGCAGAACTGTGCTGAAAGTTTTTGAACTCTGGTTTTGAAGTGTATGCCAGATAAACTTTGAGTGATCTATCATCAGAACACTTCCTGTGCACTCCAACCCACGGGCTGCAGTCTGAAACATTTAATTGGATTCTGGCCTTACTATGTAATTACTATTCTATCGAAGTGCATAAACATTAAACACGTTATGTTGACTTAGTGGTTTTGTTTTTTTCCTAGTGTAGGTAAGAATTTTTTGGGGGAAGAAAAGAGTAGCAAATGACTGTATTAGTTTTTACCTCCCCTGAATTTCACAATGCTGGCTATGGAAAAGGAGACTGTGAAAATGCAATCCTGTGTCTCCCTGTATCTCTGCAGGATTTCTGTTTGGAAGGAAAGATGCTGTTGTTGAAATTAAGCTGTTTGGTGGACAAACACAGTTGGAACTGCTTGACCTGGTTCTGATTTATGGTTGGGGTCTCTTATACTGCTCTGCTAGAATAAATATTTGTTCATTTACTTTAAGGCTCCTTTACATGGCTAAGGAGCACATGTTTATATACACGTAGTAGAAATACAAATTAGGCTTATAAGTTTGCACAGCTGTAATGACTGGAATTTAGTAAATGAAATAGTACCAATGCTGTTAATTGTACAGGACTGAACGGCAAGACAAGTATACTTGTTAATGAAGTGGCTGTAGCCAGCAGGGAGGCAGATCTACCCTTTAGCTATCACTTTTTAGAACGGAACTGTTCTTGGCGTTTGGGTTTTCTTTTTAAACATTTTCAGGTTCTTTTAGTTTTTCTTTTTGTTTGGGTTTCTTAATCTCCTGTTTGCTTTATGGAGTTGCCTGAAAGCTTGCTTGTCTGACTCTTTACCATCACATTTCTCAAGTACATCTCTCTTATACTGTATCTTGTTTTGATTCCTTGAAAAGATGCTGCACGGGGTGAGGCTGGCTGGGAGAAGGCTGCTAGAAGGGTGCTGCTAGAAGGGTTCAGCCAGGCTGTCAGCTGCTTTCCTGCCTCTACAGGAGCAGAAACTGGGATGCGGCAGGAGGAACTGGGCTTTGGGTACCGATATAGGTTGCCCAGATTCCACCGTAAGCAAAAGCCAGACCTGCCACTGGCTACAATAGCACAAAGACACGTTATGAAGTGATCTTAAAAATGTCCTTTAAATCAACCTGAGATCTTCCTATTTCTGAGTCTTACAGCTCTGAATATGCTTATGCTTTGAGTAGGTGTTACTGTGAGCAATAAGGAAAGATCCGACTGAAAGAAAGAAGGTGGCTGAAGGGAGAGTCCAAAAAAACAGCTGGCAGGGAAATAAAGAATAATAAAATATTTCTCAATCGTTGTTTGTTTTGGAAAGATCATGCTTTAAGCACATGGAAATACTTTACACATTTGAGAAGTGCTGACTTCCTACATGCCTTGTGAAGGAACAGCAAATCATTCATATAATGTAAACACATTATAGATTGTTCCAATATAACTTTTTTTCAGTGCTGCTGTTCTTTTTAACAAGATACAATTTAGTGCATGCATGCTCTTTTGATGCTATACTTTGGCCAAGACTTGTGAACATCATAAAGGTTTAATATTAGAGTTGAGCAGTGTAAAGCTATTGAACCACATTTATTATGCAAAAAGTTGTTAAATAGTGCTGCTTGATGCACTGTTTAAGAGTAAATCACAGAATCACACAGAATCACAGAATCACCAGGTTGGAAGAGACCCACCGGATCATCGAGTCCAACCATTCCCACCAAGCCCTAAATCATGGAATAAATAGCTCATCTAAAAGCGTGAATGTAAGAGGTCTCATTATGCCTCAATAAAGATGATACAAAAAAATGAGAGTGGACAGAGTTCCTCTATAAGGGTGGAATTTTTAATTGGGGAAGGAAAATTAATAAACTGAGCCGCTTTGGTGCGAAAATCACAGTAGGTATTTGTGGAGATGTATACTCACAGGGCTGGTGTGGGGTCTCGAGAGGTCAGGGGTTCTTCCCCCATGGTGAGGCACTTTGTGATGGGTACCTGTGTGACCCATCTGAAGAAAGGGGCCTCTGCAGTCTCCTGGGCAGCCTCCATGACGCCTGCTTTTACACTGTGTTTTACACTGTGTTTCCATGACCCCATGCAAGATAATTTTCTGTCTAGGTAGGTGCCAAACCCAGGTTATTCTCTGCCTCTTTTGTAGGAACTTTTGATGTACTTGAAGATGACTGTGTAAAGACAATTTCACAAAATTAAATATTTTAGAATTTACATCTTAAAAAAATAGTTGAGATGCCTTTATGGTTAGTTTTCTTCTGCAAGTCGTTAATAGACTGTCTCCAGTTTACAGACAAGATGTGAAATAACTTCCATCAGCTGAGATGAGAATGCTTTAGAGAGGAGAGTTATTTTAAAGATATCAGTAAGAACATCTGTAAAATTGTAGCAGAGCTGTGAAGGATTTGAAGCCGTTCAGGCAAGCTGAAGTAGTGAATTTGCATCTGAGCACTAAAGAATGTGTGATCTTTCTGCCCTGATCCTTTTTCCTTAGCACTTGCCTGCATTTATGAGAACATTACATGTTTTCTTCTAATCCTTTTTCCTGTTGCTGCTGATCAAAGCAATTTGTGTCATTCTTTTGTCTTCTCTATTGTTTACCTGGAGGAGGGCTGGTGACCCGGAATGGCAGAGCTGGGCTGGTGGCTTCACAGATTCCTCCGAGTCAGCCGTCAGTTGGGTTGTGTCTGTTTGTCTGGTTTCAAAAGGCTTGCTCATTAGGCATACGTGTGCAGACTTATCTCACAGATTAGTTTTATTCCTGGTTATTCCATTTCCCAATGAACTAGGCTCTACTTGCAGATGTCGTAGAGTACATTGACCTTGCAGCACAGTTAGATGATCTCCCGTATGCCTGTATTTTTTCTTTTTTTTGCCTTTTCTCAGGGCCTCCTTTAGGCAGATTTTGAGTATATAGAGCCCATAACTGGCTTTTCTGAAATTCCTGCCAGACTAAAGTCATGCAAGGGGAGCCAAGAGGAGGATGAGGGATATCTGTAGTAGTAGGTAGGCACTGGAAGGGAAGTTGGTATCAAGCGCTGGCAGCAGCAGCAGTGGTGTTGGAGTGGAGCATGGGGTCAAGTCTTGAAGGGATGGGGAAGCGAAGGGCAGCGGGTGAGATGGATGGGGCAGGACTCAGATGTGAGGTGCTTTGGAGAGAATGTGGGCCAACACTCTGAGGGAGGAGGTTTGAGGCAGAGCTTGGCAGAACAGTGGGAGTGAGTGGAAGAGTGGGGTTTATAGGAAGAAGGGTTAAGGGGGAATTGTAGGAGAGTTCTAGGGCAGATGACTTGGGAAACTGGAGGTTCTAGTACATGAGGACATGTCTGGTTGAGTTCCTTAGCTAGAAGTCTGGTCTCTGAGGGCAGTAGGGGATGGTGTGTGCACACTTGAGTAATTTTGAATGTGACACTACCTCAACTTGTTACCATGGGTTCTGGCTGTAGGCAGGGGTGGGGTGTACATGCGGGGCTTGCGTTTCTCAGAGCATCTTCTATTTTGCATTCATCTCTGTTATAAGGTACACCAACTTTACTTGTACTTAATTCCCTACAAAGAATAAAACCATTCGCGTGTTGATTGAGGCCATGCTGTGTGTGTGTGCATGTACTACATTTTGCACCTTATCTCATGCTGAAGTGAACACAGCAGATAAAGGAACATTTTCTACAGGGTCTCAGAGGGATCAACTTACAAGCTTTAGAGAAGGACATTTTTAAATGAAAACTACATTTAAAAAGAAAGGTGTTTGTCAAAGGAGCTGGTGGGGGCCTTGGTTTTCCGTAGCCAGTGCTCATCCAAGATGCACTTGTATTGTACTGGGTTACTCACAGCAAAAGATACTTTGGATCAAAGAGACAATGTTCTGTACCAAGGAGACTTCAAAAGTTATTACCCTGAAGAGTGTTTGTTCAGGTGCAGAGGGTGGAAGAAGGGAATATTGTTTTAGGCAATCGGTGTTCAACATCAAAAGGTGAGTTTCTCCGTATGTACCTTGTCTGGACTCAAGATTGTCACTCAAGGTGTTGCTGGAAAAGAATATTGACAGCTTTGGCTAATAATGAAAGAGAAATCGTCCTCATGAAGAAGTGCATTGGTCTCTGAAAGTCTGGCTTCTCTTTATTCCTCTTAATTATTTTTTTTTTCATTTTCAGAAGAACAAACTTGATCACAGAATATATCAAAGTGGGGAATGTGACTATTTTAGTTTATTTTCTGCTTTGCTTGAATTTAATTGCTACACAGGTAACCCCGTACATTTTGGGGAAAACAAGGGCCCAGGTGTAGTTACCTGCGTTACAGTTCAGCAGAATGTGTGGCAGAGCAGTGAAATCCTCTACCTCTTGCAAAGCAGATAATAGCATGGTAATATGTAGTATTTTATTTAGGCTCTTAAAATATGTTAGAATATTACGGCTACAAAGAAACCTGCTTTGACTCATTTAGACAAATGTGTGTAGTGGTATGGGCAGGAAATGGAGGGACAGAGAGCACATGTGGAACCATCTATCTAAATTAGCTGGAGGGAGGCCAGGAAACTGGAACTTGCAGCATTTGCAGTGATTAGTGGAAAATGAAATGATGGCTTTGTATAAGAATAATGATTCTTGTGTGATCCTGGGACAGCGAGGTAGATCCTGCAGGAGATAGATGGTGCGGTTAAAGGTGGCGTATATAGAGCTGAAAGAGAAAGGTAAGTAGGTTGGAGGGAGGAACAATTTAAAACTGAGGGCTCTGCACAGGAGGAAAGCAGCCTGTATTTTTAGGTCTGAGGTCTGTTGTCCTATTTCATCCCTTGAAAGAGAGGCATAAGTAAGTAGAGCACCGCTGTCTTCTCCAAAGCATAGAAAGAGAATCACAGAAATGCGATCCTCTGCAAGACTGTCGGAGGCAGCGCTCAAGTAAACAAGAGCTGCTGGTCTGTGCTGCGTAGACGTGCTGACAGATCTAAAAGGGATGGATGCAGGCATCTGATCCTTGCCATCATCAGGCAGTCTTTGGCACCAGGGCTTGGAGCTGCCTGTGCTTCTCTACCTGTGGTCATATGTAGGTGGCTGGCATAAAAGGAAAAGCTACGTACATCCATGACTATGTATTTGTAATGCTTACAAATGAAATCCCATTTGGAGTGAGATTTGGGTCAGATCACGACTACAAGTTCAGAAAAGAGGTAACCAATGGAGTTGTATTCTTGGATTTTCCACTAGCCATACACACACCATAATGTGGGTAGAGGGGGAGGTCTTCAGTGTTTTCTGCTTGACAGAAATCTTAGCATAGGTCTTCAACATCTAGCCCCTGGCTCTCGAGGTCTGCTGGCTCTCTTGGCTGTGCCTGCATGCCAAGGATTCCCCTTTTGGGTGTTTGCACCAAAACATCATTGCGGTTTTCTATCGTCGTGGAGGGAGAAGACAAGGGCTTGGCTTGACAGTGGATAGGAGGGTTGCAGTGGAAACTTTGTGCTTCCGGCATCATTACCCATTCAGTTTTCACTTATATTGATCTGTCTCTATGGGATGAGGCCTTGAGATTGAATCCCCATTTTAACTTACATGGAGTCTGAACACTAGACAGGATTGGGCCAAAATTTATCTCAAGTTGAGCAATTCTTAAGTCTGTTTGGAATAGAGTGCGGGTGGAAATCCTTAAGATGCAGTTTAGATCAAAGCTTAATATTGTATTAGTTTAGTTTCACCAGGGGTGATGTGTACCACATCTGCTCTATCCTAATTTTTAACTTGTCTTTTGTCTGGTTAGTTAAGTGAATTTGATACCCAAAATTAAACAGATGTCACTTTTAAAGTAGCAGAAATATCCTTGAACAGTGGTCTATCCATTTGACTGTCGGTTGCTTTTAAAATCCATGTAAATAACTTCAGCCGTTGCTGGTGTGCCAGGTACAGCTTTTATCTTTGTTCATAAATACAAAGTTGCCTGACCATGCTGGTTTTTTTTTTCTGTTATCTTCAGCCTATCTGTGCTCCATCAGACTTAGAAAGGCAGGAGTGGGCTGTGCTGGAGGTAGCAGAGAGGGACCTACAGGTGGGAAGTGAATTTACATGGTAAAATCACTGCGTATATTCTGTTAGGAAACCTCTGGTTGCAGCTCTGGAGCTGTGAAAGGGCAGCATGGGCCTGGGAAAGGTGGGAGAAGTGATGTGTGCTCTTCTCTTTTTTTTTTTTAACTAGGAAAATTTTTGCTGTTGTGTGCTCTGTTGTCTTTGGTTTTGTTGGCAGAAAAGGGGGAGCAGGAAAGCTAAGGAATGGCCAGCTGAGACTTTTAGGAAGGTGAGAGAGATCCCATACCTGCCATCGCCCGTGGGTGATGGGGAGAGATGCACACAGCAGTTCTTTATTTTTGCAGTCAGAGGTATGTGTGTGTGCATTGTCAATTGTCCGTGACAGCTGATGCTGGGGGAGGGAGCTTTTGAGGGGAATTCAGAGATTTAGATCAGGGAATATTTCCTTCAATCAAAATACTTCATTTCCAGTTAGCACCAAGCAACTATCAGATGAAGCCAGTTCAAACATGATTTTTGGACTGGAGTATCAATGCAGCTTTGGCTGGGTGTTTTTGTTTCCTTACCAGGGCACGTTTTGCTGAAGGATCAATTAGAAGACCTGAAGGCATGCAGATAATGTGAATGATAGGGTTACTACTCTGACCGCTTTGGCAGATTCACTGGATTTATAAAATCTTCCCCTTTCATTATTATTTTATGCTTTTGTATTTTCTGATTAAATGAATCTTGGATATTTTTTTTTTCATTATTTGCATAAGGGCACACAAAGTATTAAGCTAAGGCCACGGAAAATAACTTTATAAAGACTTTTGTACTGTTCTGAAATCTAATTAAAAACCTGTGAACTTCGTCATTCATCATTTTACCATAGAAGTGTGCTCTGATGGTGACAGTCTAATATCCTGCAGCAACTTCATGGCATTACAAAAATAAATAATGGACCCTTTTAGGGCAATGTGTGTTGCTATAATGTGGAATAATACTTCAGTGTTGTAAGTGAATGGTGTGCTAGGAAACACTAATCCCTCATGTATAGTAACAGGAAGTATGAATATTACTTATTAATAATAATATAGAACACCTTAGCACACGTTCTTTTTCTGGGCATGTCTGCCTTTTGTAAACAACAGCGAATTTTAATTACAGAAAATTGGTGAGAAGCAAGAAGGATTTGGGTAATTAAGAAGATCTGTTTATTTAAAAGCCTTCAGAGGTTGGAAAAGATGGAACTTGGCTCTATGCAAGGGATGAATGTTGTGCAATAATGCCCCTTCATTCCCCTTTCATAATAAATCTCCACAGAGTATTCATCTAAAGGGCTGGATGCCAAAAAGAACAGGTTCGACTTGTCTGTGAGGATTTACACCACAGTAAAATGCACAACTGCTTTTGTAGAGGTCATTTTGAAGGTCAGGGAGCCAGTGTGCACTGCTGAATGAGAGCAGCCTGTACCAATGGTGTGAGAGGTTGGACTGGGGGAAATAAATATTTAAAACCTCATATGAAATGTAGCAATAAGCTGAAATCCTTAAAACACATGACTTCAAAGCATATATGCAGTTTTGCAAGAAATGAATGGTCTCTTTTCCAGAAGTTTGCATCTCATACCCTCTTCTGAATGAAGCTTCTTGGTCAAAATGCAAGTTTTCTCAATTTCTGTCAATTAAAATTGAAGTAACTTAGTATGTGTAATATAAACACTCTCAAACCACTGGCAATTGCCTCTGTCCAGTTTAAAAAACAAAACACTTTTACTAAGATTGAGGTGGATTTAATTACCTGAAATTCGGGACACCTACTTTTACAAATAAGGTCCGAGTTTGACCAGAGGATCACTATGTCTTTAAATAAAAGATGATGATCATTTCAAATGGCAACAGGCCATCAGTGGGGTTTAGTACAGAGATTAATTAGTAAACTTTGGAATGCGCTACAGCAAATGCAGCTGATTGGCAATAGCACGTGGAGCAGCAACTGGTGGAAAGGCAGCGCTCGGAGCAGCGGAGGTATTTCCAAAAGCCTTATGAGTGCCGTGATGTGCTGTGCTTCAAATGGTGCTGTGCTGTTTGCAGCAAACCACCCGCTTTCTGTTTAGACAGTTCAGTAAATGCACAGATTAAAGAAATCTGCTGTGTTTTTGGAAAGAAAGCAAGTTTTCTTTTGATATGTTTAGCCTCACCCTGTCAATAAACAGCGATGCCCTGAATGTCATTTTACAGAAGATGGTTGTCTGTCTGCAGTGCATTTTGCCAGCTCTTTTACTAGGAAGAAAATTGTCAGGTGTATTTTTAAATGCTGAACTATGATTTAGTCAAAAAAGACACTGAAGTAACCACGGTTAACTTGATAGCTCTTGCACTAAGCTGCTTCCTAGAATCCTCGCCTACTTTTAAAAATTATATGGATCACTGGGTACGTTGTGTTTGCATGATTTAAAATTGCTTGTTGTCTTTAAAATCTTAAAAGCAAGACATTATTAGGGAAATCTGGAGACCTCTGCACATTAGCTTTCCAAGGAAGCTTGATCTATTTGCTATGAGTAGTGGACTGTGTGTAATACACACAGTCCCTAGCTGGGACTATTCTCTCAGTTTGTGTAGGCTGTAGGGTTGGGTGCCAGATAATAAAATTAAGATGGCTTATGTAATAAGTAACTCTTGAGAGATTACTTGGAAGCCCTGTACACTACTTAAAATCTCCCGGTGTTAAATGTTATTGTGTATGTCTCCTGATGCTCACTTGCAGCATGGTCAAGCATCCATTTAAATCACTAAGAAAGCTCACAGCAAAACTGTTCAGGGCCTCCGTTTCAGAAATTAGTCTGAATTAGTCATAAATGTTTTGATTTCAAAGCGGCAGAGATTCTTGATATCATAAGATATGGATCATCCTGGCTTTGACTCAGAAAGCCCTTAAGCGTGTGCTTTAAAATTAAGCAAGTATGTGCTCCTCTTGGCTTAACTCTCAGGTCTGTTACTTTGTCCTCGTAGCATTTCAGTCCCTTGAACCCATCAAGTTATTGTAGTGGATCTGTGGAACAGGCGAGAGCAGATGCTGGCATCTAATACTTGATTGTGAGCTTTTCAACATCTGACCTGTTGGAATGATCCATGGAAGGAAGAGGAGCAGAGACTGGAGTCATTGGGGTGCTGATTGTTTCTCTGGAGACCTGTTTCTGCAAGCCTTTGCTTCCTAGACCATTGTGTTTATTGCCATAGGTAATTGCAGTGAAGCGGATGGGCTCAGTTCATGCAGTCGGGTTTAGGCTTGCTTGGCTTTGTTGGACTGGACTTGTAGTCCGCAATCCAGACGAAGTAATTGGTGTGTGACTGCTCCCTTGAGTTTGCAAGTTTGTGTGCCTAAAGCTGGACGATTTTCTAAGCGGAATCAGTGTCGCTGAACCTGAATTTAAGTCCCAAGTAAGTGTATGTTAAAACTTCCTGATATCAAATAGATTTGTTAGCTTGACGTGCCTTTAAATGAATCCTGTGTGTAAATCTGCACAGGATTGGGAATAGGCTGCCCAGGTCAGTGGTTGAGTCACCTTCCCTGGAGGTGTTTAAAAGATGGATTGTTGAGGTGCTGAGGGACATGGTTTAGTGATTGATAGGAATGGTTGGACTCGATGATCCAGTGGGTCCTTTCCAATGTAGTGATTCTATGATTAAAGGGCCCTGCAAAATATTCAATTATAGAGTTTGTTAAAAACTGTTTAACTAACGCCCTTTATTTGTGTGTGAACCTGTGTGGGTACATATATAACAAACATCCACACACACAAAAAAGCATCTCATTTAAAAACACCGTATTTGAACACTGCAGTCAGCTGGCTAATTACTGAGCCTTGGTTGTTTTTTTAAAACTAAATCTGCTGTATGTATGGACAATATAAGTGTCTAAGTACGTTACAAAGCATTATGAATAATTAAACGCAAACTGTAGCCCTTGACAGAAACAAATGTAGATCCATTCAGTGATGCATTATCCTGGCTGGGCTCCTGGTTTGCTTTGATTCAACTACTTGTGTGAATTACAGAGCGCTCTTTGTAGCCCTGGAGGGTTGCCTTTTAGTATTGGTCTCAATCTAAGTTACGAAAGATTAAACAAAGTCTGACTTTTCTTGTCTCAATAGCAGCAAACAGTCACTGCAACTCCCGACTTTTGCTTATGTCTGGGAATGGACCAGGAAAGCTGCTGGAGTAGCTGAGGCTGGGTGTTAGGCGATATCAAAAGATGAGCTGCTTTTAGATTCTGGCAGGCGTTTTTCTTTGTAGATCTTTCAGGCATACTAGCTACCAGTGCTCCGTCTCAGCGGTGGATGTTTCAGCTGACACAGCAATGGCTGTGAGAAGGAGATGGGGGAAAGAAAAGTTGATGCAGTGTCATATTCTAATTGTGACCCAAGATAAATGTGAGACCAAAGGAGAAAACATGGCTTTCTCACTATATTACCAGTTGATAAAAGTCTGTGTCCGTTGCTCGGGCAAAGATATTTAGTGTGCTGTTGATTTAGAGGATTTGGTTGTTTGTTACAGCTTTTAGATATGGCCTTGCCATGTTTTGCTGAAAATATAATTTTCCCAGGAGTTGTACATCTTTCCTTCATTTTCTTTTGCTTATCAAGTCTTAGATAGTTCAAAACAAAACAAAAAAAATCTCCTGAACCCATCCTAGATTATTAAACCAAACATAATGTGAAAGCTTTTTGAACATTGCCTTGGCATGATGAAATTAATGTTGTTATAGTCCAGCAGTGGGGGGTGGGGGAAAAATACCCCTCCAAACTTTTAGCACTTGGGAAAGGAAACACAGAAACCTGTTATTCTTCATATACACTCCAGAGTTTCTGATTTGCTGCCATTGATTTGAGTGATACGGTATCCGTTACTCCGATGCCTGTAGCGGCGGGTTTGTGTTTCACGTACTGAAGTGGAACGGCGATGCAGATGCACAGTAGCCCAGTGTTGTTGGCTTCCAGGTAGATGGAGACTTGGGCTTGGCCGGCTTGGGTGGCAATTCTCTGTGGTCAACCAACAATCAGCTCTTGCTGGTGAGTCTAGAAGTGTTTGTGTGTGTGTTTGCGCTTAGCTATTCTCATGTATACCTGTGTGATTGTACCACTGATGAGACTCCAAAGGCTTGGCAAATTCTATTTGTGTGGGAAGCTTTAGTGCAAAAACTTGCCTAATGTACTTTATTTAAATCAATATAATCCTGCTTAAGGCCCTTTGGAAGGCACATCTAAGTGAACGGTGTTTTAAGTGAACACAGTGTCTTTCGTGTTCTCAATAAAAGCTACTTTCATATGGAAAGGGTGTGCTTATGCTTACCTTACACAAACCTTTTGCCATATTAAATGTGGAAGGATTCAATTCTCCTGCATGTACACATTGTCCTTTGTTAAATTTGTACTTAGAAGATTTAATATCTTCAATTTTGCTTTATGATCAGCAATTCTTTGAACTCACAAACAAGAAAGTATGGATAACTTCAAATATCTATTTGAAGTCTGATTCTAAGGAATGCTTACGTTGGGTTTGACCTTACAAGGTAAATTTCAGCTCTGCCTCAAAACTACAGTTTTCTAGTGGAAATATAAATGCAGGCTGAACTACTTCTAGGTATCTTTAAAAACACTCTGTCTCTTAAAGACAGGGAATATTCCTGAGATCCTGGCTATTCAAACCATGGAAACTTATCCCTGTTCAGCAGGGCCCTGATTCAGCAGCTGATTTCTCATCAGCGAAACTCCCTTCCACTTAGGAGACACTGGTCTGTGGTGGTTTAGACTGGAATATAACATTTTTGGTAATTGTGAAGCTTCATAGAATGGAGAAAGACTCAGGAGGGTGGAAGCTGTCTAAGGTGATTTAGAGTTTTATATAAGCACATAAAGCTGCAAGTTGTCTTGTTGTGTTTAGTTTTGAAAAGCTCTTATTAACTACTTTGACATCTCACTTTTATTCTCAAACATCTGCTTTAGATTGTTTGCCATAAAAGTGCAAGAATTAATCTTGCCCTCATTTTTGTTATTGCTACCAGAAACCAAACTATTTTTATTACTTCTTGTGTAGGAATTTGGACTCTGAACTATTGTTAGAGTTGAGAAGCAAATGAATTTGTGCTTTATTTTATTTTCTTTCTCCCTCACACTGCCCCCAAACTTGCAGGTAGTTAATTAAATTATAGTTTTAAAGTGCACAAAGGTGTTAGATGTGGCTTGTTAAACTGTGTAGGAAGCTCTACTTTGCTTTATTTGGCTGAATATTATGTGTTTTAAGGGAATTCAAATGGTCAGCTTGTTTTGGTTTATTTCTCAGAAGAGCAGCTGCCTGTAGCCAGGATGAGGCATTTGCATCATCTGTGGAGAGCCTAGTACATATTTTCCTGTATGGAAATAATATATGAAAGTCAAAGAAATGAAAACCTTCCTATATGTTTAGTCCTTTGATTAACAAATGTTCTTAATACTTGTTCTTGGGGCTTCCTTTTCCTTGGATTACAGCTTGTTTGTGTTGTTTCCCAAGAGCAGTGAGGATCTGTGGCGAGCGATGCCACTCTAAGCCCTGACCTTCAGCACGCTACGTTCAAGTGATTTCTATCTCTCCGTTGTGTATTATTAAATCTCAGGGCATTTTGCTGATGTGCATTCATCCAGTATTTATGCCAGAGCGTATAGTAATTGTCCTTTCTACAATGGAAATGTTGTTTCTGAGGCAAAACTGTCTTGTTATAAGCTTATGGCAGGAAATACAGAGACAGCCTCTTTGACTTGTTCGAAATCTGATGTTTGTGCTCCAGTTGCTTTCACAGCAGTCTCCTCTTTCAGAATCTGTGGCTACACTTGCTTTTTTTTTCAGTGTGAATACAAGTGTTTTAGCAAAAGAGTTCACAAAGGAGCCAGTGAACAAGATGAAACAGATGAGGCTTCTCCTTATGTTATACATAAATAGGATTTTTCTAGGGGTAAGTGAAGCTACTGTGTGATCATATCACCGTTTTGCTGCCAGCTTCTCTTTCTCCAATGAGATTGTGGATTTTTCATGGCAGGAACCATTCCTTTTCCCTTCTAAGGATGCCGTAGATGTTTCTGGATATTGTACTTCAAGAAGCTGCAAAGCTGTAGCTACTGAAACCAAAATAATGCAGTAGGGCCATGGTAGTTCTTGGATACGTGGTGGGACTGTTTCTGCATTGATCTCGGGATCAGCAAGTGTTTACAAATAGTTTCTCATGGTGCAGAGTTCTGCAGATCCTATCTAAAGTCCTGCTGAAATTCAGGTGCCGTTGACGCTACTTTGAAAGCTGTTGTGTGCCTGTGAATTTAAGCATCATTTGATACAGCCACTTAAAACAAGGATGGCAGCAGAAAGAAAGAGTATGTTTTGTGCAGATTAAGAATACAGTTGCTTCTGCCCCAGGGAGTTTTTTTTAGTTTGACAAAATTAATGTGCATTTTCAAAGCGGGACTGTGCACTGTGCGTTATGTTTGCAGTGTCTCTTCCTGCCCCCAGAACCATCAGTTCATGTCTGTTGGTGTGCTCTGCAGGCAAATGAAGAAAAAAGCCTAGGAGTAAACTGTTTTTCACTTTGTTAAAAGTAGTAATTTCTAAATCTATTACTAATGGATTTCAGATTTCATTTATATTTGTCCACAAACGTAAATGTAGTCTGCAAATATTGTGAAGGCACATCATGTATTGTTAATGCCCAATGGTGCGTTCCTCATTCTTCTGCTTTAAACATCAGTTTTTCTAAATTCCTCCTTTTTATCTTTTTGCCTGTTTCTAATAAGTCACTCTGTTCTCTCTTCCTGTTTTTTCCTATTCTGTTCATACACTTCCTTTCATCTGCATTTATTGTCCTTTTCTTCATATTTTTTCTTTTTTGTCTCTGTTGCTATAATAACTTCCCTACTACCCTACTTTCTTCTGCCAGACAGTTATCAACCTTTAGCAGTCCCTCCTTCAAATCCAGCTATTCAAGGAATCTCACTTTATTTCCTCTCTTTATCAGGCAGACATAAGCCATGCAGAATGTGGTGTTTTGCCTTTATCAACATTTATCTGGGTCTAGGCTGTATACTCAGTAAAACAGGGAATATGTCTCTGATTTTACACACACACACATACACACAAAGTTTTTCATCTTCTGTAGACTGAGGCCAGCTTTCTCTTTGGTTTTGTTATTTTAAGCAGTTTTTCTTTTAAAACCATCCATCAAACTCTCCATTCCTTAAAAACGGTGTTGTATTTGGATGGGGGAAGCTGCATTAAGGGCTGTCAGGAAAGAGCAGATAACAAAATACAGTAATGTGTGGTTCTTCCTGAGCTTCTTTTCCACTAATAAAGTAGCTGATTTTTGCAAGTTCCACTGTTCTCTTGGAAATCCAAAATAATTTTCTTGCATTATGGAGAGGTCATACCAGAGAAACACCTAGTTTTACTCCAACAGAACAGGAACACCAGTAGATTCAGCTGTACCAAGACTCAAACAACCGTCGCTGGTCGGTGAGTGATGTTCAGCTATTGCTGCTTTCTGGCCTCTGCTGCTGTGTCCATCCCTCCCTCAATGTTATTCATCATGATACACAAAGTGGCATTTGTCAAATGGATTTCTGCTTCACATCCCTTGGAAAATTAGGCGCTTAATGTGGATATTTAAAACAATATTATATCAAAGCCTTTAATCTGGTAATTAGACTGGCTGCTGTGAGGCTTGTGCTTTGTTGATAGCCAAATCAAAATGATCCAGGCTCCAGAAGTCTGATGGTAGAGATGCAACAGAAGTTTGCTTAATTCTGCTTAATGCTGCGTTACTAACATAGCTTGTTGGAAAGTGGCATAACGAGCAACAGAATGTGGGCTTTGAGTCACCTGTAGTGAAACGTTGTCTCTGAAAAGTGGGAAGAACCTGGGATTTATACCCTGAGAAGGGCCATGTTGAGCCTTGTGAAAGCCACAGTAGGAAGAAGAATGTGTGAGCTGATAACGTGGTTTGCAAATGCAGTTGGCACTCCCAGAGTGTCCAAACACCACACAGCCAGTTCATTGCATGGCTCTTCAATCAGGCTGAAAGTGGCCAAACAGATATCACATGCAGGTTGTAGAGGTCCTGGGAACCAGAGCAAAAGGCGCAGCAGCAGTTGCAGTTCTGCTTACGGCGCACTGAACTGCACAAAAGCGAGTAAACGCTGAGGAACTGAGACTGAGCTGAGAGCAAGATTGAGAAACAGGTCCTGAAAACCAGGAGGGTTACATGTGGGCTTACTTGGTACATGAAAATGTAGTGTTGTTTTAATTCTTCATTACAAAAAACCAGTGCTGTCTTGTGTACTGGACTGTTCTTTGAACAGTATTGGAGATTTTGAGGAAAGCTTGGCAGTTCTTTTCAGAACTCTGGGGTCTCCACTGAAAACAAGCGAGTGACTCGTTGCAGCAAACATCCAGACTATCCCCTGAATCCTAGCAGGGCTCCAGCAGCCAGTGCTGGAGAGGGCAGCACCACACGTGTGCCGCGATCCATTGATGTGAAGAAAGGGCGTTAGGCTTTTCCGTGAAAAGAGTAGCCACTAATTCCGGGTACTGGCGCTGACTCAGAAGAATTGTATGTTGGCACTTTAGAGGGACACAGGCTTTCTTTTGAGAGATTACAGAAATGGGGCTTTTGGGCAGGGGCTTAAAGATAAGTCTGGTCAGGTAATTACTTCTGTCAGGAAGTTGTAAGGGAGAATTTTGAAGCCAAGGAGAACTGTTGATGTGGTTTAGCCCATGTCATGCTGTGGCTCCTTTCTCAGGTACCTGTTTGTGTGTAAAAATCTCATCTATGTGTCTTTGTTCCCAGCTGCTTCGGTGCTGTTGATCTCTTGCTGTATTTTTGCCATTCTTGAAGAAAGCACATATTTTAAACCTTGTTTTGGCATTTAAAACTCAAATGAAATTATTGTGGAGGGGGAAAGAGTCTTAATTTAGTCAGGTTGTTAGCAGGCATCTGTAATCATCTGCCCCAGAGAGCAGGAGGTATGCATCACTCTTAGATTTCTTGTCCTGCCACGTATGGCCAGATTCTGGTTTTGAGATCGACTGGAAGACTTGATTTTGTTGGTTTCTTACAGATCATTTGTCCTTTTTCTATTTTGCTACTGGCGTGCCCCCATGGCACTTTCCTTAATTAAGTAAAGAAAGCAGATTTATTGTTGGTTTTCAATAACAGAAGAAAGAATAGTTGGTTCCAGATATGTAGGTCTTTGGAAAAGCCTCACTGGCATAGGAATTTTAGGTTAAGGAGTGGAATTATGCATTTAAGTTTGACATTCTATGTGTTTATTTAAAAAAGCTGTGGAAGACAGGGAGAGTAAAGGTTAAAATAATATTAACTGAGCCCTCCAAATCTATCAGTTTCATTCTTTTTTTTCTCAGTATTACTGTAGTCAAAGTAAGTAGTTAATCAGAATCAGAAAGCCACATCAGCATTGCTGACATGGGCTTGTCAGTAGTGACTTGGGAGGGTAGAAACTAGGGGCAGGGAAGAAGAGGAAAAAACTACCCAAACCCAACCAGCTTTTGGCTTTGCCCAAAATATTTGTATCAATATTGTTCTGTGAGAAATTCTATTAACATGAAATCTTTCCAAAACCTGAATTCTGTTGTGAGCTTAGCAGTAAAATAATTTCCTAAGACTGCTTATACTGAAAAATTCTAGGCATTAATAGTTTTTTCTAACACTCTCTTGGAAGCATTTTGATAATTACATACTCAGATGACGGTGTCTTTGTGAACCTTTCTGTCGTGCCGCATCCTATTGAAGTGATGCTCAGGATGTGTTTTAGCAGCATCACATCCTGGTGTCCCATGGGGCTCAGTTTCTTTTTGACTGGCTATGTGCTCCTAAGTCCAGGCTGGGGAGCGTGACCTGATGGTGAAGCGAGTTAAATAAAAATAACATTGCTGCAAACTGACTTAATGAGACTTAGTGCATAAATATTGCTATTTCTGTGATCTGATGTGTACTGTGTTCTGGTGGTGTGGAGATAGGAGACCCGAGTAAGTTCCTAAGCAGAGAGAAAACAAAAAAGCAAGAAGATTGGCTCCATCATCTAGTCCAGCCACTTCCAGAACAGAAACATGCTTTGTCTGGACAGGTTTTGATGACCCCAATCTCTGGCTTCTGTCTCTTGCCTGAGGATGTTTTTGTGGCATAACTGTTCCTCCTCTTTCTCCTAGTAGTGTATTTTTGGTGTCAGTCTCCTTTCTCCTCCTCCTCAGATCTCCTGACACTGGAGAGATGTTTGAGAAGATTGTCAGTTGTTTCTTTTTGCTGCTGAGGGAAGGAGGTGGAGGAAAGCAGTGTCATTTTGGAGACAGGGAAAGGAATAGATGGCAGGATGGGAAGAACTGTGAACGCTGCACCTTGAGCTGATATTTCTGGACTTCGTGTGCTAAAATAACCTCTTTCTGCTAATAGCATTACCTAGTGTTTGCCAAGAGTCTCTCCTCTACCCCTGTGAGAAGTGTACAGATAAACTGTGATTTTGATGATCCAATAGCTATGACTTTCCTTAAAAGGACACTAGTTTTTGGTTTAAAGTGCTCTTTGTCACTGCGAGGGCAGCTCTTCTCTGATATAATCCTTGGGCTGGTTTTTTTTCTTAATGCCAGGTCATATCACTGTCCAAAACAAAAATTGCTGCTTTTGTTTCTTATTGTTTAAACTAAGAGGTGTCTCAAATAGTACATAACAGATAGTGAAAAGTAAATCTGCCAGTCAGTCTTATTTGTAATGCAAAGACATTACTTATCGCCTCTCCCCTTCCCAATTTAATCCTGTATTTCTCTCCTCTAAAACCATGCAGTACATGAATGGAAAGTCAGTTGCTCACAAATCCATTGCTGTGCAGTCTTTTACATAAACAAAGTCATAAGGATAAGCAAATGCCTGCCTTCTAATTAGCAGCGTGTTTTGTGGCTCCATACATTCCAAAGTGTAATAGACAGCTACAGTGCCTAAAATAATCCTGAAGAAAAAACTCGGATACCATGAAGATAGGGGTGGGAAGGAGAGGAGGCAGGAAAATCTGTTGTCTGTGTTCTTGGAAGCTTTTTCTGTCTCCATTTGGATACTGTCAGCTTCTTTTACACAAACATTACAGCATCCAAGGGGAATTAGAAATACTTAACCGTGACCACAATGTCAGATCCTAGGTTTGTCAGGAGGAAACAATGCAAAAGCAGGACCTTGGACCCTCTGCTTTCATTTTGGTTTTAGTGTGCTGATGAATGATTCCTAATGCTGGAAAGAGGCAAAGCGGTCTAGGTGGAATACAGGAAATTTAAAAATCTTACCTCATAGCTGTGAAATGTTTTTTGGATCTGTAAAAGTGCTGTGTAAGTCCTAAGTAAGAGTTATTATCTCTTGCAATGTCTCTGAAGTTACAGAGCAGCTTCCCTTTTATACCGTTCTTCTATGAAATGGCTAAGGACCACGCGGGGAAGAGACAAAAACTGAGGTACTGCTGGTCAAATGGCTGTTAACGAAGATGATATTTTTCAAATTGAGCCTTTTAACTTCATTTTTTTTTTTTGTAAATGCCCCTTGCCCCAACATCAGTGGAATTAGGAAAGGCAGCACCTTTCACTGGTAAGTTTTCATAGGTTTCTGTCCCAGCCTTTTTGCACTGATCTGTGCCATACCCAGAGTTGTGCCCACACTGTAATCCATGCAGCGTTAAACAAGTGGGAAGCCCATGAGCTCAGGAGCCTCCTGGCCTGTACCTGCCCTGCAAGGAGTTGGCAGTGTCAGTGCAGCCTGTTCCTATCCAAACTGCTACAGAGCTGATGTAGTTCCAGGCTTGACCACCCTTCAGCCTTGTTCAGATGGGAGTGTATGTTGTAACTTATGCTTCCATTTAACCCCTTCCCAAATGAAGGCAGACTAAAATCCTGTTTATAGGAAAAAGTCTTTACCTGAAGCTATAGGGCAGTAACGACAGCTGGCCGTGAGGGCGTTTCTCATTGCTAAATGCAATGTAATCCATGTTGCCAAAGCCCATCAACTGAAGTTGTGATTTTGAGGAATGAAAACAACTGAGCTGTCACACAGCTGCACAGTCTCCTTGAGGTGCAGATCTTCTGGCTGGGCACAAACCAATGCAGTTGGTTTCCCATGCTAAAGCACGTACTGGTTCCTAACACTTGCAAAATGTAGGTGAGAAAAGTGTAGGAGTGAGACAGTGCTTTGAATCTGAGCGTAATGAACTAGAAATGAACTGCCAGTGTTTAATGGTGAAGATTGCTGACTATTGGAGCAACTTACTCAGAGGATGTGTCTGGACCTTTGTGACCTGAAATCTTTAAGTCTAGATTGGATGCCTATCAAAATAAAGGGCTTTGGCTGTCCTGGGAACACCAGTTGTCCTGGCTGATGCTGGGTGTGAGGTCAGATCAGTTCAGGGATGGACAGTTTTGATGTGCTGCTCCTCTTACGATGTTCTACTTCTCTCTGGGCCACCACAGTGCATTGTTTTGCAATACCACACCTTGCAGAAAGGCCCTGGTGTGGTTTGGTGGCTTCCCTATGATGTGTTCCCTGGTGACCTGTGATCCTCCCTACCATCTGTAAGCAGCTCCCTTGAATTTACTGGTTGGTCGTCTGAGAGTAAATGACCATCATAATCCCTTCTGGCCTCTGGCACCTTGGAAACCCCACCAAGAGAGGAAACATTTTCATCCTGGCCTCCTAGGAGTTCCAGGAGATGGGCATCTGTAGCAGCATAAATGGTGCTTTTGAAAAAAAGGCTTTTGAGGAGCCTGGTCCATTTGTCTTCCCATGTCTCTTGGACTAACATTGGCAGAAGTCGGTCTTGTTAAAAAGTGTTAGGAATGCACCAGTGGCAACTCCGCTAACAGCGAGCAGCTGTTCTGGTGATGCCCTCCAGAGATGTGGCTCCTGCAATCTGAGCTGCTCCCTTTTTCCACACACAAGTAATTTCCCAAAATATTTATCATGGTTTTGATCTTTGCCTGAAACTGAATTTTCTTTTCTCCAGCTGGAACAAAATTGCTCTGGATTTGGAAAGACTGAGATTTTTCACTCACCAGATGAGCATTTACACATGTAAAATTCTGAGATGTCCTTCTTTTCATTTGATTAGAGATGCAAATATTGTTAGAACTTTAAAAAGTCTTAA
Organism: Clamator glandarius; assembly: GCA_033459285.1. Lineage (NCBI taxonomy): Eukaryota > Metazoa > Chordata > Aves > Cuculiformes > Cuculidae > Clamator > Clamator glandarius. The sequence continues at coordinate 798,104 of JAUNZM010000428.1, forward strand.
TTAAACATTAATCTCTTGCTATGGGTGTAACATGCCCACATGAGTGTTGTTACAAAATAAATATTTTCCTGAACTGGAATAGATTTTAAATTGACAACTTCTAGGAATGTTAAAAACATTTGTATCTTAAAATATACTCAAGGAGCATCAAAGCTGAGTTTTTTAAACGTTTCTTTTCATATTGTTTTGTTTTCAAATGCATGGTGGCCTGGTTTTCATGTACCAGCAATAGTTAGTGGCACAGAAAGATCAAGATGCTGACTAGGAAATTTGGAGCGACTCACAGCTGACTTGAGAACTTTCTTCACCACATTTTACCTTCAGGACCCAGTCACAAAGCAGTGCTAGCAGCAGCCCTGTCAGGCTTCTGGGTGAGACAGAAAAGGCCAGAATATCCATTTCCATCACACGCACAGGGCCATTTCAGTGGAAAACTTCATCCACTGGTATTTCCATAGAGATCGGCCTCAACCCGTGATAGTACTTCTCAAGGACTTCGGTCTTCCATTTTCTTAGCTGTTTTTGGCAGCCCTCTAAACAAAAATATCTATGCTCCAAATTTGGAATGGTCACTGTCCTCAACCATGAATTTAATTAGCAGCTTTCCCCTTCTACTGGCTTTTCCCTCTCCCCTCTTTAGTTAATTTTAACCCAGTGTCTCACATTAGGAGCCGTTTGTTTCCACTCGAGGGAGTAGACGCATGAGTGGCCCCAGGGTAGCGAAGCTCAGTAAGTGATCACCGGTGGGAGTCAGGGTTATCCACGGCATTACACTGTGGAAAGCTTCCGATCTCCTGTTGCAGACAAAATGTCTACAAAAACAATACTACTACTTTCCTAAATTCCTGCGTTTTGCAGATGTGAAGCTCAGTGTCTACTGGGGAAGCCAGGCAGTTTTGGGGGAGCTCAGAGCGCTCTTTTTGCTGCTGCTGCTAATTTTCGTGAGCACCATAGAATACAGTAGAAAATTGAAACTGTGTGAAAGATCAACAAATCAGTGTAGCGTGTCACGCAGCAACATCTGTTAACTTTGGCTCTATCTCATATCCTCCTGACCTTTCCTTCCCAGCTACAAGTCTCCTGTTTTGTGAGAGCTCAGAGTGATAGGGACCAGGGAGGTGTGCAGAATGTCGAGCTGTTTCTCAGCGGTCTGAAGGGCTTGCAAAAGTACCATCTGGAATGAAAATTTTATGTTTGTGTGTTTCTATATTTTTAGTTATGAAACAAGTGGGAATTTGCTGAATGAATTAATTGTACTGTACCGTAAAAGTCTATCTTGAGAGCCATTATATATGTGAGCTTACAAAGCCTGCAGAGAGAAATGAAAGCGGCTTCCCTTTCTAATTAGATCTTTCAGGAAACCATTGGTTACAGAATCAAATAGACTTGCTCAGAGACGTTTGTTTGATATTACTTCTGATAAACATTGTTTTTGCGTAATAATTATTTTACTAGTGACGCTGGAAGCAGCTGCACTCTCTGACAGTAAACCTGGCCCAATAAAACTTTCCCCTTTCCTTCCTACCTTCTCCAAACAGTTGTACCTAATGAAACATTGCTTCCAAACTGTAGATCCCAGTAAAAAATGTAGATCGTGAAGAAACGAGTGATATAATAGACAGTATGTTCTTAATGGAGTGATCTTTGTCGGGGCTAGGTTAATGGTATAAGCTAGTTCTTGGATTATGTTTTTAAAAAGTCAAAACAAAACCTTGACCTAGTACGTAGAAAAGTTTTACTGTGTTTTTTTTTAACAGGGTCAGCATATTTTGCCAGCTCCCATTCAAAAGCTGGAGGAAGCCTTGTATGAGTATCAGCCTCTGGAAGTGGAGACACATGGACCGCAAGTTCCAGAGCCTGAAACGTTGGGAAGGCTGGGGTAAGTAACACAGCAAGATTTAAGTCCCTTTTCATGACATTATAGCTGGGGCTGTTACCATCTTCAGTGTGCCAGCATGTAGTTATTTTTCTTTTTTCAAGGACCTTAACGAGATATAAGACTTCCTGCCCAATTAACTTTTTGTTTGGGTGAATAAGTTGAAATTTTTGGTCCTCTAGTCTTTATAGATCTATAGAGAGCTGGATTGGATTGCATTAGTGTTTTTAAGGTTGTCCTTGGCAGTCATAGTGAAGTAACTGTTCATTTTCAGTTGCACGGTATTAAAAAAAAAATAAATAAAAACATGGGGCTTAATTTACCCAGCTGAAAGCCAGTAAAAATATTAAAGTTGGGCTGTTTGCCATACAAAAAAAGGTAGATTTACTTGTTGACTGCTGTCTACAGTCAAACTACGTTTGTGAGAAATGAAGCACAGAGCTTAACTTTGTCAAGAAATGTAATATAGGGCTGGTCCAGTAGCTTGGTGGCATCGCGATGCGCAGCCGTGTTTGGAAGGGAATTTGGGAGCCTGCTGTGCCTGGATGACGGAGGGTGGGATGTCGAGGTGATGTATCCGCTCTCCAGAGATGCGTTCATAGCTGAAACACCACTGAAAATGTGTTGGTACTGAGATAGCGAGTGTCGCCCAACTCATCATGGAGACCTTTCAAGGGCTCCAGCGCTTCCAGTGGCTGGAAAGTTACGTGGCAGAATGAATGTGCAGACTGGCGAAGCAAGAAAGAGTTTAAAAAATAACAGCTTACATTTGCCTGCGCAGTATGGGAAAACTGAAGCCACAAAGTACTGAACAAAGTCGAAACGCTTTAGTATGCAGTTTCAGAGACCACTGAAATCTAAACAGGAATCCTGTGTAGTTCACTGGCACAGAAGTGGTACCTTGTCCAGAAAATAGTAGAGGTAAATAGACTGTTGTAAGTAAATAAGCAACCTAAAGGTGCTTGAGAAAATTCAAAAATGTCTGGAATTGAGGTTGTCTCAGTTCTTATTGTTTTTACATCCTCTTGGTGCCTGTAATTTTTATTGTCTAATATTAGGCTTCTGAGACCAAATATTAATTAGCAGTTTAAATTCAGGCAGAGCCAGACTCGGCCTTCACCACCTGTTGGGATGGAGCCCAGCTGTGAGAGACCTCTGATACGAGGGTAACTTTGAGGCCCTCTTGGCCATAAGCCTTGTCACAAATGAAAATTCTTGGGGTGGGTGAAGAGATGCAGGGAGTATTCCCAATCCCCGTCCCTTCACCTGTGCCCCTGTAAGGTAAGACTTGGTGTCCAGATCCAGCAGGAACCCTGTGGCATCCATATCCATCCCATCCTGTGACACTGCTTGGAAGGAAACCCAACACCCTGCAAAACAAAATCCTTTAAATATTGCACTGTGTGCGTGTGAGTGTATTTGGAGCAGGGTTTGCAAACGACTCTCATGGTGTTTTCTCTCCTCCAGGCGTGAACAGCCAGGGTTGTTCGGCATGATGCTGGAGGTGGTGAAAGAGTTAAGAGCAGCAGTGGTGCTGGGTGGTTGTGGTAGCACAGGGTGGGTGGTGGTGCCCACCAAGAGAGTTCTGCTGAGCCCTGAGGCTGTTTGTATCTCCAAAACAAATAGAGCGATGCAGTGGGTTCCAGTAGGTTCCCAGCCGGTACAGCTCTAACCGTATTCCATGGGGTGTCTGAAACACCTTTAAACCATGCAAGGCTCCTCGTTTATATATTTGTGTTTATATGAACTCACGTGCATTTCCTGTTGATGATGAATGCTTAACTAATCTTTCTCCATCCCTGCTTGGGGGTTTTCACACAGCTGCATGCAGCTGCCTGGGTGAGGCAGAAGAGCTGGGCACAGTGTTATCCGCTCTGCTAAAGATCTTTAGTTTCCTCTTAATTTAGGCTTGTCTAAGGACAGGTTCAATCTGAAATGACCTAATTTATTTTCCTCCTTCTTTTCATGTCCTTATTAATAATTTTGCAGGTCTGTGGCTATTTATTGCTGCTAAATAGTTCCCTACAAGGCTGTAATCATCTGAGTTTTTGGAGCCAGAATCATTACAAAGGCAGTGCCAACCTGGAAACTTTGAATTAATTTCTGGTAGCATACTTTATTTTTCCTTTCAAGGTACAGTTTGTTATCTTCAAGACACTCAGTAGGATGGGCTTTTTGAATATTCAGACCATAAACTCTTACCTTCTGCAAGACTGCCATTAGATCTCAGTATCAGTGTTGCTATTTCTTTCTTGGTAAATGGCTGCAAATGAGGAGGCAGCTGGCAAGAAGGTTCCCAGCAAAGAGCACAAAAAAGGATGAAACCTTCAGGGATCATTTAAAACATTTGTTAGGGATCTTTAATATTTAAAAAAAAATTGCTTTTTAAGATGACTTGTATTATTTGCTCATTAGTCTTTAAAAAAAAAAACCTGTGTGCGGTCCAATAAACTGGACTCTGCATCCTCCCACAGCTCTTCTGTATGGATTTCACATTTTTGCAAAAAAGGGAATTTATGTTCAAGTGTTTTTTAGAAGTTTGATTCTAGTTTCTCTTGGGGCTACTTTCCGTGTACTGCAGAAGAACATTAATATTTGTATGGTGCATTTCTTTCTATTGTGTTGGAAATCTGAGGATAATGAAGAAATAGATGGGTTTGTGTGTTTTTTTCCCCAACACAAACTATTGGTACAACTTGTAGGGATTTGTGTCCTTTGGGGAGGCCCCCCATTTTTTTTAACGGAGGAAGATTTTTCTTGAAATAACAAAATACAGGCAATAATCTTGAATTACATGGCTTTCTGGGAGCAACGTGTGTTGCAGTCGCTTGTAAGCAGTATTTAACCTGACAGGGGGAGCGAATCTTTCTCGGAGCCAGCCTCTGATAGAGGTTTCTCTGACTGCACATCAGTGGGGCTGCTGCAAGGAAGTCTCGGTGGCTGGTGGCCCCGTGGATGCACATGGAACGTGCTGTGTTGGTGCTGGCAAAGGTCACTTTGTGTGTTCATCCTGCGAGGCCAGCTCGTACCTATCTCAGCTGTCAAATGGAAACGTGACTTGGAAGGAGGAGAGGGAGATGATGTGTATGAGAATATCTCCCAGACGTGGTGAAAAGTGGGGTAATGGATCCCTGTAACATACTTGTCCCTCCAGGCAAGCTCTGAAGCTGCCTATCCCTCCTGTCTTGGGTCCATCTGTCTTGCTCGCTGCTCTAAATTATTGAAGCGTTCAGTGATGTGCGTGTGGAAATTGTTGGTTTCTGGATGGAGTAGAAGGCTGATGGGAGTTGTGTTTAGAGAGCCCTGTCTTGTCAACGGCCCTGTCACCAGAAAGGCTTAGGTTGGGGTAGTTTGACTAAAGGGGGATTGTCACCTTTTGGTTCTAATCAGTCTAAATCTCTTGAACTGCCAAAGTCATTGCAAAGCTGCATGACCTACCGTGGCTTTTGGGGAGAGGAGGTGTGTGGGTGGGAAAGAGAAGGAGCTTCCCTTCAGGGTTTTCCAAGAGGGACAGAAAATGCCTGTTGTTTCTTTTTTTTTTTTTTCCTTTTTGGCTAGTCTTTTAGCTGAGCACACTGAATTTATGTGGTTAGAGGTTTTTCTTACTGCAAAACAAAAGAAATGAAAATTATAACAAGCTGATATACCAAGTAGTGAAAGACCAAAACAGGAGGGAGATGGAAATCAGTTGTTTTAAATATATATGTTTGTTGTGTAGTTTTGATTAAAAAAAGACCCAACCAAACCCAAAAAACCCTGAGGGTCAAAATGGTGTTTGTTTGAGGTCCTGAAAAATGTACAGACATTCTTAGCATTAATTGTAAGTATGTACAGTGAGCAGGAGCTGTCACATGGTGTTCTCACACCACATATTTACAGCTGTGGAAGAGCCATACCTAAGCTACTTAAAAAGCAGCTATAAATCAAAAATCTGCTTATGTGATTAACATTTGGGTAAAGATGTGTGGAGTTTATGTCTGAAAGTTTAGAAACAGTCTCTTGTAACGCAAAGTGGGTTGTACTCTTAACACAGTCCTATTCTCGCCCTTCTCACAAAATAGAGGTAATTTACAAGTAAGATTAAAAATTCCTGTTTTCACTCCACTTAAAAATCCGCTGCCTTAACAGAGAACTTTTGTGCAGACCTTGTAATCAAGTCAAGCCTGGGCTGCTTCAAACACAATTGCGTTTTCCTACTTAACTTTGTCTGGAGAGGTACATCCTGAATATATATACATGTATATAGAAAAATCATGATTGCTTCAAAAATCTTTGCTTTTTTGCAGTGAAAAATGTGACTTCCCTTTGATCTATCGACTTGATTTCATGTATTGTCAGGAGCGCTGCAGTTCATTAATGTTTTGTTTAAATATGATCAAAAATAACATTCAACGATGAACACGGATTTGATGAGGGTGGCTAATATACTTGAATAATTTAAAAGCTAAATCTAAGCATAATGTTATCTTACAAGTTGAGGGTAAGTCCTGAAGCTAAACCAGAGTGCTATGCAGGTCTGTATGTAAAATAAGCATGGTTTAGCCCACTATGCTTTTTATAATGAACAACTGGAGTAATTCGTTCCCCTTTTTCCCAGCTCAGTCATTTTAAATTTTGAATTAAGATGAGGAGGTTGGATTTCATGTCTGATAGAGCTTTGTTAGCATTTGTTCATTTTAAGTGGAAAATTTCTGCTTATTTCTTTCTTGTACAGTGTTGTAGTGTAATTTGAAACACATGTAGGGTTCTGGCAATTAATCATGAAATGACTTGTGTAACTTCTTTCCTGTCAATCAGTGTGATTTTAGGTTTTAAGTGAGGCAATAGTAAGGATGCTCTCCAAACTGTTCTGAAACAATAGTTGATCAGGTCTTTGGTTGTATTAGTTTTTGCTAAAACCTGTCAGTGTCTGTGTTGGGTTTGAGACACTGAAATGAGTAAGTTGAGAATTGATTTTGAATGGGTAACAAGGCTGCTGGGCTTTAAAAGTTGTAGCAGGTGATTTTTCACATCTGCTCTCTTTGTCGTTGCGGGATGCAGATATTTCTTCAGTCCTGGGAAAGGAGAAAAGCCTCAAATGAAGGGCTTATTTGATCTGCTTTCACCTAACAATTTTGAACACTGAATTCCTCCAGCTCCTTTGAATAGAATATAGTTTCTCCATAAACTCAGTAGTCAGAGTCAAAAGATTGAGGAAGAGCAAGGAAAGCTTGTTTGGCTTTGGAGGCTGCACTCCTCCTTGCAGGAATTCTACCAAGGCATGTGGTCTGAATGTCCCAGTGTCTCCTATTGCAGGGCCTGATCCTCAGCAGAAGAGTGTCTGTTGGCTGCAGTGCCTTTTGAATCGGGCACTTAATGAATGAGAACTGGCAGGTAAGAAGCGATTATTGCTTTGAAGACGCAGCTCCATTTGCATCCAACCTTTTAAAGTGAATGATTTTTGTTCATTTTATCATGAGTAATTGAATAAAATCTTATGAATGACAGTAGAAGTAGTAGGTGGGTACACTTTTTGGGGATAGAACTGTGTGTAAACTGTCTTAATTTGATTTGATGTAGAAACTACCTTGTGTGGCTTTAGTGTCTACACATTTAATTGCAGGCTTTTTGGAGGATGCAAATTTAATATAGAGGAGGTAGATTAGCACCAGTCTTTCCAGCTGAATGGAAATCGAGGAAAGGAGCACAGCCTCTAGTAAGTCTGAAATCTTGCTGCTTAAGAAATCAGCTTTCTGGCAAAAACGTCTATGAGCATTTCAAACAACACCCTGTAGTATATGGTGTTTTGCATGGAGCTCTTCTGTCAAGGTCATTAGTGACTGAATATATTAAAAGTGGACTGCTTATGAAACAGGGAGTTTTGCTTCCTGGCCGCCCACCTGTGGGTATAGTGTGGGTTTTGTAGCTGTAAAAGATCTCGGGAGGGTTATAAAAGCAGAGAATATGGAAAAAATATAAAGAAACAAAGAAGGAAGCCTGCATACACCATGTAGTTTCTTATATGTAAAGTTGGCTGTAGCTGTATACGTACACTAAATTAACCTCAAAAGCTGGCCATGACAGCAGAATGTCCGTAGTAATTGTTTTTGTTGGCGTTTGGATTCAGAATTAACTCATCGATCTAACATGAGTCTCTCTACTCGGTATACTGGTCTGGTAATGTTTTTTTACTTTTTCATGCAATCATGGAAAAAATATGTTTCTGCTCGAAGCAGTTGTCAAACAAGCTTCTTTCATCGACAATCAGACATAGGGCAGCTGAGTAAGGCTGTTTAGTCTAGAATAAATACTCGAGAGATTACAAGGTCGCTGTAGGAAATGTAATTATACCATTTATTCCAGAATAGTCTTTTTGTAGCATGGGCTTGCAGAATACTAAATCATACATTTATTAAAATACATATAACATGAAGGAAAAAGTCAGAATCTTAATATGAGGAGTGGGGAATTGTCTGGCAAACTCTTCTGCAGGATTAAGTAGTACCTGTTTAAAATAGCTTCAAAAAATCAGGATGGTAATATTATCCTTATTATTGAAGATGGGTAGGAGATGAACCCTGAACGCTCTTTGCAGGTGTAGAGGCAATGATGCTTAGGAGGCAGCTGAAACAGTGTCAGGCAAAGCTGTCTGCAGATGGATTCTGATGTGACAGGACCTGTCCGGCAGTTGTGTGGGCTGAACTCCCTATTTTCTGCACTCTTTGTGTCTCACCAAATCAAAGCCTTGTCCCTACCAGCCACTTAAAAATATCTGATGGTCTGTGATAGTTCTTATCTGTTATTGAAAGCCCTTCTTTGCTTTCATCCTTCCCTTCAGCCCCTGCATTGATAGCGCTATTGATGTAGGGGTCTCCGGTGAGTTCATTGTCCACAGCCTTTACTCCTTACTTGTCCTTCATCAGCTTAGAGAAATGTGTTTTTGTAGAAGTTAAATTTTAGGTCTTCTGTTGCCTCTACGAAATTATGTGGTAAGTTTGAGGTCAGTAGTTTAATTGCTCGGTATTTTCTTTTTCTTTACTTTTTTATTCTCTTGCTTCTCCTACTCCATCATGTTGCCCTTTTTGCGTCTCTCTCTCTGACTCCTCAGCCAGATGTATAATTGCATTGGGAATTGTGCAGTTGTCACAAGAAAACAAATACATTTTGCACGTGCCGTAGTGATCTTTCCTCCTTATCTCTCACTTCAGCAACAAAAAGGGCCTCAGTGTCCTCAGCTTTTGTAGTTCCTCCCAGGATGGAACCTCCGTATGTTTTCCTTAAGGCCAGTGTGTTGGATTACAGAGGCAGGAACACTTTAGCCATGAGGAACAGTCTGTCTGATGGTCGTGGAGAATATGGGAGCTCATGGAGGACCTCTGCTGAGAGGAAGAGCTAATTAAGAGTAATTTGCATCTGTTCACTGTTTTTGGTCACACTCTGTGGAGCAGCAGAGATATCAGTGTTAACTAAGACCCTACCTGCTGCATGGGAAGAGAGTGGTTGGATATGGAGAGGGACCTTTTAAGTGCCTGGATTGACAAGAAGTCTGCATGATAAGCCTGTAACTTGTTAGTCACCAGAGAAACTGTGTAGGAGTGAGACACCATGCTGATGTCCCAACTGCCTAAGAAAAGCTTCAGACAGAGCTAACAAGCACCAGCAAGACCAAGCTGTGGGAAACGAGGCTGCATTAATTCTGGTGCTCATGGCACTACTTAAAAGAAAGAAAAGGAAAAGTGAGGCTTTTTGGATGTTGGAAACTGGAAATGTTCAAGGACAGGTTATTAATTCAGATGTGATTTGTAGTGAGAGACTGGTGTATGCTGGGCCAAGGGGGGCAGCTGAGGAATCTAAACCTTTTACAAACAAACAAAACCCCAAAAAGCACAGCTGTTCTTAGCTTTGTGTGTTCCAGACCCCTTTCATTCATCATGAACATTAGCAACACGAGGTGCTTTTCAGAGTCTCTGATACACCAGTGTTTGTAGGATGGAGGTATAATCGATGATGTCTCTAAATACTGGTAATTTATAAGCATTCACTGCTTTCATTTCCAATCAGCCTCTGATTCATATGACTGAGGTGGTACTTGGTTCCTCGGCATCCGCAGTAAGGTTGCTGGTGATGCCAAACCTGGCTTGCATTGTGATCTGGACAATGCTTTGCTTCCACCAGTATGCCGCACGGCAAGACCAGCAAAGCTGTCCCTTCACACACAGAGCAGCCACCTAAGCTGTGGAAGGGAGCACTGACCCTTGAAAGGACAGCGGTCGTGTGAAGATTGGTGACACTAAAGATACAGCGATTATTAGTTCAGCCTTTTGGAGAATGTCCCTTTTCCCCGTCTCTCTTGGGTTAGGGACATAACGTGTTTCATGTCATGTTGTATGGCTTTGATTTTTTTGCGAGTGGGGCTGCTTATGGAGGGCTGAGGGAAGAACCTGCAATTAAGTTGGTTGGCTGGGGAGTATGTAGACACACATTTAGGAACCGATTTTCCTGGCTTTGGCCTTAAAGCCTTGGTAATAGTTGGTTGAAAACTGTTCTAGGTGAACAAGCTGTGTAGTGCCAGACGTCCAGAAAGAATCGAGTTGTTCACTTCTCTCCTCCAAATGGAGGCATTCGAGTCAGGCTACATTTCTAATAACAAAATAAGGATTTGAACTTCATCGAACTTCACAGATGAACTATTGCTTGTGCTCGAAGGTAACGCCACCATATTTTTGTTTCTTTAACTGGGATTAAATGTAAAAACATAAATCCTTTTCAGCAGGAGAGGAGAAGGGGGGAGATGGTTTTCATTTGGCATAATTTCCTGTCAGCCGTAGCTCTAAACAAGGCCCATATTTACACAAGACAATACAGTTTTACATGTACTGGTATATCCAGCACATTTTAAAACTCTTTAGCCAGCCCCAGGTATTAAATACCTTCCCAATAAATGTGTTTAATAAAAGTAGATGAAGTTTGAAATAATTTTTGAATAATTTTACAGTAGAAACACCAGTTAAATCAACCCCATTGCAGTAATAAATGTCACGAAAACAATTAATTATACTTGCTTGCCACTGCAAAATCAATTGTGTAACTGTTCTTCTAAAACTGACTTTTACATTACTAAATCCTAAACACTACACTTCTGTAACTTGTCAGAATCAGGTTTTGGTTAATAGATATTTTCAGTGATGTAATGGGAACTTCTGGCGTGGAGTCAGAATATAATGGACTGTGATTAATGTTTTAATAAGCACTTTTCTTCTACTTATGATGCAGCAGTGAAATGGTTTCCTGCTTAGATGGATAGAACAGCAGGTGTGTGTGCATACTTTTTTCTTTAAGAATAACTTTTTCAGTTCTTCTGCTTAAAAGTATTTAATGTTTTTCCTCGAGTCAAACACTGCTGATTTGGGGCTTTCAGTTTGTTTTAAATCCAGCTATTGCTGGTATTTGTCATTTGGAAGCGCACGGTGCCTTGGAAACCTTTTTAGTACTTCAAATAATTGCTTTGTGAAAGATGAAACTCATTAGTTTAAAAAATAGTTTTGATGTATTGGTGTTTTCTTCAACGAAAGGATTTGTTTAAAAATAGTGTTAGAGTAATTCAAAAGCACGCGAGAACAAAGTAGGGTGTTGAAAATATTAGCAGGTTAGATTTATTATTTAAGTTGATGTAATACACTTGCTACATGCTCGGTTACTTTTGTACTGGAAGTGGTTGTGTTTGTCTATATTTTATTCACTCTTTTCAATGACCCATCAATCCAGATTCAGTGCGGGGATAGGGTTTTTGCTTAGGGATCCAGTCAGCTGCTGTCGCGATGGAGAGGTGGTGTTCCTTCCAAGGTGAGCACATTCTCTATGATCATAATGCCCTCCTGATAGCAATCAGGGGTTGCTCGCTTGTTCTGCGCTATTTCTCTGTGTGACCACAGAGCAGAGGATCACCTTCCTCTGTTGAAAATGAGATGTCTCTTCTCTTTCCTTCTCTTCTGTCCCCATAAGCTGGTTAGTAGCAATGAACATACTTGTGAGGAGAGAGAAGAGGGTGAACCCAGTAGAAATAGGAGGTCCTGTGTCTTTGTTATTACTGGCTTGAGTCCTCTCGGCATCTATTGAGGCACCTCTGCTATCTCATGAGAGAGTCAGATGAGCTTTACTGGAAAGACAGAAAAGATGCTGTGGTCCTGGCTCCTGTACAGGTGCTCTCCTCTCTTCTCTGGAGTCTGTTGACATTAACTGAGATACAACATAACTGGTAGTTTCTCCATCTCTACATTCTTCCGCTCAAACTGGGGAGTCTTAGTGCTCCTCTGTTCTACTCTGCTTTAAATTTACAGTCAACTTTGGAAAAAATACAGATATCAGCATACTAATGTTTTTAATATTTGCTGAGAAATTCACAGGCAACTTCTGTACCTTGGATTTACGCCAGCTCTGTGTATTAGAGTAGCATCTGCTGTCCGTAGAGGACACTGCTTGTGTTTTTCCTTTATTTGCTACTGCTGCATTTGTCTATTTCTCCCTTAAAAAGATACAGAAGGTGAGTTCTAGCTGCTATCTTTATTTCCTGACTGCCTTCCAGAATTAATAAGGAAATGCTCATGAACAAAGCCAAGAAAAATCTACACCTCTTCTCTCCTTCCTGTCATTAGATGGTTCCCTCTCTTCTCTGTTTTCAGATTTAGGCCCTGATGGATTGGGCAGACTTTGTGCTCTGTGGCCATTGATTCTGATAATTGTCAACAAGTATTCCAGAAGTGAGAGAAAGAGGAGGTCTGCACTCTGAGGCCATCACAAAACTTGGAAGCATAAAGACTCTGCTGTTCGGCACACAGTTAATTTTGGAATGAAAAGTCTTACAGATACTGAGTCCACAAATGATCTGAAATGTGGAAAGAAAATCTTGCTTTTTTCCCCTCATTCCATAATGTAGGTGCATCCTGCTCTTTTTCTCACCAGAAAAGAAGCAAGTATTGTTGGGAAGGTGTGAGTAGAGGAGGGGGCTTTGCTGTCAGGAGGCTGCTATGAATGAGCAGTTCTCTGCCTTGAAGAGTCTCAGCTGTAGGATCCTTCTTCTTGATCTTTTGGCTTTTGTCTAAGAGTAGTCACTAGAGTTACTATTTTTGCAGAACTGCTGCTCATTCTTTCTCACTCAGAAGTGATCCATTAGCTCTACTGTATTCACTCGGTTTATCCAGCCCTTAAATGTGCTTGGAAAAGGATGGACCAGCAGAAGAACGTATGAAACTGGTGTTGTCCAATTCTATAATACAAGCAGCTGAGCAGTCAGTGGAGTTGTAAAAACTGGTATCACAGAATCACAGAATAACCAGGTTGGAAAAGACCCACCAGATCATCGAGTCCAACCATTCCCACCAATCCCTAAATCATGCCCCTAAGTACCTCATCCACCCTCACCTTAAACACCTCCAGGGACGGTGACTCAACCACCTCCCTGGACAAACCGTTCCAATGCCGAACCACCCTTTCCGTGAAGAATTTTTTCCTTATCTCAAGCCTAAATCTCCCCTGGCGGAGCTTGAGGCCATTCCCTCTCGTCCTGTCCCCTGTCACTTGGGAGAAGAGGCCAGCTCCCTCCTCTCCACAACCTCCCTTCAGGTAGTTGTGGAGAGTAATAAGGTCTCCCTTCAGCCTCAGGTACTGACCCTGCAGATGACAGCAATGATAATTCAGTGCAGCTGCCATCCTCAAGAGTTTCATCAGCTATTCCAGCCACCAGGCTCCTTCCCTGCCTGCTCTGAAGAGCTGTAGGCAGTTCACATCTTCCGTGAGTTGGTTTTGGCTTTAATGTCAAAATGCTGTTCTGAATAAAAACCCATTTAAATTGCTTGGGTGCTGGGGGTGCCAGGTTTAAAAACAAATAAAAGCTCAGTGAGGGTCCAGTTCTGCTCCTGGCTCTGCCAGAGGGGATTTGTGCTGGTCTCAATAGTAACAGGATTTGGCCTAGAGAAATTCTTTTAATGTTCTGACCCTTGGGCGGTATGTGTGGATATGACTTCCTTTTCCAACAGAGGATGAACTGTGTGTGCTCAGAGACACTTTCATGTAATTGAGGATCATGCTGGCCGTTTGCAAATGGAGCACAGGGGAATGTGATCACCTCTGACTGGCAGAGCGCATGGCAGCGAAGACACGCGCTGGTGCTGTGGGCTGTGCCTTGGGGTGTGAGCTTGGCTGAGTGAGTAGGTATTTGGCTTTACCAGGAGCTGCTGGCTGCTCGTTGACTTGACTGTCTTTCAAAACAGAAATGCTGAAAAAACATCTGGGGCTGTCTGCTAAGATCGACTGCCTGTATGTACCAGGGTAGTAGGTTTCCTAGGCTGCCTGCCTTGGGAATTTAAGACCAGAAAAGAAAAGAAAATGAATGTCTTTCCTTTAATGCTATTTTTATTCCCTTAGAAAAATACTTTGTGAATGGGAATAGCAAATATATGAGGTGTCAATAGAATCATAGAATAGTTTGGATTGGAAGGGGACCTTCAAGATCATCCAGTTCAACACCCCTGTCGTGGGAGGGTTGCACCAAACTGCTCAGGGTCCCATCCAACCTGTCCTTGAACACCTCCACGCATGGGGCATCTACAACTTCCTTGGGCAACCTGTGCCAGTGTCTCACCACCCTCAGCGTGAAGAATTTCTTCCTAATATCTAGTCTAAATCTTCCCCCCTCCTATTTAAAGCCAATAACCATATATGGGTCCATTTCACACCATCTTCATGCATATATGCGCCTCTTTCTTCTGTGGGAGTATTGGAAGAGAAATGGAGTTTAATGTGTTAGGATCTGCCCAGCAGCCGTGCCGAGGGACAGCAGGTAGGGACAGCAGGTAGGGACAGCAGGTAGGGACAGCAGGTAGGGACAGCAGGGCTCTGATCTAGACCTCTGAAGAGGAAGCTGGTTTCCCTACTCCGTTGCTGTGTTTGGGTGAGCTTGCGAAGGTGAATAAGGTCAATTTTCTGAAGTCTATGGTAGCTCTACACTGAAGCTCCTTACAGGTCTGTCATGTAGATATATTTAATCTTTTTAAATTTTATTTTATTCCCTGCGTTGGTGCTTTGGTTCATTTTCTGCAAAATGGGAATACCTGTTTTGAAATACCAGTTTTAGTCACTGGGAAGTACTTGCTACTTAGAGAGGAGCACATAAGCTGGAACGGCTGGGTGGAGGTGATGATAATACAGGCTACTGGTGTTTTCAAAGAATAGCACATCATCTGTTCTGGGCCGCTTTGAAGGATAGTTATTTGCAACAAATCTCAGATTTTTTGTTGACTCATGACATATTTTGGTTTTATTCAGCATTTTTTTGCCCTTTCTGAGGGCTCCAACAGCTGAAACAGCACTGTCTTGCCACATGGCATTTTCAACTCAGTCTAGTGTTTGAAATAGCAACACTGCTAAATGCTTGTGAATTGTTTTTAGAACAGCATTTCAGCTGCCAGTTTCCTTAAGAAAACAAAAACAATATGAAAGGCAAGAGATTGCCAGTAAAGGAGAGGCTTTAAAATACTTCTGGTGTAAAAAAAAAGAAAAATCAAACTGAATGCAAAAAGTTCAGAAGACACACTAAATTTAGCAGCATTTCTAGGAAAAAGACATCTGTATAAGCATGTGTGCTCCTTGAGTCCTTTCACCTTCTTTCCTCCCCTCATTTCTCCAGCCCACATGCAAAGTCATTGATTACATTTTATCTTAATGAGCTGTTTCCAAAAATTTTACTTTTCCTCTAGTATAAGGTTTGGATGCTCCCAGAAGAACAGCTGCCACACGGTGGGGGTAAAGGTAGGGGAGAAACAAGAGCTCCCTAAAACTTCTTTGCTTCCTTGCAAGGTGTTGAAGAAGCTGCAATGTTAGCTTTTTATCAGGGAGTGTAGGGATAGGATGAGAGGCAAAGGTTTTAGGCTAAAAGAGGGGAGATTTAGATGAGACATTAGGAAGAAATGTTTTCCTGTGAGGGTGGTGAGGCACTGGAACAGGCTGCCCAGGGAAGTTGTGGCTGCCCCGTCCCTGGAGATATTCCAGGACAGGTTTGATGGGGCTTTAAGCAGCCTGATGCAGTGTTAGGTGTCCCTGCCCATGGCAGCAGAGTTGGAGCCGGATGATCTTTAAGGTCCCTTCCAACCCAAACCATTCTATGATTGTGACACACGTGTGCACGTGCATCTATGTATATGCATATATTATTATATATCTTTTTACATGTACGTTGTAGTAACTCCTTGTTGTTATTGCTATTGTATTAGGTGTTTCTGTAGGCATGTCAGTGCCTTGATTGTTTCAGCAGCTACAGCTGAAGATAGGTGTTTTGCCCCCAGAAGAGAGAATTAATGCTCAGAGAACTTACTGGAGAAAACCATGTAGAATACTGAATAGACAAAGGTAACATTTTTCTCGAGCAAGTAATTGAATGAAGAGTCTCTCTTACTGGTTTTAATGAACTGTAGACTCCGAACTGATGAAAAACACATACTAGCTTAGGATAATCAGACTAGAGAAGGAAAAGTGTTGGAAATACGGTGTTAGTGTAAAAGGATGTGTGGTGCACGGGGCACTGTTTGCTGTTTGCAAAGGCGCTTGCAGAGCTGCAGAAGAAGAGACCGACTGTGTGGAGAGATCAATCAGATCTGATCCTATTGCTGATTCTCCTGTAGCTATTGTTAAGTCGGGTGGACTAAAATCCCCAAAGACAGTTAAGCACCAAAATTCCTTTGGAGTTTGGCTTCAGTCCGTATGTAAATCATTCTTTTTTTATTAACTCCTCCTTCCCCTGCCTGAGACTACTTTATATGTGTATCCACCTCCTTAGCTACAAAACTAACCAGAGCTCAAGTTTTCTAAGCTGGCCACCATTATCTGTTGTTTGCAGTATTAATTAATTTATGTAGTGCTGTGTCTTGTGTGACCTGTGTTCTTTGCCCTTAGCTGCATGACCTTTGCTATTAAGCTGTCTCTAGCTGGAAGAAGTCCGTGTTAGTAAGTGCTACGGATTAGCCTGAATAATTTATCTCTTTCCCCAGCCCCCTCTGACTTTTTGACAGCTGTGTGTTTTACAAGGAGTGACTTTTATATTTTCTTTTAAATCATAGATGAAAGTTGTGGACTATCGTTGAGATAAAATGAGATCCCTGCAGGGAAAATACCTCATTGGATCATGAATCCACATTTACACTTATTTCCTGAGATCTATCGCTGTAAATTGTGCTTAAATTTTTTTTGGTGTAGCACCTATGAAGCTAATTTGAATGTGGTACTTTCACAAAAGAAAAAAAAAAAGACTGCCTGTTTTTATTATAAACCTAAATATGAACCTGATCTCCCCTTTTCATTGAGGTGAGTCACTGAGGGATGTGTTAGTTCTTGGGGTGAAGAAATCTGAGACCAGTGTTGGTTGTAGAAATCCATAGGTCAGTGTGGAATACATTCAGCAGCAGTGTATTAAGTGGACAAGAGCGTAGCGGGAGCTTTTGAACCCTAGTGGGATTAAAGGATAATAACCCTGATGCAAAAAGATAACTAAAACAGGATGAAGACCCATAGCGTTCCTGTAGAAATCTTACTGGATCTTGTTATTCCTTGAAAAAATGGAATGTGCTTCTTGTACAAAAAGCACGGAATCTGCATTGATAGAGGTTTAACCTCCGTAAAGAGTTATAAGGGAATCTTATAAAGCTGAAGTTGTGGTAAAGCGTGTTTGAGGACTATGTTTGAGGCATCTTCTAGGGCAGCCTGGATTTTATGTGTGCGCTTCAGTTGGAATAGCACAGAGGTGGTCTGGGAAGAGCCAGCTCTTCTTCTGCTGTGGTATTTGCTTTTCCGTGGCTCCAGCTGATAGAGCCTTTGTAGTGCCAGAAGTTCTCAGTCATGAAGGACATCTTGTTAGCCCATAGTAGATTTATGTGCCAAAATGCTCTTTAAGTCTTTGAACACCTCCTTAGCACTTGTGTGGCAGATAATGCAATACTTCTGTGTCGCCGCTTTAAAGTCAACTTAGTAGAGTGCTCATTCTATTGATGCGAGAAATCAATACAGTCCTTTGCTCTCTTACCATAAATCACATCAGCAACCTGTCAGATGTGATGCATCATGCTTCACATACTCACTAGAAATTATTAGCGACTCGCCAGAAGTTTAGCTTTATTTTGATAGTGATCTTATTTGACCAAACCTTCTTTTTCACCGGAATGCTGGAGCGAAATGCCTTTGGTGAGTGGACTATGGCTTTTTACTTCAGAACAGGTCCGTGCTCAAATAAAAGGGACTGTTTCTCTACCGTGATACTCTCCCGTGCTGCTCAGGGACTTAAAAACTGAGAAGTACAGGGCCACAGAGACTCTGATGTTGTTTCCCAGTTACGCATCCAGTTCCTGGCTGCCATCTGGGAGAACTGGAGTCTTGGTCTAGTGGCTTTTAATGGTCAGGTACAAGGAAATGCATTTTGGTAGAGAGTTTTTTTTCAACCCCTGCCATACCCACCGTGTTGCTATGTATTCATTTACATTTGAACTGCGTTGAGCACGTTGTACGCATTATCTTTCACTCTACTGCTGCCTTTAATTAAGGGGTTTATACATTGATGTGTAACAAACACAAACATGAAATTGGGGTGAATGGGAAATGGGTTTGGACATGAGTTATAGTGACTATAAAATGCGATCTGGCACTTGGTTTAATGATGCCAAAGAGTGCCATGAGATGCAATCTGATGACATCCCATTGTATGGTATTGCATAAAGCACTAATATTTTATATACCCTTAAAAAAAGAAAAAAAGTTTAGTTATAATGTTCAGTACATGTTTCTACAAACATGCATGTACCTGTTTATGGCTCTGTGTTTAAGCAGTGGTTCACAGAGTTACTTACGTTTCTTGTTATAGCAAAGAGCTTTTGTATCTTAGTAATAAGAGAAATTAAGCAGATGAAGAGCACAAAGCAGGAAAATTATCTCCTTTAATTTTCTACAGACGTTTATGGTGATTGAAGACTCGAGGAGTTTCTTAATGAAGTAGCAAATTGCATGAAAGAAGGTAAAGTTCAGTGCAAAGAGGCACTGTATTTTAATATTCTAGGGGAGTGTATCACGTACTAATACAATAATCGCTCATCTCTTGTCTTGCAGCTTTTTGACATGATGTAGCCATGGAACTTCCCTTTAAAGCACAGTAATTTCTTTAAAACCCGTTTGATCTGTCAAGTAGGTGTAGAGACCTGTGTCAGACGTGAAGAAGATAGCAGATGCGGCTCTGACAGAGGATACAGATACAGTGAAGTTAATTGACTTCGCCAGGGGAGAAAATTCTTCCTCCCAATTATGTTGAATGCCAGACAGCTTTTCAGAGGCGGGAAGGGAAATGTGCCTAAAGGACAGTACTGACGCAGTGCTCTTCTAGTAGATGCTTTCTGTGCTTTATTTAAGCTTTCAGGGGTAAAATAATAAAATCAATTAGCTCAGTTGCATCTTTGTTTTGGGATTCTCAGACCTCGTTAATCCGTTGCCCATCTGTGACCCTCTAGAATTTTCTGCCTATTTTTGTGAAGATACAAAGTTTCAGGAGACCATGAAGCAATAAAGTCCTAGACTTCTTATTTTCTCTGCCAGTTTTAGCTGTTCTGTTTTTTTGACTACTTATTGTTATTTAAATCCTGTCAGAGTCGACAGGTTTCTGTCACGTTCTAAGTTTCTAGTATTTGGAAGGCAAAGGAGAGGTCTGGGCTTTCTTCTTCATTCATTAATCCCTGGTCAGGACTGTAGCCTGTCTCCTTGTGAAGATCTGAAGTTTGGTTCCAACACCACATGATTCTTTTACAGAAATTTCCTGTCATTGGAGAAGGAGCCAGCAAGGCTGTCATGGTAGGGGTTATTGTTTTGAGGAATGAAACACCATTTTCTCTACTCTGACACCTTTTCTTCTCGCAGCTCGGTTTGTGGTTTTATTTCATCATTTTTCCACTGCAAACCATGACAAATATTATTACCAAGAAATGATAAATTAAAGAAATACTAAAAAGAGACTGATGTAGGCAACTTTTTATTCTGCATCACCTTTTTCTGCAATGCTGATGCGTGACCGAGCACAGTGGTGGGCAGTGTATGCGCACATTTGTAGCAACTTTTAATGTGCCCAGCAGGGCATCTGTATTCAAATTGAAAGTATCTGCGTCTCTTATATATTAAAGTTCATCCGTAGTGAAATGGGGTAGCCAGACTGCATTCCCTCTCTCCAGTAGGTACTGCAGGTGGTCGCATGTTGCAACAGAACAAAGAGAAAACTTTCACAGGAATTAGTTCTTGCAGGCTAGGAATATCCGTCTGCCTGGCAAATGTTTGGTTTCTGTCTGCTGGATGAGTTTCTTTCTCACTGGACGAGCCCTTGAAGTCAGTGAAGATGGTCATTGTTAATTAAGGCTGCAAGATCATCAGCATTCTGGGAGGTAAAAAGACCAAAAGAAATCACAACCTGTCTTCAGGTTTTTTTCACAGTGAAGGCAGAATCTGTTTCTAAAGTCCTTTCACTTGTAGCACAACTCTGCTATGTATAGCAAACCCTTTTTTGGCCTGATTCAGTAGCTCTTATGGCTTTTTCAAGAGTGTGTTAGTAATTCTGTTTATGTTTTCAGTGGTTTAGGTTGTTGTTATTTATTGCTGTTGTTTGCTTTACAAAAGTGCCTAGGAACATATAGAATCATAGAATAGTTTGTCTTGGAAGGGACCTTAGAGCCCATCCAGTTCCAGCCCCCCTGCCATGGGCAGGGACACCTCCCACTGGATCAGGCTTCTCCATCCAACCTGGCCTTGAACACCTCCAGGGATGGGGCAGCCACAGCTTCTCTGGACAACCTGTGACGGTGCCTTATTCCTCTCACAGTGAAGAAATTCCTCCTTATGTTTAGGCTAAATCTGCCCCTCTCCAGTTTATACCCACTGCCTCTAGTCCTATCACCACAAGCCTTTGTGAACAGTCCCTCCCCAGCTTTCTTGCAGCCCCTTCAGGTACTGGAAGGTCACTATAAGGTCTCCTCGCAGCCTTCTCTTCTCCAGGCTGAACAAACCCAGCTCTCTCATTCTGTCAAGTCCATCCTACTGAACACTGGACAGTGATTTAGAGATATGTAGAGGAACAGCCCATGCCCCAAACTGCTTAAAAGTGGAGGGTTCCATCTTTAAAAGAAACAAAAAAAAGTAATTACTGTTCACCAATAACAAACCAGCTCCCTTCTGTTTCTCCTGCACTTGCCACATTTACCATGAAGAGAGTCTGCACTATCAAAACTTCTCATCATTTTGACCTCTTCCTGTCAGTATAACTGTTCCAGACTTTCCAGTGGCAAAGAACTCTTCAGTTTATGGATTCCAACTTTTTACTCATCCTTGCATCTGGTTGTGTTGTTTTCTTAAACTCCAGATATTTTCAGATTGACACAATATTGATCACAGTTGCATTTGGTTAAATTTGAGGTTAGTGTACATGAGTCAGTGATGAATTTTCATGTGATGCTCTACTGGACATCAGGCATTCATTATCTTTAAAATAATTTTTTCTGAAACTTAATTCAGCCACAAATGTACTGTTATTAAAACAGGCCCTTACTATTCATAAATTAGATTTGGAATCACGTTAAGTTTGTTGTTTTGCATTTCTTGGAATGTGCTTTCAGTTTAGCTGAACATTCTATTTAGAGCATAATTTTAAGAATAATTCTTGAATACTCTAGCAGCAAGCGTTGTATTATTATAATTATGCCATGAGCAGTCAATGTTTTTTCCATCCGAAGCTGGCTGTAATCCCAGTTCTAGAATACAGATTTCTTGTTGCTGTTGTCTCATCAAGTGGAAGTGCAATTTTGTCCACAGAAGTTATTTCTTAACTAACCCAAATGGTGGATTTTATTACACATTAAAAACGTTCAAAAAGAAAAGTCTATCCTTCTGAAGTTATAAATGATTATATTCACTTTTCTTAGAGGAAATTCACTTTGAAGAGTGAGCTAAGCCAGCAGAGGCAGTTCAAAAACAGACTGGATTCTTGCATATATTAAAATACTGCTCTAATGTAACCATTTTAGCTTAAAAATGGGAGCTACTTAATCCAGTGCAATCTAGTGACCTTAACGTACTTGTTGTGTGCCATGGGTTTCAAAGCAAACCAGGACGTAGTGATGTACCCCAGGGTCAATGCTGGGACTAGTACTGCTCAGCCTCTTCCCTGCTGCCTGCGCACCCTCGGCAAGTTTGCAGGCAACGTAAAGTTCAGAGGAGCAGCTCGTGCACTGGTGGTTGTGCTGCCCTTCAAAGGAACCTCGGCAGCTGCAGAAATGGTCCAGCAGCGATCTTGTGAAGTTCAGCAAAGAGAAATGCCAAGACTTGCACGCGGGGAGAAATAATCCTGTGCACCAGCAGGAAAGCACCTTTGAACAGAAGAGCCCGGAGCACACCAAGTTGTCCATGAGCCAGCAGTGTGTCCTTGTGTTTGGCCTGGAGAAGAGGAGGCTGAGGGGAGACCTCATCACCCTCTACAACTACATGAAAGGAGGTTGTAGATGCGAGTGTTGGTTTCTTCTCCCAAGTGATGGGACAAGAGGGAATGGTGTCAAGCTGCATCAAGGGAAGTTTAGACTGGACATTAGGAAAAATTTCTTCACTGAAAGGGTTCTTGGGCACTAGCAGAGGCTGCCCAGGGAGGTGGTGGTGTCACCATCCCTGGAGGTGTTTAAAAGACGGGCAGACGAGGCGCTCAGGGATATGATTTAATAATGGACATGTACGGTTAGGTGTGATGATCTCAAAGGTCTTTTCCAACCTAACAATTCTATGATTCTATAATCCTTCCAGTTACTGCTTCAGAAGATGTGGGAAGGGGAAAAGTACTTGCTCCCTGAAGGTTCCACTAAACCAGTTGTTACTTGTATGATACTCAATGAATGAAATATTCCCATACATCATAAAACTGTGTCTCAAAGAAAGCCTCGAGAAGTTAAAATAATGGTAACTATTCTGTAGACTAACTCTTGTGAGGGCTAAATAACCTGGCCTCGATCCAGGAAGGCACTTAACAATGTGCTTAACTTTAAGCACATTGAATATTCTTACTGGCATGAGTGAAAAAATCAGTGAAACTGCTCACGTGCTTAAAATAAGACATGTGCTTAAGTGTCTTTCTGGACCACAGCCAGAGCGTCCAGCCTGCGAGATGGGCCGAATTCTAATTGTGGGCAAGAGCCAGTAGTGTTTCATTTCGCTTGTCCTGTGCGTTTCTGAAGAACTCATTGATATTGTCTGTGTTTATTTTAGTTGGCCTCCATTTCCCATCTAAGCCCTACCAATTCCAAAGCTCCGGGAGTGAAATAGATGTGCAACTTAGGGTTGTCAAACAGCTTGTCAGGGACAGTACTTGGACTGTATATATTGCTGTGGAGCAGGAACTGAACTTCAGAAAAGCTGGGAAAAGATGAGGTGAAACGTGATTGTTTTCTTTGGTAGCCAAGGTTTTAATATAGAGAAAAAATGAAGAGGAGAGAAGAGAAGGGCTGGTGACACATCACACCTTTTCAGTTAACATAGTTGCTTCTTAGGAAACATTAAAGAATGCAGACAGATGCATTAATAATCTGCTGGCAGTGGCTGCAGCCTTGGCAAGTAGACTTTCCTACCTACTATTGATTTTTCTGACTCTCAGGCAGCAATTTGCAACGGGTAGCTTGATCCCTTACCCTCAAAATGGGCAGTGCAAGCAGTTGTCATGGCCAAAATAATTTTTTACTTTCTAACCAGTCCCTCCTGTTTCTTCAGCAGCATCTTTTACTGCTTAGATGACAATTTCCATTGCTGACAACTCTGAATGATAAAATATACTATATTTAAACACCAAGAGCCCCCATGTCTAGAGGTACAAAATAACCCACTGCAAGGCTACGGAGTATTTTGTTGGCACCAGCTACACTTGTAGAGCCCAACCCTCAGGCACTGTAAATCCGGGACGTTACAGGTCAGCACGTGTAAAAGCAGCGAAGCTGCAATGATCTAGAAGAAATCTTTTCTGTCAACCTTTATGTGTCTAAGGAAATAGCGTGTCCTTCACCACCTTCTCCATCAAGACATTGGTTGTCTTCTACTTTCCTTCTGTGTTTACGCCTTCCTGCTTACATCCAGCGTTGCTCTTTGCTTTCTCTTCTGTCCAGGCTGTTAGAGCCCACGCAGCAAATTCTTCTTCATACTCTGCCTTTGACTTGTGATAGCTTATTGGAGTAGTTTGAGAGAGAGTGGCCAGAATAAAGGAAAATCAGGCATAAACACTTCTTAAAAAGGTTAAATATGTGAACCTAGAAGAAACCAGTTGATGGAATGGAATTTTATATATAATTACAAAAGTATCTCCCGAAAATGTGTCTCCATGAAGGAACAGCTGCTATTTTTAGGAGACCTCTTCCACAGTGAGTCTTGAGCAGTTCTGAATAAATTTACTTGTAGCTTATTGGTTTTCTTTCCTCTCCAGAAGTCTGCTTGCTATAGCCCTACAAGCTTCCTTTCAAGTATCTTTAAAGCTAGTTAGCAATGTTTCTATTGTGTACTTGCTCTAGTGGCCATTTTTTTCTTTAATCTATGAATTCCTCTTTTATTCCAACCTGGTTATTCTATGATTCTATTTAAATAAAAACTTAGTAGAATCACCTGTCTTATGGAGAATTTCACCTGAATTGAATAAGAGGTGATTCGAGGTTCAAGTTTAGAAAGGTGCACTCAGACTTAGGGATAGCTAAAGATCTTTTAAACAGTGAAATGATGTGCACTAAAGGTATCAGAGCCAGAATTGGCGTTGCAAGAGTGGGTGGTAAATGATATTTTATAGCTATTTTCCTTTCAACTGTTTTTCCCTTAGCTTTTCTGAAATCAGCTCACAAGCACAACGCTAGGTCTGAGCGTATCTCTTTGCAGGTGTCTTCAATGTGACAGGGCCTTCTGCCACCTAGTGTTAATGTGAGCTCTCTCCTCAGCAGGGTGCCACTAGAGAACTTATTAAATGTCATTATTTATTAATACCGCCACCCTCCCTCCCACCCGGCAACACTCGCCACTCTCTATGAATGCCTAAAAACCCCAAGTTTCTGCACCAGAGGGTTTCAGAATCAATTCAATCAGTACGCACAGCTTGTTGGGACACGATGTGTTTATTGGGGATGCTGTTTGCAAGGTGGGTCAAGTTGTTATACAAATAAACCATGGAGAATTTCAGTAACTGTGAATGTCGCTCCTCTGTAACAATTCTGTTAGCATTTCTCTGCCCCCAGATGAAACTCTGGGATTCCGGGGAACTCAGCGCACTTCTGCTTTGATATCTGCGCTCCTGCTGGTTCAGGAAATTGTATTGAACTGAAAGCAGCAGAGAATAAAAATTAGTTCAGCAGAAATGATATAAAATAAAGAATGATTCCATTTAGACACTTAACTCATTGTCTTTTCGGAAGAGTAAAATGAAAATCTCTCCTTGTCACTGGTTTTCCCCTCTAGTAATTCCACCAGGGCACAGTTGAAAAGGACAATAAAATCCAGAGAGTTTCACCCAGATTTCACAATGGGAATGTCAAACTGTTAAAACAGGAAAATAGGCTTGCTGATACCGTATTTTTAAGCCAAATAATAAGGGCTCCTACCATATGTTGACGGAAAGGAGGAGACTGCTTAGGATTGAAGGACTGTGTGTTTTTTCCTTCATTCCCCTGTGAAAACAGTTTGAAGAGAACACAGCAACTCTTCCCCTTCTCCCTCCACCTCTGTGAGCTGTCTTTGCTCTGGGATACAAAGCGGGGCTGAACGATTCCTTCACAGGTTGGTGTTTGAGAGCTCGGCCAGAAGGCTGCATGCGGCTCGGGCAGATGCTCGGGCAGATTCCTAGCTCAGCCGTGGCTTTGAGGAGAAGCCCTCGCTCTGAGCTCCTGCCCCTCCTCCCTTTTCTCCCTCTCACCTCTTCTAGGCCTTCCTGAGGAGCAAATGCCAGCGTGGCTGCGAGCTGTAAACTTGATCCTCAATATCAGACTGAAATGCTGATCCAATCAGCGGGAACCAGAACCTAAAGAAATGAAGGGTCTAATGCTTTCGAGCATTGGTTAGCTCTGATACCAAGCAGGCTGTTCTTTACCTTCTTTTGACCTGAACAGTCTCATCTTCTTTAAATAGAGTCTTTCAAACTGCTTTCTTTTCACTTTCAACAATTATGCCTTTCAAATATTGCCTAAAGAAAATAACTTGGGTTCTTGTTATCTTAAATGAATAACTACGAGCACAGAGCAAGTGAAAAACACACATTCATTTGAGCCAATTACGAGGTTTGGCAGCTTACTTATCTGATCAGTATCAGACGTTAAAAACCCTCTAGAAATTCTTGTGTATCTTGTGCTGTTTAGTTTATGAGTTATATTAAACAGGAATTTACATACAACGTGAATTCATTGCTTCTCTGTCAGAGCAGAGGATGCTGCATCACAGTGGAAGCAGAGCAGACTGGCGAACCTGGGGAGACAATATTTTCAAAGCTGAGGGTTATGTACAGCTTTTTCTTTGTTCAGGTGATATTTTTTTTCCATCAGTAGTAACTTGAGGGCAAAGCCTGTGGCTGTGGTAAATGCATTTCTGGTGTTATTATCCTGCTCTCAGTCTTTATGCTGGCAGGGGGGAGAAGATGATGTTTCTTTGCCCTTAGCCCCAGCCTCATCATCCTTTATTTCCAAGATCGCTGCCCTTCAGGGGCATTCCAGAGCTGCAGCGAGGCAGGTAGATGGAGGAGGCAAACTAGAGGAGGGCAGAGGGATGAAGGAGACTGTTGACCTCCGTTAGTCTGCAGCCCATGCCTGACACCTGAGTCACCCAGGAGCTCTGTCCTCTCCTGGTGGGGCTGAAACACAGTCCTTCAATGGGAAAGAAACCCCCTAAAACCATGCCAGCTAACCTGTTTTCCACCCTCAGGCCCAAAGTCAAGGTCCTTAACAGAGCTTCTGGGGCAAAAATATCTCTCCTCTGCCTGTGGTGGGCTGTCCTGTGCTCTGCAGTTGTGGTACAACCATGCTGTCCTTGTGGTCTGTCACCACAGAGCTGCGTGTTAAGCAAAATGTACTGAAAAGGGGGAAAAAACTCTATGTACATCTCCATCCTCTTTCTGTAGATGTTCCTGACTGAGCGCTCTGTTCAGAAAAGGCTCCATTTGCTTCCCAGCCGTATAATTTATATGGAAGCTGGTCCAGGAGGAATCTCTTTCATGTAGCTTGCTCAAAGCCCTGGTTCATCAATATAGATTGCTTGCCGTGCGCTGGGGGATTTATGGTACGTGGTGGGGTATGCAGAAGTTGGAAAAGAATTTTTATTCTAAAAGAGGAATTTGTGTGCCCAAGAGAACTGTCATTAAAATAAAAGTCGTGTTCTCTCTTTTAGCCTACAGAAGAGATGCTGTATTCCCAGATTTTGAACACACGGAAACTTTCCCCTAGCCATAGGGAAAGGCACAGTGATGTCTTTAGGAATGGAGTTGCTCCATTCCGATATATAAAAGAGCCTATGAAACCAGTCCTGACTCAGGTTGTAAGTGACAGAACAGTGGGTAACTCCCTCAGAATAATAGTAATTTCAACTTATCCATGTTCTTCGGGTGACCCTTGTCCTGAACGTAGTGTGTGGGAGGAAGAGTGGAGATAGAGAGGTCGGGGGAAGGATGAAGAATTTGAAGATCAAGCCATGCCAAAACATTTCCACAACATAGAGCTACTTTGCAGTTACAGGAATGATGGCCTAGTGGTCTTTTTAGCTATTGGAAAGAAAAAAACCAGGAGATCATAGCTGAGAAAAGGCCCTTGGCGTTCAATGACATTCTTCTCAGGGTCAAGTACGAGTGGAGCCTGATTTAGTCATAGACTAAATGTAGCTGCAGCTCTGCAGTCCTCTGAAGTGTAATCTATACTAGTCATGCAGAGCGAGCGCTTTGCAGGATTCCAGCTAGGACTGCAGTGTCCTTGTTACGCAGCGAGGCTGCTCAAGGGTGTTAAAGTGCTTACTTGCAGTTGTTTGAGCAGTTTCTGCCATGGCTGATTGATTTACTGGATCTGGAAGTTCAGACCTGGAAACCTGAGTGAGGGAGAATGCCTTCGCCGCGGTGGCGAGGCTGGGTGTTGAGAGGACAGACAGCTGGTGGGTGACCTCAGGGAGATGACAAATGGGGGACCAGGTGCCCCCACTCATCCCAGAGCGCTCCCAACCCCTCCGCTCACGGAGGCGCAAGTTACGGAAGTCGCTGAAGGAAGGCTTGCTGTGAGCAAGGTTTCTAGAAATAAACATTAACCTTTTGTTACCAGCTAAGGACGTGGGGATAATGAGTTCAAGCAGCACTTTGGGAAAGAGTTTAAGCGGAAATCCTTTCAGTTTGAATGAAAAGGAGGAATTCATCCAAATGGTAGTGGTTTCACTTATTTTGGAGACGGCATGTGGAATGCTAGCAGAACTGTGTGGTGCCAGGATGCGCAGTGAGCAACACGAAGCAAAATGTTTATATAGTATAGTCAGTGATGGTTCTTGACTGACATGTGGAGTCATTGCACCAGCAGAATATATTACTGGGAGGAGTGGGGCATGAGGAAGCTCCCAACAACTGAAGAAGGAAAAGTCAGCATGTCCTTTATAGACTTGAAACACAGGAGCAAAAAGAAATTGGGTAGCCTTTAGTATTCCCTTGCTTTGCTTACAAAGGATTCATGTGTTTGTAGGTTCTGCTTTCCATTTCCGATTTTTATTTTAAAACAGGCAGTCACATGCTCGAACCGGGAGAACTTTCAGATAATGCTGGTCTGGAATCTGCCTTGTAACGGCAGGGAAGTCTGTAAACCATGGTGACTTGGTGACTCAAAGCCACTGACAGGCTGAGAGAGCTGGGGTTGTTCAGCACAGAGAAGAGAAGGCTCTGAGGAGACCTTAGAGCAGCTTCCAGTACCAAAAGGGGCTACAGGGAAGTTGGGGAGGCACTTTTTACAGGGGCGTTCAGTGATAGGACAAGGGGGAGTGTCTTTAAAATGGGTGGCGTGGAGGGAAGATTTAGATTAGACATTAGGAAGAAACTCTTCACAATGAGGGTGGGGAGGCACTGGCCCAGATTGCCCAGGGAAGCTGTGGCTGCCCCATCCCTGGAGGTGTTCAAAGCCAAGCAGGATGACACTTTGAGCAACATGATTGGGTGAGAGGTGTCCCTGCTTGTGGCTGGAGGGGTTAGAACGAGATGATCTTTAAGGTCCCTTCCAACCCAAACCATTCTATGATTCCATGACTTCCACCAGCAGAGAATGTGCCTGCATTCTCTGAAGTTTGCCTGTTGGGGATTATGCTGTACTTAAGCGTTTTTATGCCTTTCTTTATTTTTAACTAAAACTCCTTTATTTTTAACTAAAAAAACCCCTGACAAAACACTATGACCTCTGCTGCTGCTTTAGTTTTGAAAAGTGCATTCCAGATTTTCTGCATGGCTCAGATCCCAGAGAAGACAGGAATGGCTTCTCTCCTGTACTGGAATTTACATTTTCTAAGGTTGAAACTGTTGTACCTCATCTGAAGTGATGCTGCTAGCTCAGATGTTTAGAGAACCTGATTAAATGGAGCATTTGATTATTATCAAAGGAAATGCAGGCACCCATTGTGAATTCTGGGCTCACATGAGGTGCAATATGTGTTTGTCAAACAGGCACTGGATTTACACAGGTGAATTCTTGTTGAATGAAAATCCCTAGCCTGCCTAACTCCTCCATGGAATCATAGAATCATTTGGTTGGGAAAGACCCTTGAGATCATTGAGTCCAACCATACTTGTCCACTGCTTAACTTAAGAAAGAAGAGGCTTATTGAACTTGCTAACGTTTTTAAGGTAGGTGCAATTGGATTTGCAGTTCCTTTGAAGATGGGTGTAGGTCAGCTTGCACCATTTCAAGGGTTTATGTCCCATTTCAGAGGGCTTTCTTTGCATAAATAATTGTGTCAAGGCTGGTGCCTTCTTGAGTAGGACCTTACAGTGGGGCTGGAGTTGTCTAAAAATTGTTGTTGGGGCAGTAACTGCAGAAACCCGCACGCACAGCCCCAGGTGGTATCCCAGTCATTCAGCCTGCAGCACAGAAAATGCATATTAGGTCACAGTAATACAAAGCGTCCTTTATTCTCTGAAACCTTTTTCATCCCTGGTTTCCTGTCTTTACACTTAAAAACTTCCCTTTCTTTTAAAACTCTCCCAGACGCGTGCAGCTGAAGCCTTTTCTCCTTGTTCTTTCATCTTAATTTCTCCATGCTTTATTATCTTACCTTTAGGCAACAGTGCTGGCTTCTCAGTTACTCCAAAAGCAAATGTTTATCTATCTGTTAAATGAATGTAGGGACACGATTTTCATCTCATGTCTGAAAACTGGAGCAGCAGTAGAATCGCAAGGAAGATTTTGCAGAACCAGGTGTTCTTTAAAACTTTTCATCCTTTAGATGTTTTTTTTTACCAGCAGAAGAGTTGGGACTTTTGATGATGCATTCACCTAGGAGCACTGACGATGTGTTTTGAGACAGCCATCACAAGAACATTTCCCTTCTCCAGCACTGTTTAATGTCTTAATCAGTGTCATAGACAGTGGGATTGAGTGCGCCCTCAGTGAGTTTGCAGATGACACCAAGCTGAGTGGTGCAGTCGACATGCCTGAGGGAGGAGATGTCATCCAGAGGGACCTGGACAGGCTGGAGGAGTGGGTCCATCCAGACCTCATGAGGTTCAACAAGGCCAAGGTCCTGCCTCTGGGCTGGGGCAAATGCAAGTATGAATACGAACTGGGGGATGAAGGGATTGAGAGGCTGGACATGAGGAAAAAAGTTTTTATGGAAAGGGTCATTGGGCACTGGCAGAGGCTGCCCAAGGAGGTGGTTGATTCACCTTCCGTGGTGATGTTTAAGGCACGGGTGGAGGAGGTGTTAAGGGGCAAGGCTTAGGGATTGATAGGAGTGGTTGGACTCGATGATCTGGTGGGTCTCTTCCAACCTGGTTATTCTATGATTCTATGAATGTAAGTCTTGTGGGGAAGGACTCGGAGGTGCTGGTCGATGAAAAGCTCAACATGAGCTGGCAATGTGAGCTTGCAGCCCAGAAAGCCAACGGTGTCCTCTGCTGCATCAGAAAAAGCGTGGCCAGTGGGTCGGGACAGGTGATTCTGCCTCTCTGTTCCTCTCTTGTGAGACCCAACCTGGAGTTCTGTGTTCAGTTCTGAAGCCCTCAGCACAGGAGGGACATGGACCTGTTGGAGTGGATCCAGAGGAGGCCACAAAGAAAATCAGAGGACTGGAGCACCTCTGTTGTGAGGAAAGGCTGAGAGTGTTGGGGTTATTCATCCTGGAGAAAAGAAGTATGCGGAGAGATTTTATTGTGTCCTTTCAATGTTCAAAGGGGGCTTATAAGAAAGATGGGAAGGAATGTTTAGCACAGCTTGTTGCAATAGAACAAGGAGTGATGGTTTTAAACTATAAGAGGGGAGATTTAGGCTAGATATAAAGAAACTTTTTTACAATGAAGGTGGTGAGGCAATGGCAGAAGTTGCCCAGAGGGATGGTGGATGCCCCAGGTTGGATGGGACTCTGAGCAACCTGATCAAGTTGAAGATGTCCCTGATCATTGCAGGAAGGTTGACTGGATGAGCTTTAAAGGTCCCTTCCAACCAGCACCATTCTATGATTCTGTGGTTCCATCCTCCAGTGTATTAGTATTGCAGTGGAAATGTTTGGCCTCTGGAGTTGGATTTCATCACAGAAAGAAGTGTTCAGGGGAAGCAGTGTGGGAAAACTTGATTCTATTCTCTTCCCACACCAAATATGGCCTTTGTGCCTTTGCATTTAAAGATGTTTCCACTGCAGGACTCACAGCTGTGCTCACCAGTGTCATAGATAATGCCTAATAAATCTCTGATACAGGTAATTAGATGTATCTTAAAATTTATGTATGAGTTATAGAGTGGTTTGAGTTGGAAGGGACCCTGAAGGTCATTTAGTCCAACTCCTATGTATCTCACAATTGAAAGAGAAAACGGCTTATGTGAAACTTCAAATAAAGGTGCCGTAGTTTTTATCTAAAGTGGTCTGGAGATTCCTCTGTTGATCACTGGAGTAGCTGAATGGTAAGGAGCGAAGCTGCTTTTGAAGCAGGAGCCCTGAGCCCCACAACGTTGCCGAGTTGCTGTTGCAGCAGGGCGTGTGTGTCGAGGTGATTGAGACACGGACTTCAGTCTGATGGATCGAAGACCTTTTATTGTGTTAGTTTTTGCTTTATGTACCTTTTCGAGTTACACATCATTCGAGTTGTGCATAAACTGTTCACGCGCTTATCTACAGTTTATTATTGGTTAAAAGTGATTGTTCACGTGCCTATTGCTAACGTATTATTGGCTAAAACACCGCATGTTCCTTTAAACAAGTTACACTAAAATTAGCCGTGTTGACATTTTTCTTCTTTGTTTTTCTCTCAGTTACTTCTTCTTTCCACCGAGCTAGCTCCCCGTTTCAAGGTCTTGTCAGGGTTGCTCAATGTCAACAACGTTTATAGCATCAAGTCCTTCTTTATAAAATGTCTCTACACATGTGTGGCTGCCAGGGTCTGAGAAGTTTGCCCTCTGATATAAGGAGGAAGAAGAACGGGGGAAAAGAGGGAGAGGAGGTCTTCAACACTGATTTCTACCTTTGGAGCCAAAACTGGCATTATCAGACACAGCTCTTTCAGGGCAGATGTTACTTTTCTAGGTTTTATTGTCCTTGTTCAGTCTCCAGTAGCCAACCTCTGCGCTATTCCATTGTAGCTGAGACGGATCCTGCTCTATTTTAATTGTAAAGAACTTTGTTTCCCACACACAGCTGAGACATTCACCTGCGCAGAGACACTCTGACAGCCTTTGAAACAAGTTGCTCTTTAGAAAAAGCCCATGGAAAGGCTAAAAAGTATCGCTAGAGGTCCTAGATTTCCTTTATCGACTTGGTGGGTTGAGGGTTTTCTTGGCTTTTCTACTGGGAAAAGTTATTTCTGGTAGAACAGAGTTCTTCATGTAGAAGACCTAGAACAGAGAAACAGAAGTTGTGGGAGCTGTGAGCTCAAACTCTCAATTAAGAAGTTTTTTTTCTTAAATCGTAATTATAAGAAACAGAGACCCATTAGAGTCAGCAGGCATCTGATTTTGAAAAATTTATTGCAAGATTAAGGCATTCCCTCCTGGAAGGTTGGTTCAGGTTTCCCTCTGAAGGCAGAAAAAGTACTCAGACTTCATTGAAGCACAGATATGTTTATTTCCAAGCAATTTAAGTGAGCTCCTGGGAATGTCATCAAAGGAAAAGCCAGGTGGGCCCAGAGGGTTTGCTTGTTGTGCCAACTGCGCAGTTGGCTCTGGCAGCTTCAGCCCCTGTGTTGGAGGCATAGGTGGTGGTTTTACAGGCACGCTGTGAGCTTCTACGCCCCATCACGTGCTGTTTTGAAGGAGAGGAACTCTGGGCTCAGCTCTGGAGCTTAGGATGAGTGACAGCTCTGTCTCTTGGGACATGGATATGTGAAACAAGTTTGTGGCAAAAGAAAGGCAATGTCTGGAGTGTTCTGTCCTTTGTGCTGGGGTCTGGCACTCATCTGACACCTTGGTGAGCAATTTTTGCTCACTAAGCCCTCAGAAAACCAGCACAGCTAAACAGGGTTATTAATAATAGAAAAGCCTGGCTTAATAAGCTGAATCTGAACTGATGGAAATGCTGTCTGCAGGCAGGGGCTCCAAGGGGGCTGTTCGTGGTAGCCTCTCTCATCATCTTCAGCAGGACTTTTCTGTAGCCAGAGCTGTGTTGTGGACTTTTACTTGCAGCTGGGCGCCTCGAGCTGTATTTGGTCTTGTCCTGCTGCAGGACTAACAAGTGACATAATCAGGTTAAAAATACATTCTTTCTCTGTCTGCCTTGGGATCTGTCGTACCAGGACCTCACCATGCTGAGCGGTTTTTTGATGTTCATGCCGATTGCTGCAATTGGTTGGACTTAATGATCTAGTGGGTCTTTTCCAACCTTGTGATTCTGTGAATTGTATGTGCAGAGCAATGAACTCAGATTATTTTATAAGCAAATTCTGCTTTGGCTGTGTGGACCGGCTGTGTGGTAGAACTGGTTCAAACAAAACCAGAGTTGCTGGAGGAGCTGTTTTTACCTGCTCAGGGGCAGTGGAGTAACCCAGGCCACACATTCCTCATGGCAAAACAGGCCAGAGCAATCCAGTTCCTTAGGTGGTTCTCTGATCTGATAAGAGCCACTCTCTGCGGGGATTCACTGAATAACGCATCCATAGCTCATCTGAGAGGCTTGGTAAATCTAATGGAAATACTGTCTCCAGAAAGGTTCAGGAATGCAACGTTTGCTACTGCCTTGCTGAATGCTTTACAGTTTTCCAGACTGGAGTATCGCACTCCAGTCATGCAACCACTATTTATTATTTAAATGATGAATCTGGAAAACATCCCAGTTCTGCTGTCTGCCCCATTACTTTCTGTCTTGGATCCTGCGGGTAATCAGATGAGCAGTAAATCTGTTCTGGGGAATAGAATCACATTATCTGTTTTGGTTTTTTTCTTCTGTCAAACAACTTGTGAATGATTTTTCCTTTCTTCACCTCCATAAAATATCCAATAGATCAAACCCGATACAATCTGTATGCCAAATATAAGACATTCCACATTCACCTCCAGTAACGTGGCTGCAGAAACACTGGTGGGACTGTGTTTATCTTGTGTGGAGGGGCAGATTGTGTGGAATAATCACAAGCACTGATACTTCCAGTTGGGTGGGTGAAGCCCTGCAGGGCTTTTTGGCTTGTTGATTGTGTGGGCTTTTTTATAGCCTGGTTTGATTGTGCTGTTTCTCATAGAATCGTAAGAATGGTTTGGGTTGGAAGGGACCTTCAAGATCATCCAGTTCCAACCCCCCTTCCACAGGCAGGGACACCTCCCACCTGATCAGGTTGCTCAAAGCCTCATCCAACCTGGCCTTGAACACCTCCAGGGATGGGGCAGCCACAGCTTCCTTGGGCAACCTGGGCGAGTACCTCACCACTGTCACTGTAAAGAACTTCTTAATGTCTAATCTAAATCTTCCCCCTCCCAATTTAAACCATTCCCCCTCACCCTATCACTCTAGGCCCTTGTAAAAAGTCCCTCTCCAGCTTTCCTGTAGCCCCTTCAGGTACTGGGAGGTTGCTTTAAGATCTCCCTAGAGCCTTCTCTTTTCTAGGCTACACAACCTAACTCTCTCAACCTGTCCTCGTAGCAGAGGTGCTCCAGTCCTCAGATCATCTCCATGGCCTCCTCTGGACCTGTTCCAGCAGTTCCATATCCTTCTTATTCTGGGGATTCCAGAACTGGACACAATACTCCATCCACTCTCATTGTTTCTGAAGTCTTCCTTGAATTTCTGTGAAAGGAGACTGGCCCGTTGAGCAGTGAGGGACGGTTTCCCAGTGGTCTCAAGGGTTTCTGTCTGATGAGCTGCTCTTGGGTCCCCGTAGCTCTGCCAAGTGGTGCTGAGGCCGCCCTGGCAGCGAGTGGGAAGGTGTGGGGGATCGTGCCCACTGCCGTGCTGAATGCTGATGCTGCCTGCCTCCCCAGTGGTCCCTGGTGAAGTCATGATGACATGGCCTTTAGAAAAGAGAAAATGTGAAGGAAACTGAGCCCCAGGAATGACCAGCTTGATTCTGAGCCTCTGTCCCAAGTGTGAATTAGGCCTCTTTCCTTGAAAACAGGAGGCTTTTTTTTTTTCACATGGTGATGAGAAAGGAAAGGTCAGGAATGAGCCCCCTGAAGGCTCATGAAGAACAAAATATGATGTGTTTTAACTGACGTGAAAGGTTAATGGGGAAGATCAACATCCAATGGCTGCGGCGAAGGAAAGGGGGCTTGTTTGGGCAGAGCCTAGAGTGGAGCGGAGGCTTTACGGAGAATGGAAGTGTAAAACTGTGGGGCAGAGAACACACAGCCCTTTAGCCCTGCACAAAAGTAATAGCACAGGCTTTTTTTGAGTTCAGAGTTTAGTCTGTCCTCAGTAAAAACAAGTTAAAAAACATTAAAAAACTCTGCCCCAGAAAAAGCAAACCTCTTTTTCCTGGTTTCTGCTTATAAGATTTACAGGTACTTAAAATAAACCTATGAAAACCAGACCCAGTGTGCTGGAATTTGCTAACTAGTGAGAGCAATTACCTCCAGGTCCCAGGGCCTAACGGAGCTTGGCTTTTTGGAAATCAGACTTGGCAAGTGTTCCTTCCTGCTGCTGTTGTAAAGGTGCACAGGAAAAGATGTGCTGACCTCTGCCAGAAACCCCAGGAAAAAATCAGAAGGGCAAAGTCTGTGAAAGATAACAAAAAATCTTTCTATAAATATATAAATAATAAAAGGAGGACTAGGGAGGCCATACAGTCCCTATTGGATGCAGAAGGAGCAACAGTGACAGGGGATAAGGAAAAGGCTGAGGTACTTAATGCCTTCTTTGCCTCAGTCTTTAATTGTAAAGAAAGTTGTTCGCTTTCTGTACAAACCCCAGAGCTAGAGGAGCAACATGAGGCTCCCATGATCCAAGAAGAGGTGGTCGGAGCCTTGCTAGCCCGACTAGACACCCAGAAGTCTCTGGGGCCAGATGGGATCCACCCAAGGATATTGAAGGAGCTGGCGGATGTGCTGGCCAAACCCCTTTCCATCATCTTCCAACAGTCCTGGAAGACTGGGGAAGTTCCACTGCACTGGAGGCTGATGTTGTGCCCATCTACAAGAAGGGTCGCAGGGAGGATCCAGGGAACTCCAGGCCTGTCAGTCTGACCTCAGTGCCAGGGAAAGTCATGGAACAGGTGCTCTTGAGTGCGATTATGAAGCACATGCAAGAGAACCGGGTGATCAGGCCCAGTCAACACGGGTTCATAAAAGGCAGGTCTTGCCAAACTAACCTGATTGCCTTCTATGACAAAGTGACTCGGCTGCTGGACGAGGGAAAGGCTGTGGATGTATCTTCCTGGACCCCAGTAAAGCCTCTGACACAGTTTCTCACAGCATTCTGCTTCGGAAACTGTCACCTCTGGCCTGGCCAGGCGCACACTCTCCTGGGTGGAAAACTGGCTGGATGGCCGGGCCCAGAGAGTGGTGGGAAATGGAGTTAAATCCAGCTGGAGGCCAGTGACAAGTGGGGTTCCCCAGGGCTCAGTGCTGGGTCCAGCCCTGTTCCATGTCTTTATCAACGACCTGGATGAAGGCATCGAGTCCTCCCTTAGCAAGTTTGCACTCGACACTAAGCTGGGTGGAAGTGTGGATCTGCTGGAGGGTCGGGAGGCTCCAAAGGGATCTGAACAAGCTGGACTGCTGGGCAGAGTCCAGTGGGATGAGGTTTAACGAGGCCAAATGCCGGGTCCTGCACTTGGGGCACAACAACCCTGTGCAGCTACAGACTAGGAGAAGCCTGGCTGGAAAGCTGCCTGGAGGAGAAGGACCTGGGGGTGTTGGTTGACAGCGACTGACCATGAGCCAGCAGTGGCCCAGGTGGCCAAGAAGGCCAATGGCATCCTGGCTTGTATCAGAAACGGCGTGACCAGCAGGTCCAGGGAGGTTCTTCTCCCTCTGGACTTGGCACTGGTGAGACCGCACCTCGAATCCTGTGTTCAGTTCTGGGTCCCTCACCACAAGAGGGATGTTGAGACTCTGGAGCGAGTCCAGAGAAGAGCAACAAAGCTGGTGAAGGGGCTGGAGAACAGGCCTTATGAGGAGCAGCTGAGAGAGCTGGGGGTGTTTAGCCTGGAGAAGAGGAGGCTGAGGGGAGACCTCATTGCTCTCTACAACTACCTGAAAGGAGGTTGTGGAGAGGAGGGTGCTGGCCTCTTCTCCCAGGTGACAGGAGACAGGACGAAAGGGAATGGCCTCAAGCTCCACCAGGGGAGATTTAGGCTGGATATTAGGAAAATATTTTTCACAGAAAGGGTCATTGGGCAGTGGCAGAGGCTGCCCAGGGAGGTGGTTGAGTCACCTTCCCTGGAGGCATTCAAGGCACGGGTGGACGAGGTGCTAAGGGACATGGTTTAGTGTTTGATAGGAATGGTTGGACTCGATGATCCTGTGGGTCTCTTCCAACCTGGTTATTCTATGATTCTATGAATGTGGTTCAGAGAGATGCTTCTGTGAAGGGCTTGTCTGGATTGAGACATTGAGGTCCTGGAGCTTGTCCAGAGAAGAGCAACAGAGGTGGTGTAGGGGCTGGAGAACAAGCGTTATGAGGAGAAACTGAGGGAGCTGGAATTGTTCAGCCTGGTGAAGAGGAGGCTGAGGGGAGACGTTGTCACTGTCTATAGCTCCCTGAAAGAGGGTTGTGACAAGGTGGTCTCTTCTCCCAGGTGACAAGTGATAGAACAAGCAGAAATGTCCTCAAGTTGCGCCAGGGCAGGTTCAGATTGGACATCAGGAAAAATTTCCTCACCAAAAGGGTTCTCAGGCACTGGCAGAGGCTGCCCAGGGTGGTGGTTGAGTCACCAACCTTGGATATATTTAAAAGACTGCTAGATTAAGTCCTTAGAGATTTAGTTTAGTAGTGGACAGGTACAGTTGGGCTTTATGATCTCAACAGTCTTTTCCAACCAAATGATTCTATGATTCTGTGGGTTCAAGCAGCACAGATGGGGATCAACGTGGAAAAAGCTGGTGTAACATTCACTTCTCATTGTGTGGCTTCAGTGTGGCAGATTCTTTGCAATTGCCTGGTGAACCACAGGAAATAAATGGGTCGAGAGCAGTAAGTTTAGATACTTAGCAAGATAAGCAAGCCCACGTGTGACAGCCAGCAGTGTCGTGCTTGTTTCACAGGAACAAGGAGAATTAACGCACGTGGCCGTAGTAAAGGTGAATCACTCTTTGGCAGTGATGTTGTGTTGCTTCAGAGATCCCAGACCAGGCACCTCTGGCTGCTGCCATAACCAGGCTGTCTTATGAAACCGATGCCCCAACTTCAGATGACCTAAAAAAAGGAAACTATAGACTCTGCCTCTCTCCTTTTAATGACAAGGAAAAAAAGATAAGAACAGTAATGAAATACATACAACCAACCTTTGTTAATAGAGAAGTGTAAAATAATCCCCTGTTTATTCCGGACTGTTTCATGCATGAGTGGAAAACTGAGTTTGTACAGTGAAGTAAACAGGATGGAAGTAAAATCTGAGATGGGAATTGTTCTTTAGGAGAGTCTCTGGTTTGGAGGAGAGGGGTAGTTTGACACGAGTGTTTTGAAGGAAATTATCTGTCGCTGTCAGGGTCCCTTTATCGTTCCTGGCTGGGGAAGGAGCTCCTGTCTCCCACAGCAGTTGCAAAAGGCTTTGGGAAGGATGAGATTTTCCTCTTAAAATATCATAGAATCATAGAATAACCAGGTTGGAAGAGACCCATTGGATCATCGAGTCCAACCATTCCCACCAATTTTTAAATCATGCCCCTAAGCACCTCATCCATCCTCACCTTAAACACCTCCAGGGAAGGTGAGTCAACCACCTCCCTGGGCAGACTGTTCTTATCGAGGGACAAGTAACAAGAATGCTTAAAAAAATAACTAAAAATCTGTTAAATGCCTTCTCCCACAAAACAGGAGCTCCTCTCTCATGGCGTTGAACAAAGCCAAGTGTAAGGTCCTACCCCTGGGTCGGGGCAATCTGCGGTTTCAATACAGGCTGAGGGATGACGTGACTGAGGGCAGCCTCACAGAGAAGGACTTGGGGGTGGTGATTGATGAGAAGCTTGACGAGCTGGTAATGCTCGCTTGCGGCCCAGAAACCAACCGTGTCCTGGGCTGCCTCCAAAGCAGCGCGGCCAGCAGGGAGAGGGAGGGCATTCTGCCCCTCTACTCCGCTCTCATGAGACCCCACCTGGCGTCCTGTGTCCAGTTCTGGAATCCCCAGCATAAGAAGGATATGGAACTGCTGGGACGAGGCCAAGGAGGTGATCAGAGGGCTGAAGAACCTCTGCTATGAGACAGGTTGAGAGAGTTGGGGTTGTTCAGCCTAGAAAAGAGAAGGCTCCAGGGAGAACTTAAAGCAACCTTCCCGTACCTGAAGGGGCTACAGGAAAGCTGGAGAGGGACTTTTTACAAGGGCCTACAGTGATAGGGTGAGGGGGAATGGTTTGAATTGAGACAGGGAAGATGTAAATTAGACAATAGGAAGAAATTCTTTACAGTGACAGTGGGGAGGCCCTGGCCCAGGTTGCCGAGGGAAGCTGTGGCTGCCCCATCCCTGGAGGTGTTCAAGGCCAGGTTGGATGAAGCTTTGAGCAACCTGATCAGGTGGGAGGTGTCCCTGCCTGTGGAACTGGATGATCTTTAAGGTCCCTTCCAACTCAAGCCATTCTGTGATTGTGCAGACCATTTTCCCGTGTGAATTATGAGATGGAACCAGCTTTGCTTTGTGTTTGTAGATATCCTTTGGACTAAACGCTGTTAGAAGGGTTTGTCCTCTCATGTCTGTGCCTGTGCTGATGAGAACCTGTGAGTGAGAACCAGCAGTGAGGTCCGGACTCCACCACACGTTGGTAGAGAACAGCCCTGCTTACCTCAGCTCGGGCACAGGAGGCAAATTCAGTATCTGAACTTTAGCATCTTGCCAGCAGTTGCTCAGAAATGTTGCTCATGTCTCTGCATTGTGGTTATTAGGTGCAAGAAATACAGTTTTAAAACTGTACTTAATCATTTCTAAGTAACTTCTTTTTCCACACATTTATGGCATCAATGGGTATGACTGTTTATTATGTCTTACCTATAAAATCTGACCTGTTTTATATACTTTTTATGGAAACAGTGTACAGTCATAAATTAAAAGATGCAACTGTTTTGGATATTTTACTGGTGGTCCTGCATTTTCCTGCCAAAAGCGCAGCTGGTTTAGGTTTCTTGGGATAACATTATAAAAGTCTGTACGCATTTTGCAAGTTTATGCTTGAATTGCCAAGCCAGAGGTGGAATGACTCAACCTTCCCTGGAGCAACTTGTACCAAGGGATGAATCCAAATGGCTAGCTGAAGCCCAGTGGCTTAAATGGCCACTGAAAAGCGGTTCTCATTGAGGGTGTTTTTTCTCGTCTTCACAGCAATCGTTATGCTGATTGTGCGAGGCTACAGCCCGAGTCTGTCTGTCTCTCACATAATGGTTTGGGTTGGAAAGCCCATCCGGTTCCAACCCCCAGCCAAGGGCAGGGACACCTCCCACTGGATCAGGCTGCCCAAGGCCCCATCTGTGATGGAGTCTGGGTGCAGAATGAGCTGAGAGTCAGGTCTTGTATCTGTCTTTTGTAAAGTGCAAGAACTACAGTTACAGCATTGAATGAAAACACTCAGGCCCCACTGAGCCAGACTCCTTCATGGAAGTTCTTAGTGTGCATGGCTGGGTCTTGCTGGTTCGGTGTAGAATCAGATGACTCTGCAATGGGTGATGATGCTTAATCGGTGCTGAAGTTTAGAGACTTCGTTAGCTAAGACGTTAATCACAGCCTCCTACAGATCCAGTTTCCCAGTGTCAGTGAACTTGCTTCAGGTACAGATTGGCCCAAGAGCAAGAAGTTCAGCCCTGTTGTCATCAGAGCAGCTGGCATAGTCGGTGCTGGGGAGTGCTCAGTGTTAACCAGACAGAGCTGAAACCTGTGGGAGTGCAGGAAAACCTGTTGTCCTTGTGATCATGGTCTTAGCAGAGTAGAAGAAAGAGTAGAAGGAAGAAGTCTTCCCTACTACTGAAATAGGGAAACGCAGCCCTCTCTCCAGAGCAAGCACAGAAAACACAAACCAGTGAGTGGTTGTGAAAGGAGGTTGTGGAGAGGAGGGAGCTGGCCTCTTCTCCCAAGTGACAGGGGACAGGACAAGAGGGAATGGCCTCAAGCTCTGCCAGGGGAGGTTCAGGCTTGACAACAGGAAAAAATTTTTCATGGAAAGGGTCATTGGGCAGGGAGGTGGTTGAGTCACCTTCCCGGGAGGTGTTTAAAAGATGGGTGGATGAGGTGGTGAGGGGCATAGTTTAGGGACTGATGGGAATGGTTGGACTCGATGATCCGGTGGGTCCTTTCCAGCCTAGTGATTCTATGATTCTATGAGTGTTCTTAACCCCGTGCAGCCTTTAGCAAAGAGCCAGGCTTGTCTGAAGTTGCATCAGTATTGTCATCGGTTTAGTGGCAGCTTTATACCAATACATTGATGGCAGAAGGCAGCTCTATCTTGCATCCTCCCAACTAGCAGCCTCGACCTCACTGTACTGTGAACATGCAAGTGTCTGATGTGTTTATTTCTGCTCTAAAATAACGCTTCGTTTCAGGTATCTCAACCACGTACGAGCCGCCTCTCCGCAGGACCTCGCTGGGGGCTACGCTTCTTCTCTCGCTTGCTACCGAGCCTTACAGGATGCTTTCAGTGGTCTCTTCTGGCACCCCAGTTAGCCAGTGTGGGATCGAGGGACACCGAACTGAGTGAGAAGCAAACCAAGTTTGTGTAAAATCATTGCCATCTGCACAACGGCTGAGCTGCAGTCACTTTTCTGTGTAAAACCGGCTGGGTTTAAGTGTTAAAGGGGGGAAATAAACTCCAAACCCCAGTTTGCACGAGTGCTTTGTAAAATGGGAGATGCATTTTTGTGGAAGGGGAAACTCGTTAGTCATGTGGCACTTTGCTGAGGGAGGCTGAGGCAATAAGCCACATCTAATGGAAGATGTGAATAACTCAGCTACGTAGGCTTGAGGTTTAAAGAAATACACTTGTAAATTTTTTTTTCAGTAAAGCCAGACTTTTTTATTAAAGTTCGTGGTTTTACTCTTATTGCAGGGTTTTATTTGCACAAGCATTTAAATGCCATTTTGATTATAACATTGAGTGTCAATATTCAAGCCTACGTTTTCTTCCCATAAAACTAGTTTCCCAGTTCAGACAAGTGGGTTCTTCCTCCTGCCAGCTGGATGAGATGAGAAACCCTGGAACTGTGCTGACACAACTGTTATGCAGGATCCATCCTGATGTCACTTGGTTCTTATCTTTGTCTGGAAAACAAAACTTTAGCTAAAAGTCTTCCAACTAAGCTCCTCCAGAAGCAATCTCAGGAGCCTCGATACAAAGCTGGGTCACTAAAGTAGTCAAAATTGGGTTTGATTTTTCCTGTTTAGCCCTGTTCACAACTTTTCTGTCGTGTTCAAGAGCTTCCTTGGGCAGGAACATCCCTTTGGCTTTTGGGATGACCCTTACTGCTTTTATGTATTCCTGCCCCTCTCCTTGAGGTGGAACGTAGATGAATTGAAGCAGAGAAGAGGTTCCCGTGGCAGGACTGCTCTTTGCCATGAGCGTCTGTGAACTGCAGGAGATTGGGAACTGCTCAGGACAGTGAGTGCCTGTGGAGTAAAGCCTGGACCGTGGTTTATGGGTCACCCTGTTCTGAGGAGTGCACTCAACGATGCTATTTTTCTGTTTTGTAATAAAGAGAAGAATAAGTTCTATTCCAGACTTGGTGTTTCCTTTATTAAGGAACATGGAGGGAGGCGCCAAAATCTCCATTGCCCTTTCTCTGAAATCCTGCTCATGCCCAGAGCATTTGCTGATGTGGAACTTAACCCAGGAGGCAGAGGTGAAGAAGAGGTCGCAGCCCGTGGAGCGCTGCTCCCTGCCATGGGTGGGAGGCCTGGCTTGGACAGAGAGCCTGTGGACACGCGTTAGAGACCACTCGTACACTTGTGTTGCAGTCTGGCCCGGAGGCAGGTGCTGCTTTCCAGCTGCATCCCTTCCTCCTCTCAGCTGGAAGGCCTGGAAGCTGACATGCCCTTTATTTAGCCATTCCCTTGCTTGTGGGTGGCTGCCACCACTGCCTCGTGGATGGTTTTCCTAGCAGGCAGAAGCTGTAGTTTGATCCCTCTGTCCCAGATGCCTGACAGCCTGTGTCCTGGTCCCAGGACAAATAAGACAGCAGTGTTTCTCCTGGGATTCAGCTTGGGACTCTGGAAGGGGGTCAAACCAAGGAGAGTCTGTACTGTTCTGGGCTCCCCCAGGCTGGTGAAGACAGATCACTGGCTCACCCAATCACTGGCCCTGGTTGCCCAGGGAAGCTGTGGCTGCCCCATCCCTGGAGATGTTCAAGGCCAGGCTGGATGAGGCCTTGAGCAGCCTGATCCAGTGGGAGGTGTCCCTGTCCATCACAAGAAGGTTGAAACTAGATGATCTTTAAGGTTCCTTCCAACCCAAACCATTCTATGATTCTCTGAGAAACAGGTTAAAGCTGCTGCGGGTG
The DNA here is from genome assembly GCA_033459285.1 of Clamator glandarius. Taxonomy (NCBI): domain Eukaryota; kingdom Metazoa; phylum Chordata; class Aves; order Cuculiformes; family Cuculidae; genus Clamator; species Clamator glandarius. The sequence continues at coordinate 842,277 of JAUNZM010000428.1, forward strand.
CTGCCGTTTGAAAGGCCAGGGAGGTCATCCATACAGCAGCTTTCAAGAGAGCATCACTGAGTCATGAGGAGCCTTCTCCTGTGGTTTGAACCCAATCCAGCAGTAATCCCGCTGCGAAGGCTCCTGCGGAAGCACTCACTCTGTAGCCAAGGGAAAGGCTGTAACACAGAGCCACAAGCAAATCTAACCCATGGGCCTTAGTGGTTTTTTGCAGGAGAACCAAGACATCGGATTAAGGCCCCGTTGGTGGAGCCACAGCAGCAGAGGCAGGGAGGGTGATGGACATCTGGTAGTGGAGTTGCTTGCTGAGAGCTCTGAGCTTGGACTGAAGGACAATATCTGAAACTTGAGAGCGTGATCCAAGCTCTCTGTCCAAAGAAACGGTTTGTGGTTGACATTGCCCAACAATAGTTTGGATGGGCAAGAAAAAGAAATCAAAGGCAGAGGCTTTTTGAATCCCTGCAGAATACAAGCAGAGAGATTGTCCAGGGACTGTGGCAGAGGAGCAGCCTGGGAGGAACGGGAGAGCTAGGAGACAGCAGAGGCACCGAAGCCAGAGGAAGATGCTGTTTCAAGATGAGACTCTTCAGCCAGGTACTGGCTTTCTGGCTGGCACTTTTAATGCTAGCAGGTACTGGATCTGCAACCCTGTGAATGGCGTTAAGAGTCCATCCTGCTTTAATAGTGGGAAATACTAAGTTAGGAGTCAACTAATCCCTAACTAAATCTCAGTGTGAAAAGAATTTATTACTCAGAAGCCCAGGAATAAGCATCTATATGGCTCTTTGGATCTTTTTGTATTGTGGGTTAAGTTTTTGAAAGGTATCTTGCTTGCACAAGAGCGGTTTGTGCATCTGCCAACTGCAATCCAATGTTCTTAAAGCACCAAAGCCATTTATCAAAGAGCATCCAATGCAAGGGTTAAAGGAGTCATCTCATTAGACCCAACAAAACATAAAATCTGGCTTTGCCACAAACCGCAAATTATCAAAATACCACAGCAGGAAACTATCCCGGCTTGTGGCACTGAATTATCATAAGGCGTGAAACAGCAGAGAGCAGAAAAGTACCAAAACATGTTTATTACAAAAAAGCACAGTTCTATTTTTTTTTTTTTTTAGTAACAACAACTTCAATCTGCTTGTTGATCCCACAATTACAAAAGCCACAAAGGCTCACAAAGGAAAGCTGCCACGTGCATCATGCATCTCGGCACTGGAGGTGGATAACACAGGTTATGCTTCAAATAACTCGAGGGGTAAACCAGAGGTAACCTAAGTAAAACTTTGCAAGCTGCTAAAGTTGTTACTGTAACTCTGGTCCTCAGCTCGGTGGCTTTTCTTCAGGAAACTCTTTGCTGGTGCACAGACGCTTCGAGGCTGGTTCTGCTGGAAGAAGGTTAGAAACAGTAAATGATTTAATGTACAGTGAACAGATGGGACTAAACCACAGGGCATGTAACACTTGAGGGATTTACCAGGAGGAGATAGGAATTAAAAACAGAATTAAGTAAAATGAAAACTATGGCAGCAATAATGAGGGGTCTTTACTAAATGCCAAAAAGGACTTTCAGAACACCTGTATTGAGCTCCGTTTTGACCTACATCTCAGTGCTACCAGCAACAGCATTAAAATAAGTTTCACGGTATTAAAGTTTTATCAAAACCTCCTTTCCTCCAGTTCATGCAACTCTGGACTGAAAGCCTCCCCTCCTCACCTTTATCATGCAGCGCAAAGTCCAAGATCACAGAAACCAGCTTCTACTTCAAGAAGCAAACGATCCATTATTTTAAATAAAAAAGAAAATCAAATTCAGCATTAAAGATCTCTAAGGGTATCTGTTTCTCAGTTAAATCGCACAGAACTGGATTCTGCTGATGTAGTGACTCCAGAGCTAAACAGAGTCTAAGGTTAGGGTAGATGAGGTGCTTAGGAGCATGATTTAGGGATTGGTGGGAATGGTTGGACTCGACGATGCAGTGGGTCTCTTCCAACCTGGTCATTCTGTGATTCTGTGTGAGTGTGTGAAGCATACGGGAGGCCAGGACTGGGACCAGTCGCTTGGAAATACTCTGTTCACTGGTGTGAACACAGCGGTGAACAAGCTGGTGTGTTTCAGCACTCTGGGGAGAAATGAAGCTCTAGTTCATAAGTACTCAGCTAAGAGAAACAAATGCTTGATGTTAGATGCCCCGTCCTACCCCAGTACGTGACCTAAGGTGCAGAGGTCTGGTTTTTGGCCTGTGGAATGATCCTACCCAGTCCACCATTTTCCTGTGGAGGATCAGAGGAGCAGATCACTGTGACCAAGAAATCCAAGGGCCACACAGGAGGCTCGTTCCTTACCTTCCTCGGGGCAGGGCCTCTTGTACAGCACATCTGCTGGGACCTGGAAACTAATGCACAGCATCTCCTTGTTTGGTGCAACATTTCTGACCAGGTAAGTAGAACAGCGTCCAGCTAAGGAGGTTCCCAGCACAGCCTCAGCTCGTTCTTGAATATCTTTGGCAGGGTCATCGTGTTTGGAGAAGCCGTAGCAGTGCACCGTGGGGAGGCCAGCAGCGCCGCATGGCTCTCCGACCAAAAGGTGCTTGAAAACATCTAAGAATTCAATAGCCAAAGCTGGCAAGTTCATGACTATATGATAAGAAGTTTTCTGTTCTCCTTTCAGAAGTGGGAGCTCTTTACTTAGTTCTTCTCTTACTGGCCCCAGGAGGAAGTCCCTGCCATCCATGTTGAACACTTTTATTTTGCTGTCTACTTTGTTGAGCTTGCAGTTGTGCAGGAGCCAGTTGTAGGATTCGGGATTGAGATCGTTTGCAAATACATGGCACTTTTTTTTTGCTGCTGGAATAGCAAAAGGACCAATCCCAGCAAAGACATCGAAAAGGACGTCACCGGGCTTTAAGAGCTCGACGATACGGCTGTGTTCTGTGGAAAGACGTGGGTTCCAGTAGACTTTAGAGAAGTCCAATTCATATACAATATTATTTTCTTTGACCTGGAAGTCCAAAACATTTGCTTAAGCATCTGCTTTCAAATTCCAGGCATGTTTAAGCATAATCTGTAAATAAGACAGCTAAAACCCAAGGTGCTTTATCAAAAGGTAATGCATTCGCTGACATTCGTGCTGTTAGTAGTACGCATGAATCTTGTATAAACCGATCGGCTCATCAGAAACAGCCATAAGGAATGTCCCAACTGTCAGTCCAGACGGCGGGCTCATGCACGCCTCAATCACCAGGTGGAAATAAAACAGCAACTTAAAATAAAAAAAATAAAAATAAAGCTGAGGCTTTTCAAGAGCTTTGTGGCTGGCTGACAAGTCCTTTATTGAAAGCAGACCTTGGGAAGATGCCTCAAGGCCTCCTTAGCTGAGTCCACATAGTAAATACACCTCTGAGAATGATATGGCACAAGAATGGCAACTGCCAGCCAAATTCAAAGCCACTGGGAGCCAAGTCTGCAGTTTGAAAATGTACATTTTATCTCTCAAGGTGACAGAGTCTGGAAAGTGATCCAACCTTTGGGCTGACCACTATCTGAAGAGCAGATCTAGAAAGAAACAGCATTTATTCTGATGAGTGGGGTAATAATTGCATACCTCGCTATATTTGCATATGCAAGGTAATGCTCACTTTGCACCACCACACACGAACCGCGTGACTCCAAAATAAAGCAACTTCAGGTCTAACTCACTACACCATGCGCTTTGCCAGCATGGAACAGAGTGCAGTGTATCTGCACCCCTCGGTGTGCAGCTCAGTGGTGTGCTAGATGCATGCTTAGTGAGCTAATGCCATCTGCATGTTATTGGACTGTTGCTTCTGCCCTGATGATTCAAATCCTTTCTCTCTAAACGTACAGGATGTTCTACCAAGTCATTCAAATTTTATTTGGTAATCTAATGTTTTCTCTCCTAAAAGTATAAAACCATTAACAGGAAAACTATTTTTTAGTCTAACTACTGGTCAAGTTTCCAGCTAAGGACAAGAAACCCTATGTGAAGAACACTTGGCAGTTACATCACGCTGTGCACCTGAAAAATGTCAAACCCGAGAAGAGACGAGGTTTGTCTCGCTGCTGACAGAAAAGGGCAAACACATAGGCAAAATCTTGCTCAAGTGTCAAAGCTGATGAGATTTGAAAACAGCGTCTTACGTTCTGTACAGCTCATGGCACAAGGCTTGGTGAAATGAAGAAAGAGCATTTCCTTAGATCAAATCCACTAAATAGTTTGGCTTTAGAATCTAGGCTGTGAATGTGAGAGAATATTTATCCTCATGATCCATGTGGTTCTCACTTTGCTCTTGGCAGACCAGGACAAATGGATGTAGAGGCAATGGCCAACACTTACACTCTGAAATGAGTGTCAGGAACAGGCACAGTGCAAAGGAATGGTCTTAGCAATATCTCTTCACCACATCTTTCCAGCAGATGCTTTTGGGTTTTAACACACATTTAACATACATTCTAAATAAGAGAGTAACTTCCTCCTGTACCTTGGTTACCAGGTTGCTATCTCCAGCGAGCACTTCCATTTGAAAATTTCTGTACGTGCTGTCAATAATGCTGGTTTTGTTCACTACACAGGTGATGCCTGGATTCTTGTCAATTATAACTTGGCCTGAGAGAGAGGGCAAAAGGTATTCTGGTTAAGGGACTACAGCCTCTAAATGTTCTGCACAAGATACAAACACTGCTGACTGCAGTTGAATTAACATGAGCATGTGAGCATGTATTCAAACGACGTTCCTCTAATGATTCAAGGTTGCAGATGTGACACCTAAGGCACGCACGTTACCTTGACCCCGTGAACCTACAACTGCTGTGAGAGAACTGCTCCTTCTCTGCTACGGCATCAGCACGAGGCTATTCAAAGTCAAAATATAAAGCAACAAAAAGCGCTCAAAAGTTTTCTTTGCACAAGTAATAATCATAGAATCGTATAATCATTAAGGTTGGAAAAGACCTCTAAGTTCATCAACCATCAGCCCAACACCACCGTGCCTACTAAATCATGTCATGAAGTATCAAGTCTACACACTTGTGGAACACCTCCAGGGATGGTGACTCCACCACTGCCCTGGGCAGCCTGTTCCAATGCTTCATCACTTTGATTTATCAGTAGAATAATTGTTAAAATATCTTGTTAACAATTTGCACTGTTTGGGTTTTTTTTGAGAAGAGTAGGTTTACCTACCAATCAAATGTCGGTAGGGTAGCTGGTGATCTCTGAGATTGAAATGAGCTATGTGGCCAACACGGCTAAATCCAGAGGTGATGTCTTGACCTTCAGGAAGGACTGCTCGTAGGATCTCCTCCGACTTGAAATTCTCATAAGTCAGCTCCAAGTTATACTTGGACACCTCAGGAAGAACATTAAGCTTTTTCAATACCCCTTGTTCCGATTCTCCCAATGAGAATTCAGGTATTTTATGAGGATCCAAAATAACAAGTCTACTGTCCTCATCTTCTGGATCCTCCACCACTCGCTTTAGACCAGGACGCTGTAGGACTGTATGTTTCAGGGACTTTAGCAGAGTATTTACAATTTCTTTCTTGACTTTAAGAACTGGAACAACTACTGTCCTTTTAAAAGCTTCTCTGTTGAGTACTTTCATCCCACGCACTTCAGGATGTGGCGAATACAGTTCCACATCACATTTATCCTCTGCAGTTCCAGGCATTGTAAAAAAACTATTTTTCTTAACTACTACAAAGGGCCCAGGTATTCTGCCAGAATATTGTGCCAAGAGCATCCAAACTGCTGGAAATGATGTATTTGATGCAGCTGTCCTACACCGATTAGTTTTCAGTAGTCTGGCAGAGTATCCCAAGCTCCATAAAGTCCTAGAAGAGAAATTATTCATTTTATAGACATTATGTAATCATTCCATTCAAAAGGCTGCAAATTGCATGGATCTGCTGTTCTCTTAAACTAGAATTTCCATCTGTACCAAACAATCTACAATAGTTTAGTAGAGCTCTTTATTAAGGATTATGCACTATATATTTCTGCCCTTTTGCAAATGTATTTTATACATACAGAAGTACAGACGTTCACCAACTTTAAGCAGTGAAATAATCCCCTCCTGCCCAAATCCATTGACCTCTCTTTGTTCTAATAAACTTGATATTAATCCCAGTAAGCCAAACGGAAAAAGTTCTACTGTCTTGATCCTACTGTTGGATCCCCTCTGTCTCCAATAAAACTCGTAACCAAGCAGTGGTTGCTAGAAAACACTTATTAGCAAGAGTGGTCATAATCACTGCTTAGCAATTCCTGCCTCCTGTATCCCAGCGTTCAGGGGTCACACAATTGTAGCGTTTTTGCTCCAGGTACTGCATGCCAGAAAAACCAGGAATGAAATGCCGAATTCCCCTAACGGGGCAAGGAAGCATTAGTAATGTCTGTTCAAGTGACTGGACCTCTCTTCACAGCTCATTCATAGGATGGGGACTGGAACAAAGTAGCTTTACGCTTCTTTAAATTACTTCATCTACTACAGCGAATCCACAGGGGCTCAACTTTTCTTACTCTGCATCAGCTGATCCTAGGCAGGAGCCAATGATTTAAGTAGTGCATGAGGCTGACATCTCTCCTGACTTCTTGGGAAGTTTGTTTTAAGATTGGTGGTTGATAAGAGAGGTGGAAACTAGACCTGAAAGGAAACCAGTTGACTGCCTGACTGACATACAGTCTGCTGCCCTCCTTTGGGTAACTGGCCATGTGGTCTCTTATAGAATCGTTTGGTTGGAAAAGACCTTTGAGATCATCGAGTCCAACTGTTCCTGTCCTCTACTAAACCACATCCCTGAGCACTTCATCTTCCTGTCTTTTACCTCCAGGGACGGGGACTCAACCACCTCCCTGGGCAGCTTCTGCCAGTGACCAAGAACGCTTTTGGTGAAGAAATTTTTCCTTGTGTCTAATCTGAACCTGCCCAGGTGCAACTTGTAGCCATTTCCTCTTGTCCTGTCACTTGTTGCCTGAGAGAAGAGATCAACACTCACCTCAGGACAACCTCCCCTCAGGGAGCTGCACACAGTGATAAGGTCTTCCCTCCTCCTTTTCCTTAGCCTAAACAACAATCACAGTTCAGACTACTTGTTCTCCAGATGCTTCTCCAGCTTCATTGCTCTTCTCTGGACACACACCAGCCCCTCAATGTCCTTCTTGTAGTGAGGGGCGCAAAGCTGAACACAGGACTTGAGGTGGGGCCTCACCAACGCCAAGTACAAGGGAAGGGCAATGTCTCTGGTCCTGCTGGCCCTGCTGTTTCTGATACAAGCCAGGATGCCATTGGCTTTCTTGGCCATCTGTGCACACTTTCTACAAAAAAGGAATTATAACCAAGCCCTGGCAAAGCTGGCCACACTCTCATCCTCCCTCCTGCTAAACCCCACCTCTTCAACAGGACTCCCTGCACCTCCCAGCAGATCATTTTTAGTAGTGGACAGGTACGGTTGGGCTCTATGATCTCGAAGGTCTTTTCCAACCTAGAATTGCTATGATTTCCCAAAGCCAAGCTTTGACCACAATGCACCTCCTTTCCCTGCTGACCCAAAAATAAGCATTACATTCCACACCACAGCTACAGAGGAGGACGACTTCATCCAGAAGTCTAAAGGATGTTCTGGCCATTTCCTTTAGACATTCCCCTTCTCCCTAGCTGGGAAGTGCTGAGATGACAGAAATTCCCTTTGCCAGGCCTCTCTTGCTTTCACAAGAGAGCAAACACCTTCCCAGACTGCCCATGGGAAGACCCTGCTTTCCCTCATAACCAGATCCCCTGGTTCAACCTAGAGAAGAGGAGACTGAGGGGGGAACCTCATAGCAGTTTACTGCTTCCTCGAAAGGGAAGGAGGAGGACCTGTTCTCTCCTCTCTGGTGACCGGTGATATAACCTGAGAGAATGGCAGGAAGATGTGCCAGGGGAGGGTTAGGTTGGATGCGAGAAGGTTCTTCACCCAGCGGGAGGTGGAGCACTGGCATAGGCTCCCCAGGGAAGCAATAATGGCACTGGGCCTGAAAATATTCAAGAAGCCAACGTGCTCAGACATAGAGCTCAAATTTTGGGGTTATCCTATGCAGGGACAGGAGTTGGACTCGAAGAGCCTTGTGGGTCCCTTCCAACGCGGGCGATTCCGTAATTCTGCTGGCCCTCTCCTTCCCTCAGAGCAACCTGTGGGGAATCTAGGGGGTGAGGGGAGCTCCTACCTGCCTCCCCCAGACCAAGGGGCCGAGCACAGACATCCCTCTGGGGTGGGGAAGTGCCACCCAGGCTTTGCATGGGGACAGGGCCTGGGGGGCTGTGGGGCAGGGAGGGAAGGGGTGCAGGCATAGAGAGCAGGAGGGGATGGGAGGGGATGAGGGATGGCATGAGGGGAGGATGATGGCAGGGAGAGTGGATACAGGCCCGTCAGGACTCTCCCCTCCGCCCCTCACCTCATGCCGGGCCGCGCCGCGCGCTCTCTGACGTCATCACGTCGCGCCGACGTCGCGCCGCTCAGAGTGGCCGCGCAGTGGGAATGGGCGGGGCCTTGTCCCTCAAAGACCCGCCCCCTAAGCGTAGACCACGCCCCAACACGGCTCCCTGCGCGGAGGCCCCGCCCCTCCATCTGAGAACCGATAGATGCCTCCCCCTCAACCGTAGACCACGCCCCCGAACCCCAGAGAGGCCCCGCCCCTCGGCATAGGCCGCGCCCCTTCCGCAACACCCCGCCCCTCCCATTGGATGGGCCCCTATAGGTCCCCGCCCCCTTCCGGAGGCCCCGCCTCTCCCATTGTGCTCTCCCAGTAGATCTCCTATAGAAGGCCCTGCCCCTCTCCCGGAGGCCACGCCCCCATCAGTGTCCCCTCTGAGGCCACGCCCCTACCGCGGAAACTCCTCCCCTCCCGCTGCGCTCTCCCAGAGTTCCCGCCCCCTCCTGGAGGCCCCGCCCCTTCCCCAAACACCCCGCCCACTTCACTGGAGGCCCCTCATCCTATACAAGGTCCCCGCCCCACTGATCGCCTATCGGAAGGCCCCGCCCCCTCCAGTAGGCCCCGCCCCATCGGTCTCTCAAATGAGGCTCCGCCCCTCCCATTGGTCTCTCACATGAGGCCCCCACCCCGCAGATCACACCGGAGGCCCCGCCCCCTCCCTCAGGCCCCGCCCCGAATGACACTGGAGGTCCCGCCCTTTCCCGCAGGCCCCGCCCCCCGCGGTGTGCCGGCTCGCTCCGGCGGGGCGCGCGCTGCCATGGCGGCGGTGCCGCCAGCGCGGGGAGTCGGGCGGCTCCGGGCCGAGTGGGGCTGGTACCTGTCCGCCCGGCCGCTGCTGGACGACGAGGATGCGGAGGAGGATGCGGAATCCGCCCCGCTGCTGCCACCGCCGGGAAGCGTGCGTGTGATGGGGCGGGGAGGGGGCGCACGGGGTGGCCGCCGGGGGTGCCCGGGCTCGGCGCGGCTCGGCCCGGCTCGGCACGGCTCGGCACGGCTCGGCCCGGCACGGCTCGGCACGGCTCGGCACGGCTCGGCACGGCACGGCTCGGCACGGCTCGGCACGGCTCGGCACGGCACGGCTCGGCACGGCTCGGCACGGCTCGGCACGGCTCGGCACGGCACGGCTCGGCACGGCTCGGCACGGCCCGGCTCGGCACGGCTCGGCACGGCTCGGCTCGGCACGGCTCGGCACGGCCCGGCACGGCCCGGCACGGCTCGGCACGGCTCGGCACGGCCCGGCACGGCCCGGCACGGCTCGGCACGGCCCGGCACGGCTCGGCACGGCTCGGCACGGCCCGGCTCGGCACGGCTCGGCACGGCCCGGCACGGCCCGGCACGGCTCGGCTCGGCACGGCTCGGCTCGGCACGGCTCGGCACGGCTCGGCTCGGCTCGGCTCGGCACGGCCCGGCACGGCTCGGCACGGCTCGCCCCGGCACGGCTCGGCACGGCCCGGCACGGCACGGCTCGGCACGGCCCGGCTCGGCACGGCTCGGCTCGGCTCGGCACGGCTCGGCACGGCCCGGCACGGCCCGGCACGGCTCGGCACGGCTCGGCACGGCCCGGCTCGGCACGGCTCGGCACGGCTCGGCACGGCCCGGCCCGGCACGGCTCGGCACGGCTCGGCACGGCCCGGCTCGGCACGGCTCGGCACGGCTCGGCACGGCACGGCACGGCACGGCTCGGCTCGGCACGGCTCGGCACGGCCCGGCTCGGCACGGCTCGGCACGGCTCGGCACGGCTCGGCACGGCTCGGCACGGCCCGGCTCGGCACGGCTCGGCACGGCTCGGCTCGGCACGGCTCGGCACGGCTCGGCACGGCCCGGCTCGGCCCGGCACGGCCCGGCTCGGCACGGCTCGGCACGGCCCGGCACGGCTCGGCACGGCTCGGCACGGCTCGGCCCGGCACGGCCCGGTTCGGCCCGGTTCGGCCCGGCTCGGCCCGGTTCGGCCCTCGCTCTCCCCGGGGCTGCCGTGCTGGGCTCGGGCCGTGCCGGGCTCGGGCCGTGCTGGGCTGGGCTGTGAGGAGGAGGGAGGCGATACCAGAGAGAACGGGGCGGGGTGGGGGGGGGAGGCGGCACTCGGGGACGAAAGGGAAACGGAGGGTGAGGGAAGGCCCTGGGCTCAAAGGCGGAGGGCCGAGGGTTCGAAGAGAGAGAAAGGGAGGGGGGGACCCCGAGCTTAAAGTGGGGTGACCCCGGGTTCCAAGGGAGAGAAGAGGGGGAAACACCCCGGGCTCAAAGGGAAAAAGGAGGGAGAAGGGGGACCCTGGTCTTACAGCGGGGGATCCTCGGTTTGAAGGGAGGGGGGACCGGAGACCTCTAATTCGAAGGGAGAGAAGGGGAGGGGGACCCCGAGCTCAAAGTAGAGGGACCTCTGGTTCAAAGGAAGAGAAGAAGATGGGGGGACCCGGTTGGGGCCAAGGGAGCAGGGGCAGCACTGGGTCCCTGGAGCTGGATTTCTGCTTCCAGCACTTCCCACCGTACCCATCCTTCGCTCCCTAGTTCCCGGAGCGGGCCCTTTGCACATGGGCATCTCCTACTTCAAAGCATAAACCTCGATGTGCTCAGCTGTCGCTGTGCTTGGACATCGTGGGCATCCTTGCCATCCCCTCCCCCCTGTCTCATGGGATAGCACCACGCATGAGGGTTTGCGTGATCTTGGAATGAGAGAAAAGATTTTTCTGGTTTAGATTAAAGAAGGAAAAGTTTCCTGTCTTCCCCTCCTCCCCTTACATCCCTTCCTGTGAAAGATCAAAACTCCTCTCGCACTGATTGTACTTTGTTCTTCCTTTTTCACAGAATCTTTCAAATCGTGGCTCTTCCTTTGGTTTCTCAGTGTTTAATTTAATGAACGCAATCATGGGAAGTGGGATCCTCGGCTTATCCTATGTTATGGCCAACACAGGGATCATGGGCTTTAGGTAAGTTTTCAGTTTTTACGTCAACTCATTTAGTTTTAAGTGGAACAAAACGTGATTATTAAGATTCTTGTGCAAAAGCAGAGGCAGAAATAAATAGGTTGTGCTTTTCAGCATTGTTGAATAAGATCTTCCCTCTTCGGTTTAGTCATTCAAGCTGGCCTAACCCAAGTACTGCCCAGGCATTGCATTAAATTGCCACATGGTGGCAAGTTCTTGGCTATTATTCCTAATAGATCGATATTTACGTTTCAAAGGTGCTATCTCTTTTAGTTCCAGGAGTGAGCTTTCTGAAATAGAATGGCTACGTGTCTAAACAATGTGAATCTGCTTGTTGTACTTTCCATTCTATGGGTATTGGGGCCAAAGTTGCCAGAATTTTCACTTTTACTGTTTTCTGAGCATTGGATTCAGTTCATTAGAAGATACGTCTTTGTCTGTGTACAGACATTCTGATGTTTACATCCTCTTTGTAATTAATTTATCAGGTCTTTAGCCTGTACAGTATGTGCTCTGCTTTGGTGGGCAATGTGAACAGCAGTGGAACTTATCCAAAGGTCAGAGACTGTATGAACCATAGTCAGCAGATACAAGAGAGAAAATGAGGAAATCCAGTCTTGTGGTAGCTTACTTCTTGCAAAAGTAGCATTTTTAAAGTTAGAAGGTGCATTGTGCTCTAAAAGTGCATTAATGGTAATTTTTGTGTGTGTGTTTTTTAGTATCTTGTTGCTGATTGTTGCCAGCCTTGCTACTTACTCTGTATTTCTTCTGCTCAGTATGTGCACTCAGACTGGTAAGTGAAAAGGATTTATCTTGCAGTGATCTCTGAAGTACTTCCTCACCTATGTCTCAAAGCAGGACCCAGTGTAATTATTATAATTAACAGGATGTCAGCAGATAGCAAGTTAGCAGTATTATATTAACAGAAGGCTAACAGAGAGTGAAGTTGAAATATTTAATATTTTTAATGACTTCTACTTGCCATTTAAAAATACAGTTTTGAAACATAAATGCCGAACTGACTGGTTTCTAGATTTTCAATTTTATTTTTTTCAAAATGCCCCTCTTATCCTCCCAGAAAGGTAGATCTTGTATTTCTGTAGTGAAATTATTTTGGTGCTGCCTGGACCCTGCTACTTCAGCTTTCAGTGAAGACATAAGAGCAATAAAGTAGCAGACTTTTATTCCTCTACTTGCAATATATACTTTTTTAATGGAATGGATACCTTTCAGGTTTCATAATCTCACTGGATTATTATAATTCTCATGGCCCTGTATAAATGTAGATATAGATATACAGGTATTTTAACAGCATTTTTGACACTGAATGTCATTCTTTGAATGAGAAGTCCCATTGCAGTCCTTAGAAATTACACTGCTTTGAGAATGTTCAAAAGTAGATCCTCCTGTCTGCAGTCTCATGTGCTAATGCTTTAATTCTTGCTTCTTTTAATTGTTCCTGTAACAACTGACTCGTTCCTTGAGTTCTCCTACACAAAGATCATGCTGTAGCAGGTCGTCTCCATCTCTTTCAGTCACCTGGTTATTGTATCCCTCTCATCTGCTCTCCTTTCTTTTCAAAGGTGATGGGAGAAAGCATCTGTTTCTTTCCTCACTGGCTTTTTCTGTAGCTAGCTTTGGGCTCTCAGATGACTGCTTCGCGATTCTTCTTAGATCTGCTGCTCCTGTCTTCACCTGCTGAGTGATCTTCTTCATACAGTCTTAAAAAAAGCTCTTCAGAGGTAGGGTTACTTTTAAGATTGATACTGTTGGCTGTTTGATGATTTGGGACTGAGCCTTTGGTAAATTTTTCTCCTCTCAGAACTCTGCTTGATAGAAAGGAATCAGAACCTGAAATAAGTAAGCTAGAAAGATACATAAGAAGCAGAAAAAGGGTGAACTTGAGGTAATTTTTTTACAGTGTTTGTTTACTTATTTGAGGCTGAAAAGTTTTGTGTTATGTAGGCATGAGGTAGTATTATGCTGTTGTTTGGTAAAATAGTAATTAAAAGGATCCTTGCAGGAGAACGACCGCAGAGAGGGGAAAACTAGGAATTTAAGCCTTTTGAAGTAAGAAAAGTTTCTGTGTTGTGAACTTGGAGACCAAATATACAAGAATGGTTTAAGTTCTCAGTTATTGTCCGAAGGCATTGTTTCACTTCAAGGAAGTATTTTTTAAATACACACAACTGAAAGCGAGGAGTACTACTGAAATGACAGGGTGAAATATTTCTGTAGTGCTGGAACTAGCACTTTACAGTTAATTATTACTTATCACGTAATTTTGACAGATAATATCAGCACCAGAACTATGTCTAGATAAGTTCGCAGGATTTACAGCCTTGTGTTTTGATTTTTTAAAATTTTCTTTTAAATAAGATTTCCCTTAGATTATATTTACTATAATTTCTGTAAACTATTAAAGTAATATAAATAGCATTGTGAGTTTTTCCTTAAAAAGTGAGAAATATGACTTCTTGAGCCTTGACAAAATAAAATCTGTATACGTGTTTGCTTCCAAACTAGCTAATTGAACATTTTTATTTAATAAAACCTCTGTGCATTTGTGAGCATAGCTGTAGTATTAAACTTAATCTATGGCAAGGAACTGGGAATAAATTTTAGTAGGTTTATATTAAAGAATGAGCTAGAAAAATTAAAGGGTGCAGAAGAAAAACCTTTGGAAGTGTTTGTAAAGCATTCATTCAGGTGTTCAAATCATAAAAGTAATTCTAGGAAAGAGCTGACCTATACCTTCTGAAAAGGAAGCTTTAATTTTAATTCCATTTTAAACAAAGACCAGTATTTATTAAGCACAGACATTTTAGTTACAGTTTAAAAATAAAGAAGCATCTTTGATTTTTTTTTTTTTTTAATTGAATTGGTCTTGACTTTGACAAAATCAAATGATTTGTGTAGAACAAAAGGCTTGTAGAACAAAAAACCCCTGAACATTGCTAAGCCTCCAGTGATGATCTGGATTAGCTAGGTCAGTGTTTTCTCGCAGTGTTAATTCAGTACAACCTGTATTGTATGGGAGTCTGGCTTGACAAAGCCTTAGTTTGCTTTATGAAGCTGAGGAATTGGGAATTTAAGTGGGATATACTTTGTAGTTACGTGTTTTCTTTTTCTTTGTTTTGTGAGTTATTCATGAATATTCCTCCTATTACGCTTGCCAATTTCACTTTGCATTTAAATGGATAATTTCGATTTAGTGTTAATAACAGAAGAGAAATCAAGCCAATCAGGCAGAACTTGTTTATTTTTGTATAAATTGTGCATAATATTTTTTCCCATGTATTCTTGAAATTATAGAAGTAACGTGATTAAGTATTTGGGCTTCTCAGTGTTCACAGCGCTAAATGGATTACAGAAACAGAGTTCCTATAGAAAATATTCCAAGGTTTCATATTGCTGTTTTGGAACTGTGTGGAAAATTTTGTTCTTTTCGTTCATAGCTTCTCATACGTGTTTGCTGTGTGTTTTCACCACATGAGAACAAATAACTCTCTCCTAAGTGTTTCACATTTTGATGCCATTGGAGATGGCCTTCTGAAATGCTATTTTTTTTTATTGTGACCAACAACTTTGTAAATAGAAATCTGAGAAAAATGCAGGGTAAAATCTAATAAGACATACTTCTTGTTTAATTATATCTGTATATAATTCGTATCAGTGTAACAGCAGATGTTAGACATTAGTCTAGGTTTATGCTGAGGGCTGACTCTGACTCGTTCAATTTTGTGGTTTAATTATTTTGTCATAGCATATTGGTGTCAGTAGTGGAGCAGAATGTGAAACATCGCTCTTGAGAAGATCAAATGAGAAAATTAATGAAGGGTTTTTTTGTTTAATTCTTTTTTGTTGTTGTTGTTTTATTTCTTTTATTTCCTCTGTGAGCCTCGATCTGATTGTGTGGAGAAGTTTAGTGAAATAAAACCGCCTGGGGTTGGGCAGTTGGCAGCCTGAGGCTCCGGTTCCCATCGTCTTGATCCCTGTGAACCACCAGTCTCTCCCGTGTCTCGCTTCATTTACTTCAGTCGGGGCTTCACTCAGGTGTGAAGATCTGTCCTGAGCAGCTCAGGTTGCAGGGCTGGGCCCTAAATTAAATTGTGGCAGGAGCAGAAGCGATAGGGTACTGAGCAGAACCAAGGAAGGGAAAGCAAGTGTTACAACAATAAAATTATGTGGGTTTGAGATTAATTTTACATTTTGAGGCATTTCCCACTGCGGACCATGTTATATATTAAGAAAGCAAGCGGTATTTCGTAGAAAACTTTCGTCTTTTTGATAGCGCTTGAGTTACTTGAAACAAAATACAGAGCAGCCATGAAAGACACATGAAAGACCTTCTGTCTGAGAAGGGATTGCTTTGAGTTCCCATCAATTTTAGGAGCGAGCGTCAGCTAAAACTCAACAAAAGCGTACACGAAACCACGGGATGTTTTGGTGTGATTGTGTAAGTCATGTGCAAGTAAGGGCAAGTTCTTTGTTTTGGTTTTGCTTTGGTCTGTTTTGTTTTCTTTAATAATTGATTTCAGCTAAGGAAGGTGTTTACCTTCAGCTATTTTGAAGATAAATAGTGTTCAGTTTTGAAAGGTGGCAAGATAGTGATGTTTATATTTGAAAGATGAAAATGGATCCTCTGCTATTGTCTTCATTTAAAAAAAAAAGTGTACCGTTTAACGATTATAGATAAGCCATTCCCATATTTTAATTGTCGAGGCTAATGTCAGAGTTCTTCACCTGTAGTATCACTTGCAAAAATCTCTGTGAGAGGGTAATGTAGTATTACTAATTTTTAAATATTGCTATTTTTAATATTGAGTTTCTGGAAACCTTCTGAATGGTTGAGTGTATAGCTGTGCTGTCTAGTGGGAGTATAGGGGAATACAGAAGCTATTTTATAAACAAAACACTATAAAATACTCTTTCAATTCTTTTACTGAATTATAGAATGTTAATTTAAAAAGTAAACAAAGACAAAGCTAAGGCTTTCAAGTGATTTTGAAGTTAGAAATATTTCAGCAGTTTTTTTCCTTACTGACAGCTGTCACTTCGTATGAAGACCTTGGCCTGTTTGCGTTTGGATCGGCTGGAAAGGTGAGTGTTTTATTTTTACCTGTGTATATTCCCTCATGCTTCTGATATACAACTGTTCTTTTCATAGTAAAGAAATGTAAATGAAATATATAGTATAGTTACTGATGTGCTGGTATACTGAAAAATCCGTTATGTACTGAAGCTTTTTGCTGCATTTCAGTTAGTGTGTCTGGTCTGTGGAAGCCCAAACTTTATTTAACTGTAAAATAGACATTCCTTAAATGCCACATTTTGTGCTACTTTCTTGCTAGTGGGTTCATTTTTTAGTTGTATGTCCAAATATTTGCTTACTGGCACAGGTTTGTTACAGTCCCATCCTGCCTCTGTTGTAAACTGTTAAGAGATAGATTTACTGTTGGTGCTCTAGCATTTAATAGGGACTAAGATAAGCGTTTGCCTTCCATGTAGTTTCCACCATAGGAACTCGTAAGAGTATATTTAATGCAGGTTAATCTTTTTCCTCTGATTAAAAAACTCTTCAGATTAATTTCTCACTTGTTCTTTCACCTCATGATTAAAAACAACCCCCCAAAATCTAACAAAACATCAGGAAACTAACCATTTGTGGTGCAAGTGTGATCAACATGTAAGCCATGCCTTTTTAGTAGTGTGTACTAACTGTGCTTTTCCTGGTAGACAATGCTGTCCAGTAATACTGGATCCACAGGAATTACTGCTAGTGAATAATGTGCTGTTAATATTCTGACTTTGTGCTCTGCGTTTCAGTTAAATGCAGATTTTACCACACAAGTGCAATTTCAATGGTTTACTGAAACAAGGTAAACTATTTTTTAAAATCAGTTCTGCTTAACAGAACAGAGTCCAATTTCTTGTGTTTTGATGTATTTGAGAATTAAATCTGAGCTATTAGGTGTTCGTAAGACTTCCATTAGCATTAATAAGCAGATCTGTGTGTAGTCTGTGAGGGTCAATATTTATCGATCAAGGTTAAGATGTAGTCAACCTCAAGAGATAATAAACCTTGATATTAGCAAGGCATGAAAATTGGTTTTTATAGGAGCTGTTCTGTACATGTTAACCACAAGCCATTAGGGGCAGAAGTCATAGAAACTTAAGGAGATATTAAAATGTGATTTAGTCTGCCTGTGCTCTGAAGCAGGGCTAAACGTACATAAACTATTCTTGGTGGATGTTTGTCTAATCTGTTACTTAAAAGCTTAAATTAAGGAGTTTTCACAGCTTCACTATGTAGCCAACATCACTAGTTTTTCCTAATACACTTTTTCATAATTTTCAGGCTAAACAACTTGTGCTGTAAATCATCTGGTCTTTTATTTTCAGTGTGCTTGGAAAGCACTGGACTATTTCTGGGTTGTGAAGCTGTTGTTTTGATTAAATAATTAACTAAACTTCACTTAGCTTTCCTGATGAACCAGCATTTTCTGGAACACTTATCTGTCTCTCTTGAAGTATCTGATGTTTATGCACCTTTCTTGAAACTTGAGTGCAAAAGGGAACACAGTAACCTGGCTGACAACTTGACAGGGACAAGACATGCTATTATTACCTGTATTTTGGGTAGAACATGACTGGTACTACATCCCAAAACAAGACTAGCTTTTTCTGTGAGTTTTTCATGCTACTGTATGTGAACCGTTTTCTCTGCAATCTAGTAACTCTTAAGTCATATATTTCAGGTCTGCTTCCTGAATGCATTACTTTTAATTAATCTTGTTGATTTTTAGGTTTTTCCAGTTTACCACAACCATTCTGAGTTCTAATCCTGTCCCTGAACCCTCCTTACCTCAGCTGGGCAAAGGCAGCTTTTTCCTTTCTCTTTAAAGCAGCGCTTAGTGTTCCCTTCCTGAGTCATTTGCTGATGCTTCTGCAGGACCACGCTTGGACAGGCATCTCAGGTTGACAGTAAACGACTGGTCCCTTGAAGCACAGCAGTTATTCAACCTTATGATGATTTCCTGACAAAAATATTTTTCTGAGATTTGTGAGAATGGAGGTTTCCTGCTGTTGGAAGATTGCTGATTCTCCCTTTCCAAAGTCGTGAAATACTTATTTCCATCTATGGCAAATTCTGAGATGCTATACTGGTTTTTTTTATTTTTTTTTTCCTATTGTTTTTTCTTCCCCTGCTGACTTGTGAACTGGCTTTGAATTTGTTTAAAATCTGATACGATTTTCTAGCTGATAATTGAAATAAAAAAAAGGCAACTCTGCTTTCAGATGTTATTCAAAAGTACAAATTTACTACATCAAGAAGAGCAGTGGGTAAAAAGAAAAACAGTAGTACTCTAGGTGACTGCGCTGTTTTAGAACTGAACTGCAAAGAAAGCACTGGGAAAACTTTAGACGCTTTTCAGGTTTTTTCAGTTGAAAGTAAATTGTTTGGATTCAGACAAGTGTTTTAATGGCCTGTGATCGTTTTTGCTTCCATATCAGCCTTGTATGAATAATCACAAATGCTAAAAAAGGAAAGTCCGTCTATTTTACAGGTTCCAAGGGAGAATGACATTCATGACAGTTAAAAATATTTAGGTTTTTCGAGCAAGGAAGTAGCTTGTACAAATCTCTGCTCTCTGATTGTCTTTTCAGAGGTGAATGATTGTTTTCAGTTCACCTCATGTCAATTAGAATGCACTTAGATGTTTCTGGTCATTTAAAAAAAATCCTCTTATGCAGAAGAGGGTTCACATGTTTTGTCATCTCAGAATGAAAATGTGATTTTTTTTTTTTTCAGAGAGACTTTTTTTCTTATATATTCATTTTAGATTGCGTTGATTTTCATGCATTAAACTCTTCACTAAAAAGATGCCCTTCCTTTCAGTACTTGTTGCAGCTTCTACATCTGGTCTAAGATAACACATGTATGTTTTATGACTGCTATAGACATACGATTTTAGTTATCTTTACCCTTTCTTAAAGAAATCATTTTTTTATAGGTTCTTGTTGCATCTACAATAATTATCCAGAATATTGGAGGTAAGAAACTTCATATGCTCAATATTAACTGAGTGGAGCGTAACTTCTACAATCTAGAAAGTTCCACAGACACCAAAGGCAATGATTAAATCAAAGTGTTCTTAAGAGACTGGTTAAAAGGACCGGAAAGGTAAAGAAAAAACTGATGTGATCATGCGAAGTGGGAGTGCTCTACTTGTGGGGTAGATGGAGGATTAGGAGGATTGGATTGTGTGTCTGGTGCTGCATCACAGGACCTGGAACACATCCGTTGTAGCTGCATTGCTCGTTGGAAGGGGCTGAGGGAGCTTAATCTCCTCTCTGCTGTTCTGTACACTTGCACCTGGTAGCTACATTTTATCATATCATATCATATCATATCATATCATATCATATCATATCATATCATATCATATCATATCATATCATATCATATCATATCATATCATGTGTTTTGGTTTTTGCTGTTGGAACTTGCTTATGCACTTTAGTGATTTGTGTAACAACTGAGTTTTTACTTAGCCATCAAATTCCATATGTTCTTTATTTATGGTAGCAGATTTTTTTGGTTAGCTCAATACCTTGTTTTTTGGGGCAAGGGATGTTTAGTTTCCTTGATTTCATCGTGTGTGCTGATAATCTGTTGTCATACGCTGGGCTGTCCAGTTATATTTTCTCATTTTGTCTTCCTTGGTGTACGATGTAATAAAGTAACACTGGCTGTCTTTGGATTAAAACAATCACCTAGGGATGTAGATTCTTCACTTGGGTATGTTCATATATTCAACAGTTACTAAGTAGTAGTGTCCTTGGAAATAAATTTTCTGAAAGTAGGCAGTGTTTAACAGAACAACGTTAAGGATTTTTGGCTGTAAATGGATACTTTCTTTGAGACAAGGAATTATGTAAAAGCTCCCTCTCCTTAGTCCCCAACCCCCAAGAAGATACATATGTTCATATACATCGATAGAAAGAAACAGCATCCCAGCTCTGCTGTTCTTTCCTTCGGGATTACCTGTTGAATCCAGAGAATTCAGTGGTTGCTGGGTTTTGTCATTATGTTGAGACCTAGAACTGGACCAAATAACTGCTTTTATGTTAAAATTGGGATCTTTTCTTATACAAAAAGCTCCAATAATAATAACTACCTAACTGAAATGGCTATAAACCCCCAAGCATTAATTTCAGGCAGGAGTGAACATATTAATTCCAAGATTAAAGATTATTTATTCATAGAGGTTTTGGAGGGTTCAGTAGCAATGAAAAAAACTTTTAATTTCCTTTCCCATTTGAGTGGACCTTTAAATAAACAGTAGTGGAGAAGGAGGGATACACAGTGCAGGTTCGAGAGACTCTGGGATTGTGTGGTCAAAGGAAATATGACTCTCATTTCTTCCTCATAGCAGTTCATAACCTTCTCTGTGTCATTTTTAATAAAACCCAGCTCAGTAGCTTTGGAGCCCCAAACTAGTGCATGCTGGATATTATCAAGCTACTTATTTCATTTTCTGCAGTGGCCTTCTCTGCAAATGAGTTGGGCTTGGTTTGCCAACCAGTGCTTTTCCATTTGACTAGTTAAAAAGCAGGGGGTTGAAAGTTGAAACTCTTCTTTTGAATATTTTTAGTGACCTCATTTTGATGAAAGCTTTCAAAACTCTGTTCTGGTCCTTCTGGTTCCTGGGGTAGTATCTTTCCTTGAGATGGTCTGTACATCCAGTACTTTTGCTTGCAAAGATCACTTAGTTTCAAATGCACTGAAAAGAGAAAGCTGGCTGTCCTTCTCTGAATTATTTAGCAGTGCTTAAATCACCCTGTCTGTGAGGAACGGTGTTCTGTGGAAACATGGGTTGTGAGTTGGGCCTCCTTGGCACCTTCTCCCATACAGAAGATGCATTGTGCTGTCATTGCAAGGAGCCAGCACGGCTTCTGTTTAGTACTTAGATTTCTGGTTGGGACCAAAACTCCCAGATGTGTTATTTTTCTCTTTAACAGCTGCCTCTGGCAGAGTTCTGTGATGCTGCAGTCCAAGTTAGCAGAGCAGCACTGTGTCAGGAATTGTCTTTGGAGATGACTATACTGTATGCCAACAGGCACCTGAAAATACAAAAAGGTGGAATGAAGAGTTCTCTTCATCTCTCACAGAGCCTTGACTCTTGACGAAATGTGTAGAAAGAAAGGAATTTTTCTTGTCTGTCCAGTACTTCTGCAGATTTTAGATGGGAATGGTGAAACTGTGGGGCGCAGCTTGTCCTGAATTGGAGCCATCCATCCTGGAATTAAGTGTAAAACTTGAGCTCTGCTCTTAGTGTGCTTTGGTAGTTGTTCTGCTCTTTCTTTTCCTGTCTGTTTAAAGGACCCAGCAACACTGTGCATGTCAGGCAGGCATCCAGACTCTATCAACATCTTTAATTTCAGAGTAAGGCTAAAAAAAAAATAGTTTTTTGTTCCCTCTGCCATTGTCAGACCTGGATACATTGCATCACTCCGTATCCTATTTCAGATGTGGTTGGAGAGTGTGAGATAATGAACGATGGTTTGTGATTAACATAAGCAACTTTACTAGGGTTATTGTCACTGTCTGCATCCGGTCTAGGCTTTTGTAAAGTTTGTTCTGATCACTTCTAAAAATAATTTAGGAGCAGAAGTGATTTACATTGATTTGTGGAGGAGAGAGCTTTTTAGTAATCATTTTAATAGAGTTATGCTTTCCAATTTGTCATCCTCACTTTTTTAAAAGGGAAGCTTGTGGTGCAGAATTTGACATCATAATTGTATACCCTTACAGATTTGTGCAGATAGTGGATTGGATTCTTCTACTAGCAGGATACCCTTTCCAAAAGAGAAAGATTTTTATACAGCTACAGGAAAGTGCTGTTTGGTTTGTAATTTAAGAAGTTAAAAAAAAATATTTCAAATACATTGCTTGGAATTTTAACATGTATCTCTAACGTGAATGCTCAGCTTTCCTGCAGACTTGTAATCATCTTCTGGAACACTTTGCATTATGTTAATCCAAAGAACATAAATCAAATACCAAAATCCATTTAAGTACCAAGGATTAACTAAAGATACATCAGGATAATGTGTTAACTTTGCAATATCCAAATACAAATTAAGGTCATCTTAAATACAATCACTTACACACTTTGTGGAACACATATGAATTCTTAGCATGGAGTGATTGAATTTGGAGGACATTTGCTTAGCTTTCCTTGTATCGATGTGTGCTTAATCTTGCAATGTAGGTATTTGTTAACAAAGCAAAACCTAAGGACTCTATGGGATGGCTAGAGCTGCTAATTTTTATATTATTCTGTTTGTCAGAATTTTGGCCCAATCCAGCAGCCTGTCAATCTACATTAACTAGAGATGGGATACACAGGAACTGCCTCCTTCTGGAAAGAGCTGCTTGGACACACTGGAGGACATTAAAAAGGCAACTCTCAGATTTACAGAATCATAGAAGGCTTTGGGTCAGATTGGGACCTTAAAGCCCATCCAGTTCCATGGGCAGGGACACCTCCCACTGGATCAGGTTGCTCAGAGCCTCATCCAGCCTGGATTTGAACACCGCCAGGGATGGGGCAGCCATGACTTGCCTGGGCAACCTGCGCGAGTGCCTTCCCACCCTCACAGAAGACATTTCTTCTGAATTATCTAATCTAAATCTCCCCTCTTTCATCTTATAGCCATTACTCCTTATCCTGTCCCTGCACTCCCCAATAAAGAGCCCTTCCCCATCTTGCCTGTAGCCCCTTTAAGTACTGGAAGGCTGCTCTACTGTCTCCCCGGAGCCTTCTCTCCTCCAGGATGAACAAACCCAACTCTCTCAGCCTGTCTCCATGTGGGAGGTGCTCCAGCCCTTGGATCATATTCATAGGCCTCCTCTGGACCCATTCCAACAGTTCCATAATCTTCTGTGGCCCTTCTCTATGTTACCAGGCTGTTACTTTGTCCATCCATTCCTCCCTCTCTTTCCTTTCACACAGAGTCTCTAAGTGGAGCGATCTTCCCAATGTCTCTCTCTTGCCTGCCAGGCAGGGTTAGGTCTTGAAGGATTTCAGATTTTGCTACGTGCTCTCCAAAATCAGCATGGGTGCTTGGGGAAGCTGCATGCCTGGAGGTGTAGAAGGAGCGAGGGAGGCTGCTCTGGAGAATGCTAAGCTACATGGCTCTGCTGGCTTTTTATGTAATCCTTCCCAGGAGCGACTGGAGTTTGATGCAATTCCCACTATTGTTTTAATAGCCTTGTGCTTCTAGGAAGTGATGGATGAGGCGCAGGGGGGCAAAGCTGTGGCTCAGCGTCACAAAGCCCTTCCCCTTCTTCTGCCAGGGAAGCCCTGCGAGCTTCCTAGATCCTTTCCGAAGGAGGGGAGGAAAACAGGAATATCTCCTCCTGGAATTATCCCCTCTGCAGTTGTGACTGAAAAGGAGGACAGTCCACAGCCATGTGTCCAAGAGAAAACCGGTGGGAATCTCAGAACATATATAATGGAGTTAGAGAAGGAATTATTTTAGCAAGGCTGACGGAAAAACGGAGACAAACACAATAAAGCATTGCACAAGAGCAGATCTCGGTCTGCTGCCAACACCAACAAATCCTCAGCGTTGAGGTCTAGCAGGAAGCGCGAGGGGAAGTTTTACAGCGTGTTTCTCTGGGCTGCGGGCTGCTATCAGCTGGAGGTCAGGCTGCAGGGAGACGCAGCCAGCCTGGAGGAGCTGGTAGCTTGTATACATGGGAACACAGGTGGGAACTGCTGAGGATACGAAGGGTTTAGAATTTGCCAGCAGCAGGGTTCAGCACAGCGGCAGACCCTGTGGCACAGCCGTGTTGCACAAGGGGGCTCTCCCAGCAGGCTTCGTTTTCCCCAGATCCTTCGGATGTGATGCACAGGGGAGTTTTCTGCTGGGGGTCAGTATGAGTAAGCAGACAGTCTTGGCTTCTGCCCGAGTGATCCTTGTTGTTGCTTTTCAGAACCAGTCTTCCAGAGAGCTGGAGAAAGACTTGGGGGTGCTGAGTGGTGAGAAGCTCGACATGAGCTGGCAGTGTGCGCTCACAGTCCAGGACGCTGCCTCCTGGGCTGCACCCAAAGCAGCGCGGCCAGCAGGGCGAGGAGGGGATTCTGCCCCTCTATTCCTCTCCTGTGAGACCTCAGCTGGAGTGCTGTGTCCAGTTCTGGAATCCTCAACATAAGAAGGAGACGGAACTGTTGGAACGAGTCCAGAGGAGGCTACAAGGATGATCCGAGGGCTGAAGCACCTCCCATACGAGGACAGATTGAAAGGGCTGGGGTTGTTTGTTCAGCCTGGAGAAGAAAAGGTTCCAAGGAGATCTTATAGCAACCTTCCAGTACCTGAAGGGGCTACAAGAAAAGCTGGGGAAGGACTGTTTACCAAGGTTGGTAGTGATAGGACTAGGGGCAATGGGTATAAAGTGGAGAGGGGCAGATTTAGACTGGACATAAGGAGGAATTTCTTCACAATGAGAGGGGTGAGGCACTAGCACAGGCTGCCCAGGGAAGCTGTGGCTGCCCCATCTCTGGAGGTGTCCAAGGCCAGGTTGGATGGGTCCTTAGGCAGCCTGATCGGGTGGGAGGTGTCCCTGTCCATGGCAGGGGGGCTGGAACTGGATGTGCTCTAAGGTCCCTTCCGTTAACCTCTATCCCCGCAGGTTGCGGTCAGTGCCCCGCCCCCGGCTCGGGGGTCCCACACGTGCCCGGGCGCCGCTTCCCCGCTCCCCACGGTGTCCGCGCTGCGCGGCGCTGCCCCCGCGCGCCCCCTGCCGGCCGCGCCGCTCCCTGCAGCGCTGCCAACCCCCCCTCCCGCCGGCTCGGGCTGCTCCAAGCCCCACCCATTCCGTCCTTGAGCACCTCCAGGGATGGGGCAGCCACAGCTTCCCTGGGCAACCTGGGCCAGTGCCTCACCGCCCTCAGCGTGAAGAATTTATTGGAATGGCTAGACTAAATCTTCCCCCCTCCAATTTAAAACGTTCCCTCTTGTCCTATCGCTCCATGTGCTTGTAAAAAGTCCCTCCCAGCTTTCTTGTAGCCCTGTCAGGTACTGGAAGGTCACTCTAAGGTCTCCCTGGAGCCTTCTCTTCAGGCTGAACAACCCAAATCCTTCAGCTCGTTAGTTCCCTGCCTCCCTCTGCGTTAGTCCATTCTGATATTTTTTTTTTAAAGTACAGGATTTCTCAAATTTAAATGGAGTAAGTCAAAAGAAGTATGACCAGCTGGTCGAGAGGGATGATTTTCTCCCTCTACTCTGCTCTCGTGTGACCCCACCAGGAGCTCTGCGTTTGGCTCTGGAGCCCTCAGCAAGGGAGGACATGGATCTGTTAGAGCGAGTCCAGAGGAGGCCACGAAGATGATCCAAGGGCTGGAGCATCTCCCGTACAAGGACAGGCTGAGAGAAGAGAAGGCTCCAGGGAGACCTTAGAGCAGCCCTCAAGTACTGAAAGGGGCAACAGGAAAGCTGGGGAGGGGCTCTTGATCAGGGAGGGCAGGGATAGGATGAGGGGGAATGGTTTTCAGCTGAAGGAAGGGGTATTTAGATGAGAAATTAGAAGAAATTCTTCACCATGAGGGTGGTGAGGCCCTGGCCCAGGTTGCCCAGGGAAGCTGTGGCTGCCCCATCCCTGGAGGTGTTCGAGGCCAGGCTGGATGAGGCTTTGAACAACCAGCGGGAGGTGTCTCTACCCAGGGCAGGGGATTGGAACTGGATGGCTTTAAGGTCCCTTCTGACCCAGACCATTCTGTGATGCTATGAAATATGTTTTTATAATGTGGAGGTGGATGGGAATATCATTTTTTGCAATTGGTTGACAGTACTCTACAAACGTTGATTTGCACCATTTTTTAAAATTATCTTCGTTGAAGAATAAAACACTGTGTTTCATGCTGAGACCTGCATTGTTAATACCTTGAGAAATTACTGAACTTCCTTTAAGTAGGGAAAATCTGATTCTGTTTTCAAACAAACTCGAATGTTTGTTTTCACAGTGCCATTTGCTTTTGACCTAAGAGCCTTCCTGATTCAAGGTGAGGACTTCCAGTGCAGAGCTGCTTTAATTAAAGGCAGGTTTGTCAGCTTCTGTACTGATTGAACAATTGATTACCCATGCTCTTGTATTTTTGCATTGCAGTAGATTGCTGTTGGAAAGTTTGATACTGTAAAGGATATTTTGCCTGCTTTGAATAAAAAAAGATTCAGCCGAAATATCAGCCTGCAGCTACACTTCAAAATGGGATCTGTGATGAGCTGTGTAGAAAACATTTCAGCTTCATTAGAATAACAGTATAAAACCAATGACGTTTTACAAAAATAAATCTGCTGCCCCCCTCTTTGGGTCTTCCCTGTAGTATAAGAAGGGCTGTTTTCTGTTTAGGTTTGCCATACTTAAGTTCCAGAGTACTTCAGATAAAAGCTAAATATAGAAGGAAAAGGAAGCAGGGGAGTGGAAATTCATCAGGATGAGTGGCCATAACATGAAAAGGTTGACAATCTATTTCTGTTCTCAGAACTTCTCCATATGAACAAGCATTACATCTCCTTTCACACACACCAGTCTACGTCTGTATTTAGAAACAAATAATTGATTCCAACATACTTTTTTTTTCTCCAGTTTTTGAGCTTCCATTAAGAGGAAATATTAATACATCAAGTAATTGGGAGACTTCTTAAAATGGAATATGTGTGGGAATCATTACAAAATGAAAAGAGAGTGCTCTTGAGGCCGTATGATGCGAGGGCTAAAATAGCTGATGGTTTTCAGTGGCGTCCAGGCATTGTTCCTCGTGTTTCCACAATGTGGGTGTGGTACTGAAGTCCTTCCTATCTTGCTTTTCCATTCTAATTTTTTGACAAGAAGAACATGAGCTTGTGCAGAAGTTTCACTTTCATTCTTGAAATTCTTCCCTGCTTTCCTTTTAAACTTTGTCACGTTGTTTGGATTAGGACAGATTCAATTTTGAGCAGCCTCCCTGCCAGCAACAGGAGACACAAGCCCCAAGGGGTTTCTCATAAGCAGTTGCCGTGAAAGATACAGCTCAGTTAGACTGGAGCGTGTAGCAACCGGTAGTGTTTATTCTGCTGTTACTGTCTTTTAGCTTCTAATCTTTACAGTATTGTGGGAAAAATAGGGAACTGAACTCTTTAGAGGATGAGCGTTATGAGCATTTTATGTATTGTAATTATCAATAGGTGTTTGTGAGGAATCTCTGGCTTATTTGTCATTCCTGGACTTGTCCTAACTCCCAGATCAGCACCCTTCTTTCTTTACAAAGGAGTTGAAGAGCCAATATGGCTGTGTTGAAACAGTCTGGTTTTTCCCCAGCACTGTCTTCTCCTGTGTGAGGTTTGGAGGGCAACTTGGTTCTGGTTTTGCACAGTACGTAATAACGTAAGACATCTTTATAGTGCTGTAATATGATTAGCTACAGCGGTAGACTAGGAAAAAGTAAGCGGAAGAGTTAGATTCATAGAATCATAGAATAACCAGGTTGGAAGAGACCTGCTGAATGGTCGAGTCCAACCATTCCTATCAAACGCTAAACCATGCCCCTCAGCACCTCATCCACCCGTGCCTTAAACACCTCCAGGGAAGGTGAATCAACCACCTCCCTGGGCAGCCTCTGCCAGTGCCCAATGACCCTTTCTGTGAAAAATTCTTTCCTAATGTCCAGCCTAGATCTCCCCTGGTGGAGCTTGAGGCCATTCCCTCTCGTCCTGTCTCCTGTCATTTGGGAGAAGAGGCCATCACCCTCCTCTCCACAACCTCCTTTCAGGTAGTTATAGAGAGCAATGAGGTCTCCCCTCAGCCTCCTCTTCTCCAGGCTAAACACCCCCAGCTCTCTCAGCTGCTCCTAATAAGGCCTGTTCTCCAGCCCCTTCACCAGCCTCGTTGCTCTTCTCCAGAGCCTCAACATCCTTCTTGTGGTGAGGGGCCCAGAACTGAACACAGGATTCGAGGTGCGGTCTCACCAGTGCTGGGTACAGAGGGAGAAGAACCTCCCTGGACCTGCTGGTCACGCCGTTTCTGATCCAAGCCAGGATGCCATTGGCCTTCTTGGCCACCTGGGCCACTGCTGGCTCATGTTCAGTCACTGTCAACCAACACCGTCTGTCAATTAAATTATTTGAAGGGATTTATCACTACCCATTTTCTAAGGAAGGAATAAGTTATATGTTTACATGTAAGTTTAATCTACATATTCTTTTGCTTCATTGCTGTGAACTTAAGTGCTTGATCTTTTTTGGGTAGGATAATAAGGAAAAGTTACACTTCCTTTTCTGGTAACCAAAAAGCCACCCGTATATTTGATTTTAAGAGTGGGCTACCTCAGAAGAGTATTTTGGGTGAATATTTAAAGAAAACCCGTAACCTTGGCTTCCCGTTTCTCCAGCACCTCATGTTTTTTCAGGTAAGGGGACGTGTGCACGGTGTTAAACAATATTGTAGCACAGCAAGGACGTTCTGAATAAGGTATGCATGGTGTGTGTATTTGTACAGCATCATATCTCATGGTGGCACTACAGGTTATAATAATGAAAGGTTAAATCAACTGCCCTATTTTATATTTTGCAAACATCATTTTTTCCCATCAAGGAGGTAACACTAAGTTTTCAGTGTGTGGCAAACTGCTGCCTATTTTAAGAATGTAATTTCTTGCTGTTGTCAAAACAGTGGTAAGCCTGTTGAATAATAAAGTAGTAATACAATTTTGATTTCTACCAAATACTGTTTTATGGCTTTTCTGTGACAAGACCTACCGCGAAGCTCAAACCTGCTTGATTTTCCATCAAGTAGCTCTTGGTGTAGGATGAAAATGATTTTGAAATAATATTATATATGCAAATTCAATTTGTAGTAACTCTATGGAAGTTGCTCACATGGTTATAGTTCAGCACTTGTTGGATTTGTATATTGCTAAAGCCTCGAAGTGCCTCTTTGTGCACTCTTCGCTCTGCAGGAAACCTGTCTTATTCGGTGCTACAGGTAGATGTCTAATGTCCAAGAGAAGGTGATGCAAAGGAAACTTAATATTCCTTTTTAGTTTAGGGGATGAGACTGCATTGCAAAAGCACTAAGTTCTACTTTCTGATACTATGTGCACACAAGGGAGAGAACTCTAAGGGGAATGTTGCTTCTGACATTTGCCAGGTTGTTTTGAAGGTTTGAGTTCTAAAGATGAAGATAGGTTCATTGCAATTTTTGTTTCTGATAAAAGATGCTTTAAATGTTAACACTGGTATGATTTTAATGACAGAGGAAGTCTATATTTCAAAAGAGGAATAAATCAAAGCATGAGATATGCTTTTGTTGTGTTCACTTGTGTCACAGTTCAGCCTTGTGACTGTGTAATCTCTTCCTTCCGTTACACATCAGGGCTGTGAAGGACAGCTGACGTTTAGTTTTTACAATAGTACTAGACGTGGCTTCGGTCATGGTGGGCGTCGGGTTTTCAGTAAAATGTCTTGTTTGGAGCAAAGGACACAGGACTTTTTGTTTGTCGTTCTGTATGCACTTTATTTCTCCTTGAGGTAATTTTTTCATGTCGCTGTGCCCTTTTGAAGATGCTTTGTTGTTTTGGTTTCAGCTTTAAAAAACAATGTTATTTGCTCACTTTGTAGGGTATTCAGGCAGTAGTTAGTGTCTCTAACTTCCTTCACGCTGAGTAAAGCTGCAAGAAGCTGTTGCTCGTGAGAAGAATTGAAACTATGTTTGTAAGTGAAGCAAAAGCAGTATTTGACTGTTTAAATTATATTTAGCGTGAGCGTCCTGCTCAGGTTTACATGTGAGGTTCATTGTCTTATCTCAGCATCAGGATATAAATAAAATTATTTATTTTTTTCATCTTCTGGAACAAAACAGAGAATATAAACTAGGGAGAAAAAAATCCTGCTGTGTGAGATTGTTTTCCATATGCCTAGAGAAAGAACGAAAGATGCAATACAAATGTTTAGCGTGCACAACTTTCTCCATGCAGGGCTGGTTTCTCTGCTTAGGAGTGGAATTCAGTGAAATAGGACACCTCTTCTAAAAACAAAGAGTAAGTGCACAACAAAGGATAAGTGATCAAATGATTAGCCAGAGGCTAATAGGAATGCAAGGCAAGAGTGACAGATTGCATATTAGGAGGAAATCTGATCTGGAAATAAATTTGAAGCTTTCTACATCTGAGACTGCAAAAGAACTAGCTCTGAAATCTTTCTGAAGGACATAAATCTATGAAAATTCTGAGACTTGCTTGTGTATGAAGTGTTGTGCAATACAAGAAGGAAGGCTAATGGATAAATAAACTTGAATTATAATTTAGAGGCGTTTCCTGCATCCTCAAGTTTTAAAAAATCTGGTTTTGCTCAGACTGAAATATGCATCTGCCTGTAGCTTAGTGTGAGAAACTGTGTTAATATACGTACAAATTCTGGTCATGTAGAAATACACATGCTGCAGGGATCTCTGTGGTTGAATCTACAGTCTGTTGTGGGCAGATAAGAGTAAAATCAGGACAGCAGATGAATACATTACCACACACAATGAGCAGCTATATGTCAACAGGGAAATATATATTTGAATATTGGAAAAAGCAAAGCTTTTAATTATGAAGAACTGAATATTTCTTTATTTAGTGACCTACCAAATGATTTTAATTTAACCTTGCGGTAGGTAAATGTCACTTTGTATTTATAGAATTCTCTTTCTTTATAGAGACTAGAGTGTCTTCAAAATTTAGCATTAACTATAGTACAGCAGTGGCTGAGTCCACACAGATTTTAAGGTTCAGAGTATTCCTTTAAAGAAAACAAATCTATTAAAAAATGGTAGTTTGCTTGTTTACCTTTTAAAAATTTGTGTTCTAATTGTACACCATTAATTTACGGTTTTACTTGATGATCTCAAAAGTCTTTTTTCATCCAGACGATTCTGTGATTCTGTAAACAAACCGCAGTAAAATTCTAAAGAATTAATAAATACAGAACAGTAAAACTTGAATACAACAGATGAAGTTTTGCAACTAAATGTAACTAAACTTTTGTCTGCATATTGCTAAAATTACTTGCTGCTGAAAGATGAAAGTTAGTTTCACATAGGCTTTGATGTTTGTTGTAAAGCTTAAGTTTTCTAGTTTTAATTTTCTGCTGGTTTTTGATTGATATAAATACGTACTGCCTTTGTAAAAGAAAAAGGCGTCATGAACAATATGTAAAGGTATCAAATTAGTGTAAGTTGTAATTTAAAAAGACCCTCTTATTTATGCCTTTGATTGTTTCATATAGTAAAGGAGAAAAGCGATACAGTGAAGAAGCTTTTGGATTTATGCGAATGCATCCTGGCCTTCTTCTGAATAGAATTATAAATGCTTAATTTCTAGTCAATGCTTCTGTAAGAGTAGCTAGCAATTTCTCTTCTGGTTCACATTTCCTGTATAGTTTTGTACTTTGTGTTGTTTTTGTTGTGATCTTCTTGGTGGTGGGTTTAGCATGAGAAGATCTGTCACTGATAAACCTCTTACCTCCAACAATCAAACTGCCCAGTACATAAAGAACCTTTCAAGTCCTGTTCTTGTTTTAAAATTTGTGATATATTTATTTGGTACAGCAGCAATCGAGCAACAGTAAAAACCGAGTCTTTTTAAAAAAAACCTATTGCATAGATAGAAACAAATCTTTTTATTTAATCTTGTCATTAACAATGTCTTTTAAAGTGCAGAGGAAGAAGTGCTGCAGCTTTATAGTCTGGCCTCTAGGTCTGTATTCCCAGGTAAAAGGTCAGGCCTGTATTTTATATTGCTTGGCTTCTAACCCTTTATATGATGTTTTCCTTGTTTCGAGATTCACATTATAACAGTCTCTTTGGAGGCATTAGCTGACATCCATATGACACTTGGGTATTTGTAGCTATTTCTAAAGGGAGCACGTGAGAGAATAAGTTCTGATTCTGGTGCCATAGTTTCTAATATGTAGCTGAGAAGTTCCTATTGTATCCACTCACATGAAACCACACTATTTGTTACAACCAGATCTACTGGTATTCCTCTACTAAATCTATTCTGCTTCTGTTTGCAGCTATGTCATCTTACCTTTTAATTGTTAAATCTGAGCTTCCTGGTGCTGTTGCGGGGTTCCTGAGTGGAGACGGGAGTGGGTAAGGAAAAATGCTTCAAATGTTCTGTATTTGTCTTGAAGAAGAAAGTGGTTCAGGACTGCTGAAGATGGATACTGACGCATTCCTCTGATCACACATGCTAAAAAAGTCAGCTATTTACAGGGGTTCTTGGAATATGAAATGTATTTGGCATGTGTAAGCCTTCTGTAGCGCACACACATAGAGCCTGATTCGTTCCTCAGAGCCATTTCCCATCAAACAACCTAGGTCAGTGGCAAAACTCCATCTACAGAAATATCCCTTCTGTAAAAATGTAAAAGGGGAAGTGTAAGGGGACAGGAGGGAGAGGAGGACAGACATTTAAACTGCTGTCATGTTATCACTTCACATATTTCAAAACCACAGGACATTTAAATTTAAATATTTTGTTGTCTTGCTCCAGTAATTGGGTTTGTCTTGGGAAAAATGCCAGGTTTCCAGACTTTGTAATTCCTTAATGTGTCTCCCTATAAAGAAATCATTCTTCACGGCTGAGTTATAAAGCTGTGAGTAAGGAGTGTGTCCCTCAGATTTCTGTTAAAGCATCTCAAGAAATCTGTGCCTATGCTAAGACATACATTGCAGCTTCAGCATGGAAATACCCTGTTCGAGATGTTCCAGTGCTGCTATCATTCACAACAATATCTCTTAGATTGGATTACAGCTGGTTTTCTAAACTCCTATTTTCTAATGTTTTGAGCTCTGCTTTCAAACATGGTGAAATTGTCTCCAGGCTGTGTGATACTTGTGTTATTCCCAAACATTGTGGGTGAATTTAAAGTCTGAAATTAGTTTTTTTTAAAAGTACTTTAGTTCATTTGATATTTTGTCATTTATAACTTTTCCATTTTAGAACAAGCATTTTGAGAAATGAAGTGTGGTTGGTAATCTTGCTTTCTGTCTCCCCTCCTGGCCTGTGCAATGACATGTTTGTAATAAGGAACTTTTTTTTTTTGTTTAAACTGTGATGGTTTTGTGTGTCTATGTAATTTTTAGACTGCTGATGTATCTCTTCCAGCTGTGGTAGTCATCAGCTTTTCAACTGGGTGCTATTACCTTCTCCTTCGAGATCATACTTTTATCTCCACTCTTCACACACAGTGTATCTGCTGCGTGTGTGTTCCAGTCTGCCTGCCCCCAAATTTAGCATCTAACATCACTTACTGCTCTCTTTATGTCAGCTCTGTTACTGCAAAATGACTTTTCCCTGCAAAGATAACAGTTTTAAACGAACACCTTATGAAAACTCATAGTAGCTAGAATCTGGAGGTTCTGTGTGTGTGTTTATTCTGCTCAAAGGACTCTTCTGTCTAAAAATAGCAGCAGAAACAACTTCTTTATTAAGCTACCTATTTGGTAACACTCCCACCAGCTTTAGCTATCTGTCATGGTCTTAGCATGGTTCTTCCAGATGTGAACACTAGTGGACATGTAGACAAGTTACAGCAATTGAACTGGTCATTCCAATTCCACTGGGCCATGGTAGTTCTCAGTGGGCTGTCAGTGCTGCCACCATCCATACTTCCTCCTCAGTCGAAATGATGATTTGAGATAGGGTTGAAGTTTTCCATTTAGAAAGAGCTGAAATTGTACGTAGGAACACTCACCAACAGCTCATTGTCAGCCTGAGTCTTGTAGAATCATAGAATTGTTAAGGTTGGAAAAGACCTGCAAGATCACCAAGTTCATCAACCATCAGCCCAGCACCGCTTTGCCCACTAAACCACGTCCCAAAGTGCCACGTCTATGTGCTTTTTGAACACCTCCAGGGATGGTGACTCCACCACTGCCCTGGGCAGCCTGTTCCAGTGTTTCACCACTCTTGCTGTAGAGAAATATTTCCTAATATCCAGTCTAAACGTCCCCTGGTGCAACTTGAGGCCATTTCCTCTCATCTTAATGCTTGTTACTTGGGAGACTTGGTTTTTGTCCTGTTTCTGCCTCTGTTGCTGGGAGTTCCTGCATTGGCACATGATTAATTGACTCCTCTGTTCTTTACACAAGCAAATGTTTCAGATGCAGTACTCAAGCAGTATTCTAGGTGGATGCACATAGCTGACCCTCTCTGTATGCCGGCATCTATATTTCATGTATTTTGCTATATTAATTGCCCTGGTAGATCATGACCTTTTGTTTCTATGTGTTTCTTTGCAGGTGTTAAGACTAGTCCTTTACTAACAGAGCTTTTAAACTGTAGGAAATTGTTTAACAAAAATAGGTAATCAAATATCAAGCCCGAATAGCAACTTGTTTGCGCAGAGGGCATAAATATTGACTAGTTCGATTAAACTCCTTTAACCGGACTTCTTGTTTCCAGATGTGGCTGCACAGCTCTTCTGGCTTTGTTAAGTCATTCTAGGATTTGATACGCTTTCATTTGGGTGCAGTTTATCTTTAACTGCAGTTAGAATGTATCAAAAGTGTCAGTTAAACTATCTGTGAAAAATACTTTATATGCATATACCATCCCAAAGCGCGCTGCTGGGAAAGCCATTTAAAGGATGGTTTGTGCTTTGAATTACTTTTATAGGTGAAGGTTAGCAGGTGTGCGTGCGTTGGAAAGACTCAGAGCCCGCGTGTAATACGTCTTTGTGTCTTTATTAAAACCTAAAAACATACAGTATGAACACTTGTTAATTGCAAATCAAGATGTTTCAGTCTTGTCTGCGTAACAAGAATTCCACATAGTTTCGATGACATGAACATAGCTTCAAATGAAGGTTGTGTTAAAAAGCTGTAATTTGTTAACCCTCTGTTAACATTTAATGACCCTGTCAGGAGGATACGATTGATACAATTAAGTTGTCTTGGTTGTGTGTTATATAATTGATACGGACTGAGAGTAGGATCCTAATTTAGAACATATGAATCTCTTGCCCTGTTGCATTCAGGAATGAAATTAAAGCAATTTATAAATGTCTGCTTTTAGTTAAAATATGGGGGTAGGAGGAGGAACATCTACATGCCAAAGCATTTTCCGTAGAGTCAAGGATTTATATTCCCTATTTCATACTTGGAACGTTTTTATCATATGGGATTAAATTTACAGATCAAACTGATTTTAAAGGCAATATCAAAACATTTATTCTGCCTTTGGAAAATAAGTGTGTTTCTACAACAGTATTATGGGCAAAAATGGACACATATTTTGATAACCAGTAAATGGTTCAGTGTTCATTTTTTTTAGCTCTTTTTTAATAAAAGAACTGGTATTCCAAAATTAACCAGTTTACAAAATTGTTTTTTGTCCTTCCCATCAACTCATTGCATTTTTTTTCTTTTCACCTTCCCTTGATATCTTTTTTTCATGTACTGTAAAGTTTTTTTCTGTCATGTGAGCCACAATGGCAGCTGTGGATTTGCTGCACACTTAGTATCAGGAGACTTAAAGAAGAGTTCCACATGGACACGGAGTGCAGCATTCATTATACTTTTGCCTACTGCTATGATACTTTTCTTCCTAATGCAAACATCT
Organism: Clamator glandarius; assembly: GCA_033459285.1. Taxonomy (NCBI): domain Eukaryota; kingdom Metazoa; phylum Chordata; class Aves; order Cuculiformes; family Cuculidae; genus Clamator; species Clamator glandarius. The sequence goes on from JAUNZM010000428.1 coordinate 878,345, forward strand.
ACACTAAAGAGAGAGTAGTACATGAAAGCTAAATGCCACCACCATGGAGAATCCTGCAGCAGGGAGCTGATCTTGGCAAAGTTGCTTTTTCACTGCAGCTGCAGTAGCAGTCCTAGGCTAGTAATACAGTTTTGAAGAGTGATGTGTTTTGAGTAATTTTTAAGGTAGACATTGTTGCTTTAGATGCATAGAATCATTAGGTTGGAAAAGACCTTAGAGATCATAAACTCCAATCGTACCCTGTCTACTACTAAATCACGTCCCCAAGCACCTCATCTACACACTTTAAAGGTTAAGGGGTACTTAAGGGTTACTTTGATTGTGATACAGTGAAGATGCCCTAAATCCTGAAATTTCTCTGTTCATTTATACATCTTTTTTCAAATGAGTGACACAAGTGATTGTACCGGATATGTGACAGTAATGTATGTATATGGTAATTTTTCTTTAACACAGGTGTTATGCTGCTTTCCTTATGATAACTTGAGGTGCTGCCTGTTTATTAGGTGCTAACCATATCCTGGACTAAATAAACTGGAAGGTCAAAGGCCAAGGTGTTTATAGGTAGTAAAGTTGGAGGCTGATGTGCAGGATGTTTATCAGTACACGATATGGCTGTTGCCAAGTTAGGGGGAGCCACCCTCAAGATGTTTCTGTTTCTTAACAACTTATCCATCTGTGCTTTCCTTAGTTTGGAGATGAGATTTTGATACTTTAAATAGATTTTAAATGCATTAAGGCTTCATATGTCTTTACAATGTTTTTTTTTTTAAATATGTGTAGTTTTATGTATAAACAATTATAACAGATTACGTTATCATAATTGCCATCCCTTTTGTCCTTGAATTTTTGGGGGGGATGTATGCAAAGAGTGAGTGAGTGCTCTGTGCAAAGTTAAAGATAAGCAAGGTCCCTGTTGCTGTTCTTATATCACCTCTGGACAGCAAACATAATTTCAAGTTAATTGGAAGTTGATTTACTTATTGTTTTCTTTTATTATTTGAACACTGGGATGGTAAGTGTAATGGAACTTGGGCAGAAGAGAAAGTTGGTGTGTTTAGGAAATGTAACTGAGTTTCCAAACAAACAGGGAGGGTAGCTTAGCTTTCTGTTTCACACCTCTTGGAAATGGTGAGGAACTAAGGTCATATAGGAGTGATAAACTGGAGGGGAAGCTCAGCGGTACGTGGGAATGACTGTAGCTGTTCCTTCCAGTTGTGTAAATATATATAATCGAGATATATGTAGCCTAATATATAAATACCCTGCTGGAAATCTGTACAGGATGAAACACCCTTGCCCTCTGGTCATTGCTTTGCATGAGGGCAGGGACTGTGCAGCTGAGAAATAGCTTTACTCACATCAGACCCCCCGATCCATGCAGGCTTTTGCCTACGGAACATTGCCTGCAATGCTGTTTCATTATGGGATAGTGCTCTGTTTCCTTGGTATCTGGAAACTTGTTTACATCACGATATGGAAACTAGAAATACAAATTCATGTAAACAGCATGTGAGACTGGAAATTATTTATTCTTGTCCTAGTGGTTATTTTGTTTAAGTTCACATTTTTAAAGTAGAACCTATTTTGTAGTGCTCTTGAGCTTTGTATCAGTCATAAATAGATTTTCCTACAGGTCGTGGTACCTTGATGGGAGACTGCTGCTACTGATTATTTCAGTCTGCGTTGTTTTTCCTCTTGCACTTCTTCCTAAAATTGGTGAGTAATTAAAGGAGAGCAGCGAATATTATTCTACTTTAGTAGAAATTACAATTGAAGACTTTAAAATCTTAATGGGTTATTTATTTATTTTAACTGGCAGGGGACTGGTGATGGTGGGAATTACTTAAGTTGTTGTACATGTTCTGTCTTCCAGCCCTGCCTAGTTAACCCATTACTTGGGTTGCAGTAGTATTTTGTCTGCAATACTAAAATAAAATCTTTACAGCAGAACATTAAAGAGCTGCATTTACTTACAGCATGCCATTAGTGGTAAGCCAGTTCTAATTTTGCCCTACAAAACTACATAAATGATCTGTGACAGGCAGTTGGAATGTTGTTATTCTGAGTCCTAAGCCCCAGATACCAAGCACTGTAATAGAAAACATGCCTAAAATATAAAGCTTTAGCTGTACATTAGGATCACTTTCCTTATAAATTCTCTTTTATTTTTACTGTTATTTTACAGGCTTTCTTGGCTACACAAGTAGTTTATCATTTTTCTTTATGGTGTACTTTACTCTTGTGGTAAGTTAAAAATCTGTGCGCAGCTTATCTATTTTTTTCTTCTTATTGTTTGAATGTTTTCATAAGCCTATTTGGAAATGAACTGTCTTCCCTTCCCCCTTAACATCTTATGTGGCATTTAGAGTTTTCCTTAAGTTCAGTATATGCTTGCTTGGAGAGATTACATTTGCTTTGCTGAGGCATGGAAATGTAGATGAACTTTGAGAGATGAGAAAAGATTTAAAATAATTACATTTTGGACCGGTAAACTTAACAATATTTTTGTTTTGCTGACGGTGCAGTGAAGGGAACTGGCACAAATACTTTTCTTTCCCTACTACTAATGGAATGGAATTCTGCTTTCTTAGCTTCTAACTGTTACTTACTGCAACTAGTGCAGAAGAAAATTTAATATACTCCAAATAAATTAGATTTACATGTATAATGGAGTGACAGAGTTCAAAAAAAAGGCAAAGAAAACTAGAACTTCATTAAGGCAGTTTACAAGATTCAGTAATACGTCAATGACCTTATTCTTCTTTCCTGCTGAAAGGAAAAGTTCTTTTCTCTGAGCCATATGGGGTTTTTTGACCTTGATGTTCACCCTCTCGAGGCCCCTGTGAGGTAGATGTTTCCAAATATCAAAAGTGAGACCTGCTAGGCAGATCTAAGAGGGAAAACGTGCCTTTAAATTGTGCTGGTTTTCTTTTTACAGGGAAAAAGTATGTTAATGCACATGTGTAATAAATATGTAGTACAAGCAAGCAACTCGCACTCTGTCATCTAGCTATAGAAACAAGAGTCTTATTGGGGAGCCTGGAAGAACGATCCCCCTCTCCCCTGTCATTCTGGCTTGCATTGACTTGCATTTAATACCTGTTTTACAAAGGGATAAACAGAGTTGAAGGCAAGTTGAACAAACATGCCATCCGGGAGACCAAGGCAATCCATTAGGAACTAAACCATGTGATAAAACCAAACTTCAAAGCTGTCAAAACATCTCCCTAGGGTATCCCTGGAGAAATGCAGTGTTTGTAGGACCTCAGGAAGCATTCTTCTTAAGCTGAGCATTGAGGAGCAGCTACAGCCTCTCCAGAGCTAATGGAAATTCATCTGTGATATTTATAAATTACCTTAACTTTTGACCTCTCTCCTGAAATTTATCTTAAAAAACAAAACAAAAAGCGATAACTTTAATGCTGAAATAGGTCTGTGACCGGAGCCAGTTGCGAGAGTTTTAAAACAAGTTCAGCTCCTGGATTTCCATGAGAAATATAGTAAAGAAAGATGCTGTGATGGGTGGATGAATTTTATAATTTCGGGCTCAGAAAAGGCAAATGCGTAAGCAAGACTTGTGTGCACACTTGTCAAGCTGGGATGATTCAAGATAGGATTTAGTTTTGATTATCTGTATCGAAGTAGATAGAAAGTGCTAATGAGGAGCACGCAACTACTGGATTTCTTATGAATTAATTAAGTTTGTGCACTTACTCTGTGTTGTTAAGTGATGAAGAAGCAGACACAGTAAATCTAACTGAGTTCAAAATCTTTAAAAGTCGTTATGGGTATTTAAATAAAACTAAAACTCCTCACAGAAGATTTTCTCTGACTTCTGTAGGCGCTGAAACTCAAAGGCATTAGCTGCGGTTCAGTTTTCATATCTAATTGTTTTGAAGTGGATGATCTGTGCTGTTGAAATAGCGTTTTAGTTTGCACAATGTTAATTTCTGTATGGCAGATATGTTTTAATTTGTTCCAGAAGAAAACTCTGTTAGTCATATGGAAGTAATACAATTATATTTTGCATATACAATAATTCTGCATGTTTTCAAGTGCATACCATCTGTTCAGCTTTTTGCCAGCAAGCCACAGTTTTAATACAGCCTGCAGAAATGATAGTTACAATAGACAGCATATGTCTTGGTCAGTGTGGTCTGATGGGGGCACTCAGCAAAGGGCTAGAGACTGATCTTTGTTTTGGGGCTCTGCCGTTGGGTTTGGGCAGGTCAGGCACCTCCTCTCTGTGCTTCTTTTAAAGTTAAGACAGTGGTTTTAGCCCTCACTTGGGGAAAAGTGAAAACACTGGGATGAGCTAATCTGGGAGAAAACCAAATCTATGTAGCTATTAATTCAAAGCCAGATTCTGTGAGGTCCTAAGCACTTTTGTTTCTGATTGTTGAATACTTCCCTGACTTGAATCGTAAGTGAAAAGGAATTAAATGTGATTGTTAAAGTTTTTTTCTTTTATTGCTTCCCCTCTTGCTATATTGAGTATTAGTGAAGAGGAATCACAGATTTCCCTTTTTATATTTTTTTCTTTGTGGAGACAGCGCTATTGGTGGCTTGTTCAATGAAAGTATTAATGATTCCTGATGGTATTTTTGTAAAGGTCTTGTTTATGTTCCCAGAACAAAGTGCGATGCAGATTGGGAACCTGCCACATGTAATGAGTAACGTTACACATAGAGAGCCCCTCTTTGCTGAGTACTGTCAGTACTGCTGGAATAAAGGGATTCCTGTTTTCCCTCTGCAGGATATGAAAGAGCAACATCACTGAGAATATTAGGATGTTTTGAGCCTTTAACATTATTTTTAGCACTGTTTTTAGTGTGGGATTAAAATATCCTATTTCCACTAGAATCTCTCTTTAGGTTTTACAGGTTTTTCCTTTAAAATGATTGTTATACTTGAAAGACAATGTTTATAAGAAATTGGCTTCAAGTTCCAGAGAAATATTGTGCTTTGCCTGCATGACTCCTCAGCTAATGGGCTGTGCTGCCAACTTAAAAATCCCTTCTGGCTGGCGATCTCATTAGAAATGAGTGTGCTTTATTTTGTCTCCATTTATTTCCATTCCAACATGATTCTTAATCTGTGTTAATTTCATTGTAGAAAAATGCCCTTCATTTTTAGGTTCGGCTTGTCCCTGTGCAGTGTCTGTATATCTCTTTGCTCTGTAGCTTGCGCAAAGCCTTCTACTTTGGAGCTGTCAAAGTCCTTCCTTTACTTCCCCTATCTGAGTGTCTTTTAAATACACCGATATCTCCTCAAAACAATATTTTGCCTTCTCACTTAGCTTCATAAACGTCTTCAACTAGCCAAGAGGCTTGGACTTCCTGAGAAGATGGCACATCCATGCATCCACAGCTCATTACGACAGCAGCAGCCGTCTCATCTGTGTCTTGGCTCGTAGCTCCTTGCTGCTCCGTGTGTCAGAAAGTGATGAAGCAGGGGTGACACATGTGACAGAGTCACACGTGTGTGCATACAGGCTCAAGTCATGTTTTGGTGTTTGGTCCTTTGCTTTCTCTCCCTTGCTTGCTCTTCGATTGAACTTGTTGATGTGCTACTAGGATCTTCTTGTCCCTTCTTGCACTCTTCCTCAGATGAGGTTGCAGTTTGCAGTGTAGAGAAGGAGGCGGTCCAGCCAATTAGTTAGTGGATAAGAAGAGATCGCCTGGTAAGATGCAGCATCAGTTACGTGCCAGAAACGTGACTGGAGGAGTTCCACTAAAAACCCTTTTTTGCAAAGTTTGCAGACTGCTATTGAGCAAGCTACTGCCTAATTCCATACCTTGAGCTGCTGTGTGTTGTTCTTAGTCATGCAATTTAAACCGTGTTATTGCCATAACAGACTCAGCGTGCCTTCTGCCCACAGTTCCCTTTCCCCGCATTTTGTCTGGAGGTAGCATGTGTTTGCATCTCCTGGCACTGATGACAAGAGGAAGCATCTAATCCTTATCCTCTGGGAAACACCACTTAGCTGCAAGCAAAAAGTAGTTCTTTGATCCAGGAGAAGCGCTCTCATTCATCATGTTATTTTTCTTATGAATCTGAGTCTTTGATTAAGTTTTTAATTATTCGAAAGAATTACAACCTTTAAAGCCAAGCAGCTACAATAGGAAATTAATTAGGGGGAGGAGAGCAATGGAACTATCGTTTTAAACTAAGGTCCTGAAAAAGGAGGTAACGTTTCTTATTTTAATTTCCCTTTGATTTTCAGCCCCATTCCTTGGCATTCCCTAGAGCAGCAGGGTGTAGCATAAAGCCCCAATGACATTCTGGGACAATAATTGCGTTTATTGTTTTTCCTTTGCTTTCTAGTCCAAACCATATGTTTCTGCCTTTTAAGATTAGCCCTAGGCTCTCCTCTATCTCTGTAAAGGACTTGTCTGCTTAGGGCGAGAGCCTGGGATAGCTAACACAGCAGCTATTTTGTATGGGAGGCAGTTAGCGTGGAGCACAGAGAGCGACTGTGGAGCGCTGGTTGTTTTTCAGTTAATGTCAGAGCTCATTTTGGTGCACCACCTCTAGATAGGCACGCCATAAGGCTGCCAGCTGTGCGCAGTAAGCAGCTAGATGAGTGGCACTGACAAGTTTGCCTGTCAAATCTCCTTGTGGCCTAACTACCAGTCAGGCCTCTTAATTTACTATGGATGTAGCTCCCTGCTTAGTATACCAACACTCTCATATTTTAGCTACACATATCGAAATATAAATAGATTTAAATCATTCATATCATTCATACATGAAGTATGCTGTCTTTGCAGGTTATGATAAAGAAATGGTCGATACCTTGTCCTCTACCTCTAAATAGCGCCATAGAGACTTTACAGGTAAAGCACATGCTGTTTTGAAGTTTTTCTAATTTTATTAGAATCATAGAATAACCAGGTTGGAAGAGACCCACCGGATCATCAAGTCCAACCATTCCTATCAAACACTGAACCACGTCCCTCAGCGCCTCATCCACCCGTCCTTTAAACTCCTCCAAGGAAGCTGACTCAACCACCTCCCTGGGCAGCCTGTTCCAGTGCCCAATCACCCTTTCTGTGAAAATTTTTTTCCTATTAGTAACTGTAATGCTTTTTTTCGTTTTTTACATTAACACTTTCAGAATTACTTGTAATTTAAATTCCTTCTTTTCTAAATCATCACAGAAAGTAAAGTTCCATGTCTGTGGTTTGGGCTTATTTAATTTTGCCACTTTTATGTGTGTCTCTCTTCTAGGCTTCAAATTCTACTGGGGACTGTAAAGCAAAGCTCTTTCATCTTTCCAAAGAGGTAATCTCTATTAACAAAATAAGCTGGGGAGGGACTATGATTCTATGAATACGCCAACTTAAAGGAGAGTGGTCCTTTTAAAGAATTGAAGTTTAACTCTATCCAGGGTGAGCTATCCTTCTTTAAAACCAGTTACAGGCTTCTGCAGTATTTCCTATACCTGCTGCCAAGTGTTATCCAGTCACACTCTTCCTTTTTTTGTATGAAAGCTGGCTGTGCAAGTTAGCATTTTTGAAAAAATTTCGCAAATATGAGCATGTATATGAGATGGAGGGGAGGTCACCCCCCTGATGCAGTCAGACCAAGCCACCTTAATATGCCATCAGGTGGAAGTTGGTCCTACTTAACTGTATGCACACTTTCAGTTCCTTGTGAGGTAGAACACATTTCCTGAAACCCCTGGATCTACTCTTAGGTTGTTTTTTATTACCTGAAGGTAATTCTTTAGATCTAATGCAATCTTGCACATTTAATTGGATGCCAGCTTAATTAATGTGGCATTTAAATCATGTTACCACCCATCAAGCCTTGCAGGAGAGGATGTGTCATGTAGAACTCTAGTCTCTGGAAAGGAAAAAGGAAAGAATAAATCTAGGATATGCCTTCAGCATAGTGGAGTTCAGGAGGGACACGGTTGGTTGCATTTGTCTGAAAAAGCAAAATCTACCCCACTCTCCCAAGAAAAAGATTAAAAAAAAAACCAGTTTGGTCAACACAAACATTGGATAAATGTCATCTGTAGATCAGAGAAGTTTTGCTTTGACCAGGAACATCTATCGTAAGATTCTGGCCTTTTATCTGACCTTTTGTGCTTTGAATAATTTGGGGACTCATCTCTACTTATTCTTTAGCTTTAATTTCCTGAGTAGGAAGTGACATGTTTTTACCAGTAGGGGCCTGATTGTGTCAGCACAAAAATGTTTGGTATAGTTCAGCTTATTCCAGTTGGCAGTTGACGTGAGCTATGCTAGATGATCCATCTTTTCTGTTCCAAGTTTCTGGAATAATATACCACTGATTGCATGGTTGCCACTTGAATTATGTAACTGTCCTAAAACTTAAGCATGCCAAAGCATGTTAATCTTTTCTACATGCTGTATCCTATATTTTTTTTTTGTGAAGAAATAAGAAGACAGTAGTGAAGTTAGGGCGAAGGGATCAGTAATTTGACAGGTAGTTATGGGTATCAGAACTCAGATGATGTCTTAGGAAATGTCATGTATGATGCTTTTTTTCTGTCAGTACTTTTTCTGTAAGTATTTGGCCCCAAAAGAATCTTTCAGTTGTTGGCTTAGAGAGGATGACCCCTCCTGATCATAAAGTAGTACGCTGTGACCACTACTTAAAGAGATACGAGTTGAAAAGTTCTGCTTTTGGGAAATGATGCAGAGATACTATATTGTGGAGATTTATCTCACAACATTAGTGTGGAAAGATTTCCACTGACTTCCAACACTTTAACTGAATTCATCCAGGTATTTTTTTCCAGTGATCTGTAATAACAAACAACCTAAAAGATGATTTTCTTCTATCTTAGAGTGCTTATGCAATACCAACTATGGCCTTCTCCTTTCTCTGCCATACCTCAGTCTTACCCATCTACTGTGAGCTCCAAAGGTAATGTATGAAAACGCATGCAATATTAAAATATAATTATAGTATTTCTGTAATACTTCCCTTAAATTAATCTTAAATAATTCATATCTTCAAGTCTGTGCCATCAAACAAGGCAAACAAAGTAGCTTTCATGTTTTTGGGAAATGTACAGTTTTAGTCTGTACTGGCTTTTCCTCTCTTACAGGAGAGAAAAGTAGCAAATACAGTTCCACCGTCAATATCAGTACATTGTCCTGGCCAATCTGGAGAAAAAAGGTCATTTGCTAAGGTACTTACTAGTTAATTTTTATTGCTGTGACTGAATCTGCATTTGGCCATGTCTGATTCAGTGAGGCTTTTGACCTAGACTCTGTTCCTGGCTCAGAATATGTATCATCTTATATAAATAAAAGTTTTTATTTAAGAAATACACTGGCAGGTCTAAATTCCCTGCAAGTGTGGGGCAGTTTTAGTAGTCTGCATGAAAAGCACCCTTCAATTACTAGATTAGAAATACTTATAAAACACTTCAGTGTTAGTAACAGCACAGGCCTCAGCAAATACTCTGTGACTGTAAATTAAGAGGATGTTTTCCTAACGAAAACTAGGCTGCTTTTTTTTTAAAAAACGTAGATTGCATTGTGTTTAATAGTCCATGTTACAGAATAAGCAACACTAATTTTCTGTGGGTTTATTTTGCTTTTTTTCATTTTAGTCCATCCAAAAGTAGAATGCAGAACGTAACTGTCACAGGAATTGTTCTGAGTTTCCTAATTTACTTTCTGTCTGCTCTGTTTGGGTACCTGACATTTTACGGTAAGTATATTCTTCAAGTGTTGTATAGAATGAAGGCTAATAATAAATGATAAATGCATTCTGTCTGGAGTGCCTTGGGCTTGTTTGTGCATTGGTATCCTTGAATCCTCAAAAATCTTGTTACTCTGAAAAGTTAAGAATATACCTAAACACTGCGCAGTAGTAAAGTCTCAACGTGTAAGGTGTAAGTAGATAAACTTTAGGGAGTTTGTGCCCCAAACTTCTGTATAGACAAGATGTTGGTCCCTAAACTGTAGTTGATGGTCTCCCAATACTCTCTAACACTGCATAATTAGGCTGGTGATCACCACTACAATTGGGCTGTATGATTGTCACTTAAAAGCTGGGAACTCATTTATCATGGTCTGTGAGAAATATTAAGATCTGATAATAGTCTGTTTGTCTAACAAGTTTGAAATGTCAGTTCCAAGGCTATACTTTCTGGCAAGATTTGTCACTTATTAACCTTGTGATATCCTAGCACATTTGCAGTCTCTAAGTAGTAGTTTATAGGAAAACATAATATTGAGTGCCACTTGGAGAATCTGAGAGATTCAGCAGGCAGTGCAGGGTAACCATCTGTCTCCAGATGAGATCTGAACAAAGGGAGGAAAGATAAACAATAGTGGTCCCAGACCATACCAGTTTTTGTTACTTTTGCTGTCAGTATTTCTTTGGAACAAGATCTTGTCTTCTTTACATTGATGGCAGCCTAAAGCCTGTTTCATTGAGAATGTTTCTGGATTCCTGCAAGCCTGATTTCTTTTAGTAACTCAGACACAAGAGCCTAAAGCACTGGAACCAAGAGTGGATGTCTGTGAGATCCCCCGTGCACTGCAAACTGCTTCTCCTTTTTTCACTTTTGGGTTGTCTTGTTTAATTACCTTATTTCTTTAAAGAAAGAGAATCTGTTCCCTGTTCCTGAACCACCGGTCTGAGAAAATGTGAAACATTTAATTTAAATTGAAACCAAACCAAAACAAAAAAGAGTTCTGTCTTTGAAATGAGATGTGCTTCATCTTTCTGTGGTTCAGAGGGCTTATTCTGTCTTCTGTGAATTTGAAACTTCATACAGTGACTGGACTTCCAAAAAGCACTGAGTCAAGGTATGCCAGAAGAGTCAGGGTAGCAGACCATTTTCAAGGCTCTGACTTTTGCTGTTAACTCTCAGTTTTCACTGTAAAAGGGCCAAAGACAAAGGTGAAGAATTTATCAGTGACTCATCACTTTTTACCCCACTTCTGCCTTGAACAGTAAAAGAATGGTATAGTATAGACATAGGACATTAATAACACTTATGGTGGTGTATCCATGGCATACAGTACCATAATAATTCCACCGTAGAGTTGGTTTTGCAAAGCTAAAAATACACATGATGAACAGCACGTGAGATTCTCATTGCTCTGGAAACAGAGCTGTTGCTTGGATATGTTTGGCCTGGTCGGGTGCAGTGTCAGTACAGTTCTCAATTGTCATCTGGGTGCTGTAAGAGTCCAAACTGACAGCCCTGAGGTGTCCTTGTGTTGTAGCTGACTACTCATTTGGCACAGGGAAAAATCAATGTCAGTTGTGAAAAGAAATATCTTTTAGAAGTGTAACTGATGCTAGTTATCCGTCTCTGTGTCATCCAGCAATATATTGCTAACTATAGTTAGTAAAAGCACATAGGCTTGCATAGTTTTGAACATTTCTTCCTTTAAATTAGAACTGCAGCTTTTCTTTCAAATTGTGCAATTTTACCTTGCAGATCACATAATGTTTTTCAGGGGAAAAAAAAAAAAGAAAATGCAGTTCAGCCAATTTAGCAAAATTAATTTGGTTCTGGTTTCTGATGAAATCAAAATAATCTGTTGTTGTCTGTTTCAGAGACAGAACAAGTTTTACGTTACTGTGTGCTTGGTTTTGTGTCAGATCGTCTGTCTTTTAAATCCTTTCTCCTCCGTATTTGTATCTTCTCCTAGGTGGCTTTGGCTCTAGCAGAGCCTCGATACGGACTTGCCTCTTTGAGTTGTTTCAGTTTTCTGTAGATTATCTATCCTAGTGTGTCAGTAATACCATAGTGATGTGTGTGCAACCCCTTCCCCTCTGCTTTAGTCACAAGCAAATCGATCAATTTGAGTATCATACAATCACTAGGCTGGAAAAGACCTTTGAGATCATGAAGCCCAACCGTACCTGTCTGCTACTAAATCATATCCCTAAGCACTCCATCTGCCTGAATTTTAAACACCTCCAGGGATGGGGACTCAACCACCTCAGCTTAATATGCACTGCTAATTAGCATAGTTACCAGATTCTTAATGAAGTGATTCATTTTTCTGGTTTTCAGACAAAGTGGACTCTGAACTGCTGCAAGGTTATAGCAGGTACCTGCCACACGACATTGTCATCATGACTGTTAAAGTTGCCATACTGTTTGCTGTCCTTTTGACAGTCCCGCTAATCCATTTCCCTGTAAGTACTCCTAAATGTTTTAAATCTGGCACAAGGAATGGTAACGCTAATGCTTTGCAGGCTACAATATTTGAGTCACATCTAGTCTTGTGTATCTTATTCACTTGTCAAGTGATTGATCAAAGACCACATATTTGCATATGTTCCATGAGAGTTCCAAAATAACAACTAACCACTAAGCTAATTTGTGTTCTTGAGACAGATTTCAGATAGCCCACAGCATTGTTTTCAATTTAGAGAATTCAGAACTTCTAAAGTTTGTTTAGTTTGATTTTTTTCCCCCTCTTAAATTGAGTTTTGCTGACTTGGTTTTTCCTTTCCACATGCACGCACCCACACGCAAACACACTTGTACTTGAAAACTCAATTTAACTGTAAATTAAACCCACATATTGACCTATTTCACCAAAAAAACCCTATTTTAATTTACCAGTACCATGGTAGAATTGAAAATTAATTCAGTTATGACCAAAAAGATTGTGCAAGCAAAGCTATGTATACAGGAGTGGTGTGTAGATTAGATATCAGTTGGCAACATGCTAACTTTTGCTCCCAAGTGTGCTCAAAGAGTCAAAGAGCATTATTCCCTAGATCTATTTTTGTCCCTGCAAAAGGGAGTAATTCCATTAATGGCCTTGTGACGAGTGAACTCTGTGCTACAGAAAGACAAAATACTTCACTATCAGTAAATGTTTTGCATTTTGATTTTTAAAATGTTGTTTTGCATTTGAAATGATGGTGTTCTTAAGTTTATGAAATTGAGGTAAGATTAAGATGTGTGTAAGTGTATGTATTTACCCATGCAATTTTTTCTTTTCTCATTGTGTAGGCAAGGAAAGCAGTGTTGATGGTTTTTTTCTCTCATCTTCCTGTGTCATGGATTTGCCATATTCTTGTCACTTTAACACTGAATACCATTGTTGTTTTGTTTGCCATGTATGTGCCAGACATTAAAAATGTATTTGGAGTAGTCGGTAAGTTTTTGGGATTGTTTTTTTTTTTAAATTTAAAATTTCCTTAAAAAAAATCAGTGTTATGATAAGCTGATGTACTTCAGTCTTGCTCTAAGTAAAATCTTTCTTTCTGTTCAAAGGTTCAACCACATCAACATGTTTGCTTTTTGTATATCCTGGGCTGTTTTATCTTAAACTCAGCAGAGAGGACTTTTTATCACCACAGAAACTTGGGGTATGCTTTTTTTCATATGTGCTGATGATATTTAAATAGACTAATTTTAGATACATCTTAATACACCGTAGAGCAAGGGGGAAAGTTATTATTTGCAATGCAGTTTACAGAATCTGTGAGCATTTTCTTTTATCCTTCCTCATAGCTCTAGTCTTTCTGAAACTCCTTCTTCACAAGAGAATTTTGACTAGCAGCTTGTCCATATGCTGGTCTGTTGGTCTGAATATGAGCTTTTCCCTGTAGTTGTCAGATGTTGACTTTTAATCCAATTTCTCCTCAGTTTTTATAAATTACTCTGATGTTGTCTGGGCAGGTGGGACAAAGCCAAACTGCATTTAAGTGAAACAGTGTTTATGCTTATTTGCTATGTAAGCCTTCACAAAAGCATCTTTCTTCCCCCTCTATTTCCCTTCCTTTTTTCCCTTCTCTTTTGGTGTAGTAGGTTAAGTTCTAATTGGAATTTGTGCTGCAGCCTGCTTTTTGCACTGTAACTGTCTTCATTTTAACCACTGTTCAGCAGAGCAACTTCATGACAGTGGCTAAAATGATGACAAACTGCTTATTTGTAACCCTTCTGCCATTCTTATGATTCATAGAGCTGCTCTTGTACTGGCAGAATATGGAATCTGAAAGAAAATCTAATAACAATGTTCTTTGACCACTTAAAGTCCTGAGTAGTTCCAACAGATTTGGCGTCTTATTATAAATCAGCAAGTTTCTATCTCTTGAACTGTAGGTTTATTATCATCTGGAAATTAAAAAATACAAAGAATCCATTGCGACTTTAATTATATTTTGAGTAAAATAAAAATTCAGCTTCGTAATTAGTTCAGAGTTCTAAAGGGTAAATGTTTGTTTGTTTGTTTGCAGATAAATAATGTGTGCAAACAAACTGGACTGCTCTGAGAGCTCCCAGTGAAACCATCCCAGAGCAGGCTTAGTTTAGCTTCCCCCTAAGCAGGTACCTGATGTTTGAAGGCTGAGTAATTTGAAACATTAAAGGTTCTTTTAAAAGGCACTAAACCTGTCCTTACAGGTTTTTTTTTCCTCATTGGTTATAAGCCTTAGAAATGTAAAATGCTTCCTTCAGTAAAACATTCATTTTCGCTTTTCTTTCTTCACAGGCATGTGCATTGGTTATTTTTGGCATTTGTGTTGGCCTTCTCAGTTTAGTTCTAATCATTTTCAGTTGGATTGATCAATAACAGCCTCTTGTCACTGTTTGAATCGAGCTTCAGAAGGACAGAAAGAACCAGAGATGTGTCAACACTATCGAAGTGAATGCTGGACATCCTAAAGAAAACACTGACTGAAGCCGTCCATGGGAGAAGTAATGCTCTTTTGCACTGTGTTAGCGATGCTCCTTCTTTAATCTTGAGTCACTCTCTTCAGATATTGGACGATCAGTCTTTGCCAGTCTAAAGTATTAATTTTTAATGATGTAATCATGATAGGTAAAAAGGTCTCTTGAGAATTTCTGCAATCGAAAAAATGCTTTAGTGCACATGGTGAAAAAGCAGAACCTTGCAATAACTTCTCTTTTAAAGATGGTGAGATGGATAGATATTACATTAATCATGATGTGCCTGTCATGATATATGCATTTAAACCATGAAAGACTTCTATTGCTTCTATAATTTCCAAAATTTCAGCCAGTTCTTAATATGAACTTCATGATTCCAAATGTTTACCCTAATTTTTCTTAGTGTGGATCCAGAAACAAGCTGCCTTAGCCCAGTTTAATGGGCACATCATGATAATATTTGCTAATTGTTTTTTAAATACGGATTTTATACCTCATTGTGTTTGAATCATACTGAAGTAATTTTTAAATTAGAAGGCTTTGCCCATCTAGCACAATAGCTTTTAGTAGCATTAGGAAATACTTCCATTTTGCAGTTAATAAGATATTTTTTCAATTAATGTCTGCTTTTGAATATTATTCCGTATACCTCAGTGTTCCTTCCAGTGACAGACTTCTTTCTTTTTCTTTCTTATTCCCATTTCTACAAGCCTTTCATATGTAAAATAGAGTGTTTCTATATTTTATGTGCTGTTGTGTATCTGAGAAGGTTTGGGCTTGAAAGGTGAAATTCCACCTCTGTTTAAAGACAAAGGAAATTTTACATTTATGGAACCCTAATTCTACCTTAGATCTCTAAACTTCCATTTACCATTTAATAATTCCTTTTTTCTCCTTGCCTAAACAAAATGTGAATGCCATTTTCAACACCAGTTGGGCTGTTAAATATGGTATCAAGAGCCCACAGCAAAAGTTCCTCTTATTAGTAGAATGAAAGGAGTGGCTCATATTGTGGTAAGAATTTAAAATTTGTTTCTATCACGTGGAATCTGATGTCTTTAAAATAACTTAATCTCTTCAAAGACTTTATGCCCAAAGGAAGGTAAGCCTCCCCAGAAATGGCTCATGTAAAGCTAAGAAATTAGACCTCTGCCTCAAATGGCAAGATTTAGAGAGTGGGGAATTTCTTCACTGTTTCCAGATGCAATATTTCTTTTAATTTAGCTTAGCACTTCTGCATCTGAGAAGTGGAATAAGGCCCAAGCGAAACATAGCAAAGTAATAAATTTATGGAATTTGAAAGCAGCTAGTAAGGGACATTTAAATAAATTTTTCTGTCTGTAAAGTGCACAGTTAGCAAATTAGTTGACTATTACTATAAAGTGCTGCTGAAACGGTTCTGCTAATATGTTGGCCTGTGTTTTGTCCATCGATCTAGGGAAGATACCCAAAGCCTGGCATTTCTAACCTCTTAGTAGGGAGGTCTGTGCTATTAACCTTCTGAATTATGTCACACTGGAATTGGAAAACACTGATGTGCTGGCTTTAAAAAAACCCTGGCTGAATGTGCTTGATCCTCACCTGTTTAAGGGGGGGAGAAGCAGATAGCAGAGTTAGAGTCACCTTCTCTGTACCTCAGCTGACAGATGAGGATTTCCCTGACTTCAGTCCCCACAGGTCATTCTGCTCTCTGAGGATCCGTAAAATAATTTTCACTTTTGATAGATGGCCTGAAGACACCCAGGTGGTGTAGCTTGGTACAGTTTCAGGGATCCTTTTTGCTTGGGGAATATTCTTCTGCTTAGAAGTTTAATAAAGAAATGGGCTTGGGTGGTGATGGCCTGGGAACTAACTCAGAAGTTTTGGTAGGATCCCCACTTTGCATGGGTTGGTGCTTCTGGATACTACTTTCTGGAGAAGACTGCAGTTATTTTAATGATGAAGTTTCTTGCAGAGGTTTCATGACACAAAGGGAGCCATTTAAGAATTTGTCAGTACCAGAAACAGCATGTCCACTCCTGGCCAGAAGTTCACAACGGCTTCTGTGGCACTGGCGGTGGTTCCAGGTCAATATGTTTGCCCTGCAGAAAACCGCAGTGACCAGGAGATGTGACACATCACCTGCCAAAAAATGAACTGAGCAAGCTCTCTTAGGGGACAAGAAAAGTGAGTGGGGGTAGGAATGGGACCACCTTTTTAAGCAGCAGCAGCCATCGGATAGCATGTTTTTCCTCATAAAACCCTACACTGTCCAGCAGTGCTTGTGCATGTAGAGGATGCTTTTGACTTTGATCAGAGGATTGATCAGATTGACTCAGCATGAGTGCCTATTAATGGTGGAGGCTCCTCATCTTGCCTTTGTTCTTGCAGTTTTGCCAGGTTTTTAACTCTTGATAACCAGCTGTAGCTGCCTTCCTGCCTGCGAGTGCCCTCTAACAGCTGTGTTTCACACACTTTCATATCCCATAAGGATCCAGCTGCTCAAGATATCTCTGGCAGTAGAGTAAAAAACTATGTATTTATGTTATAAAACTACCTTGAGAAAGCAGTGACAGCTGGACATTGGGAAATTATTTTCTATCTGACCAAACCAAAGCTTTTTAGGAAAATGAGAGACCTTATTTTAATGTGAATAAACTGCAGGAGGTTCCAGACACTAGAATTTAAGAGGAATATTTATTACAACTTCTGTGGAAATCGTTTCTTGTTTATCAAATGCTCTGGTAGCATTCTATGGAGTTATATTTGTAATCACTTTAGTCACTTTATTTTAAACTACCAAGACACAGCACTGAAGACAGATTATCTGTGAAGGTGCAAAAAGTTTTGCCAAGCTTTTGCTCTTTCCTCCTCCCCTGAAAAAGCCAAGTCTTGCTGTGCACTGCAGTGCTCTGTCGTACACAGGCACTTAGGTTTAAAAACTGTGACTGAGAATACAGTGTTAATTTTACAGCTGATTCCTGTAATGCTATGGACTTGGCTACATTATTGTTTTTAATCCCTGAGAATTATCCTAACTAGGCTGGCTATTAACTAGCTTAATAGGTAGTCTTTGGAATGATGAATACCAGTCCATGGAGTTAATACTGGGTAAGGATGAATGGAAGCAATTCACACCTCTGCTGGAGTTCTGTCATTACATTTTGGCTGTGGTGCAGGAGGGATATAGGTACAAGGGGTTACAGCGTGTCCGTTATCTTTCATCTGAAAGAGAGTTAGAAATACTTCTACTTAAGAATAACTTAAAATATGGAGAGAAGAAGAAGGGCAGAAAGAGGAAGAACTTATATTTCCAAATTTAGAGCATTTTCCACAATGAAAGAGCAGAATAAGGACACTCTTTTTATCCAGCTTGGAAAGGTTGCCTTTTCCCAGCTGAACAACAACAGTGTAAGAGATGAAAATTAATTGATAGCCTTTGATTTGTTTTCTCTCGTTCTCCTGTTTCCATTCTTTTGTTTGTTTGAAGGCTGCTCACATTTCAGATGGACTGTGGTAAGCTGGGTGTGGACAGAGTCCATTATAAACAGCATTGCAGGAAGGGGTGCTGCAAAACAAAACCTGCCTTGATGGTGTGGCAAACGCTTGTGGTTTATTCCCATGTTTATAAGCAGTTTGTGTCTTAATATACTGATTTTCATGGCCATAAGCTTGTTTAAAATCCTCTTTTGTGTCCCTGTGTAGTGAAAATTGAGATGCTATGAGACTGTCGTATCCTCTGTCTGTCCCTGCTGTCACTTTTCCCTTCACTTCAGCTTTGCATTAGTATCAGTTACACCCTGCTGAACAGGGATGTGCCGGTAGCTGAGCAGTCTGAGTGAAAGGTATGGATCAGGGAAAGCACTGCTTTGTCCATGCCCTGCAGGCTTGATTCCACCTCTGCTCCTCACTGAAGGTCAGAGTCACACATAGGCAGGCCTTGTTTGGTGTGCCCATCATGTCTGTTCCTGTAGGAATTTGTCTTTTTGAAACGGGGAGACATCTTAGCCTGCCACATGCAAAGGCTGTGCTGGTCTGGAGTTCTTGAATCAGTTGTATCATGCGTAATAGACTCAAGGTGCTGCGTTTCCTAGCCTTGCAGTCCTCCTAATGAGGATGAAGATGGTGGTGCAGTGGGATCTCTGATTTGCTAGGGCAAATGTTAAATCCTTAAGCAGTTTGCATGAAGGAGCATACGGACTTCGTGACTTCTCATGCTGCACAAAGTATCGCTTTGTTATGGATCTGGTAGCTGGTGCTCCAACAGCTGTAGTCCATTGAGGCTGCGAGGTCACACGAGCCATTGGTCCATGTTTGCCAGTTTTGAGGCTCCATGAGCAATTGCTCAGGTGACTGGCTGTCTCATTTATTTTTTGGGGGTGTTTAGCCTGGAGAAGAGGAGGCTGAGGGGAGACCTTATTACTCTCTACAACTACCTGAAGGGAGGTTGTGGAGAGGAGGGAGCTGGCCTCTTCTCCCAAATGACAGGGGACAGGACGAGAGGGAATGGCCTCAAGCTCCGCCAGGGGAGATTTAGGCTTGAGATTAGGAAGAAATTCTTCACAGAGAGGGTGGTTAGGCATTGGAACAGTCTGCCCAGGGGGGTGGTTGAGTCACCCTCCCTGGAGGTGTTTAAGGTTAGGGTAGATGAGGTGCTTAGGAGCATGATTTAGGGATTGGTGGGAATGGTTGGACTCGACAATCCAGTGGGTCTCTTCCAACCTGGTCATTCTGTGATTCTGTGATTCTGTGATCTCCTTTGGATGGAACTAGGGCAGGGTTATGGACCTCTGTGGGTGTTTTGCCTGACCCACTATGGCCAATCTCATTTCAAATTCTTAAAATTGATTTTGAGGGTTACTTGTGAAGAATATGAAACAATTTCATTGGCATCAGCTGATGCACATTCATCATTACACGTGGTAGGTGAGGACAGAAGCATGTCTGTTCTGGGTAGAAACATCAATGATGTCCCCATTATATACAGGCCAGCTCCCGAGCCTTTACTGAGCCAATGGGAATTGGGAATTCTGAGTCTTGCCAGTTCAGCATCCTGGGGCTGAAAGAGATGGACATATTTACCCATTCATCACTACAAATACTTCAAGATTAATCAAGTTGTTTCCAAATGCCCCTACTTGAGTAGATGAAAATTAATATTCTTATTTCTATAGTGGGCATCCTAAAGATTTAAATTCTTAGAATCATAGCATGGTTTAGATTGGTAGGGACCTTAAAGCCCATCTTGTTCCAACCCTCCCTTCCACTGGATCAGGTTGTTCAAAACCCCATCCAACCTTGCCCTGAACACCTCTGAGGGTGGGACTTCCATTACTTCTCTTGAAGATCAGTCCAGGAGCTAAAGTAACACTGGTTGCTCTAGAACTCCTTTCCCAATTAGATTTAATTTAACACTTTACCAGAAATCGTTGTTCAACAGTTGACTTCCATATTGGAAGCATTAGTTGTAGTTGTTCTGCATAGCAAAAAACATTTGGACATGTTTACTGTTACTTCCTAATGAACTGCTAGTGGCAGAGAGCTTTCAGTATTACAAAAGTGCTGCCTAATTTCTGCAGTTTGCGATGTTGTTTTTTGTATTTGTGTTTCCGCAGTGATCATTCAGCCATGCTTCAGGTGGGGCAGGAATTCCTAAAAAAAAACAATAACTATATGTAAGAATTGCCTGGCTTGTGTCAAACCTGTGTGTTGTACAGCGGATTGCTTCTCTGAGTTCTCCCTCCTGCAGGTTCCCTGTGGAACAGCCAGGACATTTTCCAAAAAATCTCCAGAAAATAAACAGGACTTGCGTAACTCATGCAGTTGTTGACTTTGCTTTGTGTGTTACGTGCCTGCTTAGTGAAAAAGCAAGTGTTGTCTGCACTTGGTTCCTGATGTGCAGCAGTGTTGCTGCTCACCCTGGCTCAGGTCGTAGCATTCCTCCTGGCAGGAAAGGGTGTAATTCTTAAAAACCATTCCTAGTTTGGTGGTGGTAGCAGATTTGTGCACTTACACGTGTTCTCCTTTACCATAGTTGTGTTTGATCCACGCTCTGTTCTGCAGGCAACATCCTGCAGCACCCAGCTTGAAATGGATGTGAGACATGATCTGGGAAGCTGTTACAAATTGCTCCTCTAGGACCTAGTCTGCTCTGTGTTTGATTTTACTCTTTGACCTATGCTGTTTGAAACATAAAGGATGCAGAAAATAACTTGTCCAGCTAGAACTGCAGTTGATGTCCTCACAGGTATTGGTTTCATCAACAGCAAGCCTGCTTCTGCACTCTTCTGCTCCTCTCCGTAAACAATCATAGAATCATGGAAGGGTTTGGCTTGAAGGGACCTTAAAGCCCATCCAGTTCCAACCCGCCTGCCATGGGGCAGGGACACCTTCCACTGGATCAGGTTTCTTAAAGCCTCATCCAACCTGGCCTTGAACATCTCCAGGGACGGACGGGGCCGCCACCACTGCTCTGGGCAACCCGTGCCAGTGCCTCACCACCTTCACAGGAAAACATTTCTTCCTAATTTATCATCTAAATCTCATCTCTTTCAGCTTAAAACTGTTCCCCTTGTCCTATCCCTGCACTCCGCAATAAAGAGCCCCTCCCCAGCTTTCCTGCACGCCCCTTTTCAGTACTAGAAACTGCTCTAAGGTCTCCCCAGAGCGTTCCCTCTTCTAGGCTAAACAAGCCCAACTCTCTCAGCTTGTAAAACAGGAGACAGCAGAAGCAATCTCAGAGTCTATTGCCATGCAGTGTGCTGCCCCTGCCAGCACTGCCTCCAGGCAGTGGGTGCCCAGCAGGATGAAAAACTGCTCAAGGAAACCACTTTGGGAAGGGCCTTCTCGTGCATCAGCCAGGGAGGGCTGGACAGTTCATATCAGGTGAGAGGGATCGCAGCTGCCCTGGAAGGGTTCTGGAGGTTTTTGGCTATAAATCGTGGTGCTCTCTATAGCTGTGACAACCTGTGAGCACAGCTCCCATCACTTTGCAAGGTTTAAGGGAGTCCTGAATAGAAGCAGAAAAATGGAAAAATACTCTATTGTGCTGCTGGCTCGATTCCAGAGCTGTACCGACTGCTCACACATGTGAAAATGAGTTTCAGCAAGTTTGTATTTACTTAACGATGTTTGCCCCAGCTGGAAGCGGTACCAAAGAGCGCAAAACCCATTTTTTTTTGTCCTTGCACTGCACCAGCTGCTCGTACCTGTTTTAGTTGCCGAGAGGGTCTTGTCCGTGCTTGGCATTTCTCTTGCCTCCAGCATCATTGCTCGCATGTTAGTGGTCCGTACAGCAGCCACATGACGCCACACAGCTCTCTGCACCTGGTTTAGATTTAAAGCTCGTTTGCACATGATGTCACATTTTTATTGTCAGCCCGGCAAAGGTCAAGACAGTTCATTTTGGGAAGGTTTGCGCTGTTGAGCCTTTCCAGTGGTGCCATTAAAGCCTTCACCATCTGACTTACATTTCAGTTTTCTGGCATGATGTAATTTATACAGACTAGATTTATACGGCGAGTGGGGAGGCTGATGTGGTCACTAATCAGCCCATGTTGAAGAACTACTTTTCTGAAGACCGAGGGTGGAAATTACTGCTCCATGCATCATGTAGCAAATCATGGATCTGACTAGAGGAAAGTTAATGAGCTCTGGAAGCTCAGGGTGGTTGTTAAAAGCTATTGCCTTTCAGAAGCTTAGTCTCACTGCTCCATCAACTGGAGTGGGACAGTGTTCCTGGGAGCCTGGTCCCTCCACCCTCCCAGGTAGCTCCACTTGATAATGGGATTTACATAT
The DNA here is from genome assembly GCA_033459285.1 of Clamator glandarius. Taxonomy (NCBI): domain Eukaryota; kingdom Metazoa; phylum Chordata; class Aves; order Cuculiformes; family Cuculidae; genus Clamator; species Clamator glandarius. The sequence continues at coordinate 900,768 of JAUNZM010000428.1, forward strand.
AGGGATGGAGAAAAGATTTGGGATGTGGTTCTGACTGCACAAAACCTGCTGGGCTGGAATTGAGGGCCGTGAAAATTTCAGGTCTTATTCTTGCCTGTTCCGGTCATGCTCTGCTGTTTCATTTTGTACATCAGTTCAGAAGTGAGGCTTTACCGTAGTGTTACCCCCGCTGGGTTTGTGCAGCTCCTGGCTGTGAATCCTCAGTAGGAAGGGTTTAAGTAGCTTGTGTATTTTATAGCTTCTCACAGGTCTGGCACCGTGGCTACCTCGTGGGATGCGCTTTGGGATACTGATGAACAATGTCTATCCCTGTTAAAGGGAGAAATGACCCAATACATGCTTTTATTGTCTAAAATTTACTTCTCTAAATACGTAAATTGGTGCTTGATCCTTCAGGCCTAACCTTTGAAGAACCTGAGCAGTGAGACAGAATGAGGTTCATGTTGGTGGGTAGCAAATGCTTGTGCAGAGACAAGCTGGGCAGAAGTTGTGCTGACGAGGTCCCTGTTGACCCGTGTGTGCAGAGCATTGAGGCAAACTTCTGAAATAACACCCACCTTCTCCTTCTCTTGGTCCATTTTAATTCCCAGCCGCTGCACAGTAATAGGAACCTGTCTGGAGGGCTCCTCACGCTTGAGCTTTGGGTAAGGGAGCAGGGAAATTTCTGCTGTTGCTCACTGATAGGGGGCTGGCTGGCTTCGCCAGGGAGTGGAGTTGAGAACTGTAGAGAGCTATAGGCAAAATCACATCTGGTAGGTAAGAGATGCAGATGGAAACTGCCTGGAGATGTTTGCTCAGACAGGGAGGTCACTAAAATTACATCTGAAACTCAACAATTCCATTGTCCATTCCCCTGCCTGGGTCCAGAGGGGTGTTACTGGCTTCAGTGCCCTTTTGATGTTATCTGCATGTTTGAGTACAGGGTCATTGTAAGCATATCTCTCAATGAAGATATGTGAGTTTATGTTCCAGATACTGCAGCATCTTCAGGACATTGGTCCATTTACCCCTCCTGGACATGTGCTTTTATCAGGATTGATGTAGCTAAGCGAGGTTCCACTTACAGACCAAGACTTGCAGGTCACTAATAGTAACCAATGGCAGAGTGAAGAGCTAAAGGCCCTCTTATTGTATCAGTCATAGAATCATAGAATAGTTTGGGTTGGAAGGGACCTTAAAGATCATCTAGTTCCACCTCCCCTGCCAAAGGCAGAGACACCTCCCACTAGATCAGGCTGCCCAAGGCCAATGGATATTTATCCATAAACTCTGTCCCATCAAAGTGGGCTGCTTTGGACCTGGTGAGTGCTGCGACCAACGGAGTCATTCCCGGGGCACTCTGCGTTGCTGGCTGTTACTGCAGCACATCCCTTCCCAAGGGCCAGAAAGGGTTTCAGGTGGGAATGAGTGAGAAAAGCCTCTAGCTGTTACACAACCAGTGACAATGTCAAGGGCAACCAGGCCTCTTGCACAACGTGGTCACCAGATGGGATTAGGGAGAAAAATCCGTGTCCCCAGGGAGAGCACTGCACAATGAGGTGTGCCCTCCGAGGTCCATGATGCTCCCTGGCAGCCACAGCAGGACAAGGAGCTGTATGGACATAGTAATTTTTTTAATACTTATCAGAGCAACCCTGCTGGAGCCAGCTCCAAAATTGTTGTTGAAATGGCACAGTTTTCCTTTTGGTATTTACTGGCACAGTTTGCGCTGCTGTTTACAAGTCATTTCTTCTGGAACCATCTGAGCAATGGGAACATTCATCTGGTCCTCTTCCAAGGGGAGATTACTCGAATGATGGTGGAGAGACATTGTCTTGGCCTGGCTGCCAACTGTTAGTCCAAGACGTCTGTCTTGCCATTCCTTAATCTGACAGTTCAGTTTGGTGTGTCAGAAGCCAAGGAATGACGTTTCCCCAGGGGATGCAGAGCCTCAGGCTGGAGAGACATGGAAACCATGGACAGATTCCCGTCACACTCCCAAAAAACCATTTCCATGTTCTTAAAGTCGATATTTGACCTTCTTCCAGCCAGCAAAGCTGTTCCACCAGGGCAGGGGCCTCATGCTTGCCGCGTCTTGTCTAAACAAGGCCTTTCCCTTTGAGCGGAGGTGTCACCGCACATTCTCCAGCACACTGTGAAGGGGGAAATATTTGGCTTGAGCATTTCCCCGCTGCCCCTTGCTCCCATGTGGGGTGGAATACAAACATAAAGGCTTTAGGGGGCCCGGGAGAGACCAGGTAAAATTTCTTGCTTTGAAATGCACATTAATGCTGAGAAACTGAGTCTTTCAAAAATGTAATGCTAAGCACAGCATTTCAGTAGGCATAAAGAAACTCCACATACATCCATGATAGCTCAGCATTATCTGTTAGGCTCCAGCATCTGTGTTTCAGAGAAGCGATCTATCGAATGGCTGTTTTGAGGAGTTTGAGGGGTTTGTGCACGTTTTAGCCCCAGCTTTGACTTGCAGGGTTTGTGTCTCCTTACTTCAAGGAGAGTTGGATCATTCCTTTGAAGGTGTTTGCTTTAAGGATCTTTCCTCTGTGAAAGGGCAGCGGAGTAGCCTTGGTCATATAAATCAGTTTGGAAGTGAGTTATGAAGTGCTTAATTTGCCTTCTATTAAAGTTCCTTTTCGCTCCTCCAGTCCCTAGAGCTTGCTGTTAAATGAGCTCTTGGGAAGCTGGGGACTCAAATCCCTTCCTGCGCTGTAGAGGGAACACACTAAACTGGGAAGATCTAAAAAATCAGAGACTGATGGAGGTTGTGGAGGGGAGGGAGCTGGGCTCTTCTATCAAGTAACAGGGGACAGGACAAGAGGAAATGGCCTCAAGCTCCACCAGGGGAGGTTCAGGCTGGACATTAGGAAAAAATATTCACAGAAAGGGTCATTGGGCATTGGAACAGGCTGCCCAGGAAGGTGGTTGAGTCACCTTCCCTGGAGGGGTCTAAAGGACAGGTGGACGAGGAGCTGAGGGGCATGGCTTAGTGTTTGATGGGAATGGTTGGACTCGATGATCCGGTGGGTCTCTTCCAACCTAGTGATTCTATGATTCTAGGATACAGAGAGGCTAACAATCACCAAGGTGAAGAGATTCCAGAAGTACATGGCACCCACCCTGCTGTGCAGGAGGGTCTGCAGGGCTGGTCTGGGGACATTAGCCTCACTGCTTCTGTCACCACAGGTGCCTGTGCCTCCCTGCCATGGTTGCCTGGTCTGCCCTCACCCACTGTGATGGTCCTATTGTGGTGATCCATCTTGTAGCCTCATCCTCTGCCTTCAAGGAAACCAGAAGAGAGCCCGAGGTCAAAGCCTGCCACTCCCTGCCTCTTCCGAGCCAGCCATAAACACGCTTGGCTTGCCTGTCCCGAGGGTTTAAGAAAGCCACAGCAGGTGGGAGATGCTCCTAGCACCAACGTGGCACCTCCCGGGCTGCTTCACCAAAATGACTCCACCAATGTTAACAGCTGTCACTTCTCTGGGGACCCAGCAAATCTGGCCATCAGAGCCCTCTGTGGTGAGTGTGTCGCGTGGGTACAGCAGCCACAGGCTTTGCTGCTGCGTCCCAGCAGCTCGTGCTGGTTTGCTCTCAGCTGAGCTTCACTGAGCCAACACTTCAGCAAGTGGTGTGGGAGCTGCCTCCTGCCCAGCCTTGAGCTTCGAGCACACAGAGGGCTCAGCACTGGGTTGGTGAGAGCGTGAGGTGCTTGGGACGGCTCTGCTGGCTGCTCACCCCCAGGCAAGAGGTCTTAGAGCAAACTAAACGTTATCTCTAGCTTTCCTTACCATGTAGTTAACGTTAGTTGCTGCCAATAGCAAATAAGCAAAACTTAGATTCAAATGGGGCCATTGCAGCAAACGTTTTGACACTCTCCACCTGGGCTGATCTTTTTACACACCCGTCTTTTCCAGTTTAAACAATACTGCAGAAATGCCGAGGTTGCTGAAAGCACTTTTAAAACAAGCGAGAAAGCAGTTGGTGTCACTATCAGGAGCTGCTGAGCAGACACGCAGAATTTAATAAGGTAGCACAACTCTTTTTACTTCTGTTCTCTGAAAAAAAAAAAAAAAAAGATTGAAACACAAGGAGTGGAGAGAGCCATTTGCTGAACCTGCATTTCTATTTTTACTCCCCCGCTCCATAATGTTCCTAGAATAAATTTTTTAGTGTGCAGCATGGTAGGAAAAAAATAGTGCTGATGGCATCTCTGCTATTCCCATTGTGCTGTGAGGAAAGAGGGCAGCTGCTGTGCTGACCTGTGACTTGCATAAACCCGCATTCCAGGTACAGAGGCCATTTGCTCATCAGGGTCTGTTTGACGAAATGGCCACCGGTGTTTATATATAGACCCTGCCTGTCCTGCCAAGTTGGCTTAAATTCTTGTAAGTTGAATGAAAGTTGGAGGGGGGTGGAAGAGGATCAGCTTGAAAAATAGAGCTGCTAATCTACTGGTGTCTCTGGGAGAGCCTGCTGGGATGTCCTGTTGCCCCCAGGGCTTGGAGCATCCACAGGCATCCTGCTGGGAGGGGGAAGCAGGTGGTGCCACCACGCCATCCTGGGTCTGCGAGTTGCTCCATGGGCTGCAGCGGCCACTGCTGGGGTGCCATGGGCTTGAGCGATGAGGGAAGGTTGGGAGGAATATTTATAACTTGTCTCAGAGACTGAGCCTAAGGGAGGATTGCCATCCTGGGATGTGGAGGGCACAAGTGTTCAGGACAGCTCTCCAAGGACAGCAGGAGCACAAATGTCCCACCCGTGAGGGGAAGGAGTCTGCAGCACAGTTCCCATACGCCTTGCCGAGGTGAGGTCCCAGCCCTTCCATCAATGCGTTTCGAGCAGAGCAGGAAAAAAACACTTGGGTCTGGGTTGCAGAGAAGACTCGTGCTCAGTGATGCCCTGATGAGCCACTCCAGATGCCCCCAGCCCCTGACTCGGGCTGGGTTTGTCATGCCCTGGACATCTGTGGAGCTATGCTCCCGGCTGGGACCACAGTTATTTGCTAAGCAGCCACCCTCTTGTTTATCTAAGTTGTTTTGGGGGACTGCATGGTTTGCCTTGGATTGTGCTTCTTTGGTTATGCAAAAAACCTCAGCAAAACAAAGGTTGTTTGCCCTTGCCCCCAGCATCCTTGCAGTGGGATAAGCCCAAAGCAATCCTGACCCTGGACACCTGCTGGCTTCCCCTGGGGATTTTTGAGAGTGACCAACAGGATCTGGATTTGATTTTCATCCTTCTGTCTGCCTCATCTAGATAATTATTTTTTCTTTCTGAAAATGCTGTGACTATCAAGAATATTTTTCACCTTTTCTTGAACAGATTGTGTTTATGTCCACCAGAATTCAAATATATGCTTGAGGTGCTATTGATGGCACTGATATGGATTTCTTTTTTTAGGTGATCCCATGTCTGCACCAAGATTTGACTCTGGAGTTATGGGGTAAGCAGCAGAGCTGTGCCATGTAGCCAGTTTTCACCACTTCAGTATGAATTAGCAATACTTGATACTCATAAAGAGGCTTTAGGCTCTAAGGTCATGCCTGTAGACAAAACTTCTCCTTTGAAAAGGAAAAATCCTTTTACTTCTTGTGACTGTCCAGCAGATCTGGGACATACAAAAGCACCGTGAAGGTGGGCTCAATGCATCCTCTTGAAAACCTCGTGGTGTTTAACACCAATTCATGAGCAGGGTGTGGAGCTCACGCCATGGTCTCGAATGCTTGGATTTGACAATGCCCTTAGTGGGTCTTTCACTTTGTTTATGAATGACCTTTGAACAATGAGCCAGTGAGGACAAGAGGGATGGATGGCCTCAGCCTCGTGCGGTGCAGGGAATTACAGTAAGGAATTATAGAATAGAATAGAATAGAATAGAATAGAATAGAATAGAATAGAATAGAATAGAATAGAATAGAATAGAATAGAATAGAATAGAATAGAATAGAATAGAATAGAATAGAATAGAATAGAATAGAATAGAATAGAATAGAATAGAATAGAATAGAATAGAATAGAATAGAATAGAATAGAATAGAATAGAATAGAATAGAATAGAATAGAATGGAAGGGACCTTTAAGGGTCATCTAGGCCAGACCCTAAGAAGGGAGGATCTCCTGGGCAGAGCTAAGGGCATCCAGTCTGCTGCTTGCAGTAGTGATGGGGTGTGGGTGTGCGTGTGTGTGTGTGCACATGTGTGTGGCCTCTCTAACAGAGGAAAGATGCTGAGGCTACTTCTCCATGGTCATCCCAGGGGATTTGAGGTGGTAACTTTTGGGTTTAGGGAAGATGAACATCAGATGACTTTCCAAAGGCTGGTTCCACAGTGCACACGCCCCCAACAGCAACTGTCTCTGATCAGTGAGGTTTCCTTCCTCAAATTTGACTTTGTTTGCTGCACAGGGATTATTTGACTCTCCAGTGATACATTCCTTGTTTGCTTTGTTTTTCAGCCAGCCCTGCTGGCAACTTTTCATTCTTCCCAAGGGTATTGGTGCTGGAGACGTTTAACTGGCAGCATTCCCCGCCTGTCCCTGTGCACGGATGTGGGCCAGGCACCTGTCTGCCCTGAGATTCCCCCGGCATACGTGTGTCCGGGAGCTGCGGCTTTGTTCCTTGGGGAAGTCTGACTTTGGTTTCAGCTCAGACAGATTCCTCCCTTCCTCCTCCTCTGGCTGCCAGTTAGGTCTGGAACCCCTTGGCAGATATATCTGAGCTGTCAAAATGTGCATCAGCCTATGAGTCCTGCTGCCTTCACTGCCTTCTGCAGTGAAATTTATTGATATTTTTATCCACCAATGGCCACTTGAATGTTCCTGTACAGCAGAGACTTGGTACCCGCTGAAGTGGGCACATGGTTCCCTTGGGTTTGGCCATAATTAGTCTTTGTCCTGGAAGTGGTAGGCTGCCAGACAGTGGACATTTATTGCTTTTCTCCTATCTGCTGGTAGCCCAGCCTTTCAGTAATGTGGTATTGTTAAAAATGTGGCTAAAAAGTTCATGTTCTATTTTTTTTAAGCCTCTTTGGTCAGATTCTTGCAGTGTTTTCAGAGATGCTTCTCTGGGCACTTCTGATGTTGATCCAAGCTGATCAATAACAGACAGCTCTAAGATCTGCTTGGTGGGAAGAGTCCTCAGCTGTTCTGTTTGCACCCCAGGATTCAAGGAAATGTTACCCAGATCTTTCTGAAAGATTTGGCTTTTTGCAAGGACTTACATAAAAAAAAAATCAGATCCAGAAGCAAAATTTCCCAAATACCCCAGCTAACTGAAATCCATTGGAGATGATGGAAGTTTTTCTTGAACCAGGACACTATCGGTCAGATATTGTTGCTCCTGTAATGCCAAGAGCAGCTGCTATCATTGCTGGTACAGTAAGACTAGGACATTCTTGATATGTATGTTCTGCTCAAATTCCGTTAGATGTCTGCTTTGGTTCCTGTGCAATAAATTATTTAGAGGGATTCCCATAAATTTCATAAAAGTTGTCTTTTTAATAGTTAAAATACAACTAAGTCATAAGCTTTCATGAGGTGGCTTAAGGCAAAACCACTGCTGTAGTTCGCCTGGCTAATCTAATACACCTGCAAGAAACACTCAGGTTTGCATGACACTTTTAGTAGAGTTTTCTGTCAACCAGCACTGTGAAGCCAGAAGCACCAACTGAACAACCATCTACTCACAGCACGAGTGAGTCTTGGTGGGAAACAGGACTACAAGGATGATTTTGAGGCATGTTGGAGCCCTCGGTGACTATGACTAGTGATATCCTCTGACAACTCCAGCCTGATGCAGCTCATACAGAGCACAGCATGCATCATCTCAGCGTGGTCAGTTCAGCCTCCTAGCCTGGCATGGAAGGTTAGGCACCAAAACCCTTGGAAAACCCCACACCTATATCCCTTTATACATCCAGGATGGAATATGCCTGTACCTGCATATTCCCATCAATAACATAGAAATGAGAGCAGGTCTTCCTCTCGAAGGGGTGTCTTTGCCTGAAGGACAGTGTGCTCTCAGGCTGCAGCAGCCTTCTGAGCCCTGGGAAGGAACCCTCTCTTCAAGTTCTCCCTGCAGTGAGGAGGGGGGACATACACTGCTGAGAAATACTGCAAATGTTACTGAACCCTGCCAGTGATGTCCGTGCTGTTCTGCTGCAACTTCAATGTGGACCATTAGCTTTGCCTTAAAAACACATACACGCACCTCTTCTAAACTGTCTATGTCCTTTCAAACATCACTTTCTGAACTGACAACCTATAAAAACATCTGGTTTGTTCTTTGGTGCTCTTGCTTCGGCCGGCTTTGAGCAGTAACACATCACACACTCCGCTGGGCAAGGAAGGTTGAGGTTTGCTTTAATTTCAGGTTAGGCACATTTACCAGGTAACCTTGATGGAGGAAGAGCTACCTTGAAATCACAGAGTTTGCTAAGAGATGAACACTTTGTACATAGATGGTGTGGTGAAGTTGGTGCCCTGCAACCAGCTTGTTTAGTGCAATAAAAATGTATTGGGTTCCTAAGACGTTGACCAGTGGGTTTGGGAAACAGATGATTGATTCACACAGCTGAGAAACAGGGATTGTAACGTGTTTTGCCAGAGGAGACCAGTTTGACGGATGAGTTCATTTAAGGATTATGCTATAGATAGAGCTGTTGACAGAATGAATTTGTTTTTATTTTTCATCAGTAGGTATAACACAAAGCAGAACTAATTGAAACTAGTTTCCTTGTGGCATCTGGTTGTGTTTCTTGGTTTAAGTCTTTAACACGCTGTAAAATTACACCAAGGGCTTTTCTTCACTTCCATTTGCTTTCCAAGTTTTCCATCACTGCTTTTCAAATGGGTTCCCAGTGTGTCGGACATGTTAAGAGACTGCAGACTACACAAGAAATGGAGCTGGGCCATCATTTCTGCTTATTGCACAAACGTTCTGGTGCACGTCACAAATCCACGCCTTGAGCAGACACACAGAGGTGTCCTCACCTCAGGGCTGATGGCAAAGCTGAAATATGAATGCCCTTCTAGATATTTTTGATGGCATTTTAAACTGTGACCTGTGTTAAATATCATTCCTATGTGGACTGATCTTTTTCTGTGTCAGGCCCAAACCTGGAAGGTGATTATGTTTACCCAAGGAGGTGTTTTGAGGTTGAAGGAAGGTGTTGAGTTAAGTTCTGGAAATAGCTTTCCCAAGCAGCCATAGAGAACAAATCCCAGTGTTTCTTCAGGGACTTGGCTTGCTGCATTGATTGCTTTCCTGGCTGGACTGCTATTGCCCGCCTGGCTCTGGCTGGGTGATTGCAGCAGGGTCTCAGCTCCACGAATGCTTCCTTTGGCTGTTTGTGGCTGTTGCGGGGACTGCACTGGGATCTCTGAGCTGAGATCATGCAGGCTGTCAGGGTAGAAGACTGGACTTTGTGGTTTAAACCCGTCTTACATATTCTATCTGTGGGGTTTGGCTCTGGATTTTTTCTCTCTTTCTTTTCCAGTTGTGGTCACATAAGAGTTTTCCAGAACTGCCTCACATGGGGCCAAAGAACAGGAAGGCAGTAAGCAGAGCAATGCCTGCCAAACTGATGGACTCGCAATCGCAAGGGAGAAAATACCCCCAGGTCACTCCCACTGGGTCCAATACCTGAGAAGAAGAGTCCTTGTGATTTCAGGATTATATTGCAGGCTAAATTCTAGCCATCACTTGGCCTCAGACCTGAAATTTAAGCACCAGCCAAAACATAATCCAAATTTGAGCACTGGCTATTAATCTGTCTCATCTTCTGCTCATCATATGCGCAGTCATTCAACAGAAGTTGAAATGTATTTTCTCTGCCAAGAGACGTTGGTTTCCAAACAACTACATCAGCCCGGTGAGTGATGGAGTTTCCATCAACTGCTGTAGGCCAAATGCAGTCATCTGAATTTAGGTCTTGGCAGGTAGAGGAACTTGGAGTTGTCAACGATATTTTAAATTAAATTGTACATAATTACGTTTTCCCATTCTGTGCTTTAGTTCTGTTAAAGCTCTTGGAACTGCAGATAAATGAGAGCTTTTTATCTCTTAGCTAGTGAGATTTTCTGTTCTTCAACTGACCTTTAAAATAATTCAGTCGGGGCTTGGATCTAGGTTAAATATAGCTGATTATTTTGACTCTGAGTACATAATACACGAAAGAACCTAGGTATCCTTTGAATGTGTTTTGACAAGCATGATGTCTGTGTGCAGGTATGTGTTTATAAACATTTGCACTGTGTGTATTCAAACAACACCTCCAAAATCTAGTACTTTCTCTGCTGTAGCAAAATATTTGTGCGAAATGTAGTGCTAGGTTCCCAAAAAGTGGGCAGTTCAGAGAAAATGGGACAATTCTTGGAAGGAAACTAGCGAGGAGTCATGAATACCAGCCTCCAGCAATGCCAACGCTTAGTGTTTTGAATGCATCAACTCAAGCGATGCTCGAAGTCCAAAGGACAGTGCTTTGTGTATGGATGAAGTCTTGGCTTCGGTGATGCTTGTTGTCCAGCAGATCGCTCTGCTGGAAGGTTTGTTCAAGAAGATGCTTCTTCCACCAGCACTGCACGCAAGTATGTATCTTGGCCACATTAAAAAGGGAGTGCTAGAGCTGGATCGAGAGATTAAGGTATTTTTGCTTTGTTGAAAGACATTGCTGGAATAGCAGGGTACTACAAAAAACCTGAGGTTAGCTAGTGAGGCACAGTCACACTTGTACCATCTTGTAGTTTATAGGAATAGAGCCAGATTCCTGTAAGCAGGTGAATCCTCTGCTGGTGCTAACCATTTCTGATGTTTTAGGAGCTACCAGGAAACCACCTGGATGGCAGCACACAAATACTCGTCCAGGGAATATTTGCATACTCTGTAAATGCAGTTATTTGGAACCAATTTTTCCCTTGCTGGCCTTCACTCCTTGGAGAAAAAAAGGAGAAAGCTATTGAATCTAATCCATAGATTGTGAAACTGTCTGGGGGAACCAAGTCCTGCACAGTGGAGGAACCTTCTGGTTCTGAAAGAGCAAATGGGTTTGGTGGCAGTGCCAAGACTGAGGACTTTTTTTCTCTTCTAAGGCCAGTAAAAGAGGCAACCTGGCTACAGGAGGAGACAGCCACCTGGTGAGCTGGAGAGCTGGACCATTATTTCTTTGAGCAGGAATAACTTGAGACTCTGAGCTGGGTTAGTTTGAATGTAATTTCACATATCCACATTCCTACCTGACTTCTATCTCCCAGCCCTTGCTTTTCATCTCATGTTTGGTACTGGAACAAGCCCCAGTTTTGCTTGTTCAAGGTCCGTGCCTGAAGCTGCAGCCTTCTTGAGGACCTGGCTCTGGTTTGTCAATACTCTGCTGTTTATGTAGCCATTTATACTCAGATTCCTACTCAGTTGCCTGGTGCATATGTCTCAGATTGGTATAAATAGTGTCTGGAGTGACTAGTATCATGTCTGCTCTACTTCCTACAGCCAGCTCTTCTCCAGAATGAAAGACTCAGGGGCCTTCCACTGCTCTTACCCTTTCCTTTGCCATCAGGGTAGGACAGAGTGAAAAAGTCAACCAAAATCCAGAAACCATGTCTGCAGCAGTGAGAGTGAAGGATGTATCATGTGCATTCTTTGGGAGGGAAAAGGGATGGAGGGAAAAGGTTAAAATGGCCCATTTGCAATAGTAAAAACATAACCTCTGGTCCTCTCCCCTGCAAGCCTGTGATCAGAGTCCTCAAATTCCCTCCTATAACTGCTTCTGCCGCTTTACAGGGAGTGGAAAGCCCCATTAGCTCAGTCCTAGCATTGCCTCTTGGCATATGTGGTGATTTACAGCAGAAAAGGCTCATCAGCTGTGGCTGTCAAGGCAGGATCTTCAACTTCACTTGAAATACTTTTACTCCTCCGGATGATTTACTGCTCAAGCACAAGGCGGTCATTTTATCTCTCTTTTCTTCCCCCTTTGCCCATGACAGACGGCATCCCACGCACAATCCCCTTCCAGAGATACAGTATCAAATAAGCAAGATGAAAGCCGCTGTTTTTCACGAGCCCTCCTAAGCGGTCTCCTGGAAGATGACTGCATAGCCAATTGCCACGTCCATTTTGCTGGCACCCTCAGCATTTTATGCGGTGTCTGAATCTCAGCAGGCACCTCACGCCTGCTAATGGCTTTCCGAGTCAGCCAATCAATTGGTTATTTACGACAGGCATGTCTCAAAACTGTCGGGTCAAGTTTTCCTACCCTGATGTATTTTGTTCAGAGGAACACATAAATCCTCTCCTGCCATTTGCAGCTTAAACCTTCTGAGTGTGAAGCCAGTGGGTTAAAGTTTCCAGCAATCATAGCGAACTATATTTTAAAGGGTTGTTCTCCTGACTCTTAGGGGCTTGGGCACTTTAACTGAGCCATGAATCAGTTTACACTGCAAGATTTATAGGCATTATGCTCTCTTTTTGGTGTCCTTCAGCTCTGGTGTTTGAAGCCATAACCAAGGAAATTGAGATCTCTCCACTGTTTCAGTGTTTTTCTGTTTAAGGTGTTCTTCTGAAAAGTCATGGTGACATCTTAATTAGGTGCTCTGAAGTGAGATACAAAAAGGGGTGTGGAATTCCTGCACTTGCAGAGTTTGATTCTGCAGCCACAAATTTCATGAGCTCGTGAGTGGGAGGATGAAGCACTTGTATGAAGTGACCTCTGGATTTTTGACATCAAATCTCTACAGACCATAATGCTCCAGCTATTTGGAGCTGTGTATATGTGGATGCTACAGCAATATGATTCAAAGTTAACCAGAAGACTTCCCAACCTTAAATACTCAAACACTAACCACCAAAACCAACTGTTTGAAGGAGCACCTACTATGTATGAAGGACACCTCAGTCAATCAGAAAACACGAGGTAATTCCTGGGCACACTGTTTATAAGTAGATGAGACAGGATCACAGTCATCATTCTGTTCAGCCTGTACTGGTATCTTATCAACACATGTGCATGTTTAGAAGTGAAAAATGTCTACTGTAAAAGCAAGTGAGGGAGATGAAAATAAACCCCACTTCTAAAGCCACGAACGTTGTGCTACATTGTGGTGTAGACATAAGACTAGAGGTAAGGAAGATTAGACTAGACATAAGGAGGAATTTCTTAACAGTGAGAGTGATGAGGCCTTGGCACAGGTTGCCCAGGGAAGCTGTGGCTGCCCCATCCCTGCAGGTGTTCAAGGCCGGGTCAGATGGGGTTTGGAGTAACCTGATCCACTGGGAGGTGTCCCTGCCCATGGCAGGGAGGTTGGAACTAGATGATCTTTAAGGACCCTTCCAACCCAAACTATTCTATAATTCTATGATTGCAGTGATTTGAACAATAAATTGCTTACAAAAAGAAATTAACTGTTAATGACATCAAGTGGAGATTCTGTTGGGTCTCACATCAGAAAATAAGCTTTTTCCTATCAGGCAATAAGCAATCTTGTAACTGATAAGATACTGCAAATATACCTTCAGCTTTCAACATCTCTGGAATTTGGAAAAGATAATCTTATAAATCAAAGATTTTCAAGAGGCCCTACCCCCGGCATTTAAAATTAAATCTATTTTAATTGATGATAAAAAATATTTGCCTATCAACATTTGGACTGATCCACAAAATTCCATGTAGCTAAAACCAGCTCTGTCTCTGTCTAGGACCAGTAGGGGATTCATCATCTTTCTCTTCTCAGAGCTCTCTGAAGAAGTGACTGGATCTGCTGGATGGTGATGAGCCAGTTGTAAAGGTGAGGACAAACATGACAACATGTATCCAGGCCTAGAGTTAATGTTCCTTCTTTCAGACTTCCATGAAAACAAACCGAGTTATTGGCAGAGCACCTTGAATTTTCTCAGTGCTACAGCCCATACAAGGTGGCTTCTCTCCTTCTCAGATCTCACTGATTTTTCCAGCCCTTCCTGACCCTCCAAGGTAGTGATTTATGGACCTTGCTTCCCAAGAAATAAGTTCAAATCATGATTTTCAGTCTTCCAGCCCACTCAGTACCATTTGGGTGATAACAACACACAAGAACAGGTCCAAGGCACCCAGCTTTGCTGCAGGGAGGATCAACCCCACCCTCTGCATACAGCCTGCTCTGTAGGGACCATTGACTCAGTTTTCTCTGGAGGAGAGGAGGTACAGGACTGAATTTTGGAGCTAGCTTAAAATGTACTGAAATGGTGTGGACTACCAGTTGCAAATGACGGATGTACATGCATTAATTTAGGTCCATGTTCAGCAAATGATGAAGGCCCATGTCCTTCATGGCTTTAATTATGACTTCTGCCGACAAGAGGAACTACTTCTGTCTAAGATGACTCAGTATTTGCAAGGTCTGGTGCATTTCTCTGTTTACAAATGGAGACCACTTAAGCTCTGCAAATTTTTAAGGCATGGGCATTTGAGAGCACAAACAAACTAATGAGAAGATATAAACACTGCCATGTTAACCCTTGCGTGACCTCTGAAACAGCTGCACATGGAGCTTAAAAAAAAAGTCCTTCTGTGACATTCCCGTAGGTGATTTGACGAGTATTTTCAGATACAAACGGTTCCCTGTTAGAGGGTGGCAGTTCACGAACGCATGCGCACATTTATAACTCCTTGATGAAAGTCAAGGCAGGCACCTGGAGATGCTCTGGAAAACAGGGGTTCCTTGGCTGTGATGGTGCGTTATCAGCTCCATGGCTGTGCAGGGAACAGCACTGTGTGTGGTGGAAGTTTTAAAAATGATTTTCATCGGCATGATTAAATACTTCTTACATGAGTCAGCCATACGGGCTTCATTAAACCAGTGAACTCAGAAGAACCTCCTCATCTGTTTATGAAAGCCATCTGGAATTATGGATGGTTCAAGAGATGGAGGATGAACGCAGCTCAGTGTGACAGAAGCCCAGTTCCCCTCTCAGGAGCCTTCCTGGACCAACCCGCATTGCATTTCTCGTCCTGCACTCACAGAAAGGGGCTTTTATTTTTCTTTCTGCGCATTTCTGGGCAAAGAACCAAGACCCAACATGACTTTGACAGTGAGACTTTAAATATACCCTGTCGGGATGTGACACAGGCACCTTTTTTCTGGTGGCAGGATATAACACAGCTTTTTTAAAAAAAAAAAAAAAGACGCAAGCTTTTGCACTGGAGGGAAATGTACCTTGAAAGGAAAGGCTTAATGAACTTTAACCAGCCTTCCAAGATCTTTATTAGTTGCCCCTTTATCAAATTAAATTCACACTGTGCTAGGCAGCTTAAGTACTGCAAGTTGATGTCATGTGCTAAGTGCCAAAGTAGGCTTTAATTGGCTGTTTAAATGAGAAAAGGGGTCCTGCTGCGCAGCACATGCACATACAGACACACAGAGCGAGGGGGCAGGCTGGAAGGAGCCTGGCTCATGCTCTCCCCCTGCGAAAATAGCAAAACAAGGTACCAGATTTTTCTTGGGCTTGCTGGAAAGGTTTTACTCTCAGAGAGGTTTTACTCTTTGTTGACTTTAGCCTCTTTTCCAGGCTAAAGTACTGAAAGGAAATTTGCATGAAGGTCCCTAAAGTCTGTCCACAGGGTTATCCAAGGCAGCTTGTCCATGGCTGCAAGCTGATGTGCTTCAAACTAATCTGGGATGAGATGCTTGTTCCACAAATGTCATTTTGTGGAATTACTCAGAGTAGCTCTCCTGAGAAATGCTCTTCTCCTGCTCTCCTCCAGCTCTTCTTTAGCAGCTCTCCTGAGAAATGCCACCAGATCAACCTGGCAGGGTCTTCAAAAGACTTCTTGTATTGGTCACAGCTCAGTTTCATAGATAATGAATTAGTCACAGATGTCACTAAGAGTAGTCAGAGCAGTAAGGGCCAGATGAAGACAAACAGGTCACTTGTCCTGCAGAAGAATTTTGATCTTAAAAATACAGTACAGAGGCAGGAGTGATGACTAAGGAGTTAAGACTATGGGCAGCTCTGCTGCTAAAGTGGAGTGTCCTTTGCCTTCCCTGTGGGAAGCTCTGGCCTCCCAGGATGAGCAGTTAGTCACACATGGAGAAATCCTGCAGGGATTGCTTGCATGGGCTCATTCAAGGCAACCACTCCCACGACTAACCGCTTCTTGCAAGAGGAATGAAAAATTAAGTGGCAGTGGTGTTTCTTACTCCTGCAGCCCAGACGTAACAAGGGTGAAAGTGGTGCTGGAACTTGCTAAATTTGAACAGTTGTTTTCTGTTAACACATGGCCTTAAAAAATGTGATTTGAGAAGCTTGTTAGAGAGCTAATGTTAACATCTAGTCCCAGCACAATTGGGCCCATCTGGGCGGCAAACCTCCTGAGTGTCCTGCTTTCCCCACACAGCTGCATCTTCCCATGCCACTCATCCTCATCTTCCCATGCCACCCATCTTCATCTTCCCATCCCACTCATCTTCATCTTCCCATCCCACTCATCTTCCCTGCCCTGGAGTGCCTGCGCTCAGCCTTTGGCTTGAGCTGCCATGGTGGCAAGATCCTGTGCTGCTGAAAACATCCTCTCTGGACCACGGGGCTGAGCAGCGATGGCAGTGAGCCCCCAGCTTGCTTCCCACAAGACCTGGGACTGGGGAGCAGCAGCTTTTTAGCATCCTCAGCTGCCGCCCTACTGCTCTCCCAGGCAGTGGTGCTGGTGGTGTTCGGGGACTTTGCAGCTCGGAACAACAGCATCACGATGGACCACAAATCTCGATTTTCCTCCTGTTACACATGCAAAAAGCATTTCTCCAGTGCTAAGAAGCCTTGAGGCGCATCTGTCATGCTCCCTTCCTCTCTCTTCTCCTTCCTCTGCCTTCACTTCCAGCCCTTCTCTGGTTTCCTCCTGTCCCCCTCCCTGAGCCAACCTTCTCTCTTTCCTACAGACAGGCAAGCCACCCACTTCCCCCATCAAGCCGGACACTTTGGGGAACTCCTGTCTCCTCTCTGCAACTCACAGCTGATTTTATCGGCCCCCAGGGGATGATCTTCATAAGGCAGCAGTCAGCGCGGAGGTGCGGAGGCTTCCGGCCCTCGCACTAACTTGCATTCCAGCATTAAAGATAATGGATACAATGGAAAATCAATGGTGAATATGTAACTTTATCTCATTCATAGCTTCATACTGCATTACACCATGGCCTTCAGATACATAAAAGTGATATATGGCTGAACTTGGCAGGAAAAGAAGAACACAGGAAATAAATACCTTTGGTAAGAATCACAGTCTAGGTATAAACTACATAGCGAATAGGTCAGAGTATCTTCTGGTTTTCATGAGATTTCACTGCATAATTAGTTTCCAGTAATTTGTGAGACTGTAAAAAAAAATAAAAATCAAGGCTTTCTGCATATTACCGATTTCCCTTGGGTGAGATAAGGGAGAGAAAGAAAATGATTGTTTGAGTTTCCAGTCTCAGCCAGATGCCAAATCTGCCAGAAATACTGGGTTTTTTTATATATATTATATCAGTGGAGGAAATTATTGCTTCTGTTATCTGGCCTTTGGTCTTAAGCATATTCTGCACCTTGGCTAATGTGCCTTTGTGGTGCAGCCACCTGCACTTTTTCGAGGAGTTCATCTAATTACAAGGTAGATGAGTCAGGCTGCGTTTCCTTCGGGCTGTCTTCAAACATAGGAAGTTATTAATACCGATTAGCTGAAAAAGTCCTGGTCTTCATCATGACGTTTCCTGGCTAATATTAGACACACCTTCTATACTTTAAGGTGTGATGGCTGATAAGAACCAGTGGTACCGCAGCTGAGGTTTTACGGTGGTGGGTGCAGCATGGGCTAGACGGTCCCAAGAAGTTTTTTTCTTACACCTTTGAATGAATTCAAGCAGACAGACTGGAACAAGAATGGGAAACTGAAGGTAGAGGGCACAGCCTGGGATGTGAGAGTCCCTTAAGAAATGATGGAAAGATTGGCCCCGCGCTGCCTCTGATCTTGGTGCCTGGCAGCAGAAGAGAGTTATTGGGAAATTTTCCCTTCAATAGAAAGAAATATCTCCCCAAAGGAGAGCTGAAATTTCTGAGAGATGTTGTTGTAAGGTTTAAGCTCCTTGTTTTGGAAGAAGATTGAAGAAAACTTGGTTATGTAATAAAAACTTAGTTGCTGTAGTTAAAATCTAACAGCAGGCACGACAGGGATCCAGTGGGGATAGGGTCACTGCACAATCCCTAGATAACTTGGATTTGGGGGCAGAGAAGGGTTCATGTGGGACTGAATAAGGAGAGGCAGCAGGGTTTATTTTCAGGTCTTTCAGCAATCTGCAAATGCATACTGGGCTGTTTGCTGACCCCTCTTTCACCTTTTGCTTGTCTCCTCTGTGCAGACTGCCAGCTTCAGGGGCTGGTGGTAAACTCTCAGGTAATGGCCTCAAGTTGCATCATGGGAGGTTTAGATTTGATATTAGGAAAAATTTCTTTACTGAACGAGTGGTTAAACGTTGTAACAGGCTGCCCAGGGAAGTGGTGGAGTCACCACCCTTGGAGGTGTTGAAAAAATGTGTAGTTGTGGCTCTTTGTTCATGGTTTAGTTAGCATGGTGGTGTTGAAGTGGATGATCTTTGAGGTCTTTTCTAACCTTAATGATTCTATGATTCATGCTGGAGTTCTGGTGGCTCCCCAGGTCTTTTGTGCTAACCTAAGCTATGCTACTTGTCAACAGTCCAGGTGAAGATATGGAAGAGGGGGCACGCTCTGGATGGATGGACAGGACCAAGGTGGCAATGGTAAGTTCAACTCATGCCTACGCCTTGGATGGGGGCATGGAGGTGCCTATTTGCCTAAGCAGAGTGACTGTGGCTCAGATAATGCCTTCCTCTTACAAGGCAGCAAAGGGGTGGAGATAGCGAGGAGGTACGGCTGGCCCAGCTGGTGACAATGGAGACTTCAGTGGTGTCACATGGAATATTTTCAGATGATAAATCAGAAGGCAGAAAAGAAGGACAAATTGACAGCATTATGGAGATCTACCCAAGACATGTAGAGGGGAAATATGTTAACACCAACAGAAGGGAATATGGAACATAGCCAGAAAATGACTGAGATACACAAGATTATGCCTTACAAAATAGGTAAAATAATAAAGTCTCAGCAACCAGAACTGGAAGCCAGAGGGACAGTGATTAAATGCTTTAATCATTCACAAACCAAATCTTGTAACACAGCTGCCTTGCGGTTTTATCTGTTGATTTATTTCACTTTTGCAAGCCACAGAAAAAAAGTACGTGATCCTTTTTCCTTTTCAGTTCCCACTACTGAGTTTAGAAAGCTTGCCAAATGTGGAGAAGTTCACAGAAATCAGGAAGAAAAATATTCCTGGCTATCTGGATTTTCCATTGCTTTCTCAGCTGTACAGTGGTGGCTGCAACCAGAGGGAACGACTGTGCACAGCAAGGGCATGTAACATAAAAGGGAGTCGCTGGCACATAACACCATAGCTGCTCTGGAATCTAATGAAAATTGATTTTAGGTGAAAGGACTGGGTTCTCCTGTCACACTGGGTGAATGAAGAATGCCTTTACTGAGGACCGTAGCATTATAGAATCACAGAATGGGTTGGGTTGGAAAAGACTTTAAAGATCACCCAGTCCCAACCCCCTGCCACAGGCAGGAACACCTTTTGCTGGACCAGGCTGGCCAAGACCCCATCCAACCTGGCCTTAGACACCTCCAGGGATGGGGCAGCCACAGCTTCCCCGGGCAACCTGTGCCAGGGCCTCCCCATACTCATTGTGAAGAATTTCTTCCTAATGTCTAGTCTAAATCTTCCTCCTTTCAATTTAAAGCCACTCCTCCTTGTTCTATCACTACAAGCCTTTGTAAAAAGCCCCTCTCCAGCTATCTTGTAGGCCCCCTTTCAGTACTGGAAGGTCGTTATAAGATCTCCCCAGGGCTTTCTCTTCTCCAGGCTGAAAAACCCCAATTCTCCCCACCTGTCCTCGTATGTGAGGTGCTCCAGCCTTCAAATTATCTTTGTGGCCTCCTCTAGAGAGGAGCTCATGGCATGAACACAACCTGGCAAAAGTGAGGGAGGAGGGGAAAGAAAACTGAAAAAAAAACTTTCTTGCAAGACCCACTTGCATGTGCAGAGCGTGTCAGACTGACAGGAAATGATCCGTGATTTCTCCTGCACTTTCTCAGTTTAAATTTCATCTCTTCCTGTCTAATAGCAGCCTGTACAGATAAAGTTATTTTACAGTAAGCAGTCGGTGCTTCTCCAAAGCATTTTCACAAATAATTTAATGTTTATAACACTATCCCCTGAAAAAGGGATAAGTATTATCCCTATTTTACAGGTGTGAAAATCAAGGCTATTTTGTCATGGTGTTGAAAGCAAATTATGTTGAACTGGCAGCATTGAATTCATGTAACTTACACCACTTCTTGACTGTAGATCAGAATCCATGCAGTCATGGTCTATAAATATCTGCCAGCAAGTATATTTCAGCTTCATATGAATGTAAAAAACCTACCTTTTGCTCAGGCTTTGACTCGGTGTCTGAATATATCCTTGTGCCTAGTTTTACTGTATTTAGTCTGAAAGCCACAGCTTCAGTCATACACACAAACTTTGGAAAGAAGACTGCCAGAAATAGGGCTTCTGCTATTGGAGGCTGCTGCCCAGTCCTAACGTGTGCTTTTCATGACTCGGTGGCAGATGAGATGGAAAATCTGAGCTGCTTTGGCC
This sequence comes from Clamator glandarius, assembly GCA_033459285.1. NCBI lineage: Eukaryota > Metazoa > Chordata > Aves > Cuculiformes > Cuculidae > Clamator > Clamator glandarius. The sequence continues at coordinate 921,467 of JAUNZM010000428.1, forward strand.
AGAAGCCTATCCTGGATTTGGATTCTCTTCTCCCTCCCCCATCCCAAACAGTATGCGCAATTACTGCTCTACTTTGTAATACAGAAAAGCAAGATACTCCCATTTCTGATCACTGGAACTGGCTTGGATCTGACTTAGAATGTAAAATGGCATGCAGAGAAGTAGGCAAGAAAGGAGGTAGTGGTGGAATCAGTGAGAAGCTACTTCTAGGGAACCAGGAAAAAGCCCAGAGGATTGTATTTCTTCCTTAGTGCATTGGTTTTGCCCAGGAACATTTTAGTCCTAAAGCAAATCCAGAAACTGCTGTGTGTTTATTACATATGACTTGTGTCTTGGAAGTTTACAACAGATTGCAACATACTTAGATGACATTTAGGCATCTAAAGCCACATTCACTAAGTAATGATTCACAGGGACACATATATTGCCTAGTGGAAATATTATGCTGTTGTTGGGTGGCAGCTTGCAGTACTATTAGAGATGGCAAGGATCTATGTGCATTTATACTTGAAATAAGAAATTTTAAGCAACTTGGAGCTTACAGGCTGGGCACTTCTTTGTTTGCTCGCTTTTTTATTGCTTGGGTTTCAGTGTGTGCATATTTCAGCTAATGCAAAAATAGAGCCTCTTTTATTGCAACATTTCACAGAATTTTCCAGCTTAAATGAGCCAGTTTCCAAATTAAAAGGATAAACCCTGATGAAAAGTTGGCTTCTAAATGTGAAATTTATCATTGTCCACATTCCACTGGCTTTTAAAGAAAAATAAAAAGTAGTTCTATAATGAAGGAAACTCACATACTAAGGGGAGGTGTAGCCATCCAACAAATGGCAAAAAAATTGTGTCAAATTGAAGATGATGTGGTTTTTTTCCACCATTTTTATACATTTCTGGTTGCTTTATTCTGCTTTCAGGATACAATCAAAGACACACACTGGATATGATGGAAATGCTCTGGAATGAAAAATATCTTTGACTTCCAAACCTCTGCTCATCTATGAAGAACTGCCAGGTTTTGTGTTACCGGCGACTATGTAAATGTGAGCAATGTATTGCTGGTCTTCTGGATGCAGAATCATCAAGCACACCCTGCCAGCTCCCATCTTGCAGCCCTGGCTGCGAAATCCACAGGGTGGATTCCCTGCTGTCTATAGCACAGCATCTTGGGGTCTAATCTGCCCTGTGAACTCAGCACCATAATCCTGCTGGCACCTCAAGCTGCTATGGAGACCACTGGCATTTGGGGATCCCCACAAAGAAGAGGGTGATACCCTGTGGCTGATAAGGGGAATCACAAAATCATAAAATTATAGCATGGTGTGAGTTGGAAGGGACCTTAAGGATCACACAGTTCCAACACCTCCCACTGGATCCGGTCGCTCAAAGCCTCATCCAGCCTGGCCTTGAACACCTCCAGGAATGGGGCACCCACAACTTTACTGGATTTCTCTGTGCCAGCGCCTCACCACCCTCACAGTCAAAAATGTCTTCCTAATATCTAATCTAAATCTCGCCTCTTTCAGCCTAAAACCATTCTTCTTCATCCCAACCTTGCACTCCCTGATAAAGAGCCCCTCCTCAGCTCTCCTGCAGCCCCCTTTAAGTACTGGAAGCTGCTCGAAGGTCTCCCTGCAGCTTTCTCTTCTCTAGGCTAAACAAGCCCAACTCTCTCAGCCTGTCTTCACAGGGGAGATGTTCCATCCCCCTGGTCATCTTCGTGGCCTCCTCTGGACTCACTCTAACAGATCCATGTCCTTCCTGTGCTGTTGAGTGGCCTCGCACTGAGATGGGGAAGTGAGCTTGGGGAGGTTGCCTGGAGCATTGTGAGGTGGTCTGGAAACAAGTATGAGATGATCTGGAAACAAGTATGAGATGTCTGAGGTGCCATCAGCCTCACAGAGTGCCACACAGACAGAGCAGGAGTTAATCTGGAGGGTGAAGGTGTTTAGGATCCCTCTCTCCACTGGAAAAAATCAAAGCCTTGGTAATCGTGGCAGATTTTACGTTTCCAAATAAGGCTGAGAGTTTTCCCAAGTATTTCAAAGGCAAATGATACTCTTCAGGTTTGAACACTGATTCCTCCCAACTTGAGCCAAGGTGACTCAGACTTTGTAAAATGGAGCCGGAAGAAATTATTTAAAGGTTCGTAATAGTAAAGTACTCATCTCATTGATGGTTTTTTATTTGTGTGGCATGTAATAGGCTATCTGTGACAGGAATGAGGAGACCCTCAACACCTCAAAATGCTCTTACAGGGTCATAGTTTCCTTGCATCATTCTCAAAAAGAAAAGAGTAAAATAGACAAGTTCCAATAAACAGTGTCTGGGTTCTGTCCCAAAGGAGTAAAAGACCCACAAGATTTTCAAGCAAGGTGCAGCCCGGCAAAACTGGCTGTAACCCAGAAAACCCTTGACTATACATGAACAAAGAGGCTGAAGTCCCAAGTGAATTTAGCATCTACTGTGGTGTCCGAGATAATTAAATTTCATCCACTTTTACCTTCTTTCTGACTTAAACAGCTTACATTTGACCAAAGCTTATGTTGTGTTTGTCTAACTATCTCTGTCCCCTATGCCAAGCTCATCCCCTCATCTGAAGAGATGGCAAGACACAAACCAATCCACCTCTGCCTACTGGGAATTGCTCCAATGATTAATGGCCTGACTTAAACCTGTGCATAAAGCTGCTCATGCAGATTTGTCTGACTTTCATGTCTAGCCCCTTCTCACTATGTTTTTTCTATGTTAAATTCTCATTTAATGTGCCTTCACTTCATCTGCTCAGACATTTTACAATATATATATGAAAACTGTTTCACTGACTTCTTTGGAATGTGAGGTTTTTACTCTTTCCAAAAAACAAACTCGAAATTTGAACTCAGTCTCATCTTCAATCATGCTGCATTGCAGGAACTACCATTTCTTATGGGGCTCTGTGCATTTTCATGACAAGTGAATAGCAGCACACATTTAAACTCACGTATTTGCTACATTTTTGACTTTAACTTTGAATGGAAGGAAATGTGGTTCTTGCTGGTCCTCTCCTCCTTTTGCTATGGTCAGATCTGCTTTTTCCCATTACGCCCTTACCTCACGTGCAACTTCAGCACAAAGAGTATCGGCTGCTAGGAAGGAGGATAAGAGGTTGCCCTGTTTAGTCACATCCCAACATAGACTATATACATCTCTTTCAACCATCCTTCTGCTGTCAGGACTAGTCAGCAGAGGGTGACTGAAGAGGTTAGTTATTTAGCCTGGAAATACTTCGATGTAATCCAAAAACGTCTGAAAATATATTCTTAAAAAAGACTGCTGTCTTTTCTTACATTCCCCCCACTATACAATGTTTGGTGATGCAGAAGATGATGATGCAGCAAGTTAATTCCTGATTCTGCAATTGCTTTTCAGGAGCTGAAAAAAAATGCCTGACTAAGGTGACAGAAGGGTCACAGAAGACACTGAAAGTCAGGCATCTTGGTGTGGGAGCTGGGCCAGCTACAGAATTTAGCTAAAACAAGGCATTTGTAGCGCTTTTCTGTAGTCATCAGTAACTGAGAATTGTGAATAAGGGAGATTTTATTTTCTCAACTAACGCAAAATTGCACTAGGCAGGAAAGAGTACTCCAAGTTTGTTTTTTTTATTTTAGCTTAACATTATGGTGTAACAGCTTGACTGGGAAGGATGCACACAGATGGGTTTGTAAGCATGAACTTGAGTACCCCAGCTTTGCTGCTGCCGCCGCAAAGATTTACTGTCAGGAAAAAAAAGAAGAAAAAAAGAAAAGCTGAATTATTTAGACCTTGTAGACTTTGCATAAGTCCTTGGTATATAGATTGGCACCAGCCACTAACCTAAGCCGCCCTGGGAAGACTCAAAAGCAAGAAGTGGAGGAAAGGGAGATGCCCTACTTGAAAGGGTAGAGAAGTAGAGGAAATGAGTGTTCCTAGCACAGCGAGGTATTCTAGGATGAATTGGCAATAGGTCTATTTATAAATTCACAAGTGCATTCAGGATCAGTGAAAGGAAAACTACTCCAAGAAACTGTAGAAATTATTACAGAACATGACTTGGTCTTTGCAGCTTTTCAGTAGAAGCAGCTGCAACTTCATAGCTAATTCTGAACATAGTGCTGCTGAGAGGGGAGACTGGTGGCTCGTGGCTTGAAACATTGTTCAATTTCTGTAAAACAAGAAAAATTGCACTGGCATAAAAAGGAGAAAAAATTAGTTCTGGTAAAGTCTTTCACGTTGCAATTAAAGAATAAAAGAATCTTGGCTGTAGAAAAAGCCTTAAACTATAAAAAATAATCCAGAACAGAAACTCCCAAGTGGCCTGTCCAAAATTCTCCCCCAAAATGTGCTAGGGAAGGAGGTGACACAAAGCTGCAGTGTCAGTTTATGGGGATTTAGGTCACGGCAGTCAAACAGCAGGAGAGGAGGTGCTCCACTGGGAGCACGCACAGGCAGTGGACGTAGCTATGCGTAAACAGGTAGAGAACAAGGGATCCAAACCCGAGTCTTTGACTGGTGTTAGTGATGGGGGAATCTGTCCAAAAAGAAAAAGACCAAACCAGGGCTCAAAACCTGAATCTCTGGGGCTTGAGCCCAAACATGTATTAGCCAAGGTAGCAAAGGAATGAATGACCAGTCTGAATTTCATGAGGCCAGGGTGTGGAAAGGTGTTCATAACAATTATATGGAAATTCCCTTTTTAATATGTGTTTCAGGGATGGGAGGGCAGGTACATGCACCTCATTTGCAATGCATGACTCCTTTTGCCTCCAGGGACAAAAAAAATCATTGCAACTTCATCCTCTGGTAGGTTTCCAAGGCAGGAAAAGTGCTGCATGGTTGAGACCTGCACAGAAGTTTGGGCAATCAGAGCTTTTGTGGAGCAAGTAGGGATTCCTGCTTACCTAATGAGCATTTCTGATAAGCAGCAGGATATTATAAAATGAAGAATGACTGCAGAACGTGACTATCACAGATGTGTGTGTGGAAGGGTGAAGGGCTGAAGATAAAAGTGGAGTGCAAGTAAGTCCTCAGAATCAGATTGAGGTCACAGTACAGTGCAGTACCTCTAAATGGGGAGAAATGACAGTGTAAGACATTTTCTGAAAAGGAACCAGGATTTATTTTCCAGATCTCATAGAGGTATAAGTATTAAAACCGGTCCAGGTACTGGCAGAAATGGGCTCATTAAGCAATCACTCTACCACTTAGTGGTAACAAAAGGAGAAGAGGCTTTATACACTACTGAGAAAATGGAGCAACTAAGCATAATTAAACCTGCAGTCAAGCCCCTGACCTTCATCCAGTTCTCAGTATGAAATAAGATCACAGCACCAGTTTCTGAGTCAGTGCTGGAAAGTTTTATTCCATCATTTTAAGAGAGAGCCATTGCTTGCATGAAGAAATGGCATTGAGAATGCCGTAGTGGACTTTCCTTATTTGATCTGGAAGAATAGTGGTGGATATAAAAGACAGGAAAAGAAAAGCTCTGCTGTTAGTGCAGGACAAGGCTTGTACTCATTTAAAGAGATGGCTTTCAGCTTCAAAATGCACCATCCACTAAAAATGAGGCTGCTGTGTGGTGCATGCCTTTTGTCCAGCATGTTGTATCTAGCTGATGTCCTGACGCATGCTGAAGTCTTTGAAGGGGAACTCATAAACTGTTTATAAGGGGTCTGTGATAAGCTCAAGGCAGCCTATCTGGAAGAAAAATAAATGTGAGTTGCCCTGGAAAGAAATAATTTACTTTTCACGCGTTGTGGGGGAGAACATCAGGGATGGAAAAGAGCTACTCAAGTTAAGGCACAACTGCAGCCTGGGAACTACTGGGTATAAACTGCCCAGGAATAAAATTAAATTGGAAACTGGAGGGAGTTCAGTTTTTATAGAAGTGAGAAAGAGTTTATGAAAGAGACAGCAGATTCCAAAGAAAGAATAAATATTCCTCAGGAACTCTCTGAAAAGATAGATGGAACAAAAACAAGCAGGAAGATTAAAAATTCCACAGGAGAATAGGAGAGAGAGCAGGCAGAGCTCATAGTATGGAAGCATCATGACGAAAATCAGTGGCTGCTTGATTATGCTTGCACAATCTGTAAACCATCCACAGTCTCTGCTTGGTGTAGACTCAACAAGAGGCAGGAGAAGATGGGCAGAATATGCTGTTCCCCTGGGTAACAGGCTCCCAAAGAGTGTGTTTGGTCTCACGTTAGTGGTGGCGGAGTAGCTGCTGTCCTCCCTTCTGTAAAACAGCCTCTTTATTTAGTAGTAGCTGAAAAAGACATGGAGTAGAACACAGGATGAATGGTTAACAACTGACTTGTGAGACTAGAAGGATATCAGGACATTCCCAGGACATTTCTATTCCCTATAATAAAGAGGTCGATGCTATTTGATAGAGCAGAACTGGCAAGAACAGCAAGGGATAAAGCAAACATAAAGCACATCCTGGAAAAGAATAAAGAACAAAAGGTTTGGGGCAATGTGGTAGTGAGCACAAGGCCTAAAGGGTAAGCAAAGAAACAGCCTCCTGCTGTTTGATTCCCCCATGTCCTGGCAAATGGGGATCAGTTTGCAACTCCTAAAAATAAACAGAACGGCAGTGGAGTGGCATCTGACTGCAACTCAGCATGTGTATTCTCCTCGTGGAAACACAGCGAAACCATTTGGGTTGAGGGAGGTGACAAGACACCCACATGTATATACACTCGCACTTAAAAGTATCCGCATATTTATTATTCAAAAAGTTATATGCTGCAGAACTGCCCCGTAACTGCACCAAAAGTAAAACCCATTTGCTTTCAGCTCCACGCCAAAGAACTTAAAAATCTGTCACCTCTTGTGTCTTAGTGCACAGGGTGCCCTTTGTCTTACAAAGAGGGCACTAAAATAATGATTTCTTTAATGGTATGGCAAGTTTCCAGTTGTAAAGGAAGAACATGGATTTCAGATATGCTGAACAGCCTAGAATTCCTTTGGTTTCAGTATCCATGGTTTCTTTGAACAGCCATTTCTTTTGATCCATTTCTGTACTTCCTTGTTGCTCTTCAGCTTTCGATACTAGAGGACAACTTTTGTGAAAAAGTGAATTTTGAAATAGACTCTGATTATTTTTATTTCTTCAAACTAAAATTAATAGGAGGACATTCATACCCTCAGTCCATGCTGAGGTTTAAGGGAATCATCTGCAATCTGCATGAGAACTCCCCAGCAAGTATTTTTCTACTCCTACTCAGAAATTTGGCCCTAAGCATGTGAACAGAGCCTTTAGTTACTTGGTAATTACAGGATCAGCCTATACTGAGTCTTGACCAATGCATTCCCCGGGTGTGGAAAGGTTTATAATTGCTTCTTGGCATAAAACCCAAGCAATGCACATGCAACATTAAAAAATGCACGATGAATGCTGGTGTAGCTTTCTTCTTTGTTTCCAGAAACAGGATTTTTCTGATAATCAAGATGCTAGCTCTTACCAGTATAAATTACTTACTACTTCACCTTAGAAACAACTGTGACTCTCAAGGTTCATATGTCTTGAGAACTTGGTTTTTAAAAAAGCACTGTTAAGTAGCTGTAGACCTTAACCCAGCCAGAGTAGCCCTCAAGCCAGCAATATTTAGGTTGGATAATTGGAAAAGGCTCTTCACTCAGAGGGTAGTGGAGCACTGGAACAGGATCCCTAGGGAAGCAGTAGTGACACTGAGCCTGACAATATTAAGGAAGCATTTAGACAATGGCCTCAGACACATGGTGTGAATTTTGTGGTTGTCCTGTGCAGGGACAGGAGTTGGACTCAATGATCCTTGTGGGTCCTTCCAACTAAGGATATCCTATGATCCTATGACCTGGAGAAGAATTTGAGCACATTTCATGGGGAAGCGAAGTGTTTGTCACTAACTAAAACCCCAGAATATCCTAAAACATCAGAGGGCAGTTGTTCAATAGGGTGTGAGTCCTGCTAGCTGGCTCTCCAGCCTCAGGAAAGAATGTGTGCTTTGGTTTGTTTTTTAAATGCCTGCTGGGTTTCACTGATAAATACTCTTCTAATCTGCAAGAAAGTTCTTCGCTTTGGGGTTATTTTCAAGCTGACGTGTAGGAAGCTACTGAAGTGAACTGAGTTAAACTTTTCCATGGGATCAAACATTTTTCTTCTTTTTCAAAACATTTAGAGAAACAACCTTAAATAATTAAGTGTGGATTAAAATGCGGAACATGAATTTTTTCAGGATCCCAGGTTGGCAGCTCAGACAGAGTGGTGGCAGATGCAGGATTCCCATTGCTTTTCCTAGGTCAGTGCCTAAGGGCTCAGACCACCTGCATGGCACCTGCAGGCAAATTATTCAAGGTAATTACCCTGAAGTTTTCCACCTGCTCTCAGCTTTCCTCGTCATTCATATCAAACCCTGAGACCTGTCAGAGACTGTGACAAGCATTCTCCTTGAATATAAGGGCCTCTTGTTTTGTCTGGAGATGTCCTGGGTGATTTACACACGCTTCAGCTGTTGCTGTTTGCAAGATGGACAGAAGGCTCAGGAATACCTCCAGCAACTACAAATGGTGTATCTCAGCTAACACCAAAGTGCAGATATTCTGACTAGACCCTTGATTTCTACTGAGCTACCTTTGCTGTATCCCACAGGACAACCTCTAATTCTGATCTGTGACACCGTTCACACTGGGAGAACAAGAATGCATTACAATAGAAGCAAAGGGAGTGAAGCACTAGGGTCTTCTCATATTGCAGGTTGAATCCTTCCAAGCTGTGGCCTGGGGAGCTCTCAAAATCCCCTAGCTGCACCAGGGCACAAGTTTTAATCCTGACATGCCCACTGGACGATAAAACCTGAAATAAGGGGCATCCCCAACCAAGGGGACGTGGCCCTCTTGTGAGACCCGGGCTGTTGAGAATTGCCCCTTGGCAAGAGATGTGGTGTGAACTGGGGGAACAGCATTGTGTCCTGGACCTTATTATTTCTGGGGTTGTCCAGCCTGGAGAACAGGAGGCTGAGGAGAGACCTCATTGATCAATACAAATACCTGAAAGGAGGTTGTAGAGAGGAGGGTGCTGGCCTCTTCTCCCAAGTGACAGGGGACAAGACAAGAGGGAACGGCCTCAAGCTCTGCCAGGGAAGGTTCAGGTTGGACATCAGAAAGAAATTTTTCATGGAAAAGGGTCACTGGACACAGGAACAGGCTGCCCAGGGATGTGGTTGAGTCCCCATCCCTGGAGATGTTTAATGGACGGGTGAACCAGGTGCTGAGGGACATGGGTTAGTGATTGATAGAAATGGTTGGACTCGATGATCCGGTGGGTCTTTTCCAACCTGGTAATTCTATGGTTCTATTCTATGATTCTGTGATTTCAGAGGTGGTGACCACAACAGGCCAACAGTCCTCATCACGCAGGCTGGTAGCTGCTGGGGAAGGAACGCTTCTCTGAGCTGCACACATTCGGCATCCTCTGACATGGTCTGCCTGGAGGTGCTCGTCATGATGTGTGGGGTCTTCACACAGAGGAGCCAGGAGCTGCTCTGGTCTATGATTTAGAAGTGGTTTGTGCATCAGTGTTTAGGAAAATTGGATTTCGCAATTTTTCTGACTTTCAATCTTGTATCTAGCAACCACACCACACCTTTTGTAAGGGAAGGCACGCCAAAGTGCTTTCCTGTAAGCAAGCAAAGCTCCGGTGGTTTTCTAGAGTGGTTGCAATAGGGTGCTCTTTCTTTTTTTTGCAAGCAAAAGAAAGATTTAGAAACAAGCCCAAGCCACAAATTTCAGATCAGAATCCAGACTTTTTTTTTAAAGAAATACCCTAAAGTTGGGAAGGCCTTGCCCTAGAACAACAGTTGGACTGTGTTCAGCTTTCTAAAATAACCCTGCCCAAAATCCAAACTCTGGGCTCCACCCTCCAGGCTCAAGTCTTTTTCTTTAGCAAAAGTGGAAATAGAAATTGAATCTCATTTTTGTCTGAAATTTTCATCTCACAACATATTCAGGTTTTTTAGTTTTGCTTTCTTAATAATTCCTGGCCACTACAACACTGATATTTTGACCTCTGTCGCCCTCTCAACCAGCAGTTTTCTGAGCCTTCTCCTTCAGGGGTTAAGCAACTGTGGCCTGAGAGAAACTGCCACTAATTAACTGTGACAGCCAGAATCCTTGAAAGTTCTATTGAACTTGGAACCTTGTGTGCTATTGTTCTTTGCCTCTCTGCTGGAGTCTTGCGTGATGATGGTTTGGATGGAAACACTTTTGGGCAGGTCCTTGGAAAAACAATGGGGAAAAGCCCTTTTAAACAACACCGTGAAAGCCAGCAGTGGCAATACTGACCAGAACGTACAGATTTAATTTCATGCATCTGGAATGGAAGGGGAGCTTCCCCCCAGATTCATGGCAAAAGTCCCTGATTGATGTGTCAGGGTCTAGGGGAGAGGCGACCAGACTCTTTCTAGGCATAAGGTCTAACTAACTGATAGTGCAGTATAGTTACCCATGTCGCAACACAATTTAGTTTGGGTAAAACACACACACACAGAATAACCAGGTTGGAAGAGATCCACTGGATCGTCGAGTCCAACCATTCCCACCAATCCCTAAATCATGCCCCTAAGCACCTCATCCACCCTCACCTTAAACACCTCCAGGGACAGTGACTCAACCACCTCCCTTGGCAGACTGTTCCAATGCCTAACCACCCTCTCCGTGAAGAACTTTTTCCTAATCTCAAGCCTAAATCTCCCCTGGTGGAGCTTGAGGCCAATCCCTCTCATCCTGTCCCCTGTCACTTGGGAGGCTGCTGTTGTCAGCCTACCAGTCGAATGCAACTTATAATTGTGGAAGCATTGATTATTTCAAGGTATCTTGAGATACTTCTCAATGTATGAAAGTATCTTGAGATACTTTTCCACCGTTCTTTCTAGTACCCATATTGACCATAACAGATCTGCAAAAACACTGAGGAACTCAGCCTGAGCATCTGCTGGATGGCTATCTGTAATTGTTCCGAAGGTGGCACAGAGAGAGAAAAAGAAGAAAAAGTGAGTCAAAACTGTATCTTCTCTGGTTCTGAGCCACTGGCAAGCAGTGTTGGTTTTACTTGTGTACATTCATTCCCTAAATGAATGCAGTGGAGCAGCCTATAAAACTACTTGGCCACATCATTCCAGCTTTGCTAAAGGATATGGCTTGTGATCCCTTGACAGACACTCTTTTTGTCTTTGTGGAATATTTTTGAGCAGAGAGAACTTTTAAATTTGGCCCAATTTTTTCCTCTGGGGAATTATGGTTTTCTGTCCTTCCAAATATGAACACGATATCCACGTGTGTATTTGTGTCACCCAGTCCTTCTTTTTTGAACATGTTCACCAGATTCATATGAATCCAAGCAGAAATGTGGGACAATGTCCACAAGATGTCCTTTAGTTTACATAGGATTATTTTCTGTTACCACAGAGTAGTATCTCAGAAATCAAGCGGGATGTACCTGCTAAGTGTGTTTTATGCTGCTGAAAACAGTTCTGTTTGGGCAATCTCAGTGCTCCTGTTGGCACCCCTGAAGGTTGCTACACCCTGTAGAAGTTATAGCCAGACCTGTCTGCCCTTGGTACAGTGCTACACCCTCTTCCCTACCAAGCAGCATCCCACTCCCCAGCATAAATGTATCCCCAGGTATGGGACAGCTAGAAATTATTTCCCTTTCTTAGTATTAGATCTTGTATCAGCCACTGAAACAGGCACAGATCAGGTCTGGAGAGCTCTGGAGTCTCAATTGACCCTTGCTGAACTTAGTAATAAAATTATAATAAAAATAATACAGGAATATGAATCCTGTAAATTACTCACCATTTCTGTAAGTAAATTCAATCACTGAAAGTTTTTAAGGTTCATTTAACTGTCTTTATGGCCAGGTTGCATGTTACAATGGTATGGTCCATTCTTCTACTGATATAAATCCCCAAAGTACCACTAAAACTGTTGTTTCACTTGTGATTTACAGTCACCTTAGTGAGAAAGTCCCTGTGCTACTTCTGTTCAGATAAGGAACTCATGGAAGTTATTATCAGAGCATATTACACTCATTGTTTTCTGACTAGGGAGGCAGATAAGTAAGCAGATCTTTGAAAGCTTATTGAATCAGACTGACACACTTAGATTTTTAAAGAACTTATGATTTGCAGCTGTGATTGCTCTTAAAAATTTATCAGACCCTTAACATTATTTCAGTATGTCTAAACGGCTTTTTTTTTTATTTGCTTGCTTTGTGATTAAAACTAATAGCCAACTACAAATTCATGCTGTGTTTCCATATAGCAGAGTAATTACAGAGCAGGCTTTGAAAATATATTTGCAATGTATTTTCTCAATTAGATATTTACTAGGTGATATACCTACATTTTTGCATGTCTACTTACATTCCATGTGTTCAGAGCGTTTATAGAGAGTGTGTTGATTTGTTCATCCTCTAAGGATTTGTTCATCCTCTAAGGATTTGTTCATCCTCTGAATTCTGGCAAGAATGCTTGTCAAAGTATCACTTCTGCTCTTAGAGACTGAGAAATAACTTACTGCCTTGCTATTTGTTAACTTATTCTTAGCTTGATATGGACATTATCATACTTGATATGGACATATCTGTACCTGGAATATTCAGATTTCCATGATAAACTTAACAAAAGTGTTTTAGACCATATTAGCAGGACAGTGTACAGCTCTGATTGTGATTGCGTGTAAGTGAGAGGAGCAGCAGAGTGGGCAAGGGAGCAAACAGAAGAGGTAGCAAGAGACCTGAGCTGCAGCTGCAGGTTTGTTTAGAGCCAGACCGCAAGAAAGAGAGAGAGAATATGGGTGAGTAATTGTTTTCAATAGGACTGGGTGTTGCCCAACACGGTACTTCATTCCTGCTCTGTTCACCGAAACTAGGTTTGGTTAATAAAGAGGATTTGAGTTCATAAATAGATTATAGAGTTTAAAAAAAATAAATTTCTTTTCGTTATGGAAACAACCAGTGAGATCCCAAATACTGTTGAACTGCTAGAAGATAACTCCACAAGCACTAGCTACAGGACTTCATCAGCACAGAATAATTGTGTAATTTCTGTAGCATATGATGACTTAATCCTTGCTCTCTCAGACCTCTTTTGTAAAATCAGAATGGCCAAGGTGAGACTAAGGAAAAACAGCCACTTCCCTCTTCCTACAGCTCCTGCTTGGTGCATCAGAAAGCACAAAACCAAATCAAGAGGCCAGCTGCGTGGAGCCACAGCACTGCAGAGCCAGCATGCAGCTGAGCCAGCTGAGGTTTTACATACCTCCTCATGTGAGATGTGGCTGGCCACGATTACCCAGGGCACGCGTCCTACCACCAAACTGCCCAAGTTATAAATCCTTGCATGGACTGGACAGCAAGATGTCCAAACCCATGGAAAAGGAGCATCAGCCTTGGTTGTTGATAATGGCTAAAATGTTCATTTTAGAAAATGAGGTAAGTGTAATGTTAGTGTAAGGTGGAAAGCTTCCAAGAGTTATCCTGCTTCATGCTCCTGCTGCTCTTAGACCTGAGACCAGACCCTAGTGGCAAGCTTTGCCCTGCAGCAAATATTTACTGTGACATTGTAGTCCCTCAAGGGCAAAACCAGTTTATGATGGAAATAGTGATGGAGTATTGAGTGCAGTGGCTCTCATGAGCCACGCAGCTATAACAACAACCCCCAAACTGGTAAAGAGGAAAAAGACTTTTTCTGTCCAGATGGTGAGACACGCAATATAGCCCTACTGTACGCAACACCAGAGACTTTCCAATTTCTACTCCAAATCTTTTAATCCCTCCAGTCCCTAATGGTTCAAAATTACATCATCATTTCCTCCATTTCAGACAGAGCTTTACCCTTTCTGTTTCCTAGCTGCAATGCAGTCTAATAAGGCTCATACTTCTTAATCTTAAATGGAAAAATGTATGTCAAGTCAAAACAAAGCCCGGTTTCTAGATCTCCACGGGGGTATGGGGAGTATATCATAGATCTCTGTATGATTAAAGGCAGCTGCAGATTGGCATGGACATTTTGAGCTTGTCAGTGTTTTGTGTGATGTATAGTTATTGGAGCAAGCCAGTAGTGGTAAGCTGAAGACAATTAATTTCCTGCACTTCCTAGTCTTACTGTGGAAGACCAGGAAATAGATGCCTAATCAACCTTGAATTTGTAAAGGTCCTAACCCAAACCCCAGCTTAAGCACGGCTAGTTTTGAGCCTGGCTATTTATTCCAAAAATCTTTCAATCTCTTATTTCACTAGCAGTGAATGTGTAGAAGTGCAATGAATTCCTTTCTGGTAACCTGAGAATATCAGCTAATGGAGAAAACAAAAAGTGCTCTGCAACTATATTAAATTTTCAGGTTTTTTCACTCCTGCCCCCAACTGGATGATGTTAACATTTTTCTAATGTCCTTGAGGTTATGGCAAACAGCTTGCAGGAAAAAAAACACCCACCCTCAAACTCTCCAGACAGCTTGAACCACATCCTCTGTTGGCATAAACTGACGCAGCTCTCCTTTTTATACCAGCTGAGAAGCTAGGTACTGCTGCTTTTATTTTCAGCTTCATAACACAGTTACCGTAATAAAAGTAAGATATTGAGATGAGTTTTGCTCCAAATGACATCATATTTTAGTGGGGAGCAGGCAATGTGCTGCCAGAGCTGAGTGAAGCACTGTGCAGAATCCATTCAGCACCAGCAGCCAGACTCCCGGATCCACAGAGATGTATCCAAGGACACAGTCTCATAGTTGTCTCCTGTTTTAATGAACAGAAGACTGATCTGTGCAGTTAAAAATGGAGGAAGGAAAAATAATGATGAAATACATTCGTAGCATTGTGGCATTTCTGATTATTTAGCAGGTATATACATAAAAGCTGAGTAATTTAAAAATTATCTCCCTGTCTGTGAAGTCCTACCCATGCTGGTATTTCCCCAAAGATGTTAGAGAGAACAGGTACATGAGGAAAGGAAAACGATGCAGCTAATGGAAATTAACATGTTAGACTTCCAAGGTTAGACCTCCAGAGTCAGCCCCACTCTTGCATTCAGATCTTAAAGCTTGGATACAAGAGGTTCAGATGGTTCTGGTCCCTTATGGGCATTAGAGCAGCTGAAAATTAGGATAAAACACCAATTGTCCCTAATGAGCAGTGAATGTCATGGCTGAAAGCTGTCTCAGGACATCATCTTTCACTCCTGATAGAGAAACCTTCCAGCTGGGCAAATTTGAACAACTCTTGGCAACTTGGAGCCTTCGCCACAGCATAAAGAAGAGAGAACATCTGTCTTATACCTCTCTTGAGTTTTCTATGCTTCTGGGAAAGTCACAGTACTAGCTTACACACATCTATACCTTCTTCAAGATAATTCCATATCAAAGGCATCTAACAGAGGAATTACTGGCTTTGGCCTTTATCAGCATGGCTTTAATATTCAAAAGATGGATGGATCTTTGTCAGTTTTTCTCTTCCATTTCAGGAAGTTGGGAAAGCCACAAAACAAAGTCACCTAGTAACTTTTTCCTTGGCAACTTGTAAGGAAACATATGCACCCACAAATGGGATGTAGAAAGCGAGGAGTTTACCAAGCTGGATATTGTATTGATCGGTGAAAAGGAGAATCTGAGAGAAGGTTGCAGCAATAATCTGTCCTCTGACTTGATAATTAGCCAGATAAACTTGGCTTCAGAGAAACACCTTCCTCTTTCTGCCATTCCCAGTTCAGATTGTGTTTCTTTGTGATTCTGATAAGGTCTAACATCATCTGGAATGAGGAGGAGGTGCCTAATCTGAGACATGAATATAGATGTCCAGGGAACTTTGCTGGTGGACATTAGGGGTCCTAGGCACTTCCAGAATGCAAAGTTTATGAAAAGGAGTTTGGGGATCTCAAGACAGGTTTTAGATGCAACTGCTGAATCTCTTAAAGGTCTTGGGAAATAGTTGTGTTTTATCTTGGGAATGAGATTTTTGGAGAACTGCAAATCCAGGGCTTAAAAAGTGAAGAGAGACCAAGCTACTAGGGACCTATTGACATCAGTAAGGGCTAAGCCAAAAGGCCCTATTAAAGTCAGAAGGGCTCTAACATACTCCAGAAGATGTTATGGAAAAGCTTATTCCAAATTTCAGTATTTGCTAACTGGAAGACCTCACAGTAAGCATTTGGGGACCTGCATGGGACTTGGAAGCAATCTTTTCAGAGATGAATTTTAAAGACAAAACAAAGGTAAAGAACCTGATGCCCACTGTCTTTTTGTATAAACTGGCTAGTAATTGCTTTTTGAGTAGTCTCTCTGTATTTTAACAATGCTGCAATACGTATTCCAAATGGTTGTAGCATAAAAAACTTTGCCTGGCCCCAGATAACAGGCTTGGCAGCAACCTGTTTCAGCACTTTGGAAGTGAGAATAAAGAGGAAGAAGGTGTTGAAAAGGGAGCCAGAGAAAATGGGGATTGATGTTTTTGTAGCATGGACATCCTTGTGGCGCTTATCAGAGTTTCCTGCTTTTAATTTATTCTTGCATTATTCACCTGGAAAGGAAAAACACCCTGAAGTCCATACACTTCATTGGAACACATTGATCTCTAAGATATATGTTGGCTATTTTCACATGGGAATGTTTACCACTTGGCATCTATTCTAAATTCAAAGCATATTGGGTCAAGTTAATCTGTGTTGTAGCTTTCTCAAATCACAGGGTATCCATCCAGAATGCATTTGGCCCAGTGTTCTCAGCCTCCAGTACATTATGAGGTTGTTAGCTCCATATTTGCTGAAGGATAATATTCTTCCTTGGGCACAAAGCCTACTGAGGTCTGCGTGTGCCACTAAGCTAGACCATAAAGAATAGGTGCAAATTATGCACAGGAACTTCACTGATCATGCCAGGATCTATTTGAGTTGCTGTTTGAAATTACATATTTAGTGATGAGCTTGGTGTGCCTTGCCCAGTCATGAAAGCTCTGAGGACTGAGTCCTTCTACACAGCTACCCATAATTCTGGAAAAAGGATTATTCGAACACTATAAAATCCTGCTAATCCCTTCACCACATTGCCCATGATGAAAGTGCCACTCAGCTGGTGTAGTTACAACACCTGCACTGTTCTGCTGTTTAGGAAATGTCCTGCTTGTCTGCACCTCCAGCTTGCCCAGAATTCCCAGGGTAAGCAATTCATCAAAATAAGCTCCCTCTGCTCCCAGGTGCCACACGTTCTTTTTTCCCAAGCTGCACAGAGCTCAGACAGTGCCCTCTCCATAGCAGCCAAAAGTGCCACTTATGGGCAGATGGACAGAGGTGAGGAATTCAGTGGGTACTTTGACTGTTGTGATGGGGAATCTGTGTAGCAGAATCAAACAGGAGACTGAACAACACCATGGTGGAGGTCTTGCTGCAGCACCACACTACAGATGCCTGAAACACAGTCCTTGCCAATGAGGAGAATGAGATAAAGCCAAAGGTGTGTGCCTTTTACACTCAAGACACAAGCTCAGACTTGACTGAGCTCAGTCTGCAAGTAACAGAAATCACCCTGAGCCCAGAAAGCCTGAAGTGAACCTCTGCACTGAACTCCACAAAATTCTCCCTTGGTCACACGTGTCTGACGTGGCTCTGTGCACTGAAAAGAAGAGAAGTAACAGATGACACCTTTGCTGTCCTGTTCTGCTGCTGTTTGATGAGATGTTTTCACTGAACCTGAACCTGCTGGGGTGGTGGCTCTGGACTGGGATGTAAGAAGCATGTATGTACTCTCCAGATACAGCTTTCCTATATTTTCGTGTGAATCATTAGTTTCTCATTTGCAGAAAGGGATCGCAGTCCTGTCTTTCTCCCTCTTACTCTGGTAGACCTGAGGGTGCTTTGTAAAGAAAATCGTCTGGATGGTGCTAATCAAATTTGGCCAAGGCCGGTAGGTGCTACTGTAACACAAGGCAGCAATAGCAGTAGAATTTAAAGAAATTCCTCCTCAGGAGAGTGGGAGTGATAGTCTTTCTAAAGCACAATACTGCTATAGTCTGTATTGCCTGAATAAGTAGACTGAAGTTGAAGGTAAAGAAAATTTCTTTTGGTGTTGTCTTTACTAAGGGTAAAAACCTGATAATTTCTGATAAACATAAAATGCAAATCTAACTTACTTAAGATTCATACAAAACCTGCTCTCCCATCTGGAAGCAGCCTGTGAAGTTTTCAGTGTAAGAGACAGGCCATAACCCCTCCATAGGTGATACGATTAATCAAATAATAAAATTACACTAAGCCAGAGCTGATGATCATTTCAAGGGATACGTATAGTTATTCTGGCTCTAAAATAAAAAACAAAAGTAGTTGAAAGTTAGAACAGAGAGCAAATGGATGATTCTGGATCCTCCCTCTATTGTTAAACTGTACAAACCTATTGCTTCTCAAATAAATAATCCCAGCACAGAGCATTTTCTTGCCAATAATTTCAGCAGTGGAAGCCAAGCCAGAAGGTTCTGAAACCAACATATTGGCATGGGTGTTTTTTTCTCCTTCTCCAATATACCACGGAATCTAGTTAAATATTTTTCCACTCCTTACTTCTCTCTGCGTCTTCTGGAGAAAATGTGAGTCCTATTTCCTCATAAAAATATCTTAGTATTTGACAGGTTGGGTGTCTTTGATCCTGAAATGTTTTTGGATGATTTTTCTCCCCCACTTTGACTTTGTAATATAACGCTCCATAAAAAGTATATGCATATATGCAACTTTAAAAGGGGATCCTTATTTGAAATTAAACTTTTACACCAATTAACCTCCTCCCAGCACACTATAAAGTGCAGCAAAAACAGTGCTCTTACAGAGACCCTTGCAATTCTCAGACTGATGCCTCCCTGGCTGTGGAACCCAGGACATCTGCTTTAAATTAGCTCTGATGGAAGGTCTACTTGTAAATGCATGACTTAATCAGCCTTAGGAAAGTAAATGGCACATACTGTAGCAGAGGGTGCTTCAGAGTCAGACTCAAACCTGTCTTTCTTTTGAAGCAGAAAGGGGGAAAGAAGGGGGGGCACAGAGGGGGCAAACTTTAAACCAAAGGTGATTTCTTTTTTTTTTTTTCTTTTATGAGCTGACATTAGCAGACGTGTGGCTGTACCATAGCCAGTCTAACTCCCCAGCAACATGTGCAGCTGTACAGGGTAAGCCTGCCTTGCTTCTTTCTCCCCATGCTCATATACCCATGCTTTCAGGCCCTTTTTAGAACAAGACCACGTCGCATTCATGGTCTTGTTTGCCTGCAGGCTCTTGCCTGGCCTCCCTGAGAGTCCCCACTTGTCCTGAAAAAGTGTAACAGCATCTTATCCAGGTGACTTTGTACAAAGATGAGTCTCAGCATTGCTCAGACCCTGCTAACCTTTCCTGAGGAAAAGGAGCCATAGGCTTCCTGTTGGGTTTTAACAGTGGGGATTGTGAAAGGTGAAGAATTGCAGAAGGTCCTTATGAGGCTGAGTGACTGGGCAATAAAATGACAGAAGAAATTCAGTGCATATAAGCATAAAGTGATGCACGTGGGGAAAACCAGTTCTAGATTCATTATAAAATGATGGGCTCTGAGCTGACTATTACCACTAAGAAGTGAACTTTGAATAAAAACATCAGCTCAGGGCTCAGAAGCCATCAGGAAAAAAAAAAAAGCAAATTGAATGTGAGGAATGATTAGGAAAGGAATAGAAAACTAACCAGAAATCACTTCATCACTTTCTACAGCCACAGTTCATCCACACCTCAAATAATGTGTGTTGTTCTGTCTCTTCATCTGAAAAAAAAAAAAGGTATAATAAATTCGAAAATTCTCACATAGGGGCAAGAAGGATGATCAAAGGTTTGGAATGACTTCCATATGAGAAATGATCAAATCTGGATCAGAGACAGATTGGGGTTGGGGTATGGCAGAGGTCTACAGCATCACAAATAGTGGAGATGTTGAGCAGGGATCAACTGTCCATTGTCTTTTCTAACACAAGAACTAGTGGGCCTGACATGGAGCTAAAAAGAGCTAGGTTAAAATCAGCAGGAATTGTTTCATAGGGTGAAGAGCCATGGAAACCCCTACCAGAGGATATTATGGATGCAAAAAATGTAGTGGTTTCAAGGGGAGAATAGATGAGAATTTAGAAAAGATTAGTAGCTTAGGGAATCAAGAGATGGGAAGTAGAGAAAATACTATCAGAGCAAAAAAAAAACTAGAAAAAAATGAAAATCATCCAGAGAGGAAGAGAACAGCAAAGGAAAAGGGCAAGTGAAATGAGAGAAGACACTGGTCAGACCTGCAAAGGAACGACTTGCACTGGCAAGCTGCTTAAGCAGAGATGCAAAATACACGTGAAGGTAGAGGGACACAGGTCAAAGAAGATGTGAAGAAAGGGAGAAAGCCACACAGGTGGGAATGAGGGCCATCAGGACTGGAAACTGCTGGAGAGGAATAACAAAAGTGAAATAAAATGAGAGGGGAGAAATACTCATTGAAGTAAGGTCTGCTGTTTGCCTGCCAAGGACAAAGAGCTGTACGCGGGGGATAGCAGGATGATAGAACTTTGGAAGAGTTCATTGCTGCATATTGGTTGTGCTGAGGTCATAAACATCTCATATAAAAATAAAGTCAAGGAAGATCATCATAAATGCAGAAAGGAGTCCATGAAACTCAGAAACTACCCAGACTGAGGCTGCCTGTACAGTCTTAATTCAATCCTATTGTTCTTTACAGTCTCATTACTCAAGTATATTCTTTTCACAGAATTAAACTGCATACCTTGTTTCCTTCGCCCTCCTTTTTTACCAGGAGAGAAGCCACAGAAGAGACAAGGACTTGTTCTCAGTGCCTACATCCTCATGCCCAAATGATAGAACAGTAATTACAGATGCAGCCCTTCGAGTCCATGCAGACATCCCTAATTGCCCTGTGGGGAGGTCCCAGTCCAATCTGAGCTGTAAGGTAGTTGAACACACTCAGTCAAAGCTTTTTTTGTGTCGCGTGAGGGTTTTTTCAGAGTGTTTTCTGAGCATGTAGAAATTGTGAGTTTCTCAGAAGATTCTTGTTTGCGCTATACAGAGAGATTTTCATAGGCACAGCAAAAGTCACCTTCCAACAACTTAGCAGCTCTTCAGTTCTTCACTCAGGAGATAAGAAGCACAACAGCTATTCACAGAAAAGGCCCTAGAATTATCTTCAGATCAGATAAAACAACATGTTTCTCCCAACCCTATGTTTGAAAAAGACAACTTTATTGCTTTGAATAAACACGTCTTTTAAAAAGTCCTAAACATTCAACCTGAGGCTTCTGGAGTATATGGGAAATATCAGTACATGTAATTGAATTCTCATAAATTATAAGCAATCAAAATCAGGACATTAAAATGGCAAATGCTGAGCAATTATAAAAGGCAGTGCAATTGGTCTCACATTTACCACAATTAACATCAACATCAATAAGCATTTTTTTTCTTATTTTGAGGCTACCTGTACTAGAGAAGAGGGGAGTTTTAAAATGACAAGTGTATGTTCTAAGAACACTGGAAAAGAAAAGTGGAAAACATGAATGCTGTGTTACCAAGCGTTACGTATTTCACGTTGCATGGATATCTTTATTTTCTACTGTGTACTTTGGGAATGCACATTAGGGCATGAGATTGGGCCCTGGTGGGTCTGGAGGAACTTTAATACATGCTTAAATGCTCTCTTAAGCTGCTTTTCCAACCCAGAAATCACATGCTAATACAAATCTCAATAGGCATGTTAATTCTGTATCCACAGTCATTGAAGTGGGTAAATAAAGATTTACAGACTGAGATAATTTATGGTCAGCATGGACCATTAGATTATCTAGTCTAATTTAGCAACGAGTAACTGTCTTCTAAGACCAGTAATTTGAGTTTGGCACAAGTAATTTGAATTCTGGCATAAGCCAAACTGGGTTTGGAGTTGAAGCTTCTTCTTCCAACTATATATATATATATTTTTTTTTTTTTGTGTGCCAGACTGTGCCTGTAACTCTTTTTATTTAATAAATTAAGAGAATCAACTATGATCACCTTCAAAATAGTTTCTTTCTGAGTTGACACACAGCTGCATACAATGCTGCCAATGTTCAAAGCAATTCTGCAGATAATTTTCTGAATGGCTGTTGAGGATGTCCATTGTTTTTGCTTTCACATCTTCTACTGACAAAAAGGGGTTCGTTCCTTTGAACACTGACTTGATGTTTGGGAAGAGATAGAAAGCACAGTGACATTGTTATTAGCTAGAAACTGCTCCGCAGAAAAAGTGTTGTGAATGCGTATACACTGGCATTTTTCTAGAAAACGTCTATATTTGAACACGTGTCCACTCGTGCTGAGTGAAGCGATCGAGTTGAGCCTTGCCCCACTGTGACAGGTTAGAACATGTTTCATAACCATCTCTTTGTCTTTCCCCTCCCACTCTTGGTTCAAGAGCTAGTCTTGGGGTTTTGTGTTTCACCTTCATATACTGTCTTTAAGGAACTTTCAGTCTTCTGCTTGTTTTTGATGAGTGAAAAAATCCAAGCTGTTTAAGTGTTAGCCATCATTTCCTCCAGCCTTTGACCTGCATTTTTGCTGCACAAAAACTCAACAACAAAACAATTAAGTGAATGCTTCCATTCATGTGTCTTACAATATTCCAGACCACACTTCCCACTCCACATAAGTCAGCACTGGATGCTCATTCAGAAATCCTTCTGATAAGCCATACTACCAAAAGGCTTAAGTTTTATTTTTCTGAAAGCAAAGCTCTACAAACATGGCTTGCACATATTTGGTAAATGGTTTTATCTTCCATTTCCTCTGTTGAGATGCTTGGGACTCTGAATGCTCCGCGCTTTACAATACAAAAACATGATTTCTGGGAAAAGTGTCCTTTTCGTTCTGCTGGTTCCACTCAAACAGAATTAAACCAGAGTTAAATGGGAGCTTTCAAACTCCAGTATTTCCTGGGGGTCTGCTCATTGCTATCAACCCATCATTTCTTTGCAGCTCATTTTCAGATACATTTTTTAGAAGTAGAAGTTTTTCTTCAGCTAAACCCTCCTTTATACCATAGATTAGTTGCTTCTGGCCTGTGAGGACACTGCTCAGCACTCCCAGTGCCATTCCTGCCAGCCCTCACGAAATGCAGCAGGCTGAGACTCAGCAGAAGGTCTGTAATTGCTCAGCTTCATGTTATTTCTTTTCCATCAGAGAGCCAAACTAGGAGTGACCATTTAAATTTTTGGAGTAATGCATATTCTAAATAATGCCTTGTTGCTGTTTATTTTTCCTCCTCTTCTAATTTCTTTCTGGTTTATTCATTATAAGTCTTACTGAAAAATGCATTTATTTAGCATTGGTCTTTTAGTGTTAGAAAATGGGAGACACATTAGTAGTTGCTCATGTGAAGTTGTTTAAATAGTACTTTAAAAGACATTAAGCAGCATTTCACATCAAAAACCACTCAGACACATGTAGTTGGAGAGATACTGACTAGACCCATATTTCCTGTACTAAAATACTTGTATAAAAATGTGTTCCTTTCTGATTTATCAAAAAAGCAAATGACCCTCTGGAGAGTTTCTGGTTCAGACATGAATACCTAAACAAAATCTTAGTGAATCATTTGAACTTGCTAGAATTTTCCATATGAAGACCATTATAAAAGTATCAATATTATGGTGTGCACACATTCAAAAGATGCCTGAAAGCTGTAACACTACAGCGTTAGTTCTTGAGATGTATAAATGCATTCAAGAACACCAAGAAGACGTATCCAGAATACCAATTTCTTATTTACATTCAGTTTGCTACATGCAAATGTTTAGCTGAATTTATCTCCTCAAACCCAGCACCATAACTTTCAGCTGACATAAGAGGAACTCCACTGCAAACAATTGGTTTGCACATTTAGGGACAAGAAAACATTAAAGTGAGACCCTCTGCGCAGATCTTAGCAGGTAATTTGACCCATCTGTAGGATTCAGGAGTAGGTTGGAAGATGTCAAAATATTTTAAGCAATTTAAAAGTCATGTGTCTAATTCAGCCTTCAGCTATAGGTGAATAAGGGAGCTCCAGCAGATGCAAGACAGACAGGGAATTGTGGCAGACATGGGAAAATCAGAGTGAGAAGAGAGGACGGTGTACAGATATTGGCTTAGACTAGGAATTCTGGTCCTGATCTGAAATGCAACAAGGCTGATTTTTATTGTTCTCAAAGGCTTTTGGCTAGTATTTCCTAACATTAGCTAAAATAATTACAGGCAGCAAGGCACTGGAATGTGACAGGGATGATAGCCACAGTGCCTGATACAGATTAGAAGGATTTTCACTTAGGCCTGAATGTATCTGAGGCACAGACATGGACAATAAACATGTGCATGCATTTATATTTCTCTCTATACATGTGCTTGGCATAGGTTTTATGGACTTACTCTCTGGCTTTTCTAGTTTGGATGAAATTAATTTTCACCTCACCATCCCTTCCAATGAAATGTCATTGCTTGGGGTTTTTTTAGCTTTAATTTTATGTGCCTAGAGACTCTAGTTCAGAATTGAAGCCTAGGAGACGTGTGCTTCAGCCTCATAAGCAGCCAGCCCCAAGAAGAGCAATGGGCTTGATGTTCTCCTGGTGCCTAGGCTGCAGAAGAGTTAAATGCCTATTTAGGCAGAGGGAGGAAAACTGCTTGAACTGGTGGTACTAGGATGAAGTGCTGTGGCTTGCTTGGCTTCTCAGATGTGGGACCTTCTAAACTGGAAAAGAAAAAAAAAGTCCTTGTATGGGGTGCAAAGTCCCTGATAAAAATGGTTCATGAGAAAGGAGAGTAGCTGGATTTCCCAAACACAGGAAAACTGCTGCAAACTGTGGCCAGAGAAGAATAGAAATGAAAGGTTTATTTGCTCATATTGTCAAAAGACTAGAAGCTAAAGCACAGTCATTAGCACAGTGAGACCTGAACAGTTGTGGAAAAGAGTTTAATTAGGTTCTAATGAAGGAAAGGAAATCTATGGCTGAGTGGCAGACTGAGAGCTCAGCCAGTGCATGTAGGAACGTCTCAGAGCTAGTCCTGCTAACAGAAACCTCCTGTGAGGAAAATGAAATGCTTTTGGAGCAGGGGTAGAGCCTGAGCAGAGAATGCAGCTGGGTCTGGTTACCCTTCAGGTACAAACCACCCAGTGCTGAGAAATCCTGGAGATTGCTTGGGTGATGAGCTCACCACAAGGTCCAAGTGGATCCAATACCAACCTTGTAAGACTGAGAGATGGAGAAAAAGTATCTAGTATATATTCCCTGTGGTTTAAATTTTTATACTGTTAAAATTTTTCCATAATCCAGGCATTTGAACGCCAGTTGATTTTGGATATTTTTATGAAATATCTCTTTTAAAACTGATTTATTTAAGGATGGTGAACCAGACAGCACAGGAAACAGCTAGAGAGCAGCTGAAGGAGCAATATTCGACACAGTTATAGTGCTGCTCCCACATCAGAACTCAGCGCAGAAGGAATTTCTGCATTCAGGATGCACCTGACATGGCATAGACAGAGGTCACCCTCCACTTTCAGCTCCTCTCAGTTCTCAAATGAAGCAAAGGGGAGTAAACCCTGCTGCCATGGTTAATGACACTGAGACATGTTCTGGTTTGAGCTAAAGCAGAATCAGTTTTCTAACTTCAGCTACGTCTCATCTAAGTAACTTCATTTTCTGAAAGTTAACTGTGCGTTTTTCAGGCAGTGTTCTTCTCTAGAAGTGATAACACGAGCCGTTGGTGTGCAGAAAGGCTATGGCTTATACTTATTATTATAGAATATAAGGTCATCCTTGATCTGGTGGAGTGCCATAAGTCAAAGTGGTGAAAAAGGTCTCACCTGCAGGGAGGAGCAGTCCAGACAGGTGACCCCAAAATGATCAACACTGTAGCCCATCCCACATATGTCATATTTGGTATGAAACTGAAGGATCATGCGAGTGTCATTCTCTTTGATGGCTGATGTCCAGTGAGGACCTCGTCTGTCTTTTTGCCCCTAATCGAAGATCAGTGCACTCCTGAATCCAGTTCTTGAGTTCAGCTCCCTCCTAGCCCAGCCCCTTTTCCCGTGCCTGCTCTGCAGCATCTCTGGTGATGTGGAGTCACGGGGTGGGAGGGATATAATTTCATATATGTGTACTTATTGCTATTGCTAGTATTATTATTGTTTCATGAAGGCTGCTTTAGTTTTTAGCAAATCTTTTTCCTCTCATTTCCCTTTCCCCAGGGGTGAGTGGGATGGGAGGTGGGATCACAACTGCTTGGCTTTAGCTGCCAAATAGGGCTGGACCAGAGCCCATGACAGAGGCTGAGGCAGAAAAAGGGTTATATGGTCTCCTACGGATTGTCTAGCTTGGGGTATGAGAGAGGACAGGCTTCAGGGGCAAAGAGGAGACTCTGTCCTGAGAAGAGTCCTGGAGATACACTCCTCCTCTGTGTGTGCAGCTCCTGCCAGAGAGCTGGGGCTGGAAAACAAGTCTTACAAGTAGCAGCTGGGGGAACTGGGGTTGTTTAGCCTGGAGAAGAGGAGGCTGATGGGAGACTTTACTGCTCTTAACAACTACGTGAAAGGAGGTTGCAGAGAGGTGGGTGTTGGTCTCTTCTCCCAAGTGACAGGTGATAGGACAAGAGGGAATGGTGTCCAGCTGTATTGTGGGAAGTTTAGATTGGACAGTAGGAAAAATTTCTTCACAGAAAGAGTTGTCTAGCACTGGCAGAGGCTTCCCAGTGAGGTGGTTAGGTCACCATCCCTGGAGTTGTTTAAAAGGCAAGTAGATGAGGTGCTTGGGGACATGAATTAGTAGTAGACATGTAAAGTTGGAGTCAATGATCATAGAGTAGTTAGAGTTGGAAGGGACCTTAAAGATCATCTAGTTCCAACTCCCTGCCATGGGCAGGGATATTCCACTAGATCAGGTCGCTCAAGGCCCCATCTAACTTGGCCTTGAACACCTCCAGGCATGGGGCATCCACAACTTCCCTTGGCAAACTGTTCCAGGGTCTCACCACTCTCATAGTGAAGAAATTCTTCCTAAATTCTTCCTATGATCTTGAAGGTCTTTTCCAGCCTAATGTTTCTATGATAATATGATTGATGTTTTACTTCCTTCAGGATATTTTTTTTTGAGGGGCTGAGAAGTCCTCCTTCCCAGCATCAGAGCTGCAGTAAGCTCAAGGCAATTTGTTACAGTTAACAGCATTAGAATTCACTCCTCCACCCATCAACTTGGGTCTTTTAGGATGGGATTCACATCTCAAGCTTGTTTGGTAAATGCCTGTCCCATCACAACAGGGCTCAACATATAGATTGCGCTGGGGCAGCTTCCTGCATCTGAGTGGGGACACGTAATGCAGATCTCCAGTTCATACAAGTGTCCACCTTGAGTTAGTTAGGAAAGCAGTGCCAGGAGTTATGTCTGTTTTTCTAGTCTGCAGTGAAAAATTTTCCTTTATGGACCCTTGGATTTCTAGATCTCTGCAAAGACAAGGCTTCTGCAGTGACTGTTAACCACAGGATTTCACTCAGAGTATTTCTAACAGAGAGGCATTGCAGGCCAAATATCATATTAAGTGCCACTGTGCATAAGTGTATCTTGAGTAGTATATGAAAAGCTTACATGAAATATTTTGTGGTTCTGCATCAGACATGGGTGTTGCTGGGTCTCTTCCATAAACTGATATCTAATAATAATGAGGACAGTGACCTCCAGTGTGGCTGTTTTGCTCTGTTACTGAAATATGAACATATGCAAGTTCAAGTGGATGTGTATTTATCAATATACTTCTGCAAACGCAGGAATTAATTCCATTTCATTTCATAGGAAAGGCCAATTTCTTTCACTTAATGCCCATGAAGAGTTTGTCTATTTCTACTGCATGAGAACTCTGGAATTGTGTCTTGTAATTTAGGAACTTCAAGATTTGTAAACCCTCAAAGGTTTCACTGTTACCCTTGTTGTTCCATATTTGCTTTCCCTGATATATCTCACTTCTTTCTTTTAATTAAAGTGTATGCTATGAACGTCTGGGATAAAGTACATAGACTGTATCTGCATATGGGGTTTAGCTAGTAGGAGCTACTCTAGAGTTTCCCTTTCAGTAAGAGGGCTTTGTGACGTGAACATAAATCTTTGAAGTATGTGTTGAGCCAGCTGCTGCATCATTTAAAAATAGTCAGGTTGGTGCCAACAAGACAGATCACTCAACTTGGGGGCCATAAACAGAAATCAAAGGCATGCATTACCAATGCCCCAGTGTTTGCATGGTTCCACAACGAACCTTCTGCCCCTTCTAGCACGTATGTGATGGTGTTACAGAATAGTCTGCTGTCACTTCTATAATGCACCGATGTCACCCAGCATGGGAAGGAGCCGTATGTCGGAGGCTGTATGAAGGTAGAAGACATTTTCTAACTTTTTTTTTAATGTTAGATTGCAGCCAGTTTTCTCAAATTCACAATAAAGGAGAAGTTTAAAGAGTTCTTGTTCTTATATACCTGGCAGCTGGGGTGACAGGCCATTTGGGTATTAAATACTTGAAAAGGGTCAGAGCCTATGAAGTGGTCAAAGGGAAAAGAAACAAGGTCAAAAGTTTAAGTCATGATACATGGTAGGCAAGCAGAACTCATACTTTAAGCAGTCTAGACAGCATATTAGCAGAGAAAGCTTACTGTGTTATACTCTGTTTATGGGAGTTTTCCATCAACTGCAAAAAATATTAGGAATGCGGCATAACCAAAGCTTTGCCTTTTCCAGTTGAGAATAAACTGTTGCGCAGTTTCTCTTCAAAGTGCATGGCACCTATATACAATTCAAGTAAAAGGGCCACAAGGCCCAGGGAAAAGATGCAAAAAAAAGCTTATTTTAATTATTCTCACCACCACCACCAAAAAAAAAAGCTAATTTACTGTCTGTCTGGAGACAGATATAACAGAGCCATTGGTGCTTTATAGCAGATTTAGGAGGCAACTGCAATATTTGGGCACCTGTGTTTTTTATGTTCGCATGTATATATTTTCTTGTTTGCAGAATGAAAAATATGCAGTCTTGATCCATTTACTTTGCTCGGCTTGTTTCAAGCTTTTTTTTCTCACTGAATAAAACCTAAAGTATGTGGCATTTTCAGTCCATAAATCTCGCTTGCCCTCAGCTAAGTTCTGCTCGCAGCCCTCATTTAGAGTGAGTTAATGAGGCCAACACGTATCCCAGGGCAGAATTTGGATCTCTGAGGCTACCTGGGTAGAGCTGCCTAAGTGGAAGGGTGGTTAAAGCAATGCCTTGGGACTTGACAAGCTTGGGTTCGGTTCAGTTCAGCTCAGCTCTACGACGTAACCTGTGAGCTCTTGGGGGAAGTTTCTTATACTCTCCCATGTTTCATGGCTGTGCTTCGTGATGGTCCTGGCTTGCCACACTTACACTCTTTCTCCCAGTTTTGTACGAAAACATCACGCCCTTATCTGTCCCTTTGCATCACTACAGAAGTAGAAATCATTGTTATCTTAGTCTAACATGAATATCAGTTCTTTGGAGCAGGAACCACTTTTTCACTTGATTCCCTTTTACGAGAAAGTCAAATTGTCTCAAATGTTCTGTTAACAGCAGTGCCACCGAAAACTCTGATTATTGGTGTACCATACAGATAACATTTATTAGTTCTAATCAAGAACTTCTTGCCAAAACTCACATGAGAAATGCTGCTCTTACCCTTCAAGGTTACATGCAGACATTTAACCAAAAAGAAGGCACCGAAATAGCTGCCCACATTGGTGTATATCCAAAACACGCCATCAGGTATGTTTTTCAAGGAACACAGTGTTCTTTAGGAATTATTTCTGAACTTTACATCAGGAGTTGAAAATATTGAAATATTTTCAAAAGCTCCCTTTGGAAGCTGTGCTGGACCAATGCAGAGCAGTTTTGTAAAGCTGACCGTAAGTATTTTGAGTCTTGCTGTGCACTTACCTGTACGCGAACGTGTAAGGATATCAGGCTCAGTTTGACTGTGGCTAGATTTGTAATTTGTAAAAGTGAGGTCATGAGAAGAAAGAACAGGGAGAAAAACCAAATGGGATTGAAAGACAGGAAGGCAGGAAAATTGGGGAAAAACAAAGGAGTGGGAGCTATGTGAAAGAGCAAAAAGGAGATAGAGAAGAATTATAATCTTAATTAGCAAATAGTATCAATATCAAGTTTGTATCCAGCCTCAGCCTCAGAAGATGTGCCTGATCTTATACAAATGTTATGATACTGCGAAAGAGTTTTTAATTTGAAGTACGCGTTCTTATTGCTTATGTGTTTGACCTTAGAGCATCACTGGAAAAGGACTGAGAGACAGTGTAGCAACCAGCCATCCTTTGCCAGGAGGATAGCTGCAATTTGGATCCCAAATAGGATTATAGTTTACAGTGGCCCTTGCAACAAAGTCGAGGTGATGCAGGTCTGTTCCCTGGGATGGCAGGCTGCAATCTCAGAAAGAAAAGTGAGCTTTTCTTCCCAAGGAAGGAAGGATGTGTGAACTTCTAGCAAGGTAAGCTGAGGAAATTCACATGGAACAGAACGCTTACTGTGAAGATGAGACGAGGGAGGATTTTTAGCAATGTGCAATGATGAGTCACTGCAATTTCTATTAATATAATTGGCACGTATGTAAATAAATTCACATGTGCTCCTCATGAGGTCAGTCAGCAATAATAAACTGAGCAGAAATGCACTTTCATAAAAACAGTGACCCATGGCATTATTTTCCAGGCATTTTAGAAAGAAAAGGAACAACTTCACCATTTGCAGTGGAACAAATGACTACATGTATCTCAGAAATTGTCTTTTAGCTCCACAAAGGTGTATTTCATGCGCTTCAGAAACCACATTCATTTGCATGCAATTTCATAGAAAATTTTGGTGAAGAAATCTGTGCATTCTCTGATTGCTTGAGGACAACATATGGTATGTAGATATATACATATGGCCTGTATATTCAGGTCTGGGAATGTAAATCAACACAGTTCCCTGGAGATCAATGGAGCTTCATAATACTATACCCACTGAGGATCTGATCATGTATAGCAGGAGCTAGATGAAGCCCTTTAATGTTTCAGGTAGTGTTACGCACAATGCAGGGCTGCCTTTCTTTTCTTTTTCTTGTAAAAGTCTGAAACCTGCCGCCCATTATGCCATTAGCCACCCATTCGTAGTTCAGACACCCTTGAGTCCAACATTGTACAAGAAGAAACTTGTGTTCTCTGAACAAAACCTGCTGCTGCTCTTAGGGTGGGACTTTCCAGACTTATGGGTTATCCTAATAAAACCCTGGAATGTTTTAAAGGCAGCAGCATTAGAGACCACCAACTATTTTATTGTTGAAGCCTAAAAGAAAAATCTATTATATACGAGATTGACTCTGTAGCTGTTTCTTTTAGCAAGCTCCTTAGAAAGGTTGAAGGGCTGAATTTTTACAAGGGCATGAATGCATTATTTTAGATTGCATGAGTCTGGATGTTTACACACAATATATAATGAGTGTGTGAGAAAATAAGCTGGATTGGCCCCGTCACACCTCCTTTCTAACAAAGAAATCAGAAGACACAGTATAAACAAATAGGACCAAATCTTGCCTGTTCAGTGTGGCTACTTTTACTTTTCTAGACATTTGTCTGTCCTGTCCTCAGTAGTGTAGCATGTGAGAAAAATATGTTTAAAATATGACAAAACATACATGCGTCCCCTTCATCTTCCCATTAAAAAGGTCATAGTTAATAAAACAAAACCACGGAATTTTAGGGGTTGAAAACTATCACCAAAACTGAAAACCTGTCTCACCACAAAATGGCTCATTGCACAATTTCCATTGGCAAAAAAGGACTAACTAACTGTATCCAATGGATCTGGACTTCTGCATAAGAAGGTATTGGATAATGAATCAAGCTCTCTTGAGAGGCAAACCAATACCACGCACATAATTTTAACACTTGTCCTGCTGAAGGTAGTAAAGCAGATGATGAGAAAGCAGGCCGTGTTCTGTAATTAATGAAAGTAGCCAATGGCTGTTGTCCTGAGCATGTGGCTTTTAATTTTTGGAAATGCTGATGACAGGTTTGATTATGATACCCCAAATTACATTCAGTGATCCAAATACCTCATCTGGATTTCTAGATATAGAGCCTGCTTCACTAGCCGTACTTTTTGCCATTAATTATAGCTTTGCTGATCATTATATTGTTTCTGTTTCTGTCTGTGGAGTATGCGAATATATAATGCAGATTTTCAGAGGTGAGGATTTAATTACGCAAGTGTTGCTTGCGTTCTCAAAAGAGCAATGTCCAACTGACTCTCTCAATGCAGGATGATATATGTAATCGAGAAGATCTGAGCCCAGCCATAAAACTCGCTGTAGCCCTGACACTTGAGACATAGGGCCAGGTTGTCAAACTCTCAGACAAAGAACAGTTGTTCAAAATGCACTGAGGGAACCTGCATCTGTGCATGGGAAGGTCCAGTGCCATATATGTGGTAGCGTAATTTACACCTCCAAATCCCAGTAAGTATTCGCACTGCCTGCTGTACAGTGAGGGTTACAGGGACCAATCTGAAATAAGGCCCACAGATCTGGCTCCTTGCCTTACTAGTTTAGAGAAAAAAATCCTGCTCATTTGGCTTTTTTTTTAAGCTATACTTCAAATGACAGAAATTAGAAGTTTTATTTGAGTTAAAATGTGGTACTCAAAATGAGAATACCTCCTAAAATGTCCTTGTTTGATTCCCCCTCTGCATAAGAGGGGGGGCAACAGACACAAAGAAACAGTGATCAAGATCTAGAGATTTAAAAATCAGCTGGAGTGCTCAGTCCAATGTATTCCCTGATCTACCCACACATTTATTCTCTTGCTCAGACACAGACAGAATTAATTCATCCCAAGATGCAATTGTGCATCTGTTTTATGTATTTGACTAGTCACTTCAGAAATATTTTTAACTTGTGGGGAGCATTTACAAGTGTAAGAGCAGGAAAAGTGACAAATAAAGGTGAGAGTACACGTTTCCCAGACAAGAATAATGAGACATAATAACTACAGGCAACACTACTTCTCTGTGATCTATCCTATATGTAATCGCCAGTTGGGATTTAGTGATTTCACCTGGAAAGTATTGAGAGGTTAAAAGGAAATCCTGCCTGTTCATAGAAGGCATAGGTAGGAGACAGGTTGTCTATATCCACATCTACAGTACCACAATTTTCTGCTGCTTGGTTTGAAGGTAATATCAAACTGTCAGTTAAATCAGGCCAGCTGCTATTAGCTGCTCATCCAAGCCAGCACATGACAATATGAAGCAATAGATAGGAACGTAAGAAGCAGGATAAAGTCTAAATAAAGGACCCTGTTGCCTTCCAGATGAACCCCTGTTTCCTCAGGTGAACTTTTGCCTTCATTCCTACTCATGAATTTTTAATCTTCCTTATAAAAAGCAAAGACATTGTCCTCTCTCTGACAGCAACTGGATCTTAAATAAGTTTTCTGACTTCACTTGCCCTCACACAAATGCAAAGTGAAGATCCATCTGTGTTCTGAGCCCCTGCTTCTATCTTCTCTTTTTCTTTCTAATCTGAGGATCCCTACTGACAGGGCTGCAGATGAGGAAAGAAGGCTGACCACAAAATGCTGAGAAGTGAACTACCTCCGGCTTCCTTCAAATCCTTTCCCTAGTCCCAAAGGAATGCATGCAGGAGGCCAGATGTCTCGGGAAGCAGCTGCCACACTAAATACTTCTAGCTGCGGATCCGTCCTGAGATGGTGGGAAAGTTGAAATGGTTTGGAAAAAGTTAGTGAAATTCCCTTCGAAATGAGCTGAGGAGAGACCTGCCACTCAGCTCATGTTTCACTGGTGCAAAGGAGATAAGACACCCCCCACCTCCAGGGCAGCATCAAGGAGCTCTTAGCGCTTGATACATCAAATCTTGTTTAGCATAAATAAGCAAAATTGCAATGCTTCATTGCTTTTGAGGGAGGATGTTCCTTTCCTCCTCCTGAAGGATGACAGTTGATTTCGTGCATCCAGGGGCTGCAATGTCAGGGAAAGAAGTCCACAATCATGCTCTTAAGGACTGTGGAGTTAGAGCAGGATTTAAAGCATGCCGTATGTAGTCTCTGAGGTTGTGTTCAGGAGCAAGGCTACATCAAAAAGTGCAGGATATGTGTTTTCATGACAAAACAAAAACTGCTAAGTGCCTTAGGGGCTTGCTATACTGCCTGTCTTGTGTCCAGAGACCTTGGTTAGTGCAAGTGCATGTTTTTTGGCTGAAAAAAGCAATAAAAGTCTTGTTATTTATATTTATATGGTGTATTTATATCAAAACTCATCACCTGTGACTGCTTTATTCTCCAGTTGCCATAGTCTTGGGGGAAATAACATTTATCTTTTGCCCTTTACTGTTATTGGAATAGATAATTTAGGAGAATCATCATCACTTTTTTGTTTTAACATAAAATCTTGTAAAACCAATGCATCTCTGTTATACAAAGAAACTTCAACAAAGGTTTTTTCTTTGGGGGGCGGGAGGGGGGGGGGGGGGGAATGAAACCGTTCCAAATTTTGATTCTCCTGATCCCTGAAGTGGTTTCAGAGAGCGGAATATTCCCGCAGAGTAAGAGACCTCACGACTTTTTGGAGTGTTGCAGGCAAGACCGACCTCTGCAGGACAAAGTGAAACAATTCTAAAGAAAACTAGTCTGAATGGAGCTGGGGCTTGTAGTGGTAGTGGTAAAAAGAAAGTATTCTTCCATTTTTTTTTGCGGAAAGTCTTTCCTCTTTTGCTGTTTTCTTGAGTCAAACTCATAATGGATGTTCACAGAAAGGGGCAGGTGAATATTTTGTGTGAGCCCCAGGACCCCTCAAAGAGAGTTTCCTTTGCTCCCACTCATGCACAGAAGGGTTATGAAGAATAATAGACTCTTGCCCCTGGTTTTATTCAGGTGGTGGTCTGGCCCTAAGGCAGCCCAGGCTTTGCTATGAATTTGAAAGGCCACGCATTTGCAAAGTAAGCCCGACACTGAGAACAGCATTAACATTTTTCCAAGCCCCCTGGGACTAAACCTGAGATGGGGGACAGGGTGGGTGTGTGGCAGATTGGAGAGTGTTTCTCCTCCTACATGCTGGTTCTTACCTTTATTTCTTTTATTTTCTTTTTCAGTTTTTTTTTTTTCTTTAAGAGTCTTGGATCAAAAAGTTGCCTTGAGTGTTTTAATGGCTGTTCTGCTTCTTTTCCCTCTAATTACTTGCCAGCGCCAGAGCGAGTTCTTGTACAGTCAGCACTGCAGATTGTTTGGAGACCCCAAACCAGTTGAATAGAAGCTAGTAAATCTAACAAGTTGCTCAGTGAGCAGTGGAAGTTGTGAAACCAGTCTTGCTGTGCCTCCCCAGTGGACGCTCTGGTGTCTAATGACACCAGTGGTTGCACATGTGGATTCTCTGATGGCTGATAAGAACTGAGCTCACACTGCGGCTTTTCTCCTCTGAGGAGTTTCTGACTCCAATCTCTCTGTGTGCAAGAAATAGGAACTAGATGCCTTTGAGTTGTCAGCCTTGCTCTAAGGTTTGGTTGAGATTGCCAGACAGATTTAAGAGCTATACAGGGGAAGAGGGTGAACAGCAGAGACTGATGAGCACATCTGTACACAAACACATGCCCACACAGAGCGGTGCGGTGACCCTTTAATCTGGCCACTGAAAAATGCAGCGCCTTTCTCTCTCCCTGCTCGCTGCAGTCTGCACATGGCTTCTCTCTGACTGTTCTTGGCACTGGCACTTACACAGCTGGGTGGTGAGCTGATCACACTTAAAAATGTGTGAATGGTTTAGTTTGGATATGAGGTTTGGGTTAATAAGTCTGCGTGGCTTATCTTTTTTTTTTTTTTTTTTTTTTTTCAGCCAGAACCATTCCCTCATCTGATCTGCTGCAGGGCTGCACAAACACTTCCTGCAGAGGCAGAAGTGGGTGGCCAGGAGGGGTGCGGTGCTGGTGTACAAGTAATTTTTCTTTACACTGGCAGCGCTCGCTTTAAAGGCACGCTGAACGACAGCCACAGACACCGTGAGAGCACAGCCCTTCTTTCTTCAGGAAATAAAGCTAAAATGATCTTTAAGAAAAGTGGTGGTGTTGATACCTAGCAAAGGAAGAATAAATATAAAACCAATGATCAAAACAAAGGTCTGTTTTTCCAAAAACCCGAACTCACACAAAGAGAGATTTCTTTTTGTGACAATAATGAAAGGGACAGACAGAGCAAAGAGGTTTTCACAACTACGTCAAGCTACATCAGATGCAGAGCCAGGCAAGAAAACTTTAACAGAAAGGTCAAATTACCTTGTAAAAAATAGCAGTAGGGAATTCATGGCAAGAAATATATTAGTCCTGAGGAGATAATCACACCAAAAGCATTGCCTAGGGATGCTTAAACCTCCATCACTCTTAAAGACTCTTAAAGCTGGTACTAGATATTGTTCCATGGAAGATGTACTCTTTCTATGAATGCATAACAACTTTACTGTATGTCTACCTCGCTTTTCGTTA
Organism: Clamator glandarius; assembly: GCA_033459285.1. NCBI lineage: Eukaryota > Metazoa > Chordata > Aves > Cuculiformes > Cuculidae > Clamator > Clamator glandarius. Next base: position 958,102 of record JAUNZM010000428.1, read on the forward strand.
GATTTGTGCACTCTCCTCACTTCTTAAAATCACACAATAGCATTAGTGAAATGATAGCTGAAGTACAGGTGAATTTCATGTTATTGTTCTGGATATGGGAGTGTCAGGGAAACATTCTGTGCTCATGCTGTGCAGGAATTGGTTATGAGAATGATTCCTTGTGGTCTGAAAACTTGTTAATGTATCACTGTCTGGTCTTTGGCTACTAAAAAAAACCCAACAGGTTATTGTTGGAATGGAGATTTTAAGACCTGGTTTCTAACTGTCAGAATGTTCTTGGTTTTCAGATGTATTTTGTATGTGGTTCTTTCTCTTTGGCATTGAGAAACATAACCTTAGTTCCTGCTTCTGTTTAATTGACTGGTAATCTTCAATTCTGTTCCCATTGATTGTTTTTCAGAGCCACAGCTGACAATAAGAACACTCTGATTCTGGTTTGGATGTCATTTTTCTAGACCTCTGCAGAGTTTCAGGACTTGCATCTTGAAGGGCCAGGAAGATGTGAAGTCCCTGCTATTATTTATCATTTACTATCCCTGTTCCTGCCTGTTATTGTCCTTATTCCTACCATTGTTGAAGCTGTACGAACCCAGGAGAGGAAGACAAGCTCTCTCCCCCAGAGAACTGGCTGTTGGCACTTTGCATTATATTCATGTTATGACCATCAGCATCCTGCTTTCATTCTCCTAACTCTTCACTATGCTATGGGATGTGGCTGAGGAAGAACTTACGCTCAAAATACTATTTTTGGAAGAAGTGTTACTTCAAGTAGAAATATCTGATGAACAATGAGCATGCAGATTTCCCCTTTTGTAGACAGTATAACTGTGATTACTGTTGGGCAAGCTGTTTGAAATCAAGAAACCTGACAATATCATGGTTGGTAATCATCTGAAAACTGCTCATATTCCTGCTTTAGCCTTTTACTGAAAATTTAATTATGGAGTTAATTATGGACTTAATTACTCTTCTGCAGTCTATATGCTGCAGAAGTACACTGGAATTTATTAAAATGTATTTTTTCCTAAGGCAAAGTATTAAGTATTAATGATTTGAAGCAGGATTTTGTTTTGATTCTGCCAGTGTCACTGGATTCTTCAGCTGCCTCAGTTCCTTGCTTGCTTCTAGGAACCTTTCTTTTCAAATAAGCTCAGTTCCTGCTCCTCAACGATCTGGCTTCCAACTCTCCATCATTTTTGTCCCGATCCCCCTCATATGCAGACCAGATTACAGGAGTTTGTTCCAGCTCCAGGTAAGTGATAGCTTGATTTTTCTCTCCAGATTGTCAAAACTGCTACAGTCCATCACATGAAACATAGTCCAGTTACACATCACAACCTCCAACGCCTTGAGGTACTTGTCCTGCAGCCCCTGTTTTGGTGAATCACCTGTGCAGAAATGAATATTTACCAGAGGTAAATATTTCAGGCTCTCAACAAGAAAATAAGAATGTGTCTGCAGAGTTGGTCACGAAAGTTCATGTGTTCTTTGCTGAAATCATTGCATTTTTGCCATTCCACCAGAACGTTTGAACCAGAACTAGTTGAACATGAAGGGTGGATTTCATTTGTACAAATGGAAGTATAGTTCTCTGCACTGTGCTAACATTCAGCATTCCTTTATAGTCCACAGAGGGAGGCACTTGTAGTACGAGATTTATCTTAGAATGGTTGAATTGCAGAATTGTCTAGGCTAGAAAAGACCTTTAAGATCATCAAGTCCAATCCTTAATCTAACATTGACAAGTTCACCACTAAAGCATGTTCCTGAGCAATCTTACTGAAGATGTCTGAAGCAATTCAGATGAACTAGTGGTGGAAGTGGTCTAATCTTCATTCCCTCCAGTGATTAAAGGGAGCATGAAGTGATTACAAAACAGACCTTTAAGTGCAAAATCTACTCTAACACCTTAGAGCAATATGATAGCAGAATGTCTGCATCTTTTTTCACACTATTTAGGCTCGGGCCCCACTGATCATTAATATCTTAGGGTGATTCTAACAATCAGATATTGCAGCTGTGACATCATTACCATTAGCGTAGCTCTGAAATGCCTCCAGATTAACTGGAGTGCACTTTTCATCAGCATCAGGTAGGGACAAGTCTCTTTCCCTTCCTTTTAGTATGCAGGGAGAGGGAAGGGGAGCAAACTGTCTTTTGCAATTCAAAATTTAACGGTCTCCAGTTGTGTCAGAGTTCCTATATGACTTTCTTATAGTACAGTGGGATCTTATGGGATGGAGGATCTTGTTTCACTCACATCTTTTTCAAACTCAAACCACCACAACTGCAAACACTTGGTTTTAGTGATCTCCTGTGCCAATACTTGTGTCTAATTGGGTAAGGAAAGGATTTTCCTCACTTGGCAGGTGAATATCTATCTCATATTCCCTCTTCTCAGAGCCAAGGTCTACAGAATGTGCATTATGAAGGCAGCAGTCTTAAGGCCTCAGGAGAATGAGCCAATGTTGTTAAACCTCTGCTTTTTTTCCCCTTTGCAATAGTGTTTTTCAGCCTGTGGTCTGTGTACCTCTGGGATTCTGTAGAATACTCCAAGTGGTCCGTGAAAAACAACTAACAGAAGCCAGCCAGTTGTCAGTTGGTTTAAATTCCCTGAACAAGGATACATACCTCTTTTGGAAAAAAAAAATTAAGGGTCTTGTAAATTTAAAACTGTTGAAAACTGCAGCTCACTAATGCTACAAGGAGTAATTTTTCTAAATGCTTAGATGTGTGAAGGGTCAGAGGGTGAATTATTCTGGCTTGATGGTTAGAACAATCACTCGGGCAACAGCAGTTGCTCCATTAAGCATTTAATTATTTTGTGCAAGCAGGAGAGATTGAAAAAGACCTACCTCTGAATATCTTATAGTTCAGTAATTAGGAAAGTCTTTAGGAAGGCTTGAATTGAGCTGGAAAAAATGTGAAGCTTAGCACATCTGTGGGGAAAGTTCCCACCTTCTCTACACTGGATATATAAAAGCAACACCTTTCCACACATCTCTTTTCTTGATCTTCTGTGATGCGTGGGACCTGGCAAATGTTTCCTTGTGACTAAACTGTGGGAGTTATTGTGCATGTGCTCAGCATTGGAGTGGTTGTACATGTGCCCAGGAACAAGAGACTTTGAGGGTGGTAATCTAGATCTGTAGGCTGCAAGTAGCACTGGAGGTAGGGTGCTGTAGATATGTTTTTGTGAGTTGGGCACCAAAAAATGCTTTGTGATTAAGCCTCTTGTGATTTAACCAAGGCCACACAGAAGGTCATCATTTCAGAGTAAGGATGTGAGCCTGTATGTGCCAAATATGAGGCCAGGACCTTTCCCACAGGGCTGTGATGTCTCTGTTAACACAAGGGTGGCAGCAACCACGTTAAGGCTGAGTAAAAAAGCCTTTTTTTCACTCAGAGAGTTTTCAAAGGGAACCAGTAACTTGGGAGTGCTACCAACAAGCCAGCTGTACCAAGGGGAGAGATGGAGAGGATAAAGTCCTGGACTGGATGTGCAAAGTACAGAGGTGGTGCAGAAAGAAATGTAAAGTTAGATTTACAAATTCATGGGGAGTTTACAAACTGTTCCATGATGTTCCTCTGTATAGGGTTCATAGAACCATAATGAAAGGCAAATGTAGGTTCATGGTTGCGGTAGAAACAGTCTTTGGTTTGAAAAAATGGATCTTCTTCAAGGATGAACAGCTTCTTATTCCTCAAAAGAGCTGAAAATCAAGACAACATAATACTTCCCAAGGGCTTTGTCATACTGTTCACTCATCCTGAGGAACCATAATTGGATTTTTACCATAAACAAATGTTAAGTAACGTGCTTCTATTTAGGTTTGTTTGTTAGGGTTTTTTTTGCTTCCCTGTTAGTCAGCAGAATTTCTGTTGACACCAGTGGGAACAGGAAGTAAATATTTCACGTAAGGGCAAACCTCCTGAAGTTCACACAACTCAAAACTATTAACGTACTTTGGGGATACGGAAAACAAAATGTTTACCTTCACAAACTTGTTTGGCCTGGAATGAGTGAACTTATTCTCTCTCCCATGCTATTTAAGGAGATTGCATTTCAAAAACAAACAGATTTTCTAGGGAGCCAGTTTAGGTGTCAATGAGGGCTGACAAAAGCAAAGTGGCCACAGACCAGTCGTATATAAAGGGTTTCTGTGTGTCCTGTCCTCAAGCTTCCTAATGTTGCCTCTGTTGAAAATTATTTTAGATTTTTATTTTATGTTAAGTATTAAATTATATGTTATATAAGTGTAATAAGAAATACCAAATAATTACGTGTTTACATTTATTATACTTATTGTTTGTATCTATTTGTAATTTTTGTTTGCATTTATTATATCTATTGAAGCTTCTGTTGTGTCTCTGCCAACTTCTCATGCTCCTAGCTTTGTGTTTATCTTGCATTTTCTAGTGGGAGTTTATGCTCTGTTTAGAAAACATGAATTCAATAATATGGAAAATAACTTTCAAACCTAATTTAATGGCATTGTCAAAGAATTTGGAAAATTGCAGACTTTAAAGTAAAAACAGCTGAGAAAGCAAATGTTTAAATATGCTAAAGCTTAGATGATCATGAGTTACTCTTCAAACTTACCTTTCTTGTCAATCTCATTTTGATGTTTAAAGCTGAGTCACTTTGGAAGGCAGGGTACTGTGAATGTGAGTGAATAAATTTCTTGTTTGTATTCCAGCAGCAACCAAACAACTTGTATTGACATGGAGGCTTTCTTTTTTGAGTCATGAGGTATGAAGGGAAGACCAAAAGTTAAGCTTTCAGTTTGGGCTTTCTGTGACCTTCTAGTTATCTGCTAACCCAGAAAGACTGAGGTTTAGAAGTGCAGTGAGAAGGTTGGTTTGTACTGTGGATCTCTGAAAATAAAGAGCGCGAAAACAATTTGGCTGCAGTATTTTAAACAGTGACTTGAATTGACTTAATTATTAAAAAATGGGAATGTTTCTAAATATGATTTTTTAACCTACACATACTATTTGTGTATTTGTTGTGGTTTGTAAAGAGTTATATTTTATCCTTTTATGTTTTTTAACATTATCAGTGGCAAAAAAGAAGGGTCAGTGGTTTCTGAATGCAATGCTAAAGAGCCAAACCCAAGTCCCATGGAAATGTGTGGATATATTCTCACCCCATCTACATGAAAAGTAGATCTGGATTCACAGTGGGTCTGAGTCAAAACCTCTTGAAATCATTCTGAGCTTTCCCTTTGACTCCAGTTGACTTTGGCTTGTGTTCAGTGAATGGGGAGCCAGTTGACTTGCATTTCTGACCCCAACTTATTATTTTTTTTTATGACTCGACACCAACTGCTTCTTTGTTGTCTAAAATATGTTGTCTGCCCTTGAACGTCAACATTTTCCATCCAGGAGGATGATTTAGACTTTGTCCATGGTTTGGCAAACCAGCAGGCTGCATCATACTTTTGGACTTCCAACAGACCATGAGTGGCTAATTCCCCACGCAGCTTTGGAGATGTACATGCAGTAAAATACGAAAAACGTATGTAAGGCCTTAGAAAATGGAAGTATTGATCAATGGGGCCACAGTTTGTGTGATTAACTTTGCTGATATGTTCAGTTAACAGTCTTGTCAAGGAGAACCTGGTTTTAGTCACTCAACCTTACTTCATTTAAGTTGATAGTGCTCGGCACCCAACAGTGGGATAAACCAGATTCCCTAGCTTTGTTTGGTTTGGCCTACCATGTCTCTTTATGAGGAAAATGGTCAAAGTAAAGTGCTTCCTCTGTATATTTTGACAGGAAACAGTACTAATATGCTTTCCTTTTGTCGTATGCCTTGCTCTTTTCTCCTGGTGTTGTTTAAATATTTTCAGTCCAATGACATATTTATTAACCCACCACTCTCTGCATGGGGTAAGACTTTGATTGGCTCATCTGTAAAGACTCTCAGTTAAGGTGGTTTTTTCAGCGAGAGTTAATAATATTACTACTATTCACGTAAAACTCTGAGACAATCTCTTTAAAAATGGAGCACATTTATCTAAAACAGCTGGTTAAGAGAGCATGAGGGCCCAGCTAGAATCGGCAGGGTCGGGGGTCAGGGTTAACACCAATCTCTGTGGAACTTTGAAGCTGACATTTTACAGATTATATGTGTCTCAGTGCACAGTGGGCATGGCATATAAATTGGTCTTAGAGGCCCCTATTTGTTCTCTGCATTTTTATGAGCCCATAGAGTTGTTCTTTGAAGCAGCACACACAGAAAATAAAAACTCATTTTAATGTTGTGGAACTATTTGCAGTAAATCATGTTAACATCCTGGCTTTTCTTTAGAGAGATGCAGTGTGTTTTTCCATGTTCTTGGGTGCTGTGATTGCTTCTGATTTAGTCCTATATTTTTCCTTTTAACCTCACTTCATACATCTTGTCTTCTCTCCTATTCCCCACTTTGTATTTGCACAGTTATGCTTTATGCCTGGCCAATTTTAAGCTAGAAATGACACCTTCATTTTGCTCCATGCAGTGACTTAGCTAGCGTAAGTACATGCTCTCTCCTCTACTGAAAATCCCCCAGCACCATAAACCTCTTTACACTGTAGCCCTAGAAGAAAGCATCTGATTTCAAAGAGACCAAGTTCCATTCTGGAACTAATTATATCATTTACTTTATGGATTTTTTTTAATTGCTAGGTGTTTTAACTGGAAAATGCTGAATTCTGGAGAGCCACAAGGAACAGACACGGTTAACAGAATCTGCTGGAGGTATTTTAGCCACCTAATTAATTTTCAATAAATGCTTCCAATAGGTAATTTGCTTCTGGCCAAAAGTAAATCAACTGGAGACAAATAGGGTTAAAATTAAAAATGTGTGATGGGGACATTGTTTATGGACAAAATAACCTGGCACTCCTAGAAGTAACTTGCTGACAGTAATAGAAAATTAGACCACACAGATGTTAACAAAAACTGAACATTGCACATCACATGGCCCCGGTAGAGTTTCTCCAGCTGGACACACAACTGATTCTGATATGTGGGTCTTACCACACGAGGCCGGCTTATCCTTAATTGTCCCTTGGTATGAATTGGACATAACATGGCCTCAGTCCTCCTGTATCTGGCATACTTTTTCTGTCTTCTGTTTTGTGAAAATGGACCTTATTGTGCACTAGAAACCTCCATAAAGCCTTAAAGACACTCCAGCTAGTATGAATATATTCTGCAGAGCTCCAGGCTTTTATGTTCTCTAGTCTTAGAGGTCATATTTTCAGAGGATCATAATAGCTGAAACATAGACAACTGATGAAAAACATTTTCAAATGCTGTTGACTAACAATGGTACTAATTGACGTCAGCTTCAGATATAGATTTTTTTAAAAATAAACGCTTCTTGCATATTTGCTTTTTAAAGTTTCCTCACCACTCTCACATGCTCTTCTGATTCTAGGAAAAATCGCCTTGTCTTCTCCTCCAGAAAATGAAGACGGTATCTGACCCTCCCTAAGAGATCTGGTGAGAGATTCTTTTTATAACTTCCATTCTCCCATTCCTTGTGGCCCTTGGACAGATCTGCCAAATGGCCAAGGTCCTATGAGGTATCATTCTTCATAAGCACCTTTCTGCCCTTAAATTCAAACTATAAAAAGTTAGTCTGACATGGGCAGAAGCAGACTCTTTATCCACAGAAATTGTCACGTGAAAAGAGGATCATTACAGTTTGATGCCTCTGTATTAAAGGTCTTTAAGTCATTTACTTTTATAATTTAGAATAAACTAGACAACTTGATTGAGAGAAAATGACAGGATTGGTGTTAATTGCTACTGAGTGTACCTGTGAGCTGTGGGTGAAGCAGGAGCCTTCAAAATAGACACCAGACACTGTATAAACAGGGAAATCTCTCAAAGCTGGCATTCACGGGCAGACGAGCATCAGTTCTAATTAGACATGGTGGAGTTGCAGCAACATTGCTGGCTGGAAAAACAGGCCACAGATGATAACTATGTAGTAGGGGACATGACAAACATAGGCTGCTATTAAATAAACGTGAGGACAAATGACCTTTGGAGGCTTCTGCTTACCCCTCTAGAAGGAAGATTGCTTAAATCTTTAGCATTATCTGAAATCAAAAGTCAATGACTCAATCTTGCAACTTGTATAAACTTCTTTAAATATCAAGGTTATAAAGCAAACTATTAAAATTCTCCTGGCATTTTCTTAGCCGCTGAAACTGTAAAGATCCTCACATGGTCTCAGAGTTTCTGTAAGTTTTAGTGGACTTGGGTCTGGTCAGGTTTTATTGATAGGATTTCCATCATTTTCAGGAAAAGAAAGCAAATTTTTTAGTTGATCTAGCAATAGATTTTAACACTGTAAAATCATGGGGATGTCTGGAAAATTTTGTTTGTCTTTTTGAAGTCCCACAAAGTTTATTTCTGTCACTTTATTTTTCCGTGATGGCCAATGTATGGAAAATGGCAACATATCAGACTCCATTCCTGTCTCAAGCAGCCCCAAACAAGGTTGTGTGCTGGCTCCCATGCTAGTTTCCTTCTTTTTCTTGGCTGTGCTGACAGAGGCATTTTGCTGACATTGAGAGGAGAATATTTATTTAGTTCCATACCAATGGAAAGTTCCTCCATCCAGTGCTGCTCATCAAAGATCTTCTTTCAAATGATTTAATGCTGGTAACCTCTTCATTTGAAGACATTTGCTTAAACAGTGATCATTTTGCGGAGCAGCCAGTTGAGTTAGGCTCATGACTGAACAAAAATATATTCATGTCCATTCTGTTCCTGCTTCTCTCTAGTCTGGAAGGACTTTGCTGATTAGTAAGAATGCTGTCACAGAAATTGCTGATGAGATTGGCCCTTGCATGGCTTTTCATTTTGGCCGTGGTCACACCTCTGTAGATCAATGTTGCAAAACTAAGTAGTAATTATAATGTCTGTCAAAATGTCCAGCTCATTCTACTCCTTCCTGGTTCTGAGACATGGGTAACATACTATTGCTGTACCAAAATACCTAACTCATACAGCCTACATGGTTTTGTTTGGTCTACTTCTGAGATTGGATGGTGGGGTGAAACTTCAAATACCCAGATCATAGAATCATAGAATAGTTTGGATTGGAAGGGACCTTAAAGATCATCATGTTCACCCACCCTTCCATGGGCAGGGACACGTCCCAAATCTTTATGTAGTGACAATTTTTTTCTCATTCTATACAGCTAGAAAATGCTTATGGAAATACTTTATGATTAACAAAAACAAACCAGCTGCTCCCATTTTGCTGGGATAATGCAAATCCAGCTGGAAAGTGAGCAGTATTGACCCCCCAGCCCCAAGGAGGCAGCAGCCCACAAGAAAGCGGGGTGGGTCTAAGCATCTTTGAAAGAAATGATCAAGCACTGTGTCTTGACACCTTTGGTAATTCCCCTTATTCCACATCCAGCTATTCTTAAGGATTTGCCTAGCTCTGGTTTCCAACATACCTGTGCAAATTGCATGTTTTCTGGATTCACATATGCTGAAACCAGCATGGGTCTTTAGCATTTTTGATGAGATAACAAGAAAAGTAGGTAAGTGATAAGTTCAATAGGGTTGTGCAGCTTGACACAGAATTCCACAATAAACAGATATTTTAAAGGAGTTCACCAGAGAGAGATGTTCTAAAGTAGTTTAAAAATGGATAAAGGAAATAACTGGCTAAAAAAGATTTTGTAGAGATGAGGACAGATCCTCAGCTGGCATAAATCTCTAGCTCTGCTGAAGCCTTTGGGCCTTTTCATACCCGCTGGTGAGCCCATAAAGCTGTCTTTTTCACTCCATCATTAATTATGCACCATATTTTTTAAATTAATAGTCAAACAATTAATTCTGTACTTGAAATTGTGACAAATCACGCATTTAAGGGATGCAGGAAGAAGGCGCAGTAAATGTAAAAGCCAGTATCAGGGCAATACCCCTCAGCCAAGAGAATCGGATTCTGTTAGGCATTTCAAACATATTTATCTGCTATATCATGGAATTGATTAATTAACCCTGAATCACATTTAATAATCGAGACTCAAGTAACAATTATGTGTTCCAGGAATTCAGATTTTATGACACTTTTACATACAATAGCAAATTACATTCACTAACTGTGTTTTATACGACACTTTTATAAGTCTTTTCACTGCTAAAAGATCTGACAGTCATAACATCAGAGAGCTGAATGAGTTTTGGATAATAGAGTCCTGACTGTTGGAGAATAGTCTTTAAATTCCTAGAATTCTATTAAGACAAATGATAGCTAGTTTTCCTAAAGCTTGGTACTACCCAGTAGTACATGCCAGTTAATAAGGGACTTAGAAATTGATGGAAATACTTTATTTTTACTTTATGGACATTTGATACAGTGCTGAATCCATATATTGCCTTTAAATCTAAAAAGCATAACAAAACTCTGCATTTTCTGCATTATCCTAGATGTATTTAATTAGTAGTAAAGTACAAGGCTGGGAGCCAGGAGGTCTGGGTTGTAACTGCTGTGGGGACCCTTTGCAAGCCTTGCCTGTCACCTGGGAATAACAGTCTCTCCAGGGAAGGTTTGCCACCATGGAACTTAATTTACTGATGTTTTTAAAGCACTTTAAAGGACTGAAATGGGAGACACAGAAGAAATGAGAACTGTGTGGAGCTATTGTACATCCTTGTGCCCTGGTAACTGTTAATGATGGGCACATTCCAGAAAGTTTGTAGAACTGCTTAGATAGCAGTGTATTTGGGTACATACCAAACTTAATGCCTGTTCCTTGTGAAATCAATAGAAGTCCTATGCAAAAACCTAATGAAAGCAAGACCAGTCCTTGTGCTGGGTCTGTGTCAAAAAACCAGTGCAAGTATGTGTTCATGTAAAATTTTCTCACCAGAACTGCATCTATGACATTGAACTAGAAAGTACAAAAGAAGAGGGAAGCAGGAAACACATATTTTTCAATTAAATGGAATTTTGCTTTTAATCTTGAGACAGGCTTTTTTTTCAATGCTGTGCACAGATTTGTTTTCTTTTGTTATTGCCAAATTTCTTGAGCTACTGCCACTTATAATTAACTTGAGCTCTCCTGTTGTGATTAAACACGCTAAGTGAATGAATGAAGATGGGAAATGCCAGTGTCTATAAATCACAGCAGACTGCCAGTTGTTCTCCATTTGCTTCCTCTTCCTCCTCCTCTCCCCACACTGATGATCAGTGCTGTGTCCTGTTTACTTCACTCAAATGGTGATGTTGGCCCGATGGTGCCTTTCTTAACACTTAGTTTATAAAAGCATCTCTGTTGTTCTGCGAAGTAGCTCTTGTTTCTGGGGAAAGTCTGAGTGAGCCTTGCTGTAACACCCAGGGGAGTCAAATCCAATGGTTTCCACTAAAATTGCAGGGCCAGGTCCCCCTCAAGTTGACATTTCAGCCTTCAATCACATGTAAAATGCCATGAAATTAAATATACTTATTCTGTTTACCCCAGCAATGGCTCCTACCCTAAGCCAAAGAGTCATTAACCTCGTAGCTAGTGGAGAAAAATGGACCGAAAATTAGAATCATAGAATCATCAGGTTGGAAAAGACCCACTGGATCACTGGTGCTACCTTTCAGCTCATGTTCATGAAGATAAAGACATGTGCTCTGTGCTGCTGGTAGCTGTTTCGTTGTTTGGGAGAAGGTCACAGAAAAAGATAAGCAGAACACCGAAAAATTTCGAAATCACTCAAGGAAAACTAGATCTATCTTATTTTGTCCCAAAGTGTTTCATTATAATCATAAACTATAAGGTGTTAAAGGGGTTAACAGGCTCTCAACTCATTGTCAACTAATTATCTTTAAGGTGTTGTCATCACATACTAATCGCTGGGTTAAAGCCAGTTCCACCACTGGGAGGTGCCCAACCCCAGGGTGACCTTCTCTCACCTAACAGATGCTTACTTCATTAACTTCAACCATCGCTTGCACAAAAAACAGCTTTTAGGAACTTTCATCTTTTTAAAAGGGCAGGGGAAAAAAACCCTAATAAACTGGTAGCCTGGTTAGCAGTAGGGGATAGCTTTAGCTTAAGGCACCATGGGTGGCTAAGATGTATGAGAAACAGATGTAAGGCCTTTGGTGATAGGTCTGCACTTTCTATTTATTGACAAATGAAATAGGCAATAGCAGGCAATTAAAAGCCAATGATTGCACACAAACAGTGCAAGCCTTAACAGCAGAGAGGAAAGAAAAGCAGCAACACTATGCAGCTCAGCTCATTCAGGGCCAAGTGACATTGATTTGGGAAGAAAAACTGTGATTTCTTTGTAAAGAAAATGTTTTGACTTTAAAGCTGAAGAGGCTTGATAGTTGTTCTTGCTTTTGTATTCTGTTTTTCCCCCCCGAGTGCTGCCTGGTTACAAGCACCTTCCGTCTGTCTTACTCTGGTTTTGTTTATGGGGTTCAAAGAGAAGTTTTGGAGTTGGTTTTAACGAATGGAATGAATAAGAAAAAATCAAATGTGAATAGGCAGCAGAGGGATAGTCCTTTCTTTCTGTGACTGAGCGTCAGTGATTTGGAATCAATCTGCAAGTTTAATAACTTCTTTACATATTAACATTTTGTTAACAGGCACTTGAGCCCTGAATGCAAAAAGATAAATTCAAATGCTTATACTCAACTTCTCTGAAGAGAGAAATTTATTGGGTTTTTTTTTGCCTGCAAGATAATTTATCTCCTGAAGAGCTTGAGGAGCGTGTTCTGCTTGTAGGCTGACCTCCAGATAGGTACATACAGATAGGTAATGCAGGGAAGGGGAGATCTTCTCTGTAGGCATTTTAATAGCCATTTTATACTCAGACTTGGGATAACACCTACTTTTCACTTAATATGATGAAGGTGCAAATCCATAGGTCTAATTTAAACGCGCCTTTATTCTGCAAACTATAATTTTGCACCAGAGGCAAAGGGAAAACCAGCTCACCCTCCCAGGATGATGTTACAACTGAACAGAATCTCATTAAAAATCAATTCCTCATGTCCATAAAACAAGTTTATTTTATCTTGTGGGAGCCTGCTGTTAGCACTCACACAGTCCCATTGTGTGGAATTCTCGCCTCTAGTAGTATGCCAAGCTGCACAGTGTACTATTAACGAGTTTCAATTTTATGCTAAGCTTTTCAATATTTTTGGTGTCATTTACTGCAGGTTATTTTGCCAGCATGTGGTGTCTCATAACATATGTTATTAATAGTGATGACATGTTTAGGTTCTGAAGGTTTAAACAAGACCTCCAATATTTACATTCATAAAACTGGGAAATGATGAGAGTGGAACTGTGATTGGCCACCGAAAGCTCCAGCTGTGCAGGTATTCGTCCTAACCCTTGCAGGTCAAGGCTTGCTAGCCAACTGTTACAAAAACATAATGCAAAACACATTTTATAAGCACCACAAGACAAGTCAATACACGTTAATTATCTATTAATCTGCCCATTTTGCAGAGGGTGGGAGGAAGCATGTGTGTTTGGCCTTGTGCTTTGCAGCACCCAATATACCCAGGGTCCACAGGGGTGATTGCATCTTTCCTTGGTTGATAAAGGGAGTGTCCTCGGCTCGGGTGCCCCAGGGAGTTAACCAGGTTTACCACCACAGCCAAGCCGTGCTTCCTCACCAGAGCTACGTTTTTAACTTGCAACAAAAGCAAGGTAACACATGTTCACTTACATCTCAATAAAAGAGGTTCCAGATAATGCATTTTATGTCTTATCTGCAACAGATTAAGAATATGCACGTGGCCAGTGACTACATTTTTGTTGACCTGTGGTCATTTAAACCATTGTAACCTGATTGTGTCTCTGGGCCTTTCATCTACAGGGCTTTTTTACATCTCTCTTTATCTCTCTTCTGTTTGAAATATAATATTTGGAATTTTTAGGCACTATTACAATTAATAAATAATGATCTCACAGTAATTTAGAAATGTTGCTTTTGAAAGCTGGCAAGCAAATATGATATGCTCAAAGTATCACCAGTCTTGAGCGTGTCTGCATAGCTGGGGGAGAGGGGTGTGCTGCAGTCCTAAGTACCAGACACAATTAGGATGATTTGTCAAGGTTGACTACACTTGTAAATTATAGGGAGCAAAGAATGGTGTTTGAGTGATGCTTTATGGTGCTAAGAAACGACTCATGTCTAGAAAGGATACATACAGAGTCCTAAATGAATTCTGTTTCAATATCGCATTGAGCAGTAGCAGCAGAAAAAGTCTCATTCTGTATTTCTGGTGCACCTGAAATTCCTAGGCTAAGCTTTTCAAGAGGACACTTCCAGTCTTATTTGGGCAACCAACAACTATTGACTTTTCTTGCGTGATTAAGCTTCCCTTAGAAATTCCAGTAACACCAGTGGAGGTTTTTGGTTCAGCAAAAAATGCAGGCATGGAAAACTGCAGCGTAAGTGTTGCTTCATAGGAACAACATGGAATTGATGTGCTTATAACAGGTGGGTGTGGGTATCGGGGAACTGGTGGTCACAAAAACACATATGGGCCCAGACGCCGAACTTCTCATATGTTTAGCAGACAGAGGCATGGGCATGAGATCTCGCGGGAAAAGATCATTCTTCGTTCTTTAGTTGTGTGTTGCTTGGCACAATAGCATCCTTGAGGGCATCATCTGTTTATTCAAAGCATTGAAAAAATACAATGTATTGAGTAAGGAATAAGCTGATGTTTCCTTCTGATCAGATGTTTATGTCAGGTTTTAAAATGTTTTGTTTTGTAAATGTACTCTTCTTCCAGAATGTAACAAAATTTATTGCACTCAGAGATGAAGTGCAAGACTTTCATACATTAACATCTCAGTCACATCCACTGTATAAGCCCTAGCAATGTAGCAATGTCGCTACGTATCTTCTGTCCAGACAAGGGCGACAGCACTTATGTATAAAGTGGCCTTGAAACCCAGTAATCTTCACACTACATAGTTTTGTAAGGTTTCCCTACCTAGGATGTGTGAACATTTTCATATCCCACTATTGCCTGGTGGCTGAGGGTGGCAAATAAAGGACCGAGCAATCATTATGCTTTATGTAACAGTGCTGTTATTTGCTGTATTCTCAAATGCTTGAATGAAAATACAGATAATAAAAATTACAACATGACCTCATGCTGGTATCTCTGAAATGGGTGGTCACAGAGAACAGCCAGGAGTTCTGTGACATGTCACTTGTTTGGATCACCAGGGAGCCCGAAGCCTCTGTTACTTAAACCTCTGTGGGCTTGGGAAATGTTCTGGTTAGTCAATTTATTTTATTTTCCCATTATTTTGAATTGAAATTTCGCAATAAATAAACTCAGTGATAAAATGCAGCTGAAATTATGGTTATGGGTAAGGAAACAAACGAAGTTTGCATCACGTTTCCCATACCTGTAATTCTGGCTTCCATTCACCCAAGAAAACTTTGGAAATATTTAGGGAATTTCAATTAAACCTGGCAAACAGGAAGAAGTTTCAAAGTGGGGATTCAGAGAGAATTCTTACAGGTTTTATGGAAACAGGTAAAGGGAAAATATGCAAATGAATGCCTCCCTAAGGGGAAGTCTGCAGCACAGCCTCTGCTGTATCGAAAATAAAGAGAAATACATGAGAAACACTCTTACTGAAGACCTCAAGAACAGGAGAAACCTCTGCTGGACTTCATGTTGTATTAGACACACATGATGTTCTAAGCATGACACACAGCCACAGGAAACCAGGCTTCACCAGTTAAACTGTTCACGGGACCCCTTGGTTTTAGGCCCCCATCCCTGGAAATCAAAATTCAATTTGAATTCAGCCTCATAAGAAAGTGCCTACTCATTGAAATACTTGTTGTATGGTCAGCACAGTTAAAAGTGTTTTTATTTTGTTTAAAAGGCTTCTTTTCATAGCTGCCACAAAGTTCCCTCAGAGGGTATGCACAGAAGAAATAATTTGTTCTTAAATTTCTTAAATTCAAGAAAATCACACAAATTTCAGTTTCCTTTTAATAGTTAATGAATTTCAAAAAAAATTCATTGCAGTTTTTCAAGGCAAATTAACAAGTTAGGCATGCATCTCCTGCTGGCTTTCAGTGGGAACTCAACAATTCACTGTCATATTTTTACTTTAAAAAATCTCCCCCACTGAGGTGCGAGTATTCATTTAGGCAGGACTGATTTTGTATAGAAGGAAGTGCCAGAACATTAACACAACTTGCAAATAACACAGGGCTCAGCTGAGTGGTGAACAAGGTCCTGTCTCACCATGTCTCTCCTCTTGGCAGAGGGTTGCTGTCCCTGTCTGTGTCCCACATTCTCCCCTCTTTTCCCCAGCAGCGTGAAGCCCTGTTCTGCCATCAGCTGAGAGACCCAAAACCAAAACTCTGTACACAAAGACCTCTTTCAGTGTCCTAAGATCAGCCGTGTGAACCTATATTGCACCTCCCTGAGCTCACGCATTGCCCTGGCATGGGCATCTGAGTCGTGTGTGAGGTGCTGGAAGAGACTGAGTGGTTCAGCCATTCGGAACTCCAGGGGCAAGATAATCTCCTTGGGCACGTTCTCATTGCCAAGGAAGAAGTGGTTGAGGCATTTCTCCTCCAGGCAGCAGCGCACGTATCGCATGAAATCCACCATCTGTGGCACAAAATCCTCCATGTCCCAACCTGACGGGCCTGCGGTGGCCAGGAGATGCATCACAGCTGTCTTGAAGGTGTAGATGGACAAGCTACTGCCTACCAGGAGGAGCTGCCCCTGGATCCCAAGGAAGGCACTTCAGGATCCCCGTGACACAAAGGCAACGTGCACGGCTGGGGAGGGGGACAAACTATTCCCATTGGCTCAACGTGGGCGCACAGAGAGCTGGGGGAATCGGTGAAAGCAGAGCCCAGTGGCCCAGTCCTTCTAAAAATGCTCCTCGGCTCTGTGGCAGCTGAGCAGCCAGCACCCTATGCCCACGTCCCCTGGGAGAGTGATGCACAGACACGCAGAGACGCAGCCTTTGTTCAAACACACCATTTATTGGTACCTGTGTACAGTGTAAATATCCCAGAGGGAACGGATTCTCTCCAAGAGATGGAGACGGTCACCGTGTAGGGGAAACGGGAGTCTCTGGCACGAGCCTCCTCACAAGGGGCTCTTCAGCTGCATCGGGACCAACCGCCCCAAGCGCTCTTTTGCTCTGGAGGAGAGATGTGGCAGCAACTCCCCCAGTGCTCACATGCTAACCCCAGTCAAGGGTCCTTCCCTCTTCTAAAGGTCATTACTTTGTCTTTCTTTGTCCTCCTCGCTTGTCCTTTGGGTCTCTTTGGCCACCTTCCCTATTTGGAGAAGGACACTTAGAATAGGACGGTTTGTAACTTGGATGGGAAACACAGCTGAGAAAGCCCATCTTCTTCGGTATCTGCTTCTGCCTTTGACAATACCGTTCCTCATGGTTCTCAACACAGTCTTTCTCCTGTGGTGTGTCAAGTGCCAGTCAGGCGCTTGCTTGAACTCACAACAAGAGAATACACTGTTTAGCTCTACAGATCAAGTGTGAGGATGTCGCCTGCTGTCAGCTGTGAGATCCACAATCAAGCTCTGTGCATGGAGACCTCTTTCAGTGTCCCTTCACGAGCAGTCTTACGAGTTGATATTGCAGCTGTTCGAAATCATGCAACGCCTCGTCATAGGCCGCTGGATCCTGTGTGAAGTGTTGGAAGAGATTGAGTGGCTCGGCCTTTCTGAAGGATGGCGGCAAGCTTATCTCCTGAGGCACGTTCTCATTGCCAAGGAAGAAGTGTTTGAGGCACTTCTCCTCCAGGCAGCGGCGCACGTATTGCATGATGTCTTGCAGCCGCGGTACCAAATACTTGCTCTGCCAATCTGAGAGGGGGATTGTGGTCAGGAGGTGCATGACAGCTGTCTTGAAGGTATAGGTGGAAAGGCTTGTGTCCATCAGGATGTGGGCGCAGTATTGAAGGCATTTGAGGTGGACACAGCCGGTTGGGACCTGCTTGGCCATGTACTTGAAGAACTTCACCTCGGCCACAGCGTAGGTCACTGGCCACATAGTGCTTGGGGTGGAGGTGTCCTCTGGAGCCTGGCTGCTTAGGAAGATGTCCGAGTCTCCGTGCTGCACCCCAAAGATCAGCTCAATAAAGAAGGTTCTTCCGGAGGCACTTGTCAGCTCCAGCCTGCAGGACCGGTTGGAGGGCAGCATCTTCATGTTGTAGCAATGCGAATGAGGCACATCCCTCCAGGCTGACATCAGGAGGTTCTGGAACCAGTGGGCAGTTTTGTGCACATCTAGGTAGCAGCCTGTGCAGAGGGTGTGTAGGAGGCTGGGGTCCTGATGTTTTGTGATGTCCTTCTGAGGATGGTGGAGGAAGCAGAGCATGTTCTCCTCCATCTGCTGCCCTGTGCATGTGCACTCCAGCTCCACGCGGATGAAGGGGTCTCCTGCTGGCATCTCCCTTGCGGTGCCAAGCTCCAGGTTGAAGGTGTGGCCACGAGGTGCCTTCAGGGGCAGGAACAGCTGGTAGACAACATCATCGTCACAGGGAAACCAGCCTTCGAAGGAGGTGCCCACACTGATGGCTTGTTGCAGCACAGGGTAGAAACTCTTGCCCAACTGCTTTTGGAAGACCCTGAGGAGTTCATCCACCATGTCCTCCACCACCGTGCAGTACATCACATTCTGCACTGGCCTGCGAGAGCGCCTTTCAAAATTCCCGACCAGTTCCCTCTCTTCATCAGAACCTTCTCCTTCACTTTCTTCCTCCTCCACCTTCAACATGTTGCTGCCAGAGCTCTCCTCAGCGCTGCTGCTGCCTGCCTCACGGCTCCTTTTCCTCAAGCACCAGCAGAGGCCCAAGAGCAGGAGCAGGCCTCCAGCAATCGCCAAGTAGTGCCACTGCTGCAAGGCAGTAGAGAGCAGTGCTCTCCAGGCAAAGTCCCACTGCTCCTGTGTCTTCTGCTCCTGGAACCTCTCCTCTACCTCCTGCCATAGCCGAGCCATCTCCTTCTCCAGGAACAGGGCACGCTGTGCCATGCGCTCACGCGTGGCCTCATCCAGCTCATCACCAACCATCGGCAGGTTCTGGATGAGGGGTAGGAACACACGGACGAGGAATGCAGTGGCAGCCATGGCCTGCAGGAGGAAGGAGAAGAGGGGTTCAGAGGGGCTGGGCTGGAGGGAGCCGGTGGCCGGGGAGAGGGACCTTTGGGGCAGGCAGGAGTGGGGACGAGGCAGCCGGGAGGCAGCGATGCCTTTGCACTGCTCCCTACCCAAGGTGCACCTGTGAGTGGCTGGGGCCTCGGTGCTGAGGCAGAACCGACCCTCCCTGGGACCCACGCTTTTGCCCCAGCTCTCGTCCAGCCCAGACTCCCCCAACGTCTGCACTCACCACCATCCCACGCCGCACTGGCCAGGCCTGCCTGCCGGTGCCTCTATAACCTGCCCCGTGGGCCCTCGTCCTTTGTGATGTCACAGGCACCGGAGCACACCACGGGCACCGGAGCACACCACGGGCACCGGAGCACACCACGGGCTCACCCCCCAGCCAGCCCCACCCCCAGCTCAGCGACTTTCAGCTGTCCCTTCCCTGCTCCTGCTGGCCACACCATTTCTGACCCACGCCAGGATGCTCTTGGCCTTCTTGGCCACTGGAAGCCCTGCTGCCTCATGCTCAGCCACTGTTGACCTGCACCACCAGGTGCTTTTCCACCAGGCAGCTGTCCAGCGGCTCTTTCCCAGCCCTGCAGCGATTCATGGGGCAGTTGGGACCAAAGTGCTGGCCCCAGTGTTCTGCCTTTTTGAACCCCATAGAATCGACCTTGGCCCATAACCCTGCCTGTGCACATCCCTCTGTGGAGGCATCTTGCCCTCGGGCATGTCAACACTCCCACCCAATTTGGAGTCATCTTCGAATTTATTCAGGGAGCACTCCATCCCCTCATCCAGATGAATCATAAAGATCTTAAACAAGACTGGCCCCAACACTGAGCCCTGGACAATACTGCTTGTGACCGGCCACCAAAGGATTTAATCCCCTTCCCAACCACACCCTGGGCTCCACCGTCCAGTCAGTGTTTTACCCACCAAAGCGTACACCTAAGCCATGAGCTGCCAGCTCCTCTAGGAGAAGGCAGAGGCAAACGGTGTCAAAGGCTTTACTGAAGTCCAGGTAGGAAACATCCACAGTTCTCCCCCAGGCACTCAGCGGGTCTGCTGGTCATAGAAGGAGACCAGACAGGTCAAGCAGGACAGTCCTTTCATGAATCCGTGCTGGCTGAGCCTGATCCCCTGCTTGTCGTGCACGTGCTTGGTGAGCACAGTCAAGGGGACTGCAGCGGGATGCGGGGTGGCAATCAAAATGCCTGCAGCAAATCAAGTCTCCTGCACACCAGGGCTGACTCTGTCTTCTTCTGATCCCACGTCTGGCTTCTCAAGCCTTACCCTATGTGATATTGTAATAATTGCAATGGGACTGATAATCCACAATAATAGCCTTGTAATGCCGCTACTGTATAATAAACTGTACTGTAACGATACAGGGTCCTAACGCTTGGACAGCAGATTCCATTAATTGTTTCATGAAACATGCGTGATTGCAGGAAGGACGTTGTTTGGAAATAACAACTTTTCCACCGTTCTCTACCAGCATTTTGTGGACACGTCATTTTAATCTGCTCGTCAAACAGTGGCTGTAATTTGTGGCAGGGAGCGACTTTACCCATTCAATTGCTCACCCACTTTTTCGATCTGCGCTTTCTGTTCTCTGAATTCAGCTTGCCAAACATCTCTTGCAGCTTGTAACTCCTCTTGGGGCAGTCAAAGCACGTGAATAGGGGCTACAGGGATCACAACCTTTTCTGGAGTAAGTTCTAGCCCTGACAGAAGTAACCAGCCCACCGCCCCCTGGCATGAGGCTTTCCCACTGTCTCTGACCCCACTACAGCCTGTTCTCCAGCCCCAAGGGTGAGGGCAGATTCCAGACAGAGGAAGGCAGGTGGAAAAAGAACTGCAAAAGCTCTAGCAGGGGAGTGAAGTTTCTTCTAATGACTTTATGAAACGACCCAACAATGTGCTATTTTGGTCACAACCTGCTCTCCGTCGTGCCTCTGGGTCTCGCCCACAGCTTGTGAAACTCCTCAGGAAAGCTTCGGCAGTGCCATCAGCCAGTGCTTTGAATAGTGTTCTGCAGAAATACGAAGACATTTTATCCGAGGTGGGGGAATGCTCTGGCCAGAACTTAACCCTGTGGAGATGCCAGTGCCCAGTATAGCACCGTGACGGGTATTGCTGAGCCATGCTTGCACAGGGAGGAATTGGAGCCACAGCACCTGCTCTCAGGCCAGGATTCAGCTTTGCCACCCTGCCAAAGTCCAGAGATCACGGTCCGGTTCGAATTTGTCCATGGGATCTGCCAATCGCACCTCCAGTGGGACTGACTCGGTGGTGACCAAAAGACCTTGGCAGCGCATGTGTATGCTTCAATCCTTCCTTCTGCTGGGGTGGTCGCATCTTTCATGCCGCTGTTGCCGTGGCCTGTTAAAGCTCTCCATGCTCAGCAGAGTTATGTTCCACTCTACCCTGTCCTTTGCAATGGATGAATGGATTAAGCCCCAGTCTTCTCAGCGACCTCACTTGTGCTCTGACTGATGGCTCTTCTTGTTGTCTTGCATTTTGCATCACCAGCACAGGGGAAAAAAAGAAAAAGCTGCTAGAAAGGAGGAAAAAACTCAGCTACCATGCTATGGGTGACTCTCATCCTTTGTTCAGCAGTAGGTGTGATCTGGGGTAGCCAAATGTCTGGAAACGGCTGGCACTCTCTCTTTTCCCCAGGTCATTTTGCTTTAACAAGACCAGGGCCCAGCTACAGACAATGGAAGAATGTTGTTCTGGAGAGGGCAAGAACGTCTTTAGCCATTCACTTGTTCTGCTTCTTCAGGACCACAGTGGAATGCGTGTGTCTGTGGCTCCAGCTGGAGGCCACTCATGGCCACGTTTCTAACCTGAAAGCAGCTCTCATTATGAAGTGTTGCTGTGCTGGATTGAGGTGCATGAAGAGATAGACCCAATAGAGCAAAGAGAATGAGAAGAGCAGAGACCACAGAGACTTTCACATGCTGTCCATCCCAGACAGCAGAACTTGCCTCCTTGCCTCCCAAGCAACAAGACGGGACGTTGCTCCCTTCCTCTATGAGGGACCTGGAGAGGCGTGAGAGGAGAGCCTGTGCAAACCTCATGAAGTTCAACAACACCAAGTGCAAGGTCCTGAGCCCGGGTCAGGGCGATGGCAGGCAGAGAATGGGTTGGGAGGACCTCCTTTCAGGTAGTTGTACAGAATCTCCCCTCATCCTCCTGTTCTCCAGGCTCTTTGCTCATCTTTACGGCTGGGTATTGTGAGACGCAGCTTTTGGCTACCCTGCTATGACAGAGTGATTTGCTCAAGGGGCATGTGTAATAGTCTGGATATATTCTCTGAGATTTTGTTGCTGATTTGTGTAGCCTTTGGCACGTTTGCTCTGGTTCCCTTTGTGAGTGTTCACTGCTCATGGCATGATCAATAGACAGAAGCCCAAACTCCAGTCAAGCAGATTTGAAGACAAGCTGTGATCTGGCCACGTTTAAAAGTCACAGAAAACTGAACTAGGCTTTTCAGAGGATGGCCTTTTTGTCTCAGCTAATGGACATCTGGAGCATCACTGATGTTTGTAAGGAGAGGTTCAATTACAATACCGGCTGTTCTACACTGCTGACCCCCAAAAGGAGCTGCTATCCATAATCTCATAGGGAAGAGCGTTCTGCCTGCCCTTCGCTGTGCGGCCTCTCCTTGCCAAGCTGTCACCATGTATGATGGATGGTCCTGGTGGTGGAGTAACAACATTTCTGTAACTCGGTTCTCTGCTTTTGGGCATCTGCTAAGTAAGGAAGGGCTTTGGGGTTGTTAAGGTGGCCATTCTTTGCTCGTGAACCATATTTACTGAGAAGAATCGGTGCCAAAACTCTGTATGAACATTTCCAGTCATGCTTTTAACTTGCCAGAAGTGTAGCTGAAAGGCACCCTGGCTGCTACATCAAAGCCCTACCTACTTTGGTTGGTTTATTACTACAAATACCAGTATGTAAATTCTCAGGCAGCAGGAATGGTTCTTCTCCCTTAACATGTCCATCCTAAGAGGATGTTTTGCAGCTTTGCTGGCCAGTTTGCCAAGGCAGGCTGAGCCCTCACCGAGTGCCGTGGGATGATGACCGTGAAGTGTCATTACCAAACCCCAGCCTGACAGATGAGCCACGTTTCAGCAAAGAGCCTGGGCAGCTCGTACTCAGGCTTTTGCTTAGAGATGTACGGCAAGCAAAGAATAGAATTCTACAGCCAGTGCTGGGAATTCCTCCTTTTTGGGTTCCTCCTGGCAATTTTTGGCTATTTGGGATCACCAAATTGTGCTACTATTGCTGTTATTACTCTGAACTTCTAAGCACTTTGTAAACTTTGCTGCTGGGCCACATTTCTTTAAGAGCTGCCCGAGCTTTTCTGGGTATCTAGGGAGCTCTGCTGCACCCATTCGTCATCCCTCGAGAGAGGGGCCAGGGTTGTTCCTCAGCTTCTCTCGGCTCTGCGCTCTTCGCTGCCCTTCCGCCCGCCGCCGGCTGCGGCCAACGGGGTGCAGACTGAGGCTGGGAGAGGGACAGTGCCCCAGGGCCCCCGTGTCCCCCCCGTGCACCCCCAGCCCCATGTGTCCCCTGGGCTGCTCACGTCCCTTGTGTCCCGTGACAGCCCCGTGTGTCCCGGCTGCGCTTGGCTGCCCCTGGGAAGGGCCCCACAGAGAGCGCTCTCTAACTTAGAGAGATACGGATTTGATGGTTGGACAGTTTGGTGGATGAGAAACTGGTTGGATGGTCGTATTCAAAGAGTAGTGGTCAATGGCTCCAAGTCCAGATGGAGATCTGTGACAAGTGGTGTCACTCGGGGGTCTGTACTGGGACTGGTGCTGTTTAATATCATCATCAATGATATTGACAGCGAGATTGAGAGCACCCTCAGAAAGGTGGCAGATGACACCAAGCGGAGTGGTGCGGTTGCCACACCAGAAGGATGGGATGTCATTCAGAGGGACCTGGCCAGGCGGGAGAAGTGGGGCTGTGAGAACCTCATGAGGTTGAACAAGGCCAGGTGCAAGGTCCTTCACCTGGGTGGAGGCAATCCCCGATTTCACTACACGATGGCAGATAATGTGATTGAGAGCTGCCCTGCAGAGAAGGACTTGAGGGGGCTGGTTGATGAGAGCCAGCAATGTGCCCTCGCAGCACAGAAGGCCAACCATGTCCTGGGCTGCATCAAAAGAAGCGTGGCCAGCAGGTCGAGGGAAGCGATTCTGCCCCTCTATTCCTCTCTTGTGAGACCTCATGGGGAATACTGTGTCCATTTCTGCAATCCTCAACGTAAGAAGGATATGGAACTGCTGGAACGGGTCCAGAGGAGGCTACAAAGATGGTCAGAGGGCTGGAGCACCTCCCATACGAGGACAGGCTGCGAGAGGTGGGGTTGTTCAGTCTGGAGCAGAGAAGGCTCCAAGGAGATCTTGCAGTGACTTGAAAGGGGCCTACAGGAAAGCTGGAGAGGGACTGTTTATAAAAGGTTATGGCGATAGGACGAAGGGGAAGGGGTAAGAACTGGAGAGGGGGTGATTTAGAGTAGACATGAGGAAGAATTTCTTCACCGTGACAGTGGTGAGTCACTGGAAGGGGTTGCCAAGGGTAGTTGTGGCTGCCCCATCCCTGGAGCTGTTCAAGGCCAGGTTGGATGGGGCCTTGGGCAGCCTGATCTAGTGGGACATGGCCCTGCCCATGGCAGGGGAGTTGGAACTAGCCGCAGCTGCGGTGGCCAACAAACATAGAAGTTGTGAGCAAAAGGACACCTTTATTGGTTTCATGAGACTTTTTATACCCTTTCTGGGACAGTGTGTTGATATGTGATTAGTTTACCCAAAGACCAACAGTTCATAATGGGATGACTCTTCCTCTGTTGTAACATCATAATCGGATGATTCCACCTGCGGCCTGGCAGCTTCTTAATCTTGTTTACTCAGCTCTTCTTGGCGCTTTCTAGCTTCATCAAGGATACACGGGTATCTGTTCAAGGCCAACGTTAAGCTTGCATTCTGATCCCTTGGAGCAACCAAGATTTTCCACAGAACTAGATAGTCTTTAATGTCCCTTCCAACCCCAAGTATTCTATGATTCTATGATTCTAAGATCTTCACGGGGACTCCAGACTTCCAAGGTGCTGCCCACGCTGATGGCAGTTTGCAATCCTCTTGGCAGAGGGTTGCTGTCCCTGTCTGTGTCCCACATTCTCCCCTCTTTTCCTCTGCAGCATGAAGCCCTGTTCTGCCATCAGCTGAGAGACCCAAAACCAAAGCTCTGTACACAAAGACCTCTTTCAGTGTCCTAAGATCAGCCGTGTGAACCTATATTTGCACCTCCCTGAGCTCATGCATTGCCCTGGCATGGGCATCTGAGTCGTGTGTGAGGTGCTGGAAGAGACTGAGTGGTTCAGCCATTCGGAACTCCGGAGGCAAGATAATCTCCTTGGGCACGTTCTCATTGCCAAGGAAGAAGTGGTTGAGGCATTTCTCCTCCAGGCAGCAGCGGACGTATCGCATGAAATCCACCATCTGTGGCACAAAATCCTCCATGTCCCAACCTGACGGGCCTGCGGTGGCCAGGAGATGCATCACAGCTGTCTTGAAGGTGTAGATGGACAAGCTACTGCCTACCAGGAGGAGCTGCCCCTGGATCCCAAGGAAGGCACTTCAGGATCCCCGTGACACAAAGGCAACGTGCACGGCTGGGGAGGGGGACAAACTATTCCCATTGGCTCAACGTGGGCGCACAGAGAGCTGGGGGAATCGGTGAAAGCAGAGCCCAGTGGCCCAGTCCTTCTAAAAATGCTCCTCGGCTCTGTGGCAGCTGAGCAGCCAGCACCCTATGCCCACGTCCCCTGGGAGAGTGATGCACAGACACGCAGAGACGCAGCCTTTGTTCAAACACACCATTTATTGGTACCTGTGTACAGTGTAAATATCCCAGAGGGAACGGATTCTCTCCAAGAGATGGAGACGGTCACCGTGTAGGGGAAACGGGAGTCTCTGGCACGAGCCTCCTCACAAGGGGCTCTTCAGCTGCATCGGGACCAACCGCCCCAAGCGCTCTTTTGCTCTGGAGGAGAGATGTGGTAGCAACTCCCCCAGTGCTCACATGCTAACCCCAGTCAAGGGTCCTTCCCTTTTCTAAAGGTCATTACTTTGTCTTTCTTTGTCCTCCTCGCTTGTCCTTTGGGTCTCTTTGGCCACCTTCCCTTTTTGGAGGACACTTAGAATAGGACGGTTTGTAACTTGGATGGGAAACACAGCTGAGAAAGCCCATCTTCTTCGGTATCTGCTTCTGCCTTTGACAATACCGTTCCTCATGGTTCTCAACACAGTCTTTCTCCTGTGGTGTGTCAAGTACCAGTCAGGCGCTTGCTTGAACTCACAACAAGAGAATACACCGTTTAGCTCTACAGATCAAGTGTGAGGATGTCGCCTGCTGTCAGCTGTGAGATCCACAATCAAGCTCTGTGCATGGAGACCTCTTTCAGTGTCCCTTCACGAGCAGTCTTACGAGTTGATATTGCAGCTGTTCGAAATCATGCAACGCCTCGTCATAGGCCGCTGGATCCTGTGTGAAGTGTTGGAAGAGATTGAGTGGCTCGGCCTTTCTGAAGGATGGCGGCAAGCTTATCTCCTCGGGCACGTTCTCATTGCCAAGGAAGAAGTGTTTGAGGCACTTCTCCTCCAGGCAGCGGCGCACGTATTGCATGATGTCTTGCAGCCGCGGTACCAAATACTTGCTCTGCCAGTCTGAGAGGGGGATTGTGGTCAGGAGGTGCATGACAGCTGTCTTGAAGGTATAGGTGGAAAGGCTTGTGTCCATCAGGATGTGGGCGCAGTATTGAAGGCATTTGAGGTGGACACAGCCGGTTGGGACCTGCTTGGCCATGTACTTGAAGAACTTCACCTCGGCCACAGCGTAGGTCACTGGCCACATAGTGCTTGGGGTGGAGGTGTCCTCTGGAGCCTGGCTGCTTAGGAAGATGTCCGAGTCTCCGTGCTGCACCCCAAAGATCAGCTCAATAAAGAAGGTTCTTCTGGAGGCACTTGTCAGCTCCAGCCTGCAGGACCGGTTGGAGGGCAGCATCTTCATGTTGTAGCAATGCGAATGAGGCACATCCCTCCAGGCTGACATCAGGAGGTTCTGGAACCAGTGGGCAGTTTTGTGCACATCTAGGTAGCAGCCTGTGCAGAGGGTGTGTAGGAGGCTGGGGTCCTGATGTTTTGTGATGTCCTTCTGAGGATGGTGGAGGAAGCAGAGCATGTTCTCCTCCATCTGCTGCCCTGTGCAGGTGCACTCCAGCTCCACGCGGATGAAGGGGTCTCCTGCTGGCATCTCCCTTGCGGTGCCAAGCTCCAGGTTGAAGGTGTGGCCACGAGGTGCCTTCAGGGGCAGGAGCAGCTGGTAGACAACATCATCGTCACAGGGAAACCAGCCTTCGAAGGAGGTGCCCACACTGATGGCTTGTTGCAGCACAGGGTAGAAACTCTTGCCCAACTGCTTTTGGAAGACCCTGAGGAGTTCATCCACCATGTCCTCCACCACCGTGCAGTACATCACATTCTGCACTGGCCTGCGAGAGCGCCTTTCAAAATTCCCGACCAGTTCCCTCTCTTCATCAGAACCTTCTCCTTCACTTTCTTCCTCCTCCACCTTCAACATGTTGCTGCCAGAGCTCTCCTCAGCGCTGCTGCTGCCTGCCTCACGGCTCCTTTTCCTCAAGCACCAGCAGAGGCCCAAGAGCAGGAGCAGGCCTCCAGCAATCGCCAAGTAGTGCCACTGCTGCAAGGCAGCAGAGAGCAGTGCTCTCCAGGCAAAGTCCCACTGCTCCTGTGTCTTCTGCTCCTGGAACCTCTCCTCTACCTCCTGCCATAGCCGAGCCATCTCCTTCTCCAGGAACAGGGCACGCTGTGCCATGTGCTCACGCGTGGCCTCATCCAGCTCATCACCAACCATCGGCAGGTTCTGGATGAGGGGTAGGAACACACGGACGAGGAATGCAGTGGCAGCCATGGCCTGCAGGAGGAAGGAGAAGAGGGGTTCAGAGGGGCTGGGCTGGAGGGAGCCGGTGGCCGGGGAGAGGGACCTTTGGGGCAGGCAGGAGTGGGGACGAGGCAGCCGGGAGGCAGCGATGCCTTTGCACTGCTCCCTGCCCAAGGTGCACCTGTGAGTGGCTGGGGCCTCGGTGCTGAGGCAGAACCGACCCTCCCTGGGACCCACGCTTTTGCCCCAGCTCTCGTCCAGCCCAGACTCCCCCAACGTCTGCACTCACCACCATCCCACGCCGCACTGGCCAGGCCTGCCTGCTGGTGCCTCTATAACCTGCCCCGTGGCCCCTCGTCCTTTGTGATGTCACAGGCACCGGAGCACACCACGGGCACCGGAGCACACCACGGGCTCACCCCCCAGCCAGCCCCACCCCCAGCTCAGCAACTTTCAGCTGTCCCTTCCCTGCTCCTGCTGGCCACACCATTTCTGACCCACGCCAGGATGCTCTTGGCCTTCTTGGCCACTGGAAGCCCTGCTGCCTCATGCTCAGCCACTGTTGACCTGCACCACCAGGTGCTTTTCCACCAGGCAGCTGTCCAGCGGCTCTTTCCCAGCCCTGCAGCGATTCATGGGGCAGTTGGGACCAAAGTGCTGGCCCCAGTGTTCTGCCTTTTTGAACCCCATAGAATCGACCTTGGCCCATAACCCTGCCTGTGCACATCCCTCTGTGGAGGCATCTTGCCCTCGGGCATGTCAACACTCCCACCCAATTTGGAGTCATCTTCGAATTTATTCAGGGAGCACTCCATCCCCTCATCCAGATGAATCATAAAGATCTTAAACAAGACTGGCCCCAACACTGAGCCCTGGACAATACTGCTTGTGACCGGCCACCAAAGGATTTAATCCCCTTCCCAACCACACCCTGGGCTCCACCGTCCAGTCAGTGTTTTACCCACCAAAGCGTACACCTAAGCCATGAGCTGCCAGCTCCTCTAGGAGAAGGCAGAGGCAAACGGTGCCAAAGGCTTTACTGAAGTCCAGGTAGGAAACATCCACAGTTCTCCCCCAGGCACTCAGCGGGTCTGCTGGTCATAGAAGGAGACCAGACAGGTCAAGCAGGACAGTCCTTTCATGAATCCGTGCTGGCTGAGCCTGATCCCCTGCTTGTCGTGCACGTGCTTGGTGAGCACAGTCAAGGGGACTGCAGCGGGATGCGGGGTGGCAATCAAAATGCCTGCAGCAAATCAAGTCTCCTGCACACCAGGGCTGACTCTGTCTTCTTCTGATCCCACGTCTGGCTTCTCAAGCCTTACCCTATGTGATATTGTAATAATTGTAATTAATAATTGTAATTGTAATTGTTCTGCAGAAATACGAAGACATTTTATCCGAGGTGGGGGAATGCTCTGGCCAGAACTTAACCCTGTGGAGATGCCAGTGCCCAGTATAGCACCGTGACGGGTATTGCTGAGCCATGCTTGCACAGGGAGGAATTGGAGCCACAGCACCTGCTCTCAGGCCAGGATTCAGCTTTGCCACCCTGCCAAAGTCCAGAGATCACGGTCCGGTTCGAATTTGTCCATGGGATCTGCCAATTGCACCTCCAGTGGGACTGACTCGGTGGTGACCAAAAGACCTTGGCAGCGCATGTGTATGCTTCAATCCTTCCTTCTGCTGGGGTGGTCGCATCTTTCATGCCGCTGTTGCCGTGGCCTGTTAAAGCTCTCCATGCTCAGCAGAGTTATGTTCCACTCTACCCTGTCCTTTGCAATGGATGAATGGATTAAGCCCCAGTCTTCTCAGTGACCTCACTTGTGCTCTGACTGATGGCTCTTCTTGTTGTCTTGCATTTTGCATCACCAGCACAGGGGAAAAAAAGAAAAAGCTGCTAGAAAGGAGGAAAAAACTCAGCTACCATGCTATGGGTGACTCTCATCCTTTGTTCAGCAGTAGGTGTGATCTGGGGTAGCCAAATGTCTGGAAACGGCTGGCACTCTCTCTTTTCCCCAGGTCATTTTGCTTTAACAAGACCAGGGCCCAGCTACAGACAATGGAAGAACGTTGTTCTGGAGAGGGCAAGAACGTCTTTAGCCATTCACTTGTTCTGCTTCTTCAGGACCACAGTGGAATGCGTGTGTCTGTGGCTCCAGCTGGAGGCCACTCATGGCCACGTTTCTAACCTGAAAGCAGCTCTCATTATGAAGTGTTGCTGTGCTGGATTGAGGTGCATGGAGAGATACACCCAATAGAGCAAAGAGAATGAGAAGAGCAGAGACCACAGAGACTTTCACATGCTGTCCATCCCAGACAGCAGAACTTGCCTCCTTGCCTCCCAAGCAACAAGACGGGACGTTGCTCCCTTCCTCTATGAGGGACCTGGAGAGGCGTGAGAGGAGAGCCTGTGCAAACCTCATGAAGTTCAACAACACCAAGTGCAAGGTCCTGAGCCCGGGTCAGGGCGATGGCAGGCAGAGAATGGGTTGGGAGGACCTCCTTTCAGGTAGTTGTACAGAATCTCCCCTCATTCTCCTGTTCTCCAGGCTCTTTGCTCATCTTTACGGCTGGGTATTGTGAGACGCAGCTTTTGGCTACCCTGCTATGACAGAGTGATTTGCTCAAGGGGCATGTGTAATAGTCTGGATATATTCTCTGAGATTTTGTTGCTGATTTGTGTAGCCTTTGGCACGTTTGCTCTGGTTCCCTTTGTGAGTGTTCACTGCTCATGGCATGATCAATAGACAGAAGCCCAAACTCCAGTCAAGCAGATTTGAAGACAAGCTGTGATCTGGCCACGTTTAAAAGTCACAGAAAACTGAACTAGGCTTTTCAGAGGATGGCCTTTTTGTCTCAGCTAATGGACATCTGGAGCGTCACTGATGTTTGTAAGGGGAGGTTCAACTACAATACCGGCTGTTCTACACTGCTGACCCCCAAAAGGAGCTGCTATCCATAATCTCATAGGGAAGAGCGTTCTGCCTGCCCTTTGCTGTGCGGCCTCTCCTTGCCAAGCTGTCACCATGTATGATGGATGGTTCTGGTGGTGGAGTAACAACATTTCTGTAACTCGGTTCTCTGCTTTTGGGCATCTGCTAAGTAAGGAAGGGCTTTGGGGTTGTTAAGGTGGCCATTCTTTGCTCGTGAACCATATTTACTGAGAAGAATCGGTGCCAAAACTCTGTATGGACATTTCCAGTCATGCTTTTAACTTGCTGGAAGTGTAGCTGAAAGGCACCCTGGCTGCTACATCAAAGCCCTACCTACTTTGGTTGGTTTATTACTACAAATACCAGTATGTAAATTCTCAGGCAGCAGGAATGGTTCTTCTCCCTTAACATGTCCATCCTAAGAGGATGTTTTGCAGCTTTGCTGGCCAGTTTGCCAAGGCAGGCTGAGCCCTCACCGAGTGCCGTGGGATGATGACCGTGAAGTGTCATTACCAAACCCCAGCCTGACAGATGAGCCACGTTTCAGCAAAGAGCCTGGGCAGCTCGTACTCAGGCTTTTGCTTAGAGATGTACGGCAAGCAAAGAATAGAATTCTACAGCCAGTGCTGGGAATTCCTCCTTTTTGGGTTCCTCCTGGCAATTTTTGGCTATTTGGGATCACCAAATTGTGCTACTATTGCTGTTATTACTCTGAACTTCTAAGCACTTTGTAAACTTTGCTGCTGGGCCACATTTCTTTAAGAGCTGCCCGAGCTTTTCTGGGTATCTAGGGAGCTCTGCTGCACCCATTCGTCATCCCTCGAGAGAGGGGCCAGGGTTGTTCCTCAGCTTCTCCCGGCTCTGCGCTCTTCGCTGCCCTTCCGCCCGCCGCCGGCTGCGGCCAACGGGGTGCAGGCTGAGGCTGGGAGAGGGACAGTGCCCCAGGGCCCCCGTGTCCCCCCCGTGCACCCCCAGCCCCATGTGTCCCCTGGGCTGCTCACGTCCCTTGTGTCCCGTGACAGCCCCGTGTGTCCCGGCTGCGCTTGGCTGCCCCTGGGAAGGGGCCCGCAGAGAGCGCTCTCTAACTTAGAGAGATACGGATTTGATGGTTGGACAGTTTGGTGGATGAGAAACTGGTTGATGGTCGCATTCAAAGAGTAGTGGTCAATGGCTCCAAGTCCAGATGGAGATCTGTGACAAGTGGTGTCACTCGGGGGTCTGTACTGGGACTGGTGCTGTTTAATATCATCATCAATGATATTGACAGTGAGATTGAGAGCACCCTCAGAAAGGTGGCAGATGACACCAAGCGGAGTGGTGCGGTTGCCACACCAGAAGGATGGGATGTCATTCAGAGGGACCTGGCCAGGCGGGAGAAGTGGGGCTGTGAGAACCTCATGAGGTTGAACAAGGCCAGGTGCAAGGTCCTTCACCTGGGTGGAGGCAATCCCCGATTTCACTACACGATGGCGGATAATGTGATTGAGAGCTGCCCTGCAGAGAAGGACTTGAGGGGGCTGGTTGATGAGAGCCAGCAATGTGCCCTCGCAGCACAGAAGGCCAACCATGTCCTGGGCTGCATCAAAAGAAGCGTGGCCAGCAGGTCGAGGGAAGCGATTCTGCCCCTCTATTCCTCTCTTGTGAGACCTCATCGGGAATACTGTGTCCATTTCTGCAATCCTCAACGTAAGAAGGATATGGAACTGCTGGAACGGGTCCAGAGGAGGCTACAAAGATGGTCAGAGGGCTGGAGCACCTCCCATACGAGGACAGGCTGAGAGAGTTGGAGTTGTTCAGTCCGGAGCAGAGAAGGCTCCGAGGAGATCTTACAGTGACTTGAAAGGGGCCTACAGGAAAGCCGGAGAGGGACTGTTTATAAAAGGTTATGGCGATAGGACGAAGGGGAAGGGGTAAGAACTGGAGAGGGGGTGATTTAGAGTAGACATGAGGAAGAATTTCTTCACCGTGACAGTGGTGAGTCACTGGAAGGGGTTGCCAAGGGTAGTTGTGGCTGCCCCATCCCTGGAGCTGTTCAAGGCCAGGTTGGATGGGGCCTTGGGCAGCCTGATCTAGTGGGATGTGGCCCTGCCCATGGCAGGGGAGTTGGAACTAGCCGCAGCTGCGGTGGCCAACAAACATAGAAGTTGTGAGCAAAAGGACACCTTTATTGGTTTCATGAGACTTTTTATACCCTTTCTGGGACAGTGTGTTGATATGTGATTAGTTTACCCAAAGACCAACAGTTCATAATGGGATGACTCTTCCTCTGTTGTAACTTCATAATCGGATGATTCCACCTGCGGCCTGGCAGCTTCTTAACCTTGTTTACTCAGCTCTTCTTGGCGCTTTCTAGCTTCATCAAGGATACACGGGTATCTGTTCAAGGCCAACGTTAAGCTTGCATTCTGATCCCTTGGAGCAACCAAGATTTTCCACAGAACTAGATAGTCTTTAATGTCCCTTCCAACCCCAAGTATTCTATGATTCTATGATTCTAAGATCTTCACAGGGACTCCAGACTTCCAAGGTGCTGCCCACGCTGATGGCAGTTTGCAATCCTCTTGGCAGAGGGTTGCTGTCCCTGTCTGTGTCCCACATTCTCCCCTCTTTTCCTCTGCAGCATGAAGCCCTGTTCTGCCATCAGCTGAGAGACGCAAAACCAAAGCTCTGTACACAAAGACCTCTTTCAGTGTCCTAAGATCAGCCGTGTGAACCTATATTGCACCTCCCTGAGCTCACGCATTGCCCTGGCGTGGGCATCTGAGTCGTGTGTGAGGTGCTGGAAGAGACTGAGTGGTTCAGCCATTCGGAACTCCGGAGGCAAGATAATCTCCTTGGGCACGTTCTCATTGCCAAGGAAGAAGTGGTTGAGGCATTTCTCCTCCAGGCAGCAGCGCACGTATCGCATGAAATCCACCATCTGTGGCACAAAATCCTCCATGTCCCAACCTGACGGGCCTGCGGTGGCCAGGAGATGCATCACAGCTGTCTTGAAGGTGTAGATGGACAAGCTACTGCCTACCAGGAGGAGCTGCCCCTGGATCCCAAGGAAGGCACTTCAGGATCCCCGTGACACAAAGGCAACGTGCACGGCTGGGGAGGGGGACAAACTATTCCCATTGGCTCAACGTGGGCGCACAGAGAGCTGGGGGAATCGGTGAAAGCAGAGCCCAGTGGCCCAGTCCTTCTAAAAATGCTCCTCGGCTCTGTGGCAGCTGAGCAGCCAGCACCCTATGCCCACGTCCCCTGGGAGAGTGATGCACAGACACGCAGAGACGCAGCCTTTGTTCAAACACACCATTTATTGGTACCTGTGTACAGTGTAAATATCCCAGAGGGAACGGATTCTCTCCAAGAGATGGAGACGGTCACCGTGTAGGGGAAACGGGAGTCTCTGGCACGAGCCTCCTCACAAGGGGCTCTTCAGCTGCATCAGGACCAACCGCCCCAAGCGCTCTTTTGCTCTGGAGGAGAGATGTGGTAGCAACTCCCCCAGTGCTCACATGCTAACCCCAGTCAAGGGTCCTTCCCTTTTCTAAAGGTCATTACTTTGTCTTTCTTTGTCCTCCTCGCTTGTCCTTTGGGTCTCTTTGGCCACCTTCCCTTTTTGGAGGACACTTAGAATAGGACGGTTTGTAACTTGGATGGGAAACACAGCTGAGAAAGCCCATCTTCTTCGGTATCTGCTTCTGCCTTTGACAATACCGTTCCTCATGGTTCTCAACACAGTCTTTCTCCTGTGGTGTGTCAAGTACCAGTCAGGCGCTTGCTTGAACTCACAACAAGAGAATACACCGTTTAGCTCTACAGATCAAGTGTGAGGATGTCGCCTGCTGTCAGCTGTGAGATCCACAATCAAGCTCTGTGCATGGAGACCTCTTTCAGTGTCCCTTCACGAGCAGTCTTACGAGTTGATATTGCAGCTGTTCGAAATCATGCAACGCCTCGTCATAGGCCGCTGGATCCTGTGTGAAGTGTTGGAAGAGATTGAGTGGCTCGGCCTTTCTGAAGGATGGCGGCAAGCTTATCTCCTCGGGCACGTTCTCATTGCCAAGGAAGAAGTGTTTGAGGCACTTCTCCTCCAGGCAGCGGCGCACGTATTGCATGATGTCTTGCAGCCGCGGTACCAAATACTTGCTCTGCCAGTCTGAGAGGGGGATTGTGGTCAGGAGGTGCATGACAGCTGTCTTGAAGGTATAGGTGGAAAGGCTTGTGTCCATCAGGATGTGGGCGCAGTATTGAAGGCATTTGAGGTGGACACAGCCGGTTGGGACCTGCTTGGCCATGTACTTGAAGAACTTCACCTCGGCCACAGCGTAGGTCACTGGCCACATAGTGCTTGGGGTGGAGGTGTCCTCTGGAGCCTGGCTGCTTAGGAAGATGTCCGAGTCTCCGTGCTGCACCCCAAAGATCAGCTCAATAAAGAAGGTTCTTCTGGAGGCACTTGTCAGCTCCAGCCTGCAGGACCGGTTGGAGGGCAGCATCTTCATGTTGTAGCAATGCGAATGAGGCACATCCCTCCAGGCTGACATCAGGAGGTTCTGGAACCAGTGGGCAGTTTTGTGCACATCTAGGTAGCAGCCTGTGCAGAGGGTGTGTAGGAGGCTGGGGTCCTGATGTTTTGTGATGTCCTTCTGAGGATGGTGGAGGAAGCAGAGCATGTTCTCCTCCATCTGCTGCCCTGTGCAGGTGCACTCCAGCTCCACGCAGATGAAGGGGTCTCCTGCTGGCATCTCCCTTGCGGTGCCAAGCTCCAGGTTGAAGGTGTGGCCACGAGGTGCCTTCAGGGGCAGGAGCAGCTGGTAGACAACATCATCGTCACAGGGAAACCAGCCTTCGAAGGAGGTGCCCACACTGATGGCTTGTTGCAGCACAGGGTAGAAACTCTTGCCCAACTGCTTTTGGAAGACCCTGAGGAGTTCATCCACCATGTCCTCCACCACCGTGCAGTACATCACATTCTGCACTGGCCTGCGAGAGCGCCTTTCAAAATTCCCGACCAGTTCCCTCTCTTCATCAGAACCTTCTCCTTCACTTTCTTCCTCCTCCACCTTCAACATGTTGCTGCCAGAGCTCTCCTCAGCGCTGCTGCTGCCTGCCTCACGGCTCCTTTTCCTCAAGCACCAGCAGAGGCCCAAGAGCAGGAGAAGGCCTCCAGCAATCGCCAAGTAGTGCCACTGCTGCAAGGCAGCAGAGAGCAGTGCTCTCCAGGCAAAGTCCCACTGCTCCTGTGTCTTCTGCTCCTGGAACCTCTCCTCTACCTCCTGCCATAGCCGAGCCATCTCCTTCTCCAGGAACAGGGCACGCTGTGCCATGCGCTCACGCGTGGCCTCATCCAGCTCATCACCAACCATCGGCAGGTTCTGGATGAGGGGTAGGAACACACGGACGAGGAATGCAATGGCAGCCATGGCCTGCAGGAGGAAGGAGAAGAGGGGTTCAGAGGGGCTGGGCTGGAGGGAGCCGGTGGCCGGGGAGAGGGACCTTTGGGGCAGGCAGGAGTGGGGACGAGGCAGCCGGGAGGCAGCGATGCCTTTGCACCGCTCCCTGCCCAAGGTGCACCTGTGAGTGGCTGGGGCCTCGGTGCTGAGGCAGAACCGACACTCCCTGGGACCCACGCTTTTGCCCCAGCTCTCGTCCAGCCCAGACTCCCCCAACGTCTGCACTCACCACCATCCCACGCCGCACTGGCCTGGCCTGCCTGTCGGTGCCTCTATAACCTGCCCCGTGGCCCCTCGTCCTTTGTGATGTCACAGGCACCGGAGCACACCACGGGCACTGGAGCACACCATGGGCACTGGAGCACACCACGGGCACCGGAGCACACCACGGGCTCACCCCCCAGCCAGCCCCACCCCCAGCTCAGCAACTTTCAGCTGTCCCTTCCCTGCTCCTGCTGGCCACACCATTTCTGACCCACGCCAGGATGCTCTTGGCCTTCTTGGCCACTGGAAGCCCTGCTGCCTCATGCTCAGCCACTGTTGACCTGCACCACCAGGTGCTTTTCCACCAGGCAGCTGTCCAGCGGCTCTTTCCCAGCCCTGCAGCGATTCATGGGGCAGTTGGGACCAAAGTGCTGGCCCCAGTGTTCTGCCTTTTTGAACCCCATAGAATCGACCTTGGCCCATAACCCTGCCTGTGCACATCCCTCTGTGGAGGCATCTTGCCCTCGGGCATGTCAACACTCCCACCCAATTTGGAGTCATCTTCGAATTTATTCAGGGAGCACTCCATCCCCTCATCCAGATGAATCATAAAGATCTTAAACAAGACTGGTCCCAACACTGAGCCCCGGACAATACTGCTTGTGACCGGCCACCAAAGGATTTAATCCCCTTCCCAACCACACCCTGGGCTCCACCGTCCAGTCAGTGTTTTACCCACCAAAGCGTACACCTAAGCCATGAGCTGCCAGCTCCTCTAGGAGAAGGCAGAGGCAAACGGTGTCAAAGGCTTTACTGAAGTCCAGGTAGGAAACATCCACAGTTCTCCCCCAGGCACTCAGCGGGTCTGCTGGTCATAGAAGGAGACCAGACAGGTCAAGCAGGACAGTCCTTTCATGAATCCGTGCTGGCTGAGCCTGATCCCCTGCTTGTCGTGCACGTGCTTGGTGAGCACAGTCAAGGGGACTGCAGCGGGATGTGGGGTGGCAATCAAAATGCCTGCAGCAAATCAAGTCTCCTGCACACCAGGGCTGACTCTGTCTTCTTCTGATCCCACGTCTGGCTTCTCAAGCCTTACCCTATGTGATATTGTAATAATTGTAATGGGACTGATAATCCACAATAATAGCCTTGTAATGCCGCTACTGTATAATAAACTGTACTGTAACGATACAGGGTCCTAACGCTTGGACAGCAGGTTCCATTAATTCTTTCATGAAACATGCGTGATTGCAGGAAGGACGTTGTTTGGAAATAACAACTTTTCCACCGTTCTCTACCAGCATTTTGTGGACACGTCATTTTAATCTGCTCGTCAAACAGTGGCTGTAATTTGTGGCAGGGAGCGACTTTACCCATTCAATTGCTCACCCACTTTTTCGATCTGCGCTTTCTGTTCTCTGAATTCAGCTTGCCAAACATCTTTTGCAGCTTGTAACTCCTCTTGGGGCAGTCAAAGCACGTGAATAGGGGCTACAGGGATCACAACCTTTTCTGGAGTAAGTTCTAGCCCTGACAGAAGTAACCAGCCCACCGCCCCCTGGCATGAGGCTTTCCCACTGTCTCTGACCCCACTACAGCCTGTTCTCCAGCCCCAAGGGTGAGGGCAGATTCCAGACAGAGGAAGGCAGGTGGAAAAAGAACTGCAAAAGCTCTAGCAGGGGAGTGAAGTTTCTTCTAATGACTTTATGAAACGACCCAACAATGTGCTATTTTGGTCACAACCTGCTCTCCGTCGTGCCTCTGGGTCTCGCCCACAGCTTGTGAAACTCCTCAGGAAAGCTTCGGCAGTGCCATCAGCCAGTGCTTTGAATAGTGTTCTGCAGAAATACGAAGACATTTTATCCGAGGTGGGGGAATGCTCTGGCCAGAACTTAACCCTGTGGAGATGCCAGTGCCCAGTATAGCACCGTGACGGGTATTGCTGAGCCATGCTTGCACAGGGAGGAATTGGAGCCACAGCACCTGCTCTCAGGCCAGGATTCAGCTTTGCCACCCTGCCAAAGTCCAGAGATCACGGTCCGGTTCGAATTTGTCCATGGGATCTGCCAATCGCACCTCCAGTGGGACTGACTCGGTGGTGACCAAAAGACCTTGGCAGCGCATGTGTATGCTTCAATCCTTCCTTCTGCTGGGGTGGTCGCATCTTTCATGCCGCTGTTGCCGTGGCCTGTTAAAGCTCTCCATGCTCAGCAGAGTTATGTTCCACTCTACCCTGTCCTTTGCAATGGATGAATGGATTAAGCCCCAGTCTTCTCAGCGACCTCACTTGTACTCTGACTGATGGCTCTTCTTGTTGTCTTGCATTTTGCATCACCAGCACAGGGGAAAAAAAGAAAAAGCTGCTAGAAAGGAGGAAAAAACTCAGCTACCATGCTATGGGTGACTCTCATCCTTTGTTCAGCAGTAGGTGTGATCTGGGGTAGCCAAATGTCTGGAAACGGCTGGCACTCTCTCTTTTCCCCAGGTCATTTTGCTTTAACAAGACCAGGGCCCAGCTACAGACAATGGAAGAATGTTGTTCTGGAGAGGGCAAGAACGTCTTTAGCCATTCACTTGTTCTGCTTCTTCAGGACCACAGTGGAATGCGCGTGTCTGTGGCTCCAGCTGGAGGCCACTCATGGCCACGTTTCTAACCTGAAAGCAGCTCTCATTATGAAGTGTTGCTGTGCTGGATTGAGGTGCATGGAGAGATACACCCAATAGAGCAAAGAGAATGAGAAGAGCAGAGATCACAGAGACTTTCACATGCTGTCCATCCCAGACAGCAGAACTTGCCTCCTTGCCTCCCAAGCAACAAGACGGGACGTTGCTCCCTTCCTCTATGAGGGACCTGGAGAGGCGTGAGAGGAGAGCCTGTGCAAACCTCATGAAGTTCAACAACACCAAGTGCAAGGTCCTGAGCCCGGGTCAGGGCGATGGCAGGCAGAGAATGGGTTGGGAGGACCTCCTTTCAGGTAGTTGTACAGAATCTCCCCTCATTCTCCTGTTCTCCAGGCTC
This sequence comes from Clamator glandarius, assembly GCA_033459285.1. Taxonomy (NCBI): domain Eukaryota; kingdom Metazoa; phylum Chordata; class Aves; order Cuculiformes; family Cuculidae; genus Clamator; species Clamator glandarius. The sequence continues at coordinate 997,827 of JAUNZM010000428.1, forward strand.
TTTGCTCATCTTTACGGCTGGGTATTGTGAGACGCAGCTTTTGGCTACCCTGCTATGACAGAGTGATTTGCTCAAGGGGCATGTGTAATAGTCTGGATATATTCTCTGAGATTTTGTTGCTGATTTGTGTAGCCTTTGGCACGTTTGCTCTGGTTCCCTTTGTGAGTGTTCACTGCTCATGGCATGATCAATAGACAGAAGCCCAAACTCCAGTCAAGCAGATTTGAAGACAAGCTGTGATCTGGCCACGTTTAAAAGTCACAGAAAACTGAACTAGGCTTTTCAGAGGATGGCCTTTTTGTCTCAGCTAATGGACATCTGGAGCGTCACTGATGTTTGTAAGGGGAGGTTCAACTACAATACCGGCTGTTCTACACTGCTGACCCCCAAAAGGAGCTGCTATCCATAATCTCATAGGGAAGAGCGTTCTGCCTGCCCTTTGCTGTGCGGCCTCTCCTTGCCAAGCTGTCACCATGTATGATGGATGGTTCTGGTGGTGGAGTAACAACATTTCTGTAACTCGGTTCTCTGCTTTTGGGCATCTGCTAAGTAAGGAAGGGCTTTGGGGTTGTTAAGGTGGCCATTCTTTGCTCGTGAACCATATTTACTGAGAAGAATCGGTGCCAAAACTCTGTATGGACATTTCCAGTCATGCTTTTAACTTGCTGGAAGTGTAGCTGAAAGGCACCCTGGCTGCTACATCAAAGCCCTACCTACTTTGGTTGGTTTATTACTACAAATACCAGTATGTAAATTCTCAGGCAGCAGGAATGGTTCTTCTCCCTTAACATGTCCATCCTAAGAGGATGTTTTGCAGCTTTGCTGGCCAGTTTGCCAAGGCAGGCTGAGCCCTCACCGAGTGCCGTGGGATGATGACCGTGAAGTGTCATTACCAAACCCCAGCCTGACAGATGAGCCACGTTTCAGCAAAGAGCCTGGGCAGCTCGTACTCAGGCTTTTGCTTAGAGATGTACGGCAAGCAAAGAATAGAATTCTACAGCCAGTGCTGGGAATTCCTCCTTTTTGGGTTCCTCCTGGCAATTTTTGGCTATTTGGGATCACCAAATTGTGCTACTATTGCTGTTATTACTCTGAACTTCTAAGCACTTTGTAAACTTTGCTGCTGGGCCACATTTCTTTAAGAGCTGCCCGAGCTTTTCTGGGTATCTAGGGAGCTCTGCTGCACCCATTCGTCATCCCTCGAGAGAGGGGCCAGGGTTGTTCCTCAGCTTCTCCCGGCTCTGCGCTCTTCGCTGCCCTTCCGCCCGCCGCCGGCTGCGGCCAACGGGGTGCAGGCTGAGGCTGGGAGAGGGACAGTGCCCCAGGGCCCCCGTGTCCCCCCCGTGCACCCCCAGCCCCATGTGTCCCCTGGGCTGCTCACGTCCCTTGTGTCCCGTGACAGCCCCGTGTGTCCCGGCTGCGCTTGGCTGCCCCTGGGAAGGGGCCCGCAGAGAGCGCTCTCTAACTTAGAGAGATACGGATTTGATGGTTGGACAGTTTGGTGGATGAGAAACTGGTTGGATGGTCGCATTCAAAGAGTAGTGGTCAATGGCTCCAAGTCCAGATGGAGATCTGTGACAAGTGGTGTCACTCGGGGGTCTGTACTGGGACTGGTGCTGTTTAATATCATCATCAATGATATTGACAGTGAGATTGAGAGCACCCTCAGAAAGGTGGCAGATGACACCAAGCGGAGTGGTGCGGTTGCCACACCAGAAGGATGGGATGTCATTCAGAGGGACCTGGCCAGGCGGGAGAAGTGGGGCTGTGAGAACCTCATGAGGTTGAACAAGGCCAGGTGCAAGGTCCTTCACCTGGGTGGAGGCAATCCCCGATTTCACTACACGATGGCGGATAATGTGATTGAGAGCTGCCCTGCAGAGAAGGACTTGAGGGGGCTGGTTGATGAGAGCCAGCAATGTGCCCTCGCAGCACAGAAGGCCAACCATGTCCTGGGCTGCATCAAAAGAAGCGTGGCCAGCAGGTCGAGGGAAGCGATTCTGCCCCTCTATTCCTCTCTTGTGAGACCTCATGGGGAATACTGTGTCCATTTCTGCAATCCTCAACGTAAGAAGGATATGGAACTGCTGGAACGGGTCCAGAGGAGGCTACAAAGATGGTCAGAGGGCTGGAGCACCTCCCATACGAGGACAGGCTGAGAGAGTTGGAGTTGTTCAGTCCGGAGCAGAGAAGGCTCCGAGGAGATCTTACAGTGACTTGAAAGGGGCCTACAGGAAAGCCGGAGAGGGACTGTTTATAAAAGGTTATGGCGATAGGACGAAGGGGAAGGGGTAAGAACTGGAGAGGGGGTGATTTAGAGTAGACATGAGGAAGAATTTCTTCACCGTGACAGTGGTGAGTCACTGGAAGGGGTTGCCAAGGGTAGTTGTGGCTGCCCCATCCCTGGAGCTGTTCAAGGCCAGGTTGGATGGGGCCTTGGGCAGCCTGATCTAGTGGGATGTGGCCCTGCCCATGGCAGGGGAGTTGGAACTAGCCGCAGCTGCGGTGGCCAACAAACATAGAAGTTGTGAGCAAAAGGACACCTTTATTGGTTTCATGAGACTTTTTATACCCTTTCTGGGACAGTGTGTTGATATGTGATTAGTTTACCCAAAGACCAACAGTTCATAATGGGATGACTCTTCCTCTGTTGTAACTTCATAATCGGATGATTCCACCTGCGGCCTGGCAGCTTCTTAACCTTGTTTACTCAGCTCTTCTTGGCGCTTTCTAGCTTCATCAAGGATACACGGGTATCTGTTCAAGGCCAACGTTAAGCTTGCATTCTGATCCCTTGGAGCAACCAAGATTTTCCACAGAACTAGATAGTCTTTAATGTCCCTTCCAACCCCAAGTATTCTATGATTCTATGATTCTAAGATCTTCACAGGGACTCCAGACTTCCAAGGTGCTGCCCACGCTGATGGCAGTTTGCAATCCTCTTGGCAGAGGGTTGCTGTCCCTGTCTGTGTCCCACATTCTCCCCTCTTTTCCTCTGCAGCATGAAGCCCTGTTCTGCCATCAGCTGAGAGACGCAAAACCAAAGCTCTGTACACAAAGACCTCTTTCAGTGTCCTAAGATCAGCCGTGTGAACCTATATTGCACCTCCCTGAGCTCACGCATTGCCCTGGCGTGGGCATCTGAGTCGTGTGTGAGGTGCTGGAAGAGACTGAGTGGTTCAGCCATTCGGAACTCCGGAGGCAAGATAATCTCCTTGGGCACGTTCTCATTGCCAAGGAAGAAGTGGTTGAGGCATTTCTCCTCCAGGCAGCAGCGCACGTATCGCATGAAATCCACCATCTGTGGCACAAAATCCTCCATGTCCCAACCTGACGGGCCTGCGGTGGCCAGGAGATGCATCACAGCTGTCTTGAAGGTGTAGATGGACAAGCTACTGCCTACCAGGAGGAGCTGCCCCTGGATCCCAAGGAAGGCACTTCAGGATCCCCGTGACACAAAGGCAACGTGCACGGCTGCGGAGGGGGACAAACTATTCCCATTGGCTCAACGTGGGCGCACAGAGAGCTGGGGGAATCGGTGAAAGCAGAGCCCAGTGGCCCAGTCCTTCTAGAAATGCTCCTCAGCTCTGCGGCAGCTGAGCAGCCAGTACACTATGCCCACGTCCCCTGGGAGAGTGATGCACAGACACGCAGAGACGCAGCCTTTGTTCAAACACACCATTTATTGGCAACTTTGTACAGTGTAAATATCCCAGAGGGAACGGATTCTCTCCAAGAGACAGGGACGGTCACCGTGTAGGGGAAACGGGAGTCTCTGGCACGAGCCTCCTCACAAGGGGCTCTTCAGCTGCATCAGGACCAACCGCCCCAAGCGCTCTTTTGCTCTGGAGGAGAGATGTGGCAGCAACTCCCCCAGTGCTCACATGCTAACCCCAGTCAAGGGTCCTTCCCTCTTCTAAGGGTCATTACTTGGTCTTTCTTTGTCCTCCTCGCTTGTCCTTTGGGTCTCTTTGGCCACCTTCCCTATTTGGAGAAGGACACTTAGAATAGGATGGTTTGTAACTTGGATGGGAAACACAGCTGGGAAAGCCCATCTTCTTCTGTATCTGCTTCTGCCTTTGACAATACCGTTCCTCATGGTTCTCAACACAGTCTTTCTCCTGTGGTGTGTCAAGTACCAGTCAGGCGCTTGCTTAAACTCACAACAAGAGAATACACTGTTTAGCTCTACAGATCAAGTGTGAGGATGTCGCCTGCTGTCAGCTGTGAGATCCACAATCAAGCTCTGTGCATGGAGACCTCTTTCAATGTCCCATCGTGAGCAGTCTTGCAAGTCGATATTGCAGCTGTTCGAAATCATGCAACGCCTCGTCATAGGCCGCTGGATCCTGTGTGAAGTGTTGGAAGAGATTGAGTGGCTCGGCCTTTCTGAAGGATGGCGGCAAGCTTATCTCCTCGGGCACGTTCTCATTGCCAAGGAAGAAGTGTTTGAGGCACTTCTCCTCCAGGCAGCAGAGCACGTATTGCATGATGTCTACCAGCCGTGGTACCAAATACTTCCTGTGCCAATCTGAGAGGGGGATTGTGGTCAGGAGGTGCATGACAGCTGTCTTGAAGGTATAGGTGGAAAGGCTTGTGTCCATCAGGATGTGGGCGCAGTATTGAAGGCATTTGAGGTGGACACGGCCGGTTGGGACCTGCTTGGCCATGTACTTGAAGAACTTCACCTCGGCCACAGCGTAGGTCACTGGCCACATAGTGCTTGGGGTGGAGGTGTCCTCTGGAGCCTGGCTGCTTAGGAAGATGTCCGAGTCTCCGTGCTGCACCCCAAAGATCAGCTCAATAAAGAAGGTTCTTCTGGAGGCACTTGTCAGCTCCAGCCTGCAGGACCGGTTGGAGGGCAGCATCTTCATGTTGTAGCGATGCGAATGAGGCACATCCCTCCAGGCTGACATCAGGAAGGTCTGGAACCAGTGGGCAGTTTTGTGCACATCTAGGTAGCAGCCTGTGCAGAGGGTGTGTAGGAGGCTGGGGTCCTGATGTTTTGTGATGTCCTTCTGAGGATGATGGAGGAAGCAGAGCATGTTCTCCTCCATCTGCTGCCCTGTGCAGGTGCACTCCAGCTCCACGCGGATGAAGGGGTCTCCTGCTGGCATCTCCCTTGCGGTGCCAAGCTCCAGGTTGAAGGTGTGGCCACGAGGTGCCTTCAGGGGCAGGAACAGCTGGTAGACAACATCATCATCACAGGGAAACCAGCCTTCGAAGGAGGTGCCCACACTGATGGCTTGTTGCAGCACAGGGTAGAAACTCTTGCCCAACTGCTTTTGGAAGACCCTGAGGAGTTCATCCACCATGTCCTCCACCACCGTGCAGTACATCACATTCTGCACTGGCCTGCGAGAGCGCCTTTCAAAATTCCCGACCAGTTCCCTCTCTTCATCAGAACCTTCTCCTTCACTTTCATCCTCCTCCTCTTCCACCACCTCCTCTTCCTCCTTCACCTCTTCCTCCTCCTCCTCTTCTTCCTCCTCCACCAGCTCGAAGTTCCAGACCAGTTCCCTCTCTTCATCAGAACCTTCTCCTTCACTTTCTTCCTCCTCCACCTTCAACATGTTGCTGCCAGAGCTCTCCTCAGCGCTGCTGCTGCCTGCCTCACGGCTCCTTTTCCTCAAGCACCAGCAGAGGCCCAAGAGCAGGAGCAGGCCTCCAGCAATCGCCAAGTAGTGCCACTGCTGCAAGGCAGCAGAGAGCAGTGCTCCCCAGGCAAAGTCCCACTGCTCCTGTGTCTTCTGCTCCTGGAACCTCTCCTCTACCTCCTGCCATAGCCGAGCCATCTCCTTCTCCAGGAACAGGGCACGCTGTGCCATGCGCTCACGCGTGGCCTCATCCAGCTCATCACCAACCATCGGCAGGTTCTGGATGAGGGGTAGGAACACACGGACGAGGAATGCAATGGCAGCCATGGCCTGCAGGAGGAAGGAGAAGAGGGGTTCAGAGGGGCTGGGCTGGAGGGAGCCGGTGGCCGGGGAGAGGGACCTTTGGGGCAGGCAGGAGTGGGGACGAGGCAGCCGGGAGTCAGCGATGCCTTTGCACTGCTCCCTGCCCAAGGTGCACCTGTGAGTGGCTGGGGCCTCGGTGCTGAGGCAGAACCGACACTCCCTGGGACCCACGTTTCTGCCCCAGCTCTCGTCCAGCCCAGACTCCCCCAACGTCTGCACTCACCACCATCCCACGCCGCACTGGCCAGGGCTGCCTGCTGGTGCCTCTATAACCTGCCCCGTGGCCCCTCGTCCTTTGTGATGTCACAGGCACCGGAGCACACCATGGGCACCGGAGCACACCACGGGCACCGGAGCACACCACGGGCTCACCCCCCAGCCAGCCCCACCCCCAGCTCAGCGACTTTCAGCTGTCCCTTCCCTGCTCCTGCTGGCCACACCATTTCTGACCCACGCCAGGATGCTCTTGGCCTTCTTGGCCACTGGAAGCCCTGCTGCCTCATGCTCAGCCACTGTTGACCTGCACCACCAGGTGCTTTTCCACCAGGCAGCTGTCCAGCGGCTCTTTCCCAGCCCTGCAGCGATTCATGGGGCAGTTGGGACCAAAGTGCTGGCCCCAGTGTTCTGCCTTTTTGAACCCCATAGAATCAACCTTGGCCCATAACCCTGCCTGTGCACATCCCTCTGTGGAGGCATCTTGCCCTCGGGCATGTCAACACTCCCACCCAATTTGGAGTCATCTTCGAATTTATTCAGGGAGCACTCCATCCCCTCATCCAGATGAATCATAAAGATCTTAAACAAGACTGGCCCCAACACTGAGCCCTGGACAATACTGCTTGTGACCGGCCACCAAAGGATTTAATCCCCTTCCCAACCACACCCTGGGCTCCACCGTCCAGTCAGTGTTTTACCCACCAAAGCGTACACCTAAGCCATGAGCTGCCAGCTCCTCTAGGAGAAGGCAGAGGCAAACGGTGTCAAAGGCTTTACTGAAGTCCAGGTAGGAAACATCCACAGTTCTCCCCCAGGCACTCAGCGGGTCTGCTGGTCATAGAAGGAGACCAGACAGGTCAAGCAGGACAGTCCTTTCATGAATCCGTGCTGGCTGAGCCTGATCCCCTGCTTGTCGTGCACGTGCTTGGTGAGCACAGTCAAGGGGACTGCAGCGGGATGCGGGGTGGCAATCAAAATGCCTGCAGCAAATCAAGTCTCCTGCACACCAGGGCTGACTCTGTCTTCTTCTGATCCCACGTCTGGCTTCTCAAGCCTTACCCTATGTGATATTGTAATAATTGCAATGGGACTGATAATCCACAATAATAGCCTTGTAATGCCGCTACTGTATAATAAACTGTACTGTAACGATACAGGGTCCTAACGCTTGGACAGCAGATTCCATTAATTGTTTCATGAAACATGCGTGATTGCAGGAAGGACGTTGTTTGGAAATAACAACTTTTCCACCGTTCTCTACCAGCATTTTGTGGACACGTCATTTTAATCTGCTCGTCAAACAGTGGCTGTAATTTGTGGCAGGGAGCGACTTTACCCATTCAATTGCTCACCCACTTTTTCGATCTGCGCTTTCTGTTCTCTGAATTCAGCTTGCCAAACATCTCTTGCAGCTTGTAACTCCTCTTGGGGCAGTCAAAGCACGTGAATAGGGGCTACAGGGATCACAACCTTTTCTGGAGTAAGTTCTAGCCCTGACAGAAGTAACCAGCCCACCGCCCCCTGGCATGAGGCTTTCCCACTGTCTCTGACCCCACTACAGCCTGTTCTCCAGCCCCAAGGGTGAGGGCAGATTCCAGACAGAGGAAGGCAGGTGGAAAAAGAACTGCAAAAGCTCTAGCAGGGGAGTGAAGTTTCTTCTAATGACTTTATGAAACGACCCAACAATGTGCTATTTTGGTCACAACCTGCTCTCCGTCGTGCCTCTGGGTCTCGCCCACAGCTTGTGAAACTCCTCAGGAAAGCTTCGGCAGTGCCATCAGCCAGTGCTTTGAATAGTGTTCTGCAGAAATACGAAGACATTTTATCCGAGGTGGGGGAATGCTCTGGCCAGAACTTAACCCTGTGGAGATGCCAGTGCCCAGTATAGCACCGTGACGGGTATTGCTGAGCCATGCTTGCACAGGGAGGAATTGGAGCCACAGCACCTGCTCTCAGGCCAGGATTCAGCTTTGCCACCCTGCCAAAGTCCAGAGATCACGGTCCGGTTCGAATTTGTCCATGGGATCTGCCAATCGCACCTCCAGTGGGACTGACTCGGTGGTGACCAAAAGACCTTGGCAGCGCATGTGTATGCTTCAATCCTTCCTTCTGCTGGGGTGGTCGCATCTTTCATGCCGCTGTTGCCGTGGCCTGTTAAAGCTCTCCATGCTCAGCAGAGTTATGTTCCACTCTACCCTGTCCTTTGCAATGGATGAATGGATTAAGCCCCAGTCTTCTCAGCGACCTCACTTGTGCTCTGACTGATGGCTCTTCTTGTTGTCTTGCATTTTGCATCACCAGCACAGGGGAAAAAAAGAAAAAGCTGCTAGAAAGGAGGAAAAAACTCAGCTACCATGCTATGGGTGACTCTCATCCTTTGTTCAGCAGTAGGTGTGATCTGGGGTAGCCAAATGTCTGGAAACGGCTGGCACTCTCTCTTTTCCCCAGGTCATTTTGCTTTAACAAGACCAGGGCCCAGCTACAGACAATGGAAGAATGTTGTTCTGGAGAGGGCAAGAACGTCTTTAGCCATTCACTTGTTCTGCTTCTTCAGGACCACAGTGGAATGCGTGTGTCTGTGGCTCCAGCTGGAGGCCACTCATGGCCACGTTTCTAACCTGAAAGCAGCTCTCATTATGAAGTGTTGCTGTGCTGGATTGAGGTGCATGGAGAGATACACCCAATAGAGCAAAGAGAATGAGAAGAGCAGAGACCACAGAGACTTTCACATGCTGTCCATCCCAGACAGCAGAACTTGCCTCCTTGCCTCCCAAGCAACAAGACGGGACGTTGCTCCCTTCCTCTATGAGGGACCTGGAGAGGCGTGAGAGGAGAGCCTGTGCAAACCTCATGAAGTTCAACAACACCAAGTGCAAGGTCAGAAAACTGAACTAGGCTTTTCAGAGGATGGCCTTTTTGTCTCAGCTAATGGACATCTGGAGCGTCACTGATGTTTGTAAGAGGAGGTTCAACTACAATACCGGCTGTTCTACACTGCTGACCCCCAAAAGGAGCTGCTATCCATAATCTCATAGGCAAGAGCATTCTGCCTGCCCTTTGCTGTGCGGCCTCTCCTTGCCAAGCTGTCACCGTGTATGATGGATGGTCCTGGTGGTGGAGTAACAACATTTCTGTAACTCGGTTCTCTGCTTTTGGGCATCTGCTAAGTAAGGAAGGGCTTTGGGGTTGTTAAGGTGGCCATTCTTTGCTCGTGAACCATATTTACTGAGAAGAATCGGTGCCAAAACTCTGTATGGACATTTCCAGTCATGCTTTTAACTTGCCAGAAGTGTAGCTGAAAGGCACCCTGGCTGCTACATCAAAGCCCTACCTACTTTGGTTGGTTTATTACTACAAATACCAGTATGTAAATTCTCAGGCAGCAGGAATGGTTCTTCTCCCTTAACATGTCCATCCTAAGAGGATGTTTTGCAGCTTTGCTGGCCAGTTTGCCAAGGCAGGCTGAGCCCTCACCGAGTGCCGTGGGATGATGACCGTGAAGTGTCATTACCAAACCCCAGCCCGACAGATGAGCCACGTTTCAGCAAAGAGCCTGGGCAGCTCGTACTCAGGCTTTTGCTTAGAGATGTACGGCAAGCAAAGAATAGAATTCTACAGCCAGTGCTGGGAATTCCTCCTTTTTGGGTTCCTCCTGGCAATTTTTGGCTATTTGGGATCACCAAATTGTGCTACTATTGCTGTTATTACTCTGAACTTCTAAGCACTTTGTAAACTTTCCCATTGACTGCGCCCCATGTCCCTCAGCAAGCAGAGGCTAATCAGCACCGGGAGAGCGCCGGGGTGGCGGGGGGGGCGGGCTTAGGCGGAGCGTGGGCAAGTGGTTCCGTGTCTGCACGTGGCCCGGGCACCGCCCACCCTCGCTGGCCTGCTGGCCACGCAGTTTCTGATGCAAGCCAGGATGCCATTGGCCTTCTTGGCCACCTGGGCCACTGCTGGCTCATGTTCGGTCACTGCCAACCAACACCCCCAGGTCCTTCTCCTCCAGGCAGCTTTCTAGCCACACTCCACCTAGTCTGTAGCTGCCCAGGGTTGTTGTGCCCCAAGCGCAGGGCCCAGTGTTTGGCCTTGTTAAACCTCATGGCATTGGACTCTGCCCAGTGATCCAGCCTGTTCAGATCCTTTCAGAGCCTCCCTACCCTCCAGCTGATTGACACAATGTCTATGGGACCTGATGAGATGCATCCCAGAGTCCTGAGGGAACTGGCAGATGTGGTTGCCAAGCCCATCTACATGAGAGTTGAAAAGTCACGGCAATTAGTAGAAGTCTCTGGTGACTGCAGGAAGGGCAACATTATGCCCATTTTTAAAAAGGGTAGAAAAGATGAAGCTGGGAACTACTGACCTGTCAGCCTCACCTCTGTGCCTGGGAAGACTGTGGAACAGAACCTCTTAGAAGCTCTGCTAAAGCACGCGGAGGACATGGAGGTGATTAATGGCAGCCAGCACAGCGTCACCAGGGGCAAATCCTGTATGACCAACTTAGTGGCTTTCTATGACGGGGTAACTGCAGACCAATGGATGGGATTCATCTAGTCTTCTGTAAAGCCTTTGACATGGTCCTTTGACAATGTGCCCTCGCAGCACAGAAGGCCAACCATGTCCTGGGCTGCATCAAAAGAAGCGTGGCCAGCAGGTCGAGGGAAGCGATTCTGCCCCTCTATCCCACTCTTGTGAGACCTCATGGGGAATACTGTGTCCATTTATTCAGGCAGCACTCAATCCCCTCATCCAGATGAATAATCACAGAATCACTAGGTTGGAAAAGACACACACCATCATTAAGTCCTGCAACCATTCCTATCAAACACTAAACCATGCCCCTCAGCGCCTCATCCACCCTTCCCTTAAACACCTCCAGGGATGGGGACTCAACCACCTCCCTGAGCAGCCTGTTCCTGTGCCCAATGACCGTTTCCATGAAAAATTTCTTTCTGATGTCCAGCCTGAACATCCCCTTTCAGAGCTCAGCTGAGGCCATTGCCTCTTGTCCTGTCCCCTGTCACTTTGGAGTAGAGGCCAGCTCCCTCCTCTCTACAACGTCCTTTTAGGTAGTTGTAGAGAGCAATGACGTCTCCCCTCAGCCTCCTCTTCTCCAGGCTAAACACCCCCAGCTCCCTCAGCTGCTCCTCATAAGGCCTGTTCTCCAGCCCCTTCACCAGCTTTGTTGCTCTTCTCTGGATTCGCTCCAGAGCCTCAAGATCCTTCTTGTGGTGAGAGGCCCAGAACTGAACACACCAACTGGTGAGAGTCCTGGTGACGCAGTAGGTCACTAACTGTTTCCTTCTGGATTATGGGGGGATTTATCATGCTCCCTGTCCCTGACTTCTCACTCAGGGAGCTGAATATCCTGGGAGTAACTGGTCTGATTATTAAAGACTGAGGCTAGGAACACATTAAGCACTTCAGCCTTTTCCGCATCACTGCTTTCTGCTATTGCCTCCCCTGCAAGTTGACCTGGTGTAGACTCCAAGCTGATCAAAGTCTCTACCTGATGACAGGCAGCTCTTCCTTCCCTGTCCTTTATGTGCTTATTAGACATAATAAATTAAGTAGCAGCCTTCTTTTCATCCAAGGCTCTTGCAGCTGAACAGGCTATCGATAATGTTTAATGACTGCTCTTTTTTATTACCCCTTTGCAAAAGCACGAAGTTTTTTCTCATTGCCCCTTGTGGATTCTTGGACACTGTAAGCCAAAGGGAAAAAACATTGCCTGCTCAGAATGGAGTTTGAGGACTCACAGACATACAGAGAGTCCCTTGCAGCAAGCAGAATTCGCAAGCTGTCTGTGGAGAGATTGCCCAAATTGTTGCTTAAGTTAACATGAATTTTTATAGTCTTTCCCTAGGAACACATATTACTTTAACAAAATAAAAAGACTTTCCCCTTATCAAGCATTATTCTTTTACATTTACAGTTTGCCTGACATACAGGAGTAATATTCCATGGTTTGCTACAACTTATAAGTTTATGACCCTTCTGTGGCAGATCAGACTAAACATAATTCATTCACAGCTACTTAGTGTTCTAGGAAATAAACCCCTGAACTTAAGAAACTATTGTGTGACCTCTGTAAAATATTATTTATGGGTTAAGAACTATTATTATGTACATATCAGGATGTGCCAAATGTTATAAAACAAACACTAGTCAGCAAACTGCACTGTTTACTGGCCCAGTCACTAATGGCTTGCTTTCTAGTTATAGTCTTGCAAATACCTGTAAATGGAGAATACTATTACTTGGCTGCCTTGGTAATTAGACTGAAGTTGGTGCTATGGACCACTAAGGATTCAATATCAAATAATTCTCTGTCATAAAGAGAATGACAAAATGTATCTGCACCAACCAATTGACAAACGTGGTGTTTTCCATTAAAAACCACCAATTGCCTCAAGGGTGCAGCCACTGTCAAAATCAGCAGGGAAATGACAGCTATTCATCTGCTATTCATTTTGTAACTCAGTCAATCGTATGCAGGGAAAGAGCTCCAGGCACGCATGTAAGGCATCCAAGAGGGAACTTCAGGTTCTGGTTTTGATATCTACCAGTCCACTGGGGTTTTGAGGAGCATGTGAGCATGTGTTCATTGCACTGCTTGTTCGTGTATAACCCACCTATATCAGAATATAACTTGTGCACAAGGCTCCTAAAATGTTTTACAGGCAGAGCTCTATAGACACACACATCGGAAACGTTCATATTAGTCAAAACCACATCATATAATTTTATGTGAGAAATCTGTCACAGTTTATTCCCCCTCCCTCCTCCCCCTAAAAAAAGGAAGACACAACAGTTTGAATGAAAAATGATCCACCAGCTCTATCTGAACAAGTTTTATAACAGTTACATTTAATGTTGCAGGATGAATCCTTATAATCCCACTTCAGGAAAGCTCCTCAGCAATGTCGATGGGGTTTAAATAATTTCTGCAGTAAGGACAGATGTAAGTACCTGCACATAGGTTTTCCCAGCTCTTGAAACAGGTCTAGTAGTATTCAACTCCCTTCTATCCAACTTGCTCTTCAGACATCAGGGACAGTCTCGAGTATGTCAGGTATATGGTAAATAATTAGTATAGGGAAGAAAACTTTTTCAGCCCTCTGAAGAAAACATTTTTCTGTTATTAAACCAGTTTTTGTTTCCTTTTCTTCTTTAACTACAAAAATGCTGTGTGAGTAAGAGAGCTGGAACTAAAACAACAAATAGCCATGTGGGTAGGGCAATCCCTAGAGATGCTGATGACCTAAGTTTGCAAACCTAAGATTGACACCTTGGTGTGTCACATCTCATGAGAGTGCCTTGTCTACTGACCTGTCTCTGATGATGACCAAATTTTTGTCCTGGGCTGCATCTACTTTCCCTTTGGGAGTAGGCAGAAACCAGTACCTATCTCATCAGAAGGCTTTGTTTCTGTGGAATGTTTCAATCCTTTTTGCTGAACAATTCTCTGCTGCCCTACCAGTTAATGATTCTTCCAATGGTTTTGCTGTGAGGAGCCTCAGTCTGTTACATATCTTAACATTTCGTTCATAATTTGATCTCATTACATCAGTGATATTCCTGGTGCAATTCTAAATATTCATGAGACATTATCTGTGGTCTGAGGCTGCTGGATTTTTTTTAGGATAAAAGGCTGAAAGAGCTGGTGGTGTTCAATCTGCAGAAGAGAAGGCTCTGGGGAAAACTTAGAGCAGCCTTCCAGTACTTAAAGGGTGCCTACAGGAAAGCTGGGGAGGGGCTCTTTATCAGGGAATGCAGGGATAGGAGAAAGATGAATGGTTTGAAAGAGGGGAGATTTAGATGAGATATTAGGAAGAAATATTTTCCTGTGAGAGTGGTGAGGCACTGGTGCAGGTTGCCCAGTAACGTCATGGTTGCCCCATCTCTGGAGGTGTTTAAGGCAAGTCTGGATGAAGCTTTGAGCAACCTGATCCAGTGGGAGGTGTCCCTGCCCATGGCAGGTGGAACTGGATGATCTTTAAGGTCCCTTCCAACCCAAACCATTTATGATTCTATGTACAAAGTTGCATATTTTTTCCCCTGATCTGTTCTGTCTTGGGATATACTGTACTATCTGATTCACCTACTGTCCACCTTCACTGGCATCTAAAGACCTCTGAGTAGGGAAGGAACTGTTGGCAAGTGGGTGTTAGTGGAACGAATCTGAGAGGATATTTTTCCTGCAGTTTCCAGTGTTAATGTAAATGAAAGATCCTGATCTAGCAGAAAGTAAACCACGTCTTGCAGCAACATGGAGCGAATGAAGGTAGGAAGTTTGGTTGCTGTAGCCAAGAGTTGTCTTTTTCCATTGAAGTGCGATGGAGTTACATGAATTCCAGGACGATACCCCTAATATGGATGAAAAAATGACTGTTAGCACTAAGTCCTTCTGAGCTTCCCTTAGAATATGCTAAGTGCAGAATTAGCCATTGGACTCCATGGATATGGGAGGTATTGGAACACGCAGGGCTTGAAGTGCTGGATGTATTTTCTATCAGCATGAAACTAGGTGGCATTTCCAAATATTTGGTTCTGTTTGCTAGGTCACAGCTTAGGCTAATGTTTTCTCATGCTAGGTCTTCCCTGTGACCTGGTTTAGTTTAGCTGAAACCGGGCTGCAGGGGACATGGCTTTCGGAAGAGCTATGTGTCCACGTTTGTAATCTAGCTGGAAAAAACAAACCACAGTTAAACAAGGTTGTGCTGTGAATATATGGCATTTGAGATAGTGTGAACTAAGGAGGAGGACCCTAGGAGGGGACCTGGGTGACCTAGGTTATGCTCCTAGCTCTGTCTCATCTGCGGGGTAGTCTCAGGCCACCACTTTTACCCTCTTTTGTCTGTTTTCCTTCTTCTTTTATGCCTTGTCTGTTTTGATTGCAAGTTCTGTGGGACCAGCTGCGTACTTCTTACTAGGTGTTTGTCCAGTTCCTAACACGGAGCAGTCCTGTGCTTATTTGACTCTCCTCAGGCACTGCTATAATGCAAATAATACTAGAGATCTGAACACTTTCACTCTTATACCTTTAATAAGATTAAAATGTGAGCTCCTGTGGGCCTCCTGGTTTTTTTCATTTACTCCCCAGAGTAATTTTCAGCTTTGATTGCACAGGAGGCTTTAATATTTAAGTCTGTGGAAGAAGCTGGAGCTGTTAGTTGAAAGCACAGCCATACACTGCACAGTGCGGTCCCCAGCTTGCCCAGAGAGCTGCTCTAACTAAACAGAATCAAATTAAAACGCATCATAAAATTACTGCATGTTTTTTTTTCTGTAAAGATTAAGTTTTACTTTCCTGGGCCTGGCCTTCAAGTTTCACTGGGAGCAGGGCTGAGCAGATCTCCCTGCACAGCACCACTGTGGGCTGAGGGGACCCCCTAGTGGAACAGGCACTGGCAGCAAACACAGCAGCTACAGAAGGAGGACAGGGATGCTCTGTCTTTCCAGGCACTTTTTTAGGGCTGATGAGAAATTAGGGGAAATGAAATCTTGACTCTGAATCCTGCCCACCTCTGCTCTTCACCTTGTGCAAGTGTGACAGGGTACGGATGGGTTTAAGGGTTGTATTTAAAGGAAGTTATGCTCTGCTTTAATCCTTCCAAAATCAGGGCTTTGTGGTTCTCAGGTCTGGTGGGAATGATGCAGTGCAAAGAGGGTCACAACATTATCAGCATTTGACCCGTGTGTAGTGCTGCTATGGTGGCACCTGCCGGCTTGTTCTCCAGGCTTAAGGAATCACGCAGGCTGAATGTGACCCTAGCACAATCAGTTCCCTTCAGACTGGCTTTAAGAATGTAATGTAATCTGGAAGGACTTGGAAAGGATAGGATGTAATCCAGAGGGACCTGGACAGGCTGGACAAGTGGGGCTGTGAGAACCTCATGAGGTTCAAACAAGGCCAAGTGCAAGGCCCTACACCTGGGTGGAGGCAATCCCCGATTTCAGTACACGATGGCGGATAATGTGATTGAGAGCTGCCCTGCGGAGAAGGACTTGGGGGTACTGATGAGAAGCTTGACATGAGCTGCATCAAAAGAAGTGTGGCCAGCAGGTTGAGGGAGGTGATTCTGCCCCACTATTCCTCTCTTGAGAGTCTTCATCTGGAGTCCTGTGTCCAGTTCTGGAATCCTCAACATAAGAAGGATATGGAGCTGTTGGAACGGGTCCAGAGGAGGCTAAAAAGATGATCAGTAGGCTGGAGCAACTCCAACACAAGGACAGGCTGAGAGAGCTGGGGTTGTTCAGCCTGGAGAAGAGAAGGCTCCGAGGAGACCTTATAGCGACCTTACAGTACCTGAAGGGGCTACAAGAAAGCTGGGGAGGGACTGTTTACAAAGGCTTGTGGTGATAGGATAAGAAGGAACAGGTGTACACTGGAGAGGGGCAGATTTAGACTAGACATAAGGAAGAATTTCTTCACGATGAGGGTGGTGAGGCCCTGGCACAGGTTGCCCAGGGAAGCTGTGGCTGCCCCATCCCTGGGGGTGTTCAAGGCCAGGCTGGAAGGGCCTGGGTCAGCCTGATCCAGTGGGAGGTGTCCCTGCCCATGGCAGGGGGTTTGGGACTGTATGATCTTTAATGTCCCTTCCAACCCAAACTATTCTATGATTCTATAACTCTACGGCTGGCCATGGTTGGAAAACTGCTACTGCTGCCCATGGAAGGCATAGGTCTTCCAGAAATGAAGTCTCCCATCGTGGGAAGCAAGGGAATTTTTTTGGTCTCCCTTTTTTTGCAGTCTTTTCCTCTTCATAGGGAATCAGTCCAGCACTGAGCTCAGCTCTGAGGCTTCTGTACATCAGTACCACACCACTGAAATAAATTAGTCTTGCTGATCTCTGTCCAGCTGGTGATCTGGCACGTTGTTTACACTCAGATCTCAGCATCTGCAGCTCGGTTGGATTCTTTTCACTCCCAAATGTTACGCTTTTGGAGGGGATGACTTTTTCGAGCAATACAAGGGCATTGGCCACAGAGCTGTTTTCTCGAACAGTTATGAAAAAGCTGAAAGTTTCTAATGACAGCACCACATGCTTGCAAAAGGATACTCCCATGCTGCAAGTGCCCCAGCTTCCTTTTCTTACATAGCATTTTAGTTCTTACGCCTTGCCCTTACTGCTGACAATACTTAGCTAGCTGTTACTTTGTTTGAAAACAAAAGGGGCAGCTCCATCTAGAGGTCTTTGATAGAGAAGAATACTTGGTTTTCCACCCCGCACTGAGTTTCAACGTGGTGCAGTGTTGTGTACACAGATTTCTTTCTCTTGTGCAGTGTAGCTACATTTTCTGGTTTCTAAATGTTTTAGAAGTTCTAAGATTTTGTAGCAGGGCCCCCAAGTTTTAGAGAAATCCTGAGATATTCCTTTAGCCCCCATGTTCACTATGAGTTGTAGCTCAGCAAGGTCATCCCTATGTGCACAGTTTGCTGTCTGTGTGCAGTGTATGGGGCTTCCAAGTAGAAATGGGCTGGACATGGAGGTCCTGACTATTCTTCTTCCCTGTTTTTCATAGACATCTTTGAATTCCTCAGTGCAATATGTGAGAGAGGCCTATGCTTGAGCACAGTTATTTAGTGGCTGAGCCTATATTCTGATTCAAAAGAATGGGAGAGTATCACTGTGGTAATCACCATGGAGTGGAGAGGGGGACATACAGATAACTTATTTTCTTAGTTGTGCACCGACAGAGATTTTATTTTAAGTAATTAGGAAACCAACAGCTTGTCTTAATGAGTACTTCAGGTGGCATCTTGGTATCACAGGGTTCTTATGATTTACTGAGATGTTGAAACTCTCGGTAGGAGTGTATACACCACACGTTTTCTTCCTGTGGTACTGATTAAAGTAGAAAGATACACATGCATCTGATGCACAACACATCCCAGAGGACAGGCATGCCACCACATTGTCATATGGTGGGGAATGTTCCGGGGTTTGGTTCTGAACAAAGAGGAGACTTCTTTGTAATGAACAGAAGGAAAAAAAGATGGTATTTCTCTAGTCACCTAGTCACAGGTAATTGTTCCCTTCCTCTGACCATTCTTTGTCATCATTATAGTCTCTATTGTACGCTCACCTCAGTATATTTTTAACTCCATTCATTCTAAGCCTTTTCTGCCTGCTTTTTAACTTTCATCTGCTCTATAAGTTTTAAAGGTGATTCTGGTTACTAGAAAATGTACTGATAAATAGAGATTATTGGCAAACTCCTGCCTTTGAGTGGAATAGAGTTTAGCACTTGCGATGAGGAAAAGAATGTGCAATTCTTGGCAGATGGAACTTCTTTTTTATGAGAAAAAGGAATTTAATGAGAGCCATAGCAGGAAACTGAAAGATCAAGCTAAGCCTTGACCAAAAAAAGAACTTGGAGGGCTTGTTGATCCTTTGCCAGTGCTAAAGGAGTCAAATCAGTTAGGTATTATTAGCTAGTATAATAAGTCTGCAACATGCAGTCATAATAGTCCCATAACATTAATATGTTTCTTTTTGTCTCCTTTTTAGCCTACTTTCTGTTAAACAATAAGTACTATTTTTCAGTGCAGGTCATAGTTCAGTCTTTAGAGGACTTAAAAAAAAAGCAAAGTTAAACTAGTCTAGAAAAGAACAACAACCTGCTTCCTAAGAAATAATATTCATATTAGATAATCCTTTCTGGGGAATGTTTGGAGCTCTAGTTCTTAAAGAGACCTTTGGCAACCACTGCAGCAGCTTTGTTTACCAACTGCTCCATCATTTGCTGTTTCACCTATTCCAGTTTCAGACTCTCCCATGCAGGCCAGGCAGGTGGGCACAGTTTATGCTGGTTTCTCACAGAGATTCCTCACTCAATGCCAGCAGACAAGGGTGTTGCTTTGTCTTCTCAGGACCAGGGCATGGCAGCACTTGGAGATGCCTGCCAGACTGTTCTGAATCTCCTCAGCAATGCAGCCCCCAGCTCTCCATGGCCAGGAGAGTTCCTCCCTGAGCTGCACACATCTAGGATTCTGTCCTGTTGATTGAGAACCATCCAAGCTTTATTTGGTTGTGGCAGGTACTTGCTTCCAGAAGCTACTTTTCCTCCAGGATATCTTGGCATCTTTTACCTCAGAGATGCGGATCTGTGCCTGATTGTGTGTGTGCTGCAGAGAGCAAAGAATCACAGATTTGAATGCTGAGTGCTTGTCCTTACTAAAATCTTGCTTTTCTGATTGAGAACACTGGAGCTAAATATCCTTGATTTGAAATAAAGCTACATACTCTTGTAGTGACAGGCCCTGACCTGGCTCTCCCCTCTGAACATTATTTACATCTTAACATAATTTCCTAATTCACTTTCTTTTAAAATGGGTTGAATGTAAGGCTCTTACCTCATGCATGCAGGGCTCATTAACTTAGTTTAAGTAGGAACTCCTAACTAGAGAAGAATGGCAAGTACAGACAAAGGCATCGAACAGATGGAAGGGTTAGCCTGTTGGTGTGCTGTAGCTGGGTTTGCTGGCAAACATAATGTGCTTTTCAGTTGCTGCAGAAGGATCCCTTCCTTCTCTGAGCTGACAGCCAGATCCTTGTAGAGAAAAAAAATGATCCAGTGGGAACAAAAAGAAGGAATAATGCACGACATGAAGTGCACAGTGACTTTGTTAGAAAGACCTGTTTCTACAAGAAGAGCTTGAGAGTGAAGTGGAGAAAATGGGAGGGGTAGTACAATGGCAGGGTCTCTCATGCAAGAGCAGGGAGAAGGATGCTCGGGCTTTTTATAACAAGCTCTGGCATCTACTTTCTGTATGTAAGCAAGGACTGTGGGTTCTTCTCTGTGTTTGAACAGTCCTGTTCATGGAAAATCCTGGGATTTAATATATTCTGAGCTGTACCAGGAGCTGAAAGAGACAGAAATGCTCTTTTTATTCTACCCTGTTACTGCAAGGTAAGGAGAATGCATCCATACCTGTCATTCGGAGCCATTCTTACCAAGTCTCTGCTGATGTCAGCTTCTTAATGGCACAATGTGCACATCCTTGGGCTTCTTAAATACTTTTAAAATTCTTGTCCAACTGGTTTTGTTGCACAATATGTTAGCACATGCTAGTTTGGGAAAGAGGGTAGGAAGGAAGTTGTTATCAGAAGCTGATAAGAGGGAAGTTGTATGAGGAGTCCCTTGTTTATAGGCAGAAGCAGATAAACTGACTCATATCTTTCAGTCCCCAGCACTGCAACACTACACACACCACATGAGGCACAGCCATGAGAAGGGGCTTTAACCTCTGCCCCAGGGATAATAGAAGCACTTTCTAATCACCTGCTCAGGCCCAGTCAACACGGGTTCATGAAAGGCAGGTCTTGCCAGAGTAACCTGATCACCTTCTATGACCGAGTGACTAGACTCTTGGACGAGGGAAAGGCTGTGGATGTATCTTCCTGGACTTCAGTAAAGCCTTTGATACAGTTTCTCACAGCATTCTGCTTCGGAAACTGTCACCTCTGGCCTGGACAGGCACACACTCTCCTGGGTGAAAAACTGGTTGGATGACCGGGCCCAGAGGGTGGTGGTAAATGGAGTTAAATCCAGCTGGAGGCCAGTGACAAGTGGGGTTCCCCAGGGCTCAGTCCTGGGTCCAGTCCTGTTTAATGTCTTTATCAACGACCTGGATGAAGGCATCAAGTGCTCCCTTAGCAAGTTTGCAGACGACACTAAGCTGGGTGGAAGTGTGGATCTGCTGGAGGGTCAGGAGGCTCTGCAAAGGGACCTGAACAGGCTGGACCGCTGGGCAGAGTCCAATGGCAGGAGGTTTAACAAGGCCAAATGCTGAGTCCTGCACTTGGGGCACAACAACCCTAAGCAGAGGTACAGACTAGGAGAAGCCTGGCTGGAAAGCTGCCAGGAGGAGAAGGACCTGGGGGTGCTGGTTGACAGTGACTGAACATGAGCCAGCAGTGGCCCAGGTGGCCAAGAAGGCCAATGGCATCCTGGCTTGTATCAGGAACGGCGTGACCAGCAGGTCCAGGGAGGTTATTCTCCCTCTGTACTTGGCACTGGTGAGACCACACCTCGAATCCTGTGTTCAGTTCTGGGCCCCTCACCACAAGAAGGATGCTGAGGCTCTGGAGCGAGTCCAGAAAAGAGCAACGAAGCTGGTGAAGGGGCTGGAGAACAGGCCTTATGAGGAACGGCTGAGAGAGCTGGGGGTGTTTAGCCTGGAGAAGAGGAGGCTGAGGGGAGACCTTATTACTCTTTACAAGTACCTCAAGGGAGGTTGTGGAGAGGAGGGTGCTGGCCTCTTCTCCCAAGTGACAGGGGACAGGACGAGAGGGAATGGCCTCAAGCTCCACCAGGGGAGATTTAGGCTTGAGATTAGGAAAAAATTCTTCACGGAGAGGGTGGTTAGGCATTGGAACAGTCTGCCCAGGGAGGTGGTTGAGTCACCGTCCCTGGAGGTGTTTAAGGTGAGGGTGGATGAGGTACTTAGGGGCATGATTTAGGGATTGGTGGGAATGGTTGGACTCGATGATCCAGTGGGTCTCTTCCAACCTGGTGATTCTGTGATTCTGTAATACAAACTAGCAGTGCCTTAAGCCTGTTCTCAGCAAAATCTCTTACCTTTTCCCTCTTGATGCTGCATTGGATCCATTGGCTGCCATATCATCCAAACAGGTTTGTAGATAACACTGGGATGATGTAATTTGGTCAAATTTGCTCTCCATGACCATCTTCTGACCACTCTGTGTGTAATCAAACCATGGTAAGACCCTATTTCACAAGCAAAATGAGAAGAGGATTGACGG
Source organism: Clamator glandarius (assembly GCA_033459285.1). Lineage (NCBI taxonomy): Eukaryota > Metazoa > Chordata > Aves > Cuculiformes > Cuculidae > Clamator > Clamator glandarius. The sequence continues at coordinate 1,019,779 of JAUNZM010000428.1, forward strand.
GATATCTCTGGTGCAAGGTGTTCAGATACTGCATTGTGAATCACTTTATTTTCTTTAGATTGCCACTTTAGTCTTCATCAGTGCCACTGATGCACTGTGGCACTGGGCTGATTGTGGCCCTGTCTTTCTAACTGATTCAAGCCTTCAGTGAACAGGTAGGGTCATTTATACTAGGTCTACGCTACTGCTTTTGCAGAAAGAGAGAAGAACTTATAGCTATACGTGCCATTAATAACTGCAATGCAGTAGAATCATAGAATCATCAAGGTTGGAAAAGATCATCCAGTCCAGCCATCAGTCCAACACCACTTTGCCTACTAAACCATGTCACAAAGTGTTACATCTACATGCTTTTTGAAAACCTCCAGGGAAGGAGTCTCCAACGCTTCCTTGGCAGATTGTCCCAATGCTTGACTGCTCTTTCAGAAAAGATTTTTTTTTCTACTATACAATTCCAGCCTCCTCTGGTACAACTTGAGGCTGTTTCCTCTTGTCTTATCACTTATTACCTCGGAGAAGAGACCAACGTGCACCTCACTAAAAGCTGCTCTCAGCCTCCACCAGACTAAACAGCAGAGAAAGACCAGCAGCTCAGAAATTGAGTTATTTCAATCTCATTAAATATACCCATCTCCACAGAGGGCAAACCACAGTCACATCACGTATCTCCACCCCTGAAGTAGTGATAGTTGTGTTGCGACACCAGTCAAGTCTAACACTGATTGATGGGAGTCTGGCAGATCCCGTTTCCCAAGAGCACTAACAACACATTCTGGATGTTTCCTCCGTCATTTGTGTCAGATGGCACTGCAGGTTGAAGAAAACTCCTTAGACTGCTTGTTGAAAGCTGCTTTCAAGCAATTACCGCTTCTTTGTGACAATTTGACACTGATATTATTTTTTCCATTGGTTTAAACTGAGTCAGGGTGAAGGAAGCAGGGCAAGGAAGGTGTGCATCAGGGGTCTTCAGCTTTCAGAATGTGGAAGGTCTTTCAGATCTTGATAATACTGGGTAATATTCCTCACATGCAAGGGTTTGGAGGATTGTGGCTCTAAGCTTATTTGTAAACCACAGAGACAGAAGAGACTTCTATGATCACCTGGACTAAATGCCTAGGTAAGGCAGAAAGAGATCACCCTTACTTGATGCACCAGCCTAAATGAAGAGGAAATAAAGAAATTGTTGGATTTCAGTGAATTAGAGAGAACCATGAATGAAGCGGAAGATTTTACATCTGTCTAGATAGACATTAATGTATCTTTTACTTAAATCCCATTATCGTATATGTCAGTGGAAGCTGCTGCCCAAGTAAAAGATAGAGAAAAATCAGAAAAGCAGAGCCCACTCCAAATACGTGGTGCCTTGGGTCTCTCTGGTGCACAGGAGAGGTTCATGGGCCTGGCATATTCTCTGTCTGTCTACCTGGATGGCTTGAATCCATTTTTGAGTGTGTCAGTCATGTTTGGGAATAAGTAAGGAGCTAAATTACGAATAATAGGGCAAGACTTCTGGGAAAGAAATAAACCCCAGTAAAACAAAACAATCAGTTTGTTCTCCAGTGTTTCCTGTACAAGTAATAAAATCTAATAACTGAGTTGCTGTTAACAGTTAATGACCACTGCATTTGTTAATGGACCCAGACAAATGAGAGCAGTTTAATACAACAAACAGGCCATTAGTTGTATTAATGGTTAGCTTGTAGGAGTTAGTGCTCTTATAAAATATATTCTGCAGTTTATAATACCAGCACTTTATAAAATGACCTGGTGTTCTCCAAAAAATAAAAAATAATAAGGGGTAGGGTGAGCTTCAATTTAGTAGTGGAAAATAAGATGCATGGTAACTACAAAAAAACTGATATTAGGTTAAATCTCTTTTTCTATTTTGTACTGAAATAAATTAGGAGCAATAGCAGACCTATAAACCAGTGCTGCCTCTTGTATACCTTAAATCAGTAGCAGCTTTGCTTTCGAATTCAGTGAGTTTTGGATTGATCCCATAATTATTATCATTAGAGAGGAATTTGATCTTTTTTTCTCCTCTCACCCTGCCCCCGCCCCCAAATGATTCCACACATGGGATATTCAGTATAGCAGCTGTCATTATTTAGATGTTTAACAAGAAATCTTATAGAAAGAACCGTAAAAGGGAAGTTGTATAAATAGACTACAATTAATAGAGGAACTAAATAGAGTTAGTTCCTGCTTCACTAGCCTCTACATCTCTTAATTTTTGTATCTTTAAAGTGTATTTAACTGCAGTTTCATTTACAAAAAAATGTTAGTAGCATTTTTGTAATGGTAGTTGTGAAAGCCAAAGTTTTTCCATTGCTTTACAGACTCATTTCTGAATGTAACCTGTGTCTGGTAGAAATTTAAAGTGGAGCAATTTGAGCATTTGTCTTTAATTTGCCAAATGGGGATGATACTAAATTATTGCAGAACTAGAGTTTACTGGTGAAGGGAATAATGCACACTGGCAGGAGAAAGAAGTGGAGGTTTTTGCACCGTGCATGAATTTGCTTTAATTTGTGTATAGCTGTAGTGTGAGATGAAGTCAGGCTTAAATCATAAAGGACTTAGCCAAGCTCTTTGACTTTGTTTGTGGAGCTGAATTGCAAATTTTCCAGGTAAAGTCCTAAAAACATAGGAGAACTTGCATGAACTTATCCTTAATGTTACTGTGACCTGAAGGAAGAGTGCAAAACTAAATTTGGAGCTGTTCCTATCTTTGGCCATTCACCCACCTGCAGGGAATGGTGCCTAAGTCAGTCTAAAGAGGTGTCAATCCTGAGTTCTTTTACTTAGATATGGAAATTACAATCCAGGGGAACATGATAGGCACACTGGGTCTCTTTTACAGTCACCATACCTCAGCCATGCTGTTCCAAATTTCAGAGTTAGAAATACGCTTAAGCAGAAAAGGATAAGAAATAAGAGAAATGTGGAGTGGTCCTTCCTCTGGTGAATCCTCTCAGCTGGCAATTAGTTGTTTATGAAGTTACTGGGCAAGGGTTCTTCTCATAGTCCATATCCACTATTAAGTCTATCCTGCATGAATCCCTTTACGAGGCTATTTATATTTCTGGCCTCCATTTTGGGCAATGAATTTTATATTATAATTATACCTTCTGTGAAAATGTGTTCACTTTTTTATATTTTAAACCTGCTATCTCAAAATTTCAGTGAGTGCACTTTAGGTGTTGACTGGGAAAGAATGAAAAATCCTTTCATCTCATACATATGGTCTGTGATTGTACAGATCTCACTCACATTTTCCTCTTCAGTCATTCTTTCTCAGACCCAGAAATCTCAAGCTTGGCTGTCTCTCTCTCTTCATAACCATAGTTCATGCCTTTGATCACCTTCATCATCTTTTCCTGTGCCTTTTTTAATTCTGCTCTGCATATTTTGAGCTGGAGGGAGAAGCAGTCTTGCACACAGTATAAATGGTATGGGTGTATCATTTATACTGTGCCTGAATGACAGTTTTGGCTTTGCTGTCTGTTCTGTTTCTAATAATCACTAATAGTCTATTTGCCTTTTTGATATGGAATGGAATGGAATGGAATGGAATGGAATGGAATGGAATGGAATGGAATGGAATGGAATGGAATGAGGGAATGGCCTCAAGCTCTGCCAGGGGAAGTTCAGGCTGGACATTAGGAAAAAAAATTCACGTAAAGGGTCATCGGGCACTGAAATAGGCTGCCCAGGAAGGTAGTTGAGTCACCATCCCTGGCGGTGTTTAAAAGACGGATGGACAAGGCGCTGAGGGGCATGGTTTAGTGATTGATAGGAATGGTTGGACTCAATGATCCCATGGGTCTTTTCCAACCTAGTGATTCTATGATTCTATGATAGTTGGTAAGCACAAAGCTGGTTTTCTTTTTTTCCAGGGGGTTCTCCACCACTACACTAAAATCTTCTCCTAGAGTGGTAGAAGGTTAGTAAGGTTGCCTATTACCTGTCTGTTTATCCTCTAATTTACCTATAATTCAGACTGTATTGCCTTGTGCTTTATTTTGTATCTGTTGCCACTGCATGCCATCCACCGTGCTGCTGCTCAGGCACAATATCAGGAGATCTGCTCATTCTTCTCAGTTGATTTCTTGAACAACTATGAGTCATCGGCCAACTGTTTTGGAAACCATGCAGCTTGACAGGAGGCACTGGGAAGAGTTTAGCCTCCTTGAACACTTGAGGGCACAAAATGAATCTGCTTGCCATGTTTGGAGCCTAGGCTCTGAGATCCTGCTGGGTAAGAGAAGAGAAGCCATGCTCGTGCAGACCTGCTTGGCACCAGAGCTGTGCAAGGTGGTTCAATGCAGCCATCACCAGATGGTGCTGCTGTGTTCAGCCTTGCAAGGTCATTGTGTGCAGGGATGTTTTGATTCTTGGAAGGAAAACTGAATTAGGGATGCTTTTGCGCTGCTTGGATGTCTGGAGAGTAGGCAGGGGCATGTTCTGACTTCATGTCACTACTTGGTACTCTTTGGGAACAGGACATTTGGGCTTTGGCTGGGGGTTCACAATCGGAGTGTGTTCAGACACTGTTTGAGATGATCTGTTCCAGACTGATTCAAATAGATAAACAAAACTAATTAGATTCACATCATATGAGTCCACAGGATTGATTTTTTTCCCTCCAATGGAAAACTGGCTAGTAACGGGTACTTCTGCTCATCAGAAATATTTATGACTACAGCTCACCTGTTTTTCCATAAGTTCCACAATACTTGCTGGTGTTTTTTAAAGGTCCAGGTGCAGAAATCCTATTATCACACCAGACCCTAATGAACAGAAATTAAATAGAACCCCATTGTACAGAAAAAGTTCTTGAAGCCCCCACTTCCCATTGCTATTACATATGAAACTCCAATGCACCAAAGTACTTGAACTTGTGTGATTAAGCAGGGGAAATAGCACCATCTGTACCTCTAACTAGCGGATTATGGTCTTCTCCTGGTTTGTTCCAGTAAATATGTGAGCCAGTCATTACTTCTAACAAGTTGCTTGGGGAGGCTTTTAACTCTGCTTCTGCAAAAACTGAGGAAAAGCTAAAGAGAAAAATCTTGACAGCGGCAAAGCAGTTTGCGATTGCAATTCATGTTTATCTATTGACAATAGTCTCCAGCCTCCAAAACTTTTGTGAATTCTAAAAAGAGTTTATCTGCACTGTTGAAGGAGCCTACAGGGGTTTTAATTTCAATAAAGCAAACAGATCCAGCACAGGAAAATTAGAGGCAAACTGGATATGCTGTGCTAAACCGAAATTTATTCTTTTTAAATCTATCTTCTTCGCTGCTTCTGTGCTGCGCTCTTTGAAGGCCTTTAATCAAAGAAAAATCTATGTTTGATGATTTGGAGTTTAGAGAGTGAGAGCTCCAGCCCTTATAAGACCTTCAAACGCTCACGCTGGGTGCTTTAAAGTTCAGGCTGTGTTGAAGTCTTGTCTTCAGGCACTATAGAGAGTCCTGGTGAAGTCTTCTAAGAACTGTGGATTGCCTGTAACCAACAGTATGGATTCTATCCTGGCTCATATGGACTCCAAAGAACAGCTCAGGACTAGGAAGGATAGAGGTGATGTAGGTGTAGAATGACAAATAATAATGCTCTTGAGAAGGTACATGAAGGTGGTGAATCAAGAAATTAAAGTGATAGCAGATCTACAGCTGATAAAATGAAATGTTTTTTTCTGACCAACCTACTGCTGCAGGATGGATGAATCCAAGAACTAAAACTGAGATGTCTGTAGGGAAAAGGAAACCACCCAGAATGATCTTAGCTAATACTAAAATGCATTTCAGAACAAACATCATCTAAAAAAAAAATTCCTAAACATTTAAGTCTTTTATGTGAACAGACTATGTTGTGTTTGATCAGTCATATCCTCTGTTAAAAGATCTGGAGCTGGTCATTCCTGGAGACAAGATCCAGAACGCTCTGGTGGCTGGATTTTGTGCAGTCTGGTAGTTTTTAATTTTAAGGCTGTGTTCCTCCCCAGGATAAACTGTCCTACCAAGCTCAAAAAATTCTTAAACACTTCTTTCCTACAGCTAGCAGTGACAGATCAAGGAACTTAAAAGCCTTGTAAGGAGAACTGCCAAAAGTGTGATTTAAGGGTCTACAAGCTTTTCTGGCAGAACTGAGTCTTCCATGTGAGGCATGATCACATTACTGAACCTGTTCCACCTGCTTTCTCCCAGGGAGGCAACAGAAGCCCTGCTCTTTCTGAGGCTGGAAGGAGTCTTAGCTTGGTGCTTGGTCTTCTCCTTGGAGCAGAGGGAGCACAGGGATGGAGGGTAATGGTTTTAAGCTGAAAAGGGGGAAATTTAGATTAGGTATTAGGAAGATTTTTTTCTTACTATGAGAGTGGTGAGGCACTAGAACGGGTTGTCCAGGGAAGTTGTGGCTGCCCCATCCCTGGAGTTGTTCAAGACTCCAGTGGATGAGTCTTTGAGCAACCTGATCCAGTGGGAGGTATCCCTACCCATGGCAGGGGGGTTGGAACTGGATGGTCTTTAAGTTCCCTTCCAACCCAAACCATTCTATGATTCTATGAACCTGAATAAGGAAAAAAATGTCTGAAGGAGGGAAAGGAGGAAAGGGGGTGGAAAACCAGAGGCAACCTGACAGGGAATGGATAGAATGTGAAAGAACAAGAGCTAAGGGGAGAGGAATAGGCTAAAGAAAAGAAAAAAAAAATGAGAGGAACACACACGCACATGAAAAAGAGGCTGCATGCTCTCAGCCAGCTTTGGCACCAGAGGCAATGGGGATATTCAAATCACCACATCTTCTGCTGTGGGGACTGTAACCTCATTCAGACAATGTTGGCTGAATTGTATCACCAGGAAAGTAGGATGTCATTGTTCCCCTACTCAGTCTACACCATTGTGCTCTGAACTTTGGAAAGTAATTAGAAGTATTTAAAGCCTGACTTTATTAAATGTAATGAAAAACCAAAAGAAATTCACTCCAGTACAAGCCCTGCTCACTGAGTACCAAGAATGTAAATCATATGCAATTAATCCCAAAGGGTAGGGTTGTAACAATAAACCCTTCAATAGCAAAAGCAACATGTCTCTGCGTCCTCTACACATTAAACGTCCTCCTCCAGCACCAGGAGGCTGTAAAATGTCTGCTATAAAGGACAAGGTACTCAGTAGCTGATAACGCAGATAACTCCTCTCCCCATGCAGTTGTACCCTCGATACATGGTGGGTGTGACCAGGGAGAGCCTCAGTCCTTCCCCAGGCAGTGTCACATGGGGTGGGAAAGGGCTGTGGCAGCAGGGAGGGGGCATTTAGAAGACACCTGGATCTTCAGGGAAGATTTTGCTTGCCCTCTCACTGGGCACTGACATTGTTTTCCCACAACGCGAAATGGCAGGGGCACCACTGGAACCACAGAATCACTAGGTTGGAAAAGACCCATGGGATCATTGAGTCCAACCATTCCTATCAAACACTAAACCATGCCCCTCAGCACCTCATCCATCCGTCCTTTAAACACCTCCAGGGAAGGTGACTCAACCACCCCCCTGGGCAGCCTGTTCCAGTGCCCAGTGACCCTTTCCATGAAAAGTTTCTTTCTGATGTCCATCCTGAACTTCCCCTGGTGGAGCTTGAGGCCATTCCCTCTCGTCCTGTCCCCTGTCACTTGGGAGAAGAGGCCAGCTCCCTGCTCTCCGCAACCTCCTTTCAGGTAGTTGTAGAGAGCAATAACGTGTCCCCTCAGGCTCCTCTTCTCGAGGCTAAACACCCCCAGCTCTATGGGACGGGGCAGAGTGGGGGCATTACTGCGATGGGTCTGGCTGGGATAGAGCAGGGCAGGGGCACCACCGGGATGGGCTGGGATGGGGCAGGAGTGGGGGCATCACCAGGGATGAAATGGGACAAGACCGGATGGAGCAGGATGGGATGGGGTGAGGTTGGAGGTATTCCTGGGGTGGAACTTTACAGGATGGACAAGGGCAGGGGCACCGCTGGAACAGGATGGAATGGGGAAGGGTGGGGGCACTGCTGGAATAGAACTAGACGGGATGAGTCAGAGCTGGAGCACTGCCAGAGCAGGACAGTATGGGATGGGATGGGATGGGATGGGATGGGATGGGATGGGATGGGATGGGATGGGATGGGATGGGATGGAATGGGGTGGGATGGGATGGGATGGGGTGGGATGGGATGGGACAGAATTGGTCAGGGGCTAGGGCACCCCTGGAATGGAACTGTACGGGATAAAGCAGGGCAAGGACACACCAGGGACAGGATGGGATGGGTCAGAGCAGGGGCACCACTGGGATGGGATGGGCCAGGATGGCGCAGGGGCAACCCCTGGATGGGATGAGATGGAACTGCACTTGGGGCACAACAAACCTGTGCAGTGCTACAGACTAGGAGAAATCTAGCTAGAATGCTGTCTGGAGGAGAAGGACCTGGGGGTGTTGGTTGGCAGCGACTGAACATGAGCCAGCAGTGGCCCAGGTGGCCAAGAAGGCCAATGGCATCCTGGCTTGTATCAGAAACAGCGTGACCAGCAGGTCCAGGGAGATTATTCTCCCTCTGTACTCGGCACTGGTGAGACTGTACCTCGAATCCTGTGTTCAGTTCTGGGCCCCTCACCACAAGAAGGACGTTGTGGCTCTGGAGCGAGTCCAGAGAAGAGCAACGAAGCTTGTGAAGGGACTAGAGAACAGGCCTTATGAGGAGCGGCTGAGAGAGCTGGGGGTGTTTAGCCTGGAGAAGAAGAGGCTGAGAGGAGACCTCATTGCTCTCTACAAATACCTGAAAGGACGGTGTGGAGAGGAGGGAGCTGGGCTCTTCTCCCAAGTGACAGGGGACAGGACGAGAAGGAATGGCCACAAGCTCCACCAGGGCAGGTTTAGGCTGGACATCAGAAAGAAACTTTTCACTGAAAGGGTCATTGGGCACTGGCAGAGGCTGCCCAGGGAGGTGGTTGATTCACCTTCCCTGGAGGTGTTTAAGGCACGGGTGGACGAGGTGCTGAGGGGCATGGGTTAGAGATTGGTGGGAATGGTTGGACTCGATGATCCGGTGGGTCTCTTCCAACCTGGCGATGCTGTGATTCTGTGAGTCTGTGAACAGTCCGGGACGGGTGAGAGCGGCCCCCCCGGGGCGGGCTGGGGGCGGTCTCTGCCGCGGCTCCTCCCGGGGTGGGGGGGGCGGTCTCGGCGGCTCCTCCCGGCCCCAGAGGAGGCGCGGCGGGGCCCGCTGCCCTCCCGGCTCGGTCGGCGAGGGGTCCGGCTTTTCCTCCGAGCTGCCGGCGGCGTCCTCGGAGCCATGAAGTTCAACGGGTACCTGAAGGTGCGCATCGGGGAGGCGGTGGGCTTGCAGCCCACCCGCTGGTCCCTCCGGCACTCGCTTTTCCGCAAGGGCTACCAGCTCCTGGACCCCTATGTCACCGTCAGCGTGGACCAGGTGCGCGTGGGGCAGACCAGCACCAAGCAGAAGACCAACAAGCCCACCTACAACGAGGAGTTCTCCGCCACCGTCACCGACGGGCACCAGATCGAGCTGTCCGTCTTCCACGACACCCCCATCGGCTACGACGACTTCGTGGCCAACTGCACCTTGCACTTCCAGGACCTGCTGCGCTCCGCGGGCTCCGGCGACGGCTTCGAGGGCTGGGTGAGCGGCCGCCCCGGGGAGCTCCCCCGGGAAGGAATGGGGGCGCCCCAGGGGCGCTCGGGGCTTCTCCTCGCAGGTGCAGGTGTGCGCAGGGGGCACCTTCGCCCGCCTGCTTGTGCCCCCTCGGCTCTAGGGTGCGTTGTGAGAAGGGAAGAACGGAAAAAAAAGGTCTCGGCTGTCACAGCTCAAGGCTCGAGACGCTGCAGCTGAGGGAGGTGAAGTCTCTTCTCCTTGCAGGGTAGCAGAGAGGGGACTCGTAGTACAGGATTGTGTCCGGTTCTGGAGTCCTCAACATAAGAAGGACATGGAGCTGTGGAAAGTGGTCCAGAGGAGGCTACAAAGAGGCTGGAGCACCTTTCATATGAGGACAGGCTGAGAGAGCTGGGGTTGTTCAGTCTGGAGCACAGAAGGCTCCAGGGAGACCTTATAGCGACCTTCCAGTACCTGAAGGGGCTGCAAGAAAGCTGGGTAGGGACTGTTCACAAAGGCTTGCAGTGGTGGGACTAGGAACAGTGGGCTTAAACTGGAGAGGGGCAGATTTAGACTAGATATAGCGAGGAACTTCTTCACAATGAGGGTGGTGAGGCACTGGAACAGGTTGCCCAGAGAAGTTGTAGCTGTCCATCCCTTGAGGTGTTCAAGGCCAGGTCAGACGGAGCTTGGAGCAACCTGATTCATTAGGAGGTGTCCCTGCCCATGGCAGGGGGGGTTGGAACTGTATGATCTTTAAGGTCCCTTCCAACCCAAACTATTCTACAATTCTGTGATAACCAGCAGAATACAACTGCAGACTCACTCTTTGGCTTAACACCTAGAGATGTACTTGGAAACTTGGATACTTAGGGTTGGATGTATTCATGCTCAGATCTACACATGCTTGCACAATTGTTTGATGTGTGCACGCAGATTTCTTTGACTTAACAGAATGGCAGAACTAGTCTTGTGTCTGTTATGTACACCACTGTGCTAGTTGAACACAGTTTCACTTGCAGATAGTTCTAGGTTGTTTCCAAGTGGATGTCGCATGCATCCAGCCCAGAGAGCCTCATTTATGTCTTAGTTCTTCTAATGGCAAGTGAAAGAAATAGTACAGGCTTTAAAGCTGTGCCTTTGCTTCCCAATACTGTGAAGGAGGAGGAAGTGCCTGTATTTATCCAGACAGTACTTGGCTTTTAAGTGTCAGGTTAAAAAATAAGGAAAAATAAAAGGCATTTCTCATGGGTAGGCAAGGTGCAGAAGAGCTGAGAATTTCCAAGGTTAAGATAGGTATTAACTTTTTGAGGCTAGGAAGTTCAGCACGTGTGGTCAGGTAACCAGCACAATAAAATCAGATGTGGAGGAAAGAGAGCTGACAGTGTAGAGCACAGATAGGCATCTCGATCGTATCGCTGGGGAGAGCGCTGGTGCTTCCTGTTCTAAGCTGGTGTTTGTGACTGAGGTGTGATGCTACACCTCTGGGGTAATTACAGAGAAATATCAGTGGCAGGACTGATTAATAGATGAATATTGGTGTACTTAGGTATCCTATGGATAAGCTTGACGTTCGCTCACTAAAGGCGATCTCTCTCAGTCACTGATGTGATCTTATGTCTGATGGAGGGATCCAAGCTAGGCTCAAACGAGTTAAGATAGCTCAGGTCTTGCTCCTGATGTTAAAGCCAGAGCAGAGTTCCCTGTCATGTGCTCGTGGGTGCCAGGCGAGTTTTGCTGCTGGAGAGGAACAGCTCCTGGGACTTGTGCTAAACCAGTTCTAGATACAGAAAGTACTCATATAGGCCAGAATGAAGGAGTGAGCTCAAGACAAAGCTGTGGTTTTGAGGCTTTTTTTCATGTTTGGTTTGCTGGTGGGAATGTTTCCTCTTTGCTATTGAGAGAGGCCCAATCCTCTTGGGAAGATGCAGTCCCAGTGGCACCGGGTTTGGCTACACGTGGGACCGGACTGCTGTTTTGTGGAGTTGGTGGCCTTATTTACATTACCAAAATATCTGTAATAATATTGCCTCAGCTGGATTTGTGTGTGTCCAGGCCCACTGTTTATTTCACTATATATATAATGTGGTGCGGATTTTTAAGACAGAAGCAGTACATGGCATGCCAAGGTGCCTGAAAAGTTTGTTTGGTCTTTGGTGGGAGAAAAACTTATTATCCCTTCTGGATAGGCACAGGTTTTGTGAACTACTGTACCTTTCAGTTGATGGTGCAATGGAGTGGGACATCAGTGAGTTTTATAGCTAGTCTGGTGTAAATTGATGATATATCTGGGCATGCAGACAGATCAGAGCAGTTGACCTGTTCTCTGTTAGTGTCTGAAAACTACAGTTGGTGTGGATTTATTGACAGTGAGCAAGCATTTATCTTCTGTTCCCTTTCTCCTCTGCCCTCCCTTTTGACTTGCTTTGTTACCATCTTGCATAGCGTGCAGCCAGGATCATATGATGACAGGGAACAGCATCTTGCCCTGATAATTTAATATGCCTTGATAAATCCAGCAAGGCTGTCATGGTGTTTTGTGTAATCAGAAGGGTAGGAAATGCTGGTTTGCACTAATCCAAGGTGCATGAACTGTTGGCACGATACAAGATACCACAAGGGATTTGTGTATGGTTTGCAACTGTCCATTATGAAATATTTCGCGCTGCCTTTTTCCACTCCCAAAGCAAAAGCACATGTAAGCAAGCAAGGAGTGAATGGAGTGGATCCTCCAAGGTTAATGTGACTTATGCTTGGCTGTGCACAAAGTTTCATTTTGATTTGAAACAGAATTTTTACATTCATTTTCAGAGACGAGGACAACAATATATTGGTGAACTTCAAATGCCTTTTGGATTGATAACAGCTGAGCAGGGCAGGGCAGCTGGAGGCCTCTGCTCCCTGAGCTCTCTCCCAGGGAACCAAGCTGCTGGGTATTACCTGGGCCATTCCCTCAGCTCACATGCTGGTCTGACAGGTTCAGTGCAAGCTCTCAGGCTCATGCTGCTCTGTTTATAAACGTGGATTTTCTCCTGCTGAAACAAAAAGGGATTCGTTGTCTCTCATGAGAACTGTCAGGACCATCGTGAGAGGCAAGTAGGAGCAGTTGATGTGTAAGCACTGGTGCTTCCCTGATGACTTGCAGGTACATCACTGCAATTATGACCCCAACCACTTATGCAGATGAGTAAGTGTATGGACATGAACTGCCTCATCAGTAATGCATATACACCTGAGTCATCCCACTGGGTACTGGGACAGAGTTCTCTGCTTGTGGTTTGCATTAAAATCCATGTTCCAAAGACTCTTAAAAAGTCACCCTTTGTCTCCTAACCTTCTTGACTGTTTTCTGAAGCTTGCTAGTAAACACATTAACATGGTCTGGATGTTTTTTAATTTGCATATTAGTTGTTAAACACATCTGACTAATTTTACACAGATCAGATCTGTAAGTGCTTATTGACTTCAAGAACCTCCTCTCTCTTTCCCATTTCTTGTATTTACTTGTCAAGTTGCAGAGCAGTACTTTTTATTAATATTGTCAATTAAATGCCATCTTGCCTTCAGCATGCTTTAATGTAGTTAAAACCAGGAGTGATCTCTGCTGCTGTGTTCTTTCTGGTAGGCATTTTCCTGTGTGGGTGTGAAATTGTGCAAACCTGAATGGTAGCATTTTCCACAGGTGCGCGTGACCCTGCCAGGTGCAGTGCAGTGGAGATAGAAGCTGGCTGCTCTCCGAAAGCTGTTACGTTAGGGTTTACATTAGGATTGAAACCTGTTTCTTTAAAGCATTTAATTTTGTACTAGCATGTGCCAAGACCTTTTTACTCCGTATATGCCTCTTGAAAAGGTAGTTTTGTCTCTTTAGCTGTCTCTAAGTGCAGTGTCATGTGTCAGTGGAACAATATAAATAATTTGGAGTATTTACAATGCTTAGGATTATTCCTATGAGTTTTATGTAGTAGCTGAAGAAATTTTTAAGGTTTGGGAAATTCTATTTACACATACTGAATTGCATTGTTACTAGGGGACTATTTCATTACGAGTGTAAAAACTGTTAGTCCCTGGGTAGAGATGTAGTCATTTCTAGGACTTTTAACAAGGAGTTAAAGTTAAACCCTGATCTTCAAGTAGCAAATTATCAGAGTATACCAAAGGAAATTAGATAACAGATGGGCTACAAGATTAATGAGCCAATTGCAACTTCCTGATGAGTTTGTTACCATTTGCTCAATGTGTGCAGGAAGAGATTAAGGCAAATAATTCTGATGCATTCCGTAGTTTGAGCTCTCTCACCTGTATCCTTTCCTATGATTTTTTTCCTTTCTTAAGGCAAAAGGAGTTGCTTTACCCAAGTTTATATGCAGTTGTAATTATTGAACACTACACTGAAGGGTTAGAGGAGAATGCAACTTTTCCACAGAGCATCATGACCTCGGCAGAAAGCCAGGCTGCTGCAGGTCAAATACGATACGGTTGCTTTCTGGTTTGACTCTCGCTTCACTGCAGAGTGTTCTCCAGGTGGGCAAAACTTGCATCAGGAAGCCAAACTTACTTTATAGCTGTTTACAGAGAATTTTGTGATGCAGTATCACGTGTCTGCATCAGCCTGTGCCCACCTGCAGCTTGCAGAGCAGAGTAAATGGTTTCTCCTTCCCTGGGTCGGTAGCAGGCAGAGATAAAGAGCAATAGCAATCTGTCCAGATAATTTCTGTTCCTAAGCACATGACAACCATGTACATAGTGTGGATCTCTGACTTGTGTGAAATTTGGGCTGCACATTAATTGCAAACTAGACTAGAGTAAACTAAGCTCCTTCCCTATTTCTTGATAAGTTTTTTAAGTTGTTCCTGTAATTATTCTCACTGATATGCAGATGTGTTGAATGGGAATAGTGCAAAGAAACACCCACTGCAGAAAGTAGGGTGGTTTTTGAAAAGTACCAGAATTTAATCTTATATTTCTTTCCTTTAGCATGCAGCTACAAACCATACCTATCTGTCACTAAACCATGTCCCTGAGCACCTTGTCCACCTGTCTTTTAAACACTTTCAGGGAAGGTGACTCAACTACCTCCCTGGGCAGCCTGTTCCGGTGCCCAATGAACCTTTCTGTGAAAGTTTTTTTTCCTGATATCCAGTCTGAAGCTTCCTTGGTGGAGCTTGAGGCCATTTCGCCTTGTGCATCCCTTGTCACTTGGGAGAAGAGGCCAGCTCCCTCCTCTCTACAACCTGCTTTCAGGTAGTTGTACAGAATAATAAGGTCTCCCCTCAGCCTTCTCTTCTCCAGGCTAAACCAACACCAGCTCCCTCAGCCTCTCCTCGTAAGACTTGTTCTCCAGCCCTTTCACCAGCTTCATTGCTGGACATGCTCCGGAGCCTCAACATCCTTCTTGTGGTGAGGGGCCCAGAACTGAACACAGGATTCGAGGTGCGGTCTCACCAGTGCCGAGTACAGAGGGAGAAGAACCTCCCTGGACCTGCTGGTCACGCTGTTTCTGATACAAGCCAAGATGCCATTGGCCTTCTTGGCCACCTGGGCCACTGCTGGCTCATGTTCAGTCACTGTCAACCAACACCCCCAGGTCCCTCTCCTCCAGGCAGCTTTCCAGCCAGGCTTCTCCTAGTCTGTAGCTGCACAGGGTTGTTGTGCCCCAAGGGCAGGACCCGGCATTTGGCCTTGTTGAACCTCATCCCATTGGTCTTAGACCAGCAGTCCAGCCTGTTCAGATCCGTTTGGAGCCTCCCTACCCTCTAGGAGATCGACGCTTCCTCTCAGCAAACTTTGTCATCTGCAAACTTGCTAAGGGTGCACTCGATGCCTTCATGCAGGTCGTTGATAAAGACATTGAACAGGGCTGGACCCAGCACTGAGCCCTGGGGGACCCCACTTGTCACTGGCCTCCAGCTGGAGTTAACTCCATTTACCACAACGCTTTGGGACCGACCATCCAACCAGTTTTAGCCCCATGGCAGAAGCAGCTCCTAAGTGTGTTTGCAGACCTGGGGTTGCTCTTTTCAGAGATGTGGTGTGCAGAGGAGGAGGCGGCCAGTGGGGTGACCACAGCACAAGTGAGCCCAGCACCCCCAGGAAGCCCTGTGCCCAGCCCTGCATTCTGCACCTTGCTGGTCTCGCCTTGCTCTGTGCACGTTTTGTATTTAGATTTTACTGCAGCTCTCCCTGTAAAAATGCATTTCATCCCAGCTGTCTGAGGCTTTCTGTTTGGAGTATTTTCTGAGTAATGATTTGGTTTCTGGCCATTTTGAGCTTATAGGCAATAAACCCCGCAGAAAAGATTGTCAAGGGGGCTGTTTAAGCTATTGAAATGCCATTAGAAAGTCAGCTGATTTACAGTGTAATTCAATATGAAAGCACATCTCTTACTGAAGTGAATAAGACTCCCACCCTTTCTTTGCAAACTATTAAAGCTCCTTTGATGTTTTAGGCTCGATTGTAGCTATTGTGCTTTGCTAATACAATCAAGAAATCGGGGACATTTTGTGTAACCATGGAGAAAAAGACGAGCAGAAGAATTACCGAGTGAAACGCATTACTGGCAGCTTTTGTAAAGGATTGTGGATCAGGCATCACAGCTTCTTGCCTCCCAAATCTCAACCTATTTATGCACAGCTAATATATGTCAAAGTAGGATATGGACTTAATTTCTTCTGAAGGCAGTGAGCAACCTTTGTTCTGATGGCTTATTCCACCTCTGTGTTGTTTGTGGTGCTGTGGAGTGAACCAAGCTGGAGTCCTGTGTAACTAACCTGGCATCATGTCCTGGAGGAGATCACCAGGTGGTTGTTCCTCTCCCGAGACGTGCTCCTCAGTTGTGCTGGTACAAGAAGCCCTGGCTGGTTGCAAGGGAAAGATTTGCTTTATAATTATATCAAAGATAGCAAATGGATGTCTAAAACAAAGTGCATCCTGAAGCATCCAATTAATGTTGCTAAACCACTTAGGGTAGGCCAGACAAAGGACTTAAATTTCTGCAATGCCAATGACTTTTTTTTTTTTTTTTTAATTTGGTATCATGAGATGTTCTCATCGCTCAGGGAAGTCAATTGCTGAGGAAGCCATGAGAGCCAGCACCACAAGCAGCTAAGTTTTGCTGTGTTAGTGCGATGCTGTGCGAGAACAAGCGTCCCTCAGCAATTCTAGCGCTACCGATATTCAGTGCTAAATTCTCAGTGTCTGTGCTGGGCCGAAGATGACGGAAAAAATTGCTTTTTCACTGTCCCTGTGAGGCCTTGTGTGCCCTTGTGCCCTTGTTATGATAGACCAGAGGCATCTGATCGATCACCACATCTATTCTACAGGCCTGCCAGAGCAGTTTTACTGGCTGACAGCCCGCTCCCTGCTTTGCTCTCTCCTGGGGCTTCTCAAACGGGGAGCAGCTTGGAGGCAGAAGAGTCGCTCTGGCAGCAGCCTGCTTAGTTTTGGCCACTGCTTTCCTTGTGGGACCCGCTGCATCTCCAGAGAGCTCTGTGTTCCCTAGCCCACCAGCGATCTGTGTCCTGAGGGTGCATTAATTGCAGACAAGGGATGCCTGTGCCACGTCTTTATGCCCATGTCGGAGCCCAGCCTGGGAAGGATGCACCAATACAGAGCACTGGGGACTTCAGGTCCAAGATAAGATCTCAGCTTGCTCTCTGGCCCTCTGTGTCACCGTATGGGAATTTCTTTGCTCCATTATACAGTGGAGACCTGCCTTTTCAGTCGGCACAGTTTGCACTGGGGTAGGTAACAGCGTGCTGCTGTGCCTGCAGTTACCCACGAGCTTTACCAATACCAAAAAGGGGGAGTGTGAACATGTAGATGACATTACATAAAAGACTTCTTGGTGTTCACCTGCCAGGTTTCATAACTATTGAGTTTCATGAGTGAGTTGGTTGTATTTGTATCGGTGATATGGTGGCAGCTCTCCAGACGCCTTCCAGGAGAGGTGTTCTTGCTGTTGAACAGCCAGGAGATGAAATACTGCTGCAGAAACAAAAGTTGCACAGCTTTGGTAGCTGACTTCAGTTTGTGAGATGGGAGATGGATTAAAAAAATAGAATAAATAATCTACGTGACAATGCTGTTCAGGTCTTAATGGATTTTTCTTTTACGTATTTTTTTATTTTATTTTATTTTTTATTGCGACACAGATATTTCTGTCAAAAGGAAGAGAGGAAGAAAATATGTCCATGGAAGACATATTTCTTGATGTGCGATTAGGTAGAAGAGCTTTACATATCTGCTGTGCATTTAAAAAAAAATAAATTGATAAAATCAATTGCAGTATGGAATCACTTACATCAGCAGTGGCCTGTAACCTCTCAGAGAGAGGATGTGAGAAATAGGCTGCATTTCTGTGCTGTCCCAGGTCATTGCATCTAACAGTAAAAATTACATTGACAGATAGTGTGAAAATGTGCATCTAAGGGCTGAGGAGGGGTTTCAGATGGCAGTTCCATATCTGAATACTGAGGTGTTTTTCCTGCTTTTGTCTCATATATTTAATATCATCCATCCTCAGAGGCAGGATTTTGCCTTGTCAGCTGTCTGATTTCATTTGAAAAGGCAGCTCACACCTTCCTATAGCACTTCTGGTTTCTGTTTTTCCTTCACTTGTTTCATACTTTTTTCTTAAGTCTTTGTTATTAGTCTCCATTTTAGTGTAGTACTGTGTTTTATGTTTTTCTTTTGAGTAAATTTAGTTTTACTCTGTCATGTAAACAAGAAAACACTTGTAAATTAAGGTTTTTGTGTACATGTCCTCTTGCTCCAGTATCTTAAACCTCCTGTGGTAGCAATGAGGTCTTCATTTGGGAATCCTTTCATGTCTTTTGGGTAGAAAACATCCAAAAGAAATATGGATATATATAAGGACAGACAGTATTCATCTATAAAGATCTTATTCACAGCTTTATAGATGCTGTAGTAGGTTCAAGCAGGGACCGGTCGCAACTGTGCTGAGTATTGTAGGTATGAGTCAGAGAGACATGCAGTGTCAGAAAGGTCATTTAGGGTTGTGTCAGTCCAATGGAACTGGCTGGCTCCATGGTCTGGATCGGAAAGAGAGTGACAGTTTTACTACAACAGTAAAAATCAGTATGGGATGTCTGTACTTTAAAGTGTTTTTATCTGACAAAATAGACTAGCTACCGACACTGGAGTTGGCTTGTCTATGTGTGAGGAAGTCTGCAGAGTGATTTTATCCACCTAGACTGGTCAGTGTGCTCATTTTGTACTAAATATATTAAATTCTGGGACAAGTTCCTTACGAATAAGGAAGGTCTTCTATATTAAGAACAACTGATGAAAGACTAGCTCATCCCATCTGACTTCCTACTTCGTACTGCATGTATTTTCCTTGGTAAATGAGGCTATACAGCTTGTCAGCTTCTTGCTCAGGATAGAAGTAAAGACGAAAAATTATTCTAAGTGGTGAAATCTGGGGACTGATTTACCAAATGTTTCCTTCTATCTCGTATCCTTTAATTGTCTATAAATGTAAAAACTTTAAGTCTGAAGAAGAGAGGGAGAAACGTTTCATGCGATGGGGCCCAATTCTTATCCTTCCCTCACATGTAAACTCCAGCACACTCAATGAAAAAGTGCTCTCCATACCTCACTTCTTTCTGGCATGTATTTTTAATAACATTGACATGAAAATAGTCTTCCTCCTTTCTTACTTGTTGTCAAATATCATTCTGTAAAAAGTTTGGCTCTGTCTTCTGTGAGGTTTTGGCAGAATGGGAGCCTAGTGCTTGGCTCTGCTTTTGCTTGCCAGGTTTGCATCAATGCGTTCCCACCAGCATCAATGGAGTTATGCTGCCATCTTTGCACTGGTCTAACTGGGAGAAGAACTGGACACGTTTCTTTCCTCCTTGCATGCAACAAGGATTTATAATGAAAAGTTGTGCATTATTGATGGAGCACAGTGAGTGTTCATGGAGCTCTGAGATAGAGGAAAGAATTGGCTTCTGTGTGTTGAGTTTTTATCTAGGTCATTGACAGACCGAGGCATCTAACATTAATATATTCAATGAAAATTTATTCTATGAGGCAAACACTCCTGAGCCTGGAAGAAAATATAACCACGTGAGGAAAGTATTCCTGTGCCATCTAAATCTGTGGTGGGATCTCTTGGCAGAGCTATTCAGCTGGAACCCGCTATTCAATTCACAAGCTACAGTGATGTCAAATGTATAGGGTGATCTTCCAGTTCCTAAAAGAGTTTTGTGGAAGTACTTCTATTGATAAGCAGTTTGGAAGATGGAGCCCCACAGGTAGCACTTTATGGTCTGTTAACTTAAAAGTCCAGTGTAGGAGCTTGGGTACTCCCATAAGAATTGCCAACAGGACTGCCTTGTAAAGGGGTGGCAGCTTATTGGAGATTGTTAGAGATAACTCTTCTTTAGATGTCTAAGCCTCTTGTTTTTGCAAAGGGTGCATGATGTGGCAACTTACAAACCTATAGTATGAAAAAAAGCTGGTTTATTAAGTCTTCCTTAACGTAGTCGGACATAAATGTAGTGGTTTAATAGCTACTGTACAAGCAACTATGCTGTTCTTGGTTTGGAGTGGAGCAAAACTGTGCAGAAATGCAGCTTTGCTAGAATAAGCCATCTTCCTCTCAAAAATTAGTCCCTATTATTACAACCCCATCAGCATTTAAAGATAGTAACTCACTTCGACTACATTTCCAAATAATTAGCTCAAGTAAGATTTAGCCTGTCTTACCAGTAAAGATTATTGATGAAGTGTTTCCCCATCTTCTTGATTCAAGGAAGGAAAGTGTTTTACTTTCTTTATCAAAATCTTGCTGAATGGTTTTTGATTTGAGCGAAGGAGACCACTGAGTTCCTTGTGCCCATGCTCAAGAAAGGATCCATTTCTGAGCCATGCTAGTGAGCCCAGCCAGTAGGGCCCTATCCTTTCCCTTTGAAAGAAAGGTTTCTTTTGCATATTCCAGATCTGTACAGGTAGAGATCTCTAGTTGTACCGGAACGACGGCAGGACCCCTGCATTCACTGTTAGAGTGCTGTCTCTGCAGGTCGAGGACTCGCTGTATCCCATTCCTTAGGGCTTGTCATCATCTTGGAGTGACAGTGTTGGAAAGGGGAGCAAACTCTTGGATCCTGGAGTATCTGGTGGGCTCGGGAATAAAACATCAAAAATTCAGGCTATGTTACACTGGAACAGGCTGCCCAGGGAGGTGATTGAGTCACCTCCCCTGGAGGTGTTTAAGGGACGGGTGGACGAGGCGCTGAGGGGTGTGGTTTAGTGTTTGATAGGAATGGTTGGACTCAATGATCCCATGGGTCTTTTCCAACCTGGTGATTCTATGGTTCTGTATCCTCACAGAATAGTTTTCAGCCCCTAGTAGACAAAATACATTCATATGCTAGTATGGATAAAACCTTTTCCATTTGGGTAAATGCATTCACAGCCATCCAGACTAGGAATAGGTTTTGCGTTTAATCACAATTAAGCACATTTTTTGGCAGGTTTGTGACTTGTGAGCTCTGGCAGTCGGTGCAGGGTAAATCTGTGAGGATTCCTAGCAGGTTTTTGTCCTCCCCTGCCCCATGGGCAGTCTCTGTGCAGCGGGGGCGTTGGAGCATTTCCTGCTCATGTCTGTGCTTCTCACCTACCCCATTTCACAGCCAAGCTTGCTAAAGAAAACATGAGTCAAGGGCAGAATGAGTTAATGTGGTGGGCTGTGAACTGTGGTTTTGGAGACGTGCGAAAGCAGCGTCCATTCTGCTGCCTTTGCAGAGGGGTGGTGACGGCCGGAAGAAAAGTGGGGGAAGCTCTGGGGGTGGTTGGGGACGGTCAACGCCTTTTGTTCAAAGTTTGATACCAAGATGGCTTTTCCCTTTGTCTTGAATCTGCTGAAGAGCTTGGTTAGCGATTCATAATCATTGCTGTGCTCTTTTCAGCAGGTAACTGCGACCACTGTTGGACACGTACAGCATCCCACTCTGATGTTGCCTGAGCTCCACTGAAGGGGTGTTGAAAGCCTTGTCTTTTAGCTTGTTGCTTGTGGCTGCACATCTGCAGGAGCACAGGATGATGATACTTGTAGTATAGAAATTCCCATCAACGCATTTGTTTTGAGGGGTTGGTAGGACACAATGCACGCTCATTTCAGTTCCCATTTAGTGCTGTATGTAATGAGGAGAAATCTCTTTGCTTGTGTTCCCTCTAGTCACTGATTTATTGGGCAAAACTCTTAGAATTAAGAACTTTACGCTCCAGAATTTTAGAAGAATCTTCTAAAAAAGAAATAAAGCCACATACAAAATCAACAGGTAGTTCATTTTCAAATTTCACTCTTCCGATTTTTGTCAAGAATAAAATTGCAGAGTTTGGACGGTTTTCTTCAAAGAGAAAAAATGATCATTCAAGTTGTCACATGTTTTGGCTGATGCGGATGCAGTTTCAGAAGGTTTCTGTTACGTCCTTGCAAGTTCATCATTTCCCTTTGTAATACAAAAAGGCGTATTTGTGATTAATAGGAGGTCAGTGGATTTATTTCTATATATAAATAAGCTTACTGCGAAAAGACTTGCCTCCGCAATGTATATGCAGTAGTCATTGTTTTTAAGCAATGCCACTTCTTATTTTAGTAACATTTTGGAAGCGCCTGTTCCTGTTTTGAACAAGAACATTAGGTGAGAAAAGAGTAACTGAGGCTTGCTGGTTTTAAATAACCTTTGCTACCCCCTGTACTTGGCTCCTGAAAGGTTGCTCTGAAAGACTCTATCTGGCTTTGAAAAGAACTCATCCACACCTTCTCAGTCTAAGTTTTGTGGTTCATTGCTAGGTTGACTAAACAGTCTCCTTATGTTAATAGTGCTGGGCATATGAAAATATTTGCAGAGAAATGTGATTTTGGTTTTTTTTTCTGGTAGTAATTATTTCAGCTGTACAAAAATACTCTTTGTCTGTGCCTGGTAGATTTTTTGACTTTCAACAATAAGGACAGGACCTTTTTTTTACGCTTTAACAATACATATACATTTTCAGCCAGTAAATGTATTTCATAAAGTTCTGTTCACCTACAGTATTTATTCTTACTCCATTTCTAGCAACTTTAAGCAACTGTTTCCACAGGAATGGTGATGCTCTTTACAAAAGACAGTGTTGTGGCTTGCTTCAAAACCACAGTCAGAACATTGAGGTATTTGAAGAGTACAAGATCTTTCCATTTCTCGCTATGAATTTTCCAGTGGGTCATTACTTGTTCAGACTTTCTAGTTCACTATCTGAAACCACTGCAATGCTTCATATTACTGCGTGTGATGTCCCAGAAGCCTTTCAAGAGCAGCTGGGCTGCAAGGGGAATCTTTTAGATTCATAAAAAGCTGATACTCATGCAGGGTGCGGCAAGGACCTAGATAGTCAGCAGCTGCAATTCAGCTAGTTTAAGGTCTACATTACCACTTCTGTAATCTTCTCTGGTCTCATACGTTGTAGGAGTTGAACAGCATTAGGTGTTTTATTCCCTCTCTTAGGGCATTGCAGCATAATGGTTTGCTTCAGTGGATGTATGGCAGTTATTAGAAGGACTGTATCTCTTTCATTTTCTTCCCCCAAAGTCATTTCTAGGTGTCCTGGTTGTATAGAGGAGAGGAACTGTCTGGCTGGCTTCTCGGCTTTATATTACAGGGCTCGGTAAACCTCGAAGAAGGGAAGTTATTTGATTTTATTTTGAAGGAAGATAAATGCTGTCCAAGGGATTTCTGTCCTTTGCTGGTGAAAGCTCTCTGTTTAAGGTTACAAGACTAAAATTGAAGTGTCTTTTCCTGGAGTGAATAAAACTTTGCTTTGGGAATAAAGGTAGTGTTTTCCCCCCTCAGCAAGGACTGATTCTTAGTGGGCAGAGAAGCATAAGGTCCACATTAGCAGTGCCACCCAGGTGGGGAAGTACTTCTCACTAGAAGGGAATTTATACTTTTAAACATATAAGCTGGTGGGCTGGAGTTAAAAGCATGTGTTGTTTGTAATATAAAGCACATGCAACGCTGGCTGTGGCATAGATAAAATGCCAAGCCTTCCATTCACAAAGAAACAAAATATTTACCAAGGAGGGAATATGTGAGCAGTTGTCCTAAACATGATGGCCTTGTAGCAGAGCCTGCGCTGCTCTTGGCTTGCCTGGGGCTGCCATGTGCTTGGCCTTGCAGTGATCCCCAGCAGAAGCTCTGTTTGAAGAGAACATTTTGTGCAACTTTGCGTGTGATGGTGAGCTTCAGATGTGGTCAGCATCAGATTATGTTCTCGATTGACATGTGAGCAAAACCACTCCAACCATGTTCTGACCTTTTTCCCAGCAGACCACTCCTCTCTTGATTTTCTTCTTTAGTCCAAGATACATCTTGGTCATGTTTAAGAAGTGCTTCCTCATCTTGAAACCACACTTTGGAAAGGGAAAAAGAAATATTAAAAAAGGGAAATACGTGACAACGTGTTGTTGGTAGATGCCAGCAAGCTGACTGTCAGCTTGCAGTTGCGTGCAAACCCCAGAAGTGCCTCCTCCTTCAGATACTGAACAGCATATCCTGGTGACACAGCACCTTATCACCCATCCAGTGGCCTGGAGAAGGCTGGAGGCTGATGCTTTTCAGCTTCTCCCTGTCTCGACTCAGTTGCTGGAGTCAGCTGTGACTATATGGTCACAAGTAGTGGTGAGATCATCTCTCCCATGAGATAGATGAAAAAAACTGTAATCACAGGCTTGATGGGACTAAAAATTGCCTGGTCTTTGACAGGCTGTTTCTTATTGCAGTGCTTGGCTTCAGGCTTTTGGGTGGCACCACACAGCCACTTGCTTACCTCCCAACCCCCCCCCCCCCCCGCAGGATACGGGGAACAGAATTGGAAGGGTAAAAGTGAGAAAACTCATGAGTTGAGATAGGAATGGTTTAATAACTGAAATAAAATATAATAATAATAAGCTGTAATTAAAAGGAAAACAATAAAGAGAGAGCAATAAACCCCAGTAAAGATAAGGGATGCAAATAAAAACAGTTGTTCACCACAAACGAATCGATACCCAGTTGGTTCTCAAGCAGCAACCTCCCCCCAGCCCTGCCCCAGCCAACCTTCCCTCAGTGTTATATGCTGAGCACGACATCATATGGTGTGGAATATCCCTTTGGTCAGCTGGGGTCAGCTGTCCCAGCCATGTCTCCTCCCAGCTTCTTGTGCTCCTGCATCCTGCTCGCTGGTGGGGTGAGGAGCAGAAAAGGCCTTGACTCTGTGTAAGCAGCGTTCAGCAATAATTAAAACATCCCTGTGTTATCAACATGTTTCCAGCACAAATCCAAAACACAGCCCCATACCAGCTACTATGAAGAAAATTAACTCTACCCTAGCCAAAACCAGCACAACCCAGAGTCCTTCAGTACAAGAACCTCATCTATGTGCCCTTTTTTATAATGGCTGTTTTGCAGAATTTTTTATTGTACTCTTGCCCCCTACCCCAGAAAAAACAAGCCCCAAACCGAAAAACAAACCTACATACAAAAACCACTGTGCAAATAGGATATGATCTAACTTGGCAAAGCAAGCGTTGGCAATGGCATGTCCTTTCTGGGTGTTGTCAGCTGCGTACTGGATCCCAACCTACATTCTTTTTGCTACATAAAGACTTGACTATGACTCCCAGTGCTGGACCTCATGGGATTAGAGCACAGACGTGAACAGTAACATCTGGACACCAGGAGCAAGCATCATACCTTCAGGAATGCTGAGGGAGTACATGCCTTGGCACTCCTTTTTTTTTTTTTCTTTTTGTACCTGTAGAAACATCTAATTAGCTGTGCAGCCAGAAACTGCTACTGCTTTTACATTTTTACTGCTTTCTGGGATGTATGTACCAGGGATGTTAATCCCATAAGCTCTTGGAAACAAATGGGAGAGGGGTTAGTGTGCGGGCTAAAGTACTTTGAACCTTCCTCTCCATCTTTCCCCGTGCCCCAAGCAGATTCTTTCCTGTAAGACACCACCTGTATTTGATAGTTTGTGTTTCATCCTTCCATCTCGAATCATTCGACAGATTGTCTTGCAACATGGAGTGTGAGAGGAGATGTGGTGGATTAATACTGGCTGGATATAAATATTGGTCCTCAATAATTTCACTGTTAGGAAATGGCCTGATGAGGAAGTGAGAGGAAGAAGAAAGAAGTCACTGTGATCGTTTCAGGATCTAGTAAGTCAGAGTGTAGGTGCTTAGACTTCTCTGTGGTGTTACAGCCCATGTCAGGTTTCGAAAGCTGCTGGAATTAATACCTCCTTTTTTATCCTCACTGAGGATGAGTTATGCAGTTAAGGCTTTGAATCATAGAATAGTTTGGATTGGAAGGGACCTTAGAGATCATCTAGTTCCAACACCGCTGTGATGGGCAGGGGCACCTCCCACTAGATCAGGCTGCCCAACCTGGCCTTGAACACCTCCAGGGATGGGGCAGCCACAGCTTCCCTAGGCAACCTGTTCCAGTGCCTCATCACTCTTACGGTGAAGAAATTCTTCCTCATGTCTAGTCTAAATGGGGATATCCTTTGTGGGAGCTGTACTTCTGAAGACTGGCATGCCGCTGATACATGTCATTTGAAATTGCATTTCATCAGAAATATTGCTGATAGCCTGATTTTGAGCATAAATTAATTCATTGTGATACTGACAGGGGTGATGGTGTTGTATGCCCCACTCCACTGCACTTGATTTGGGACCATGGTGCAGTCCAGGTATGCATGGCTTTCATGGGTACTGCAGAGTCTTCCTTGCAGAGCTTTTCCAAGGCAGTGTACCTGCAGTGTGCTAGGTTAGGCTTTTGAAGAACACAAACACTGATTCTAACTCTGCTCCTGCCATCTCCATGTGTTCCTTTCCTTGTCTATATAATTAATGGTATAAGTTTTCCTCAGAACCCAAAGGAGCTTTGTGGTCTTTGGTTGAAAAGGTACAGCTGTGTGTGATGTCGTATATGCAGCTCGTTTAATACGTCGTGTTGCCTTTAGGAGAGATACAGCAGCACTGTTGTAGGAATGTGATATCAGGGTTGAAACAAAGGGCTGGCAGCCTGTGTGGGAAGCTTCCCTGGCTGCAAGCATGTGTGGAGGTTCCCTTAGCCCTACCATCCACGTTTTGGGTTACCTGCTATCCTCAGTGTAGTCCCATGACAGCTCTGGAAGTCCAGCTGAGATAGGTGAGCAATGATCAGGACAGATAGCTGTTGGCCACTTGCACAGCACAGGAAACATTTGCCAAGAGCACAGGTAGCATTGGGTATTGCAAGGCCCTGTGCTAAGCACAGATCTTTTAGATGTTCAGTGTTGAAGGGAAGAGGAGGGTAGGTGCCTGCAAATCAAGCCCTTTGCAGAGTTTTTGGTTTGCATTTGAATGTTGGTATAGCAGAACCCCACCTTCCTGCCATCAAGCTGCAGGCAATGAGATGCTTATCTCATCTCACTCCAGGATCCTTATTTTACAGCACCCATGAGTAATGATCAAACGCCATGAATAGCTGGACTTTTCCAGCAGATTGCCTTCTGCTATACCACCACAGCTTAACTTTTTAACTGTTATTAAAGATATGGGTCTTGGCTTTTCGAATGTGAGTCTCTATCAGAAATGGATGGAGTAGCAGAGTGACCTTCCCCCTTTCTACCTGCAATATTGAGAGGTTTGATGGATTATATCTGGAGAACTAATGGATTTTAGTGGTTCATGATCTCATTAGCAGTGTCCTGGTCTTCTAAAGAAGAAAGAGCTATTGGACAAAAATGGAAAAGCAGCAGTACACCAAATGAATGATATGTAGTAGGAAGATAGTTTAGAAATAGTGACCCACCTAGCAGAGACTTGAATGAGCAGAATTTCACAGACGTTTAAGATTATGTAATAAAACCTATGAGTAACAAGAACATGTTATACTGGAGGACAACACAGGTATGTAAATGAGCAAGGTGCTAGGAAGACAACTACTAAGGGGTTCTTTGCAGGCTATTGCAGCTGGTTTAGTGCTCCACAATTCCTTGGGCTGGATCCACAAACAAGGCCAGGTTGGATGAGGCTTTGAGCAACCTGATCCAGTGGGAGGTGTCCCTGCCTATGACAGGGGGGTTGGAAATGGATGATCTTTAAGGTCCCTTCCAACCCAAACCATTCTATGATTCTATGATATTGAAGGTCCTGTCTGACATTGTACGACCCAGTGGATTTCCCCTAAGTTACACGGTGCTTTGCTGCTGTAGCTGTGTGGTGGCAATTCTTGGATGACCAACAGGAGTGCCTTGAATAGAGAACCTCAGACTGTGATGCAGACTTTGCCGCTTAATGTAAAGTCGTGAATGATTCATAAGCCTGTCTAGATTTGTTAATAAGGTTAATTAAAACTGCAGGTGAATGACGTGCCTTGGAAGACTTCTCAAGACCGAGATCCTCATTATAGCTTCTCTGTCCAATCTTTTTATTTATCCTTCTTTATTTCTACCTAATGCCTGTTCTGCTCCTCTCTGGTCAAAACCCAGGTCTCTGGGGCGTGCTGGCTGGTGTTTGGGCTACCTGGGCTCACTCCCTCACAGGCACTCACCTGCCCTGCCCTTGTTGGCGTACACTGCATCAATGATAAGCTCCACTATGTCAGTATTTTACTTTGAGGAAACTCCTGTCACCAGCTCATTGCTTTGGCCCCTGGAGTGTTTCCAAACGGGAAGTGCCACCAACATGCCTGCTTGGCACCCATCAGTGACTTATTTCTTTATTACTGTAAATAGCAAAACTGGCACAACTTCCTGAGTTTTCTGCCAAGTGTTACTGATTTAATGTATGTGAGAAAATATGATTGTTTATATCTCATAACATGGCATTTCTTGCATTGTGTATGTGGTGAGGGAGCTAAAACATGTCAGCATCACCTCTTTGTAATTTACGTGTCTGGAGCGTAAAGCTAAGGTGGTGTCTCAGTGGCTCTATAGCTGTTGAAAGGGTTTTGTTTTGTTGCTAATAATTTGTTTGTTGAGATTGATTGACCTTTTGTTATTGTTGATTGAAAAGAAATAGAAGATTTATTTGTTTGTTTGTCGAAGCTCCTAAGTTCTCTCAGGAGCAGAGGGCCTGTCCCACTTTCAGTCTCTTTTATCTGCAGTTGCCTATATAGGTGTTTGCAGGCAGATTTCCATACATTGCATATGCAAAGCCAATAGTCTGATACCAGCTACTGAATGTGTGCATGGGTACATTTGCTGTGATCAAGCATTCAAACAGCTCAAAATGAAGCCCTGCGTTTGCCACCCTTTAATTTAGTGATCCTGCATTGATGTTAGTACCTGCCTGTCGGGAAATAAAAGTAATCTGTGCTTTACCCACCTCCATCCCTTTTAAAGAAAGTAAAAACTTTAAAAAACATAATCTGGTGGTGGACTGGAGATGGTGGTGTGGTGTTACAAAGCAAGATCTAGGTCTAGTAATTTGTGCACAGCAGAGCTAGAGCTGCTTGCATGGGCACATGGTAGGGAAAGGCAGAATGCGTCCTGCCCACGCAGTTTTGGTTTCATGTGGGCTGTTGTGGCACAGGCTGTGGGAGAAAGCTAGGGGAGACAGCACAGAGGTGTCGAGAGGTCCCCTGGGCGGTGGTGTCCTGTGTTTTGCAGTCAGCTCGGCTGCAGTGCTGTTCAGGGGAAACAGAGCAAGCTTTGTGCTCTGCCTGACATCTCCCCTGGCTGCTATGTACAGTCACCAGAGCACACGAGGTCCTGTTGGTCATGCATATGAGAAAGTGGAGCAGAGTCGCTTGTCACTTGATGTCTCCTGGAGACGAGGTTGGTTCAGAGCAGGCTTTCTGCCGCCTGGCTCCTCTCTGCTCCCCAAGGCTTTCACCAAAAAGGGGAGACGTTGGCCTGCCAGTGTTCTACATCTGGTAGTGCTGCTCTACCAGCTGACCCACCTCGCCCAGAAGCTCTCGGGCAGCGGTGGTTTGCTGCAGGAGCCATGTAGGACAGGGAACTCCATGCTGCAGCGTGGCTGCGCCCCAACCATGGCTGAGCCGCCTGTGGTAAGCTCAGGCTGTGCTCACGGCTTTGAGAACTGCTGGCAGCAGCGTGTGAAACCACCTGCCTGCCTTGACCCATGAGCCTGGCCGGAGAGGGCTGGTGACAAACCAGCCTGTGAATTGGGAGGAAAACGCTTCAACATGGGAGTTTCAGCATCTGCTTTGCTGTTTTGGGGGCAGGTTGGCAGAGTTGTCCCACACTTGGCATGTTCCATGCCCTTGGAAATGAGAACCTCACTGCTAGGATCTAGTCATCTTCCATGTTTTCTTCCCGGCCCATTTACCACCTTACTCATTTCTGGCTCTGTGCTTGCTTTGGGGTTGTGGTGAAAGCACTCCAGTGTGTACATGCAACTCCCGTGGCCCCATTTGATTTTAGGTTTGGCATAATTTTCTGAAGGAACAGGTTCTTGCTCCATGATGGTGCTGTTGGAGTTGATGCCTGATCCTTGAAACACTTCAGTACTGCGGGGTTGTTAAACAAACAGTTGGGTTCCCTCCCCTTGCAACATAATTCAGGAAAAAGAGATCATAAATCCCTCCAGACAGTCTTTTAAAAATATAGGGAGAACAAAATTTTAATATTCCCAGAACCAGTTGTGTGTCTGTCTCTCTCTTTTTAACTTTATAACACTACAATTTTTTTCACATATACTAAAGAGCAGCTGCTGGCAACTATTGCTTGTAAATCATTCATTGTTTTAGAGGTGGTGTTTCTCAAAAGCAGTATAAGTTGGTGTTACTCCAGCAAGAGCTGAGTTTGGCTCATGCTGTTGAAAATTTTATTTATTTGAAGATTTGAAACCTCCTTTTTATCTATATTTTATTTGTAGCTGTTTAAGCAGATTTTCTTGTCAGGAATTTCCACAGAATAGTTCAATCTTGTTGCAGCCCTTGCTCTTCCTACCTGAGCGAATCTGTTGTTGAGGTGGGTAATGTGTTGGATGAAACCAGACTAAAATTGATTAAAGAGTCCAGGATTGGCTAACAGTCATTAGTTATGCATGGTTGTTCACGGCTGGTACACAGCTTATAATTATGCACCTTGAGTGAATACAAAAGTAATATTTTAAACAGCTGTCCTGGAACAAAAACTTAGAATGACAATATTACGGTAATAACTGGAATAACTGGTTATAGGAGTTAAGAGGGAGACTGACTTTCCACCCATTTGTGATCTTAACTCCAGAGTGTTAAACATACAGCAGTAAGAGTTGTTGGGAAGGTTTCTCTTTCCCCCTGGAACTCTGAGAGTTCCTGTCACTTGCAGGAGGCAGAAGTTTGGAGCCTTTGTCCCCTACCAGGGGATGGCCAGGCTGGCCCTCAAGGGACCAGGTATCATCTGTAGGTCTTGCCAGCCTTTGCAGGAATGAGAAGATACTTGGCACTTTGTTGTTTTTTTTTTTCAGGCATGCTGATTTTAGTCTTAAAAATGTGCACTTGTAGGAAAAATAATCTGTTGGTCTGGAAGTGCAAAATCTGCCTTTGTACTAGGGAGCCCTATGGACTTTTCTCAGATGCTTGACTTGATAGACAGGTGTTGATCAGGCTCAAAACACACAAGAGGGGCTGATTAATCCAGACACCATGTATTTGGCTGAGAAAGTTCCTACTTGACCTGGCCAACAAAGGCATGCTCAGCTGTAGGTGCTACCATACTGAAATACAGAAAGAGCTGACATTCCATACGCATGATTTGTTAGGAGCTTAAACAAGAAAAAAATTAAAAGAAATTACTAGAGACATGTGAAAAAACAGCTTTAAACTAACCCAGACTTTCAGCTCTTCCGACTGAACAGAGCCCTGGGATTTGCCTCTACAAATGAATGATTATATATGCAGTTCTGTTAATTAAATTTAAAAATTGTGTAGGAAGTCAAAAGCTATAGCTGCTTGTTTAATTAAGCTAATTAAGTCCCCAGGTAGCTTTTATATTTGCTTTATTCATTGCAAGTGTCCATCTCGTTCTGGTTTTGAAGCCACGTCAGCATTGACAAGGCTTAGAAAAAGGTTGTACTTCTAGAATGCTTATTAATTGTGCCTGTGGGGAAGAAAGGAAGGAGCAGCGATGGGAGAGAAGATGTTCTGGGCTCCAGGTCAGAGTCATCTTTTGTGTCTGATCCAAAGACAATAAAAGATTCCCACTTATTTCGGTATACTTCCCATCAAGCTTCCCAGACTGGATTGCCTGTTGTGGGGAAGGAGTTGGGGAGGGAGGGCAGGATGGGACAGAATCTCAGAATCTTCTAAACATGTTTGAAAGAATCAGTGCTTATGCCAGACAGAGCGCTGAAGGTGTATCTTCATCCTGGAGGTCCACTTTGTCTCTGTTTGGAGAGTGGCTCACAGGCAGGCAGCCACCCTTTGGATCCGCCTCTTCCCATCCTTGGTGAATTTTTCAGAGGCGTGCCAGGCTCTCAGAGACCAACTGACTTTACCTGCTCTTCGAGTTCAGTGGATGCTTCAGCTGGGTGTTGATATGTTGCCTGAGAGATTACCCTCCTTCTGAATTTGTTTTTCTAACCTCTTCCATTGATGAATCACGCGCTACCAGTTTTTATTACATGTGTGAAGGCATATGATTAAGCGGCTCTGTTTTGGTCTCCCTGCATCTGTTCCCTCCTTCTCTCCCAAACTAGCTCTTTTTGTAGTGCAGAGAAGGGGAGTTAATAACACCTGCCTAGTTGTCAGGAAGGGTGTTAGTACAGCCCATTTTTGAAGAAGGTGTATGAGATGGTTGACTGGGGCCCCTCCTTGTGGGAAACCGATCCCTTGCAGCTCCCTTTGAAGTCACGCGGTGCTGCGTGATCACAGCAAGTTCAGGCATGGGGCACTGTGTGAGTGGTTTGGAATTAGGAGTGAAGCCCTCCTCGGTCCTGTGTGCAGCCTGGCTGCCAGAGTGTTGTGTTTCACAATGGAAGCGTAATGAAACCGCAGCTGAACTCGTCAGCCTTACCTGCTCATTTCCATCTCGCTTGTCAAAATCCTCCAGTGCTTGTTTTCTCTTGAGTACGGCTGTGAAGTTCAAGAGAAGTTAAAGAGTATGCTTAGCTCTGGGCCAAAATCCTGTGATGTCCTTATGGAGGTTCCCCAGCTGCAACAGTTGATTTTGTCCACTTTATGTGCTACAGAAGAACATGCTCTCTTCCATTTCTTTGAATTGGAAGAGAGCAGTACGTGATGGCTTTACTACAACAATAAGCATACTTCCCTTTCCCAGTTAGCTGAAATTTGGCAGTTACCTCTAAACCAGCCAGAAAGTCAATGTTTTCCCTCTGGGTTGTTCTCTGGGGGACTGGGCTGAGGGTGATCACAGTTTACACCTCTGCATGTCAACGGTGTGATGCTGCACCACGCGGGCTGTTCATTGTGCGGCACACCACCAGTTTAGTTTGATTTATTTGGAGACCAGTGTACCTCATACTGTTCACAATAGCATGCATACATAAAAATTCAGACTTCCCCTTTGCTTCTCACAATACAGCAGGACTTAGCCATTGCAGTGTATCTCCTGTTCTGGTACTAAACCTTCCAGGCAGTATTCTGCTATTCCTTAAAAGAAGCTATCCTGTACCAAATAGATATTGGCATTAGGAAACTTTTCTCTGTAGAAGCACACTCTTTTAATATCACTTATTGCTCTTTGAATATTGTTGTCAAATATATACAGACATTTACATTCCAGTACTGCTTACCTGCTATATTAAGGTGTAGGATTTCCCCTTGGCATCATCTGTGCTGTCTTTAGGCCGTTGAGTTTCTCTAAGCCTCTCCTGCTTTATTTGTGAATAAAGATCAACATCAGCTGCATCTCTGACCCAAACTGATTGCATGGTCCACTTTGGACTTCAGTAATTCATCAAGAATAACTTGAGGGCTCCTGCTTCTCTGTATGTACATAGTTTTTGCCTTTAAGGAGCCACAGTTAATCATGGAATCATAGAATGGTTCAGGTTGGAAGGGACCTTAAAGATCATCCAGTTCCAACCTTGCTGTCATAGACAGGGACACCTCCCACTGGATCAGGTTGCTCAAAGCCTCATCCAACCTGGCCTTGAACACCTCCAGGGATGGAGCATCCATGACTTCCCTGGGCAACCTGCACCAGTGCCTCACCACCCTCACTGTAAAATTTTCTTCCAAATATCTAATGTAAATCTGCCCTCTTTCAGCTTAAAATGTGAAGCTGAATGCCGGGAAGAACTATGAAACAAAACTTGGCATATATGTGGTCCTTGTGTTGCACCCACACTGCCGTTGTGGCGCTGGATCCCAAGGGTGTTCGCTGATGCTGGGAGGGACTGGCATTGCCGGCGCCTTGCCGGCATGTGGTCAGGGCTGCCAGCCAGACATCAATAGGTAGAGTTATCCCTTCCGTGGCTGGAGGGCCAGTCCTTTGTCAGCTGCTTCTTTTTGAAGTGCTCAAATCTTATTAAATAGCAGAGCATAGCGAGAAGTACTCTCAGTCTGTGAAAGGTGCTAGCGATAGAGGCTCCTTACTGACTGAAGGGGTTGAATGAAGGCTTACATTAGGAATTCCTCCTTTTGGGGGAGAAGTGGGGCACCACACACTTCATTTGTGGGTATCTGGTTTCAGATTATTACGGGCTTATTTCTTTGAGCCCAAACGTTGCTGGTGCTTGCTGGGTCGGTAAAGCTGACTTGCTGTGTGTGCTATTTCTGTAGCTGCAATGCAAAGCGTGAAGGCATTAATGAAGGTGTAAAGCAGGGGAAGGAAGATGGGGAACTATGCTCCAAGGGTGGCTGAGATTAGCCCTGGGGTCTGAATTTAGCAACCTGCTTGCTGGGTGTGCCAGCTCAGCATGTGAGCATCTCTCTGGCTGCATGGGCATCATGGGTTGTGGTCCAGCAAGTGTGTGGAGCTCAGAGGTGTTAACCGCCAGCAGCACAAGTTCCCACTGTGTTGTGTAGCTGTGGGATGTGGAGTCCATGCACTGGCGAAAGGAGGCATGTCCTGTCAGTTGGGTGTTGCTGTCTGAGAGCTGTTCCATCGTCTGATCTTGGGCAGGCTCGTGGGAGGGTAGATCTACAATCAAACATTTTCCTTTCTGTTTTCTAGATCAGAGATTATTTTCTGCTTCGGACACTTCCCACGTATCTGACAGTTGATCTCAGATTTTGTGTTAGCTGCTATTTAACTGGTCAAATTTCATCTGTAAAGGAGAGCACAACAGGTCCAAAAGTCAGACTTTTACCAGTGGCCTATTAATTTTAATTATTTAATTTAATTGTATCTTACCTTTTGTTGTTGCTGTTGCCATCAATTCAAAACTGAAGAGACTATTAAGACCGATTTAATCTCTTATGTAAGACAAGATTTCAACATTGCTCCTGCATCCAATGGGATGCTGGTGTGTCAAAGATGTTCCACTTCTGCAGGTCTTGGGACTTCAGTCTTCATTGGAGCCCTTCAGTTATAATTTCATTAGATCATGCTAACATGCACCATGAAAAGGTCTTTAGTGTAGCTAGATCCTTTATATTGAGACCTGTGGTGTAATGTGAGCCCTACAGGTTGGTTCATGGAGGGTCTTCGCTGGTCTTTAATCTTGGAGTCTGGAGGAGAAAGAGATCTTTTTATAACACTTGTGAACCTTACGTTACTTTCAAAATGATTTTGTTTCTGTTTTGTGAGACTATGCTACCCTGTGCAGGGGAATCCCTTTTGCAGGGGTGGAGAACAATGTGTATTGCAGAGTTTGAACCAATTTTTGCTTGTGCTCTGTGTCGAAGGTGGATGATGCTATTGTTGCATTTCCTGGTCACAGCCCAGCTGCTTGTATCTTGGCAAACCTTTACTCATCCCAATGGAGACCATGTGTGTTAGAAGAAGGGAGGACAGGATCTTTGTGAATGTGAAAACAGGAGTCTCATGTATTGTCTATGGAGACTGGCAGAAAATGATATGAACTGAAGAATGCTTTTGGAAACCTAATTAACTAAGGATTTTCCCATAAATGCTGAAATCCTGATATCCTGTAAATCAATTTGAGTGTCTGTATATGTGCAGGTGTATTACTTTTTTTTTTTTAAAGAACCATTTCTGTACAAAACCACGTCTCCCCTGTGGGCTGAACCTTAAGCAAAAATGGTGCATGGCATCAGTAGAGTTGAAGTTTATTTGAGGAGTGCCTTCCATATTAATGCAAACTGAGGACTGTTCAAACACAGCTTCCTGAAGCCAGTGTATTAAGAAGCCCAAGCAAACACAAAAAATTAATATTGAGTCAAAGTTAAATATTTAATTTAAATTTTCCTGTGAGGCCATTGGGTTTTTGTTGGTTTTTATTTTTAAATTGGGAAATATGGTGTCCATAAAATTAACATTTTGACAAGGTTTCCCCAAGCAATTCTAGATTCTCTGGTTTATATCCCATTGATAGAGACATTTCACTTCTGAGCTGTATCTGAAGTCATGTAAATAGGATGTCCTCTCATCCTTCCTCTGAAGATATTAGCTTAGCCCATCCTAACAAATTTCCCCCTGATGGGTGGTTACCGACCAGAGGTCATTTAATGAGCACTCCAACCACTGAGCAGCTTATGCTAAATGAAATAAAGGCACCTTAGCATAAGGCCTCGCAGCTTTGCACATACAGCTTTGCACTTACATCACGAATACCCAGGCTCAAGGTTTCTCTTTGTAACATTAGGGAGTTGTTTCTGTCTTAATACTCCTCTCCTTTCTCAGGGGTAACTTTCCTCGGTCCTTGAGCTTTTACTTTGTAGTCTATCAATTTACAAGTTAGAATGCTCACATAGCTGTTACTCATGGGAAAGTAAAATATTGTATGTAACTAATGATTGCTTGTTGCTAAAGGAGAATTGTGGAATCAGCTTGCTAAACAATAGCCTGTATTTACTGAGTTAGGTATAAAAATGTGTTACGGACTCTGAATAAACGGCTCACTTGGATCCAATTGATCGTTGTGTGATGACCCATTTCCTCTGTCATTTGGTGCCTGAAAAAGGGACACCCTTGGATTACTTGCCGAGGTTGCTGGACAACTGAAGACGTGGTAGAGGGCACGGAGAAGCCGGCCCTAGGTGAGTTCTGTTCCCGGGACTCGGGAAATAATTTTTCCAGGGCAGCGCTGTGTGAATTTGAGAAACTCACCACTGGCCAGGTGAGCGGTCAGGAAGGAGATTGGGCCGGTGCATTCTTCTGAGGACAAAGCTCAGATAGAAGCTGCACAGAAGCTCCTCCAACATATGCTCTCTGTGAGAGGAATTATCTATGAAAAAGCTGCGTTGCAGTCTATGTTACAATGGGTTAATCAAAGTGGCATTGTTACAACGACTGCTGCCCTATTTGAGAAAGAGACTTGGGAGAAAATGGGACAAGGACTCTTTGATGAATGCACGAAAGGAAACAAGAGTCTTTGCCAATATCTTACTCTTTGGTGCTTAGTTAAAGAGACATTATGTGAGATGAAAGTTGAGCGAGAGGTTGCAGCATCAGCTTATGCTGCTATAAATAGGAATCAAGAGAATAGTGGTGGTTCATTTGCATCTGCATTATCGTTTCATGAAAGTAATTTACCTACACAGGGACCACCACCATCACCCCAACATGTCCTCTCCAAGAGAGGGATTAAATATGACAAGATTTGTCTAATTGAACTATTGAAATGGAGCAGAGATAGCTTTGAAGCGTTAAAGGCACATGTTGGCTCTACAAAGCAAAGTGATAATTCCGAGCTGAGTGCAGGATCGTCAACAGCTGCACTGACACCCCACACCCCTAAACTGGCTGTGCTGGGCTCTGCACCCCCGGGGGGTGGGGGGCAAGAAACCCTTTGATCCGGGTCTGATAGTCACCAAGAAGGAGCCTGATCCACCTCCCCCCTGTCCCTCAGACCAAGGGGCACAAGTCAGCAGGGAGGCACAGCAGCGTGGGGAAGTTGAAATACTGCAAGCTTTGGTCTGTGCACGGGACGGCGATCCATGCTGGGAACTAATT
Source organism: Clamator glandarius (assembly GCA_033459285.1). Classification (NCBI taxonomy): domain Eukaryota; kingdom Metazoa; phylum Chordata; class Aves; order Cuculiformes; family Cuculidae; genus Clamator; species Clamator glandarius. The sequence continues at coordinate 1,057,437 of JAUNZM010000428.1, forward strand.
AGTTACAAAGCGATAAAGGAGATTCCAAGAGCTGCAAAAGAGAATGTCCTAACTGCTCTGGAACTAAGCCACCCAGCCGAAGGTTTCTCCTTCCCTCCCCACCTCCAGCTGCCACGGCCCCAACTAGAGTGGCTGCAGCAGCCCCTGAGAGAACTTTGATTTATTTTCATCAGCAGCGTTGCAGTGACCCTAAACAGTTACAGACTTTTCCTGGGATTTGTTCGCGGGAGGCCAGACTCGAAAACCTGTAGAGAAAGTACTAACTTCTCCCCTACCGCCGCGAGGAGAGGGGGGCACTGCCCTGGGCAGAGGGGGAGCCACTCGCCACTGCTGCCGCCGCCGTGAAACCCAGGCAGTTTCAGCATTAAGAAATGACTCAATTAAACAACGCTGGTAACAGTTCAAGAATCAAGGCAGTTTAAATTATGCAATTTTACAACAGATACGGCTTTTTGTTTTATCAAACACTTATAAAGATACTGGATTTTGAAAGTTTAAACAGGCATGACCCATATATGGTGTTTATAGATAGATCGAAGAATGTGCTTGACAAGCAAGTAGACAACCGAGCAGTTAAAGAAACCTTAATTTTGCAATCAGTGACAAAAATCCTAATGACAAATATAAAAAGATATGGTGTGGTCTGAAAACTACAACAACAGCTGGGATCATTTACCTGTCAAGCACAGCTGGTAGCTGCTGCCCTGACTGTAATCTGGGACAGAGATATGTTCTGATAGAGACACGGCAAGGAAATGCATTTTAAAAGAGAGGTCATTTAATGAGCACTCCAACCACTGAGCAGCTTATGCTAAATGCAATAAAGGCACCTTAGCATAAGGCCTCGCAGCTTTGCACACACAGCTTTGCACTTACACCACAAATACACAGGCTCAAGGTTTCTCTTTGTAACATTAGGGAGTTGTTTCTGTCTTAATACTCCTCTCCTTTCTCAGGGGTAACTCTCCTCCGTAGTCCTTGAGTTCTTAATTTGTAGTCTATCAATTTGTAAGTTAGAATGCTCACATAGCTGTTTCTCATGGGAAAGTAAAATATTGTATGTAACTAATGATTGCTTGATGCTAAAGGAGAATTGTGGAATGAACTTGCTAAACAATAGCCTGTATTAACTAAATTAGGTATAAAAATGTGTTATGGACTCTGAATAAACGGCTTGCTTGGATCAAATTGATCATTGCGTGATGACCCATTTCCTCCGTCACCTCCCCAACAATTTTTCTACTTCAACAACAAATTTCTGCCTAGGAAAACATACGGTGATAGTGTCTACTCTCTCTGCTTCCCCTTCACTTACCCCAGAAGACTGTTTGCTCTCGGCTTGTACTGGTGAAGCTGCAGTTAACATTCCTGGGAATGGAGGTGCTAACAGAAAGTGCTGCTGCACCTTAATGCTGCAGAGCCAGTGCAGCTTGGACCTTTTTCCTCGGCTTACAGCCATGCAGATGATTGCTGTCCATTTGTGGCACGGCTGTTTGGCTCCTCCTGTAGATCTATAGGGTTCAACTTTCTCTTTTGTCTCTATATAAATATCCTCCCCTTAAGAGGACTGGTTGGCTCAAGTGTTGTCTGGATTAGAGTGGTCCCTGCAGCATTTTATTATTTGAATGATGTGATATGTACTAACGCTGGATAAGAAACAAAGTGTTGGCATCGAGTGTTGTCCGAGACAAAAGAAGGAGCCTGGCTTCATCCTCCTCTCTTGCAGGACCAGGAGTTATTTTTCTACTCCGCAGTGCATACTGAGGTGTATTAAATTCTACGCACTGCTGTGATGAGACTCGGTGCTGCTAACGTAGAAGACTTGTTTCTATTTCTGCCAAACCAGGGAAAAGTGGCTGTATGAGAGCAGAGAGGGTTTGAATGATCACGTTTAGTCATTCCTCCAGAGAGCTCTATTTTCAGAATTTCTGTTCTGCACAGTTTATTGATACCCACGAGGTGTGAAGCTCCTCCTTGCCAATTTTAACCTTGCAAATTGGGGTGTATAGAGGTGCACTTTTAAAAAGTAATATTTCTTTGTGACAGCCTGATTTGAACTTCAGGGATTCTTAGCTGTGATTTTTGCTAAAAGCTAGCTGGTGAACAAAAAAAACAAAAGCAAGATGTTAATTGAAAACGTAACTAAAAGTGAAAAATCTACTAACAAAAAAATGCAGACCTTCTTTCAAGGATAGGTTGACCGACACTGAGATTGAATCTCTGATCCCTAAAATTATATTCTGTATCTCTGCCTAATTTAGATTAAATGACAGGTACTTAGGTAACAGCACTAACAGTTTTCTGTGGTTTAAGACCAAAAGGTGATTTATGTAAGAACATAGATTTTACCCAATGCTGATGGTATTTTGAGAGACTGGCACAATTTCATTGCGATAAGAAATAATAGGGGGAAAATATGCATGTAATTTACCAAACAGATGCACATGCATCTTTTCAGAGAATTGTGGATGTTTAATGTTATTTTTCCTTCCCCTCCCCTCCTTGAATCTTTATTTCCTCTAGTAAGGTTGAGAAGATTATTCAACATTCAGGGTTCCATAAAAAATAAGGAACTTGATTCTTTCTTTTTCCTGGAAGTGCTGAACAATTTGAACCACGGATGCTTGGTTATTTATTTACTTTTTTAACTTAAGGATGTGCATGTGAGCATCTATAGATCTTCAGGTATTATCAAATAGTGGCAGATAAGTTGTGGGTGCCCCATTCCTAGAGGTGTTTAAGGCCAGGCTGGATGAAGCTTTGAGCAACCCAATCCAGTGGGAGGTGTCCCTGCCCATGACAGGGGGTTGGAACTGGATGGGCATTAAGGTCCCTTCCAACCCAAACCATTCTATGATTTATCATGCAAAATCCTGTCTGGAAAAACAATCTCCTAATGCTTCCTTTACTTTTTTCAGGTGGATTTGGAGCCAGAAGGCAAAGTGTTTGTTGTCATAACTCTTACAGGCAGCTTCACAGAAGGTAAGGGAATCTTTTGCACTTGTTTCCATTAAGAGCTGGACTCTGATATGTATTCTTGCCATCAGTTAGCAAGCAGTACATAAGTGAATGACATTTTTCACACAGGCCGTGTACTGTTGCACACCAGAGATTTCTTGAGTGACAGGAGAAGTCTGGAAGGGGCTATTGGTAACAGCTCATGCTGTGTGTGCCCTCTACTCTGCTGTTACTCTGATCTTGGACACAGGGATCTGATGCCAACATGATCTGGTTTATTTATCTGAAGTTGTCCTTCAAATGCATTTTTTTTTGTCACTCATGCTTTCCACCTGGGTGAAAGCTTGCTTTTGAAGGGCAAGCTAAGGAGCATGTAGAGCATGTTTAAAATAGAATGTGTTTAAAACATCTGAATGATTTTTATGTCCCATCTACTTCATGTGCATTTCTGTTTCCTAAGTTAACAGGAAACGTAGATGTTATTAGTGTGACAGCTACTCTGAAAAAATATCTGGACAGATTTTTTTCTCTGTAACTGTATTTTATAGTGTGATGCTTTTAATTTTCCTGCTCCTTATTATGATGCCAGCTATGAGCATGGAAATGAGCTCTGCTGGAGGAACTCAGGAAATCTGGGGTGGGGCTCGGGAAAAGGTTTTCTTCAGATCTACACCATGGTTCTCACTTGTTTTAGCTGGGGCCACAACCTGGGTGGGGGTGTTTTCTGTACAAAAGCCAAGATTCGAGGTAGGATCTGCATTGTTCCCTGTTACCTACAGCCTGGAGGAGCTGGATTTTTTAATTCTTTCTCTTGTTCTGCCTGAGAAAATGATTTCTTGGCATGAAGGCTGTGCCTTCATGGAGTCATGAAGATCGCTTTTTTAAGTTAATTTGGAAAAAGATTTCTGTTCATAACCAGGGAACCGAGAGAGTGCCAAGGTGTGTGAGGGAGGTGTGGAGGACTTTTTGCAGGTCCAGAGGTCATGGCTGTGAGGCAGCAATAGGGTTGAAAAGGACATTAGAAATTGGCTTTAGAATCATAGAATCACCTGGTTGGAAAAGACCTCTTGGATCATCGAGTCCAACCATTCTTATCTGCCACTAAACCATGTCCCTGAGCACCTCGTCTACTCATCTTTTAAATACTTCCAGGGATGGTGACTCAACCACCTCCCTGGGCAGCCTGTTCCAGTGGCCAATGACCCTTTCTGTGAAAAGGTCCTCAGCCGCTCCTCATAAGGCCTGTTCTCCAGCCCCTTCACCAGCTTTGTTGCTCTTCTCTGGACTCGCTCCAGAGCCTCAACATCCCTCTTGTGGTGAGGGGCCCAGAACTGAACACAGTATACGAGGCGTGGTCTCACTTTAATTGATTATGATACAGCTGATGATGGAGAGAGAGTTGAATTGAGGTCAGGAATCTAGAAGGCGTTTACCGACCATCATGCCAGTTTGTATCCACGTGCAAACATGTCACTCTTGGTAGAGCAGAGCTGAGCAGGGACTGTGGGCTTCAGTGTAAATCCAAAGTGTGGTTCAGACTCATGGTGGTAAGCATTAAGGCATGTTGCTAACAAGATCTCAAAGAGAGATGGAGAACTCAAATGTTTGCACCACTGCACTTTCTGAGGAAAATGGGAAATGTTGGAAACGGTTTACTTCTCTCTGTCATTATTCAGGATGTGTGGAGTTACGGAGCGGGAAGATGAAAGGTGCCTCTCGGGGGTTTTCTTGACTGGATAGTCCCATGTGTGGTCACATTTAGCATTTCTAAGAATAGATGTAATCCAGGGCAAGCCTGAGTGCCGATACTAACTTCTCCCAATCGCATTGGTCAGGGAGAAGTTTCCTTCTGAAAAATGGTGAAATCTCTTTCATACCATCATGTTTTATACTGGTTTTTTCTCTTTTTTTTTTTTTTTCTTGAAATGTGAAGGCTCAGAATTGTATTTGAAATTTAAGATTTTTGGAAAGACATCTGAAATTAACTCACAACTTGCACAAAAAGTGCTTCCCACCTCTTTGCCCTAATCTGTGAGGCATCTGCTCCCACATCACCCTGCTAGTTATGGCTAACACAGCACCGACCACTTGAAGGCTTTGCCTGTCTATGGGTACACATAAACCCCAACTGCCTGGGTTAGTAGTTTGCATTAAGACTCCATCAGGGTGGCACGTAGGCTCACATGGAATTTCAGGTAATACAATGGTTAGGGCATTAGAGTTAGATCGTTTTCTTTTGTCTTATAAACGCTTAAGTGTATAACTCTGGTGCATTTCCTGCTCTGAAAAGTATGCAGCAATCATGATGTGGTGCTGCAAAAAAACCCAGACTCCATCAGGTAAGAAGAGCCATGTGGCAGTGTCTGTAGACTGACTCTTCAAGACACCAATGTGTTTTTTTAGCAGCTCACCACTTTTAGTAGACCAGGAGGACAGAAAGGATAATGGAGTGAGTCTGAGCCATCAGGAGCGTTTTAATTTGAAAAGCCTCTGAAAACTCCTCTAAGCACAGGTTGGAGGATTTTTGCCTGCTGCTGGTCCTCATGCATCATCACCCCGTGATTATTTTCAGAGAGGTTTTTGGCCTAGCTACTTGTTTTGCTTATGGGGGCAGTCAAATTCACAGGGTCTCAGGTATCATCTAGCTCCAGAAAAACTGAAAACTCCATGTACTTTCTTTAGCTAAGGGAACAGTGGGATTTTTTTTTGATTAAAAGTTTAACTTGATTCTACTTACGTATGTTGGGGATGGGGCAGAAGGGTGGCACTCCTGTAAGGGGCACAGTATGTCCAACAGGAACATTTATCTACCATCGAGTTGAGAGCAGAATAGAAAATGTACAGCTGGAAAGTGGTCAGTCCTTTATAGGTTCCCATCTGGCTCTTTTGTCCGTCAGTTTTAACATGCTGTTTAAGGCAGGAGAATATGCCCATTTCACATGTTAAAAATAAATATAATTTTTCAGGAAGAGAAAGGAACGGAGCAATAGGAAGTGAGGAAGGTCTAGCAAAATTACCCCTGCCTATCTTTATTTTCTCTGCTGGATGTATTGTTGCTGTGCTAAGCTATATCTGATTATATTAACTCCCCTCATTCAGCTGACATTTCCTGTGCAAAGTGACCAGTGCGAAATTAAAATGGAAATCTCCTTTCCTCCGGAGGAGATTACCTCTTCAAGCACGACCGTCTCTCTGCTGCTGGCGCTGGGTCCTGGTGGCCCCAACACCCCACTGGGGTAGAGGAAAGCACCTTTTCCTCCAACCATCTGCCTCCGTAACCCAAAAGCTGTTTCACTGCAGGCTATTTTATAGAGAAGGTGAGGACTGATTTCTTTCCTGCCAGACTTCTGGCATTGCTTAGGGGTTGATTTTTTCCCCCAAAACCTCTCGCCCTCAAAGAATTGTATTCAGTATTTCCTGGGTTTTCTATATGTAACCCTGCCTGATAAAGGGATGTTTTTCAAGTCATCAAAATTATGGTTTCTTTTTAAATTGCCTTATTTTTTTTAATCTGGATATTTTTCTGGTTTTGTCACTGATGGTGTCTTTAGCATTTCTTGCTTCTTTCTCTTTATATCTTCTTGCTCTTTATCCTTTTAAAAAAACAAATGTGGCTTCTCTGGGAGGTCCATCTTTGTGGTGGAGGTGCATCATCTGAAAGGATGAGGCTCATTTCTAGCTGTGTAGCTGAGGATTGGAGTGGGGTGCAGCATGCTGTGTGTGGGACTATGCAAAGCTGTAGCTGTCAGAAGGCAGTTCAGCTCTATGCAGCCTAGAGGCCACAAGATTTGTGGTTTAAGTGAGCTGGTAGTGTCCTGCCTCCCTCCCTGTGATGACCTATGTGGGTGAGACAATCCACAAGATCTCAACTTTGTTTCAAGGTTGATCCAAAGTAAAATTTCTGCTTTCTTGCTCTCTAAAATTAGTAGTTCTGTGTAGGGAGTTAAGTTCCCTAATGTTATTCCTCTTCTAAGCTTGGCCATAACCATTTCCAGGTAGGCAGCTTCCGAGAAGGTTCTTCTTCCTTGCCATTGATGGAAAGCACCTAGGAGCACCCTGTCAGAAAGACACCATTGACTGGGGGCTGTTTTGGTTCTCCTGGAGTTCTGTTTTTCTCTGTGCACTCTCAGGGTGTCATCCAGGTCCCCCTTGCTCTGGTTGAAGATGACCTGGTGCCTCTGCGAAGAACTCTGTCTCTGAGGCTGGTGTTTTTCATAGCCAGTTACTGACCCTATCAGGGTGATGCATAGTTGGTGTCAGTGGCACAGATTCAGACCTGTTCTCCTCTACTTGTCTCTCTTTGCCCCCGAACACCCCTTTCAGCAGTGGCAGTGAAAGGGCAGCCCATGAATTACTTTCTTCTTGGGCAGGAGGTAACTGATTCGAAATGAAAAGCCTTGCAATGAGTGTGGGTGAGCTCCTTCTGTTGTTGGTGCTCCTGGAGACCTGTGAGTAGAGCTGCAGAAGAGCAGGTGATGTTGCACGCGTCAGGGTGCTTTGCTGCAGTGAGGCCAGGCTGGGCACCAAGAGGCCCCAGGTATGTGCCTGGAGGACAGTGTGAACCTCTCACCTCTGCAAAAGTGGAGCCCCAGATCAAGATGAATCCCCTCCCACCTTTGCCTGCGAGGTGTGTTGCTGTGCCCTCAGTTTGCTGCCTCTCTTGCTATTTGCTCCTTTTAATTTTGAACAAAGCTAATTAAATTAATACACATTAATTATTTGTCTAAATTAATGAATGAAGCAAGCCCTGTAGAAAATAAAGTTCTTCTATTTTTTGTGCTTCTAAATCTTGCAATTTGCCTTTTTAATTTTTTTTTTCACATTGTCAATCAGAGTGGTAATTTTGGCTTGTAGTTCAATTTTAATTTCATGGTTGTGAGGTAACTAATGGTTGTTTCTTTTCATTCAGTGTCAGGAAAGACAAAGACTAATTTGAGGTCTAGGCAAGAAATAGAACAATCAGAATACTGAAAAGCCAAGTGACTTGGTAGAGCAGATATAGCACCCATTGCTAAATATTTAATGTTGGTAGGCTTCGCAGCAGCAAGGGAGCTTGAACCTGCCTCTAGAGCAAGAAATGCTTCTTTATTTTGCAACTGTCACCTCATGTGTTTGGGGTGGTTTGTTCTCAAGCATTAGTCTCTCAGTCTTTTGCTGTAATTTTTCTTAGAATACATTTTTTCTAACGTGAAGTGATTTTTATCTTAAGATGTAGCATTTCCTCAGTAAACATCTACAACCTTAATGTTTCAAATGATGTATATGCTTTGTGTTGTGAAGATCCTTTTTCGGTACTGTAATGCAGCTCCTCAGCCTCACAAAACTTCTGTTAATAACTGCAGATATGTTATTAGGCTCTTGCACAAGAGGGAGTAAAAAGTTATTTACTGGTCCTCTGTAAACTGCAATAATGAATGTTTTCAGCCTGGTTTTGCTTTTTGTTTTTGTTTTGTAATTAAGGCAACAAGTATTGGAAACTAGGAACCAGGAATGAAAAATGTGCTGTTCTCATCTCCTGTCTAGTTGGGTCACTCTTCTGTTTTGAGTTACTAGCCCAAGCAGGGGAATTTTAAGGCATATAGTAGCCACCATCCAGAGAACCTCCTAATCCGAATAAGTAATATCAATGCAGAATAGGAGAAAGAAAGTTGTGCTATCTTTCATTCACAGTCTGCTCTAAGTCTTTAATGTCTAGTTGCAAGTCATATGAGAGCAGCAGGAGACATGTTTTTCTCTATCCCTGTATTTTTTTTTCCAATGCCTACACTTTTTCCAGTATTTTACACTTGTCACATATGTTCATGCTGCCAGCAAGAGATTTCCAGATGCACTCCATGTTGGTTCAATTCTGCGCTTCCAGAGGGAACTAGGTCAGAACAATGTTGGGTCCAACAGGGAAGAAAATATACTCTAAAAGCATCCTGGAGAAGACTGAGTCCTTGCAGAGATCAGGTTCATTGGCCATAGATGCTGAGCATCTCTGCCTGGGAGGCAGGTGAACTTCACTGCATTCCCAGCATTGCTGGAAGTTGTCAAGCAGGATAAAAAGCAAATGGCAATTACAGAGGCTGATCTTGAAGTCCTGAGGAAGTATTGCTCTCCTAGAGGTCAAATGCTGTGACCCTGCACCCGGCAGAGATGTCAGCCAAACCAACAGGAACAAGAGCAACTTTATCCTTGTTATGAAGCCTTCATGAATTAAGCACAAGGATGTTCAAGTTTCTCGGCAACACTGAATATCTCAGGAGAGAATTTCCAAGTCAGAGAGACCACGAAGAACCTCTTGGAGATCCTTTTCACAGGGGTGAGCCTTTCGATGTTCTGGGAGATATCCTTTGGGCTATGAGTGGCCGTTAGGAGAAGGGGCTGTACTGTGTCTTCCCGAGCTGCTGTTCACCTGCCTTGTTCAAACTGACAGTGGCGTGAGAAGGAGTCATTGTGATGAGAGCCAGCCCAGCCCTGGAAGGCAGACAAAGTGGATGAACTTGGAGATAAAGAATAATTGTTACAGTTTGTGGTGGGAGGATGGTATGAGCAATTTTTTTAAAAATGAAGCCTTCAAAATTTGCCTAGTACATTTCATATTTAAATATTGCAGAGAGAAGACGAGTATTTTTGCACCCTGGCTCTCATATGCTACACGTTCTTCTCCTCCATTAACAAAAAAAAGAAACAAAAGACAATATTGTTGAATCCTGAATTTTCACAGGAAAATAAGGGATTTTAACAGGAAACAAACAAACAGAACTGTTAATTCCTGGTTGCTGGAAGATCTAGGCCCTGGGAGATGAAAAGGTTTGCTTGGTGTTCTGAAGGGACTCCAGTGCAGAGCCAGGAGGTGAACAAAACCTCAGCCTGCTGCATATCCCCATGGCCACCTTTATTAGTTGGAAAAAGATCTATTTGAACTCCACAGCTATTACAGAATGTCTAGTGCAGAGAGGTTTTTGGCAGTAATTCATGACTTGCCAAGATGTGCCAACTGTGACAAACAGCAGTATCAGGGTTAATTTTACTTCCTCAGTGGGCTGTGTTTTGTCTGGGCTCTGAAACCTAGATATAAATATGCAAGCTTGCAAGCTGCTCTGGGATTTCAGTGTTCCTGGCTGTAATGAGAAACAGAGATTTTTTTTTTTTTTTTTTTTTTTGCTTTATTTTAATGTGATTCCTGGAAGAAGTGACGGTGGTTCCCAGAGGAGCTTACATCTATCAGCTTGGCCTTGGAAGACAGCACTGGAGCGGGTGTTTGTGCTGCAGTGAAGCAGTGTGGCACATGTGGGCTGGAAAGAGCAGACCATGGAGCTGTTGGAGGTCAGGATTGATCCTATGCCCAGGAATGATGACAGCAGCCCTGTCCCTGGCTGCTGTTCCCTGTGCTGGGGGAACCAGCTATCTCCCTCCACACCTACTGTGGTCAAGGCACCTGGATGCTGCCCTGAACTGGGATGAAGGGTGGTACCTCGTACAGCAGCACAAATGGTTGTCCTGGATTCCCTAGACCATAATTTTCAAGGTACTTTATTGTTCCAAAAATAGAGCTCTTCACCCAATGTACACGAGCCCAATTTACACACAAAATCGAGATATTTGTGTTTTTTTCAATTCTGCAGAATGGAGTGCTGAGCATTCAACAGAGCCGGCGCAGCTTGCATTGGATTATAGGGTATTAATAGACATTCAAACAAAGAACTGAGATAATACCTTTTCTTGCTGGTTCATTATGATTTCATAATAAGAGATCCCTGTGCACATGCCTACCTTTACTTAAATATTCAGTAAGCAGGAGGTGTCTTATTTAGATCCAAGATCCCTTCCATATATATATGGTTTTTTAGTATTTGATCGCCCTAAGGTTGGTGGCAGAGACAAATCTTGTTGACCTTATTCCAGTCTTATTGTTTCAAGCGAATGCAAGATTAACTGCCTTCTTCATTAAAAAGTTACCAGTTATCCTTGCTATGTACAGGCCTTCAAGCACCTGCATAATGTTATAAATCCTCTTTTTTTTTTTGCCCAATTCCGCCACCCTATTACTACTTGTGCTTTTGGCCGTGTTTTTTTTTAATCTTGCTTCTGTCTGTACCTGGGTCTGGATTCCTCCATCAGGTTGGCTGGTGAAATAGGTGAACTGCTGACCAAGAGCCCCAGTAGTTTACTTAGGGCCACCCTGTCAATCTGTAGTAGAAACTGGATAGAAAAAAAGAAACCAACTAACTGAAAAGCATCATTTTTTTTTTAACCTCACTTTCGCTGACTACTAAATTAGGCTGTGTCACATTTAATATCCAGGTCTGGTAGCTCTGGCTGCTGGAGGAAACTCCTACTTTAGGTGGTACCACCACAGGCAAGTGTCCTTCTTGTGTCTGGGTGTCTAGAAGACCCTGTCACCTGGCAGCTGTGGAGAGGAGGACTGGACTTGGTGCATGAGTGGATCTGCTGGGCCTGTTGACATAAGAAGATGCTGTAGTGCCATGGTGCTTAATTAATTCAATTTACCTAGAAGATATTAATGCATTATTAGTGCTTGCTGGGGGCCAAGGTTCCCTCTGGCCCTGCAGACACAAGGAGGATCAGCAACATCAGTCAGCGGCAGGTTGTGGATGTTGTGGCAGTCGATTCCTGCCCCTCACTGGTGTGGGGCAAGGTCTCACTAAAGCCAAGCATCGTGGGATCTTCAGGTTTAGGCAAACTGGCACAGAGCTGCAGGAAGCAGAACTAGTGAGGCTTTTGAAAGCAAATACTCATGTTTGCAATTTGTACCCCTGTGTTCTGGGTTGTTCCTGAGTGTGCCCAGCATAAAATGCTGAGTTTCTTGCTCTTCAGTGATAGCAAGTTTTTGTTTTCAGGAGTGTTTCAGCAGTGATTCAGTTGTTGTCCAGCATGATGATGCTGAATCAAAATAGAGTTTTAAGCAAAGAGATCCTGGTGTAGTTTTGCCAGGGCAACCTCAGGCTTGGTAGAGGAGAGGGTGGGGAGGATGAGAGCCTCTGCTGTCTCCATCTGCCTTCTGCTGTCTTTGGGAAAATCTACCTGTCTGTGATCTTCTGGGAGAAACTGCATTAGATGAGTGTGGCTTTGAAGGCTGTGGACACTGCCTGCACTGAGCAAGTTCCCACCGCAGTGACTGTTCCTCCTGGCAATGCTGACACTGCTGGTAGTTGCAGATATGGGACTACGGCAGTTTCATAATTGATGGTAAATCTGTCTGCCTGAAAAGGATGCTCTTCGATTTCCCTTGGGCTGTCTTCACAAGGGGCCAGTTCAGCACCAGCTGGGTGGACTGGAGAACTGAGCATATCTGGAACAGGAGTGTGGGTTGGTTTCAGGCTCTGGTTTGAGCTCAGTGCTGGCCTGTAATAATGCAGCAAGACAGTGGGGAAGAAGGCAGGAGATGTGGCTGAGTAAGTCTGCGCCCTCCATGCCCTGCCTGCTGGAACATGGGGCAAGGATGAACAGTGGAAATGCTGGGAAAAGTCACTCAGAGAAGAGACAGAGCCATAAAGCCAGAGTCTGGATCAAGGACAAAGAAGAAGCGTAAGGAGATAGAAGGAAGTAGGAGGCTGGTCTGGAGTTTGGTGATGGGTGGATGTGGTCAGGAGCTCTAAGGAAGAAGCACCTTAAAAAGCTCAAAGGCTTAAAAATGGTGGGAAGGCAAGAATACGGACAGATGGGTGGTAGAGGACCTGCAGAGGACAAGGAAAAGCTACAGCAGATGCATCGTGACCTGCAAAGCTCACTTCTTGCTAGACTCTGGAACCAAGTTTTTAAGCGCAGAATCTCAGCTCTTTTCTGCCGTCTAGCTGCCAAACTTGTTGAGCAAGTGTGGCCAGCCAGCACTAGTGCTGGATCTGCACAGCAGAGCATAGTCCTTTTCCATGCGATGTTCCCCTGTTAGTGCTGTCCTCTCTTCTTTGGAGCTGTGTGTCTGAGACCACAGCTGTGCTGGTGAACCAGGACCATGGAGGGGGGAGGCTGCTCCAGTTCAGGGGATGAACATGTGGCCATTGATAGTTTTATTTGTTTAGAAAACTTAAGAAATCATAGAATAGTTTAGGTTGCAAGGGACCTTAAAGATCATCCTGTTCCAACCCTCTTGCCATGGGCAGGGACACCTTCCAGTGGATCAGGCTGCTCAAAGCCCCTTCCAGCTTTGTCTTGAACACCTCCAGGGATGGGGCAGCCACGACTTCCCTGGGCAACCTGTGCCAGTGCCTCACTGCCCTCACGGAAAAACTTTTCTTCCTAATATCTAAGCTAAATCTCCCCTCTTGTAGCTTAAAACCATTCTGCTTTGCCCTATCCGTGCACTCTCTTATCAAGAGCCCATCCCTGGCTCTCCTGTAGCCCCTTCAAGTACTCGAAGGCTACTGTAAGGTCTCCCCCAAGCCTTCTCTTCTCCAGGCTGAATAAGCCCAACTCTCTCAGCCTGTCCTCGTAGGGGAGGTCCTCCAGTCCTTGGATCATCTTCATCTCAAAACCAGAAACCTTTGCATTTGAAGAATATCACTAATGTTAGAAAATCAGACTCTGGAAATCAGGAAATGCTGAATTTTTATGGAAAATTTGTCCTTCCTGTGTGTTCACGATACAGACTTGCAAATCACACTTGCAGATAAGTGAGAAAAAGAGGCAGAAAGATGTGTCTTCTCCAGACTGCTCAGCTCAGAGTATTTAAGTGGTGAGTGAGGAGTCTGGGCCCCTAGGGTGGTCCTGTGTGGTTTTTACCTGCATTGTCTCTGGTCCTGTATTTCACCTGTGAATGCTGAGTAGAAAAACGGGTCCTTCAGAGAGAGGCTCCAGTATTGCATCCAAACGGGCTGATGATAACTTGCTCACGGGGGGCATCACGCAATTGACCTATAGAGGAATCCCATGTTCCTGCAGCAGGCACCTAGGACCGAGTCCATCAGCACATATAGCTTTGGGCTGTGCTGTAAGGAGTGCAGAGCCTGACTGCTAGGGACGCAGACCTTGCAGAAAGCACAACAGTGTCTGGCTGATTATCCTCCCAGATTGATTTCACGCCCCACATCACGCCAACACCTTTACGAGGTGCACAGCAAACCAGATCTGGGAGCTGATCCAGCTGGAAAATGACTGTGGAAGGAAGTGCTGGAAGGAAGGCAGGGTGCCATTTGGGGGAAGAACTTCTTAAATTGGTGTAAGGGCTGTTGTGAGCATCAGACCCCAGTCTGGCTTTCATCTCATATCATTTGATCCTAAAGAAATTCCCTCCTTGTCTGTTCCTTCTCCACTGAGGCACTGGGAAAAAAAGTGAAAGCAGACCCAGGTTTGGATGTCTCTCACAAGCTGTTGGAGAAAATGATTTTCTTCCTTCTCACTCACTTCTGCTTGTTCATTAACTGAGAGGAGTGAGATGGGAGAGCCAGCAGGGAGGCAGAATGTGTACTTATTAATACTGCTATTACACCTGGTTTTGCAAGAATAAAATTGGTTGGTGGTGCTGGTGGCTGTTACAGAGTTGGTGAAATGGGCAAGGTCCTTCCCTATTTCTTTGTGCAGAGACATCTTCCCTTGATGTGTTCAAAAAGCATGTAGACATGGCACTTTGTGACATGGTTTGGTAAGCACAGTAGTGTTGGGCTTATAGTTGGACTGGATGATCTTAAGAGTTCTTTTCCAACCTTAATGATTCTGTTCTCTTCTATTCTATGAACTTGAGCCAAGGCAAGCAACACCCTCTCCATGTGGCACCCAGCACTTTTAAAGCTGTGTGAATTTGCTACATATGTTTTCCAAATCTCAGAAACGGAGAAATACGTATCGCAGCATGAAATGCCTGTTGGGATGGAGATAGGAAGGGGTGATAGATCAAGTTTAGTTGTGTTTGCTGAATGGGAAGCTGTCGGGACAGCTGTGTTTTCCCAACACGCGGTTCCTCCTGGCTTGCAGCCCTGGGGATATCCCTCTAGGAATTAATAATCATCTGCCAGCACTAGGAGGGGTGTAGTGCATGGCAGAGCAGCAATGGTTTGTGCTATCTGCAGAAGTGTTTTAGGATGGTCTGTGCCATGAAGCCAAGCGTGGCTGCTAGCCTGAGCGCTTGAGTGTGCAGTATTTCCTTACTCCATTATTCTCTTGATGAGAAGAGGTACTGTTTTTTGGCAGGTATCTTCATGGTAGCAGCAAGCTTGGCATACAAGAGGCTGATTTTTTTCTTTTGACAGCTGCTTTGCTGTGGCAGCATCTTGCTCAGCCCATGGTGTGTGGGAATCTGCGTGGGAGAGCAATGTGGTAAACAACCTGCTTTTTAAGGCTGTTGCAATTAAAGAACCTATTAGCAAGCTGCCACATGGATATCTCAAGAGTACCAGGGACTAGCTGTGTAATCAGAGCTGAGTATGCAGCTAAACCACTTGGGCTGGGTCCATGTGACTGCTGGGTGACCAGTCAACCAGGAGAATCCAGGTGTTGCAGGGAGGTGATTCAGGTGTTGGTCATCCTCCTGGTGAGCCCCAGGCCAGCGCACCTGCAAGAACCGGGCAAAGGCTGAGACATGGCACGACAACGTCCCTGACAGCAGAAAGAAGGAAGTGCTTAACTTGTCCTACTTAATTAGCTCTTCCAATTAATTTGTTCCTGATTAGATTCCAGTTGTGCTCTGCCTTACAGTTTGCTTTCCCACTAAAAGATGCAGTACCTCTAGCGAGCAGAGCATGTCCTAGGGGTGGCTGCTGTGTTGAGGAACGCGGTTGCCATTTGTGGAATGGCTGCATAGCTGTGAGTCCTTCCAGTTACAAGCTGTTTGATGGTCTCATTTCAACTGGCTTTCAGTTGATCCTGATTTGTTTGTGCATTTTGTCTCAAGTTACATAAAGAATATTTTCCTGGTGCTTCTTCTTTGAGCACAGATGTTCAGCCTGTGTCTCTGGAATAGCTGCACTGCTTAAATATAAAGACATGAATTTTAAGCAGATTTAGCTGAAACCTTGTGTGGACACCCTCATTTTAATGCCAGAGCAGAAGATTTTGATTCTGAAGCTGGCCACATAGTCCCAAAGAAGGGTGTCCCCAGAACGTCTACTTAAAAATAGCTTTAATCTGCATCTGGTTAAAAATAGGTTTAAGTTGGAGCTTCTGCTTCCCTGTGTGGGTAGGGCCTCCTTATAGCGTGTTGTGATACCTTATACGGAGCCACCTACGAGTGTGCAAGTTACTGATGGTTACGACACGCATGAGCCCTGAGGCACTGGGAGAGGGGAAGGTTCAAGATCTCCCTTCTGTTTTCTCAGCCTGCCAGTTGTGCTTTTCTCAAGGATTTTGCACAGATGCTAGTGGCTTTGACCTGTAAACGCTGTCACTCCATTAGTACAACTTCTGCTCTGTAGCCAGCGTAGTTTGAAATCTTCTAAAGCTTATGGTGCAGAGGGCTGCTGGCACATGCATTAATCATGGAAAAGATCAAAGTTGCTTTGTTAGTTTTGTTTTCCTGCTTTTAATGAATAATATATTTAAATGCTTTCCTTCCCTAATAAATCACATCTCAACATTTTTCTCTTCAGTTTAATAGGTGGGAAGGACTAACAGGAGGTTTTACAATGGAAATTCACTTGCCCAAGCACAAGGAAATAATAATGATTATAATTGGGGAAGGGGAGAGGAGGAGGAATCAGTTCATTAAGGCTCTAACGAGCAACACAGTGAGAAATACGAGTTATTAGTATTATTTGCACATCTTAAAGTAAGGAGGAAGATTGTCCCCATCTTATGATAAAATTGAGATTGCAAGCAGATGTGCTTTTCTGCCTGAAGCTGAGGAGGAGAGGTGGTTGTTACTGTCTGTTTCTTTCTGTTTGTGTGAGTCAACTTAAATGTTTAATACTATGGGGGGAGGTTTTTTCTGTCACCTGTTCTTGCCCCAGATCAATGTGACAGACTAGGTTATGGAGTGGTTGCGGATGAGGTCATGCTGGCAGGTCTGAGATGGAAGGAACTCCATCATGAGGAGGGAGCAGTGGGGCTGGGGTGTCTTTTTTGGACCCTGCTTTTGGAAGACCATGGGAACTGCAACCAGAGGGTGAAGCTTGTAGCTGTAGTCTGACGGGATGTGATCTGGATAATTTATTTTGCTTTTCCAAATCTCATAGGTACTGTGTGCCTCCTGCTGGCTACAGGAGCTGTGGATCTGGCTTTCCTGTTACAGTGCCTGTCTGGGGCTCTGAAGGGCTCAGCTTTCTGATGTCTCACTCAAGTCCCTCCTCTGATTTAAAATAAAAACCTTCTCTCTTGACATCTCCTCTTTGTGCAAGCTGAGACAGTTCTTCTCCACTATAATCACACCAGCCTGATTTCTCTTGCAAACAGAAGTATCATGAGGTTGCCATCTCCAAATTAAGGCAGAGATGGAATGATAAAACAAAGCGCAGGTAAAATCTTTCTTGCCTTCGGCAGAGAAACAAACACAGGGTGAAAAAGGGGGCTGTCCCTTCTCTCACAGTGGTGTGGCTGGAAAAAGAAGGGAGAGGAAAGTGGTTGTCTCCTTCAAACACGTCCTCCTTGGCAGGTAGCAGCTTTTTTCCAGCCCGTGGCTTGGAAAGCATAAATGGGCTGGCATGCAACAATCTCTGCCTGGCCTCTTATGCAGGGGCTTGCTCATGTTTGCTGAAGTTTTTTATCCTCAGTATTCCAGTTGCTTAGGTAGTTCTTACTTACCACAGAAATGAATGGAAAGCCTTTCCATTCATATTTTTCAGCCTTGCATGACATGCTGTAGTGTCTTGCTTCAGAGCTGTCAACATCCACAAGCAGATGTCTAAAAAAATGTTCCCAGAAATAACTTGTGAGAGCAGATGTGAAGAATAATACTTTTGAGCTGCCTTGCGCATGTCTGAAAACCTGTGTGGCAATCATGATTAAAACTCTATGCAAAATAACCTGTGTGGTATTTATAAGTCGTTGGTAGACTTGAAATGGCAGCAGAATACTTGTTTCAAGAGTTTCTCAAGCTGCCTTCTTCCTCCTCTCTCGTGTTCTCACAGGCCTTACGCAAACAGATAAGAAGAATCTACTGCTCCTTCAGCCTTAGCACTGAGCTTTACCAGCTGCATTGCAGCCCTCTCCCCTCCTGCATGTGGCTTCCAGCAGTCACACACCGGTCACTCCAGCTCTGCAGAGCTGTCCTTCTCTCCCTCGCACTGCTACATCCAAGTGCAAGAGACTATGAGTGAAGAAAACTGAACCCCCCAAAAAGTCCTGGACCGCAGTTTCGTGCTGGGGAGGTGAACAGTGAGATTAGCATTGATGGATGCAGAGTAGTAGCTGGGAAACGTGGAGACTTTCAGCTTTGCCTTCTCATCTGTTGGTGCCACCAGAGCTTTGACATCATTGTGTAATTCTAAAAATAAACCTATGATGGACTTTTGTAGCCATGGCTGAGCACTACCATGCTTACTGATATTGTCATGTGAACATCATTGATCTTGTTCTTAGTGCTGCTGCATTGAAGCATCCTTGTTCAGCCTCAGTCGGTGAGACCTGAGTTGAGTTTATCTCCTAGACCTAGCAGGAAAATGGAGAAGACAAATCTGCCCTATTTCAGCACTTGGACAAGAAAAAAAGATCTTGCCTTGAATGTGAAGTTCTATGTGATTTCATGCAGGGATGATGACATGTTTTTGCATTTCCAAGACTGCTGATAATGCTGTTTCATACTCATGAGTAGGAAATATTTTTTTTCTTTTTTTGATTCAGAGTGCCATTATTCCTGTTCCATTGATGGTTGACATCTTAAAAGATGAACTGTCCATTAACTGGGGTTTTCGATCAAGCCTTAGTAGAAGACAACCTAGTCATGCCAGCAGGAGCTGACTCTTTCTGTAGTCTTCATGCAAGATTTTACCTAGTTTCAGGGGGGAAATGGCAGCTGGATCAAACGTAAGTCCCAGCCTGTGTTTGATGTGCAACATGTTTGCTTTGCAATGAGCCTCTCCTGGGATATGAACCTATTTGGTTTTGTGTGCAGACTGGCAAAGGCAGCAGCACAGAAGCTTTGATGGGCATGAAATGGAGGAAAAACCCTGTGGTTAACATGATCTTGGCGGATGTTGCTGTTTTCCAGCTGGCCAATTCATGCATCCAAGTGACTTTTGGAGGGAACTCAAGAGAAAGCTTCTGCAGTAATTAGGAGGTACAAAGCCTAGTACTACGGAAGCAGAGCAGTAAGCAATGGAAATACCACTTTGGGTTGTAGCCTTTAAATCCTTTTTCCTTTCCAGAGTCAGGTTGTCAGCTTCTTCTTTAACACTGTGTTGTGTTTATAATATTTTAATTAGTAAGACTTCCTGTGATTTTGACCATCCGTGGAATTATGGTGATAAAATTCCTGGTTAAAAGATACTGAGCATTTGTAAGGGGATTTTTTTCATAAAATAAGTGTTTTCCAGCTTGGAAAATAAACATCTTGGTTTAGCATCTGTTTATATTCAGTAGGTGTGAGGAAACCTGCTGTTGGGTAAATACTGAGAAAACACCTCTTTACTATTGGCTGGAGGTTGTGGATGTGTGTAGTCATTCCATCCATTTATTTGATTTGTTTTCATAGAATCATAGAATGATTTGAGTTGGAAGGGACCTTAAAGATCATTTAATTCCAACACCCTGCCATATTTTTTTTTTCCTGAAATGCCCACTACTGCTCACCATTACAGCCAGGGCTAGCTGAGCTGTTAGCCTCATCTGAAATTGTTCAGTGCTGCAGCACTTGTGAGAGGCGAGGAGTCTGTCAATCCACTATCTTGCATTTTACAGTCTAATAAATTCATCAGTTGGTCTCTGCTCTGTGTCACGCAACAGAATCTTACTTGCAATGCTTCCAGGGGAGCGTAGGATAACATGTACTGTTACTGCTAGTAATAAAAAGGCTTAATTAAGTTTTAATCTATTAGTACTATTGCTGTAAGACTTTTTACATTGCATTATTTAATGTCTATATTTCTTCCAAAGAAAAATTCTGTTGATGCCTACAGGAGTATAACACTAGAAATTTTCATGTGTCAGGATGTACTCAAATGACCTTTCTACCCCACAGCAGAGAGGCAGCCCCTTGAATCCTGTGTTCAGTTTAGGTCCCTTCACTACAAGGTGGGCATTGAGGAGCTGGAGCGTGTCCAGAGAAGAGCAACAGAGCTGATGGAGTGGCTGAAACACAAGTCTTACGAGGAGTGACTAAGGGAACTAGGGCTCTTCTGTCTAGAGAAGAGGCTGAGGGTAGACCTTACTGCTCTCTACCTGAAAGGAGGTTGTAGTGAGGTGAGTGTTGGTCTTTTCTCCTGAGTAACAAGCAAGAGGATGAGAGGAAATGGCCTCAAGTTGCAGCAGGGGAAGTTTAAATTGAATATTAGGAAAATTATTTAGCTGAAAGGGTTCTCAGGCACTGGCAGAGGTTGCCCAGGTTGAGTCATCCTCTCTGGAGATATTTAAAAGACATGTAGATGTGGTACTTTGTGACATGGTTTAATGTTGAACTTGGCAGTGTTAGGTTACTGGTTAGACCAGATGATCTTACGTGTCCTTTCCAACTTAAAAGATTCTATGATTCTCTGACCTTTGCTGTGCTGACATTAGAGCAGTTGGTAGCACAATGGTGAGATTGATTTCCAATAGATGAGACCTGACAGGCATTAACTGCTTGTGGCAAATCAAATAGTTACACGCACAGCGCTTCATCCTGCAGCTTTTCCTCTTGTCTTACTGCTGTAGGTATGCTACCAATGTAAGGACTCAACTGAAATTACCACGTGGAATGAAAAATGGAAGATCTCTGGATGGAAAGGGGAGAGTCTGCTAAGCTTGAGGGGCAGGTAGGGCTGTCTGATGCTGCTGCTGAGTGGTGACTAGCGTGGTAGCACATGCAGATGTCCTTAGATGACTTAGTGGGTTATTTATTCTCCTTTCCATACACATGTGTAATTTCCACTATAATCAACACGTTAGGCATGAGTGGAGAGGAGGAAAGGGGAAAAGGCTTTTTATTATTTAACTTTGTCGTTACTTTTGCACATAGGCAGACACAGTAAATACACTGTAGTTACAGACATCCAAATTTAACCATGAACATGGACAACTCCTTTCACTGAGCAATTAGTTGCCTGTTTTCATAGCACTGTTTGGACATTCGAACCATTCATGGTCGTTTTTGCTTTACTAGAGATTAGAGGCTTTTAGAGGTCTGGAACTCCTAAAGTGGTATAGAGCTGCTTTGTTTTATAAAGGCACCCTGTATGCAGAAAGAAAGTATATATTCTATAGCAAACTAGCCAGGATGAAGTATATGAGTGAGCAAAATGTCTATGATAACTTACATATTCTGACACTAAAGGTGAGAGGCATGAGGGGCTGCTGCACTGGCCATGCTGTCCTCTAGCAGACTTCAGTGCTGCGTTGGTGGCTTCTGCACACAACCTCTCGCCCAGCAGCACTGTGAGCTGAGGAACTGCCACCTTAGGGGTTGAGGGGGGCTGATGTTGGGGAGGAAAGTGGTTTAGGTAGTGATGTATGCCACCATTTCAAAATCACTTGCACCTAGTTGGAAGGTTGAATTTGCCTGCTTCATGATGTGGTGCATGGGATGGGTGAGCGCCCAAGCCCTCTGAAAGAGGGATTTATTCTGTGAGATGTGGTTGTATACGTAGGTCCACTAGATTGCATGGTAGATGGTCTCCTGTAGCTATTCTTAGGCCTGAGGTGTGGCTGAAGTTGTGCTGTGCTCTCTCTCCCATTTTCACTCAAGACAGCATCATCAAATGGGAAGAACAGTTCCTAAAAGAGCTGATTGTGTCTGAAAAGCAATCCAGGCCTTGCTGAAGTCAGTCTCCTGCTTAGTAACAGTTAGATCTGCTATAATTTAGTGAGAGGTGAATGTAAGCATTGGAGTGGATCACATGGAAGATGTAGAGTATTTGGAGAAATTAGCAGGGCAATGCAGCCAAGTAGTATGGGAAAATGTGAAATTTGAGGAAAGTTTTAAATACAAATGATACTTAAAAAAAACTCGTGGCATGTGTCTTAATCAAAAGGGAGACTGTCAAATGGAAGCTGTTGCACTGCATATGAGATATCAATGGCTAGAGAACAGGAGATGGAGGCCAAGTACAGCTCAAAGAAGGCTCAAGGCTGGCTGTGCACGTGATCCACCAGCACAGGCAGTACGGAGACTTACCCTCCTGCCCATGAAAACCAAGTTCCTGTCAGTTTTTGATCTG
This sequence comes from Clamator glandarius, assembly GCA_033459285.1. Lineage (NCBI taxonomy): Eukaryota > Metazoa > Chordata > Aves > Cuculiformes > Cuculidae > Clamator > Clamator glandarius. The sequence goes on from JAUNZM010000428.1 coordinate 1,079,615, forward strand.
CCTGAATCAATTCAAAATTGCACTCCCTCTGAGGGCAGACAAACCTCGTGGAGGTACGCTAGTGCCCCACTCAGTGGCTTTGAGAGCCATCTTCGAGTGTCCCCCACTCCTGGTGCACAGGGCTGGTTTGCTCTTGGCTTCTTGTGGGCTGCTCAATGCTTGGGGAAGCACCAGGGAGCCAATTACCCCATGCTGATCCTCGAGGGAAACTGTAGCAAACCCGGAAACTACATGAGTTAAATTGGGAACATATTCTCTTAAACTCTGTTAAATATGAGTGCGTGAACTTGAGGCGCATCAGCTGCTGGCTTTCTAATGGAGCAGCTGGTATGAAGCAAGCTGGTAACTGGATTCCTTCCATAGGTGATTTACAAACATGGTCACCATCCACTCATAAACCCTCCTCTTTCTTTTCCATGCCTTGGAAGTGCTTCTGCACGTGCTAAAAGCCAAGACAGGGTACGATTGAAGTTTCGGCTCTGATACAACAAAACACTTATATGCCAAGATCAAGGAGATGTTCTCTTGAATTTAACGGTGGGCAAATTCTGTAATACTGTAAGGCTATTTCTTTCTAATTCTTGCATGAAGCTGCAGGAGGCTTGGGCTCAGTAAAGGCATCTTTCTCTTTTGGGGGAGAGTCATGAATTGGTTGACGTCTTCAAGTTCTTCTCAGTCATGTTTCCTACAGTGGATGATAAGGCTATTGAAATTGTGCAATGATGATTGAATGTTTGGAAAGGATATTAAACCTCCACACATCAGCTCTCACTTCAGGAGATCAAAATGACATTTCATGTGTGGGAAAGAGGCAAATTATCTGCCAGCTGCAGGGTTTCTCCATCTTGCTGTCATGTGTTTCTTGTGGCCCACTGACAGATGCAGGATGCTGAACTAGGTGGACCAATGTTCCAATTCAGCCTGGCAATTGCTGTGGTCCCCTGAGTCCTTTTGACTTCAATGAGAATTAAACACATGTTGAAGGACTTCCCTAGAAAGGCAGGGTTTTCTGCGCCAGTGTCTGTGCTCAGCTGCTTGAAGCTCTGCAGTTAAGAAAGCAGGTTTCTGTTCAGTGCTTGGATGAGCCCTACCACATCCTTTTTTGTGTTTTGGTGGGGAACCCCCTAATTTATAGCATGCACTCCCATTTAAAAAATAAATGCAAGCTGTCCTAAAGTCAAGCCATTCTCCATGTCGCAATTATGCCATTGGGAAGGGGGCTTCCATTAGTGCCTGGGGAGGAGTTGTGTGCACAAATAGCTTGGAGAAAACAACAGATAAAAATGAGCTTTACTTCTAAACCTGTGTGGCAAGAGTACCGAAATACACCATGTGGCTTGTGGCCCTTTGAAGTGGCTGGGATCAGTACTGACAGGATGGTTTCCCTTATTTCCACTCCTACAAAGAGGACTAGGAAATACGCCTGTGATGTGGGACTCCTACATTTCAAGCCTTGATCAGGTTGACATCTTTTTCCCTTTTTTCTTCCCACAAGTGGTTAATCAACAAAGCGAGTTGAAAGCAGGGAAATGCTCTGCCCCCTTTTAATGGGTAAATGAAGTGGTAGGGTATCGGCTTCGTTTAGGTACTGCTGCCTCTCCATCGCTCCAGGATGATCATATGAGTGGGAAGTTTATCGACTGTCTGTCCCTTCCTGTGTCTTTATATCCATGCAGGGGGCTTGGCAACAGCTGGCTTTTGTATTGCATCCAGTCTGTGCTCAAAACAAGAGTCTTGAGCACATACATTGATGCGCAGTCACCTCTGGCAGACTCTGGTATGTGTCCCCAAAACACACTTGTTAGCAGGACCTTCACTTTGCCAAACAACTAACTTGAAAACTGAAAAATCCATTTCTAATGAGGCGAGTGTGCCCCGGATGAGGCTTTGATCTGGGAAGCTCGGCTGAATCTGACCAGGTCCGTGCAATAATCCCAGAGACAGCTGGCTGTGGTTTACAAGTCATATGGCTGCTGCTGTATGGGAGCGGCTTTCTTGATCTAGAGCTCAGTTCTGCCTTTTAAGAGTGACTTGTTTTGTGAAAATTGAGCTTTGCGAGGAAATTGTCATATGGCTGAGCTAAAGCCAGTGAAAGAGAAAAATTAAATTAAATTCTGGAACAGTTCAGATCTGAATACCAGCAGTTTCTGGGTCCATGCTTTCCAGAACTATAAAATATTATTTACCCTTTGGAATATGAGCTCTTTAAACAGTGACACATATGAAACAACTAACACTCCTGGGAAAATTTGGCAATGCCTTTTTATCCAGTAGAGGAAGCAAAATTGCTATAAACTGTGATCCTGAAGAGCAGCATGAGAATCCCTGAGAGGGATAAACACTATTTGCTGAGCAAGCATCACTGTGGCTCAGCAAGTGGGGTGCGATGAGCAGGGACATCTTCTACTCGATCAGGCTGCACAGAGCCCCATCCAACCTGACACTGAATGTTTTCAGAGATGGGACACATACCACCTCTTTGGGCAACCTGTGCCAGTGTTTCATCACCCTCAACATAAAAAATTTCTTCCTAATATCTAGTCTAAATTGCTCCTCTTTTAGTTTAAAACCATTACCTCTTGTCCTATTACTACAGGCCCTGTTAAAAAAGTTTTCCTCCATCTTTCGAATAAGGCCCCTTTAAGTATTTGATGAGTATTGAAGTATTTGATGAGGACAGTGCTGAGGTACTTAATGCCTTCTTTACCTCAGTCTCTAAAAGTAAGGAAAGTTGTTACCTCTGTGTACAAACCCAGGAGTTAGAGGAGCAGAACAAAGCTCCCATGATCCAAGAGGAGGTGGTTAGAGACTGACTTGCCCAACTAAACACCCACAAGTCTATGGGGCCAGATGGGATCCACCCAAGGATATTGAGGGAGCTGGCAGATGTACTGGCCAAACCCCTTTCCATCATCCTCCAACAGTCCTGGGAGACTGGGGAAGTTCCACTGGACTGGAGGCTGATATTGTGCCCATCTACAAGAAGGGGCACAGGGAGGATCCAGGGAACTCCAGGCCTGTCAGTCTGACCTCAGTGCCAGGGAAAGTCAAGGAACAGGTGATCTTGAGTGCTATCATGAAGCACATGCAAGAGAACCAGGTGATCAAGCCCGGTAAAAACGGGTTCACAAAATGCAGGTCTTGCCAAACTAACCTGATCGCCTTCTATGACAAAGTAATCGGCTACTGGATGAGGGAACAGCTGTGGATGTATCTTCTTGGACTTCTGTAAAGCTTTTGACACAGTTTCTCACAGCATTCTGCTACAGAAACTGTCGGCCTCTGGCCTGGACAGGCTCACACTCTCCTGGGTGGAAAACTGGTTGGATGGCCGGGCCCAGAGAGTGGTGGGAAATGGAGTTAAATCCAGCTGGAGGCCAGTGACAAGTGGGGTTCCCCAGGGCTCAGTGCTGGGTCCAGCCCTGTTCAGTGTCTTTATCAATGACCTGGATGAAAGCATCGAGTGCACCCTTAACAAGTTCGTGGACGACACTAAGCTGAGTGGAAGTGTGGATCTGCTGGAGGGTCGGGAGGCTCTGCAAAGGGATCTCAACAGGCTGGAACGCTGGGCAGAGTCCAATGGCAGGAGGTTTAACAAGGCCAAATGCCGGGTCCTGCACTTGGGGCACAACAACCCTAAGCAGAGGTACAGACTAGGAGAAGCCTGGCTGGAATGCTGCCTGGTAGAGAAGGAGGTCTTCTCCAACTGTAATGATTCTATGATTTTATAAAATCTTTGTATTGTAATAACTTCTTAGCCTTGAGCATCCAGTCTATTTACAGCTTGTGAATTAATGGCTGAATGATCTCTCAACATGGGAGAGGAGCAAGAGGAAGATGGAAAGAGGCAGTTATTTGTTGATGAAGAATGTAATTTTGAGCTAAAGGGGCCATTGCCATTGGCTTCATTTGTCCCATGTCCTTTCCCCATGTGTGGTCCCCTAGCTTCTAAACCAGGAATGTAACAGTAGCCTTTGAAAGCAATTTGTGTTATAGTAAAACTAGCACTAATAAATGTGCATGATCTTGTAAATCATGTTTTGGTTTGGTTTTTTTCTCCTTTTTTTGTCTGTACAGGGACCCTCCAGAGGGATCGAATTTTTAAGAACCTCACTCGGAAACGCCAGCGGGCCATGCGGAGGCGAGTGCATCAAGTGAATGGGCACAAATTCATGGCTACCTACCTGCGACAGCCAACGTACTGCTCACACTGCAGGGAATTCATCTGGTAAGAACGGCTTGAATGCAGTGGTGTGGAGCTTCCTTTCTCTTTGCTTTCTGGGGACCAACACACCACCCCTGATCCTGAATCAGTCACACAACATCCACCAGTGTGACTCTCCCTGGCCATCAGGTTAAGTTTATGCTGCAAACTGGACTCCACTGCAGAGAGGCCAGAAGCTATTTTGGATGCTGGAAGCAAGCTAGGGGGATGTGGGGATCATAGAATCATAGAATCACCAGGTTGGAAGAGACCCACTGGATCATCGAGTCCAACCATTCCCACCAATCTCTAAACCATACCCCTCGGTACCTCATCCACCCACACCTCAAACACCTCCAGGGAAGGCGAGTCAACCACCTCCTTAGGCAGACCGTTCCATTGCCTAATGACCCCTTCAGTGAAGAATTTTTTCCGTATGGTGAGCCTGAACCTCCCTTGGTGGAGCTTGAGGCCGTTCCCTCTTGTCCTGTCACCTGTCATTCACTTGTGAGCATAGATATTATTTTGGAGGGTGGGCATGAGGAGGGGAGTAACCCAGGCAATCTGAAGAAAAAACACAAATATTAATGAGATTACATGGAGGAAAAAACAGTGACTTAAAAGAGTAGAGAAAGTGCCTGAGAACAGAAAAGTCATGAGAGGTGTGAGGTGTTGCGTGATACAGGTGAGGGAGTAGGCAAAGCTGGGAGAAAAACTTATATATGTCTCAAAAGAGCATGTAGTGGGAGAGATAACAACAGGGTGTGGGCTGCTGAGATGAGTCTAAGTGTGGTGTGTGTTGTAATAAAGTGAGGTATTTGAGAAACTAGAGTGAGGGGGAATATGAGGAACAACACGTGTTGACAGCCTGCCCTGTAAGCTACAGCCCTTGCAGCACTTTCTAATGCTCTCACACCCCTGCACTGAATTGCACCATTATTGCTGGGCAGTTTTGCCCTGGGGATCTGGTCATTTGGGCTTGTCCTTCATTGTGACTTTCTCTTCTATAGTTGATCTACAAGGACACTGACTTCCTGATGTTAAATTGCATTCATATTTTGTTTTGAACAGGGGCGTGTTTGGAAAGCAGGGGTACCAGTGCCAAGGTAAGGTGCTCTGCTCCTGCACGGTGTGTCTGAGGGATGTGCTGCCTTGGCAGTGCTTTCCCATGCTGCTGGGACATCCTTCTCTGAAGTCACCACTCCTTCCTCCCCAGCCAGCCAGAACTGTGCATTTGAGCAGCCATGAGGCTGATGGCTCGCAAGCACACAGGAGCTACCACCTACCTTCCTGCAGACACCTAGGGATCTGGTTGCTGTGTTTCAGCCATGGTTTTCTTCCTGGGTGGACCCACAGAGTTGCTGAGTACGTGCAAAACACAGGAAAGACACATCCAGGGTCCCTTCAGGGCTATGTTCGGCTGGTTTTGGGACAGAAAGTACCCTACCCAAATGGACACCCTCTTCTTTTCTCTCCCTGTGAAGTTCAACAAAGTGAAGTTAGGAATGTGACTTCAAAGGGCAGCCTTGTGGACTGGCACAGCATTTTTTTCTGAATGGCTGTATAGATGTATGTGATGCTTAATTGCTCCCTTTTTCTGTGGTTAGGTGACAGAATTACTCGCTTTACCTGTGCATGATCATTCAGCATAGCCTTCTAATGCAGCCTTTTTCTTGAATAATATAATAGGGTTGTGGTGTCCTCATACGAAAGGAAGCTGCATGTAAATGAAATGTGTACCCCCCATAAAATCTCTGAATGAAAGTGAATGTTATTAATAGACCCTCATGGGTGCGAACTTGAGTTGGCAACAAATGCAATAGCGTGGGACCCTGCAACTCATCTGTAACTTGCAGTTTGCATTAGAAATATCTCTTTAACGTAGACAGTAGATGGTCCTTAGCAGTGATTGCAGTGACTGATGGGTTATAGAGTGGAGGAATTCAAGTTCAGTCAAGCCAAGCCAGCTTTAAGACCTGGAGAAAGCTCAAGTCTGTTTTAGGGCTGATTATCCCTCTTGATGGATACTGGCTAATTAGCCGACACACAGCACTGTTCTGCTGCAGTTGTCCAGCTTCCAAGACCCAAGCATTGCACTGAGCCTCAGCAGCAAACCAACCTGAGCAGAACTCACTTGGGTACCCAGCCTAAGAAGCACTATGCTGCTGAGATGTGGGGATGGCTTTTGTTATCTCAGACCTGTGTTCTCTAATATTGTTCATGTTGTGTGAAATACAACTAGATAATGATTTCAACAACATTTTTTTGAGTTCATTTTGAGAAGTACGTTGTTGTTTCTGTCTGCATCGTTCATATTTTCTGTAGGTAGCTGTATTCTAGGCTGTGTGAATGATCCAGTGCAGAATTTCTGTTGCAGTGCATTGGAGATACGTCTCCAGATCTGCTAGGAGATTTTGGAAATTCCAAGCCACCTGATTATTTTTCACATATTTACTGTGTCCGAATGGTACAGCCAAGCCCTTTAAGAAACCAGCTGATGTGTTTGTGTGTTTTGAGTCTTTCAACTACTCTTTTCAGCATGCCTCTTTTATTTCCTAGTATGCACCTGTGTTGTACACAAGCGCTGCCATCATCTAATTGTTACAGCTTGCACGTGCCAAAACAATACTAACAAGACCGAGTTCAAGGTAAAGTCGTGTTGGTTATTTTGGGTCATCATAATTTGCGAATCTTCAGGGTTGTCTGGGTTGCTGAAGTTTGTGCTATAACAGAATTTATTCTGTGTTATTGTTCTCCATGGGTTTAAATACAAGAAAGAGTGATAGAGACCTGCATAAATGCTGTGCAATATCATATGATTGTTCTGTTAATGCCGATAACTGGTTGGACTAGCACATGATTTAAGAAGGTAGAATATCTTCATTGGAAAATGCCAGGGCATTGCAAAACCACTGTTTTCCTTGATAATTTTCTTTCATGATTAACTGTGTCATAAAAATTTGGTGCCTGATTCTTAATGTGGATTTCTCTGGCTTTAAAATCTAACCACTCATCTTTGTTTGGTCTCTATTTTCTTTTCTGATAATTTAAAGTGCTCATTTAGTCATCACTCCACACCTTTACTCTATGAAATTATTTGTGTTGTAATAAAGAACCCGTGCATAACTTGTATTTTTGCAGGTTCTCTTTCTTGCTAGTTTTGGCTTTATTTGACAGGACTAACATCCTCACCTAAACTGCCCTGTATGCTGCACATCTCATTTCTGTAACTAGAAATTGTTTCATAACTGTTTGAGGAAAAGTCAGTTGAAATATTTTTAACTGGGACGTAGCTCTGTATGGTGTGCTGTGCAGAAACTGGTTTTCCAGGGCTGATAGCAATTCACTTTGCTTATTATTTCTTGCCTCCGAACTACTGAGCTAGACTTAGAATGACCCCTTGCCAAACCAGACGAAAAGAAGTTTAAATGCTTAAGGCTAAAGTACAAGTGAAATGGTGAGTGTGCTCACCTCCTTTTTAGCATTGTGAAGAGTTTATAACACCTCTAAACTTCTTTAAAGGAAGGTAAAGGAGAGGAGGCACTGCTTGCTTTAAACACATTTTTTCAATTGCACCTCTGACTTTTCTTTGTGAAGTTGTGGGCTACTCATCAGTCTTCTAGGTTCTGCATGTTGAGACATGAAATGAAGTAATAAAAAGGTTAAGTGGGGATGGGTTTCTTCAGCCCATCTGACATTTTCTAAGGTGTCTTTGACATCTGCATAATTACAGTTGGAAAATAATGAGATTAAAAAGGGGATGACAGCAAGCAATAAAGCAAAATGTGGGCCTGAAATGGAAGACTGTTAATAGCAAGGAGGATGAGAAGAGGAAATAGAATTTTAGTAGGAGCAGGGAAAACTATTCTGTAATAAATATAATAAAATCAACAGTTTGACCTGAAGTTACATGTTTATACGTACTACGCAAGTTAATAACTTGAAAAGTGGTTAGTTACAAAATGTTGTAGCTAACGTAATTTATATGTGGCACTTCAGTGTGATAGGTTTGTGATGGGATAACCCACACTTCTAATTCTAACTTGGCTTTAAGAATTTAAAGTTAGTTTGGCAGCCTTTTTTAAAATCTGCTTTGTCATCTAGTCCAGCCTGACTGGCCAGGAAACCAGAGCAGACTCACAGCAGGTGAAGCTGGTCACTCAGTGTTCACTTGCAGTAAACCTGCGTGAAGTGACAGATTGGGATGTTTTCTGAGTTGAAATGATTTTCATAGTTTTGCACTTACATGCCTATATGTAAATGAACATCAGTTTATATATGCGTGTTTGAATTTTAAATCTGTGCTTCTCCTTTGATGCCTCAGGTGACTGAGCAGAGGTTTGGAATCAACATTCCTCATAAGTTCAGCGTCCACAACTACAAAGTCCCAACGTTCTGCGACCACTGCGGTTCCTTGCTCTGGGGAATCATGCGACAGGGCCTGCAGTGTAAAAGTGAGCAGCTTCTTACTGTAGCCTTTTCATAAAGTACATGTATTTTTAGATTCTTGATGCACTGTGTGGGCTTGATACGTGCAACCTTCAAGAGAAAGCAGAGCAATGAATATTCACCTTTGCAAAAGTTAACAAAACCAGCAATCTACTGTTTAATCTCAGGCTTCTAGAAGAATTCTGCTTTGTACTCTCAACATAGTTTTGTTTAAATGGTGTTAGTGAAAAAATTTTGATACTGCTGCTTCTTGGATTAATTTTTCCCTTTACCTGAAGGCTTTTCCTCTGCCACTGAGATAGGGCAATGGAAAGGCATCCAAGGGGGAAAAAAAAGGACATTGCTTTAGATTGAATACCCTGTCTGCCACACTGTTAATTGATGACAAAGCATGTCCTACTGTTACAGTTTTGTTTTAGTGATCCAGGCTGCAGAATCATGTGGGTAGCAGTTTCCACTTACCGTCTTCTCCCACAAGAGGGTGCGTGTGGGTTCATGAGTGAGAGCAGGAAAGATTTTAGTTTCCCATTGAACAGTATATCTTTAAATTAGATGCAGGGGAAATTTCTTTCGAATTCTGTGGTATTATAAACTCTAATTTTACCTTCAGGCGTAGCTGTAGTGGTATTTATATACCTGACAAACATGCGCTTGTGAATAGCTTAAGGCAATGTACCATCTTACTTGGACAGTTTGGGTTACATTCCTGCATTTCAGTAGATTATTCTCTTATGAGAGTCCTCGTTTTGTTTCTACTGATATAAGTGGCAAAAATCTTTTAGTTTATAGTTGCAAGTTAGATCCACATGGGTGTCATTCCTGAAGCAGAATTGTTAAATTATTTCTCAGCAATAAATCCTTCCAAGTTATTCTAATTGTTCCTTTGATTTTCCTTTCCATCCCTACCACCACCACGGTCAGTCTGTAAAATGAACGTCCACATTCGATGCCAAGCAAACGTTGCACCAAACTGTGGGGTGAACTCAGCAGAGCTTGCGAAAACCTTGGCATGCATGGGTCTGCAACCGGGAAGCATTTCCCCAAATTCGGTGAGTCTTTTTCTTCCCCCCACGCCCACTGTTTAAAATCTGGGTGCAGAAGAAGTCAGTGGCTTCGGTTAAGGCAGATAGCATTGGGTGGTGGACTGCATGAGTGGGTCGTTTCTATCTGTGGCTTGTGGCAAAGACTTCACCTGGAAAACTGGTGTTTTATATCCATGTTTGCCCTGATGGAGGCTTTAGTCTATAGGTATTGCTTTGTTGTTTGCTTATGTTTCACAGCGGTGTGGCTCCATGGACTCTTTTATCTGTTTGGCATGAATGAGAGGACAATAAGACCTCAAGCTAATTAATAGTCTGTATAATTAATGCCATAGCTTTTTATACCTTTACCATGAACACAAATACACTGTCTGCGTATGTGGCTTGGAACAGAGAACCTAGAGCTCAGTAAGAGGCCTAGGTTCTCTTCCCTGCTTTGTCACTGTGATTTTGAGTGAAAACATTTCACTCTTCACTACAGTTTTCCCAGCAAAAGTCTGTGGTCCCTGTCAACACAACATCATCTCTGGCCTTTGCTGCTGAGGCCAGGGTCCTAGTGAGCTTGTTCCCAGGTTTGGAACGTATATGTACAATTTATGTTTGACAGTACCAATGGCATCCTATAAATCCAGCTCTTGTATATCTGAGTTTATTCAGAATTTAAAACACACTGTAAGGGCTTGAGTGATCATGCCATAAAGAGTCATGGAAATCAGAGTTGACATTTGACAGGAGGTTGTCACTGTGTTTCCTTTGCTATCAGTTTTGAATAGTGAGTTTGCTTAAAAGTACATAACCCATAATAAAATGTTGGGGTTTTTACTAAATATTTACTAACTATTAAAACCCAAAACATACTTCCAGACCAGGTATACTTTGTGATAGTTAGTCAACCACATGATACACTGTCAGCCTAGCTGCTCAGGAGACTCTGCTGCCCCTTTTGATTCCAATTGGTTTCACAGAATCACAGAATAACCAGGTTGGAAGAGAACCACTGGATCATCGAGTCCAACCATTCCCACCAATCCCTAAATCATGCCCCTAAGTACCTCATCCACCTGTACCTTAAACACCTCCAGGGACGGTGACTCAACCACCTCCCTAAAGAGACTCTCCTATCTTTGTTCTTCATACTGTAGCAGTTCAAGGGGACAGTTATCCTGCGAGTTACTGAGAAACACAAGTTCCATGGTCCCTTCATAGTTCTGTAAAAGTCAGCACTAGTTAGCATTCGATTTTTGCCTAATCTGCACATCAAAAAGAGACAAAACCCAGAAAATAAAAATCGGTGCTTGGTGTTTAACAGTCTCATCTCATTATTTGTGAAGCTAAATGCTCTAGGTCAGGGTTCAAACTGTGCTGTAAGATTAAATCTCTTCTTTCCCCATGGCTGGGGCTGCTATTGCTGTGGCAATGAAAGAAGTCTTTTGTACAGGGAGAATTTTGCTTTTCACCAGAGTAGTCACAAGGTGGAGCTCAAGAAGTCCGTGTAACTTCGTTCTAGCTAATAAACAGAATAAAAGTACTCGTGGTTTGTGTAAGTACTCATACTTTGTGAGCTGTGAACTGAGGTTGACTTGATCTTTGTATATTGCAAAAGCAGAGGCTCTGGAACTGTGTGCTAATACTGGTATGAAAATAATACTGAAAATGCAGACACTTCACTGCTGGCGTGGGAATGAACAGCCTTCCATCAAATTTCCAGCAGTGGAGAGAGCCAGCAGCCTGGCTGCAGGAAAGAAAAATATTTTGAAGTTTGGGTCTCACAGAACTGGCCTTAAAATTGGATAGAAACCTAAAAGATTTTGTTGAAATCTGCTTGGGTTCTAGATCTCACCAGCGAGTCCAGAGAAGAGCAACGAAGCTGGTGAAGGAGCTGGAGAACAGGCCTTATGAGGAGCAGCTGAGAGAGCTGGGGGTGTTTAGCCTGGAGAAGAGGAGGCTGAGGGGAGACCTCATTGCTCTCTACAACTACCTGAGGGGAGGTTGTGGAGAGGAGGGTGCTGGCCTCTTCTCCCAAGTGACAGGGGACAGGATGAGAGAGAATGGCCTCAAGCTCCACCAGGGGAAGTTCAGGCTGGACATTAGGAAAATATTTTTCACGGAAAGGATCATTGGGCAGTGGCAGAGGCTGCCCAGGGAGTTGGTTGATTCATCTTCCCTGGAGGTGTTTAAGGCACGGGTGGACAAGGTGCTTAGGGGCATGGTTTAGTGTTCGATAGGATGATCCGATGGGTCTTTTCCTGGTGATTCTATGATTTGGCATATTGCAGAAATTATGCAATCCTCCTCCCTCTGATGTTAGATAGGGGACTTGGATGTCCACACTCACTGTCTTAATTTTCTGGCAAGTGAGGATGGAGAGGAAAGCTTGCCTCTTGGATCAGCTGGGCAGTGAGGTTATCACTTAAAATGCTCAGGGTCAGGAACCAGTGCTGACATCTTAGCACACACCTAACAGCTATGCAGGGTGGTGGTACCAAAGTGTTTTCTGTGCTAGTGGCCATACAGTACATCCAAAAAGGGCCTAAGTGCTGAGGTTGGTGGGCTGACTACTTGTGTACACCTTGCAGGTGAAGGTATGATTGTTATATAGACTGATACTTAATTTACTTTCCTCCATAGAAACTGGTTTCAAGATCTACTTTGAGACATCAGGGAAAAGGCAGCCTGAAAGAAAGCAACAACGTCAGTGAAAGTTCAGCAAGCAAACTTGGGATCAAAGACTTAACCTTCCTTCGCGTATTGGGAAAGGGCAGTTTTGGAAAGGTGAGAGTTATTTGTGGCTCTTTTGGGGACAACCACATTCCTTATTTAAGAAACTCCCAAAGTAGACGACGTTATACCATAATGTGGCACACAGACCGTCCAGTGGAGTATACTTTGTGTGACAAGGTTGGTTACAGAGAGCTAGGATGAAAGGGAAGAGAAAGCAAGCTGACGACAAAGTGGAGAGTTGGTTATCACAAAAAAAGAAATGTTAGCAACCAAAGGAACAGCTGCATGCCCATACCAGAAATTGCAAGTGCGTGCGTTAGCACTTGTTTGGGCAGCATTTCTTGGAGCATGTAAAGACTTTTCCTTTAAAGGAAACACGTCAGTGATTTCAGATGCAGTGAGGTGTGGGTTTTGTTTCTCTGCTTTGCCACAAAAGCCAATGTGAAATGGTGCATTTGAATTTGATAACCGAGGAGGGAAGGGGGTTAGGTGACACTGCTCAGAGGCTTTGCCCTGGCACAGTGGATGAGCTTTGACCACCTGCTCCCACATCAGAGGTTGGAGCAACATGTGTGGGCATTTCTGTCTACAGAAACCTGCTGCAGACAGTGGTGTATCATCAATTGTAGACTGATGGCCATGCAAACAGGCTGAGTCAATTGCATCCACAAGCCTGGTCATGAGAAAACTGACCTTTCTAGTGTGAGAACCTGTGAGAGGTTCCATGTTGCTCATAGAAACTGAGGGCTCAGCCCTTGCAATTCACCCTCTCTTTCATGTAGGTGATGCTTGCCAAGATGAAAGAGAGTGGGCAGCTCTATGCGGTGAAGGTGTTGAAGAAGGACGTCATTCTCCAAGATGACGATGTTGAATGCACCATGACTGAGAAGCGCATCCTTTCTTTGGCAAGGAACCACCCATTCCTCACCAAGCTCTACTGTTGCTTCCAGACTCCTGTAAGTATAGCCTAGGCAGTGTGCAGCCTTCCTCCTGACACTGGCTGGCATGTTCAGGACAGAGGCGCACTCTTGTGTTTTTGTTCCTTGGCCCTTTATAAATGTCCACGTTAGACCCAAGAGAAGCCTCTCTGCTCAAGGGTGTACAGAGCACTTTGCTGTACTCCACCTCTAACATCTTCTGGGCATTTGGCAAACAAAATCTTGGCTTGTTCTAAGCTCCTTAACAAAATGGTAGTAACAGGGAAGCCTTTCTTTGTGTCTTCCCTAGAATCATGTCGGCAATTCAATATTTCTAAATGCATTTGCATAAATGTCTACAGACCTGCAGTGTCCTCTGGTTACCGTGGGACCTCAGGCCCTGCTGCCCTGCTACGTGAATTGTAGTAGTACTGCATTTGCATCAAGTTATCTGCAAACTCAATTGTACTGGAAAGCCGGGGTGGCCTCCTGCATCTACTAGCCTCTGTGTTCTCTTCAGAACTGAATGCAAGATCCTTCTGGAGCTGCTGGAGAGGATCTTACTGACAGAGTAGACACTGTGTTACGTTACTGGACACCTCTATTTTAGGTGCAACATCACTAGTGCCAAGCAGAGGGAATAATCATAGACTCGTGGAATCATTTAGGTTGGAAAAGACCTCTAAGAACATTGAGTCCAGCCACCAGCCCAACACCACCGTGCCTGTTAAACCATGTGCTGAAGTGCCACATCTACACGCTTTTTGAACACCTCTAGGGAAGAACACTCTACCAGTCCCCAAGGCAGCCTGTTCCAATGCTTCACCACTCTTCTGGTGAATGAATTTTCCTTAATATTCAGTCTAAACCTCCTCTGGTGCAACCTGAGGCCATTTCCTTTCATCCTATCACTTGTAACTTGGGAGAAAAGACTAGCACCCACCTCACCACGACCTCTTTTCAGGTAGTTGTGGAGGGCAATAAGGTCTCCCTTCAGCCTGCTCCTCTCCAAGCTAAACAATCCCAGTTCCTCAGCTGCTCCTCATAATGACTTCCCATGAGCTCCTGAAGCAGTCCAGTACAAAACTGAACTGCAATGGACTTTGCAGTGTTGGGCTTAATGATCTTAAATGTCTTTCCCAACATAAACAATTTTGTGATTCTATGACATGCAGCTTATATTTCTTCTTGTGTAGATAAGTCAAATGACAGTGTTGCTGTCACTTGTGGTCAGGGTACCTCAATGAAGCACAGCACACACGCTGCTGGTTCAGCTTAGAGCCTCCTTCGGCATGTGTCTGTAGGTGGGAGCTTGTTGCTGATGTGTGTGGTGGGGAGAGGAGTGGCTGTGATGGAGGCAGTGGCCACAGCTGTGTTCCAGCAAAGTAAGTTTGGGAGTCCCTGTGCTCAGCTGTTGTTAGGACTAAAGCATTTTCTGCAGTGTAGCTCTTCTAAGCTGCCTAAGCTCCTTTCCAGTTGCTTTTTGTCCATTGCTAAGTGGCAAGAGAGGTTATTTTCCTCTTCTAGGAGGCAGGAGAAACTTGCCCTTTTAATTGTGGCTTCACTCCTCCTACATAAACCCAAAATACTAAGGGAAAAAAAAAAAAAGAGTCGGGGCTGGGGAGCAGACCAACGCATCCTGCCACCCACCCATTTCTCTTCTCACTGGGGTGATGCAACAGCCAGCTCCGGAGTTTGAGCTGTGCTCCTTTAGGGTGGAGCTCTTGGGTACACACTCACATAATAGAAATGAGGTGATTTGAGTTTGTTTTTAAATATACACCTTACATGTTTCACAGAACAGCTGTGCTGTATAGCAGAAACAAAACTCAGACCTCACCGTTGTCACTAGTAACCAAGGACACTCCTCTTTTATTTCATAAAATGAAGACACAAAGCCCAGATTGGAACGGCTTTCCTGAAGTTCTCATGTAAACTCTCAGAAACACCCAATACTGACGTGTGCTGTTTGAGGCCCGGTGCAGGATAGCAGTGGGTTTTGCCACTCCTTTCTATGCTCTGTGGCTTTGCTTACTGAAGTGCAGTGTAGATGTGAAAATAGCAAGTGTGCCCCTGGGCTGTGTAGAGTATTTCCCATGAACTTCAGGAAGATTTAAAGTCACCATGCTGGTACCATCCGTCATGTTCAAAAAATGAATGCAATCTGCTGTGAGTGCAGACAAGGTCTTCTGGGATGATGAAGTAATTGCAGAGCCTTGTGAAGGGGAGAAAAAGGGAAGAACTCAGCCTGTTTAGACTGGCAAATTGAAAGCAAAAAGAGGATCTGGTGGATGTCTGCAGATGTCGAACACAGAGAAGGGAAACAAAGCTGTCAAGATGTTGGCTAAGATTAAATGAGTCTAGGCTGGCCACAGGTACAGTTAGACTGGAAATGAAAAGGAGGTTGCTAAACCATAGGGCACCCTGGAACAGGATTTTCTGGACCAGTTTGCTGTCGGAGGAGCGGAGGCAAGAGCCCTTCAGCCCTTGCTGCCCTAAACACAGAGGTGGTCAGTGTCTGGAAGGCCACCAGAGGAGTGGTGCTTGTCATAGCAGGACCCTGCTATTTCCAGTCTTTCCCAGGTTCATCTTTTATTTGAATATCACTTTGCTTCATTTTCTTGATTGTCAATAACAGAAAGTCACTTCCCTCCATTAATAAAACTAAAAAGAGAAGCATTTACAAAACAAAAAGTAGATTTCGGAGTAACGTGGTTCATCACGTCTTTCACCCATGTTCTAGCACTGTGACACCACTTCAGTCCAGAATAACCAGATTTAAATTGCTTATAAAAGCATCATTAAATCCCTTTGCTATAGTCAAGAAATGATTGCAACAGAAGGATATTCATTGGACAGAGAAGAGCATTGGAATTCCAGGAGCGCTTAACCAGGCACTTGGGGTTTCTACTCATTCTCTACATGGAATTGGGTTATCCCCTCCATTAACATGAACTTGGCAGAAAAGAATATATGTATGTGTGTGTAAAAATAAGAGTAACCACTTACTCAAAAGTCAGCCTGCTGCCCTATTTAAAAATGTTACAAATGTTTGAGCTGAGGGCAAGTTTACCTAAAACAATACCTAGTTTCACTTGCGGTTATGTGGAAACTGCATCACGTGTATCACACTTACAGCCCAAATTCTGAAAATATGTTACTTAGAGTTAATGTTATAAAAACCAAAGCCTGACTCCAGTCTGCTGTGGGGATCCTGGGTAAATCATGACCTATTGGGCATGCCTTTAGCAATTTTTTGAGATCTAGCCATTTTGAGGCTTCATACCGTTTGTCAAAGCAAAGTTAAGAGCCTGATCCCATAAGATGCATCACGACAGGCTGGGACTAACTGGCAAGGTAGTAGCCTAGCTGGAAGGTACCTGGGGTTCATGGTAGGTGCCAAGTTCAGTATGAGCCAGCAGTGCAGTCTTATTGCACAGAAATTATGTGCTGGGCTGTTCTAGGAGCTATGGGGAAGTCGTTATCCCCTCTCCTTGGCACTGGTGAAGCTCCATCCAGAACAGGGGTGCCCAGTTATGGTCCTGGCCTCCAAGTCTAAGAGGAAATTGTGGAAACTGGAAAGGAAGGACCTTGGAAGCACCTGAAATGCTGCAGCAGTTTGAGGACAGAGTGCTCAAAAGGTTTGAGGCTTTGGCTGGATCTAGAGCCACTGAAATTCAGGTTCTTGTATAATATTTTACCCAAACCAGCAAACTGACTTACACAGCCCAGGGCTGACTTAAACCAGGCTGGAACAGGTCTGTGCCGCATGGTGCGATGTCATTCATGTAGCGCTAATAAACCATCATTATCTCAGCTGGCAGAAATACCAGAAACGGCAACGCATTGCCTGAGTTCACCTATATTGCTGCTACTTTTGCTCAACTGTTTCAGAGCTAGCTGAGGTTTTTTCTGTCCTTACATTAGCTGCTAATGGTTTTCACAAAGGTTTTCTGTTCTCTTGTGCTGCCTCTGTGCTCAGTGGGGTCCTAATTTAGTCTCAGCTGCAGCGTAAGTGAAGCCCTTGTTGCCCGGGGTGGGCTGAGGTTACTTGACCTCAGAACAGCCTCTTTGCTCTATCACAGAGAAATATTACAGCCACTAGGTGGTAGGAGCTGCAAGCTGTCTCTGCCTGGTAGAAGTCACAGTTTTCAAAGCCTAAAGGGGAAAAATCAACTGCAGAGCAGGCTGGCATGGGCTGGACATGGCCCTGTGCGTGCCCAGCTCTGGGCTGGGCAATTTTGGACTTGCACCTCCAGATTCCTTTCCTGTGAAAAGCATGGAAGGAGTCCTGCTGCTACCTTGCAGAGGGGCGGGTTAAGTCCTGCTCCAGCTGCATCTGTGAGGTCTTCGTTGCTCACCACATCTTTGTGTTTTTTTAAATTATCTTTTTTTTTTTTTAATTAAAAGCCTTGCTTTGAGAACTTTCCACCTCACCTAAGCTATTTACCTCTGCTTTTTCAAGGACCTTAAAATCATCCTTTAGTGTCAGAGCGGATTATGCTCCTGCTGCAGTAATCTGTGAGTTGCTGACAGGTGCTGGGGCTGACCTGTACATAATCATGGATCCTGCGTTAGGGGTCACAAACAACAAAAAAATGCTTGTTTCGGTTTACCTGAAGCTGGTGTCATGCAACACCTCAACAATACTGTCCTAGAACAGATGAAAGAGGTTATATGTATAAATAACTAAATCAGTAATTTAATCCTGGGGAATGTGGATCTGGGAATGTTCTAATTAAAATGAGTTTGCAGGAGGTAGGTGCTGTCTTCTGTGGGGTTTAGGAGCAATCCTTCCTGCATAGGTAGTTTGCTTTTGAATCCTTTTGTCTCCACTTGTATACATAAGAATGAAAAGGGCTGGGGGACACCAGCTTCCCGTGCAAAGAGTGCTGCTGGGCTTTAGGTTTATTCCCCTTATCCCTTTTCTCATGACCACAGGGTGCTTCCAGGGGACTGTCCCATAGGCGATGCTGTTTTCAGCACTGTCCCCGCTAGCCTGATCGTTAAATGGATTTGCTTTCCGTGTGACTCTGCTGACAGTTGCTGAGACGAAGAGCCTGGCCATGTTGTTCCAAAAATAGTGAGACACGAGAACTTGGCAGAAGGACGTGATTTTTCTATAATGAGCGTCCTTCTGAGATAATAGCTAGCAGGGGTGCTATTGAAGCCAGCAGGGACTCCAGGGCAGCATAATCATTGAACTGGTCCTATTTTATGAGGGCAGCCTGCTGTCCGGCATGCAGCTCTCCATCCCCTTTACAAGCTGCAGGCTGATGTCATGCTCCTCAACATGGAAGGGGAAGGTTTCTCCACATCTCTGCTGGCTCTTGGGGCAATTCTCTCAGAGTCAGTGTGCTCATCGTGTCATGGATCACCCAGCTGTTTAGAAAGAGATGAGCGTGTATTTCACCTCCTAAAAGTGTTAGAGCTAACCTAGAACCTTTGATGGAGGCATAATTTTCAAATGAGGGCCCACCAGCCAAAGTGGTGGGACCGAGCAATGGCTGGATGCTCACCCATCCGTTGGTCCCTGGATGCCACAAGAGTGGTTTAGGTGCCTTTGTATGTCCAGTGGAGTCCCTGAGTCACAGTCCCTCCAGGGGATGTCCAGCATCAGCTTGGTTGTCCACCAGCCACTCCACTGTCAGCAAATGCGTAGGGCACGGTGCAGCCCTGGGGCAGAGCCTGGCATGGGCATGGTGGAGGTGAGGAAGGCTGGAAAGGCAACGGCAGCCTTCCTGGGGCTCTGGCTAGGTGAACAAGTATCCTGACACAGGCCTTGGAGCCAGCTGGTAGGCGGTGAGGAAGCAGTGAGGCCTCTTTGATGTTCTCTTTGAAAAGCACTGAGAGGGAGCCCTTGGGGAGCAGCAAAGATAGCTTTGATCATCTCCCAGTCTGTAAACCCCCACCCTTCCCTCTCTGGCATGTTGGGGAAGCGTGACACCATACGTGCATACACCCAACAGCCAAACACTCTTCTTGCATGCTTTTCTGCAAGCATTTAGACTTTTCTTCTGTTCTTGAGCAGTGAGAACTCTTCTAACCCCAAGCCACTGTGCTGGAAAACCAGCACACGCTTCAGTTTTGTTGCTGCTGGTCAAAATCAAGTGAAGATGTTGATGGGCCATGCTGTTTCTAACACTGGCACTTTCAAGAAAGCTTGGTGCAGCTTAGTGTGCCTTCTGGCTATAAATACAAGTATCCCACTGGGGTGCTGCCACAGAGTCCTGCTGAAGTCAAGCTTGAAGGAGCTTGAGTTGTACTTTACCTGAGGCAGAAAGTTAGGTTTTTCAGGGGCTGTTATATGGGGAGGTACGGGGGAATATCCTCTCTCCAGTGCGGCTTCTGCAGGTGTGTGTGTGCTGTGGTGCCCTCCAACTGGCTTTGCAATCATGGGAGGGGCAGTTGGTTTCTGCCTTTCTCTGTCTCCTGTCCTGCCTAGCACTGAATAAAGGCAAACTGGTCAAAACTGTGTCTTTCTGTGGTTTTACAGTGTTCATATCTATCAAAACCCTGACATCTTTGCTGGAACGCTGGCTCAAGTTGCTGGTAAACCAGATGCGTGAGACCTCCAAAGCCCAGCCTGAAAGGTTTGGCTACCCCGATGTGCACAATAACAACTTGCAGTGGTTTCTTCATTGCAGGAACATACCGGGTCAGGGGTTTTATTTTTGTAGGCAGAGCGGTTTTTCTTGCAGAAGATGAAACAAGTTCAGACTGACATTTCCAATTTTATCTGTGACCTGTGCTGGGTGTCCACACTCAAGCTGCACGCTGAGATGGTGCGAGCTGAAGTGAAAATATGAACTGAAGGGTTAGCTGCCGTGGTCATGCTGTAGCCCTCGAGTGTATTTTTCCCACCCCTTGTTGCTGAGGGACTTTTAAATACTTGTTTTTTTATAAAACTGAGAAAATGCTTGTCTGCATCTGCAGCGACTAATGAGAGAGGTTGTAACTGTTATATAAAATTATCAAGCTTAGTGCAAGGGTGGCTGAAAGAGGTGCTGTTGCCTAAGGCTCTCCCCAGTCTGTGAAACTATATTTCTTTAGACTTAAAATTGAAGAAGTTGTGGCATAAAAAGTAGTCAAAGTGGGACCAGGTCATGAACAGCCTCAGCAAGCAGGTGCTGCTCAGTATTGAGAAGCATGGAGGGAAGAAAAAGCAATCAAATTTCAGAGAGCTAGCTGAGGTGCAATCCAGTGGTTGCTGTAGCTTTCAGTCTTTGAATCTGTATTGCTTTCCAGGTGATGTTTAAGTTGACTATGAATGCACAAAGTGCCAAGTGGCTTTTGGGTGTTTCAGCACTCTTAATTTTTCTGAAGACTTTTGGCCAAGCTTGTAGAAGACTCTAGCCTTCCCCAGCACAATCTGAGACCAACAGACATTACAGAGTTCACTGTTTTTAAAAGTAGTCCAGACCAGTCTTAAGTTGGTCACTCCAAACTGGAAACAGCAGTTAACAGCACCTTTTTTCTGAACTGAGGGCTCTAAAAAGAGGATGATCTTTACAGAGCTGCTCTCTTCTGATAAATGATGATGATCCAGCAGCCAGCTGAGGGGTACAGATGCCCTATAAATCTTTGATTAATGGGTGATGTCTATAGCTTGATACATTCTAGTTACTTATTTCTCAATTTATTCCCCCCTCAGTTCAGCCAACCCTTTGATTTTTGATCTTACAAATGGAAAGGACCTTTCTATGTCATTTTAAAGGGTCTGGAGGGGAGGATTTAATTGTATTTCTTTTTTTTCAATTTGTTTTGTATTTTTCAGATATTCTGTTTTAATGGTGGCCAAGCTTGCTTTTATAAAAGAAAATGAGATTACACAAACACCTTTTTGTATGTGATTTAACCTAGATGGCCTGGGTTAACCTAGTACCTGAGACTTTTTTTTTTCTTAGTTGGGATTTTTGTTTTGTTTTTAACGGAACAGATACAAGTGGGAAAAAAAAAAGTGATAAAAACCATCATGTATATTGAGTAAAAGTTTCTGGTCATAAGATGAGCAAATCATGTAATCCTGCCATGAATTAGACTGCCTTAACAGGAAGAGATAATGAAGAAGGATGCGCTTACAGTTTACTTTGCATATCCCAAAGGATGCATTGTTGCAGGGAAATGACTGAATTTGTGTTAAAAAAACTGTCCAGCCCATGAACTTGACATTAAGAAAACAGGGGCAGAAATTTGGAGGGTATGGTTAGATTCGTGATTTATTTTCTTGTTCTGGGAAACCCACAGCTCCAATCAGCTCACTCTGGGTTGCGGTTGTCGTTCGGCTCTTCTGGAATGAGCTCAGGGTTAATACCGTGCTGGGTGCACATGCGTGCAGGAGGCAACCTTTACCCCGAGGGACCCTGCTGAGTTTATTTATGCAAATGGAAAGAGCCAATTTGTTATTCTCTAGGCGATGTTTATGTGCCTCGCTGCTATGGTGTGGGGAAGCCTGTGTTGTGCCTGTTATCAGCAGCATCAGAGAGCAGAGCGCGGTTGTAAGTGATAACCAGTGGAAACTGCCCTGTTCCTGTAGCTGTGACAATGATGCCAGTAGCTCTTTGTTAAAGGAGCTAAAAATGAGCCTGGAGTGAGGAAGCGACCTGTGCTTCTCAGAAACGCACTCACAGCCTGGAGGAAACAGCAGATACCTTATGCCCTTCCTGAGTCTGTTGAATATCCACTAGCTCATCCTTCTGGCTAAAACCTACCCTAAAATCAGCAAAAGAAAGAACCCTTCCATTTTTCAGCCTTTCAGATGGGGCAGTGTGCACAGTGATCTCCCCAGTCCTTGGTAGCCCCAGGGCTGCGTGTGCCGTCTGGGGCACGCTCCCTTGCTTGATTGCTCCTAGGCAGAAGTGGTTCCTGAGGCTGGCGCGTACTTCGGCAAGTCACTGAAGCAGAGAGGTAAAACAGCTACCAGAGCACCAAAAATCAGCTAGCAGATGGCTGTAAAACCTGCCGCCGCCGTGTTCATCTGGGAGTCTTGGGCCGTGGCAGTGAACGGAGCAGTGGCAGGTGCCGTGGCAGTCGCTGCTGTGACTGTGATCAAGAAGCGTCACTAATGTGTGCAAATAATTCTAGCTGAACAAGTGTAGTGCGGAGTGTATCTTCTGCTCTGCTTAGTGTAGTTATTCTGATTTGAAATCCAAGGACCACATCTTTGCCTGCCATAAGTCATTGTCTTGCCTCGCCACAGTCAGGAGACTCCAACTTTGACACTGCCTGGAAATCAGGGACTCAGATCATTACACCTGCTTCAGGTCTTGTGCACACGTGTGTGTGCAAAGGTTGTTTTGGCAATCCCCTCTTGGTAAGCACATTCTGATGGTACCTGTAATCCTCCCTGGTTGTGAAACGTTGCCACATATAACCCCCATGAGCAGCCTACCCTCCAGTAATCCTCATAGCTGGGAGCAGCAGGCAGCTCCTCAGGATGCAGGGTTGGGTATGGAGGGGAGGTGTTTCAGCACAGGGCAGAGCCTGAGTGTTGTTCATGATTGTCTTAGTCCTATGAAGATAAATGCTGAGAAAATCAACTATTCATTATTCCTCCTCCGAGTCCTGTGCTTCGGCGTGACTTGACCCAGATACGGATGGCCACTCATGCTGCTGGGGGAGTTGGACATGTGGCTTTCTGAAGGCTGGTACTGAGACAGCGTGGTTTATTTGCGCGCTCCCAGCAAGACCTGAGGCAGATTGCTTTGTGTGGGAGTTGTGGACCACGAAGGGAGAACAGGAACATTGGGAGCACTGAGGGAGCCTGCCAACTCTTGTAATTATCTTGTAATAATTTGCTTGCAAGCTCCCTAAGCCCTGCTACTCTTTTTGGAAACAATGAGCTTGCGCTGGGAAGCAGTGACACAGCTGTCTCTACGTGGAGATAATTTTGAAAGCCTGCCTTCTGCTCTGCAAAGCATAAATTGGCAAAACAGTGAGAAATGACTGTTTCCTTGGGGAAACCCTTTGGCTTCAGTGAGCTCTGACTGAGCCCAAAGCTGATTTTCTAAGGAGTTGTGTGCATATATTATTTCCATAAAGATGAAATGCAAACTTAATGAAATTCCCGAGCCAGGATAATTTTTTTCTTTTTTTTGTTTGGGGAGAGTGGGGGTGTAGGGATGGAAGCGGACCATTGCTTTAAATGAAGTCTAAGCAGGTCTCCATATCCTCCAGATTCTGCCAGCTAAAGAAGGGGCTTGGGTGAAATTACTGCTGGGATGTGTCCTTGGTGGGGTGACTCAACCCCTTGTCTTGCAGAGGAATCAATGCGGTTAGAAACAGTGGCTTGGGGAGCTCTGCCGCAATGGAGATGTTCAAGCCTATTTCAGGTAGCTCTGGAGGCTGGAGAGAAGACCCCCTTGGTGTTTTCCAGTGGGTCTCTTGAACCTCCACCAACGACTCTTGTGAGAGAAGTTCCCTCTGGTCTCCACACTGCCCTTGGCACAGAGTGTCTCGTAGGGTGGCTGATAAAGGGCTATTATCTTCTTCGATGTCTGCACATAGGAAACACTTGTCTTTCCCTGTCTTCACCCTCTGTGCTGCCTGAACCAGGGCAGCGGTGCTACCCTGTCTGATTTACTTAGCACAAAAGATCTCTGATCAGAGATAAGCCCCTCACCCTTGCTGTCTTCAGAGGTCTTTGGTCTTGTGTGGGCTGTATGTAGACATCATCTATGATTCTTAACTGGAAGGAGGTGGAAGTTAGCCATCGCACTGGCCATTTGGGGGCAAGGGAAGAGAAGGGATGCTCTTTTAATAAAATTTGGATTATCTTTTTTCCTCCCGAGATGATGAAGAGGAAAGTTATCAAGGTATAAAAAAGCTTTCTAGTGGAGCTGGTGAGAACAAAGGGATAAAGTCATGTTTGACTTGGATTTCAGTGGGTACTTGTGTTTGCAAGGGGCAGTAACCACTATGTGGATTGTCCCACCCAGTGGCTTTTGTAAGCAAGGATTCTATTCAAGCCCCACCAACACCCTGCTAAGGCAACAAACACATACAAAAAAACTGCTATCAAACATTGTCCTCAGGACACTGTATGTGCTTCCAGCAACCCTTGCATTGCTAACAAGCAAACAAATACAGATGGCAAACTGAAATTTAAACAAATAAAAAAAGCCTTGAAACAGCTCTCTTGCTCTGATATTGGCAGGGCTAATCTCCAGAAGAGCCTGCCTGGTCCCATGGACTTTGTTTCCTCGAAATGTTTCTTTAAATTACAGTAACAATTGCTGTGAGACTTTATTCATCTTTGTCCCAGTGCAGAAATGGTGCAATATGATTTCCTCACGCGGCTGCCGGTGCTGCGAAGGCTTTCGCGTCACCGTTTCCTGTTGACACAAATGGTCTTTTGTTACTTTGGCCAACGTCAAATGGAGATAGCATATCAGAGGAGACTTCTCAGCAATGCAAACCAGAAAAATAGAATTGTAAGGATTTCAGCAATAAGCCCTGCCAAGAAACACTCCAGCTTTCAACTCCTCTTAATTCCTGCTAGTAGACCCCAAGAAAGGAGACATGTAACTCAGGTCAAATTTGCAAGTATCTGAACTATCTGATGGTTTAAGATTTCCTTTTCATGGCCCCTATTTAAAGTATTTATTCTCTCTCACTCTACCTGCTGCAAGCTGCCTTTTTAAAAAAAAAATACCACTGTTTAGTTTATTTCTTAGTGATTCCTGGGAGAGTGGTTGGTATTTACAGTTTGGCAAGCTGATGGCCTTGATTAAGAGTAGATCTGGAATGCTTGGCTGGTCCCCAAAGGGTCATCATTAATGGTGCTTTCTCTAATATTGTTGCCAGTTATGAAGCAGTGTACAAATGGTGTATTATAAAAAGTTTATAATACTCATCCTGTTCTTTTCTTCAGCAACCTCATGGGATTTCTGGGTGTTAGAAAACTGGACAGATAATTATTTGGACCTCTTTTTAAAGGGAAAAAAAAAAAAGGGTTGTTCAAAGTTTGTTTGGCCCAAAAGAGAGAGTTTCAGTTATTATGTAATCCATATTTATGCTTGACCTGCAAAATGAGACCATGAGTGGAGGCGAGATGTTAGCTGTTATGCTTGCGAGCACCGTGTAACCACCTGCAATGATACTTGCTGAGGTTTGCAGTTAGTCTGAAACAAGAGCTGTTTGTAACAAAAAAGATGCTAATTCCGTGTCAACAGTGATGTGGATTTTAAAAATTGTTGTTGCTGCGCTCACTCGAATCTTTGAGAAATAAGAGGTGGTACCTTCCACCAAGCATCATAATACAGACAAATACATCTAGATGGGCTGTGGTGTTTTGCCAGCACTGGAGAAGCAAGATCTGTATGTTTTAAGACAGTAGGAGTTAACTTTGTTTCCCTGAAGCTCACCTTTAAGGAAATAGTAGAAAATGTATGCGTGTTCACCTCACTATGCATGTTTATACAAGCATGTGTATCACATAAATACACACGCACATCCCTCATCAGGTTGCTGGTAAATGAAATTACTTCCTTTTGGAGATCTGGCAAGAGGGATTTCTTTTTTAAGTACAGGCTTGAAGAGATGCCTGAACAAGCTGGGCTAGATAAGCATGTGACATGTGGAGAGATCAGTGAGGAAGGAGGCAGGAAAAAATAAGAAGGAGATGTAAAAGCTGGCCCAACTGGCAAGGCAGAGGTGATATCTACGCTGCAGCTGGAGGAAGGGTTGCTGAACAGGTAGGCACAGCATAGCCAGGCTCAGTTTAACCGACAGTAATGAAGATGTGGGATGAGAGATCTGATGTGGGCTGAAGAGCCAAGGTTCACGGTGGGTTTGCATGATTTGTGCTGCTCTGGCTTAGGGTGCTGCCATAGATGAGCCAGCCTGAGTCTCTTTCAGCAGCCCTAAAATAAAGGTGAAGTGAAACAATGAAGTATTATTGTTTATAAGGACTGGAGAGGACCCTTAACACGTGGCCTAGGCATTATGTACACTAGTATTGTGAGATTGTGGGGAACACATCTATTTTAGCTTCTTGAAGGAGCCCAGAAGGAGTTGTTGGGCAGAACCCAGGATGGTGATGAGGAGCAAGCTGTCCTCATCTGTCATGAGCCATTTTCTTTCCTGCTCATGTCCAGAGAGGAATGAAAAGATTCATAGTTGCTTTTCTTCTGCTGTGTGCATCTCAAGATGTTAATACCAGTAGTCATTTCAAGCTGGCTGGCTGCCAGAAAGTGGAGCATAACAATGCTTATCCTCTTAAACTTAGAGATGGTTTAAAACAATCTTGTGGGTGATTAACATCAGACCTGGGTAGGGGCTTATGGGGAAAGAAGGGCAAATAGGGCCATTAAAAGGCCGACTGGTCTCAACTGAATTGTATACCTCTTTTTTTTCCAGCTTGCTTATTCCTGGTATTTAGTGTAAAACTCAAACAATCAATACTGAATGTCCTGAAACAATTACTAGGGGAAATTTCTGAACCAGACTGCAACAATTCCAGGGTTTAGCTTTGTGATAAATCACTGTGTGTCCTTCCTGTCACAATTAAGCTAGCACTCCCTTTGTGTGCACAAAATCAATATCCAGACTATTGAGCACACAGCTCAAGTAAATGCCTTCATAAGTGTAGACTCTTGTGAAAACTGGAACAAAGCCAAAAGAGAAACCTCAGAGACCAGCAGCTGTGGTTAATAAGCTGCGCTTTATCGAAGAAGTTGCTTTTCTGATCAGCAGAAACTTTGTTTTATACTTTGTCCTTATCAATTCCTTCATCACCCAGAGATCTCTGCAGGTTAATCAGAGCTATGAGGAAAGCTGAAATCTGAGGGCCTGAAAAGCAGTTTTAAGGCAAGTGTATGGCAAGAAACTCTGTTCTGGAAAACAACACACGTACCTCATAAATTGTGTCAATATATCTCACGAGTAAACATCATCATTGCTATTCCTGAGCCCTTGTGCTGTTGTGGTGAAGCAGCAGTCTGGTTATGCACGTTATGTTATGGAGCATCTCTCTGCAGAGATCTGAGGGGGTTAGTAGGGAGTAAGTGGCTTTTTACAGCTATCTTTTGTGCTCACTCATCCCAGAGAGTACTGTTGGAGGGCTATCATCCTCTGCTGATTCAAGCTAAGGAGAGTTCCAAGAGGAGCTGGTTAGTGATGAGCACTCACCTACTGATATACCTAATCCACATGTGAACAGGAATTTATTTCCTAGCTGGGGGCAAAATTTTTGGGAGGAGTGCAGGGCAAAGAGTTATTAACAGATCGTCCTGGTATTGACCCAACATTTTCTGAAAAAAATCAGCTCTTCTTTATTTCCCCCAGTATCTCACAGGTGCTTAATCTGGTTTTGTTTAGAACTTTACAGTGTTAGTCAGAATTTTCTAAGCCTGACAGAGGATATGATTAATGCTGTTCATATCTGCTGTGTTTGCATGTGAAGGATCGCCTCTTCTTTGTGATGGAATTCGTAAATGGTGGGGACTTGATGTTCCATATTCAGAAGTCACGTCGCTTCGATGAAGATCGGGCCCGGTTCTATGCTGCAGAAATTATTTCAGCCCTTATGTTTCTCCATGAGAGAGGAATCATTTATCGGTGAGCTCTGCATTCATTCAGTCATTCTTTCATTCCCTTTGTCTGAACCCCATGGCTGAGATGATAGCTTGAGTTTTCTGCTTGAATAAATAACTGTCACTTGCTGCCCGCCAGAAACAAGTTGTCAGCTGGGATAACAGTACCTCCACTCTCCCCCTGCACCTTGGTCAAGGTGCACCAGCTTCCAGGAAGGAGTGAAACTTTTGGCTGCAGTATTGACTACGGGGAGAGTCTGTGACGTATGTGTGAACACGAACACGTAGAAAAACAGGTTTTCCTTTGAGGGACAGGGGATGGGTTTTGCATTGGTGTCAACTGATGTTGCTCTGCAGATGTAGCTGGTTCATATCAGCCCCAGAACTGGCATTAGCTGCTGACTGACAGAAGCCTCCATTGTGCTGCTTTGGGTCTGCCCTGCTGGAGAGCACCTGTTAAACTGATGACAAAGGGAGAGGCATTCAGTGAAAGCTTCCTAGATCTTCTGGGAGGTAAACACAAGGAGCTGTTGCTTTTACACTGTGTACTTTATTATTTAAAGGTTAATATATACTTGTTACACCCAAGCCTCATTGTTTCCCTGTATTGGCTACTGACCTGTGTTCACACCTTATCTATTTGATGTACCCATGCAGTGCTTCTCAGCTCAGCCACCAGAAGTCTTTCCATTCCTGTCATGATCCTACAGTAGGAGTTTTTCCTTCCTGTCCATATCTGGCATCTTTTTGTTTACAACAGGATCAGAGCATCATTGTTGCTCAGCCTCTGCCCCAGGTCTCAAGGCAGGTCTCAGGAAGCCATTTCACATACGCAGTGCTTTTTTCTTATTGTTCCTCTGTACTTAGGGGGGAAGTTTGGTTATATTTGTTCCCTTTTGTGCTCCCCAAATTCTCCACTATCAGCTCAAGTATCAAGGCATGAATCAGACATCTAGCGTGGATCAGTTGCCTAGTCTGGTTTGCGCAGGCCTCCCTAACCAAGACAACAATTCAAGCAGCATCTTCCCACGTAAACCAGGTGCAGAGCAAGACCTGTTCTGGGATGGAACAACACATCTGGAGCCAGGAGATGTTAGCACTGAGACAGTCTGGTTTCACAGAAAAGTTTCTTTTCTCGGGTGCTTTGCAGAACACTTCTGGCATCCTCTTGCCCAGAGCACAGGAAAGGAGGAACAGTCAATTGTTTTCTTTGGAATGATTTTACTTGGGTTCCAGTGGCAAAGCATGCATATTTGGGTATAGTCTGCCATAGCTCCGCTCAGTTCTGCTTGTCACATGCCTGTGCTGCAAAGAATAATGTCAACTGTCTTTTCTTCTGGGTATACTTCTACAGCTGGGACCACAACTGGGTCCAAAATGGGACCAGTTCCAATCCCAAGAAGGCTCTGCTAGTAACATTTCCACTGGACTAGAGTCTGGCTGATGCGCCCATCTACAAGAAGGGTTGCAGGGAGGATCCAGGGAACTACAGGCCTGTCAGTCTGACCTCAGTTCCAGGGAAAGTCATGGAACAGGTGATCTTGAGTGCGATCATGAAGCACATGCAAGAGAACCGGGTGATCAGGCCCAGTCAACATGGGTTCAAAAAAGGGCAGGTCTTGCCAAACTAACCTGATCGCCTTCTATGACAAAGTGACTTGGCTGCTGGATGAGGGAAAGGCTGTGGATGTATCTTCCTGGACCCCAGTAAAGCCTCTGACACAGTTTCTCACAGCATTCTGCTTTGAAAACTGTCACTTCTGGCCTGGACAGGCGCACACTCTCCTGGGTGGAAAACTGGTTGGATGGCCGGGCCCAGAGAGTGGTGGGAAATGGAGTTAAATCCAGCTGGAGGCCAGTGACAAGTGGGGTTCCCCAGGGCTCAGTGCTGGGTCCAGCCCTGTTCAATGTCTTTATCAATGACCTGGATGAAAGCGTCGAGTGCACCTTTAGCAAGTTTGCGGATGACACTAAGCTGGGTGGAAGTGTGGATCTGCTGGAGGGTTGGGAGGCTCCAAAGGGATCTGAACAGGCTGGAGCGCTGGGCAGAGTCCAATGGCAGGAGGTTTAACAAGGCCAAATGCCGGGTCCTGCACTTGGGGCACAACAACCGTGTGCAGCTACAAACTAGGAGAAGCCTGGCTGGAAAGCTGCCTGGAGGAGAAGGACCTGGGGGTGTTGGTTGACAGCGACTGAACATGAGCCAGCAGTGGCGAGACCGCACCTCGAATCCTGTGTTCAGTTCTGGGCCCCTCACCACAAGAAGGATGTTGAGGCTCTGGAGCGAGTCCAGAGAAGAGCAACGAAGCTGGTGAAGGGGCTGGAGAACAGGCCTTATGAGGAGCGGCTGAGAGAGCTGGGGGTGTTTAGCCTGGAGAAGAGGAGGCTGAGGGGAGACCTCATTGCTCTCTATACCTACCTGAAAGGAGGTTGTAGCGAGGAGGGTGCTGGCCTCTTCTCCCAGGTGATAGGGGACAGGACGAGAGGGAATGGCCTTAAGCTCAGCCAGGGGACATTTTGGCTGGACATTAGGAAAGAATTTTTCACAGAAAGGGTCATTGGGCAGTGGCAGAGGCTGCTCAGGGAGGTGGTTGATTCACCTTCCCTGGAGGTGTTTAAGGCACGGGTGGATGAGGTGCTAAGGGGCATGGTTTAGTGTTTGATGGGAATGGTTGGACTCGATGATCCAGTGGGTCTCTTCCAACCTGGTTATTCTATGATTCAGTGATAGGGTAGATGAAATAAAAGCAATTTCTCTTTATCTTCCTAGCTTGAACTCCAGTAAGAAACAGATGGTCAGGTGAGGACAGAATATTAAATTATTTTTAAGTATGAAATCATATGATATATGTGGCATAGTGAAATAGAGGAGGAGTGTCATTTTAATATTCCCTGAGTCCTGAGAGTATGAAAATTACTAGTGATATATACCATATGTATTGAGCTTCTAAAGCACCGTGGTTGTCTGCATAGAATAGCAAATCTGCTTATTCTACAGCTGGATTTCAGTGTAATTCTTCCCTTGTGAATAATGCCAGCCATTGAAGAGAGACTTTGGCAGATAATTACACAAATGACATTATCCTTAAAATAGTGACATCCAGTAGTTACTGTCAATCACTCAGCAGCAAAACTGTGTCTGTGCATAAGGTAATGCCACTGTACTTATGGCTTGTCCTGCCTCCCCAGCCTGCTGCCTGTCACAGGGCAGGAGTAATTGATCCCTTTGGGTTTTGGCACTCCTCGAGTGCTGCTGTAATTCATGATAGAAACCGGAGGAGTAATTGAAAAGCTCCTTGAACAACTGTGCGGGCTTTGATCTTGTTGGAAAACTGGTTAAGCCATGGAGTCAGGTAGCTTTAGCTGCATGGGGTGAGGGGGATGACTTATTTTTTTAAAATTAGTTGGAGTGACTCTGTTCTGGAAGATGTAAGGGGAGAGAGCTGCTGTGTGTGGCTGTACTGGGTCATGAGCACTGGGCTCTAGGAGCAAGTCTGCAGGATGGAAGGTGATGCTCAGAAGGGTATCACTGCCCTTGTGTAAGAAAGTTTGGAGATTTTATGATCAGAATGTGCGTGTTTGCTTAGGAAGCTGTGAGCACAGGTGAGACACCAGGAAAAGCCTGACCAGAAAGTGTTGTGCTACAAGTTGCTCAATACACCTCTTCTTTCTGCATTTCCAAAGTCAATGGACTAAGAGAGTCGCCGGCTTAGAAAGTCCTGAGTCATTTGTTTTTCTTCTGGGCTAACCTTAAACATAGTAGTAAAATATTTTTCCTTGCCCCTTTCATGACTGAGCAGTTAAAGAGAGAATCTACATCTACCAACACAACGATAGTTCTCCCAGTAATTCAAGTTCCTCTTGCAACAGGTAGCGTCAAAAGCTGAGTCTTCTCTACTTTGAATGGCAGAGAGGCTTGAGAGTGAGCACTGGAAGTTCACTGAGAAGTAATTGTGCCACTCTAGCATGGGGCGGCAGTGCTGACAACAGTTAAATCAGGTTTTTGTTGATTCCCTTCCCAGCCACACGTATGCAATTTGAAGAAGCTGTAGTGCAGTATTTCTGCAACTGCCACCATGAGTCTCTGAGAATGGGGTCCCTGAAGCAGATGGTGTATTTTAGTTTTATGCAGCTTTTTAACATTAAGCCAGGCTTACTGCTGGATTGGTGCTCTCATAGGGTGGTTTTCATGATGCAACTGAAATTTTCAGTGAGTTTGCTCTTCACTGCAAAGAAACTCTGTTTTTTGTTACTGAGCCCTGCCAGAATAGAAGGACCATAAATATATGTGTGTGTGTGTTTGGGTTATTTTAAAAGAAAGCTTTCAGTTTGCAGATATTTTTTATCCAGCTGCAAAGGAGAGATGGCTTTCTGGCCTTATCAGGGAAACATCTCTGGCTTGCCTGAAGCTGAGGTTTCTCTGTCAACTCATTGGCACCTGTTTATTGTTGCTTGCTGACAAAAATGTCAACAAGTACAGTGTGTTTCCTAGAATGCATCCAGCCATGAAAACAAACTTTTCAACATGTGTAAATCATAGTATGTTGTGCACCCCTAACCACAGAGCAGTAGGACAAAGACATATTTGGGATCAGCTCATTCTGGATGTTGCCAGGAAAAGGTTAGGTGATAATTGAGTAGATAAAAATCTTTGCTCACAGGGCAGTATTCTTGCCTACTGTTTTCTCAAAGCTTACTTCTGAAGGAAAATGGTACGCTGGGTCCTCTTGCAGGTAGGTAGGTTGGTTTGTGATTTTTATCTAAAGACTGTATGTGCTGTTTCTCTTGAGGCAGCTTTTCTTAACTTTCACTTCCCAGTTCAGCAGTTCTCAGGGTAGGGGAAGTGTATTTCGGCTTTTGTGCATGCCAGAAACAAAACAGCATGCACGTCTGCTGAGTATTAGACTGCATGGTGGCTTTGTCAATGCAAGTGAGCTAGTCTACTCATAGTCTTCTAAAAATCAAAGAGACAGTGAATGGTTTTAAGAGTTTATTTTAAAAGCAGGGCTTTTACTTCCATTACTTTAAGAATGGATGGTCTTTGCATACGTTAATGTACAGCTTTGCTAGTGGAGGGGTTCAGCTGCCAAGGTCATCTACATGATGTCCCTCAATAGAGGCATCATACCTGAGCACTGAGAGCAAATAGAAATTTTTTTTTAAACTTGATTGTTGTGGGTTGTTTTGGTCTTGATTTTTATGACAAACCTCCTTTCTCTCTCTCTACAAATGTGTCTCCCTGATAGGATGCATGGGATGAGATGATTGCTACCTGTAGAGCTGCTATGGCATGCAGTACATGGTGATGTACTTGCACTATATCTGGAAACAGGGACAGTGTCATCTTTGCACCTTGCACTTTAATGCTGGTTTTGCCAGCCCTAGGTATGGAGCTGGATTGCAGACACACCTCTGTGCCACAGCTCACCACTTGGCATAGCACAGTGGCATCGATATCATTAAGGATATTGGTAGTATATCATGTAGATAATATAGCTGACCAAGAGCTAGATGAGCTAAAAGGCTGGACTGGAGAGCCTGGGAGAAGGACTGGTTGTTGGTTGGCTGAAGAACCTTGTTTTTTTCCTGAGGGCTCATGCTAGTTAGCTTATTCCAGTGCCTTTTTGTCTGTATTGATATTTATAATGCAACTGGCCCTTCTAGAGATGCTCGGGGTCTGCTTGTACTCCATCATGCCTCTGAAAATGGTGTGGACAGAGTCCCCGTGCTCTGATGTGGCACCAGCCACCACTACGCAGGTCCCGTGACTTGATTGTGTTTGATAGGATGGAGGGTCCCTTTGGAAGGCAGAAGATAATTATGCAGTTATCCACATGGGAACGTGTTCTTGCCATGAGACCTGGAACCCTAGCTCTTGGGAAAATAAGATGGACTCATTAATAGGAAGTGTTTGCCTTTCTGTTACCTGAAAGCATCACCTTTATGTGTGTTACTCCTTATAACAGGAAACAGCTCCATGTCATCCAGGATCTGGAAAGACTGCTGGATAGTGGCGAGATTTCTGAAATCATCACCTTTCCTTCATTTAGGAGACCCGTCAGGTCTGCAGCTGTGTGTTCTCATGACTGTTGGCTTTTATACGGAGTGAGTTTTTTGCAACAGGTGAATTCTCCGCCAATCCAAACAGTAAATCTGTGACACTTGAAGGAGGGTTTACATAAGCCTTTTACAGAGACCGGTTTTGCTGGAGAGACTCTTATTAACTGAAACAACGCTAAAGTTTCTTTCAGCAAAATCAATTAAAAATTGCAAGCTGAAGACAGAAGCTGAATGCTTTTCCTAATTACATACAGCCACTGTTAACAGAGCAACTCTTCTTAGCGTTTCCACAGGTCAGGACGTTGTAGGCATGGGATCCCTCATGTTTTCTGTCTGTAGGGGTTTTTGGGAGAGGGGTTTTGGCAACTATTGATGTTGTTTATTCTCATCTCATGCCCTTTTTCACATC
Organism: Clamator glandarius; assembly: GCA_033459285.1. Taxonomy (NCBI): domain Eukaryota; kingdom Metazoa; phylum Chordata; class Aves; order Cuculiformes; family Cuculidae; genus Clamator; species Clamator glandarius. The sequence continues at coordinate 1,113,949 of JAUNZM010000428.1, forward strand.
TGGAGTCAGATCTTGTTTCCCCTGAAGTCAAGGGGCTTTCCCCAGGGAGGTAGATTAGCAGTTGAACTGGATGTGTGACTGATACCAGCAGTGCTCTGAAAGGCAAACTGGCTGGCTGGGGGGCCATCCAGGGATTACCATTGGTTTGCTTAGGTGCTAAGCATAGCTTTGTTTTCTTAACAAATAAAGATAAATCTTTTGTTTAATGAGGTGGTTTTAGGCTTTTCTGAAGTTGGGTGAGGTTTTTTTTCCTAACAGCAGATGCATCTGTAGGTTATCTTTGCTGTATTTGATACCTCCCTCTTCCCAACCCTGACTTGGCTATGCTGGCAGAGGCGTGTTGTTTGCATCCAGGAGAAAAGGGTGGGAAACAGCTAAACCAGTGCCGAAATGGATGCGAGTCTACACTCTGTGGAGCATTATAACCTCAGCTGTGGGATGTAATCCCTGTCGCTTTGAGACCTTAATTCAGGAGAGCTCCTAGACTGAGCACTTTCCTGGATGGAAACCCTGAAGATGAGTGGATATATGTAAGCAGGACAAAATGAAGGATGTGCTGTGTTAGGAGAACAGCAGGAAGAATGAAAATTAAGCTGATTTTATGGTGAATGAGTGAAGCAAATCAGCTTAAATTGGTACAGAATACCCACAGCCCTGTCCCTACAATAATTGCTTAGCACAGGAGAGAAATTTTAATGCTGGAGTCTCTTGAAATGCTTCATTCAGCTTTAGAAAATCTAAAGGAATGTCTCTTAGGGTCAGGAGTGTAGTAATGTCTGTGGCCATCTTATCTGTCAGTCAGCAGCTTTGTGCTTCTAGACAGTGCATCTTCCACATGGTTTTCCACTCAAATGTGGTTGCTTCATGCTTTTACAGCCTCTGGCATGCAATGTTTAAAGTGTTGTTTCTCTGCACTTGATCAAATGGAAAGTGCAGAGAAAAAAAAAACAGCCTCTCACGTTTCCATGTCATGTTTAATCAGTCACTGTGCAGGGCAGTTTAGTCCTGATTTACAGTTATGCTTACAAAGAGCAGTCCTGTTTTGAGATCCACATATCAGATCTCTGTGCCCCATTGACTCCGCTGTATATAGTCTGTGAACTTTAATGCAACTTTCCACATGACTAAGGACTACTGAATAGCCTACAGAAGTTATTGGCTCTGCTAGTGTCTACTTTTCCTTTATGGTTATTTAAAAAGATTGGTTTGAAACCTGCAAACCCTGCACATAGTGAGTTTGTATAAATCATTAAAAAACAGAGCTTGAAGGGGCCTCAAGAGTTCATCTTGTTCATCCACCTGCCCTAAGGCTGGGTAACCTTTACCTAAATGCAAGTCTCTTGTACTTTCACTCCTCCTTTGGTGTGGTTGTTACATTTGCATGTAGTAACTTGTGTACTACACTCTTACAGGCTTGGACTCTCATTTACTGAATGCTTGAAATGAGAGCTTGGTGTTAGTTGGGAATTCTGGTACCAGGGCAATAAAAATAAGCAATAGTGCTCATCTGTGGAGCAGACAAGTGTCACGGTCCACCCATAAGTGGACGCGTGATGGTTGGTTTCATTTATGATTTCAGAGTGCAAATAATTCAAAAGAGTCAAGGGAGTCAAGTTTCAATCTAAACTGGCGCTTTATTAATTATGCCCGTAAAGAGACTTACAATAGAAAGAGAGAATAAGGGAAGAGATGGGGAGAAGAGAGAAGGAGAAGTTGTTCATAGCTACCACCATGGGTCCACAGATGTCCAGCGTCTCTGGGAGTCCTGCTCCAGAAGGCGTTCCATTGTTTTGCTCTTTGCTGGAGGTGATCCCACGGTGGAGGGGTCTTCTTCTTTCTTGGTCCCTGCTCTCAATTCAGCTGCTCCGGAGCTGTCTTCTATGCTAGTCAATACACCTGTGACCCACCTTTGCCTGTGGAGATGTGCCAGTCTCCACCTAGCAGGTCACACATGCCAAGAGAGGAGTGTCTGCAGGTCTCCTGCCCTTGCGCCTGCGCTCCTTCTGGCGGTGGTGGTCAACCTGGGCTCTCCCGATGAAGGCCAGTAGTCATCATCACGTTGCACGCATGCTCTGTTGGCTATGGATCTGTGGTAAGTCCTGTCATTAATCTTCCTGTCTTTTCCTCCTTGCTTCATGGATCTTTCACAATGGTAGGTAGCAAGGAGGCTTGAAGACAGGTACAAAACATTTTTGAGATAAGGAGTCAGGTACAGGTAGTTAGGTACAAAGCATTTGTTCCGTACCAGCTCTTGCTGTTTTCTGAGGCCTGCATTTCTGATTTATACAGTCAAGTTCTGAGGCTAAAAATGAGAAAATGCCGAGACAGAAATCGATCCTTTGACCGACTCTTACAACAAGTGATTAGGTGTGACTTGTGTTCTCTCATTATTTTCATGGCTAATATCTGCTTATGGAGGTATTTCACAATTAAAAAGCAATCTGCAATTTTATCTGAAATTTTAGTAACCTGATCCAGTGGAAGATGTTCCTGCCCATGACAAGGGGGGTGGAACTGAATGGTCTTTAAGGTCCCTTCCAACCCAAACCATTCTATGATTCTATGAAATAGCCATGTGTAACTATTACAGGCAAATTCTTTAAGAAAGGGGCCCAGAACAAGATGCAATCATTAAGTCTCAGAGCACTTGGGATTATTTAAATTAGAACTTCAGAAACCAAGAAACTTTTCTACAAAAAGACTGTTTTTCTCTGCTCTTCCTGCCCTTTCTTTTTTAAAGGCATGAAGGTCATGAGAAGGAGAATAAAATTAAAATTGAAATAAATTTCAATATGTTGGCTAATATTATTTTTAAAAACTGCCCCTAAATATTATTGCTCCCTTTTTAGCCAGAACAACTCATCTGACTTTTAATGTGTACCCTGGTGGCACGGGCATTCACACCTGTTATTTTAAGGACCCAATTTTGAAAACTTTTGCTCTAAGTTCTCCAAAATTGCTCAACATTAATCCAATCATTTTATTTATCTTTGTACCCACCTGAAATCAAAGAAGCTTTCAATATTAACATCAGCGAATATGACTCCTGAGTTAGCATTCGGGAGGGTGGTATATATAGCTGCGGAAAAGGTCTCTGTCAACCTTAATAAATGTTTTGTACAAGTTTTTAAAACAAAGATTATTCCAACAAAATACTGTCTCATCTGCTCCTTCTGACTTGCTGAAATGGAAGATTTCTTGCAACATGACATGTTACAGCAGGTGAAGCTACTGTATATTTAAGGGAGACAATGAGAAAAACAGTATTGTTGACATACTTGGCCTGCAGCAACCACTGTAACTATCCAGGGAGAATTTGACTTATTCTTATAGCTGTGGCAACATCAGCACCTGATGTTTCCTTGGTCAATAATCCAAATTATTAGATTTTGTTCTTCATGCCAATGAGGATATTCTGGTTTTATGCAAACAGAGGAATTTTGTGGATTCACCTTAACTTTTAGTGGCGCACCATTGTAACATCTTGTCTTTATATTCTAGTTCAGAGTCATCAGCTGCCTATAATGATACAGAAATAAAATGAAAACAATAACACGCTTGAAAATTTCAGCTATTATGCGGCAACACTGCAGTAGTAGTTGTCTGGTTTACAATTCAGAATTTCTGTGGGAGAAAATTCCATCTTCTGCCAGCAGTGCCCTGGGTAAGACAGGAGGCACAGCTTGGCTTCTGCACTCTGTGCCACCTGAGCTGGTGCTGGGGCTTGCAGTTAGCTGCTGTCGTGGGCCAGCGTGCAGATTGAGAAGCCTGTTCTCATGGAGCAAGGGGAAAGCATTACTCATCATTTGGCTTCTGAGTCATAACACCTTTGCTGTTAACAGGATTGAAATCCTCCCCTTTTATGAGGCTGCGCCTAAAGGCACAAATTAGTCTCAGAATTGTATTACCCGATTATTATTCCACTAAAGCCAGTGGTGGTGTTCCAGCTGACAACAATGGAAATGGGAGCAAGCCTTCAAGTCTCAACCATGTGCAAGGTGTGATGTGTTCAAAACCACAAAGATGCTCCACGCTGTGAGCCAATTTCTTCTGAATCAATTAAAGTTTCACAAGCACAATTTATTATTAACAACTAGAGCCGCTTTCACAAATCTCTTGGCAGCACAGTACAGAAGTGCTCATGAATCAGGAAAATTACTTCCAGCAAGGCAATGTTATTTATTAGCTAAATCTCTGATCCAGGCCGTAGCAAAGCCCATCCAATAGGGATGTGGATGTTTGCATCTGAACCGTTTCTGATCTATGCTGTGCCGTGGTGCCTTGCCAAAGTGGGTCACGGCTGCTTTGTTTATTGCGTTGGAAAATGAAGGGGGCTGGAGAAGGTGGTTGGGAAGGTGGAGGATTGGGAAAGGCAGGGTTAGCTGCACAAGGGTAAAATTATTCTATGTACAAACCTGTGTCATAGAAAGAACAGTAGGTAGTGATCCCTTTAGACTCTTCATGGGCTTTCAAATAAGCATGTGCTGTTGTAGCAAGGCTGCAGCATGTTTCAGCGTGCAGGCCCTGTGGCACCTGTGTTAGAGTCCAAGCTGGTGTGTGACATTTATCATGTGAGCTTTGGGTTTTCTCCCCCCTTGTCTGGATCTGGTTACGTTCCTTTTGACATTTACCCAAGTATGAAAATCTAGTGAGGTCCTTGTGCCTAAAAGCTGAATTAGTGTGCTTTGTATTTCTATTTGTCAGTATGTCCTGACCATAAGTTGAAGAATTGTATGCCTATGTATGTCTTGAGGATTCTGACACAATCTTATGATCTTTTTAAGCCTTTGCCATTACCTGCACTTTCTCTTTAATTTTAACTCTTCCTTTATAGCCATTCTTCCTAGCTGGAGCTCCCCATTTCAGTACTTCTTATATCAATAGTTTGAAACCTGGTGCCCAAACAGCAGCTTTACAGACAGAATTTCTGTCTTCAGCCACTGTTGAGCACAGAATGGGGCAAAAATCTTGGCAGCTGGCTCATGCTTCTTGCTTCTCTGCCCAGCCTTGATAAATGAGCAAGTCAAGCAGCTGTTCTGACTCTTGCCAGCTGGCCAAGCTCCTGAAGACAGAGCCCACCCACTGTGAAGGTCAGAGCGTGGCATTGCCTGGCTGTTCTACCTTGGCATCAGCACGGAGCATGGAGTAAGACCTGGTCCTGCCAGTTCTGCTCCTGCTGGGGTCTCTTTGAGACCAGGGCCAACCCCTGCAGGAGAGTTGCAGCTGTCCATCTCCTTTGTGCTGTTTGGGATGCAGCAAGTCAGCGAAGCTTCAGCTTGTCCATCTCACAGCTTGAACTGCAGTGTTGATTTCAAAATTGTGATATCTGATCAACGGCAGCCAATCGGCTGGTGGTAGGTTTGAGATGGGTGTAGTGTAACTCATGCCTGAAATCATGATATTTTTTTCCCCTGTCCCTACACAAAGAGAAAATAGTCAAATAAGCCTTTATTGCACCTTATCTGTTAAATGGTTAGCTTTTACCTGTGACTGAGCCACTTGAAACATACTTCCCTGTCTGCTTTCAGAAAGGCAATACTAACCTGTGCTTCGTGGTGGAAATCATGATGTTCTGGAAAGGAGTCAGTGCAAAGTGACTTTCAAATCTCTAAAGCCACAAGATGTATGCAGTTCAAGTGGGTTAAATTAATGAGTTGAGTGTCTCTGTGTTGCTTATTCCCTACACTATTTTGATCTAGTGGAATTACCCTGCTCACTGATGGCCAGATTGTTGACTTCCCTGACAGGGATAGCCCTGGGGTGAAAGGCAGGTATTTTGTGTGATAAAATGAATGGAAAACTGTGTTGCACTCTGCCCTATTTACTGCACCTCAGCATCTCCAGTCACAGCTGCCTTTGGGGTCCTTCAGGACTGATGGTATTCCTCAAGCCACAGGGCAGTCAAGAGAGTTCCTGCCACAGCCATTGGATGCTGCTTCCCAGCATCAGCTGGTGGCATCTCTGGATGCCTGCTGGCCAGGAAGAAAGACAGCAAATTTCAACTACTGCCATGAACTGATAAACCAACATTGGACTGGGGGCATGTGAAAGGGAAGGGATGTTAAATAACAGTTTCTGGAGGCCTAGCTGTTACCACTGCGTGAATTAAAATGTGATATGGAACGTGGGGTATCTCCATGTTCTGTCATGTCTAGGAGCAGTTTAATTGAAGTCATTGTTTGACTGACTGAGAACCTTCGCTACTTTTTCTTCACTTTCTTACAACCGGACTTGTACTGAAATTCTCCACTTCTTCCCTAAGGCAGCTACTAATATTTCAAAATCATTGGTCTGCTTGTGTCTTCATAGGGACCTTCCTATGGATTGGGGTGGTTCAAGCTGTTTTCCTCTTCCCTGGGGGATGCATCCAGTTAGAAGATGGCTGTCCCTCTGTAGAGCTGGTTTATAGATGTAAGCATGTAATTCCCATTGTCTGCAGATCACTAATTGCCTGAAGCCCACACTGAGTGGGCTGGGATGCCTGCAGCCACTGGGTGTAACACAGGCACTGCTCACTCGCTCACAGGCGTTTCCTTGGTGGGGCCATTCGCAACATTGGCCAAGTGGGCGGCTGTGTCCCAGGCGCTGTTATGTGAGGAAGAATTTCAACATTAATTACATGTCTTGGCTTTAAGTTTCATTTTATCTCTCCTGACGCTAGAAGTTGACCCAGTGTGGCTTCTGCAAACAAAACAAGAAAACTGTATTTTACCAGCTTTGGGCTCTACTGCTTTCTCCTGGAGCATCTGTTCTTTTGGGATGTTTTGTTTCCCAGCCACTAAGAAGGGACAGCAGTTTTTTTGTATACAGTGCCAAGCATAGCTAACGTGTTGAAGTATTTGAGCTGCGGGAAGGTTGGCACTTCCAGTCAGACAGATTAAAAAGGAAAACTGAATGTTTCTCTTTGCTTTCAGCCACCTTCCTCATATTGAAGGGCTGGAGGAGGGAGGGATGGACAGAGGGACGTAGTGCCCTGTTGCCAGCAGGACTACAGTGGTTGTCTAGGGTAGAAGTGTGTGCTGGGTGAGAGATATCTGTGCGTATCATGTTGTCACCCTAATGGCTTTCCTCCCCCTTTCTCCTGCAACTGAAGTCATTAATGCTGTTAAGCCAGGATGGAAACAAACCCAAACAACAACAGTCTACAAAATAATTCAGTCACTCCAGACTGGATTTTTTTTTTTTCCTCCAGTGAAACAATTAGCCTCCTGTCATCCAGTTTTTAGTCAGACTAGAAACAATAGGCTGGACAACAGCGATTCCCCTCTTGGCAGGGCAGTCACCGGATCCACTCTGGGATGGGAAGGGTGAGGCGCCTTCCCTCTCCTGTCTCTGGAGGAAGAATCTCCCTAAAGAAATTCCTGTGGGCCTTGCTGAAAGCCCTGGTTTTGTGTAGCCCCTCCTGGTGAGTCAGAGCCTCCAGCTCCCCTGAGAGCCCTCTGTCCCAGTTGTCTTTTCTCAGCCCACTGCAGAGTTAATACCTCTGTGGTTTTGCCCAGGCGCTCTCATGCGTATATGGCCCATCCCACTCACTGGCTGATGATGTGGATTGTGGGTGCCAGAAAGCCATGAAGTAATCCGTGGTTTATACAGACAGGCCAATACAGAACTTGCCAGGGGAGGTGACGGGGGGATGATTTTTTCCAGTCTTGCTCATCTGAGTGGTACTTGATCCTAGGAATGGCTCAGCCTGTGAAAGGGAGCGGTGTAGTGGAACAGGGGACTGCATGATGTGGGCAAATACATTGCAGTTTGGCAGAAAAGCAGAGGCGCGATGGGGAGGCCAGGGGTCAGCTGAAGTCCTGTGGTACTGCCTCGAAGAGCCACAATGCAGCTTGGCCAGAGCAACCCAGAAATCTTTTGATTCCTATAACTGCTTGTGACATGAGCACTGTGAAGTGCTCTCCTCTAAGGGTGAAACCTGTAACTGTACCTTGTGCCAGGCCTTCCTTCTGCTACTGAAGTTGATTACAGCATGTGAGGAAGCCCTGGATTCCCCCACCAGCACTGCATCTCCCTGTGGGGCACTGTGCCTACCCGTCTTGCAGTACCCTTGTTGCCCTGAAAAGTGTGGATGGGACAGGGTATGGAAGGGGAGGTTCAAATAGGAAAGCAATGTGGCCATGCTGCTGGTGCAGAAGTCTTAAATCACCAGAAAGAGGGACCCTGCTGTCTTTTGCTTCTGAAAAGCAGCCCTGATGGCACTATAGCCATAGTTAGGGGGATTGGCCTCAAGCTCTGCCAGAGGAGGTTCAGGCTTGACATCAGGAGAAAATATTTCATGGAAAGCATCATTGGGAACTGGAGCAGGCTGCTTAGGGAGGTGGTTGAGTTGCCTTCCCTGGAGGTGTTTAAAAGACAGGTGGATGAGGTGCTGAGGGGCACGGTTTAGTGATTAATGGAAATGGTTTGACTTAATGATCCAGCAGGTCTTTTCCAACCTGGTGATTCTATGATTCTATAGTGGCTGGCCAGTGCTAAACCCCAACACTTTCCTTTAAAGATGCAGGAAGAAACTAAGCCCAAATCCATGTTTTGTCTTTATGAGGCAAAAGCCACAGGGTTGCTAGTTAGATACCAGAAAAAACTCCAGCTGCCCGAGGTGAGCAAGGATAAAGAGGAGCTCTGCTTGCTTGGCTGCTGGATTTAAAGGCAAGTTACCATGTGTTTTGGTAATATGTAACTAGTTCTGGAGCTCTGACATCTGTGGTATGAAGGTGCTGTGTGGGCACCAGAGCTGTCGGGCTGTGGAACACTTAGCCTTGAGATGGCAAGCTGGGGTGGAGAAGCAGTTGGTGAATAAATCTGCCTTAGAGGCTTATCTGGGGATACACAGGAAAAAGTGTTTCTGCCCCATACTTGAAGCTTGGTTTAGCTTTGGGGCAGAGTCTGCTGCATCCAAACCTCACACTAGTTGTCATCTGCACCTGCTCCGTGTCTGGGCAGAGCTGCTCTGGGAGCATGCTTTGGTTGCTGTGGGGGAATGAAAGGCTGTTGATAAGGGTTGTCTTCTTCTGTTTTCAGTCATTCCCACCATGGTGAAGATTGCCAGCAGTGCCAGGAGTTACTTGGTCTGAGGGCAGAGATCCATGCCCAAGGGCTGAGTTTCAGGTAGCGGGGGTGGCTGTGGAGGCACAGGCATGCACAATGTAAATGTAGTACAAAATTAAGGAATTGGTTGGGAAGGAAGCAAGCTGGGTATGCATTCATATCACTATGGTGCTTCCCAAGGCACCACAGGGACAATGTGGGGTGGGAAGTGAAAGTAACCCTGGGTTGAAAAGTTGATTCCTGATGCACATGGATGTAATCTTGGTGTGAAAGTGGCTATGTCATGGTGTGATTGCTTTGCTGTCACAGTCTAGCACAGAGTATGCTGCAGCATCCACACCACCATCCCCCACGGAGCATTCTTTGCTCTCACAATCCTACCATTAAATCATTTCTCATGCAAAATCATTATGAGGTTTGCAAACCAATTGTAATATGAAGCACTGTGGAGTTTGCTTGAGAACAGAAATGTAAACCATACAGGACAGGTACACCATACATGTGTGGTGTCACCCAGATTTCAGAGAGGACACTAATCACCTATTGCTTCTTGTTGGCATAGCCTATCTAGACACTTCCAGGAATGTGTTAGCTTTAATGTATCTTTTGTGAGTGATGCATTTCAGCATGTTAAAATTAAAATAATTCACTTTTTGTTCCTTTTCCTCAGGGCAGTAAAGTGTTGTTCTGCACCCCCGAGCCTTTATGGTCTTCCATTAGTCCTCAATTAATTATTTATTCAGGGAGAGAATATCTGAAAACAGTGGTCTAGTCTAAGAGTAGTGGCACTCTGTGTAGATGAGCTGGAAGTACTTGATGACTGAATCTGCTGGAATCATCAATAACGTTAAGATTGGCTTTCCTACCACAAAATAAAAATATACCTTTGTAGGTGAAGTGTGCTAAACTTTGATGAGGACATGAGCTAAAAACAAATGCACTTTAGATGTCTCTTGAACATACCTTTAGCAAGCAGAGGTAAGAATTTTTTTAAAAATATCTTTCCTTCAAGTTGCCTGACTTTTGTATTGTGACAGAAAATGTGTATTGCAATTCTGTCCTGTGTAAACATGGGAAACTTAGTTTCATAATGTTTAATTCTGAGTTTTGATCCAGTGTGGTGTCATCACGCCTCACAACAAAGATTTCTTTCTGGTTTGCCTGTTGTTTCTTGTCTCCCTAGATTGGAAATAAGATTCATTGAGGGTTTGTGATGTCTTTTTCCTGCAGAAAGGGATTTCTAATCAAGAAAATCAAGCCTGTAGTCAAGGCCATTTTAAGTGAGAGGGACCTGTCAGCTTCCCTGGTTAAAGCAGTAAATCTGAGTCCTGTAGTCTGTGGTGTTGGCCTGAAAAAGGGTCAGTAAAGAACAGCTATTGCAGGTACCTTCCAGTAAGCAAAGCATCCTGGTCCTGGAAAGAAGAGTAAATGCAGAGTCAGACCCTGAATTAACTCTGAATCAGCCAACTGAAGGCATATGCTGCTCATGTGGAACACCCCCAAATTTCCATCTTAGCTGGAGCTCGCTGCACACTGAGGTTAGTCATTATTCCCATTCCTGTGCTGAAAATGCTTCTTGTGTTCCCCTTACACAAACATCCCAGTTCCTCCCCAGGAGCTGGTACTCTGTGTGTTGGGTGATGAAAGGAAAGAGGTGCTGATTCCTCATTGTCACAAATCCTGATTTAGGATCCTGCCAACTATGCCAGTTTGAAACAGTAAGTGCGGTGCACTTCACTCACAAGACAGAAGCAGCAATATGTTTTATTGGTATAAGGCAGTGAGTTAACCAAGTTCAATGGTAAATGTGACAGTGGTTTAACAAGATTTGATAGCAAAGTCCAGTTGATTAACTGCTGCATGGAAGAAACGTATAAAGGAAAATAAAGCTAGGATTAAGTTAGAATGTTTCACACAGGGACTGGAGACACACAAAGGGTAAGGACAGCCCTGCCTTTGAGTCACAAAGTTCAGAGTGGACCCCCTTGTTTTCTAAGCTCCTGGTGGAACTTAGGTTCAGCCAGGTTCAATCGTAGTCTCAGACTTGGACAGCAGTTTATGTCTAATTCAATTATCTAAACAAAGTTTATAGTTATTAATATTGAGTGACTACATGAATTAGTAATGTTTCATTAATATTAATTCAGCATGGTATCAGTCACTTACCAAGTATTTGATGCAATTAAGGAATCTCTCTGCCTTGGTCAAGGAAGGATCTCTTAGTCTCAGGTAAGGAATCTCAAACCTTGAGAGGCATCCCTGCTCAAGGGAGAGTCACCTGGTGCACAGTGCACCTGCTGTTCAGGGAGAGCTCATTTTGAGCTTATCCAAAGATTTGCCATTGGTAAAATGTCTCTCTGCCTCAAGAAGCACCATTGAGAGGTGTTCCAGCTCAAGAGGAGATCACTGCCATGCAGCCACGCTGCCTAGCAGGGAGTGCTCAAAGAAGCCTCACTTAGGCTGTCATACTTATTGAATAAAGTGGTTGGCTTGTAGTCAAATCACATGTGATGTGAAAGGTATGCATGGGACTCCTTGTACCCACAACTTTCTTTGTTCCTTTATAAATGAGTCTTGGAAAAGCCACCTGCTATTCGTGTGTTAATTGCATGATAGATGTTCCAAGCTCATATGCATCAGCGCTCCCTGTGTCACTCTGCTCTTTTGTGTGTTTTCAGAGCATAGATTGGAACTGGAGGAGTTCTTGGCCCAGCTATGGCTCAAGCCTTTAACTCCTTTGGCGCCTGTACCAAACTGATGCGAGTTCAGTTTAGGGGGCAATTGCATCCGTCATACTCACGTTGCAAGGGTGTGACTTTAGAAGCATGTGGAGGGGCTGGCTTGTTTACTGGGGACAGGACTGTCATATTTGAGCTGGAAAGCAGTCTTTTATTGTGGTGCCACAGAAAGCTGAGTGATGCCTGGAGGCATGTTTCGTACTCCCAGAGACACAGACCCACAGTGCCAGTGAGTATCTTCCTCCATGGTCCCAAGCTGCAGAGGCCAAAGTGCCTCATTACAGACCGGGAAAGTGCCAGTTGGCTTGCAGTGAATCTCAGGCAGGGACTTGACAGATCTGTGGGCTAAAAACTCAAGAGTTGAGCAGACCTTCTTTATTCAGGACCCATTTCTATAATTTTTCTGAATGGATCAGTTGAGGCAGAGCCTATATTACTTTTCTCATTTGTTTGTTTCCTGTATTACAGGAACAAGGGATCTGGCAGCTTTTTGTCTGTGGTAGCCAAATCAGCTGAGAATTGATTTCAATTTGCTTTGCTTGCAATTGGGCAACCAGCTTAAGGCATCTAATTTGGGAACTTAAACAGCCTTGCCAGCTGGTGAGTCAAAGTTTAGGGGTGCTGAGAAAGCCCCCATCTCCCTCTGCTAGCTGGACAAGGAGCCCAGACCAAAGAGACTAAGTATCTGATGTAACCCAGGGGCAATACTGGCTGGCACTGTTCCTGGGCAGTCTGGGGTCTGTTCCCTGCCTGTACGGCATTCTGGGTGGCACTTGGGATCTCGTTTGCCCCTGTTGGCCTGGGACAAAGCTCAGTGTTGTTGGTTCCTGCACACAGGCAGCTTGAGAGGAGTCCCCAGAAGTGGGAGCAGGATCGCAGAGAGCTCATCATGCTCAGCCAGGAATTTCACCTGGCTCTACCCTGATTATCGAAGATCCTTGGGCTTCACACAGCTCTGGGTGCATCATCTATAATGAGTGAATAGCAACAGTAATCCACATGAAATGAGAAACTAAATCTTGGTATAATGACCGATTTGCTAGGCTCCTACAAATACCTCTTCCATTTGATTTCACTGCTGCTATTTAAGTGATTGTTGTGGCAAAAAGCAGGGAGATCAAAGCAGTCAGGAGAGCACTTTCTTCACCCGAAAGTTTGTAGGAGTCTTATTAAAAAGAGCATGATGTCGATGGTGGTCTCAATTCCTTAAGGAGCAGCTCTCAAGGCAGCATTTCCTAGGAAATATATTTAAACTTTGTTCCAAGGAAGACTAAGCAGTACCCACTCCTGCACAGTACTAGGATGCCTGTGTGGTTTGTGCCCACAATGTGTCACTGCCTCCAAGACGGCTCTTTCACTGTGAGCTTAAAAATTCAGTGCAGATGGTGAACTTCTTGAAAGCATGTTTGTTGCCCCAACATTGCTCCTTTAAAAGTAAATGGTAAATTCGACAGTGGGAACTCACAGACCAAAGTAAAGTGTATTTAAAAATTTCATCTAAAAATACAGAATACTTTTGCCTTCAACTTTGTTCATTCCGTTATAGGAGGGAAATTAGCTCCTATAGCCATAGATTTATAAATCTGAATCTGTAATTCAGAGCTTTAATAAGTTTAAGTAATTATTTTTTTTTTTTTTTGTAAGGTCCTAATCCAAAATCAACTAAACCTGTCAGGACATTTTTCTGCTGACTTCCCTGGGTTCAAGATCAGGCGTGGAGTAAAGTGACTCTTACCCCAAATAGATGAATGTAGAGAGATCTGCCTGACTAGACATACAGGTTCAATGCAGGGGTGTCTTCTTCCCCACAAAGCCTTGTTGGCATCACCAGTGCTAGCACAGGTTTGTTTGCTGCCCAAAGCAGTGCCATAGGCAGTCAGCAAACATGATCATGATTAATAGGACCACCTTTATTTTTATTATTTTTTCTTTGTTATTTCCTGGAGTGAAACATTCCTTCTAAGACTGTAGGTGTGGGGAGGATGGATTTCACAGCGGCTATGAGATAAGCAGTGAGACGGCAGGAGTGTCACTTTGGTGTGAGCTACTGCCTAATTCCCTCAGGGCAGGCTTAGTGACATAGAATGGTGAAATGAGGACCTGTCACCATGTGCCAGTAGAAAGAAGAGCCTTTTCAGCAACACAGTCCTGCCACAATCCTACTGGGACAGTTCGGAGCTGTGGCAGATCCTTCAAGCAGTTCTACAGTGCGCTGTAGGCAGTTAGTGGTGGGTGATCTTGGGTAACTCTTTCACTCTGTCTTGAAATGTTGAGACCATGTTATATTGTGGGCACAAGCTTGATTTAATTTTTTTTTCTGTATCAGACTTCGAATCAACATTGATCTGTTTTTATCAAGGTGACATAATAGACTTGTGCTTTTTAAACCCCTCTGAGCACCATCAGTCGTAAATCCACACTTGATTTTTGTTCATGCATTTGGGTCTCAAGTCTGTTGTATGCCTCCTCTGAAGGCTTTGGGCAAGAGGACGCACAGAAAGAAGCGTTGTGTTTTGTTGGCTTGGGTTTTTTTGGTTTTTTTTTTCTTTCCCTCTGTTTCTGGCAGGGATAAAATAGAAGCTCTGTTGGGAGCAACTCCGCAAGTGATATTTCAAGGCCAGCAAATTCCAGTGTCGCTGCCCAGTGGGACTGAGGAGTCTATCACAGGACTAGGCTGGCAACTCATGCAGAGAGCGAGCATGTGGTATGCATACCAAGAGCTGGACACGAAGCCTTTTTCTCCCTGCCTCTCCCCTTCCCATAGTAAATGGGAAGATGTTTGCTCTGGGATTCGAGGAAATATCTTCCTGACTTGAGTTCCACATAAAAGTGCAGCAAATAATATATATATATATAAAATAATGTATGCATACAATTGTGGATATATAAATACATATGGATTGTGCCATGTTTGGGATTACTCCAACGTAGCAATCTCCAGCGCGTCTATGTTTCAACAGTAATGGCTCTGGCTTTCAGCTGCTCCGTTTCACAAGAGTGTCTTTTTGCCCTTGTAAAGCTGTCTTTACAAACTATCATTATCTCTCTTCCAGCTGCTGCGCATATAATAAAGGGGAAGCTTATAGGTGTGCCTGACCATGAAGGGATTCAGGGTATCTGTGGAGTCCCACTGGATCTATATCCCTCAGGTTCAGACCCACTAATGTGGTGGAAGCTTTCTGACTATATATTGTGGTCTATGCATGTATATTTTAGCCTACCACTCCAATTTAAGTGGAGGATGAATCAGGCTTGTTCATCTCAATAGCAATGAAATCATGTTGGTAATTGTGTTAGCTTCCACAGGCACTTTTCTGAAGTGCCCAGAGGGAGGGGAGGTGGGACTGCTGGTGCTTCAAACTGTCAGAGAGGTCTTGGATAGCAGGTAATGTCAGCATCTTTGCAGTAAGAGAAGTCAGTGCCTTGGGCACTGCTTCGTCTCTGAAGCGGCAGCCCCAGAAGAGCTGGGAGGAGACCAGTGCTTCCACAGAGACCCTGCTAGCAGGAAGGGATAAGGCCAGTAAGGAGCTGGCAGCACCAGGTTCCAGCCCATCTCTGCCAAAAACCCCATGGTGCTGCCTTAACCTGGGCAGATGGCTTGCAGAAACTTGTCCTTACGCTTGAAGGGCTGCTTGACTTTAAGATTAACATGTATTAACAGAACACTTCTGGATACCAGTGCTTGCCAGTCAGGGTTTAGTCCAAAGCCCAAGCAGCAGAGCAAGAATGTATTTTAAAGCTTAGTCAGACTTACCCCTGCAAGTACGCAAGACTGATACAGAGTACTTTTGTACATCTTGAAGAGTGAAGATGCAGATAGGTATAAGAATTTCACTCTGTCTTGCACAAATTCAAATGCCCACCTTGCCCTTCACAGCTGTCCTTGGCCTTGTGCTCTGGTGTGAGTTTTCAGGGAAGTTCAACTGTGTATTTTGGTGTTGTATCTGACCCCGGACACAAGTCCATGTTGCATCACTCTATACAATCCTGGAATCTGCAAGAGAGGTGGTGCCTGCTTTAGAAGCTTTGTGGCCATAGTGTATCACGCCTTTATCATAACACATGGGTGCAAAGAATTTCAGAAGGTTTGAGCTCTGCAGGCCAAAGTGGATGGGTAAGGAAAGCCATGAGGTTTTATTTTATTTTGCCACCTACCCCCTCTGCAGCCTCTGCAGCCTGTAGGATGTGCTGTGGTGGGATGACCCTGTAAAATCTCCAGGAATGGAGATCAGCTTCTGGCTGGAGAACTGCTCAGGTGCTGATATGCCTGTGGGATCAGCCTTCCCCATGAGCCTCCTCTACCTCCTGTGGCTGCACAAAGCAGCTGGCAAGGACAGGTGGCTGTCTCCCGGTATATGGCTAGAAATGAGTTAATCTTCAATGGAGTTTTACTTGCTCATACCACTTACCCTGGGTCTGAGTTGGATTATTGTATTGTTGCATCATGTTTCTACTTTTACTTGGTTTCTGAGAAATGGAGAAGTTCAGTGTGGAGCCAATACGGCTGATTTACAGTCCCTGAACACTAAAGCATGGTCAGCTTTTGAAAACACCTTCTGGTTGTTAGGATAGTAGAGAAGGGCAGCTTGCTATGTGTCTTTCCTACTTTCTGATAATTATGAATTACAAATAAAATAGTTTGAATTAGAAGGGACCTTAAAAATCATCCAGCTCCAAGCCTCCTGCCATGGGCAGGGACACCTCCCACTAGATCAGGCTGCTCGAGGCCCCATCCAACCCCCCCCCCCAACCTGGCCTTGAACACCTCCAGGGAAGGAGCAGCCGCATATATATGTGGATGCCTGTGGAGGTCTTCCTTTCATTCCTTCTTCTTGTTGGCTGCCTGCATGCACGTTGCTGGGCTGAACAGGTTTGTACCTCACAAGATGATCAGAAATCAACAGGAACCTTTTCTTTACCCAAAAAAACAAGGAGTTGAAGTTATGTTTTGCAGTCCCCACACTGTATTTTGATGTTACACCATGCAGTGCCTGGAAGGATGGAGCACTAAAGGAGGTGGGAAACTAAATCCCACAGGGTTTAGGGATTGCATTGTGAAACTGTGGGTGCATAAAGCAGCCCTTTTCATCTGAGTGTATAGTCCGAGGTGGCAATGTAAGTAAGTGGCTACATGCTGGGGATGTGCTGTGTAACAGCACTGAGTCCTACTGTCCTCTTCTTCGCTTGGTTCTGCAACTGAGAGCACCCTCTCTGTAAGCTCCAGCCATCCTGATTTTCCTCTTTAAAGTATGACAGGAGTCAAATTAGAGGAAGCCTCCAAGGCTGTGAAGTAAAAGCAGCTCATTCTCTTATTTGGCAGCAAAACTCAGAATTTCAAACTGTTTTCCTCCCGCTCAGTGCAGCTCAGTCTTTTTCTGATCTCGTAACCTTTTTCTGAAATGGTAACCTTGGTTTTCATTTGTGATTTCAATATTTCCCAGTACTCAAAAGATGTGGCAGCAACTAAGCAAACAGCAGCAGATCAGGCTGGGTTTTTATGTCTTAGCTCTGGCAGAATACACTGCAGGTGTCTTCTTTAGCCTGTTATTTACTGCTGCCTGCTTACAAGCCAGTACTTAGAGGGGACTGCAGGAAAGCTGGGGAGGGTTTTAAGCTGAAAGAGAGGAGATTTAGATTAGATATTAGGAAGAAATTCTTTACAATGAGGGTGGTGAGGCACCGGCCCAGGTAGCCCAGGGAAGTTGTAGATGCTGCATCTCTGGAGGTGTTCAAGACTAGGCTGGATGAGTCGTCGAGCCCCTGATCCAGTGGGAGGTAGAATCATAGAATAACCAGGTTGGAAGAGACCCACTGGATCATCGAGTCCAACCATTCCCATCAAACACTAAACCATGCCCCTTAGCACCTCATCCACCCGTGCCTTAAACACCTCCAGAGAAGGTGAATTAACCACCTCCCTGGGCAGCCTCTGCCAGTGCCCAAGGACCCTTTCCATGAAAAATTTTTTCCTAATGTCCAGCCTAAATTCCCTCTCGTCCTGTCCCCTGTCACTTGGGAGAAGAGCCCAGCTCCCTACTCTCCACAACCTCCTTTCAGGTAGTTGTAGAGAGCAATGAGGTCTCCCCTCAGTCTCCTCTTCTCCAGGCTAAACACCCCCAGCTCTCTCAGCCGCTCCTCATAAGGCCTGTTCTCCAGACCCTTCACCAGCTTCGTTGCTCTTCTCTGGACTCGCTCCAGAGCCACAACATCCTTCTTGTGGTGAGGGGCCCAGAATGGAACACAGGATTCGAGGTGCGGTCTCACCAGTGCCGAGTACAGAGGGAGAAGAACCTCCCTGGCCCTGCTGGTCACGCCATTCCTGATACAAGCCAAGATGCCATTGGCCTTCTTGGCCACCTGGGCCACTGCTGGCTCATGTTCAGTCACTGTCAACCAACACCCCCAGGTCCCTCTCCTCCAGGCAGCTTTCTAAACAGACCTCTCCTAGTCTGTACCTCTGCTTAGGGTTGTTGTGCCCCAAGTGCAGGACCCGACATTTGGCCTTGTTAAACCTCATGGCATTGGTCTCAGCCCAGCAGTCCAGCCTGTTCAGGTCCCTTTGCAGAGCCTCCTGACCCTCCAGCAGATCCACACTTCCACCCAGCTTAGTGTCATCTGCCCATGACAGAGGGGTTGGAATTGGGTGATCTTTAAGGTCCCTTCCAAACCATTATAAGACATTCAGCTTTATCATTGCTTAGGAAATTTGCTTAACTCTTCCTTGGTGTTGTGAGACTAAGCTTATCTTTATAAAAACTTAATTAAACATAAAAAATAAATAACATTTAGTAGGAGATGTGAACCATTTTCTGTGAAGGAGTTTTTAAGCGAGTTCTCTACAAACCAAGGCACCCAGGATTGGAAATTCTTTATCTCCAAAGTGGTATGAAAGCTTGGGAACAAAACATAGTGTCCCTAGTCTAAAGCTGGTGGGAATAGAATTGTGAAAATAATAATTTGCTTTGAATTTGATAACTGATTCTCCGCAATTTAAAGTGAAAAGAAAGACAGAAAATTCTTTGGTGTTTTGTGGGCCCAAAGTAATTATTGGGGTTTTTTTCAAGCAACATTTTTTTTACAACTCAAGAGAGTGTTGGATTCAAATAGAGTAAAATATTTTGGTTTGGGTGTTAGGAACACAAATTAAGATGCGAAACAATATTAACATCACAGGAGTATTTGGGGCTTTACATAAATCTGAGAACTCCATCTGCTCTCCACTTTATTTAATGAGAATACTCATTTAAATCCATTGCCCACTGTATTTAGAACAAGGCCTCTAACTTGAAAAACCTTACCTCTTTGGTGAGTATCTTACCAACTGTGCTGTTCTGCAGGTTGTGTGTCTTTCCTTCTCCTTGTTTGGAGTTGTTTCATTTTGTAAAAATCAGTTACAATTTCAGTGGAGCGGGAGTTGGAAACCAATATTGCTATAGTTACCAGAGCCGGCAACAGAAACACATTTTTCTCCATCGTGATGGAAATTTTGGTATTTCTATGAAGTAAAATTACTTCAGCAGAAGAGGTGGAGAAAAATCAAAATCTGCTCTGCTTGCAAAGGGAGTTTGAATGTACATTTGCAGGTGTTCCCAAATGAATGTGTAAATGGCCTTGCAAGCGAGAGACTCAAATTCTGAAGGTATTCATGTAGCCAATTCCAGAAGTTATTCATGTAGCCAGTTTCAGATTTGGCAATTTTATTTCTGATTGTGTATATGTTTTGGGTTTTTTTAACATTTGGCTAATAGTCTCACCTGTGTCTGTGTCCGGCTCTCGCTGTTCTGTATCTACATTTTTCACAACTAGATGACTGGCATTGTGATGGGAACACCAGGCTTTTATGAGCTTTTTACTGGACCTTTAGAATTGCCAAACCTGGGAGAACCTTGAACTGAGGCTTTGAAAATGTAAGCTGGTTTCTTCAACCACTACTCCCGCAAAGTAAATCCTTACTACAGGCACAGCCCTTATAACAAAGGGTGCTGAAGCCATAAAAAATAAAAAGGGAAAAAAAACCCCTAACCTCATCCTTTCAAATATAGCTTCTACATCACAAGTGAGATGATCTAAAAAGGGCGAGTGGCAGGTATGTGTATAACACCAATTCACTGGCAAAACTCCCCAGTGCAGGGAAATAGCATTTGACAGATGCTTCAAAGGAGGATTGTATCATCTGCAATTGTAATTTTGTTTTTTTCACCAACGTTAAACTCAAGCAGCAGAGGTATAAAGAACATCTCTTCAAGCAAGTGGCACTGGAGCAGCTAATTTTGTCATTTATTCTGGGTCTAGACTAAACTGAGACCGTTAAGCCGATGTGCCATAGCTGCCTTCAAGGACAAAAGCTGCCTTTCTGAGTCGAGATGAAGCCTGTTTTCCAGTAGAGGTTTGCCAGTGAAAGGCAAAACCTCAGCAGGACTTTAGAAATGCAGCCCTCAGAAAACCTCTCCGCCGTTATTGCTTCATTGAACTGCTAAAAATATTGAATGGAAAATGCAAGTATTAAGGAAATGAGGTAGATTTGGGCTTTTTGAGCTGGATGACTTCCAGTTTCATCAGCTTCCTGGAATCCTCACTGCAGAAATGAAGAGCTCCTTGTAAATCTCAGAAACCTGCCAGTGTTTTTCCTCTCATGTGGCTGTGCTGGTTCACAGGGGTACAGCGTGTGAGGAGACCTGTCAACATTGAGCACTGAGCATAGAGCTCACAACTGCTGGGATTGCTTGAGACAAATATTCAAACATGAGACCAAACCACAGTTTTCCCAGAGAATTACCTTACAGGGTAGCTAGAGAGAGCAAACTCCAGAGGACCCCCCATGACTGAGCCTGCTGCTGTGCTGACCCACAAGACCTGCTTTGACAGGATGCATGGGGCCATCTCCTGTGGCCTTGCCAAGCAAAGAGCATTGAGAAGTCTTCATTTGTCATGGGAGGGCTTCTTCTAAAGTTCTCCACATGTAGCCAGAGTGCCTGAGCAAGTGTTGTCACATTACAGGTTATGTGAAAATAGAAAATGCAAGTTTTGGATTTCGAATTGCTGGAAAGAAGTCAGGAGAAGCCGATATCCCCACTGCAGAAGGACACAACAGTCACTCTTAATGGGTTTAATGTGCAATGTAGAAAAAACAAAGGGCTAGAGGTTTGCCTTGGGTAGTTAAAACTGTACACACTCAGTGAAAAGCACATGGTTATATTTTAGTAGCTGTGACATGAATAGGGGCTCTTTGGGAGGACACAGCAAGAGCAGAGTTCTCTTGCACCTGCAGAAGCTCCTGCTATCTTGATTATAAGCATTGCGTGTTTTACAGCTAGTGGGGATTTGGGGCATTCTGCAGCATGTCTCTCTGTGGGGCAGAGGCTGAGAAGTGCAGAGTAGCTGGTGATCTGGTCTGCAGAGCTGGCTCTGCCTTGTAACTGTGCCTTCCCTCTGCTCCTCAGCCTCTCCATGAGGGACTGTCACCTGCTCACTCAGTCAATGTACGTGACTCTGTTTTTACTGGCTTGGGTATAAGGAAGTTGTATTTTGCGGTATTCACAAAGCATGCCAGGACATGGCAGATGTTTTGGGACTGAGGGAAGGTATCTCCAAGCAGGTTCACCAGTATTCCTCTTCCAGTCATGTTTTTAGAGGCCCCCAAAAGTCAGGCCTCCCCAGGACTGAAAAGTTATTTGCTGCATTTAATGCTGAGCCAAGAATAAACTGCACGTCTCAACCACATCATCGCAGATTCCTGGAAACAAGGACTGCCTTCACGCTTGGAGGGCTTCCTTGCTCTGCCAGGAACCACAGGGAAGAGCAAAGGAGCTTTGGCTGTAAATTGCTGCTGAAAGCATACTGTCATGGGTGAACGTGTACAATACCTCTCACTGTGCTCGCCTAAAGCGTTTCCAAGATGAACCATTGCCTACATGCCTTAGCACTCAGTTTTGATTCTCAGAAGGAGAAAAATAAGTGTCTTCAGCAGAGCATCCCCTCAGGCAAACTCTGCGGCACAAGACAGGCATGGGCACCCAAATTTCACTGGCCACCAGGCAGCTGGTGGGTCTACTGGAAAGAGCAGCATGCTTACAGAGGGTTTTTTTCTGTCATATATTGCTGTGCTATGTTGAAGTTGGAGAGAGAGGATGTATGATCTTGTGATTAAGATCTGGAGCTGGAATTCAGTCTTGGCTCTGGGGGACAAGGGCAAATTTCTTAAACCCTCACTTTCCCATCTGTTCTT
The DNA here is from genome assembly GCA_033459285.1 of Clamator glandarius. Taxonomy (NCBI): domain Eukaryota; kingdom Metazoa; phylum Chordata; class Aves; order Cuculiformes; family Cuculidae; genus Clamator; species Clamator glandarius. Next base: position 1,135,963 of record JAUNZM010000428.1, read on the forward strand.
AAGATTCTAATAATGCCTTTTCTTATCTCTTTAGGAAGGGATGTGGTTCTGATTGTCTAGCAGAGTTTGTCATTGATCTTTCCAGTGCAACAGTGAAGTTGAGGGAGACATCTCAAGCTCCAGAAGGACTTTCAGTGGTGGTATGGGCTGTAGAAGTGCCAATGCAAAACAGAGCAATCAACCACCTGATTTTCCCTTCAAGATCATAGACTGATGCTGAACAGGATCATACTGAATTCAGATTTCAGCTCTCCCATAGGTTTTCATATTGATAGGAATATGCCATGACCTATGTTACCACCCTCCCCACTGCTCCCCTTCCCAGGGAAATGAGTATACAAGTAGACGGCAAAATGGATCAAATTCAGCGTGGCTTTCACAAAGGGGACCCAAAACCCTGAGATGTATTTAGTTATTTGATCCCTGTCCATGTCTTTAAAAGTGGGTTTGTCTAGGCTTATATGGTACCCTCTGTTTTGGTAAAATGGTGATAGCAACACTTTCCCTGCCTCAGAGCTGCTGTGAGGACTCTGCAATACATGAGATGGTTCAAAAAATGAACTGTGACCTATTTGTACCACACAGAGCTCTCATCATAGCACCTTTCCTCTGTCTGTGACAGTGCCCAGAGCTTGTCTAGCAGCTAAAAAGCAGAGGTGCTGCAAGCTGGTGTGTGTTTTTAGGAAGGCATTGCCTGAGTCTACAGATGACCCCGTGCTTTCTGGTCATGTTCTTGCCAGCACTGCTGACTGCAGGCTATTCCCTCAAGCAATCTCAAGGTTAGGCAGGCTGATAAGCTTTGTTAGGGTTCTTTCATTCAGGCAGCTCTGCTTTTCATGAGGAGCACCCAGGCTGTTAGAGGTGACATATTGGAAAATGTGCCTTTCTGCAGCTTGTACAGTACAGCATTTGGCTGCAGGTCTCTTGTGACAGTGGCAAGGAGGTCCCCACCCCAATGAGTGCTTGGGGGAACATTCACTTCTTACGTTTGCACAGTCCTGCTGGAATTGATAGACATGGGAGGACTGGTTTTTTTGACTTATGGTGGGGGCATCCTGTGCTGGCTGAGGATTCACCGTGCCCACGTGGTGTGGTGTCAGCAGGGTGTTTTGTTATTTCTCAGCTTGGATAACATTCCAGGTGGGGTTTATCGGAATTGCCCTAATACAGGAAAGTCTTGAGCTTAACCCCTCAAAGTGCAGGAGAAAAAGGAATCTGCTCACACTCTGAAGAGACTTCACATGCCTCCTCAGCTTCGTCTGCATGCTCCCGGCACTGTGCTTTGCTGAATCAGAGCACCTCCCGTGCAGTGTGTTTTGCTGCATCATAACGTCATTACGCAATTTGGCAGCTCTGACAACCTCTGCTCCAGTGAGTCCCAGAGCTAAATGAGCAGGACCTGTGCCAGCCAGGCTTGTGGTTTGTTTGGAAAGCCATGTGGGCAAACTCGTATAGCACCTGCCCATATTAAATACAGTTCGGCACAATGGTGTGTGTTCCTCCCTCCTTTTTGTAAGAGATGAAGCAAAAGAAAACCCCTCCTGCATTATTTCTGTTTATTTTGTTATGATGATGAGGTTTATCCAGTTTGCAGGCTAAGCTTCTGCGGCCTGGGACGCTGCCTCCATTTGTGCTCCAAGCATGCTCCAAGCATGTAGCAACTCAGTGAATGTTTCTCCTTGCAGGGACTTGAAGCTGGACAATGTGCTGCTGGACTACGAGGGTCACTGCAAGTTGGCAGACTTTGGAATGTGCAAAGAGGGCATTCACGATGGCATTACCACAGCCACCTTCTGTGGTACACCAGACTACATTGCTCCAGAGGTAGAGGAAACCTTTATTTGGCCAGGAAAGCTTGGTTACAATATGAAAAGTGTAGGTTAGCTTTGAGCAGCAAGTGGACCCTTTGGTGTCTTTAGCTACCCGTTATTTGACTTCCACATGCAAGGTTTCCTCCTAGGTGTATGCTCAGATAATCAGTCCTTTGTGTAAGCAAACCATGAGTAAATATTCAAGCTGCTGTAGGCTCCAAGATAAGCCTGTAGTTTTGTTTAGGAAACGTGAGGTGAAAAATGGAGGCACAGCTGCAAAAATCTTGAGAGGCACATACAGATACTGTCCCAGTTTTATTTGAAAGGAGATTGAATTCTCCCTTGTTTCCAAGTTCCTTTTTCTACTTCCCTTCCCTTCCCTTCCCTTCCCTTCCCTTCCCTTCCCTTCCCTTCCCTTCCCTTCCCTTCCCTTCCCTTCCCTTCCCTTCCCTTCCCTTCCCTTCCCTTCCCTTCCCTTCCCTTCCCTTCCCTTCCCTTCCCTTCCCTTCCCTTCCCTTCCCTTCCCTTCCCTTCCCTTCCCTTCCCTTCCCTTCCCTTCCCTTCCCTTCCCTTCCCTTCCCTTCCCTTCCCTTCCCTTCCCTTCCCTTCCCTTCCCTTCCCTTCCCTTCCCTTCCCTTCCCTTCCCTTCCCTTCCCTTCCCTTCCCTTCCCTTCCCTTCCCTTCCCTTCCCTTCCCTTCCCTTCCCTTCCCTTCCCTGTCTTTCCCCTATGTCACTACAAAATTACTAAACACCTCTTTAAGGAACAGCTGCCCTCCAGATGCTGCCAGATGTTCCGACAAGATTTCAGGTCCTTTTCCAACACAATTGAATTTTTGTGTGTGGTTGGTGTTTGTGCCTTTCTCACACACTCACTCTCTTTCCCCTCTCCAGCTGAAAGCCTTGCCCTTGGAGCTGGATAAGCATTTCCTTCCCAGAGGCAAGGAAAAAGTGTTGTCAGCCCATACACATGGCTGCTCTGCTCTTTCTGAGGCTCATCCAGTATTGCTGCAATGCCTCTTCTCTTCCAAAGCCCTAGCTTTATTTCTAAGGGCTTGTTTCCCAGGTGGCTCTGTGAGCGGCCGAGCCAGTTCAGCCCTTGTTTAATGGATCTGATGTACCTTAGTGCAGATCTGGGGGTTCTCAGCTTGAGATCACCTATGTTTTCCTGGACATCCAGCCAGCCTAGTAGAGAGTGCTGTTAGAATGCAGTGAGTACTTCTGCGTTAATGTTTCAAATCCATTTTCTTCCTCTGCTCAGTTTAGGAAGCTTCAGGGTAGATATTTCTTTCCCATCCCTTCTTCAGATCCTGCAGGAGATGCTGTATGGCCCTGACGTTGACTGGTGGGCCATGGGCGTGCTGCTGTATGAGATGCTGTGCGGCCACGCGCCCTTTGAAGCAGAGAATGAGGACGACCTCTTCGAGGCCATTCTGAACGACGAAGTTGTCTACCCAACATGGCTACAGCAGGATGCAGTGGCGATCCTCAAAGCAGTGAGTTTCCTTGGCTGTTTACGTGCTCTCTGTCCTGGCCTTCTTCAGCCTAAATCTAGTAAAAGAAAGCGGACTGGAGAACAGGCACTCAGAGATTGTGGTTACTCTGACCCTGACCCTTCTCTTATCTTGGATTGAAGTGTAAACACATGCAAAAAAAAAAAAATCCTACCACACTTAGGTGTGTTTACATAGTTGTGTCCTTTATACGGTTGAGCAGCCAATTTGGCAAGCAAAGTGTGTGCATGTCTGTGTGTCTGGGCATTCCGCTGCTGACTTAATGATTTAAAACATATGGGCATCTTCCAGAACAGAAGCAGCAGGTATACACAGTATTTAATCAGTAGTGACTGTATGATTTCCATGCAACTGGAGTGGTGAAGAAGTGAAGTCCTCGTGATAATCCTTACTTCTGACTATTGATAGTATCAGCTGTTCCCCAGGACTACTGTCTACCTGCATATGAAGACAGGCTTTTGGGGTTTGTGTGTTTAAGGAAAAAATGGGTGTGTACAGCAAACAGTTCGAGGAGTGCTGTTGTTGGCTCTGTTTAGTCTTTGTTCTACCATGTATTCCTAAATTTTCCCAGGAACTCTTTTATCCATGTGCCTCCTATCTTTGCCTGTGACATGGGAATGAAGCTTCTGAAGGTTTCAGGCTGTGCTTGTACAAACAGTGCCTAGTGCACTGGAACTGACTGGCTTTACTGTAATGAAGCAAGAGGTGATTAAATGACGAGAGTGTAAACCTATGAATCAGGAGGCCTAACTTGGCTGTTCTGCTTCTGACTTGTTCCTGCCCCTGATCAAATCCCTTAATAGCTCTAAGCTCCCTTTGGAGAGAGAGAAGGGTCAGAGTATTTCCTTTTCTTGCAAAAGCACTGTCAACAAAGATGCATTTAAGTCTGGGTACTTCTAAACATTGTGATGATAAAGGATCTAAGAAATGGTTGGATAAATAATAATTAATAGGAACTTGTGGAGACTGACACAAAGAAATGGTGTAATGAATCATGGAATCGTAGAATGCTTTGGGTTGGAAGGGACCTTTAGAGGTCATCTAGTCCAGCACCCCCAGAGTGTTTTCATCATCAGATCTTTAGTAGCAAGAATCTGAAAGTTTTCTGCTGAAAGGTTTCTGTTGTATATTAACTGAGCAACTAATTTCAGTAGCTGAAAATGAGTCTAATGAATTCCACAGAAATCAGCTGAGAATAAAATCCACTTCTTGAGGAGGCAAAGGGTTGTCCTTTGAAATCACAGGTTGTCTTTAGGAGTGATTGATTGTCATGCTGGAGGCCCTCTTGGGTTTTGGAAATAACCTGCAATGTATTTAAAATTTAAAAAAAAAAATGGAAGTTCAGACTCATTGCAGCTTCTGGAGCAGGATTTATGCTGTTGAACTGGGGACTCTTGAATGCCTGAGCCAATTCCTCCTCTGCAGTGACAGGTAATAGCAGAGTGGATTTGTTGTAGGTATTTTGCGTAAGTATGAGATGGAGGTAAAATGTGATCAGATATATGCTCATCATAACAGGAATTTCAGGTTGCAATAAAATATGATTTGTGTTTTAGCATCTTGATGAAATGCTTGTTTTCCTTATTTTGATTGGAACCCCATAGAAACAGTGCAAGCTACAGTCACCCCAGGCTGCCTTAGCCCACATTCGGAGGCCAGCTTTAACAGTGAGACTCTTTTGTGATTAACAGGCAAGCAGCTTGGTGACAGGCACTAGAAAACGAAGGCCAGAATTGAGAAGGGAGCTGAGAATTTGAGGAGAGATTGACTGAGCATTTCCAAAACTACACAGTGAACTCAGCAGTTGCTGGTTACTTGCCCCAAAAAGTTCTCCTCTTCAGCCACTCTGCTTGTCTGCTGTATCACGGGTTGCTGGTGAAACCCCAATGAAAGCAAAACCGCCTCTCTGAAATGCACGTGTTGCTCAAGAGAAGCACTATGTTCAGCCTGAAGAAGAGAAGGCTGTGGGGAGACCTTATAGCAGCCTTCTAGTGCTTAAAGGGTGCCTACAGGAAAGATGGGGACAGACTTTATAGCAAGGCCTGTTGTGACAGAACAAGGAGTAATGGTTTTAGACTAATGAAGGGTAGATTTAGACTGATTATAAGGAAGAAATTTTTCGAATGAGGTTACTCAAACACTGACATAGGTTGTCCAGTGAGGTAGTGAAGGCCCCATTCCTGGAAACATTCAAGGTCAGATTGAAAGGGGTTCTAAGCAACCTGATTGAGTTAAAGATGTCCCTGCTTCTGCAGCGGGATAGGACTGAATGGGCTTTAAAAGTCCCTTCCACAAAGCATTCTGTGGTTCTATGCCTGCTTTGGGGAAAAGGCTGAAGTTTAGCGTATTAACCTTGTGATTAACTATTGGGAAGTTGCAACCGAAATGCTTCAGTGTTTCTATTCTCTGGGTGGCTGCTGCCTGTGTATTAATTTACAGCACTGATGATAGCTGGCTACTGCCTGAATTTCTGCAGCTTGACACTGGCGGCTTTTGTGATCAAGAGCTGTTCACTAGAAGTGCTCCTCATTTCCTCTTCCCTTTCTTTATGCTACGTTTTTAGAGGCATCAGAGCATGTTGGCTTTAATGGGAAGGAAACGTCCTGTCATGAGATTGTCTCATGTCTCTAGTGCTCTAGATTAAATTAGAAAAAACCCACACACTTTCATTTCTCTTGAGTGATAACAAATGTGTTTGCACTGGGGTATTATATTTGCAGTGTACTTATAATGTTTGGTCAGTATTTTTAGTTGTCAGGATAACACAGAGTGGTGAACCTGTTTTGGTTTTTGTGTTCCCTTGTGGCTACTTTATGAACATAGACTGTAGATTTTCTAGCTGCTGAATATGTAGGTTTTTTTCTCATAGACTTCTGAGGCTAATATTATTTCTCTTAGATATAGCATTATTACTATGTTAGCATCTTCTAATTGCTACTGTGTTTGCCGCCAACAAACAGTGAACTCAAGCCCCCTGATTTACAGATGTGACAGTGCTTTCTAACCCATGATATTATGAGCTCTGGAAAACCAGAATACTCAACTACTGCAATGATACGAATGATTATAAGTAATTACATGGCATGGGAAGCATGTGGAAGGCCAGGAAGTTAAACCTGGGGTCTCTTGTATTGTAGGCTAAGGCCTTAATAGCCTTAGTAACTGAATTATCCCCTCACTAAAGTTCTGGCCTCTAAAGTTGAAGAGGACTAGTGAGAATTCACTTAGTCTTGAGTTGTACAAAACTCTGAAATTAAAATCAAATTCTTCTGCCAAGAAGATGCTATTACACATAGGTGCTTAGAGATGCTCTACAAATGGATATGTCTGGGTTTAGAAAGCTCTTGATCTATTTGCCTTCATGAAGAGCTTCATCATAAACAAGGATAATAGGGTTTTAGGACCCATTTCACAGATGCTGTTATTTTCTTTTGCTTTTGTTTACCATAATTGTCTTTCACCAATTTTCCTTCATCAGAAATCAACCAATTTCTGGAGATTGCAAACTGTTCATCTTGGCGGTTTCCTGATAATCAAAATACATCCTAAGTACCTAATTTAGGTCGCTAGGTGGTCCTGGTGTGTTTTTGAGCACTGGTACCAGGGAAAATAAAAACAACCTCGATGCCCTGGGACCTTGTTTAGAATTGAAAGCAGAAATATTTGTGCTCTAGAAAAAGGACGTTTCGTCTATTTCCCTTTTTAAAGTTTATTGGTCCTTGATATTTTCCCTCAGAGCTGAGGAAAGAGTAAGGCAGAGCTAAAGCAGTGTAAATCAGCAGGATTGTGCTGGAATCAGTACTCCCAGAGGAGGGAAGCAGAAAGTCTGACTCGTGTACCCTGCCCTGTCTGAGTGTATCACTGGGGAATTTAAGTATTGATGGTTCAAGTCAGGCACAGAAGACTCAAACTGAGGTCTCCCCCGCTTGTGTGAGCAAGTCAAACTGGGCATGGATTTGCTTGTGGGAGTAAAAATAAATGCAGAAAAGGAGAACTGCTGCTGAATGGATTCAGACTTCATCTCACTCTAAATGTAAGTTTTGCTTTGCTTTTGATCCCCTTCCCCCCCTAAAAAAGGTTTCTCCATAACCCCACCTGAGTGCAGTTGCAAGGACTTTATGCCAGAAGAGCTATGGGGTTTTGTCTGTAAGCGTAATCCTTTCAAATACTCTTTACATCAGCTGACAGAGTAGTCACCAGTATCTGATGGTGAAGAGACTGTGAAAGACAGAGTTTGTGAGCGTGCAGAGAGCAGATACTGCTGCACTGTTTTATTTATGATGAGAGTGCAGCTGGAGTTTGCTTTATTACAGCATGGTGATATTCTGAATTCGTAGATTGTCACTAGCAAATGTGCTGGAGCAAAGAGGGTGGCTTTCCAGGCAGCCAGAGGCTTTGGGATTGAGCGGAGAGAACTGCAAAATGAAATACAATCCTCTCATTTCCCATAAGTGGGGTGGTATTTTGGCATCATGTTTCAATCTCTTCACGTATGACTTTCTCAAATGCAATTCAGTCATGCTGTCTTGCTCACAGTCAGGCTTAGTTGGAGGGGGAGAATGAAGAGAGACAGTGAAAATCGGATCTCAAAAGTTGATGGTATAATGGGAAGCAAATTCACAGGGAAAGCTGCAGGAATTTTCCTTTCCAAGTTTGGTTTCAGATGAGGAGAGAAGGGCTAAGCCTATAGGGTCACTCCATGGACTGATGATCTGATGCAGCAATGGTTGGCCCAAATACTTGGAAACTTGGATGAGCAATTGCAGCTTAGATATATTCACTCTCAGAGCCAGGTAACAGCAGGGGTGAGAAAGCAGCATCTCCCCAGGGAAGTGTTAGCATTACTTTGCGTTCTGCACCCTGGCTTTCTGAATTCCTGTCACAGCTGAGTCTGCTGAAGCCAAAGGTATCTCTTGGTGTTTGTGTGCCAACCTCCAGACTTAACTGTCAGCTCTGGAACATCTAGCTGAGATGATCCTTCCAAAAGTGAGGCTTGGGCAGCCTTCCCTGTAGCTGAATATTTTGGGGACAAATGAGACCAAAATCTGCTTTCCCTCCACCTGGTTAAAAACATGACCAAAGTTTGGAGACTGGGCAAAAATGATTATAGAATCATAGAATCATAGAATAATCAGGTTGGAAGAGACCCACCGGATCATCGAGTCCGACCATTCCTATCAAACACTAAACCATGCCCCTTAGAACCTCATCCACCCGTGCCTTAAACACCTCCAGGGAAGGTGAATAAACCACTTCCCTGAGCAGCCCGTTCCAGTGCCCAATGACCCTTTCTGTGAAAATTTTTTTCCTAATGTCCAGCCAAAATCTCCCCTGGCAGAGCTTGTGGCCATTCCCTCTCGTCCTGTCTCCTGTCACCTGGGAGAAGAGGCCAGCTCCCTCCTCACTACAACCTCCTTTCAGGTAGTTATAGAGAGCAATGAGGTCTCCTCTCAGCCTCCTCTTCTCCAGGCTAAACAACCCCAGCTCTCTCAGCCGTTCCTCATAAGGCCTGTAATGTTCCCTTCCAAGTGTTTATTGTGTGAAAAATTAACCCCAGACAAGAAAAGAGGAAGGTACAGAGGAATTTGGCTGTGGTTTTAGCAGCCTGCACTCCTGCCCAGCACAGGTGGAATGGCATGAGGGAATCCAAATGCAGATGCTTTAGTGCGAAGAGGGAGAGGGATTGAAACGTGAAGGAGCTCAGCTGAGAGTAAGCGTGGCCCATATCTCAGAGAAAAATATGTCAACAATACAGTGCCAAGTGTGCAATAGAGAAGTTTGAAGTTGATCTGTTTTTCCAGAGATCAGTAGCCTAGAAGTGATGCTGACTCAAAAGGCGAATACTCTTGTTTAGTGAACTGTCTGCTGCTTCGTGTCACTGAGTTCACTTTCCTCTTCTGGATATCCTGATACTCTCTGGACCCCGACAACACCACTGAAGTCTAACACACAGACACCACAAATTCCCCATCCTCCTTTAGACTTTGCTCTTGCAGGCTTCCTTAATACCAATTTTGCTCTGCCACGATAACATCAGGGGTCTGTTGAGTCTGGAAATTAGTGCTTCAAACTCAGCCACAGCAACAGAGATGCTCTGTGGATCACCAAGAGGCAGGTCCTGCTCTCACAACCTGTGCTTCATGGACACATTTTTGGCTGTCAGAGCACAAGATTAGGGAGTTAGTATTTCCTTCCTGGCTTCTGCCAGCAGCCAGGAAGGAGCTTGCGTGGCCTCTTCCATTCCTGTGAACCCGTGTCACAGACTGAGACTCAGAAGCCAGGGCTTTTCAGTTAGTTTTTTTGGCTTCTTTGTACAGCTAGAGCACAGCAGTATTCAATATTGAGGCTTTATTAGCAGTGTCACCTATTCACCTTCGAGGTGAAGAGGCAAGGCAGTGTGTTTTTCTGGAGAGCAATAAAAGGGATTAAGAATGCTGCAGTGCAAATGACAACCAGCCATTTCATCTTCAGCCAGAGAGAGGTGTGAGGGTCCTTCTACAAAAGCTCAGCCAATTTTCATCTCGTTAATTAAAAACACCACTCATAACTTCCTGCAGAAGTTTGTCGTTCCTTTGCTGCCCAGAAAAGTGAGTATGAGGCCACCTTGGATCCCTCAGTCACTCAGGTAACCTTCAAACACAAGAAACCTCCCCACAAGGTACTATAGTGAGGAGTATATTGCTCCACTAGCAAGTTTTTGAGTTGTTGGATGAAGCCTGTGCATATTATTTAAAAATGTGGCCTAATTCTACCTTAAAATAAGGGGTTAAGTTAGAGCGCACTGATGGTAAATTGTAGAAATGCTTTGCATACATAGAAATATGTTAGGTAGCAGTTGGGGAAGCCTGTGTGGTTTTTTATGAGTTAGCGTCTTCCCTACATTTGCCAGTGTCAGTGGATGAGGAAAAACTGAATTTGAAGGGTACCCTCCTCTTCCTGTCCTGGTGAAAACGTGCAGTGTTTCCCATCATTTCTCAGGAATTCTAAGTCATTGCTTCTAACTAGAGATAAATCTGATTATTATATTTGTGTGTGTATATGAGTTAAATGCAGGATTCCTGGGGAGTACAAGGTTCAAGTGGTTATTTCTTGCCATTCCAAAGAGGTTCTGAGGAACTTCTAATGTCCCACATGGTCAGAGCACAGGGTGGTCCAGTCTGGCTGGATGCAGGATAACAGCTCCAACAGAGCCCATGGAGGCTCAGACTGTGCTGTATGAACTTAATGTAACAGACCCAGAAGAAGTTTGGAAACATACAGAAAAGAAATCTCCTAGGGCACTCCATTCAGGCTCAGATGAAGGAGAGAAAGCAGTTAATGCAGAGCTGTGCTGGAGGAGGAGTAAACTACTCATCATAGAATAGAATCATGGGATCATTAAGGTTGGAAAAGACATCTAAGATCAAGTCCAACTGTCAGCCCAGCACTGCTGTGCCTACTAAACCATGTCCCGAAGTGGCACATGTACATGCTTTTTGAACACCTCCAGGGATGCTGACTCCACCACTTCCCTGGACCGCCTGGTTCAATGCTTCACCACTCTTTCAGTAAAGAAATTTTTCATAATATCCAATCTAAACCTCCCCTGGCACAACTTGAGGCCATTAACTCTCATCCTATCACTTCTTACTTGGGAGAAGAGATCAACACCAACCTTTCTACAACCTCCTTTCAGGCAGATGTAGAGACCAATGAGGTCTCCCCTCAGCCTCCTCTTCTCCAGTCTAAACAATCCCAGTTCCCTCAGCCTCTCCTTACAAAACTTCTTCTCCCTCCCCTTCACCAGCTCCATTGCCCTTCTCTGGAATTGCTCCAGCAAGTCAATGTCCTTCTTGTAATGAGGGGCTTAAAACTGAACACAAGATTCAATATGCATCCTAAGTAGATGACACCATGATTGTCCGAAGTCTTGTTAAGGAACCTTTTTGTGAGCACTGTGGCTTTTTCTCAGAAAGTGTTTCTGGATGGTGAGTGCTCTGAGTTGAACCAGACTGGCCCCACTCCTGTAAGCAACTTGAAAATGCTGTTAATGAGGAGAGAAGGCAAAGGGCCAGGGTTTTCACAGCAGGAAGACTTAGAGGCAGATTTTTTAACGTAATCATAGAATCATAGAATAACCAGGTTGGAAGAGACCCACCAGATCATCGAGTCCAACCATTGCTATCAAACACTAAACCATGACCCTTAGAACCTTGTCCACCTGTCCCTTAAACACCTCCAGGGAAGATGAATCAACCCCCTCCCTGGGCAGCCTCTGCCACTGCCCAATGACCCTTTCCGTGAAAATTTTTTTCCTAATGTCCAGCCTAAATCTCCCCTGGCGGAGCTTGAGGCCATTGACCCTTGTCCTGTCTCCTGTAACTTGGGAGGAGAGGCCAGCTCACTCCTCTCCACAACCTCCCTTCAGGTAGTTGTAGAGAGCAATGAGGTCTCCCCTCAGCCTCCTCTTCTCCAGGCTAAACACCCCCACCTCTCTCAGCCGCTCCTCATAAGGCCTGTTCTCCAGCCCCTTCACCAGCTTCGTTGCTCTTCTCTGGACTCGCTCCAGAGCCTCAACATCCTTCTTGTGGTGAGGGGCCCAGAACTGAACACAGGATTCGAGGTGTGGTCCCACCAGTGCCGAGTACAGAGGGAGAAGAACCTCCCTGGACCTGCTGGTCATGCCATTTGTGATACAAGTCAAGATGCCATTGGCCTTCTTGGCCACCTGGGCCACTGCTGGCTCATGTTCAGTCACTGTCAACAACACCCCCAGGTCCTTCTCCTCCTGGCAGCTTTCCAGCCAGGCTTCTCCTAGTCTGTAGCTGCACAGGGTTGTTGTGCCCCAAGTGCAGGACCCGGCATTTGGCTGTGTTAAACCTCATGCCATTGGACTCTGCCCAGGGGTCCAGCCTGTTCAGATCCCTTTGGAGCCTCCCAACCCTCCAGCAGATCCACACTTCCACCCAGCTTAGTGTCGTCTGCAAACTTGCTAAGGGAGCACTCAATGCCTTCATCCAGGTTGTTGATAAAGACATTGAACAGGGCTGGACCCAGCACTGAGCCCTGGGGAACCCCACTTGCCACTGGCCTCCAGCTGGATTTAACACCATTTCCCACCACTCTCTGGGCCCGGCCATCCAACCAGTTTTCCACCCAGGAGAGTGTGCGCCTGTCCAGGCCAGAGGTGACAGTTTCTGAAGCAGAATGTTGTGAGAAACTGTGTCGAAGGCTTTACTGGGGTCCAGGAAGATACATCCACAGCCTTTCCCTCGTTCAGTGGCCGAGTCAAAGCAAAGACTCTGCTGTAACAGAGTACTGGAGGGGAAAGGGCTGGTTTCAGACTGTTGGCAAGGACACCTAAGTTCATGAGAGATGTGGATGGTAAAAGCTGTCTGCTCGCTGCAGCTGCTTGCCCCCGATGTCAGCACGGAGGGTAAGGTCTTCTGAACTTGGAGTTTATTCTTTCCAACTACTGCACTTGCTTGGGGTCCAAAATCCCTGGATCCTGAGAGGTCAGAACTGACTATCATCAGCTCAGATAACAAAATAGATGTCTGCATCCTCCCTGCATGCTACAGCAAGCAACCCATGACTCAGAACACGTGGCCTGTGCTTCTCTTGGCACATCAACGCTCAATGCATTTGTGCTTCCTGCTGCCTTTGTGCCTCACTTTTTCCATAAGTCTTGTAAGGTCAGTTTGGCCACTGTGTGAGCTCGACCAAAGCCCTGTGTTTGTGCTTTCCAGTTCTCTCCTGGACACTTAAGAGGTGTGAAATGAAGCACCCAGATGCTGATAGTGCAAGGTTGCCTACGTTTCACTCTGCACAAGGCACATGTCCATCCTTTGCACTTGCATCCTACGGATCTGGGCCAGGATCTTTCTTTCCAAGAGACAGAAAAAAACAGAAAATCTTTGTCTCCTACTTCTCAAACATGCAGTGCTGCAATAGCCAGAATGAACTTGTTTCTGAGTGAACAAGATGCCAAGAGTATTTTAAGATAAAAATTAAAAGGAGAAGGAAGAACACAATGTGGACCCACTGAAATCAAAGAAAGAACTAAGTGAGCTCATTATCCTCAGAGCTAAGGAGCCTGTTAACAAAGGCAGATAGGTATTAAAAATGCCTTCAAATATGCCGATAAATTATTCTCCTTGGCATCTCTTCAGAGTTGGCAGGCTCTATAAATCCTCTTGCACAGTTTGATTAAGCTTTGGCTGTCAGAATGAGGCCAGTATTTAAATCTCTCCATGAAGCTCTGTGCTGGATCTCTGTACGCATTTTTCCTTTATTTTGTTTTTTTTCAGAAATGCTTTATTCTCGCATTTCCTGGTTAGCTCTGGAGCCTCTGCAGCAAAAGCAGGACTCCAAAGCCTGTTGTTTCCCAGCTGGGAAGGAGTTCTGCAGTTTTAAATGATCTCGTCTAGACCATTTTTGCTGTAAACATATACTGTGGTGAAGTGACAAGGTTGTGCTCCACCAAAGATTGCCTTCTTACTTCTTTTGCCTGAGCTTGCATACCCATCTCTGTGATGTGCTGCCTCTTACCCTTTGTCTCCTAATTCTCAAACAACAAACATTCCTCCATGATTTTAATCTCTTCTGTCGATTGATCACAGTCCTTTCTGAAGTTCTCCTCTTCCCCACAGTAATAGACCCATGTTTCTGAATAATTCACTGTGAAAGAAAACTAAAGCCATCTATATAGCTTGCCAAGGCTAAATTAATCCTGAAGCAGTCATCAGGTCTTTTACCTTTCCCTTTCCAATAGGCTGAAATTAGCTTCTAGTTTAAGTCCACAGTGTGCAGGCTCAGATTTGCTTCATAACAAAAGCTCCTAATCCAGCCTATTGTAATGTCAAGTGTGACTCATCCTTCTTTTTCTTGCCAGAGATGGAGGAAAAAAGTGAAGGAAAATTCATTGTGCTAACTTTGTCTTCTGCCTCTTCTTCTGCTGCTGGCTCCTAGGAGCTTGGGAAGAAGCAATTCCTGTGGCCAAGCCTAAAACTTGTGGCCTGGACTCACTTCTCAGCTCTGCCACAGATAAGCAGTGCAATTATAGACCCTCAAAGGTGTTTTTATGAAGTGCATTGAAATCTAATCTTGCAGGATGGCCCAAGGATTCCCTTGAGAGCCTGGGTCTGACTCGGAGGTGGGAATGATTGCTGAATGGTGAGACCAGCAGAGGGGCCATCCCATCCACCTGGGAGGTCTCAGCACCACTACAGGGGTAACAAACCTCCAACTGTCCCAGCTATTCAGGGCTATAGGTCTCACTTACCCAGCTTTGAACTTTCTGACCTGCTGTGTCTTTTCAGGACTTCAAAATTAAAAGAACCGAGATATAACCAAGACCACAAAAAAGTTCCTTTGAAGTATTATATTTTCCTATGATTTTTTTTCCCCCTAATAGGCCTTTACAGGTTTGTCTGGGGCACTTTAGTCCCCTTTGTACTTGACTCTATGCAAATAGGCCACCCAGGGTTGTGTAATAGATTCCTGGTTCCTCTTGACGAGGCTCTCGGAAAAGGATTAATTGTTTTCCTGTGCAACCCTAGAGACACTTTACTATTGCTTAAAATGAGAGTGGGATCATGCCCCCAGTCTGTTAATAAAAACGATGTTCATTTGCCCTCCACATTTGTGTTACATTGACTGATGTATTGATTCAGTAATTGACCCGCATATCCCCATGTTGTACCTATAATCCACGTGGGGTTATTCAAAAACAGCAGCCAGAGTTTGATACTGTGTGAGCAGCCTGTGCAGCTGGTGACCCACATGGGAACTGGGTTTGACTCATCAGTTCTGAAAACAGAGGTTTCTAAAGTGACATCTTGACCAAAACTTATGTTAGATGTTCAATATATCTAATATATTGAACATACATTAGATATATTGAACATCTAACATAGTTTAAAGTGAATTTCTGTTTGTTATTATTTATTATAGGAGTACCAAAGGATGTATCAAAATTCTTTAGCTATCATTGGGGCCAGTACGCGTTTGATACTTGTGGCATTTTCATTCTGCATTAATTTGATGAGTTATTTCTTGATGAAAGAGGAGAGGCAGGGAAGCAGGTAGACTTGAGAATAGCAAGGAAGTTTGTAGCTGTTCTGGTAACATTTAATTCACATATTTTGGGCTAAGTTCTCTCCTGGTGATAGTCAGCAAAGCTACATCTGATTACACCGACAGGAGATGTGGAGCCAGATGTGTCTCTCACATGTGAGCTGCTCTGCCTCCCTTACTTTATTTTGCAAGTCTCTCTTGCTCACCACTGTTTGTAATACAGTTAATCCTTCTTGTTCCCTTGAGCTTTGACTGGACAGCATTGAGCAGCCATTTCTGCACTAGAGGAAAGCAAGATCAAATTTATCTGCTTAATATCCACTGCACTGACATTTTGTCCTTCTTGCCTGCGGCAGGCGCACTAAACATGTGACTGCTGTCGTGCTTAGTGTTACAGCCTTCTGACTTTCAGGAGCGGGGCTGAAGACTGGTTTTAACTCCCTTCCCATTCCTTTTTTATCTAGAAAAGTAAATAACTGAGATCTCACACTCTTCTCTCTCCCTCTCCTCGCTCCTTAAAATGCTTTCAGGGCAATCTGGTACTTCTGAGCCCTGACACTGCGCTCACTGGACCTTCACTGCACTGAAGGATTTCACCTGCTCACAGTTTTCTGTAGCCGGGACACTGTCACAGGGGTGGAAGCACCCTGTGCATGCATGGGTTGTATTCTGGCTCAGCACCACAGTGAATTGCACTGGTACAAATCAGCGCTTTCAATCGATCCTGCTGTGTGTAGGAAGCTGAATGCCGTGTGGCCTCTAATGGCTGCAGCGAAAGCAAATCCATGGTGTAAAATAGAAGTAGCTCTCAAGAGGGTTGCAATGACTCTGACTCCTATTCTCAGCAGCACAATCCTCACTGAAGAGCAGTAGGACTTGGGCTCCCAAGCACTTGGCTCACACCCACAGCCGAATTGCTGCAGTTGAAGTTACCAGGCACCAGTTGAGCTGCCCTAAGTAGAAGGAATTCCATAAAGAGCTGTCGGACCACGCTGTTCCCAGGGCAGTGGAGCTTCAGCTGGCACCACTTGGAGATACCAGACTGTGCTGACTCCTTTGCTCCCTGTAACCCACTTGTGTGCTCTGGGTTGCTCTTGTAGAGGGAAGCGAGACACGCTTGCAAGCATCGCCCCAGCGGGACTGTGACAGAGGGCAATGGGAGCCTTGCCCGAAAGACGGGACTGAATCAAAAGAACAGCTTTTTGTTAGAGAAAAAGTAAGAAGGGAAAAATAGTCTCTGCTATGCTAATGGCTCCTGGCTTCCAGTCGTTAAAAATAATACAGACATTAACAGCCGGAAACATAGAGCCATCTTTCTTCTGCTTTGTTTAGGGGTGGATGAAGGCTAATGAAACTCCACACTGCGGGTTTGTTTGCCTTACATAATAGGCAGCCAAACTGTTTTCGGCAACTGCAGCATTCAGGGGAGAGATTCATGGAAGGAAGCCTTAATTAGAGTAATTGCTCTATTTATATAACGACTCCCTTTTGTCTGTGATCAAATAGATCTTTGAGAAATCTTATTTCCTTTCGAGTTAATTTCTGCCCTGTTAGTTTAACTCATGAATCTTAATGGAGACGAGTGAGTTGGTGTCTTCCAGTCTCCCCCCCTGCCTTGTTACTGAAGGGGAGACTGTGGGGCATTATATCTCCTGTGCTGCTACTGCATTTCACTTTGGTAGACCAATACCAACAGGCACAAAATGTTAATATCATGAACAGGGAAATCTTGCTTTTGTTTAACAGAAAGGGTTGGGGTTCACTATTGCATCGACACAGTCCTGAATAGGGCCTGTTGAGGCATGTGGAAGCTGTGTTGTAGAGGATGTGGGACTGAGGTTCTGCCATCATATCTGTGACAGACTCCCCTTGGCCTCCTGGCAGAATAGTGACGAATTTCTCCTGGGCTCTGTTCCCTGCTTGAAAGATGGTGTCCTGGTTTCAGCTGGAGCAGAGTTAATTCTCTTCCCAGCAGCTGCTGTGTTTAGGATTTAGTATAAAAATAATCTTGATAACGCATGTTGTTCTGGTTGTTGCCAGAAAGTTGTTATACTTGTCTGGGATAGCATTAATTTTCTTCCCAGCAGCCACTGTGTTTTAGAGTTAGTATGAGAAGAATGTTGATAATACACTGATATTTTTAGTTGTTGCTAAGAAATCAGGACATTCTGAGTTTTCCATGCTCTGCTAGTGAGCAGGGGTACAAGAAGTTGGTGGAGAACATAGCCAGGCAGCTGATCCAAGCTGGCCAAAGAGATATTCGGTAAGTTGGCTGGGGCCAGGGTTCACTGGTTGGGGATTGCTGCTCAGGACAAGCTGGGTATCAGTCATTGGGCAGCAAGCAATTAATTATACATCACTTGTCTTGTATATTCTGTGGTGATGATGATCCTTATTCTCTCTTCCTTTGTTGTCTCATTAAGCTGTCTGTATCTCAACCCACCAGTTTCCCTTTTTTCCCTTGATTCTCTTCCCCATCCCACTGCAGGACTGTGGAGTGAGAGTGTGGCTTTGTGGTCCTAGTTACCAGCTGGGGCTAAAGCCATTACAGATGAGGGAGAGCCTCCATCTCTGCCATGCACTTGCATTTGAAAGATGAGCTACTTGTGGAAATGAGCTTTCTCTCTCACAAGGTTGACCTGCTTAGGACAACAGAATCCTGATGAGATCTGCTGCATTTAAGACTTTCCTTAATACAAGAAATAGTGATTTCTTCATTATCCTGATGACAGTGGATGTGAAGGGAATGACTGAGAAGAAAGTTGTGTTCCTCTTCCTGAAGCTCATTGCTCCTGTGAAGGAAACTGGGCTTATTAGTGTTTTCCTAGAACGTGACACAATTTCACAGTCTAGTCCCTGTGATAGTACATATGACGTTAATTATTCTGATGCAATCAGCACATACACAAGTTACATAAAAAACTATCAGGGATTCCAGTATTGAGAAAGTGAACTTGTAAATTTAAGGAAATAAATGCCTGGAAATAGCTGTTTTGTGCAAACATACTTTCATCAACTTCCAGGCTGTTAGACTGATTTGCAGACTTAGCATCTTGAGACAGAAGTTCCAGTGCTGCATGTGGGCAGCACTGGAGAAATCCAGTACAGCAAACTGGGAGACCTGAAACACTTCTCAGCATGGTCCAAGCCACACAAGAGATGAAGGGGAGGAGCAGCATGAATCCCCTGTGCTCCCTCACCTGCTCACGTGCTGAGCTCCCAGGGCTGACGCAGATTTTTCCCAATGGCTGGCACTGCTATGTCTGCATTTTCTCCTTCTAACTTCACAGGCCTTCTGTGGATTAATCTGCAGCTTTAAATTTCTTGTCATGGCTTGCTGCATTTTCTTTCAGTAAATGTTTTCAAAGTATTTCATGAAGTCATGTTTTTGGCTCATTCCAGCTGCTGATTTTGGCTGCGGTGCCACTGAGAGGGTTAGGTGAGGTCAGTGAAAGCCTCACCCGTGTTTGCTGCTCCGCAATCTGGTGTAGCCCAAAGGGATCTAGTCTGTGGATGCTCCCAAGGGGCTCCTTATACTGGGAATGGAATAATTGGTTGGAAGTCATTGTTGAGTAAGGGCTTGATGACCTGTGTCAAGTTTAAGATTGATAGCCTTGCTGTTGGTTTTCATAGAATCATAGAATCGTTTGGTTGGAAAAGAACTTTGAGATCATTGAGTCCAAGCTTTTGCTGGGAGGCATCTTGGATTTGAGTGATTACGTGTTGCTTTTGGTAAGGAACATCTCTGGTTTGCCTTGTTGTTGTGACTGCTGATTTTTTTTCTTTGTTTTTCTTCACTGAGCTCTGTGTGCCAGAAGCTGAGGTTCATGCTTGATCCTGGATTGTCAGGAAAAATTAAGGATATTAAATAAACACTAGGAGATGACATTTTGCCACAAAAAACTTTCTGCTGAACATCTTCTCTTGTCACCTGCAACAACATTGGAGAGTTGTGCTTGGAAGGACATTCGGGGCTATCCAACCTGTGAAGCAAGGATCCAACTCTGGCCTTCCCATGGATCCCAGGAAAAGCCAACACTTTATAAGACATTTTCCAGCTGTTTCCGAGTGCAGCCAAAGGGATCAGGTAAAAGATTAGCTGCACACATGAAAAGCTTTCCCCTGCACAGCTTGCATTTGTGCAGAGGGCAGCGTCTGTGTGCTCTGGGCACTCGGCTTTACCCTTCCTGCTGCAGAAGCGCCTCTCATATGGTCAGAGACATGGAGCTCCAGCTACTTCTTTCAGAGTTGAAGGCTGTGCTTGTAATCCAGTTCCCCAGAAATCTCAAGTTCTTTGTTTGCTTTGCTAGAAACGTGGTGAGATAGCAGAGGTGGTAAGGAATGACTGTCAGCAGAGAAATGTCAGTGCCGCCTAAGGCACAGAGAGATTCATGGGCTTTTGAGCCTTTGAGAGGTCATTAGACTCTTTTGCTTTTTCCTGATGTACCAGACAACTAAAACTTCATCTACTTCTTTGTCAGTGCAATAATTTCTGGTGAATTCCAATAGTTTTTGAGAGGGTTAGTTATTAGTTTTTGTGGAACCTGGCTTAAAAAATGTGATTCTTTAATTTTATGTATCTCTGACAGTATGGCAGGTGACTGTTCCAGTGCAAAGTATCAGTGCTGTCTCTGTTGGGGTCACAGTTTGCACCTGCTTTTCAGCCCAATTGTCAAATAAAGACTGAAGCTGCTTCTCAAAGGAAACACTGCACCTTCACTCAGCTGTGATGGACTGGACATTTCCAAAATTCACCTGGAGATTTTATGTAAGGGAAAAGCAGCCACGGCCAATCACTCATTTTGTGTCACAGCCCCCAGGTGCAGAGGCTCGTCGATATCCACAGGCTGAGTAACCTGCAGGAGGCTGTGGCTGCCCAGAATACAGGAGCGTATTTCATGTACGTTTAAAGAAAACATCTTCAGTGCTGATTCCCATGCACATATGCAATTGAAAGGTCTCAGCGCAGCATCTAATACATTTATCAGGGATGTAAGTTATTGATGAGAGACCGACAGTCCCTTGAAATGCTATCCCACCCTTTTTTAGAGCAGATCAGTATGAGTTTGACTCGCACCCTTAGCAAGTTTGCAGATGACACCAAGCTGGGTGGAAGTGTGGATCTGCTGGAGGGTAGGGAGGCTCTGCAAAGGGATCTGAACAGGCTGGACTGCTGGGCTGAGACCAACAGCATGAGGTTTAACAAGGCCAAATGTCGGGTCCTGCACTTGGAGCACAACAACCCTGTGCAGCTACAGACTAGGAGAAGCCTGGCTGGAAAGCTGCCAGGAGGAGAATGACCTGGGGGTGTTGTTGACAGTGACTGAACATGAGCCAGCAGTGGCCC
The DNA here is from genome assembly GCA_033459285.1 of Clamator glandarius. Taxonomy (NCBI): domain Eukaryota; kingdom Metazoa; phylum Chordata; class Aves; order Cuculiformes; family Cuculidae; genus Clamator; species Clamator glandarius. The sequence continues at coordinate 1,156,690 of JAUNZM010000428.1, forward strand.
AGGTGGCCAAGAAGGCCAATGGCATCTTGGCTTGTATCAGAAACGGCGTGACCAGCAGGTCCAGGGAGGTTCTTCTCCCTCTGTACTCGGCACTGGTGAGACCGCACCTCGAGTCCTGTGTTCAGTTCTGGGCCCCTCACCACAAGAAGGATGTTGTGGCTCTGGAGCGAGTCCAGAGAAGAGCAACGAAGCTGGTGAAGGGGCTGGAGAACAGGCCTTGTGAGGAGCGGCTGAGAGAGGTGGGGGTGTTTAGCCTGGAGAAGAGGAGGCTGAGGGGAGACCTCATTGCTCTCTGCAACTACCTGAAAGGAGGTTGTGGAGAGGGGGGAGCTGGCCTCTTCTCCCAGGTGACAGGGGACAGGACAAGAGGGAATGGCCTCAAGCTCTGCCAGGGGAGATTTAGGCTTGAAATTAGGAAAAAATTCTTCACGGAGAGGGTGGTTAGGCATTGGAACAGTCTGCCCAGGGAGGTGGTTGAGTCACCATCCCTGGAGGTGTTTAAGGTGAGGATGGGTGAGGTACTTAGGGGCATGATTTAGGGATTGGTGGGAATGGTTGGACTCGACAATCCAGTGGGTCTCTTCCTACCTGGTTATTCTGTGATTCTGCATGAAAGGGAGGCCTCCGCACATTTCATTAAGACTCTTTTTAGAGTGCATGTCTTATATTCACTTTAGACGTCTTCTTAGCTTGCATTAGGAAACAAGCTTAGAGAAACCTGTCCAGAGTGGTTTACTGTGCTGGTGGATCACTCCAGCCCAGCACTGCTCACAGCAGCTGGTTAGGGGTACATGTTCCAGCAGTGAGTGAATTTCATAGAATCATAGAATCACCAGGTTGGAAAAAACCCATCGGGCCATCAAGTCCAATCATTCATCGAGTCCAACCATTTGAAGCCTTCACTCTTATTCCTGCCTCATTTGGACCATAAATGTGGGGTAGATGGTGCCTAGAGGTACCCAACTGAAGTTTCTCAGTCTCTGGGTCTGATGCACAAATCTGAGCTAGCCAGTTGAAACTGAATAGTCATTTTGGTTTGAATTTTGTGTTTTGCTTTTTCAGAGCCCAAAACAGCCCATCCAAGGGATGGCCCTTGGCTAATCCTCATTGCCTTAACAAAAAGGGTGTTTTAAGCAGCCGGGAATGCATTTACGTTGGCTCTCCATTTGTTGCATCAGTTGCTTTCACTTGGTGCAATTTTGGCATCCTGTGGAATAAAGTGAGCAAATAGGAATGTAAACACACTTTTATACCCCAGGGCTCTGAACTCGTCTGGGAATGGGCGGTCCAGTTTAGATTTTGGTCTTACAGGGTTGAGCACAAATGGAAACCGAAGCAAAGCAAGTTACCAGTCCTTTTCAGAGATTGTTTGTTTTCATGATGTCTTTTCCTCTCCACGTTTAGAAGAAGCTCCAGTGCAAAGGAGGCGTTGGTGTATTAGGAGACATGAGACTTATTCCCAGCTCTTCTCTCCTTTTTGTCTTGTCTTTTTGGACTGTTTTGGTCTATAGCAGTCCCAGCACCAGCGAGATCTGATCTTGTTTGAACTTTCTCGGTCTTCCAGCAATGCAAATAAGAGCCAGTGGGGTGCAGGTATCCATCTGTGGGGACAAAGAAGCCGGGCAGGGAATTTATAGGGAAAGATAGGGCTACCAAGAGATTTTTGGCCTGTTTTGCAAACCAAAGAAATTCAGTTCATGACTTGCATGGGCTTCCCTGCACCAAGTTGCTGAGTGATTTTGCCTTGACCCATTTCTTGTCTGGAAACCAAGATGTTGTCTGGGGATCAGCATCCCACAGAAATCTTGAGGCACAGACTTTTGGGTAAGAAGTTGTGTTTGGGTTCTGCTGATAGAAAGGGATAAGATGTTGAAGTGGTCAGGGAGACAGAGAAGTTGTGCTTATGTTTGGGTCTGACACTTAAAGCAAGGGCTGAAGAGTGTGGAGAAGCATGGGAAGACGCCAGCTGCAGAGCCACATCAGCTTTGCTCCTGTTCTGGTGACTGCTTTTACAAATCTGGATGCACTCAGCAGCAATTTCTGCTGATGTTTTGGTGGAATGGTGGAAAACAGTTCTGCCATAGGGAGCGCCACGGCAGCACACGTCCTCAAGGGCTCTGGAGGTCGGGCTGGAGCTGGGGAATTTGTGCTAATGTCAGCAAAGTCTGGGGTCCTGCAAGGTCTCAGCTACAGATGCCCCATCTGCTTTGGCTCTGAAGCACGCTGGGAATGGGATATTAAGGAGACTTCTAAAATAAGTCTGGCAGTCATCTTTCTTCTCCCTGTCTTCTGTCTAGGTAGGGAATGACTAGACCTTTTATCTGCTTGTCCAAGGAGAAATTGTACCTTCCAAAAAGCTCCTACAGTCAGAATAAAGTTGTTCTCTCGCTGCACCTCTCTTCTTTTCATTTTCCCATTGCTGCAATGCAGCAGACTTGGTCATTCCTGAAACAGTGACTGATTGTCTGGTTTGGCTGGTTCAGCTATTTGCTAAACATAATGCTCTTTCATCTTCGAGGAAATCGTCTGGACACCTCTACCAGAGTGGAGCTTGCTTTATGCTACTGTTTCAATAGGCGAATAAAAGAGGCTATTTTCCCAGTTTAAAACATAACCTGATTTCTCTAATGAATTAGAAATGCTTGAGAGTAGAGGAAAGGTTGCTTTTTTAATGAATTTTTAAGAACTGTAATCTTAAATTAAGAAGCCAACTAGCTCTTTTCCTTCCTGGGGAAAGGATTTCTCTCTTCCCCCAATATTCCCCTTCCCTTTAAGAAATATCCACAGCACTGACACAACGTTCGTCATTTTTATCAGGACCTACAGGGCACCCACCAGGGCTTTCGCACCATGTGTGTCATGAACAGCTTTTTTCATTGCTCCCTAGCAAATCAGGGCACTTTGGCTGAGGTTTGAGTTATCTTTTCATTGGTAGCAGAGTAAAAATGTTACAAAAAGGAATCCTCTTTTAGAGTTTCACCAAGAGAGGAGGTGGTCACCTGTCTGTTCTCATCTGCCTGGGGTTTGCTGAGCTCGAAAATCCAGCGTCTTGTTCATTTTCCTCTATTTCCTAAAATGACAGGAAGGAAAACGTAGGCTTCTGGCTCTGCTTCAGTAGGCTGGGGTTTAGGAAAAAGGCACAGCTCAGGACTGACTCCAGTCCAAAGCCTGGCTGGTTGGTGAGCAGCATTTGAGAGTAAGCTTGTATTCCTGAGAAATTAATACAGAAATGACCACCAAACCCACTGTGCAATGTTTATAATGTTGCAAACGATGCAATTCAACTTTCTTTTCTTATTGTGGTAACCACAAATTTGACTGAAATAAAAAGGTCCAGGGAGAAACACACCCCAACTTCTTCCTCTAGAAAAGATCCTTGCATGCGGTTCCAGTACAATGAAATTGAGAAGTCTGGCCAGCAACAGGGTTCAACAGGAAAACTGAGGACAAGCTTTTGTGTGACTGCTAATAGGTCCCTCTCCTGTGGCCCTGCCAGATGGAAGGAAACAAACAGCCCTTTTTGTTTTGCAGTTCATGACGAAGAACCCCAACATGCGGCTGGGCAGCCCAGGGCTGGGAGGCGAGACCGCGATTCTACGGCACCCCTACTTCAAAGATCTGGACTGGGACTTACTGAACCAGCGTCAGATGGAGCCACCATTCAGGCCTCGGATTGTACGTGAGACGGAGGGGCGAGGGAAAGGGATCCCTGTATCTTTCTTGTTTGGGCTCTACAAATAGGTTTATTCTCATGAGACAGGAAAGAAGGTGAAGGAAGGGCAACCCTGACACAAAAGCTATAGCCCAGGAGCCAGGAGATGAGGTCTCTGGTCTTGGCTTGGTTGCTTTTCCCCTCCATGCTGGATTTTCAAAGGCAGCTCGGTCAAAAGATGCAAAGTTTGGAAAAGCAGCTACAGCAGATTAGGCACCTAGGTACCCTTTGCCTTGCCCCCAGAGTAAAACAGGGTAAGTAATCCTCATCCTTCCCCCTCTACCTACCCTTTCACAACTGCGCTGTCTCTTGTCTCTCTGTCTGTACTGCACCCAGCACAGTGTTCGATGCTCAGTCTACTCTCAGCTGAGTGGTTCAAAAGGTAGACGGGCTGCAGGGGACACAGTGCTGCCGCTTTTCCCAGTGATGCCATGCAGTCCTAAGGCTGCTCTGTGACAGAGTGCTGCTGTCCAGGGAAAGACTTCCCAAGGTTATTCCTTTGGCTTCCTTGCCTTTGAAATTGTCACCTGGCACATCTTTATCTTATGCTGTGGTCACTCTGAAAGCTTTTAGTAGCAATGGTCGGCCCAGTCCTGCTCCATAAGGATCACTGTGTGCAGGATCAGGCCCTCAGGGGAGCTTTGTCAGTTCAAGATCAGGCTCTTAAATTATTTCTTGACCTGAATTAAAGGCTAAGGGAGCCTCCTCAGTCTGCCATGAGCTGGATAGCATCTGGGAACATTAGACGTCAAAGTCAATAAAATAGCTTGTTCTGGGTGCAGGAAAAATACACACCTTGTCAAAATGTGCCACAAACCCAGTTTGTGTGTGTGCATTGTAAACAGTCCCACTTTGTGGCATGCAGCAGGAATCCAGCACCTGGAGACAAGCCATTTGTCTTCCCACTGCCCAGTAATTCCTTACTGTGCAAGTTTAATAGCTCAGGCAGAGAGAAGTCTACCCCTAGAAAACCCAGCTGAGACACTCTGTGGATAAGGAGGGACAGTGTGGAGTCAGCTAATTGGAAACACGGCTGTTAACTGCTTCAAATGGCTGGGTCTGTGCTGTCACTTGAGGAGTGGAACTGATTTATGTGCCCTAGCCTGCCATGTCTGGGCAAGCAACCTATCAGAGATGGTGTCAGTTAAATCAGAGGGAGGTTTCCCTGTCAAAAGCCTGCAGAAGCTCCAGAAGGCTTTACACTGCGAGAAACTCTGTGGAGACACTCGGCTGCTTCCAGTCCAGCCTCAGTAAAAGCTTCTAGTAAGCTCAGCCTGGGTTATGGAGCTGGTGGTTCATTGTACTCAAGATGCAGAGTGAGGATCAAGCAGATGCTGCCTGCTTTTGACATGTCTTTCCTTTGTATTTTCCATTTGGCAGAAATCCAAAGATGACGTGAGCAACTTTGATCCAGATTTTATAAAAGAGGAGCCCATCCTGACTCCCATTGAAGAAGGGATTCTTCCGATGATAAACCAAGATGAATTTAGAAACTTTTCTTTCACAAGCCCAGAATTGCAGCAATAGCTACAGCTCTGGGGAAAGGCTGCTGAGAGGACTGGGGGGAAGTGAAATGAAAACCAGGTATACCAGAAATTTCATACTCAAGGAGTAAAAGCGTATTGACTTTACACGATACAGCAGCACCACTGTCAGCATTACCTTAATGTGAAACTGAAACCTTCCTGTGTTTGTAGGATGTATGCAGTTCTTGGATCGAATATTGGCAGGAGTGGAACAAACATGATATTGTAAATAGCTGAAGCAGACAGAGAATTGAATGCTGAGCTAGTTGGCACAGCCTGAATGTCACTACTTGCAGTGGATTCGAGGAGTCGGCGTGAGCAAGTGTCTTGCAGCTCTGAGCCAAACAGACTTGTTACAATTCTGATTGTTTGCAAGACTATTTTGAGGAGTCCTAGCACTCTTTGATGTTTTGGAACCATGATCCAGCATCACATGACCTGACTGAACCAGATGTTCCTACTGACTTTACCTGTTTTTGCAGTATTTATTTCTTTCCGAAGGACAAATGGCTCTCTTTGCCACTGTTCGAGTTTCTGTGTGAAATATTTCATTGTGCTGACTAGCAGAAGGAAAAAAACAAATGCCCCGCGCCCCACACAGATTCTTCCAAATCAACGGGAAGTCATGTGCTTATAATGTTTTACTGTTTGTGCGATATGAAAAGTTTTAGTGTTTGCATTCTGTGAAATGCCTTTTTACATCATGCATCTTCAATGCTCCTTTCTTTGCTTCCCACCTGTTTTCAACTATAACATAACCTGTAAAATCTTACTGTTTATTTAGGCCCATTCTATTTAATTATGCTATACAGAGCCCCTTTTGTGGGTTTAGTGCCTCATTAAAATTTTGATCCAAAGTGGCAGAGCTTAAATTATTTGTATCATTATTGTGATGGGAGCAACAGAGCTGGCAAACTGCTTGAAAGCAGAGTTACTGACCAAGAGTTAATACAAAAGGACAGCTTTCTGCAACAGCAATAAACTTTATCGAACCATAGAATCATAGAATAACCAGTTTGGAAGAGACCCAACGGATCATCGAGTTATAGAATGGCTTGGGTTGGAAGAGACCTTAAAGATCATCCAGTTACAACCAGACTGTCAATATTCTTCTTGTACTGAGGGGCCCAAAAGTGAACACAAGATTTGAGGTGCAGCCTCGCCAGTGACGAGTACAGGGGCACAATCACTTCCCACACCAGGATGCTGATAGTCTTCTTGGCCACCAGGACACCCTGCTGGCTCACGTTCAGCTGCTGTTAACCAGCATCCCTAGGTCCTTTTTGCACCAGGCAGCTTTCCAGCCACTCTTCCCTAAGCCTGGAGCAATGCATGGGGATGTTGTGACCAAAGTGCAGGACCTGGCATTTGGCCTTGTAAAATCTCATACAACTGACATCGATACAGCCTGTCCAGCCCATCGATACAGCCTGTCCAGATCCCTCTGCAGAGCCTTCCTGCCCTCAAGCAAATCAACAATCAGTCCTGCACAACTCCGTGTCATCTGCAAACTTACTGAGGGAGCACTCAATCCCCTCATCCAGATCACTGATAAAGATTAAACAGACTTGGCTCTATCACTGAGCCCGGAGAAACAGCAACTGGTTTTAACTCCCTTCACCATAACTTTCTGGTTTGGGCCATCCAGACAATGTTTTTTTACCCAGCCGAGAGTACAGCTTTCTAAGCCATGAGCTGCCGGCTTCCTTCGGAGAACTCTGTGGGAAATGGTGTCGAAGGTTTTACTGAAGTCCAGGTAGATAACATGCACAGTCTTTCCCTCATCCACTAGATGGGACACCTGGTCATAGAGGGAGATCAGGGTGATCAAGCAGAACCAACTTTTCATGAACCCATGCTGGCTGGGCCTGATCCCCTGGTTGTCCTGCACATGCCTGGTGAGCGTAGTCAAGATGAACCTCTCCATAATCCTCCCTGGTACCGAGGTCAGGCTGACAGGCCAGTAGTTCCCCAGATCCTCCCTCCAGCCCCTCTTGTTGCTGGGTATCACGGTGACAAGCCTCCAGATATCTGGCACCTCCCCTGTTAACCACGACTGCTGATAAATGACGGAGAGTGGCTTGGTAAGCTCATCTGCCAGCTACCTCAGTACTCTCAGGTGGATTCCTTCAGACCCCAAAGGCTTGTGGGTGTCCAGGTGGTACAGCAGGTCTTTAACTGCTTCCTCCTGGATTATGGGGAGTTTTATTCTGCTCTCCATTCCTGCCTTCCAACTCAAGGGGCTGAATACCCTGGGGATAACTGGTCTGACTATTAAAGTCTGAGAAGACAGACCTTCTGCACAGAACTTGCATCAGACTGCAGCTGTGGAGGTGACATAGGGGAGCACAAGCCTTTGTCAAGGAAATTACACAGACCACCTACAATTATGTACATGCCCATCTGCTGTGAGACCAAGTTAGAAATAGGAAATGAAACCTGAGATCTACATACAAGTATTACCCTTTGTCACCCAAATCCTTTCTACTTGACTGAGTCCCTTTTACTTCTACCCTGAAACCATCCACTGAACTGTTTGACAGATGAAGCTGTTCAGTTACCCTTGGGCTCCTCTTCACTTTGTGCTTGTGTGTCCTACCAATTCTCTCTCTTTCTTTCCTGCATCTCCTCTTTCATATAAGCACAGTTCCATCCTTTGGTCGTCCCTCCCTTCCATTAGCATCTTCTGGCCAGATTGCAACCAGCCATCCTTTCATCAGTTTACTGGTCTTTAGATACCCAGTTCCTTCAAAGTTGGGCAAGTGAGGAGGAAAGACAGACTGTATAGTATGAGTGGGAGAGGAAGAGTGGTTATCTGGAAAAATGATCCAAGGAACAGTCATGCAGGCTGGCTTGGATTGATTTCTCATATAAGAAGAAACGGTACAGGGATGAACGTGTTTGCATGAGGGGGCCACTGTGGCATCTTATTCACGAGTGAATTAAATGTACTGTTCACTTGTCTGGTACAGACATGACCCTGGGCAATTGCTCGTTCAGTTTCCCACTCCGTTTCCCATCATTACAACTACAGGAGCACTCACTTCACAAGGGGTAAGTGCAGTGAAGCTGGACACTGAGAGTGGGTGCACCAAAACCTTCTGTGAGTTTTGTGTTGACAGCTTTTTAACTCTACCACTGTTGAGGATTATGAATGACCTCTCCTCCCCTGAAGATCAACTCTGGAAAACAGTAAGTGATACATCGTTTTGCCAGTACGTTGGTATCATAGCAGAATTGTTTTCATTGGTTGTGTTGTTCCTTGGGACTCTGGAGACCTTCTGGACTGATTCCAGTGGTCTTCAACATCAAAACATGATCCCGTCTCCATGGGCCCAGGATCCAAGCAGCTTTGCTTACACAACTGACAGTGTGAAGAATATGGCATTATCACCTTTGGAGACTTTTATTTGTGTAGCAATACCCTCCAGTCTGTGCCCTGAAAACCTGGGGAGTGGAAACTAAGACACCTCTGTAGGTGTTCCATTAGGATATTTGTCAGCCATAAATGAGAAAGCTTGCAGCTCTCTGGGAGACGTAAAATGGTGTATAAGGCCACCCTGACAAGCTTCTGTGCTGGCCAGCCAGTACCTCCTTTGGCCCAGGGCTTGTTGGCTAGATGGGACAGGGATCAAATAGCAAAGGAGGATTCTCCCCCAGCTCTGCTTTTCACAGGTTTCATTCAAATGGATTCAGGGTCAGTCCACCCTACCATCACCATCGCTGCAAAGCATGTGTGCAGGTCTGTGTTTGGACTAGAAGCCTAATGTTCTGCTATACAATAATTTCCTTGATTTTCACAATTTCACCTGGATCTTGCTGGATAATATAGGGCTGCTCTTCCTCTCCATTGCCTGCCTGGAGCTCACATGTCTATATAATGATTTCAGCCACTCGAGTCAGCAGATCCTGGCTCAGCCACGTTTGGCCAAGATCCCTGAACTCTGCCATACAAGGAGCTGCCATTTCAGTCGTGTTCCCTACAGACTCTGTCAGCAGCATGGATGAAGATCAGCTCAATAAAAGGTATCTATGCAATACCTTTGCTTTTGAAAAAAATGAATTAATGTTTATGCTGCATTGAAAAAGCAAAGGAATATTGCTTTATTTTTATTAATAAACAAATCAAGGCTACAAAAAAGTGAAGTCTTCCCATGAGCCAGCCTGCCAGCTCTTTTGGCTTCATTGCTTACCTGAGTGGATGCAAGGTGGTTTTAGTCTATTAATTTGGTCCTGGCTTTAGGAGTGTATTGAGCTGGCAGCCGCTTGTAAGGTTTAAAGCATAAAACGCTTGTATTTGCTCCAGTGTGAAAACTGGCAATAGAGCAGATTATAATTAGGCCCCTTTGCTCTGCTTCTAGTGCTTGCATGAAAAGGGAAGTTCCCTTTGATGTCTCTAAATTTGTGTTCTGTGCAATCCTTTCATTTTCAAAGAGGTTCATGAAATTTAGCTATAAAATTCAGTGGCCTATGTCTCACTCAAGGGCTTTGAAAGCTGGGGGTAAGAAGCAGATGGTTTAGAATGAACAGATGAAAATCATCTCACATCTACTCAGGCTGGCTGTACTGCCAAAAACATCATATTTAATATCACTGCTAGATAGGCAATGGGAAAAAAATCTCAAAGACTCCAAGTGCCTAAGGGGTTTTAATGTGAGAAATGCAAGCTGGATGAAGATGCTTTGAATGCATTCTCAAAGACTGGCACAGATTCCTTACTTCTTGTTAAGTCCTAAATGGTTTGCAACAGTATTTTCCCTTGAAGCTGCGTGCTTCTCCAGTTGCCGTTTCTCCAGTTGGACATGAGAGAGGCTTCAGTAGCTGTGGTATGAGGACCTGATTAGCAATACCCAGAGCCAGGAGAAATGAAGAGGAAAATGTGCCTGGGATCATCTGCTCTGTGCCTTGTCCAGAAAGTAAAGAGCTGTTCAATGCTGCCTGCTCTCTGTTGGTTTGCTCAGCCGCTCAAGAGCGTAGTCGGGAGGTTTCTGCGCCTCCCCAGGGAGATCATTTCACAGCTTTTACAACTCTTGCTGCTGAGTAAATTCCCTGATATTTGGAAATGACGTGAATGAGATGGAAATCTGTCTTATCGTGCCATTAGGATTCTCATTGGAAGTTGCAAGTCAGGGTTTGTATTACTAAATATACACTGCGCTGCCAAACCGAAGCGTTCAGAAATGATGACTCAGGTTGTCTGAAAATCATGGCTTATTCAGAAATCAAGAGAGCTTTCCAAAATAATGAATGTCAAAGCCTTTTTGTTGGTGGTTTTTTTTCTTATTTTAACATCTGGATTATGAATATTTCAGATTCTGACTTGCACTTCTTCTCCACATCAAAAGTAACTGGAATGTCGTGTAATTATAATTTTTTGAGGTTGAAGGTGAAGTCCACAAATTGTAGCTCAGAGGAAAATGTCGAACTCCAAGAGATGGGTGATAAAACTGAAAGAACAGAGGGCATGATGTTTCTGTATTTTTCCACTGCTTCCTATTTTTGTATAGTCACTGCAGTGTGGCCCCTTGTCTCCCTGTCTCAAACCCCACATAACAAACCACGCAGCACACAGGAAGCACAGGAGTGAAAGAAAATGTCAAGGAAGGCTATGGAAGGCTTTTTTGTGCTGTATAGTTGCTGTGCCTAGGGCTTGTTCAGCAGCATTTCTGAACTTGTTCATCAGTCCTTGCACAAACATGTCACCTTCTGTCTTCTGCATCCCATGCTGCTGTTCCCCAGCCGCCTCACTGCCCGTCCTGCCTTCCCACAGGCATCATCCCTCACACTGTCTAGAATCCTCAACATAAGAAGGACATGGAGCTGTTGGAATGGGTCTAGAGGAGGGTACAAAGCTGATTATAGGGCTGGAGCACCTCCCATACGAGGACAGGCTGGGAGAGTTGGGGTTGTTCAGCCTGGAGAAGGCTCCAGGAAGACCTTAGAGCGACCTTCCAGTACCTGAAAGGGGCTACAAGGAAGCTGGGGACGGGCTGTTTACAAAGGCTTGTGGTGATAGGACTGGGGGCAATGGGTATAAAGTGGAGAGGGGCACATTTAGACTAGACATAAGGAGGAATTTCTTCACAATGCGAGGGGTGAGGCAGTGGAACAGGTTGCCCAGAGAAGCTGTGGCTGCCCAATCCCTGGATGGGGTTCAAGGCCAGGTTGGATGGGGCCCTGGGCAGCCTGATGCAGTGGGAGGTGTCCCTGCCCATGGCAGGGGGGTTGGAACTGGGTCATCTTTAAGGTCCCTTCTAACCCAAACTATTCTATGATTCTATGATCAGCTGAAAGTATCCTACTGATAGAGCCAGGCCTGTACGAAGAAACAGAAGTCAAAAAGTGTGAAGAAACAGTAAGTCACCTTAGCAGCTGGCTACCCCAGCATCTTCTGGTCCTGAATGAGGTGATGGGGACTCTGGTATAGCCAGTGACCTAGTGATGTCCATACATGACTGGAAGTTGTGGGAGAAGGTCAGGCTATCTCCCCTCTTATGCCTTGTATTAGAAGTTAGGAGAGACAGGGTGTGACTGAGAGGGTGAAGGATATTTTAGAAGTGCCTAAAGCCACTTGTAGGCAACTAGTGAAGACATGAGAGAAAGTCACCCTTTCATTTCTGCCCCCGTTCACACTGGGAAAGGCAGATACCTTTGCCTTGATGAGGATGACTTGATCAAGGACACCTGGGGACCTCAGATCTCAAGGGTGGTGGGACTTAGAAGCCATTGTGGCAAATGGCTGCCAGGCAGAATTGTAAAGAAAGATCCCGAAACCCTTTCACCCCAAGAAGGAAGCTTGAGACAGGCTTGGGTCAGATGGAGGCTTTGTTGCGTGAGCTGTCACAGGTAATATGTCAGTTTGGAAGTTTTAGCCCTTAAACAGTTTTAACTTGCCTGTGGTGTCAATTCTCCTGTGCCAGCTCTGAGCTCCCACAGCTACTGTTGGCAGTAGGTCTTATGAAAGAGCTGAGAGATTTTAGCAGTGAGTTCAGGATTGCTTAAAACTAGTGACTCAGTTCCTCCAGTGCTTCCTTCCCCCTCCTTCAAAGGATGGGGTTTTTTATCACCTGGTATCTCATTTCCAGTTTATTGTGGACTGGGGTCTGTTTTCTACAACAGTGAGAACTAAAACTGTTTCTTTTTCAATGAAACCTGTTTCACTTTCAACTCATTTGGCTCCAGGAACAGGAGCTCAAGATCTTCAAACCTCTGCAACAACAGCACCACCACCGCCGTAAAAGAATGTTGCAAGAGGTGTCAATAAAGCCAGTTTTTGAGAGTAGCCAAGGTGTGCTGTGTTGAACTGGGAGTGAGAGGCAATGTCACATGTCTTCATCTTATCTGCTTCTAGTCTGAGATGGGCAACAGTTCCAAGCCTCCTGTCTGCTGCCCAGAGATACCTTCTACACAGAAGTCTTTCATTCTTTTCCCAAATGCAGAATGTGGAAGAAAGAGGGTATTAATAACATTTATTAAAGTTGGGTGCTATCCACAAATTTCTCCTGGACTGGGACATAGTGTCCTGTTCACCCTAGGTCACTGGGTTTGCGAATGCCAACAAGACTCTGGCTGATGTCTCCTCTTGCTTCTGGGATGCTGATGTCTCCCAAACTTGGAGTGAAGGCCAGACCATCGGTGGATCTAGCTTTCTGACTTGAGGCAGGAGGGCAGTAATACGGGTGAGTAAGAATTTCACCTAGAGCTGAGTCACCATCACTTTTAAGCCCTGTGAACTCCCTTTCAGGCTTGAGCTTAAGTATTGTTATCTGACAGACGTATCTGAACACGTTGCTCTCTTTGGGGCAGTCTTTCTGTTTGCCACTTCTCGGGCCCTTTATTCTTCTCCAAGGGGAAGTCAAGGAGGTGGGTTTGTTCAGATCGGTGCTTCTACCACTTCCCTGGACGGCTGGAAAACCTGCTTCCAACTACCTAAGTAAACCAGTCAGGATCTGGGTGTCACAGGCTAATGTTCCCTTTCAAACACTACTTGGGGCTTAAAACTCAACTTCAAGTGAGGAGGGGAAAAGGCATTTGTGGCCTTTAAACCTGCTCACCTAGGCCTGGACTTCGGCAAAATCATTCCACTTGTGGGAACCCTCATCACCAAGTTTAACCAGGGCTCCGTGCAGACGCAGGAAAATTGCCTTGAAAAGCCTGAGTCTAAATTACACCCTGGCAATTGAAGACGCTTTTGGTTTTGTTCCTAATGAGCAAGAATTTCCTTTTCCAGCTCAGGATGCCTTCTCTAATCTGTTACCGTGACCCCTTTAATTTTCCTTGCCCTGCAACAATTTACCATGGCTCAGAGTTTCCTGCTTGTGGCAGGAGTTTCCCTTGTGCATGTGGAGGGAGCTCTGCTGGTGGTGATGAGGCGAAGATGTGATCCAAAATGGGGCTGTCTCTCAGCTATTTTGGCAGAGCCTGGTCATTTGTGGACTCGACGATCCAGTGGATCTTTTCCAACCTAGTGATTCTATGATTCTATGAAGGAAAACCCCCTAACTGCAGTCAGGGCCCGGGACGCTTGAGTGGAAAACAACAAAATTATACCATGGCTCATTTACTCGTGGTGAATTACTCTGTGTCTACATATAGACCTATCTGCATTGGTCTGGACCAGCCAGCACAACTGTAAAAGAACTCTGAGCCTTTGTTTTGGCTCTGTAGTCTCTATGTTGGGTTCAGCATAAAGGAAGCAATTCTAACGACAGAAATTTGCTAGAGGTGGGTGATCCTTGGTTCCTCTGAATGCATCTTGGGCAAAAAGCCAGTGACCTTCTCTGCCATTTAGCAAAGCCCAGGCAGAGGGACTGGGAGGGACAGATGGATACTCACTTCCCAGCAGGAAGGGACATGACTCCTGGGCTAGAGGAGGTCTTCAGGGAGCCTGTTGGTGCTGTCCAAATTTTGAGGGTAGCCTCATGTCGGTGTCTTTCAGTTTTGGTGGAGCATGAGTGTTTCCGGAGGACTCCTGAGCACTAACAAGAGGCTTAGGAACCCCCAGCAGCAACTTGAGTTCAAAACTGGGCAGCCAGCCCCTGGAATCTTGCTTTGAGGACTGGTTCATAGGCAGACACACGGCATGAGTAAGGAGGTGCCTGAAGCTACCCAGATCTGGAGTGAAAGCCTAAATGCAGCAAGCTTATTAGTGCTCATCTGGGCTGGAAGGTGCACATGAGGTCACTCAGGGACTTTGACTTAGTCTTCCACCCACCCGTGTCCTCAGGATGGGGCCATAGTGAGCAGCTCCTAGGGAGTGGAGCCTGCCTGATGAGCAGGAATTTGCAGATGGGTTTGATGACCGCAGAAAAAGGCACCTCATAGAGCTGCTTGCTGAAATCAGGAAACTTCTTTTAGATGATATCTAAATGAGAATCCTAGTTGAGCATGGGGAATTGAAGCCTAAGCTATGATTTATGCCAAGACCCTCCTCTGTTTCTTGCTCCCAGCCTTTTCCACTGGGCACTGCAACCTCTGAGCCAGTTGTTTACCAGGCAATGATCACAGGCAGAAAAAGCCCCAAGTTGATTTAGGGTCATCAGGCAAAGGTCACATAAGCAACAACTACATTTCTAAATCTTGGTCTCCATATAGAAGTAGGATTCTGCAGCTTATTTTTATTATCATCAGTCGGGTAGCTTTCTGAAATGGGGTACAAGATAAGCCTGCAATAAACCCAACTAGACAAGTAATTTTCTTTTAATTGCTGTTGTAGGGCAGTAGAAATGAAAAACCGTGTGTCCAAGGGTATGCACACCCTCATCCCCTGATTAGATACATATAATGAGATGGAAAGCTAATCTATCATATTTTGAATCAGTCAATTAGAGGGTTAGGGCTATAGATGCATTTAGCTTTAGCATTAGGAAGATATTTAAACCACATGCTGTACTTAGTCATTACCATGCTAAGTGATAGTAGATGCAGGTCACCCTATATATGGGCCATAGTAATCAGCTTGAAGTATTACTAATTAAGCCTTTTCACCTTTGGGCTCCCTTCCATGCCACCACACGTAAATGGGGCATCAAAGTCACGGTGAGATGCTCTTTGAACCCAGCACTCACTGTTTGTTGAGGAGGGGAGACTGATTTGGCTTTTCAGTTCAGCCTCTGCTGCATGGAGAGAGAGCTGTAACCAAACAGCTCTGTTCATCAGGTATTTTGCTCTGTAGTTGCCAGCAAAATAAGAGGTGGCAGATGCTAACTGGGCACTGCTAGCCCTTTGCTCACCCTGCTGCCTGCTGTTATTCAAAGCCCACGGACCATCCAGGTGAACAAACCACATCAAAACAAGCACAGACCTGGCACCGCCCTCCTGGCAATCCTCGCTCTCATTTGCTGAGGAAGTCAATGAAAGCTGCAAATGCTGTAGTTACTCTGGAAAGCAGCTTATGCGATTAGGTAGAAGGTCAGAAATAGAAAAGCCCGTGATAGGAGGCCTGAAACACTGCGTGTGTGATAAAGTGATGCCTGGTGATGGCTTCGCTGCCTCCTCCCGCAGCTCGTGAGATGCAGCTGGATTCGCTGAAGTCCACTGCCGACTCTGGTACCAGCCTGTTTCTCCACAGGAGTTCATCGACTCCCTCAGGCCCCAAACTCTTCCCAACTTTATTTTTACATGAACAGGATTTGCATCTGCTTTTAAGACTGTGTTCTGTCAGGCTGGGGACAGAGCCACAGGCCATCACACTGCAGGTGGACAAGAGAATGGAGAGAGAACACAACACCTCCCAGCCCAGAAAAAGAGTTACAGGTGGCTGTGGAGAAGATAAAGCCTCTCTGGGCAATCTCCAGCTGAGAGGGAGCTGCTTTTTTGGAACAGCTTCTTTCTCACACTTATTACCTAGATGTTCCCAGCAGCACTCAGCCCCAACTTTGCTGAGAAACAGCCACCCTACCCTTAAACCTTCACCTTTCTATCGCTGCCTCAGACGCTAATTGCTCCACTTCTGCCCTCATTTCTGGTCTCCGAGGAATCTAGGTAAAATAATCTTGCTTTTAGTGGGTAAATCTGAATACCTGCCTGTAACAACCCTTTCCAGGCAGTTGGAAACCCATCAACGCCATCCCTCTGGGGCAAGTCTTTGCAAGCAGGCAGGAGCTGGAACAGAGGTCTCAGAGGAGGGTGCTGCTCTTTGTCTCAGGAGAAATGAGAAATGTCTTGGCTTTGGCATGACCTGGAACCAGGAAATGATTCAAAATGCTGGGTGTTTTCCACTACATGGGGCAAGTGTTGCCCCAGCTCCTCTTGGCTGGCTGGGACCAGCTGGCAAAGTTCTCCAAGGGAAAGCTGCTAGATTTGGTGCTGATGCCCTGGGCAGGTGGAGCAAGGATGATGCAATGGGCCATGGCTCTTGCACCACCAAGTAGCCTGGATGGACAGCTGGGGCCAGGACAGGAGCAAGGGAAATTGTACGTGGTGGCTGCAGCAGGCACCGTGTGGTCTCAGGGTGATGCACAGAATGGGAGCAGCTCCTCACCAGGTCCCAGGGAGGATGCCAGAGCTACTGGCTTTCTTGACGGGTTCTCAGTATTTCACTACTCATCTTACCACGGGCAAGGGACTCTACAGGTGGAGCACCAAATCTTGATGCAAAGTCAATATAGCAGCAAGTGCCCATGACAAGCAGCCCATGACAAACATTTCATGTTTTCCCCATTGGTAATACTTCCCTGAGCCTCACCACATCCCAGTAATAGCTCTTCTTCTTCTCAGGCAAAGCCATTGAAGGCCACTAGAGAGCTACAGCGGGGTGGGAAGTGCAGGGCTGGAGCAGCAGTGAGGAACCTCAGCCACAAAGCAGCACTGTGCATCGCCAGCTGCAGGAAATGCAGGTGGTGGCCAGAACACGGATGACATTTGACTTCTGCTGATGGAGAAGCTCAAACAGTCAGGCAACAGCAAGGCTGTGCATTTTTGGTCTCTGAGCTGTGTTCTCCAGGGAGGTAAGGTCCTCTCTTTGATTTTGTTCCCTACTTCTTAGCTAGTAAATGCAGGTCTTGTAAGGACTTTCCACCTCTCGCTAATCTGGTTAACAAGTCACTTCCAGCTGCATCTCGGCACACACAGGTTGGTCAATCACTGGACAGGTCTCGGCAAATCCATGTTAAGTCATGCCAGCCTGTGGACATGTCTCACTTGGTACTTACGTGATCTTCATAGTGTCCTGTTTATCCTTCTCCTTTGATGTTTTTCTCCATTTGTGATTCTCTGGTGTCATTTCAGCTCCTGTTTGGGGAGCAGCAGCGTTGTTCCAAGGTGAAAGTATAAATTTGATCTCTGAAATGTTGATTTTGTCACTATTTGCGCCAGCGTTTTATTTTGGGGAGGTTGTTTGTTGGTCATTTATTCAGCTTGCCTACCTATGCCTGTGCTCAGTCAGCACTTGAAGCTGGTGTGAATAAGCACAGCTCTGCCTGCCTGGGTAGGGATGCATCCACTGTGGGTAAGCAGACTGTTGCCGTGGTTTTGAAATGCCAGCGTTGGCGATGGCATGGCTGGGAGCCCCCTCCATCACCCACAGGGAGGCCACTGCCCCTTGCTGAGCATCATAGTGGGATTGGAGATGTTCACCTTTTCCTGTGAAAGGAGGACAGGTGCTCTTGGCACAGGGAGTCATTCCCACTCCTCTCCAGGCTGCTCTGGCAGAGCAGCTTCCAGCCCTGTGGCATACACAGCCCAAAACCAGCATCTCTCCATTGGGCTGCCCACACTGGCACAATGGGTGGGAAGGATGCAGGGAGTGTGAAAAGACCTTTGCAATCAAGGAATCTCCTCAATCTCCAGCCTGGCACGATGTGGGCATCCATAGGATCCACTATCATTTTCCTGTTCCTGTTCTGGTTCTTTTACCCCCCTGAACTTTGCTGGTTTTCCAGCACCAGAGGTATCCCAGCAGCCTTCCTCTGAGCCGTGGCCCATCTGCAATAGCCAAGAATAAAAGGGCTGCACATCAGAGAACCCCAGATGGCATCTGCCTCTGCTAGGAAAGGTGAAGCTTTCTTTGTCAGGCACGTATTGTGAAATAACGGGCATGCTGAGAGCACGAGGGTGGAGCCAGCAGGAAGCAAGCGTGTGTTTTACACTTAGGGTGAGAACTTGGGTTTTCAGAAGTAAATTTTGGATCATGGTTTTGGGAGGTGCTGGGGTAGGGTTGGGTTTTTTCCTGTTTGCTTTATTCTGTTGCATCTGCAGGTCTCATTCAAACGTCTGAATTTCTGGACAGAGGGACTTAACCTGGGCTCCAAGCCCATATTCATGGTGATGACAAGCCCACAGATGACCTGATGAGCCCTGCATGGGTGACACCTCCTGATGCCTCCCCAGTGAAAAAAGCAAATGAGCCCTCTCCTAGCTACCTACTGCGATGATCTGGGGGGGAGGGAAACAAAAGGCAATAGCCATGCCAAGCAGCAAGCCAGCCACTGAGCCCAGAGCTGAGATGGTGTGAGCATCATGGGGACCGCACCTCAGCACTGTGAAATGAAGCCTAAAGGCAGACTTACCCCACATCAGAAAACAACACAGGCTATCGGGGCATTCTTCTGCTGCTTGACCATTTGCTCCTGTTTAAGATTGGCTAGGAGGGGACTGCATTTCTTGCAACATCCTCCACTGAGGTAACATGGGTTGCCAGTAGGGTTTTCTACTGGGGCATGCAGCAAACAACCTGGCCGTTTGTCCCGGTCCCTGCCCGGCAGCCAGTGCCGAGCGCTCCTGCCATCCCTGCAGGAAAAAGACCAGCGCTCACAACAGCAGAAGGCACCTTTTCACTGAAGGAAACCCAGAGGCCAGGGGTTCTGGGGTCCCCGCTACAGAAGCTGAGCAGGTGCCACAGCAGCGTGGGATGCCACCTGCTTGCTGCATTTTCTGCTTCATCTGAGGCTGTTGCGCTGTCGCAGATGGCAAGAAGTATACTTTACCCCTTCCTCAATCAGCTGCTGCTGATTCACTCGATATTTGTTCTGATTACAAAGCTGTATCAGAACTTTTTACCGCATTGCCCCTCAATTTCGCCCTTCCTGGCACACCATGGTTCATCTCCTGACCCACAAGGTGTTTCTAAGATCTGATTGCAAACTGCTGGGGTTTCCATCCTAGCCCTGCTAGCCAGGCAGGCTCAGCATCCCCGCTGCCTTCCCAAGGCACAGGTCCGAGCTGCCTAAGGGCTCTGCCTCCCCATCCCAGCGGGATTTAGCAGCATCACCCATCATGTTTCTTCCTTCTGCCCACTCCCCCTACATCTTGGCACTGCACCTCTGCACTGCTGCTCTGCTCTTCCATGCCCCTCGCTTGCAGAACCAGCTTATTAGTGCAAAACGTCACCGGTCCCAAGGGCATCACCTTGCTGGTGGGGAGTCCTGCACCTGAGGGGTGGCTGCTCACCACAGGCCAGCACATTTGGCTTTGCGAGTGGGCAGGCAGTGAGGCAGCAAGGGTTCAGGTCAAATCAACCCTCCAGCGTGAGTCCCGGCTCTGTAGCTGCTGCGCCAGCTTGGCACCTCAGCCCTCATCAGCTTGGACCAGCAAATCAGTCTGCAACAGTCTGGAACAGGAATAGGTCAAATCCCCCTGTACTCGGCACTGGTGAGACCGCACCTCGAATCCTGTGTTCAGTTCTGGGCCCCTCACCACAAGAAGGATGTTGAGGCTCTGGAGCGAGTCCAGAGAAGAGCAACGAAGCTGGTGAAGGGGCTGGAGAACAGGCCTTATGAGGAGCGGCTGAGAGAGCTGGGGGTGTTTAGCCTGGAGAAGAGGAGTCTGAGGGGAGACCTCATTGCTCTCTACAGCTACCTGAAAGGAGGTTGTGGAGAGATGGGAGCTGGCATCTTCTCCCAGGTGACAGGGGACAGGATGAGAGGGAATGGCCTCAAGCTCTGCCACGGGAGGTTCAGGCTGGACATTAGGGAAAAAAAAATCATGGAAAGGGTCATTGGGCACTGGAACAGGCTGCCCAGGGAGGTGGTTGAGTCACCTTCCCTGGAGGTGTTTAAGGGATGGATGGACGAGGTGCTGAGGGTCATGGTTTAGTGTTTGATAGGAATGGTTGGACTGGAGGATCCAATGGGTCTTTTCCAACCTGGTGATTCTATGATTCTGTGATTCTAAATCAGTCAGCTGGAGTTGCCCAAGAATCCAAGGATGGGTGCAGACAGGAGACTGCAGAATATACAGGTTTTTTTCCCTGTTATATCTCTCCCAGGACATCTCCGCTTTCTGCAGCACCCTGGATGTCCTTCAGCATGCTCTGCTGGCAAAACATGTCTGGGACTGAGGAGAGGATATTCCAGAGGCTCAATCCACCCCACAATGTGTCCAAACTCCATGTGTGTAGTTATACCTGGTGTCTCATTTTTCTTCCCTCCACAGTACAAGAGCGATGGGGTCTCTCAGCCAACTCGTGGACATGACCCTAACTGAGGCAAGACCACGTGAGGAATTTCCAGTTGCCCTTGGGGATGCCGTTGCTGTACGTCGGTGAGGCCAGCATGCAGAGCAAATGTTTTGAGAGCTGTGGCCACACTCCTACAATACCCAAGAGCTGCCATCAGGGCCTGGATCGGATGCGGGGGTTGCAGCTCTTTCTCTCCCATCCCACACCACAGCATTGGCTACCCTAGGCAGCCTCTTTTTCCTCCCCCCCCATCACGGAGCCTGAGCAAGGTGAGGCTGTGTCTCTGCTGACATCCCTTTGCTATGTATTTCTGCTGCAGCTCATTTAAGCTCTGAGAAAGCCAATTATGAGGTGCAGAGCCTATAAAGAGGAGGTGTTGGGGAGTCATAAGCTGAGGAGAGGAGCTGCTCATCCTCTCCTGTAAGTATTAGGGACTCGCTTCTGCCTTCCTCACACCACCTCTTACTCAGCCTGAGCTGCTAAAGTTGTCTACATGGGACAGTGATTTCTGGTAGCAGTTTGTGGTGGTCAGCAGTGGACATGTGGAATTTTTTGTGTCCCTGACTTAGTAGTGTCCTCCCTCCCTGGCAAGGACATTGAAGCTATCAGAGACCCTAGCCCTCCTCATTTAAGCATCCAGGCAAAAGTGGACCCTGGAAAAATCACAGCCACATGGGGTTTGCTCTTGGAGTTTAAGACTTCAATTTTATTTTCAAGGACTTTTTCTCAAACTGCAGTAGTGAACTAATAAAAGATAACCTTGATCAAGGAAAGGTGAACCCAGCCTGCACTGGGGCACTGAGCATCCCTTTCACATCTCAGGGCTTCTTTTCTTTGGATCTTGGTTTTACTTGATTTTTTCTTTCTCTTCTGCTCAGAAGTCAGCTTTCCGTGTGCTCTGCTGGCTTCCATCTGGACGAATCCAGCTTTTCTTACTGCCCCACCTTGCTATCTCCTGGAGCTAGAAAGTGGTTGAGACATGGTATTCATGTGCATATACATGTTGTCTATGGAGTGATTCTCTATTAATCTCAAACATGCTTTGATCAGAAAAGTAATAACTTGCTGGCATGAATTACTTTACAAATTTTGCTTTTGTGGAGAGAAGCTCCTTGGCTTGAACTTTTCCTTCCTAACAGAAACAAGTTATAGCTGATGAACTAACCCTGCTGCTTTTGCTAACAAAGCAGTAATTTACTCTTCAAGCGGTAGCATCACAAATTATGATCCCTATTTATTTGGCAGCATAGTCAGCCAGGAGGATAATGCAGGGTGCAAGTGACGGGACTGCTATCTGCTACGCACCATCTGGCATGACTTTCCTCTTCTTAGTATATTTTAGGACACACAAACTAGCAGGGAAGTGGTTTTCTTCATGTGAGGAAATTCAAGTCATCACAGGACCAAATTTCTACCACAGAGTAGCAGCTACAGTTCCCAGTGGATCCAGTAGAAAATAGTTGTATCCCAGCAAATTCCACTTTGGAATACAGCTGCAGAGTTATAAAACACTTGGATGTTTCCCTACACAAAACTCCTGTAAAGGTTTCCTGCAGCCTTGACTCCTGGCCAGCCCAGCCTCCAAAGTCCAGCCAGGACCTTCCAAAGAAAATCCTGTCAAAGCCTCTCCAAGTTCTCTGGTTTGTGTTTTGTGCAGTGCTCTGATGTGAAAATATTGATTCTGGATTTTAAAGTAGCTGCTTTGTGTATCTGTCCAATTCAACATTACCAAAGTTTGGCCTGAAATGTCCTTTTCTGGTTCTTTTTTTGTCTTTTTAATGCAACCTTAAAAGTGCAGTAGGTTTTGACATTAGGAAGAGCCAAATACAACAATGACACAGCATAAATCCCATAGCCAGCCAATATTGTCTGTCTTGGCGACATGCAGCTTTTTTTCTCTATTAAATTCCAGATTGTGTTTAAGATGGAAAATTTCTAAAGGCTGTTTTGGGAGAATTTTGAGCATTCATACAGAGAAAGGGAGAAGTCAGACTGAGCTGTTTGCTGATCGAAAGGTTACAAAACCTGAAGGAGTGTTTACAGTTCTATGGTGCCTCTGTAGGCAGTCTAGGGGGTGTTGAACTCTGCTCTAACTACAGCTGATCACAGTCCCTGATGCTGAAGGAGCTCTGCCCCAAACCATGACCCTGCTTCATCCCTGAATGCCAATGGCCATCTCTGCAGCCAACATTGAGAGATTCAGTACAGTGCCTACAAACGCACGAAGCCAAATGCCTGTTATTAGTTCATAGCATCAGCCGCTCTCTGGTAAGAAATAATTCATCCTGTGGCAATGTGCTACAGCTCCAGCTCCAGCCCCAGCACCAGCTATTCCTTTGTTTTCTTCAAGGATCATTGCCAAAGGTACATCCCAATCTCTGTTGTCTCCTAGGGACCAAGGATTTAATGCTGCCCAGCACCGTCAGGCTGCGGTTTGCAGTCTGTCCCAGAGGTCTTGGAGGATTGGACTATAACAGGCCAGCTGGGAGGCTGGACAACTGCATCTCTGCTTTGCATCTTTGACAACGACTTTTAGCTGTTTAATTGTACTGTCTGACTCCCTCCTTCCCAGCCTTGCAATCAGCAAATGAAGGTGAATGAAAGCCATAATCAGCTGCATGTGACTTCAAAGTCTTCTGCTCTGCCTTTCAGAATGGAGATGGAAGCCTGCTCCTGCATCCTTGCTGTCTCTGCCTTTCTCGGGTTCTGATGCAGACAGGGCATAGTTTCACTCCCAAACACCCCCACAGGAATTTTAATCTTCTCATTATATCTGCTAATCACTTGAAGAAATGAGATTCAAAACACACCGGTCAGAGATGGACCTGCCCATGAATTTCTGTGCCTTGTTTTTTTCCAGCATTTTCTGCAAAAGCAACAAGTGTTGAAGCTGAAATGGTTTGTTACAAGGAGCTGAAGTGTCCCTTGTAACATCGCCCACCATTCGCTAGGTCCCAGTGAGAACTCTTTTCCATTTGGTTACCATTGGCTCAGCTTGTGCCTATGCCTGCTCTGACTGTTCGATGGCCAAGGTGGATTGGGACCTTGGGCAGCCTGGTCTAGTGGAACGTGTCCCTGCCCATGGGATGAAACTAGATGATCTTAAAGGTTCCTTCCAACCCATCCTATTCTGATTCTATGATTCTATGACTGTGATATGGATGGGAGCAGTAACTGGAGGTGGTCTGATCCCATTCTCTGCACCCCCACTCCCAGGCCCAGTGCTGCCTCCTGCCAAGAGGGACTCTTGTGATGAACTGATCCCACCTGCAGCTCCAAAGCCCTGCAACAAAGAGATCTGTCCATGAAAAAAGCACTTTGCCCTCACTCAGTGGTGTCCAAGTGAGGTGCCATGCTAAGCTAAGCTAAAAATTTAACTCTTGGAAGAGGGAGCATCAAAGATACATTTGCTTTAACTTGGAAGTGATTTGGCATCTCTGAAGCAAAATCTTTCCAGACCTTGATCCCACTTGAAACTTGGCACAGTGTAAATTTTCCTAATGACTGGGAGCCCATGCTGAACCATGGTCATATCTCATATTGCATCTTCTACCCCTCCTCTGCACTGGTAAAGGAGACAAGTTAAACAAGGACAAATGAAGACCCAGTGTGTGCTTCCTCATCCAGGTCTTCCCATGCTGTATCAGCACAATGCTTGAGGACTAGGGATTCCTTCTATGGGGTCCAGCTCAGGACTGAATGTCACATTTTCCTGGAGCGGGACTGCCCATGTCAGGGTAGCACAGGGAGGCAGCTTCACCTGCTCTGTCAGCTCAGTGCCTACTTGATGCTAGATGGAAAAACTATAGTCCCTTGCCACTTGCAGCCTGCTCTCATCTCTACTTGCTAGCATCCTGTCCTGTTACTTGGTCCAAGACGTTTTCAAAAGACAAGAAGGCAAAGCAGAAGGTGAAAGGGTGTGGGATTTCCTCCTGGGCATGGCTCTTCGTAAGGTGCAGCTATTTTGGACACAAGGGAGCAGTAAAGGGGTAGCTCCTTTCAGTGACATGTCCATGTGTGCCTAGGCCCAGCCAGGGGCACAGAGGATGCCTCTGCTGCCATGATGGAATTCACTGGATCCACTGGATGTGGGACTGTCACGGGAGCTGTGCTGGTTCAGCCCCCCCTGAACTTTGTATTGGTGAAATACGAAAAATTTCTGGATCACATCCTAGTGTCTTAGTCAGATATGCAGGGTGGCAGGACCAAAGGCAGAGGGCAGACTACTGCTGAGCCCAGCAGCAGCTGCATGGAGAAGCTGGAGGGTCTCATGAATCATAGAATCACCAGGTTGGAAGAGACCCACTGGATCATTGAGTCCAATCATTCCTATCAATCACTAAACCATGACCCTTAGCACCTCGTCCACCTACCTGTCCCTTAAACACCTCCAGGGAAGGTGACTCAATCACCTCCCTGGGTAGCCTGTTCCAGTGCCCAATGACCCTTTCTATGAAAAATTTTTTCCTCATGTCCAGCCTGAACCTCCCCTGGTGGAGCTTGAGGCCATTCCCTCTTGTCCTGTCCCCTGTCACTTGGGAGAAGAGGCCAGCTCCCTCTTCTCCACAACCTCCTTACAGGTAGTTGTAGAGAGCAATAAAGTCTCCCCTCAGCCTCCTCTTCTCCAGGCTAAACACCCCCAGCTCTCTCAGTCGCTCCTCATAAGGCCTGTTCTCCAGCCCCTTCACCAGCTTTGTTGCTCTTCTCTGGACTCGCTCCAGAGCCTCAACATCCCTCTTGTGGTGAGGGGCCCAGAACTGAACACAGGATTCGAGGAGCGGTCTCACCAGTGACGAGCTATATCCCACATTGCATTTGGAGAAAGTGAGGGAAAACCATCTAAATTTCTCTTTCTAGCCTTTTAGGCTCTCTCATGGGGTTGGAAAACACTAAAAAAAAAAAGTACGAGGAGGGGGAAGGATAATCTTATATCAGACACACAGCGTGACCTCCAAATCTTGGAGCTGTTTTCTCGTCTTGTGGGAAGCTGCACAACTGGCAGCTTTGCAAAAGTGTCTTCAGGAGCATCACAGGACATCTTTAGTCTCCCCATCTCACCTTAAATGCAAGGAGCAGATAGGAACCTGTCTAGCACATCATGCATCAGACCTAGTCTTGCTGCAGCCAGTAACTTCCCATGAGGCTGAGAACCTGCCCTGAATTGCAGCCATGTGCCGTGGGCAGCCTGACACGGGTTGAGGGAGAGTTGAACTTCAGATAACCTGCTAAGACTAAAGCAAGATCAGCTGAGAAAACTAGCTTGGCTTTCCACTGCTGCCAGCCCTGGCAAAAGCAGTCTCGGCTCAGACAAAACTGCTCGCTGGGCTTTGTTACTGGCTTTTGTCTGCCTGTGGGCAGTTTTCCACAAGGCTGATTCCCTTGCTCCCTGTAAAGCAAAACTTGCATATCACTGCAAAACGTCAAGGGGTGAGCTAAGAACCAGAGCTCTTGGGTCACTTGGACTCAACTTAAAGAAAACATGAGGGTTGTTCCTGTCCCCACACATGGGGATTTACTGTCCCTTGGGCTACATGAATACTCTGAAGTGATGAAAGCAGGGGAAAAAATCTTCAAATTTAAGAGCTTCTACAGAAATCCCAGGGGCTTCCAGGCTGCTTGCTTAGGACAGAGCAGCAGGAGAAGGCTGGGGGGACTCACGCTCCGAAGAGAGGCAAAAAATTAAACTCATTCAAGTATTTGAAGATATTTATGATTGGTCTGAGTTTACTCTTGATAAGTGTCTTCCATATAGCATTCACTGAAAGTTTTTTGCTTGTTTAGGCTGCCAGTCTGTCCTGGCAGTTTATTTTCAGCTGAGACAGCTTGTGACAGTGCAATGATGTTGAAACACCACAGTTCTTGTTTGTGGCTCCCCTATGCTTTGGTGCTGAATTAAGTGAAGACTCCTGACAGGGTCTCATTGTGCTAGAAAAATGCAGAGATGTTGCAAGAGACGGTTCCCTCCCAGGGAAGTAGCGTCTAAGTGAAAAGCCCTTCAAAAGCAGAAAGAAGTTAAGTGGAATCAGCCTCATGTGCAGCCTGCTGCAAAGCGATGCTGTGATGGATCTGGACCCCTGTTCCAGTTCTACAGAACCACTGAGGCACAAGCTATCTGAACCACTCCCACTGTTTGCAAGCCAAGTGACCTGTGGACCTTCTCATCTGAGGAGATGGTCCTGAGAGGCTCCTGCCACGGGTTACACCTACTTCCAGCCTCGCTGTATCTTGCAGCCACCAAGAGCTTGCACAATGGCTTAGCTTTTCCCTCCATGAGCATGAATCACACCTCTAAAATAGTTTTTCTAACTCCAGGAGTGTCACTGTGACTGTTTGAAGTGACCAAGGAGGAGACAAAGATGAGCTCTGATGGCTGAAAGGAAACCTAAACCTGCAACTCATCTCTGTAACTAAACCTGTCTGCAAAAAGACTTCATAGTCCTGTTTCTTACCTGATGTAAGAGATGAAACTTCAAAGGATTAAGGATTTGGCCTCCTTGGTTACTCTTTTCACTTGCACATGCTTTATGCCAATGTAAGTCCATTAACTTCTGCCCCAGGTAATATAGAGCAGAATTAGGTGCCTAATCTGCCCCTTTTTAGGCAACACAACCCAAGATTATATCTGTGCTAGCTCTGTATACCACACTGTAAATCCCTATATGTTGGTTGACTGTCTCCTCCTCAAGTTTTATGGGATGCCGACAGACTCCTGCTTGTTTTATGATTTCATGGCAGTTGCTCGACACATCAATATGAGAATTAATTAATCTTGGCTACAGGGTAAGCAGCAGCTCAGGCAGCCCAAGAGCAAACAAGGTCAGGGTTTCAGCAGCAACCCATTTTGAGAACTTGCTGGGGCTCAAGCAGAGCAGCTTCTTGTCTCTGATTTTTATTCAGATCATTGCTCTCTTGCCTTATTTGCAAGTTCTGTCCTGTTGGCAAGGCTGGTATAAAGCCAAAACCAGAAGACTACAGCAGATGACTCTGCTCCATACAGGGAGCGAGGATTAGGGCAGGGGCAGTGTTTGCCTCACAAACATACAGTCACTACAAAACAGTTATTGACTTAAAATTCCTTTCCTGATGCCCCAACTTTCATTTGATGATGATAAAAGGTCAGAAGGAAAATTGGAGCTTTATTTCCCTAATCCCTTTAAGTGCTAAATTCATGGAAAGCAATTGAACCAACAATTTAGATTAAGACAATAGTTCAGATCATAGAGAAACTCTGATCCTCAAAGGATGCCTGAATGAAATACGGCTTTTCAGAAAAAGATTGGAATTGCCCTTGGCCTCCTGTAACAAAGATCCTCTCCATTGACTCGGTAAGTGAATAATGCAAAAGACTACTATGCTTATTGCAGTGCTCAGCTCTGCAACATGCCCTTACATCACAGCAAAAGACTCCAAGCGGTAACAGTACAGGGGGAGAGAAAGATCTGCATCAGACTGGCTCCAAATTAATCTGTTTCCCAAACAAATCATTGCTTCTACTAGTGAATAGCATCTATCACATTAATGCTACTCCTTCCAGTCCTCGGTAGGTCTAAAATAACATTTTTTTTTCCTTTTTCTCCTCCCTGTCTTGCCTTTCCCCAAACTTCCTCTGGATCTTCAGCGTGCAGAGTGGGAATGGCCTGACAGAAAGGAATGACGATCCCAGAAGAGGGCTCAAGGGCTTCTTCTCTTCCCTGACGCCCAGTCCCAGACCCTGCTCAAGCTGAATGCCCTCAGTGTGAGCCAGCAATAATCCAGCAGTCTGTGAGATGGGAGATAGGATCTTGTACAGTTTAGTTGAGTTTTAGCCAGCTCGTTTCCTTGGTGCCTCTGTTGATAGAAGGGCTTTTACTGCACATACAAGCCTTAGCAGAGACAAAACTCATGTCTCCTCTTTTAATAGGAGAATTTACAGATATAACACTGTCAGCAAAATATATTTTCCATGTATGGCTCTGGGTAGGAAAAGAGCCCATCCCTGCAGCTGTGCTTAGCAAGCAAGGGGAGGTCCTGGGAACAAGAGCCCAGGTTCATGCCCCCTGCAGCAGGGAGCAGCCAACCAGCCTGCACGGCGCCTGGGTGCTGAGGGAGATGTCTGGCTGTGCCCCTAAAAACCAGAGCACCCCTAAGAGCTAAGTTAGCTTTACAGAGAGATGCCTGTGCAGTAGGTCTGCTGGTGGGACCACCTCAACCCACCCAGCTGGAGAAGAAGGCACTGGGATGGAAAGGTGGCTTCTCCTCTGAAGCCCTGCTCAGGAATGGAGATGAGACTGTGCCAAGAGAAAGCCATCCTGGACTTTCACCAAAGAGTGACAGATAGAGGTGTGTGAATTTCTGCAGCGCAGCCCCTATAAGCTGATAGCTTTAATGTCGTTACTCCTATGTAAGGTGGCCCTTTGTAATCTAAAACACAACAGTTAGCCATCCTGTTGAAGGGCAAACCCCCTCTTATTGGCTGCAGCAACAGGTTAAATTCCCACATATCACTCTTGCACAGCTGTTCCAGCTCTATCCCAAGCTCTTTAGTTTCAATTTTCCTTTTATTTTTTGAGTATTAGATTTTCCTAGGAAATTTCTAGTCCTGAGAACAGTTCTGAGAAACATGTTTTCCATGACTGGTTTCTTCAGAAATGTTATTACTCACTCCGGGATAATTCTCATACAATAAAATTAAGTTTCTCTTGCTGGAAAAATTCAGACACTACAAATGTTTAATATCAAAAAACAAACAGTAATAACAAGTAATTTCATAAGAACTTATATAGCCCAGCATTGGTAGTTTTTCATGGGAAAATGCTTCATTCCAATGTGTGCATATCTGTTTTTAAGGAAATTAATAGCAAATGGGGTGAAAGGAAAAACACAAAGAATAATTACAAACTCTCACTTATCAACCTGCTTCTAACCGTTCTTTGGAGTGGTAGGTAAACATGCAAAGCACTGAACCACTCTGTATTTTTCTGCTGCTTTGAAGTGTGAGTTCCAAAGAAATTCTAACTCGCATCACTTCAGCATTTCCATAACTGACTAGCTCAGTGTCTTTGGATGGCAGCCACTGTCTGGCATTCCAGAAAGGAGTCCAAAACAGAAGACATAGTTGAGGATACCATATCCCTAACCAAGAGAATAGATGGGCAAAGGAGGGAACTGTCGAAGTCTTGCTGGGCAACTCCCACTTCAGTCCTTCTCCTGCACTGTGGGCTGCCTCCAGTGATCCAGGTTGGCACCTTTGAAGCACAAACATGTTCTGGGTTTGTAGAAGGGGAACTAAGGTCCTTGAAGTTATTGAGGTGACTTTTACAGGATGCTTTAGTCAGGATACGCTCCATGGTCCAGCCAAGAATGTGCATTCCAAGCTCCCCCCTTTCTTGTGGCTGCAGCAGATAATCTTGTATAAATCTCCAGAGGGGTATGGCAATGAGAGGTGCTGGGTGTCGACACTCAGGAGCCTCTGCCATCAGCAGATGCAGGTGTTGGCAAGTGCAGACGGGCTTCTAAAAATATCCTGCATGCTTTATTCTTGTTTCAAAGGCCATTAAGTATTTCTGTGAGACTCTTTTTCATCTTCAGCAGGGAGAACTGCCTAATACTCCCACGCATCCTTTATAATTCTGCGGACCTCAATTTCTTCCAAATGGGAATATCTGTGCAACAAAAACTTTACTGTTGTGCAGCAGCACCAAGTATGGGCAATGAACCTGATATTCTTCTCATTTCAGCTATCCTTACATGTAGTAATTCTACTGAGCACAGGCTCTGTGGATTTATTTCCCAATATTTGTAAAGAGCACAATCAAATCCACTTAATATTCATATGAACATAATTCACATGCGCGGCTTTTAAATGCAGAATATTTAGGTCTGTCTGCTTCATAAATAGCACTAAAGTGTTGTGAGTAACTATCACCTCACCCATAAACATCTCACCTAACCCAACTTACAACTGTGCAAAAGCAAGAGGGAACGAAGACCAGCCATAAAACTAAAGCACGTCACTTTTCTCTTGCTCAGGGTCTGCCACTGCGTTTCCAGCATGTGTGCTCTGTGATTCCTAGCAGTCCGAGTGTTTTAGTCATCTTAATGTGTTTGCTTAGGCACCAACATTAGTGTCAAAAGCACTTAATGCAAAGGAAACTTCCCAGGAGTGCACTGATTGCTGCCAGAGCAATCAGTCTTCCGCTGGGTGTGTATACACTGCGTGACATTTAATATTGCAGGCTGGATAATGAATTGCCCACAAATTCTGAGTGTAACTTGGAGTTCAGCTTCCCGTCAGGTCATCTGTGAAAAAGCTGGTGTGTCCCATATCGGATGGCCGGGAGTCCTCCCACACTCATGACAGCATTTGATGACGACAAATCCGAGCTGAAGATGGAAATATTTATTCTTGGCTGATGCTGCTATCGCGTTTTGAGCTGATGATTCAAACTGAAGTTGTGACATGGTGACACTCCCCACCCTGGACTCTGTTCATGAAAAATCATGTTTCCCATCAGGCTAATTAGGGCTGGATAATTGTGGGTGAGGTTCAGCCTGGAGAGGTGTCTGATCCCTTTCCCAGCCCCTGGCAAACACTCTGCCCAGCTGCCTGCGGGGCTGGCCAGTGCTTCTCCCATGTCCCCAGCTCTTTTTCAGTGTAAGAAGCTTGGTTTGGAAGCATGGCTTTAAACTAGGCTGGCCTGAGTCTTTCTGTGGGTTTGGGGTGAAGGATTTAGCCAAAAGTCTTCTCTTGTGACCCCACTTTTTAGCGAGCAACTGTGAGGCTCTGTCTTTTGGCTCTCCTCAGGCAAATTAAGAGAGACCTGACTCCCTCTCTGCTTTAAGAACCCCTTTCTTTGCTTCATGATTTGTTTGCTGCTTTGGTTATTATTTTATTTCAAGTTTCTGTGCCTTTGATGTAAAGGAAACTGTTACGAGCAATTTGAGCTGCACCGTGGAGGTGAAGTAATTGGAGATTACATTTAAATCTCCTGCCAGAGATTTGAAGGCAACTCTTAGAATAATTTTTATTTTTTATTCTCTTCCTCCCCCATTGTGGCAGAAAATGAGATTTCTGGGGTTTCCTGACCATCGCATCTTGCCAGAGATGGGTGAATCTTCTCCATGTCCATCTGCTACCAAACAAGAGGTGCTGCTCTGCTGCAGATTGGCTCTGCCTCTGGCACCCTCAGCCTTCCTACTGCGCGTGCTTCCTTCCCTGGGGACAAATGCTCATTAGCTGTAAAAAGGAAAACACAATAATAATAATAATTTTTAAAAATCCATTGCTGTAGCTTAAGTGTTTGGTTTTTTCTATGGGTTCCAATGCCAAATCCTTACGCCAGGAAATACGCAGAGCTAATGCATCTCTAGAGATACCAGAGTTGCCTTAATAGCAGCTGAATCAAAAATATGCTTCCCTGCCCCAGCTTTTTACCTCTACATGGTGCTTATGGGCCCTTCAGAGCCTGGCAATGACTGGCTCTGACTCACAAGACACAGCTCCTGTTTCCTTGAAGAGGGATGGTGGAGGATCCTGCTCCTGTGTGGGAGCTTTCCTAGAGCTTTCTGGAGGGAGCAGGGAAGCGGTGAGGCTGGTTTGCTCTTCCCACATGCCAATTTACTGTAATGCAAGGCAAGTCATCTCATAGCTATCATCAAAGAGGTTGTGTTTATTCCAGGGGATTTGGGGGGGGGATTTGCCAAAGGCTGGTGCCTGTGCTGGAGAAGCCAATTATTAGGCAAACAATATTGACTTTCAGCCTCTTTTGAGAAACCGAGGAGCCTTTTTAAAGAGATAAATCCTTCAAAGAACCTTGTGCTAGTGTCCTCACCATGCCGGGAGGGTCCAAGCCAGCCTGGCTCACCCCGTTCTGGGCTGCACTTCCTACTCAAACAATGATTCAACATCCCTGCTATAAATCCATGGTTTCAGGACTAGAGGAACTGACTTTCACTCCACATGTACATCTGAGAAAGAGGGAGATTGTCACAAATAATTACTGACAGTGTGAATATTTCAAAGGCCATTAAAATCCCAAATCCTAGAATTCTTCATCCCATGGAGAAGGGATGTGAGCTCCCCCTCTCCCAGCCAGCTGCCTGGGTTGAAGCCAGTGGTTCTATGCCACCAGGGAGCAAAATTTGGAATATTCGGGTGCAGAGAGAGCTCCTCAAAGGACATGCCACCGGCTTTCCTGGCATGGTGCAATTCCCTGGACCCTTGGCATTTTGCAGCCCTTAGAAAAGGTTTCTTGCTCAGGGCTTTGTAGGTGTTTGATATTTTAAATACACTAAGCAGACGCTACTCTCCTAATCCTGCCAGACTTGCAAGGAAGCAGATATGTAATCCTTCACGGGAATTAAACTTAATAGCAATAAGGTATAGTTAAGAATTACACTGTCAAATGCCTGCCTAAGCACAGGAAAATACTCTTAATTTAAACTTCTTCAGAAATCTTTTTCCAGTTGTTATTGCTTGTGAAAGCCTTTGCTGTGTATGTAGGAGTAAAGATGAGAAAAATCAGCAACAGGTGGTCTCAGATTGCTCTTTTCTGGACACTTGTGGGAGAAACACTTCCCTGTTATATATCACTATATTCACATGTGTGCACATACTTCTGTACAACTGCTTTTTTTTATGCATAACAGCCAATGTAGATGCATATTCAGGGACACCCTGTGCATAAGGAAAAGTCTCAAGATGCTTGATAGATATTCATGCCAGCTGGGGGATTTTGTGGGGCAGAAGGAGATGTGCTGGGGGCTAGAAGGAGGAGATGGGGGCTCTGCTACAGGCAGCGTCAGCCAGCTCTTGGAGCAATCCCTACGGAGATGTGAGCAACACATTATGGGGGAGTGTCATTGAATAAGGAATGGGAGGCAGGCCCCTGAGAGGGAAACAGCAAGGAAAAGGCTCGAAGTTTCTGGGTTTGGATCTCCTTCTATCTTAGGAACTTCAGCTAGCATTTGCCTGGGGATTGGCCCAATCCTGGGGGCAAGCAGCTAGGTTCCCCAGCTGAAAAGCAGGTTTCTGAGCTGAGTAAAAGGCTGAGTTAACTATCTAATTTAAGAATAATTTTAGCAAATGATTAAAAGCTTTAACTCAGCCTCTACTATTGGCATGAAATGGATGAAAGGTCCTTTTCCAGCCCTCAATTCCCCAGCACCCTGGCTGTGAGCCCCAGTGCAGGCAGGAGGAGTGAGGCAGAGCTACCGTCGTGGTGGTACCCGAGGCATGGCTCACGGTAGGGAGAGGTCCTACAATAAAAGGCTTTTGTGAGACTTCAGATAGGAAAACCTCAGCTACGCCGGCTGTCAGCTATGCATCAGGATGTGGTGGGCAGAACTCAGAATGTTTTTTTTCCGATGCTGAGCAACTTTTCCCAAAGAAGCAATTCCTATCCTCCTTCCACCAGCCGTGGCACGAGGCACCGGCTGTCAGGAGCAGAGAAGAGCTTCAGAGGTGAGACCTGCTGAAATCCAGCTCACCTAGAGCCCGTCGCTTCCTGCCAGGACATTGCATGGACAAATCCTACCTGACACAACTGCCCCCTCTCCACCTCCACTTGCTTTGTAGTCAAGCAAACACAGGATTTTGCTGTAGTTTACATGGAAACTATTTCTGCCTGACAAAATGAACCCTATGGTATCACCTAGACCCATCTAGCAGTCAGCACAGGAACTGCCTGAGACCACAGACTAATTAAGGAGCCTTTAAATAGTTTCTGCCAGTGATATGATAAAGTGCTGACTCTCGAGATGAGGAAATTTGGAGAAAGGTGACAGGGTTTTCCTTGCCACCACCCTCTCCTTTCCTCTCCTACAACCAGCTGTCAGTGGCTGCCTTCCCAGGAAAGCCACTTAATGCCGAGACAGCGTTGGAAGATATTCCTTCTGTATCAAACACACTCACCATTCCTGCCATGGGCTCTGGGTGCTGCAGAGGGGATCATCATCAGCTCAGAACTGACCCATTTGGGGTTGGAGGTAGTTCAGCTGGGTTTGCTTAGTGCAGTATCTCAGCCCCTCCAGCTCAATGGGGTTTATTCACATCCAACCTGTGCCTGGCCAGCTTGGGCATCTCCAGGCTGCTCCATTCTCTCCTGGCTCCAGCCTGCGGTTTCTCAGCCAGCTGAGCCTGCTCAAACACACTCCACATGGGGAGCCAGGGTGAGAGCTAGAGTTTGCAGACGTCTCCCCTTAAAAATCCAGCAAAGTGTGTGGGAAATCCACCCCTCCCTGGCTGAAGGAGGGTGGGGAGAGAGCAGATCCAGCACTGAAATAAGTTTCAGTGTGATCCTGATTAGAAGAGGGCAGGAGGAGCCCAAGCTAATATGCCCCTGCCCCCACTCTTGCCTCAGATGACCCTATGTAAAACTCCAAGCGCTAAAGCCCTGCTGGCCAGCGGCTGCTGGCAACATTCCTCTGTACCAGCCAGCAAAAAACACCTCCTGAAGGAGACTGAGGTCCCAGCAAGGAGTTTTCACTTCCAAGAGTGGAGCACTGGATATATAATAAGTCTTTTGCTGTAAAGTGAGACTTGACATGGATGAATCTTTACAGGATTTGCATGTCCCTCATCATCATTCAGGCTTGTGTCAGAAAACC
Organism: Clamator glandarius; assembly: GCA_033459285.1. Classification (NCBI taxonomy): domain Eukaryota; kingdom Metazoa; phylum Chordata; class Aves; order Cuculiformes; family Cuculidae; genus Clamator; species Clamator glandarius. Next base: position 1,191,911 of record JAUNZM010000428.1, read on the forward strand.
ATCACCTAGATAACAATGCTGGGTCCTTTTTAAATCAACACAGGTATTGTAGTTTCTACATAAAGTACATGCCCCTTGGAAAGCATTTCACCAGGTTGGAAAAGACCTCTGAGATCATCAAGTTGTACCTGCCACTAAACCATATCCTTAAGTAACTCATCTTAAGTAACTCATCGACCTGGATGAAGGCATTGAGTGCTCCCTTAGCAAGTTTGCAGATGACACCAAGCTGGGTGGAAGTGTGGATCTGCTGGAGGGTCGGGAGGCTCCAAAGGGATCTGAACAGGCTGGACCGCTGGGCTGAGACCAACAGCATGAGGTTTAATACGGCCAAATGCCGGGTCCTGCACTTGAGGCACAACAACCCTGTGCAGCTACAGACTAGGAGAAGCCTGGCTGGAAAGCTGCCTGGAGGAGAAGGACCTGGGGGTGTTGGTTGACAACCAACTGAACATGAGCCAGCAGTGGCCCAGGTGGCCAAGAAGGCCAATGGCATCTTGGCTTGTATCAGAAACGGCGTGACCAGCAGGTCCAAGGAGGTTATTCTCCCTCTGTACTCGGCACTGGTGAGACCGCACCTCGAATCCTGTGTTCAGTTCTGGGCCCCTCACCACAAGAAGGATATTGTGGCTCTGGAGCGAGTCCAGAGAAGAGCAATAAAGCTGGTGAAGGGGCTGGAGAACAGGCCTTATGAGGAGCGGCTGAGAGAGCTGGAGGTGTTTAGCCTGGAGAAGAGGAGGTTGAGGGGAGACCTCATTGCTCTCTACAACTACCTGAAAGGAGGTTGTGGAGAGTAGGGAGCTGGCGTCTTCTCCCAGGTGACAGGGGACAGGACAAGAGGGAATGGCCTCAAGCTCCGCCAGGGGAGATTTAGGCTTGAGATAAGGAAAAAATTCTTCAGGACAGGGGAGATTTAGGCTTGAGATAAAGAAAAAATTCTTCAGGACAGGGGAGATATAGGCTTGAGATAAGGAAAAAATTCTTCACGGAGAGGGTGGTTCGGCATTGGAACAGTCTGCCCAGGGAGGTGGTTGAGTCACCGTCCCTGGAGGTGTTTAAGGTGAGGGTGGATGAGGTGCTTAGGGGCATGGTTTAGGGATTGGTGGGAATGGTTGGACTCGACAATCCGGTGGGTCTCTTCCAACCTGGTTATTCTGTGATTCTGTGATCTTCCTGTCCTTTAAATACCTCTAGGGATGGTGACTCCACCACCTCCCTGGGCAGTCTATGCCTGTGCCTGGTGACCCTTTTTGTGAAAAATTTGTTCCTCATATCCAATCTGAATGTCCCCTGACACAGCTTGAGGCCATTCCCCCTTGTCCTATCACCTGTCACTTGGAAGCAGTCTATAAATTCTGACATTAGCTAAAACCTGTGAGACAAACATCTTTCAGATGGAGAATTTGAGCCAAACTCCACCATGGTATGGGCAGACTGAAGTCCTCTGAGCTTGTTCTTTTACAGAGTTTGAAATGTGTGATAACAGGCACACATTTCTGGGGCTGAGTCACCCCTTCAAACAGTGTCACATTCATGTTTGCCTAGAAACACCTTCTCTCAGAGCAGCCAGCCTTGGCCCTTTGAGACAGCATGAAAAAACCTTTATATATAAATAATTTCAGTGGCTTTTCATACTGTCTGACCAGCTGCCAGAAGCCACTTAGGAGCTGTCTTCCTCTTGAGGCAAGGACACAAACAGGAATTTGAATTATGTCCTCGATATTCTGTTAAGAGGTAAAATCGAGTTTTTAACAAGTTAGAGAGATTGACTGATCAGGGACTATTCTGTAATGGATGCTGCATACCTGCAGACTGATGAAGGCTGTAAATCTGCACTTCAACTGATGGAATGACACTAATTTACACAGGATGAGGGTTTGGATCATCAAATTTGTGTTAGACAGTGTGACTTTTGACTCCTGGTTATGTTCTGAGGAGGCAGAGAGAGGGAAAACTCACCCAAGCAAAGGCGGCTGCTTGCCTCCACATCTGTGGCAGCACAATATCGGACTCTTAATTTCCTACTGATTAAACTGTAGGGAAACAAAATCTGCTTTACCTGGAGCAATTTGGCTTCTGCTCAAAAGCTTTCTAATCAAAATGAAATATCATTTGCTGTGAAACCGTTAGCAGGAGGATAAATGTAATTATAAAAGCCGCTATTTGTAAAACCCAAGCAGGGAGCAGCAAAATGCTATAATTTAGGGGCAAAATTCCACAAGAGCTCTGGAGGGCAGAACTTCTTACAAAGCCCGTGTCTCATCAGAATTGTCTATTTACTGGGTTGTTCAGCTGCCCATCATGCACACACAGAAGCTTTTGCTTTGCTGACATCTCTCTCATCTCATCTAAAGGATGAGCTGGACGACGTGGGGCTGGCAGGACCCTCTGGTTTGGTATTGTTGTCCCCAAAATGAGAGGTGCGGTTGGTGGCATCTTGTTGGGAATCGCAAGGCAAGAAATGGTGGTGTAGCCTCTTGAACATGCACACAGGGCATCAGGCTGGAAAACACAGTGCCAGCGAAAGAAGCAACCTGTATAATCTCATATAATGCCGGGTAAATAGCAGGTTCTTTTAGTCCTGGGAAGTAGCCACAAGAGGGAGATGTGATTGGATGTACCAAATCTATGTCTTCAGTAGGCAGAAATATAGATCGCTAGAAGTTCAGAAGACATTTCAGCACAGGAGCCTGCAGGTTTGGTGTGACCAAGTACCTAAGCTGAATTTAGGAAGTATCTCTTCAACAGCAAAATTATTTGTGATGATTTTGTTCCCCAGAATCTCCTTAGTCCTAATGAAAAATTGTGTTTTCTTGACTATTGCCTGAATTACATTATTAATTTTGAGTGAAAAGGGGGAAAATATCAACGTCCCCAAAACTCTAATAAAACAAGTAGTCAAATTTTCATTTCAAGTTGATTTAAAATAAAATTTTGATCAGCAAACCAAAAAAATCCCTCATTCAGACAGCACAGCTGTAATTCTCTCACCCTTAAGGGCAAACTGACCCAGTGATATTGAAGCATTTTGGAGTGTGTTACAAGGATGGCTTGGATCTACTTACCCCTCAGTCTGTGCTTTAGGTTTAAACAAAATGTTTCCTGAAAGCTGCCAATCTATCATATTTCCTCTATCTGAGAATAATTTCTATTAAAATAAACCTCCTTATTTCTGCTTTCTCTCTTTTTTTTCCCTTATTCCCTCCAAGCCCAGAGTTTAATATCAAAAGCTCTGTGTCCAGGGACTTGCTGGCGTAGCCAGTGCTGTGGATGCTCCCTTTAAAATCATCTCTATGCCTTTTAAATCATCTGACTCCAGACTGTCATTGTAACGATGGGGAAAAAAACGGCATTTTTTTCCTCCTCTCCTGTTACGTAACTGCTGATACAGAATCTGCCTCATCCAGCCAGTCAGTCCTTGGGGCTTTTAGACCTATTTACACATAAACAGACTAACATCCATCTGAAAGTCATTTCAGGCACAGAGAAGTGATCCTTTTGCCTCCCTGAAATAACAATAGGGTGGGGTTTTTTTGCAGGGCACCGAATAAGTGTTTGGCAAAGCAAGCGCCAGGTTGGTGCTTAGATTAATCTGCTTAGATCGACTAACACAGTTGTACAAGAGTAGAAAATACCCAGTCAAGTGAATTACATCATCCAGGGAAAAGCTATTCTAAAGAAAGCCCATGTTATAAGCTCGAACAAAATCCAGCTCAGCTAAACATTTACATTTATTTACAACCAGGAGCAGAACCTCATTTATTTCCTTATGAAAAAAATAACTTTTAAAAGAAGGATATTTGAATTTTTGTCTAGTAGAATATCTTCTGACTAAATTAATCATTGGTCAAGATCCAGAATGAATTAAAAACCCATTATAATTTATTCACATTAGTAGTACCAAGTAGGTAAAGCCCACAGCCCAGAAGCACGGTGCTGCATAGCTTTACGTAAAAGAAATGGCAAGTCCTTGGCTAAAATTGGGACTGTCTTTGAAATGTTTTAATTCCCTCTGCTGTCAGACCACCTTTTAACAACCTCCATCACTTCATGCTCCATTAAAATGTATTATTCTCTCTGCAGCCTTAAAACTGAAAGGAAAAAAATGAACTTTGAAGGAATGAGGGAATTTAGAGGCCATAATCACACATGGATTTAAATGCTTGACTCCTGCTGACTTGGTTTTTATTGTCCTGCTTAGAAATATTCTTAGTGGAAGATCAATTGTCAGTGGCGAAACTTGAAAATGACTGATGGTGAAGCACCAGACTGCAAGCAGTTTTTTGTCCCCTAAAGGCATTCAGGTTTTAGCAAAGTGAAGATGGGATCAAAACATAAGATTTTGTTTTGCAGCAGGGCCTGGTCTGTTGCTGACATCTCCTCTTGCAGCACAACTCTCATTCACAGCATCCTACTCAGCTGGACCCTTGGGAATGACAACCCAGCAGGCAAGCACCACGATAGCCCCCAAAAAGAGGAGAAACTGCCACCACGAATGTGTGGAAGGGTAGCAGAGAGCACTGGAGACAGACCAGACCTTGGGTTCTCGTTTACATTCCCTGGACTAAAGCCCATCCCAGCCAACTTACACCCCTTGCTGGCAAACCTCAGGGTAATAAGGCAGTGTGCTGGAAAAAAGAAGTGATAGAGCAAGAACAGTTAAACACAACACGCAGCCAGGTTCGTAGGTTCGTAGGGGTTAAGCTCCATGCACAGACCCCCAAAACCAGCCTTGGAAGCAGCATTGTTCCTCCGTTTTTGTTTACCTTTTGCAGCAAGCACCATGTCATGCTAGGAGCTCTTTTTTTGGCATCCTAAGGTCTTCTTGAAAGCTTTCCTCTAGCAAAGCTCCTTACCATGGTTTGAGCCTTAGATTACACTTTGGGCTCAAATATGCATGTGTATCACATGGGGAATTCCCACAGAATGGAACAGAAGTATATAATGTGGTTGGACTTAAACCATAGTTAAACCTGATGGCTTTTTAGAGCGTGGCTAAACTTCAGCTTGATAGAAAATTAGATTTAGGTTCAAACTATTCTTTCTTTCTCTTCCTTCTCCTGAATTCCTCTGATCAAGCCCTCTTCAGTTTTAAGAGCACCTAGATACTACATTTATATTCATTTTATTTTGGAATAACTTTTGCTTGTTACCTTTCCCTTCCATCACTTTTTTCCTGTGGCCTTGATTCGCTTTATCTTGAACTGTCACAAATCAAGAACATCCACATTAGTAACAAAAAAAAAGGATAAAATATCTGCAAGTGTAGTGGAGCCTTTTGGGGTTTTATCCTGCCTGATCCTGTTACCAGACAGACTATTAAGTTAATGTGAATTTTAAAACTAGATATTGTATGTCAAATATTGGCTTCTACAAAGTATGCATGTGATCAGATGGGAGCTGGATGATGATTCATTAATATTGCTCAAGAGTCAAACAGGGCAGAGCACCAATCAGGTTCTTTACACCGACTGCCCTGCCCTGGCCTGCTTCTCTCCAGCTCTCCCCTAGCTCCTCCTTCTTGCTTATTCACTGGTTTGATCTCCCAGGTACTCTCAGATTTAAGTTCATAGCACTGCTGCAGACAACCACACATGTGTCTTTGCAGGGTGGCGGTCATAATATCACGTACATATTATTATGCGTATCACATGGAGTCCTTCTATTCATAAGAATGAGGAAAGTACTTAATAAGCATCATTACTATTATTGGTACTTAGTAACAGTCTTGTTACTGTTCAAAGTGTTCCTATGTAAACATATATTAAATGTGTATTTAAAAACCTCAGTCCATTTTTATTATGGTGCAAATGAGCTGATAAATGATTACAGCCTGTTGGGATTGTAATATGAATTGACATTAAAAAAAAAAAAAGGTGGTTCCATCTCCATCTGTTTGGGTTACATAACTCGTGATCTCAAGCAATCTCAGAGGCAGGATTTTCTGCATAAATAGTACAATTTCCAGTAAGGAGATTAAGGCTTCTTTGCTGGAAAAGGAAGAAATTACCAGAAAAGCTGTTATTTCAATGAATGCAAATAAATCATGCTCCAGAATACACAGAGAGACAAATGAATGCCATTGAGTCCCTCTGTCCCTCCCTACCTGTCATAGAGAGCAGTATGTTGCCACAAAATAGCATTCATCTTTTAAAAAGCTATGAAAAGTGGTCAGCTATATTTTCTATGTGTGTTAACTGTTTTAAAAATCAGTGCTGCTATTAATTTTGTATATTTTTCCAGTTTTAATCCCGGCACTTTTTTTTTTTTAATATCTAGTGGCTTTCCATAAGTGCTGGACTTCAGTAAATCCATGCAATGGGAAGAATAAAATGTATTCCATGAGTAAAAGCAGGGCTCATGCAGAGGAGCTACTCTGCAGCAGCCAGGCAGCAAATCCCACTGCATGTGATGGAAAGAAAAGTTCTCCCCCAGCAGCTGCCGGCGCCGTGTTCGTGCTTTGAGAAAGCACGCCAGTTTTTAAGTTAAAAAAACACTTTTTTTTGTGTGTGTGTGTGTGAATCAGGAGAAAACTCTGTGTTTGGCCTGTTTCTGCATACAGACAGGCAAGTGTTTCTGCAGACAGGCTGTTACCTCACGTCACATCCTCCAGAGGCAAGAGATCCCATTAAAAGGCTGCTTGCAGAAAGTGTTTATTAAAGAAACCCACACTATTGGCTTTTCTCATGGTAGTGCTGCTCCTCAACTAGCAGCACTCATTGAGTGGCTCCAGATACCTGCCCCAAAACAGATTCTCTTTTCTAGAGAGGAAAATGAAGCAGAGTCTACGTGGGAAAGCCCCATCCTGTGCATCCTGGGGAGCTGATCCAGCCATGTGGCACAAATCCCGAACAGGCGGCTGCTCTTCCCTGGCTCTGCTGGGCTGCAGGCTTTCCACTCCAGCGCTGCCCCAGTTTCTGCTTTGATTTATTTTTTGTTGCCTGCTGCAGCTCTCGTGCTGGGTTGTGATGGGAGTTTCTTGTCTTTTACATCTAGGGAAACACATTGGTACAGACCTTGCCACAGCGCCTCATCAGATCCCCCCTTCTTCTCTCCAATTTCTTCTTCTTGGAAAGCCAAGCAAGTCTGGTATGTGGTTAGCAGGAAATGTGCTGGTAGCTCTCATTTTATTGCTTGTGCGTTACTATCCCTCTGCAGAAACCACCTGATGCCCGTGTCATGTGTTTACCACCCCTCTGCTCTCCAGCCACCTCTATCCTTTTACCCATCCTCTGAGTTGGTTTAGAAGCTCAGGGACCTCCAAAGACAGCTCAGCAGGATGCCCTAGGAAAGTCTCTCTCTTCCCAGGCTTGCCTTTTAGTTTTTCCACCAAAACACAGAATCACACAGAATAACCAGGTTGGAAGACACCCACTGGATCGTCGAGTCCAACCATTCCCACCGATCCCTAAATCATGCTCCTAAGTACCTCATCCACCCTAACCTTAAACACCTCCAGGGACAGCGACTCAACCACCTCCCTTGGTGGTTAAACAGTGAGTAAACAAGCGAGGAGGCCCACACTGTCCTCTCATACAAGTCTCCAGGACTTTAAAATACCTCTCTATCTTTTTGTTTCACCACAGAGGAAATGAACTTGGCCAGCTGATATCCAGAAGAAATGGAGCAGCAAAGGGGGAATGGCTTGCCCTGAGGCTTGTGTGCTCAGCAGTGTTGATGAACTGAATTAAAGTCAATGTGCTTTGGAGAAGCGTCCCGTTTTCATACCTGGGGAGATGCAGTTTATGACCTGCCACAGCAAAATGTCAGAGAGATGACTTGGGAGAGCAGGGATTACTTCTGTAAGGGATTAGAGAGTCAGTGCTTTCTTGCTGCCTACCCTACCCACTTCCACATGCATCCCCTTGACTTAGCAGTGAGAAATTCCCTGCTCTACCAGGGATATCACACCTGGCCTTTCCCCTGGGAACAGCAGATGATAGTGTCCCATCAAACTTCTCGTGCCTCAGCTTCACAAAAACCTCACTCCAAACTGCTGTGTGCCCAGAAAGGTAAATGGAGATACAGGTTTCCATGGTTGGTTCCTGTATTCTTGGAGATAAGCTGAATATTGGAAAAGAAAGCGCTGG